>OY282498.1:305767-1677996 GCA_958295605.1 Ajuga chamaepitys | reverse complement strand
GCCAGTTACCCTTGTCACTATAGTTTGTAAGCTCCATCAGACGCCTGAAATCGACTATGTTGGGCTCTCTCTTGATTGTAACTTCTTCTAACATATCTTGGTCGGATCCGGGCCTCTCGACGTTGAATTGTCGGCCCGCTTCGTTTATGTCTTCGGGCCACATTGAGGACAGGACGACGTCCATATCCTCCGATTGATCTGTCTCCATTTGTTAGATAACCCCTTAACTATTACCAATATAGTGATACCATTTT
Organism: Ajuga chamaepitys; assembly: GCA_958295605.1. Lineage (NCBI taxonomy): Eukaryota > Viridiplantae > Streptophyta > Magnoliopsida > Lamiales > Lamiaceae > Ajuga > Ajuga chamaepitys. The sequence continues at coordinate 1,677,742 of OY282498.1, read as the reverse complement.
ATCAAGGTTGAATCATATGAAGACTGCAAATGAAAATGAAAGATGAGCTTCAGCTAAAAACCATAAATTGACAAACTGAAGAAAACATGTTGCGAACAGAAATTTCAATGAAACTCATCACACACATTATACGTACATATATAAAATATTGCTAATCAAAATTATCGAAAATTCAATCAAAACGAAGCTAAAAATGCAAAAAACAAAGAAAGTAAACTAACCTTGGATGAATTCAAAACTTGTCGGCAAATTCTCTCTTTTCTTCATCCACAGCCAAAAATATCATCTACTGTAGATCTGAAAGAATCTCGTTGGGGAGCTCAGTCAAATATAAAATAATAATTATAGGAGGCCAAGCTTTTGGAGCAAATAGAAAATGTAGAGAGAGAAGAAGAAGATGAGGTGGCCGGTTGAGGGCATGTGCTCAATAAATTTTTATAATATTTGAAAATTGAAAACCAGAAAAATGATTTGGGAAGAAGCGAATATGTGAAAAATTATTGTATTAAAATGATTGCCAAGGTTGCTTTTACGCTGCAAATTCAGAATTCATCTTTCTCTCTCTGACATGGTTCATTCAATCAACAGATGTTGTGTATGCTGGACTGCAGTTGTGTGTGTTTGTGTGGAAGTGGGAGTATTTAAATTAAATCGGGAGGGAGAAGTATTTCCCCGCCATTTACGAGGACGGCGCGTGTTTACGACGCTAACGAGTTGTATTGTATATGTAGTTCTTTTTGGGGATGGGAATAGATCGGGCTATTCAATATGGAATTATGGTCTAATCTATATGGATCCTAGTTCGACATATTTTATGTTGGGCTTACTTTAGTCCAGCCTATTTAATAAAGCAGTTAAATTTAAATAGTGGTTGACTAAATTTATTTGAAATATCTTATAAGCTCTAACAACTAATAAGTTAAACCTAGACTAAATAGGTCACCGAAAACCACTAACAACTAAAGTTGTTGGCGAACAGAATGTTCGATGAAAAGCTCGTGTTCAAACTCGATTTAGCTTTCATTCAAAATAGTTATTTATGCTCACGAACAGAACTTGAATATTGAAAGGCTTGGTGTTAACAACTCATGAATATTTTTAGACTCATTTATAAATAATAATAAATAATATTAATAATAATTTTATATTATTTATGTAACTCATATTTACTTAATATTAAAGGAGAGTACAATAATTAGGCGGCAACTATTCACAACCCACAAAATTATTAACGCAACTCATTTCTCAAAGCAACCCACGTTGATTTGAAATTGTGTATAAAATTTTTAATACAGCCCATTGTATTTCAGTTATACCCTTTATTATTAGATTAAATATTTTAAATTAAAATTTATAAATTTATGTGTGGCTTTCCACTGAGCATAATTTAGGAGTTGGTATATGGTAGAGTCAAGATTTCTATTGTTGTTCGTCATGAATGCACTTGTCAATATTCAAACTCCGACTATCAATGGGCCGACCATTATTAATGGCGGAATCAATTTGTGTTTTACGATCTTTATTTGGAGTTTAAATATATACAATTAATTTGCTCTCCATTGATGAAACTTAAAAAGTTAGGATTTATGGAGTTCTAGAAAAAAGATACAGTCTCTTGAAGATTGACACTAAATAACGATATATTGTATATTTTCTTTTTCTTTTCGAATTATATATATAGCTTTGAATGATTGTGTTATTTTTTTCATTAAGGGTGTTGTAGACTTTTACTAATTATATTTTATTTATTAAATTAGTGAACTGCATAAAGAAATTTGAGTAACACTTGTGTGCATGTGATGTACAATATGCTTATTGTACATCACTACAATTTAATACATGGACTCCAAAAAATTGTTGAAATATGGTTTATAGAAAAATCGCGTCCGCGGACCAAGTCCACGCGCGGGTTACGCCCTTTTTTTTTAAAAATAAAATCTACTGCAAGAACAAAATAAGTCTACTGTAAGAACAATAAGTCTACTCTAAACACAAAATTACTATACTACAAGAACATAATAAGTCTACTGTAATAACACAACAAGTCTACTGTAAGAATACAAAAGAAAAAAAAAATGCGGGTCACGCACGACCCACGCGCTATTTTTAACCCGGAAGTACATTAAGCGCTATTGTGCATCATATGCACCCAAGTTTTTGCCAAGAAATTTTGTGGGCAGCCCAATAATTATTGTGCTGACAAGTGTCACACTAAGGAGGATATATCATATGTGTCTGATCTACCTTCTATTTTACCTACTCTTTCAATCAATTTTTTCTTTTTCTTTTTTGTTTTCTTTTTTTGTGTTTTTCCTTCAAAATTTAAAGGTCTTATAACTTTTTCGTCTCAACTGAATTTTTTATAAAAATATATTAAATAAATCATCTTTTCACAATTTTCGAATTGACATCCATGATGCATATATATATATACATATAATTAAAATATTAATTTTCAAGTGTAAAATATTTTTTAACGATGGTTATGATATATTTTTATTTTAAGCATTTGTATATAAAATAAAAATGTGATATAATTCCAAAAATAATATTTTTTAACTGATTAAAATAATTCTTTTTAAGTTTACCTTTTCTATCTTAATAATTCATAGATGTTTGAACTATTTGGTTTAAAAGAAAACTGATAAACAAAAACACAAATTTGTTAGCTTTACACTTTAAAGTAAAAAAAACTTAGATATATTTGTTAAAGTGGTTTATGGATTGAATTTGTTTTCTTATTATCTTTTTTCTAATTTTGTAAAAAGAAAAATGATGTAAACTATAAAATAATAAGTCGATTATTTTTTATTTTACTATGACATGAATATAGGTTACCACTCATTGACTTAAGTAACTAATATGATTGTCGCATTCTATACTAATATTACGTTATTTAATATAAGTTACTTTCAAACGAAAATTATTTAATATATTTGATTGTTTTGTCCTTATACCAATATATAACTATATTAGTATCATTACAAATACTGCAACATGTGCAATGCACTAGTGAAAATAATAGAGAGAAATTAATCAAACTTCAAGGCAATATTTAGAATTTTATTTAAAACATTCAACTTTATCAACTTCCACATTCAAATAATTAATTAACAAAAAATTTGAAAATCTAATTGACAATTTCAATTTGTAATAATGAAATGTATTAAAAGTAAAAATATAAAGAAATTAATATACAAAACTAAAAAAATCTAATTAGTAGTTTCAGTTTGTGATAAATGTATTAAAATTAAAAGTAAAATAAAAAGTAAAAAATACATGTAAAAAACGATAGGAAGGAGGAAGAAAGATAATTGGACAATAAAATATTGACTCTCGATTCTGTGTTATCAAATAATATATAGGCGGATAATATCATTTAAAAGAGTATTAATCATGTGCATCGCACAGTTAGACATCTAATTTATTCAAAATTCCAATGAATTTGTTGTTGAAAGAATAAATCCAAGATTTGTTTGCAAAACTAGAATATATTTATTATCTGCGTTCACTAACACAAATTGTTAACAAACTTGGCGTTTGTTAATATTCGCTAACACTAATGAACAAAAAATTAAAAGCTCGAATCGAGCTCGATTTGATTTAAAACTAAACAAGCATTACTTGAACAACTTCAAACTCGGCTCGACTCGATCCGTTAACAACCCTACTAATAATTGTTGGTACACATATTTATGCGTGCATAATAGGTCGAGTTAAGTGTCTATTTAGTGGCATTTGCATGCGTAATTGACCGTGTATTGCTCGTATTTGTATTATTGGGTAATTTGATGTTTGTGACTTGTTTTGAAGTTATTTGGGTGAATTTAGACCAAAAAGTCGAACTCGACTAAGAATGGATGTTGAGAACAAGTCCCACAAGTCAAAAACCAAGAAAAATGACCCCAAAAGTTGCAGGAAACTGAGCTCGGCCGAGCTCTCGGCCGAGCTAGAAGGTCAGAGAATTCGAATTTCTGGCTGTAGAAGAGTCTCGGCCGAGACAGTCCTTCTCGGCCGAGACAGATTGACACACCTCTAATATTTTGGTCATATCTTGAGATCTACAATTCCAATTAAGGTGTAATTAGTGGCGTTAGAAAGCTGCTTCGAAGAGCTACAACTTTGTGTGAAATAAGGAAAACCCAAAAATGACCATAAGACCCTCCAAAACAGCTTTGAAGTTGGAAAAGAAATGCAGTGTCGGCCCATTACTTAGCCCACAAGCTCAAAAACGAATTTTAGACTTATTTTCCTATTCCAATTAGGTTTTATCCCTCTTTATGCTAGAGATGTACTCCTATATATATCTCAAGGCTCTAGACATCAAGGGAGAACTTTTACATTGATTCGAGAGCGCGGACTTGGAAATTCTGAAGAACACGAAGACTCAAGATTCAGCAACTCGGGTTTTATAGCTTTATGTTTTCTTTTATTAGTTTGTTTTTATAGCTTTATGTTTTCTTTTATTAGTTTGTTCTTAGCGATCCCTATGATCAGCTAAGCGTTTATTTTCCCATCTTTGACTATATTGAACCCTAGACTTTTATTTATGTAATTAATTCAGTAATTGCTTAATTTAATTATGTTCTGAGATTACTTGTGTTATTAGATTACTCTATCTTTTATATGTTTGTTATGTGGACTGATCACCCTAATAATAGGCATATAGCTGTCGCTAGGTCATAAATTCATAATCCGTAATTGTTATGCGTTTGTGCCCAAAAGTAGCAAAAAGTGGTTACTCGCTAGGATAACACAAAGTCGCGGTCACTTGTACCGCGTTCGTGAGTACAACATTTTATGTAGGTTATATATTTCTACTTTTTATTCTTAAAATTTATTCTTCTGTTTCAAAATTCATGATAAAGTATCCTAGAATATTTAAGTCTTAATTTCATTAACGAAATTGGATAGCTCAAGTGGCAAAAACATTCACTATCTAAACTTTGATCATGGATTCGAGTCATATTGAGGATAAGAGAACTTAAAAAGATACTCAACTAACTCCAATTGACGTTCCTTATTTTAATAAAATAAAAGGCTTTTATACATAATAGAGTTTTATATACCGAATAGCAAAACATTACAAGAACAATTATACGTAATTATGTGTCCAGACCTTGGTAAACCTAGTGGCATCGTCTCATCTATTTATGATGAAGGTTATGGGTTCGAACATGTTCCTCACTTCTCCGCTCAAAAGAATATGACAAAGTCTCATGCCCACCAGTTCATGGTGCAATTCTGGTTGGTATCACCATTTATAATTATAAGTATTACATGTTATGGGTAAAAGTATTCGAGAACATGTAATACCTTTAAGCATAATACCTTTACCCAAAAAAACCTTTTTAAGCATAAAGCCTTCTCACCATGATACCTTCACCCATCACATGTAACACATTTAGTCATAAATAGTAATACCTTTTGACCCATGAGCTGAATTGCTCGAATCTAAGATTCGTGTAACTGGTGCACAAGAGACCTCCTCAAACAATATATACGTAATTACGTACTGTCACAATGGTATTCTACCCTTATCCTTAAGGTCAAGTCTCATGTGCACCAGTTGCACAGTGCAATCCTCGCTAGGTATCACGATTTATGCTTAATGGTATTTCTTGTTTGCATAAAGGTATTACAATACTTTTACCCAGAACAAGTAATACCTTTAAGCATAAATCCTGATACCTTTACCCAGAACATGTAATACATTTAGGCATAAATACAATACTTTTTGACTCATTACCCGAATTGCATGGATCTTAGTGTACAAGAGACCTCCCCTACCCTTAGAAGGTAGGAATGAATTATTGAAATTCTTTGCAAGTGTTATTATTTCTTATATAGCATTATCACAACATAAGTTATATATATTGTAGAACATTATCAAAAGATAAGTGATACATATTACTTTAGTTACAGACCCATAAATTTTATTGAGAGGGATCCATTTGCAGGAGAATTTAAGAGTTCGTATCACGAAGTAATTCTTTTAATTATACTATATAGCTAGGAGACAAATTTCATACCAAGTAGGGATCAAATTGAGGAGGCTATATTTAAATTCTTATTTTATTAAATATATATCTAAAATATTATATAAATAACATTATTTTTTTAAAATATCTGAGCTCCCTAATTTGTCCATGATCCTTAGTGACATTCAACTCTGTAATAAAATTATAAAGTACTAATAATATTGATATGATCATAAACTGTTTTAGTTACAAAAAAGTAAACAATCAATCTATAATGTTTATCTTCATTTCATTCTATTTTCTAAAATCCTTACTCTATTGCTTATACTTAAAAATATCATTGATTATTACTAAATAATTATAGAAATGAAATAACATAGACATATATTTATTTAATTAAGTAGTTTCAAAATTGACTAAAATAAAAGTACATAATGGTCGTGTTTGCTAAACGTTTGGCTCAATCCATTGAGGATTGGGTCAATAGGCCGGTGTTTGGTTTAGGATTTCCCTTAATATATTGAGTCGAGACAATCTCATAATTCTCTAACTAACTCTTACACGAACCATCACTTAAATACAATTCTCAACACCCATTTTAATCAACAACCAATCATTCCGTAACTAATTCTTACACGCATCATATCATTTTTTCAATATTTATAATAATATAAACAAACTCAACTCAATCTACGGCCAACAAAACTAAACACCCTTTATTTAACCCAACCTATTTTTTTCACTTTATTTCACATAGCCTACAGTACTTCAACTATTATCCCCAGTCTAAAGCAAACACAATATATAATACTTCCTCCGTCCCGGTTAAATTTGCAACCTGACCGGACACGAATGTAAAGAAAAAGCAGATTTTGCTTTTCCTTTGACTTTTTTAAAGGTAGAAATTGAGGGTCGAGATTTTGAGGGTGAAGATTGTGGAAATTAGTTTTCCATTTATGGAATTGCAGAGTTAACTGGGACGGACCGATAAAGCAAGTAGACAAGTTTAATTGGGATGGAGGTAGTAGCAACAAATTTTATGGGGTCAGGGCCTAATGGCCCTCTTGGTCCCAATGTAAGTCCGCCCCTGCATACTATAGAATACATTAAATAAATTAGTTAAAAGATAAATAATAATAATAATAATAATAATAATAATAATAATAATAATAATAATAACAACAACAACAACAACAACATTAATAATAATAATAATTATAAATCGCAGAGTGATTCATATACTTTGTGGATACCTTAACCCATTACCTGAAATTAAGTCAGAAGCTTGAAGCATGACATTGTCAAAAGCACGTAATACCAGAAGCAAAATAGTGCCGAAGCACGACAGTGTCTGAAGCACGAAAATGCAAGCACTACAGCATAAGAAGCATGAAATGCATAAACACGTCAATCCAAGAAGCGCAACAAAGCAAGCACGACAATGCAAGAATCACAACAATGCATGAAGCACGACAGTGCAAGAAACATAACAATGCAAGCACCAGAGTACACGAAGCATGACAGTGCGGAAGCATGTCAAACCAAGAGAGGTAGCACATCAATCCAAGAAGCACAACAATGCTAGCATGACAGTGCAAGAAGCACAATTGTGCGAAAGCGCGTCAATTCAATAAGCACGACAATGCGAAAGTACGACGATGCTTTTGTAAATTTTCTATAATAGAGCTCATATGTTGAATGAAAATAAGATGATTTTCTCTGGAATCTCTACTTTCCCTTATGTGCTAGCTCTGTTACGAATACTTTATATCACGTTATCAACATGAGTTTTGCTCAAGAAGGTAGGAGAAATTGAATTGATATTTTTTTTTCCACTTCTCTTCTTCCCTAAAGGAAATGACGGGTATTGAAACAAACAATTTTAAATCCTTGATATTATCGGAAGTAATTATTTGGATGTTAAACTACACCTTCGAGTTACATCACTTGTTGAAAGTTTGAATGATACAAATATAGAACATGTAAATAAAAAGGACGAGGCAAATGGCGTTGATATTCATTTGACATCACCTTTCTGAGGATCTAAAAAATGATTATGTACAAATTGAAAGGGCATGTGAAATATTTTGAAAATCAACATGATTGATCATACTGAAATAATTTAAAATTCAAACCTGAAATTCTGATTTTCTTGCACTCTATCACATTGTCTGCACATTCACTTCCCATCATTTTGAGACACCTTACGATGACATGACAAACATGCCATACCAAATATTTTTTGGATTTTCAATCTCAGCAATAGTGCAATAAACCCAGAATGAACCATCCTAAAATATGAAATGCAAAAATTTATACATCTAGATAGACTGATAAATTTCAGGATAATAAGTTGAAATTAATACCTCTCCCTCACAAATTTCTTGCAGGTTCCTCACAATGGCACACCCAGATGTAAACTTGCTAGCTGGTGATGCACTAGATCCAGAAGATTTGGATATCGTAATTGGCCTCGAAACATTTGCTAATTCAGCAATTCTTAATACCAACATTTATAAGGTATTTTGCAATAAAGACTTCAAATTGATAAAGTAAACTACATCATAAGGTTGATCAAGTATGATGCCACTAACTTACTGCTTTTTTAACTCAGATATTTCCCAAACATCATCATTCACAAACATTTGAGTATGGTTATAAGTGTTCGACACTTTAACTGAGTCTGCATTAAACAAAAGAGGTAATACAAGCAAACTTTTACTATTGTCTTAATAAAAGCATAAAGTATTTGTTATTTATATCGATAATCATGTTCAATTCTGATATTTCTTGAAACTAACATTTGAAAATCTTCGGTCGGCAGAATTGCATCACTACAACAACGGGATCTAAAGTCGGTGAATTATAGAAATGTAATACCTGCTCAACAAACTCCTCCCACAAAGAGACCCAGATAGAGATTCGACCACACAAGAAGTATGATACTGCTACAAATGCAATATGAATGGTAACCATTAAGGTTACACGATTATGTTTACGTTGTTAATTACAACTTAAAGTCATTATCTCAACTTGCTCTATGCGAGACAAAGTTATCAGAATATGAAAAGTTAAAGAAGACTTTCTCTACTATGTATGTCCCAAATATGGTACTCCTGCAGCAGTACCGAGAAAAGATAATTTAAAACATACCGTGAGTTAATTTATGTCAAGTTGAAAAAAGTTAATGTGTTACTCTTGAGAAATCATCATATACATCCTACATGATCTATTGTTGTGCCTGAAGCACATGTTAATTCTAGCAGAATCATAGGACAGTCTAGAGGTCACGAGTATAAAACCACCTGCGGGGCCTACAAGGATAGATGTGGTGGTCCTCGTAGATATAACCGAAGTTATTCTAGAAATAACAATTATCAAATCAAACAAGCACAATCTACACAATAAAATCAAAATTAGGTTAAAATACCCACAAAGGAATCTGATGAAAATACTTGTTATAGATGTTGAATGACCGAACATTGGTCAAGAATTCATCATACTGCTATCAGGCCTAAAAAAATGGTAAAGGAAAATGCGTTCGAGAATATGTGATTGAGGTTGTTGAGCCAATGTTATAGAGACCAGTACATCTAAAATTATACGTAATCAAATCCCAACTCAGGGCAAGAAATCATAAGATGTGTTAGATTTCTTGAAAGAATGTGATCCTAAAGCACATGATTCTGATTGGTGGAAAAATATTCAAACTTAAGTTACTTTATTAGAAAAGTAATAAATTTTTGAACATATCCATCGTACATATCATGTTTTGCACCTCCCTTGGACGGTGTGTTTTCCCGAGGTGGAGATCGTTTTGTCTTAAGGAGAAATAAATACTTATCGAACTCAGATGATACATTCCCGAGTATGAGTTAATGTTACAAATGAAAAAATATTGAAAATGAAGCCTATTGTCTACTTGATAGCATAACAATGCACATAATAGTATCCGACAAAGTATCAAGTATGACTTTGTGCAAAATACAAGTCAAAATCAAATTTGATTCCCAAAAATAATATATGGCTCTGGAACAATTATGTTACCAAATGGTATCATCTTGCATATTGAAAATGTATCCAGAAGATGAAAAAGAATTTTGTTAAGTGTTAAAGATATATGTCTGAATGACTATACTTTACAGACTCTCATTGATAGTGATACGAAGAGTAAATAGGCTACCCATGAAAATATTAGTTGAACCTAACTTTCGTTTATTTGCATATATTTTTGCTAATCTTATTTGCATAATTGCAAGAATGGTTGATTTCGTTTGACTGTGATTTTACCACCAATAACATAATGATTTCATTTACATGTCTTGTACTGCATTTAAATTGCTTGATTTATCTATTCGTTATATTATCATTTATAGGGATACGTATATTGCACTAGAAGATCTTAGTGATATCAACGCTATCTGAAATGTATGTTACCTGAAGTAACTATATATCTTGGTATCTTGAAAGAAAAGTAAACTGTAGAAGTTCAATATATTAACAACTAAAATAAAATCGATACTAAATAGGAGTGCTACATAATGTTGAAACACGAAATGAAATTATTCAAAAGTGGAAGAATATGATATTCTCCATAGAGCATGCATGCTGTGAATATGGTACTCTAGCAGTAATATCTGAAAATGCTTGAAGAAAAATAAATCCAGATCTGATTTTATGTTTATTATAAAGGAAAGTGATGAACACTTAAAATATAATGGTTTGCGACCTTATGAGGTCCCACATAGTGTCTAGAGCACTTTGAAATTCCAGTAGAGATAGAGGTCAATTGAGAGACTATGATCACATAAGAAGATATAGTAATCCTCCTCAAATAAAATATGTGTGTATGTGGCGGATGTGAATATTCATTTCAAGATGATTATCCGGTCTTAATAAAAATATCTTATTCAAAGATGTCATGATAAAGGCAAGGCATATTCAATAGATTGTACCTCTATCGGATGAAAAATTCTCGTTATGAGAAATGCAATGCCTTCAAATTACCTTTCCTATATGATATGTTTTCCTGGGATTGAGATGTTTGTATCAATAATAAAATTATTTTTCTCGAATTACATATTCGATGAGGTTTGCGTTTGAAATATATGATCATATATTTGCTTCCCTCGAATGTCACATTTCCAAGGTTGAGTTTATCACCCTTGAATGATATGTTCTCAAGGTCGAGCTAATATTGTCAACTTGATTAAACTGTGAAATATTTCTCGAGAATGAATTTGTGTACAAACGCAAAATATCCATATCATGTCCCACTGAGATTATTGATAGTTATGAGAGTGCAAGAATTATATTATTAGATCCAGAAGAGCTACTAAATTTCAAACATGTACGTAATGTGCATAATTTGGAGACATTGATAAAAATAAACGGGGTGTTTGTATATCAAATTATACTGTAAAGATAGCGAACAATCCATGAGAAATTTGAAGCAATAACTTATGGGTTTTATCATGGCCAAATTTAGACTTTCGAATCATAGATCATTATGCTGGAAGCTAGTGAATCTTGATATATTCGGGTTGTAGCATGATCGCCTTGACACCCAAAAAGTACAAAGGTATGTAGGTTTGTAATAATACTAAAGACATTCATTGAAAGCACAAAGATGCTAATGTCCAAAGATTATTAATGTGTATCATATTTACAAGAAACTAATTGTTAAACCGTCAACTAAAATGGTTTATCATTATATTTGTAGACCAATACACCCAGTAGATGGGCTATTCGAATATTTTATGGTCCTTGTAGGCACATCCTGCAGATGATTCAAAATATATTGATTCAATAATGAGTTAAATTTTGACACTATGGATATAAGATCTAATCTCAATAGTCTAACTTGGAATTGTAATACTGCATGCATCAACATTGATGAGAATACATCACACTGCTTACCACATGAATTCCAGAACATGAAGAATGAAATGTTCAACAATTTGTTATTATCAAGATCTTACGGATATAGTTACAAAATTCTTGTCAACAAGTAAATCTGAGAAATTTATACGTATTTATACGTTACATTGGACTGAGAAGAGTTATGAACTTGCAAGATTGATAATATTGTATGAAGCAGGGAGAACAAAATTTGGTGTGTTGTACTCTTTTTCACTTATGTCTGATTTTTATTCCATTAGGATTTTTCCAGCTTGAAGTTTTTAATGAGACAACTATATGCACCTAACATGAATTAGAGTTATGCACTCTTTTCCTTTTTTATCGGTTTTGTCCCACTAGGTTTTCCGACTTGAGGTTTTTAACGAGGCATATTAATATTCAAAGCAGTCCTAAAGACTGAGACTGAACAAGAAATGTTTAGAACTAAAAAAAAAAATTATTGGTTGGGCCATAAAGGCTAATGAATATTTCTTATGATCGGTTTTTCGCCACAGGATTTTTCCAACTTAAGTTTTAGATGCATGATGCATATCTATTTTGAAGACAAATAGGTATATTCTTACTTTTGATCACTTTCTACCAATATTTTTCGGGCTTGTAAATTTTACGAGGCATTTATATTCATCCGATTGATGAAAAGAAATAATGATAATGTATCCAAGGAAGAATGTTATAAATCACAGAGTGATCCATATACTCTGCGGACACCCTAGCCCATTACCTGAAAGTGAGTCAGAAGCCTGAATCACGAGATTGCTAGAAGCACGATAATGCTGAAGCACGTCAATCCAAAAAGCACGACAATGTTGAAGCACGACCATGCAAGCACGACGTGTGAAAGTACGTCAATCCAAGAAGCACGACAGTGCAAAAGCACATCAATCCAAAAAGCATGACAATGCAAGCACGATAGTGCAGAAGCACGTCAATCTAAGAAGTGCGATAGTGCAAGAAGCACAACAGTGCAGAAGCATGACAAGCAAGCACGAGAGTGCAATAAGCACGACAGTGAGGAAATACGTCAATCCAAGAAGCACGACGATGTATGAAGCACAACAATGCGAGAGCACAATCATGCAAAAATCACGACAATGAAAGAAGCACGACGATGCTTTTATAATTTTTTTTATAAATAGGGCTCATATGTTAAATGAAAATACGACGATTTCCTCTAAAATCTTTACTTTCCTTTACATTCTAGTTATGTAATGAATATTTTATAACAATAATTTATTTATTTTTTTAAAAAGAAAGAGGTTATGACTTATGAGGAATCTTAAAGCGAGCTTCCTAACCATTAAACTAAATTAATTAAAACTTAATGCACTGTAGATTAAGAAAAGGTCATTGGATCTTGCGAATGTCGTTGTTATGGCCTTGTGGCACGTGGACATTTTTATTGGTGGCATGTTCTTTTTTAATCTTTTTTCTTTATTATATACTATTATAAACCAATGGCATTCATAAGGTTCAAATATATCATATATACTCCATCTGTCCCGCTCAGTTGTGTACACTTTTTATTTTGGTTCGTTTCATTCAGTTTTACACATTTTTAGAAAAAAAAATTCTTATAATTTTCACCCTCAACATCTCCATCTTTAATTTTCACATTTGAAAAAGTCAACAAAAAAGTAAAAACAATTTTTTCTTGATATACGTGTTCGTTACTACATGCAAAATTGAGAGGACGGAGGGAGTATTTTCGAAAAAAAAAGGTTCAGCTATATATAAATTATTAAATTCCTACAACAAACAAACTCCTTTTTTTAACAATAATTCATTTGCTTCTTCAATATGTACTTTTCAAGCTGGTAAAAATGTTTATTCGGAAAATAACTTACTCGATTTTATGAAAAAATCATTAATATTTAAGTTTGGAAAATAAGATTTAGGATGACCAGCGTATGTTCAAATAGGAATACATACGAAAGCGATATTTTTTATTTGATTCGTAATTCGAATTCAAATAGTCAGATCTAAATTTAAATATAAATCAATTTTAATATTCACAATATGTTTTTTTAAGTTTAAGAAGTCCTGAAGTACTGTTGGCTGAGGTAACTAAAGTGGTGAAATAGGTGAATAATAATATGGTCTTCTCCACCATATTGGGGACAAACTTAAATAAACACACCCTATATTTTGAGTAGATATACAAATAATTATATATTTAATTCGTATTTTTTTTTATGTATAATGAAATCAATATAATAAGTTTAAGGCTCTTTATAAATAATTAAATTTAGGTTTTAGGATTTTATATATTTTATATATACACTAGACTATTGATATAAATAAATACCATCCATTTTCACTAATGCCTTTTATCAATTTTAATAAAGTTTATATGCTTAAACTTAATTAATTAATTTGGCTGTTAATCAAGGTGAGCTCAGTCTTGGTCAAAATAAAATGAATCATACATATTTTGTGTATGTGTATAAAAGTGTGATTTCCCAAGTCATTAAGAAAGATATAAATGCAGCGGAAAAAAATGCTACAAACCTTTACCTGTAATAATTATAATTAAGACTTTCTTATGTATGTGTATGTGTGTATATATATATATTATATATTTTAAGACGATGAGGTTTGTTGAACATGGAATCTTCGCAGGCAATCTTTTAGCAGTAATCAAATAAATAAAAAAATTTAAAACTTTTATAACTTCAATTATTGATCAGTTAATGTCGACATGGTGAATATAATTAGTTGGAAGTACATTATGATATGATAGTTAAGCTTAATTTTCAAATGAATTATGTATAGTATAATGCACTGCACAGCTAAGCTAAGCTATATTCACCTCCCACTTTTATGCAGTGTCGACTTTCTCCATATATAACAACATTCCCATGTGACCATCATAAGTCATTTTCACTTGGGCTGAGTGTAAGTGAATTGAGACAACTCGTGGATTACTTGAGATCGATCCATAAAAAGATTAAAAATTATTTAAGATAATTGAGTCGAGCTCACGTTACTCAAGTAGGTGTCTAGTTCAAGTTCGAGTTTATTGATACTCGGCTCGGCAGACACAAAAGTTTAATCGAACTTGTGTTAAATTACTAGTTTACCTTTTAGCGTAATTGTAGATATATAAATAAGTGAAACCCTAAGGTCCCTATTAGCAACTCTTTGTAGTATAATTAACGGGTTCAATATAAATGTATTTTTGTAAATTTTTTAAATTTTATTTTGTATCACTTGAGCCGAGTCGATCTCGAGCTCAATGAGTTTCTACCGAGACGAGCGTACTAGTACTCGACTCGACTCGATCCGTTTACACCCTTACTTGAGCTGCATATACATTGTTTGGTAGTATAGGATATCTATTTTTTATCTTATATTTTCCAGAGTACTTTGTAAGAATTATTTACTCGGGGTTATTCTATTGACCCGAGATAGAATGCCAAAACTTGGATAATTTCCTAGATAATAGTCCCACCCTCTACTCTATGATAAATTGAACAGGACGATAACATTGAGGGAATTTAATGTGTGCCCTCCTTTCTTGTACAAACTTAAAAATTAGAAGGGCCTTTAGGTAATAATACTCTTTTCCAAAGCTCCATACAACACATAGTACGGACTGGAAAGGATAGTTAATATATTTTTCGGTTATATGTTAGAGTAAACATTGAAAATGCATAATAATTTATTTGTAAGAAAAATAAAAGTTAAATAATTGAACAAAATGATTGAATAACTTGATATTTGTTAAAGAAACGAATATAAAATTATCCAATAACTTATAATTTCATTAGTAATTATTATATAATTTATTTTTATTTGCAACTCATATCCAATGTAAATAGTTCAACTCACAAAACATATTCAAATCTAAGCATAATAATTAACCAATAAACAAATGTTTATTTTATATTTAATATATAATATTAAAATATCCAATATAAGTATCAGATTAATTACTAAGAAAAATGTTTGCACTTCACCTATTGCAAATAAAAGAAATCGACTAAAAGAATTATTAGTGCCTTTAGGATGTTGGAAAATAAAAGCATTTGAGAGAGAAAGAGCTATAAAAATTAAAGCAAATTCTAAAAAAAAAAAAAAAAAGCATCCCTAACATGGCAAATGTGTTCCTCCGCCATTTTTTCGTTCATTATAAAAAAAAAATCAAATATTATCTGTGAATCTGGAAATTGAAAAATAGTTAGTTTTTACTATTTTAAACAATTATAATATTGTAGGAAAGATACACATATGGATTTGTTCATAAAATAATTAAAAAATTATTAAAAAATTAACTAATATTTTAAAAAATTAGATAATAAGTATTTATAAAAAAAATCTTAATATTTATTTATTTTTATTTGTATCTCAAACTCAATCAAATAATTCAACTCATATAACATTTAAAAAGAAAAATCTAACATAAATAATTAATAAACAATTGCAATTTTTTTTAACATAACTTATTTAAAAAATATGCAGTGTAGATGTCAAATTAAAGGTCATGAAAATGATTGATTTGCTATATTTGACATTATAAAAGGAAAAAGAACCAGAAATTATTTGCCTTTTAATTTATTTTATTTTTATTATAAAATGAATCAATCAAAAGTTGTCGCCTACAATCTTTTTATATAGCAAAATTACCAAAAAATTTGAATTCGGACTAATTTTGGGAAGATTTTACTACATATATATACACAAATATTTACCATATATATACACATCTCTTATTATGTTAGTTATAATTTAAACCTTCTATTTTTTAGAAAGGAATATGAACAGGAAAATATGTCTATTTTTCTTTTATAGAGGATTTTCCTTTATTATATAATAAGATTGCATGTATTTAATGAAATCCAAAGACAAAAGAAAAAAATCCACAATCTTCAGTGAGTGGGGTTTGAACCCATCCTTTAGGGGTAAATTAGTAAATTAATGCTACTACACTACTAAAGCTTGAGCATTTGAAGATTTTTTTTGAAAGTATATAAATGACCTCTGAAATGGCTAATGAAGGATCATGAGGCTCGGCTATTTGGGGTGATGGGACAAAATAATCATCCCTAATCCATCGACTACTTTCATGAACATAATTATTGGGTTATACCTCATCCCGAGTCATTTTTTCAGAAAAGGTATTGAATGAGTGATTCATATCCCTCCTCATTAGAAGGAACACACGTATTCCCTTGCAATGTAGCAAAGTAAACCCCAAAAATACCATTTTTTAATGTGAATTTACTAATCTTGCTTTCACATCCACACAATCACAACTTTATCCCTCCCATTCAAGGTCCAACAAAAAGAATGAAAAAACCTCTAGCTATGGTGTTGGCGTACATGGCCGGACTTTATGTTAGGTCAAAGAGTCGATCGAGTCGGACTCGAAAAAATTACTAACTTTTAGGGACTTGAAATAATTTTATGTAGCGAGAAAAAACTATATCTATATGTATAATTTATATTAGACGACAATAGTACCAAAAAAGCTCATTAGCCTGGTGGATATCCCTTTAAGATTTATGATACGTGGAATCGATTCCTAAATTTGAATATTGTTGTTGTTTTTAGACCTTTTTCTAGTTGGGTCTACACCCTTAGCAAGGTGTGCCTGAGTTTGGAATTTTTTGTTTATATTTTTATAATGTGGCCATTTAAAAGAATTGTGTTTTTATTTCCTTTTTAGAATTGTAACATTTCCAAGCCATTGAGAACGATTAATATTTGCTAAGAGATGAGGTGAAGATGATAGAGAAAATAAAAGAGATTTAGAGAGAGAGAAAGAGAGAGAAGGGTAGAGAGAACGATTACTTCATTATGAATACAACAACTCATTTACAATGGTGAAATGAACATATAGAAGCTAGACATTTGTAACTAACTCCAACCGTTTTGGCATAGCTGGCAATGAGATACTCTTCACATGCTTATCACATGGCTCTGCTAGTTGACATATGATTTATACTACTTGGGTGGCACTGTTTCTCCTTCTGTTCACTATATGCGACGACTGAAACCAATCCCCCTTTCTCTTGCACAACTTGTGAACTAACCTCTAGAAGCGAGTAATGGATAGTGGCTTGGTGAGCAAGTCTACTACCTAATTTTCTGACGGATGAACCTGCCATCAACCTTTCTTTTGTACCTGACCTGGCAAGTAATGAATATCTATTTCTATATGCTTAATTTACAGGTGTTGCATAGGATTATTTGCTAAATTCATGGAGTAAAAATTTGATCCATACTGGTTCAGTCGTGAGTAAGGCAAGGGCCCTATACTCTTGACTCGGTGCTGCTGTGTGCCATTACACTTTGCGTTTGTGAACTCCATGACAACAAATTGGATCCCAGAAACACATAGAAGCCACTCATTGGCTTGCATTCGACTAAGGATGGATGAAGAATCGAGTCTCGAAGAATCCAAAACGAAGAAAAACCGAGCCAAGGGTGAAAAAACCAATCGCAGCCGCGACGAGCAAGCACGACTGCGACAAAATGTGTCATTTGAAGGTGGTTTGACTTCGACGGACGCGGCCTTGACACACTCGTACGCGATCGCAACACTGACTCTGTTTTATTTACTTGAGCGAGAAGTTTTCCCCTTTTAAGCTCAATCCAACCCAACTCATTCCTATCTATAAGTATGACTTCTCAAATCCGAAATTGGGACTTTTCATCACTTTTACAACTTGGATTTGGGGATTTTGGAGGAGAAGAGTGATCAAGAGTTGGCATTTTCGATTTCGTCTTTCTAGTTTATTTTAGTTTTATGCTTTCCATTGGATTCATATTTTTAGTCGTCGCCATGAGCGGCTAGTCGTTTCTTTTTTCAGTCTTTTAATTGATGTTGAACCCTAGTCAGATGTCCTTGAAATTCTGATGATGATTGTTCGATTGGATTATGTTTTGAGATGATTTATGGTATTTGGTTGTATTTGATCTCTTATGTGAATTGATATTTGGATTGATCACCTAAGTAGTAATCACATATTTGTAGCTAGGCCATTGTCGTAATACTTAATCGTTATGAATTTATATCCACGAGTAGCAAATAGTGAAATCATTCACTAGGATAGCATAAATAGCGGTCACTTGTACTGAGCTTGTGAGTTCAACACCGTGTTTATCCCGTTGACCTCATTCTCTATGTGTTCGGTTAATGAGGTCTAGAGAACTTATTCTAAGATCACTCAATCGAATAGATTAATCGAAGAGCTTGTCTTCGTTAATTAAACTTAAGCGGTAACAAGGTTAACAGAGCTTATTGTTAATCTTTAGGATAAGAGTTTCAGAACTAATCTACCAAACAGTTACATTAATTACATGGATAATCCGGACTAGGGGGATACTAAATTAGAGGTTGGGATCTTTATTATATTTGAATTCAAAATAATTTTTATTATTCTTGTTTACTTTGTGCTTTTAGATAATTTCTTTCTTTTAGATTAATAGGTTACTTGAATCAATTCAAAACATCTCATCTTTATATTCGCATATTATCATTATTGTTTAAGTCAATTGGATTAATATGTAAAACAGAATCTATCTCCTTGTTCTCTGTGAGATCAACCCTGAATTGCCACTTCTACGAGTTAGAAGAGGAAAGCTAGGAATACTAATTTGACTGCACATCGACAGTGCTGGTCAAATTTTGGCGTCGTTGTCGGGGAATAGTGTGAGATAAATTGTGATTTTAGTGTTAACCATATTTTCTGATATTCAGTTACATATTCCATTACATATTATTTTGGTTTCATTTGCTATTTTCTCTCATCTTTATACAGTTGTGAATGATCACTCGTTCTCAAAGGAACAAAGATTTGTTGTTTGACCCTGAGATAACCCGAAGGGATCGAGTTTTAAGAAGACAAGCGAGGGAAATTCATGAGGAGCTTGAAGCCTTGCATTTTGATACTGAAAACACTCCTTTTGAACCATAAAGTGAACAACATGACATGGCAGCTGAAAGAACCATGAAGGAATTGGCCAATCTTAGCGTCACCCAGCAACCTCTTTGCATCACCTTCCCTGATTTGGAAGAGGATACCACCTTCGAGCTGAGATCCGGGCTAATTCACCTCTTGCCCTCATTCCATGGACTCTCAGGTGAAGACCCTCACAAACACTTGAAGGAATACCACATTGTTTGTTCGAGTATGAAACCCACAAAAGTCACTGAAGAGCAAATCAAATTGTGATTCTTTCCCTTCTCCTTGAAGGATTTGGCCAAAGGTTAGCTCTATTATCTTCCTCCGACATCCGTCACTACATGAGAGCAAATGGAGACTCAGTTTCTAGAAAAGTACTTTCCAGCATCAAGAGCAACAAACATAAGAAAGGAGATAAGTAGGATCAAACAATTGCATGGTGAGACTTTGTATGAGTATTGGGAACGGTTCAAGGAATTGGTGGCAAGTTGTCCACAACATCAGATAATTGATCAATTGTTGATCCAGTACTTCTATGAGGGACTATCACTGCGTGATCGGAATATGATATATTCAGCTAGCGGGGGAGAATTAGTAGATAAGACCCCAACTACAGCTAGGACACTCATATCAAAGATGGCAGCGAACTCGCAGCAATTCGGGTGTAGGTATTCATCGATGAGAACGGTGAGAGAGGTGAACGATTCTTCTACTGATGATAAGCTTGAATAGCTAACCATATTGGTTAAGAAGGTTGCTTCAGGAGGGAAATCAATCAATCAATGTGTTAGGAAACTTGCAAGGTTCTGAGGGATGAGCTCAAGCCCATGCTAATGCAGTTGGCACGGGAAATTTTCAAGGAAGAAGGTATGACCCCTACTCCCAATCATACAATCGGGGGTGTCGGGATCATCCAACCTTTAGATATGGGAATCAGCAAGCACGTTCGGGAGAACAAACTCGACCTCCAGAACAAAGAGGTATATACTACCTAAAGCAACCAACTGAGCAAACTTCCAGTTCGTCTTTGGAAGATATTGTGAAGACCTTGGCAAAAATAATTGTCCAATTTCAGAAGGATACATAGTCGAGCATTAAGAATCTCGAGACTCAAGTGAGTCAGTTAACTACTACTGTGAGCTGATTGGAGAACGTAAACAATGGGAAGTCACTAGCTCAGTCGGAAATCAATCTGAGGAATGTAAGTGCCATTACATTGAGGAGTGAACTCAGCTTGGAGAGCCTAAGAAGCCCGGACAACTTTTGGAAGAGAAAATCAAGGGAAATCGAAGAATATAACACAACCGCGATACCCTTTCACCGCCGCGAGGAAAGTGGCCTAGAAAGCCAAATCGCGTGGGACACTCATCGCGACCGCGACTTGCCTAATGCAGCTATGACCCCTGGCTCGAGGAAAAATCAGCCATGGCCCCTGTTCCAGCTCATACACTTCCATTCCCAAGTCGAATTGCAAAGACGAAGAAGGAAAATAAAGAAAGGGAGATCTTGGAGGTATTTCCAAAGGCCGAGATCAACATTCCACTTATCGATGTAGTCAAATAAATTCCAAGATATGTCAAATTCCTTAAAGACCTATGTACCAACAAACACAAATTGAAGGGGGACGGAAAAGTGATCGTGGGTGAGAACGTCTCAGTTATCTTCCAAAAGAAGATCTCTCCAAAGTGTAAGGACCCAGGTATGTTCGTTATCCCTTATATGATAGGTAATCGAAGCATTGCGCAAGATATGCTAGACTTAGGTGCATCCATAAATGTCATTCCGCGTTCCATTTTTCATTCCTTGAATTTAGGGCCATTAAGAGAAACAAGGGTAGTTTTACATTTAGTCATCCATAGTAACTCATACCTGATGGGGTCATAGAAGATGCTCTAGTTGAGGTAGATAAATTGGTGTTTCCCGCAAATTTCTATGTACTTGATATGCATGACGACTCGTCCACTTCTACACCTATTTTGTTAGGGAGGCTGTTCTTGAACACCTCAAACAAAGATAGATGTTCGTGAGGGTACTCTCATGATGGAGTTCGATGGACGCACCGTCAAATTTAACATTTATGATGCTATGAGATTCCTTGAGGATGTTTGTTCTACTTTCTCTATTATTGTCATTGACCCTCTTGTAGAGGAAGTGTTTCAGTTGAACTGTAGAGACCCTTTGGAAATAGTGCTCACCAGAAGTTTAGAGAAGGGACAAGACGAGATTTGGGAGACCAATAAGGACTTGGTTGAGCTAGTGACAACTCTACAGCTTCCAAAGCCTGCTAGACCAAGGTATGAACATAAATTTATTACTTTGCCTGATTCTCACTAGAAGATGCTCCCATCCGCAGTCTAGACACTCACTCTTGAGCTTATATCCCTTCCAGATTACTTGAAGTATGCCTATTTGGGGACAAGCTAAACATTACAAGTGATAATTTCAGTAAAGTTGTC
The DNA here is from genome assembly GCA_958295605.1 of Ajuga chamaepitys. Lineage (NCBI taxonomy): Eukaryota > Viridiplantae > Streptophyta > Magnoliopsida > Lamiales > Lamiaceae > Ajuga > Ajuga chamaepitys. Next base: position 1,655,473 of record OY282498.1, on the reverse strand, counting down.
CCCACACCAAGAACTCTTATTGATTGAAGTACTCAAAGAACATAAGAAAGCAATCGGGTGGACGATAAACGTCATTAAGGAGATCAACCCCTCACTATGCATGTATCGGATTCTCCTTGAAGATGATTCCAAACCCAGTCAAGAACCTCAAGGCGATTGAACTCACCAATGATGGAGGTAGTAAAAAAGGAGGTGATCATAATCTATCCAATCTCCGATAGTAAGTACGTGAGCCCCACTTAAGTTGTTCCAAAGAAATCGGGGGTCAGAGTCATAAAGAACCAAGAGAGTGAGTTGGTCCCCACCCGCCTATAAATCGGGTGCCGAGTCTGTATCAATTACCGAAAGTTAAATGCAATGACTCGCAATGACCATTTTCCGTTACCATTTATTGATCAAATGCTTGAGCGCTTAGCGGAATATTCCTTCTATTGCTTTTTAGATGGTTTTTTAGGATATTTTCAAATTTCCATAGCACCAGAGGACCGAGAGAAGACGAAATTTACATGTCCTTTTGGGACGTTCGCTTGGAGAAGGATGTCATTGGACTATGCAATGCCCCAACGACCATCCAACGATATATGGTAAGCATTTTCTCCGAATATGTGGGTCATATCATAGAAGTATTCATGGATGACTTTAGTGTTTATGGAGAATCTTTTGAAAAATATCTTTAAAATCTTGTCCGAATTTTGAAAAGATGTGTCGAAACCAACCTTGTACTTAATTGCGAAAATGCCGCTTTATGTTAGAACAAGGGACAGTTTTAGGCCACATTGTCTCGTCTAAGGGAATAGAGGTAGATAAATCAAAAGTGGACATCATTGCTAATTTACCTTATCCCGCAAGTGTGCATGTTCGTTCTTTTCTTGGTCATGCAGATTTTAACCGGAGGTTCATCAAAGACTTTTCCAAAATATTAGCCCCTTTGTGCAAACTGTTGCAAAAAGATGTGGAGTTCGAGATGACCACCGAGTGCAAAGCTGCATTTGACAAGCTTAAGGAATCGCTAACAACATCACCCATCATCCAACCACCAAATTGGGATTTGCCGTTTGAAATCATGTGTTGTGCAAGCTATAACGTCGTGGGGGCCGTGTTGGGGCAACGAACGAGAAAAACAACGCATGTCATATACTATGCCTCAAGAACCTTGAATCCAACTCAAGCAAATTACACCAAGACTAAAAAAGAGCTTTTAGCTATTGTATTTACTTTAGAAAAATGTTTCTCTGGCTTGTTGGGTATAAAAATCATTGTTTACTCTAACCACGCAGCTCTTTAGCTCTTGTTATCAAAGAAGGAGGCAAAGCTTAGGTTAATAAGATGGATCCTTCTACTCCAAGAGTTCGATTTTGAAATATGGGACAAGAAAGGAGCTGGAAATTCCGTTGTCGACCAATTGAGTCGGTTGACCCAAGATGAAAGCGATATACCATTGTTGGAGAAATTTCCCCACGAGTAATTACTCGAGATTTCACAACATCAAAACCCAATGCAAAGTCCCGATGAACTTGTCGTGAAAATTGCTCAAAATAGATGAGATTGGAACAATCTTCTCAAACCGCAAGTGTACGGTTTGTGACAGAGGTAGTACCACAGGGAGGATTTTCCGTGAGAATCGGCTTAAGCACTTTCGAATTAGTTAGGTCTAATGGAAATGAGAGATTTGACTAATCTAATAACATAAAGCAAATAAATAAAGCAAGAAGGGAACCGATCGATGGGGAGATATTCCCGAAGCTCGATTATACACAAGCAAAATGGAATTAACAATTCGAAGACAATTAAAGGAAACTAGTATGAGCTCTATGTGATTGAATTCTCAACCCAATCGATATCCTAGTTGGATGATAATTCAGAATACGGTTGAGGTGCCATATTCCCCTAGGATAGGTAAGTAATGGGGTTTCAATGTAGACTACCTACACGAATAAGATTTACAAACTCAACCCCGGACCTCGAGTTACCAACTATGGGGACTAGATAACCCGACTTCTCTTACGCTAAAAACCGGCGCAGGGGTGTAGTTCCTACACACGCGACTAAACCTAATTTCGTCCATCCTAGTCAAGACCCCCTAGGCTCTACTCCCCTGTTTGGTAGGTCTTCTTCTCCATAGGTCTCCCTCCTACCAATTGGGTTTTGATTGATTTAGATTCCGGATTAAATTTCCCTTCCCTAACAATCTAAGACACAATATTCAATCCTAAGCTCATTTAAGATCAAATCGAATTTCCTTGAAAGGGTGGCAAACCCTAGCCTAGGTTTCGACTATCCCGTCTCAAATGCACAATCATACAAAATAAGGCTAAATTATCGAAAGCCCGAGCCACCAAAGAAAGCCTATAATCAAAGCCATAATTTCATATGAAAATCATAATAAATCAACCAAATCGTAACCTAGGTTACCACACCCCCACAATAATCCAATAATCAATCTACTAATCATCAATCCTAAAACTTGGGCTGCTCCTAGGCTTTGGGAAACACGAAAACTAATCAAAAATCATCAAGGCATAAACAAGCATCATCAACATTCAAGCAATGAAATCAGTAAAAACCAAAAAAAAAAAAAAAAAGAGAAGGGATAAGAAAATGCTCAATCGATTGATGAATCCTCGAAATCCTTTGATGAAATGGTCGGGTGTCACAAGCCCGCGAGTAATTCTCGAGTTCTCCTCCAAAGATGGCTTCCTGCTTGAAGAGGAGGAAGAAAAACCCTAGTTTTCTAAGTTAAAATATGAAAATGTAAAGAGAAGAGAGAAGAAGAGTGTAGGAGAAGATGTAACGCCCCGTAAATTATTTAATTATTATTATATTTCAATATCTATTTTGTCCAATGAGAATTATTTATTTTTCGTAAATTATTTAAAGTTATGGATAAACTTATATTCCATGTTATTAGACTTTTAAATATTTAATTTGAACATAAGCCCAATGCATTAGTCAAACCCAAACCCATAATTTTTACTTAGGGAACAAGAAAATATTTTCCTAGTGTAATTAGGAGTCAAAAACCCTAGATATATATTCTATAAATAAGGGATTCATGCCATAAATTAAAATCACAACCCACATAATCTATTTTTCTTATAATTTTCGTCCAAACCTTATTTTCCTCTTTCACTCTAATTTCAGGTATCTTCTTTATTAAATTCGAAAACTATATCTATACACATTATTTTTCAATGAATTTTTATTATGTAATTCCATCATGTGTTCTCAAGTTACAGTAAAAATTTCAAATCCATATGAGTCGTATTTTATTTTATACAAAATTTTCTATCTCTGCTGATCTAGATTGTAAATATTCTGTTTTTCCATCTAGAAAATTCGTGATATGTATTTTTATGTCTTAAAATATTATGATTTTTGGATATGTTGTTCTATAGTATGTATTTTATATACTGTTCAAATTTCAAAATGATCCATCAAGTAAGTATTTAATTATGAATATTTTCTTACAGCTGCACAGAATCTGAAAACTTCTCTATTTTGTTTTATAAGAATCGAAATATGTATTTAAAGTGCTTTAAAAAATTTAATTTTTGGATATGTATTTCATGTACATGTTTTATATATTATTTTATAATTTCAAAGATATCCAATTATTAATTTTTGAGTTATAACGGTTTTCTCATCGCCGCGTAGAATTTACTGCTGCGACTATTCCGGTTTAAAAAAATTCAAAAGTCATATTTTTACTTCTTATAAATTTATAAAATTTAAATATAGTATTCATATATTAGTTAAATATTCATATTCGAAATTGTATATTTTTCATTCTTATATGTTATGAGATATTAAATATTTATTCACTACTACGCACTATATATAAGTATTAGAACTTTTATTTTCTTTCAAAATAATTTCACACCTCTTTGACATCATGTCCAAACTCTAATATTCTTATTTATTTATTCCTAAGTCCAACCTATGAAAAGATATATATTATATTAATATTATGGTGACGACGATATGGAGGCACGAAGTATTAAGATCATAATCTGCATAAGCTCATCCACATGAGATCCTCGAAGTGCATTCACACATCATGTTACAGGTGGGGGTTTACTTTTTATTTCAATTATGTGCTTAATTAATTGTATGATTATAATTGTTATATTTCAAGTTACAAGTGTATATTCAATTTATTTGGATATGCAAATTTCGTGAGTACATGGATTACAAGTTACAAGTTTATATTCAATTTATTGAATATAATATCAAGTTACAAGTTACAAGTTATAACTGCTTATATTTTATGCTCTTAATTTCGTATGTAACTGTTATAAAGTGTGATCCTCCACGAGCTGAAGGAAGCTCACCCAACCCTTTATTGAGCCAGGTTAGCTTGGAGCGAACGGGTGGAGTACGAGGGGAGCCAAAGCATATGACAACATGACTACTTTGGTGCAATTTTATACAAGATGACTATTTAATTGATAACGTGTTATTACTTGTTTATGTTGTTTGACTAATTAATTTTTAAGGAGTGTTGTTTCTAAGTTATAAATCAAATGAAATCTTTGATATGGATTCGAAATCATTTTCTATGTTGTGAGTTTAATGAGGAATCCTACTTCGTTAGTTGCATGATTAGAAGGAGTTTTATATATTTATCTTGAAGCATGAAATAATACTTAAGCTTGTTATTTAAATAGTTATTTATAAGTTGATCATTGAAGTATTTCATGGATTATTAATTTCTTAGGATGTTAGTTTTGAGGAGATTAAAATATAATTTATTTGTGATATTGTGTCGTATGTGTTTAGTAAGTTCCGCTGCTATGCATGATTTAATTTTTTTATAAGCTCTAGGTTGATATGAAACTATAATATGGAAGTTTGTTAGTTTTACATTAGTTTGGTTAGAAGCATGTCTAGAAATATTTTTGCCTATTCGATTATATATAAGTAATATTTCATGATAATTTATTAGTTAATAAACGTTTCAGTTATAGTTTGGGGATGCTAGTGTTATTCCGCTGCTACATGCGATAAGAAGATTAGTATTTGTGTGTTTATGTGGTTCCTTTAACGGCCCAACTAAGAATTGACTTATATATATATATATATATATAGATAGATAGAAAAAAGGTTCCATTATTTGTTTTATTTAAATTTAATTAAGATTAAATTATTTTATGAAAATTGGGTCATTACAGAGTGGTATCAGAGCGAGGTCTACTTTCCAGTAGACTCGTTCATATTTGTTATTTTGATATGTATGTTATGTAAAAAAAAAATAAAAAAAAATTATATGTTTCACGGTCACCTCTGCTTCGTCGCTCAGCTCCAACATACAATTTAGTTATGTTCATTCTATTTTACATGCATTACATTCATGACAAGTTTGATTTTAAAAAATTTATTCATGATAAGCATGTCACATTTACAAGTTCAAATGAAGATATATTATGTCACACTCATGCCACGATCCATGGCATATAGAAACTTTAAGCCTTAGAATAAGAAGTTTATAGAATGACAATTCTAAGTGATGCACTTAAGTTGTATCCTATCAAATTTCGAGGACGAAATATTTTCCAACGGGTGTAGTATGTAACGCCCGTAAATATTTATTTGTTATTATATTTCAATATCTATTTTGTCCAATGAGAATTATTTATTTTTCGTAAATTATGGAAATTATTTTAAGTTATGGATAAATGTATATTCCATGTTATTAGACTTTTAAATATTTAATTTGAACATAAGCCCAATGCATTAGTCAAGCTCAAACCCATAATTTTTACTTAGGGAACAAGAAAATATTTTCCTAGTGTAATTAGGAGTCAAAAACCTTAGATATATATTCTACAAATAAGGGATTCATGCCATAAATTAAATCCACAACCCACATAATCAATTTTTCTTAGAATTTTCGTCCAAAACACAGTAGGGACCTTCGGGAAGCCGATATCATCGTCCGAACCTTATTTTCTTCTTTCACGCTAATTTCAGGTATCTTCTTTATTAAATTCGAAAACTATATCTATACACATTATTTTTCAATGACTTTTTATTATGTAACTAGTAAGCACCCCCGTGCGATGCACGGGTATATATTTTTTTTTATAGAGATTTTGTTTGGTATGGTATTAAAGAATTCAAACATTTTAAAGTCATATTTATTTATATTATTAGAAATAAATATATGTGTAACAAATGTTGATATATCACTCTATATACCATTATTTCAGTCATATTACTACAGTTACAGTCATTATCACATTTATTTTTTTAATCAAGTTTTTCAGATTAGTAACTCTTTAGATGACAACATACAATTGGGCATGACTGAAATCTAGCCTCCTCGAGAAAAAAACATGAGACATTCATTATTTAACTAATTAATAGGTATATGTTCAACTCAAGTAAATGTACAACAGTTATTAGAGATTTGATTTCTGTTAAGCTTAGAAAATAAAATAAATTATCTAAAGACATGTCAACTTTATTTAGAATGTTTAGTTTGGTAAATGTTCAAAAGTTTTCTTCTCATATCTAAAGGTAATATATTATTTTGTTTAAAATAATTTTTATTATACATATTTTATCTTGAAAATTAATTAGAATTTATGCTAATTTTTACTAAATGACATTATCACTAAATTTCATTCATTGGTAAAAATCATAGTTTTAGCCAATATATATGTCTCAGTAATTTGTATAAGTTACAAAAATATAAAAAGGTAACCCCATACATCATTAATTGATGTTGATATTGATTTTACCTTCTTCTTTTTCTAATACTCTTGATGTTTAAGCTATTTGGCAATTGCACTTCCAACTACATTATTTGTTATATAGGTAGAATAAAATAGTTTCCCTTCTATACTTGATATTTCTTGTGCACGACTTGCAAGATAGAGTTATTGTTAGATTTGTAATCGGAATATGTTGCTTTAAGCTAGCGAAATTATCTGTCATAAATTGCAAATTTAATGCTAAATATGTAAGATAGGTTGTTATTAAATTCTAACTTATTACTCCCTCCGTCCCGGCCTAATTGTCCTACTTGTCTTATTTGTTTGTCACAAGCTAATTGTCCTACCCCATAAATGACAAATTCTCCCACAATCTCCACCATCAAAATCTCCACATTCAATCTCCACCTTTGAAAAAGCCAAAGGTTCCACAAAATCTGATATTTCGTAGTCTCCGTGCCAGGACCAAGATAGGACAATTAGCTTGGGACGGAGGGAGTATTTTTTTAGAAAATATATGAACTTAATAATAGTAGATAAATAAAGAGAAGTTGAGTACTTAGATAGGTGTGGAGAAACTACGTTGTGATCCATGTTTGCTACTACTTCATTCATCACACCCTTGAACCACTAAAAAATGACAATACACTAAGAATAGTACATCCAACTTGCATAATCAATGACAGAGAAAATAACATATCAATGTCCTCAAACTCAAATATTTTGGAATCTCTATAAAATTTTGTAAGACATATCAATTTATGGAATAACTAATGATCATTAAACAATAATCAAATTCATGATATCGTAAAGTTATTGCACTCAAACTTCCAAAGAAAATTAATGTTAGTTCAACATATTGACATTCAACAAAGAATATATAACAAACACTCAGGAAAAAAATTGGATACCCCTCATTGTAAACTTTTTAACACGCTAGAACAAAGTAAGTAATTCTAACATTTTGCAACACTATCGATAGATTTGTCTGTTGATTTTGCTTTCTTGGTAGATGTGGTTCCGTTGTGATTCCTCATGATTGATTGCGTTCTTTCGCAGTCTTTCTGATTATAAATTACCTAGTCTATCATGTGGGTTACGTATTGCTGATCTTTCCACGATCATGTGTATTATGCATTGCTGGAAGTCAAATATTTTGTGATGTCCTATGTATACAGTATTACCGATCAAAGTTAATATTATTTCTTCTTTGTTTTAATTGCACTCCATCCGTGTCTGCATCAATATAACCTACTTGGGGATAGTAGATGATTAGGCGTGTGTAGATGATTAGGGATGTGAAATGGTATGACAAATGATTGATTTATAGGTTTAGGATTTAGAGGTATGGAAAAATTAGAGATTCATTTTGTGTATTTTGTTTTATGGGAACATTTTAGTACCTATAAGATGAGATGAAATAACTGATATATTACTGTCTTACACATCCATTAGAAAAGCAAATAATACATGCTCCAGTTCTAGACTAAGGCTGATTCACCACATATATCATAATTCTCCTATGCAAGGATGAAGTGCTTCAAGTGAGATCATCTTAGTATGGAAAAATTACTATATATACATGTCAATCTACGATTCTGCTGGTTCATCTCACCGCTATTCAATATCAGAGGATGATATGAGATTTGAATTTATGTTATTATTAAGTAAGATTTCCCGAGAAAGGTTATACTTAATTTGATCCAATGTTGATACACGCAAAAGGTTGTACATCATTTGTAATAGACTAAAGATATGTTGAATTAATTGAATAATATACTGTATGAGCAGAACTCATTGAACAATAATTTTGCATAAATATTAGTGTTTCTAATATTGGGTATGCATCATGCATGTATTGATATTGGCTATAAGTATAACTACTTGAAAATAATTTTATTGATTTTGCTTATATAAAAGTTTACACTTCATACTTCATCATTGTGGCATGTGTAGCTAGAGGTGGGCATCCGGTTCCCAATTTTGGTTCCGGTTCCGCCTAAGAGTGCAATCGGAAGCTAATCGTGATTATACACGATTCCGGTTTGGAACCAGCTAGAAACCACTGGTTCCAGTCGATTTTTATTTTTATTTTTATTTTTTATAAACAATTTTAAAAAAATATAGAAAAATAAATTGCAAATAAAATTGAAAAAAATGTACATAATCAATAAATATTAAAATGAAAAAGAAAAAGAAAAAACAAAGAGGTTGAGTCTAAGTTAAAAATTAGAACTAATTTTTAACTTAAAGTCAAATTAGAACTAATTTTTAACATACAAAAATTAAAATAAAAAATCTATAAATAATGGGGAACCGACGGTTGGTCCCAATTTTCAATATTAAGAATTGGAACCGAACCGCACATAGGTTTCGGTTCCAGTTCGAAATCGAAACAAAGCCAACAGTTTCGGAACTGTTGACCACTGGTTCAAATCGGGTCGGTTCTAGGTACCCGAAATTGGATGCCCACCTCTATGTGCAGCGCATCTAGTACTGACATGAGTTGTCTCAATGCACATCTGTAGGTGCCAAGATTTGAATTAAGATGAACGGAATAAAGTGGACATAATCTTCATGATGACAGCAAGGTAATTCCTCAAAACAAAAAGCACTATTTGCTTCCATAGTAAAAATTGTTGTAGTTGGTTATTTAGATAACTTAAACATTAGCAAAGACAAATATGTAAACAAACAAAGATAACATAAGGATAAAGTAAACACATACAAATCAGTGTCTGATTTAAACAGAATGCGCAAAAGTAAAAAAATTCACCATAAATTAAGTAGGAACTGAAGAAAATAAACTCAAACAATGGTAATGATTTCGTATATGTTCAACAACGAAGGTTCAATTCTTATGAGTATTTGGTAGAAGAATATGCCCATCCAATTTTATACCTAGACGTACTGATTATTCCGATCAACTTTAATCCGTATTTAAATAGGTCGAGAAGAGGTTATTTTGGTTAAACGTATGCATACAATCTAATATATTATTTAGATTTTGATTTGAATGGCATATATTCTATAGTTGACTAATTAAATTTATTGATTCATACTATTTCATAGGGAAAGTTAGACATTTTGTCCACAAATTGAGGAGGATATCACGCGCCTTTAACCCACAAGACGAATTTGGTGTATATAACCGAGTGTATATATGTGTTAAAATATATTTGTAATGATCGACTCTTAATTGATTTAATTAATTAAGGAAATGCCTATAAATGATCTAAATTAAGGAACCGTGTAATTGAAACTGATTCGGTGTGTATACTGGGGTGTATATATGTGTTAAAACATATTTGTAATGATTGGCTCTTAATTGATTTAATTGAGAAAATGTCCATAAATGATTTAAATTGAGGAATATGTAATTGAGACTAATTCGGTATATATACTGGCCAGGTGCATACATGGATTAAAACATATTTGTTATGATTGAATCTTAATTGATTTAATTAAGGAAATGTCTATAAATGATTTAATTTAGGAACCATGTAACTGAGACTAATTCCATTGTTTAAACAGATAATAAAGGAAAGTAACCAATCACCGACAATCCACATTTATTTACAAAGCGAAGTCGCCACTTTCATGCCCAAAGACGTAAACTGAAAATGTGTTTACTACTTATAGAATGTGAATTTAGGCGGAAAAATCAGCTCTTACCACTTTAAGAGGGTTTCCCTTTATTATTAAGTAAGATTCCATGATGTGTTCTCAAGTTAGAGTAAAAATTTCAAATCCATATGAGTCGTATTTTATTTTATACCAAATTTTCTATCTCCGCTGATCCAGATTGTAAATACAGTTTTTCCATCTAGAAAATTCGTGATATATATTTATATGTCTTCAAATATTATGATTTTCGGATATGTTGTTCTATAGTATATATTTTATATACTATTCAAATTTCAAAATGATCCATCAAGTAATTATTTAATTATGAATATTTTTTTACGGCTGCACATAATCTGAAAACTTCTCTATTCTGTTTTATAAAAATCGAAATATGTATTCAAAGTACTTCAAAAATTTCATTTTTGGATATGTATTTCATGTACATGTTTTCTATATTATTTTATAATTTCAAAGATATCCAATTACTAATTTTCGAGTTATAACGGTTTTCTCATCGCCGCGTAGAATTTACTGCTGCGACTATTCCGGTTTAAAAAAATTCAAAAATCATATTTTTACTTCTTATAAATTTATGAAATTTAAATATAGTATTCATATATTAGTTAAATATTCATATTCGAAATTGTAGATTTTTCTTTCTTATATATTTTGGGATATTAAATATTTATTCATTACTACGCACTATATATAAGTATTAGAACTTTTATTTTCTTTCAAAATAATTTCACACCTCTTTGACAACATGTCCAAACTCTAAGATTATTATTTATTTATTCCTTAGTCCAACCTATGAAAAGATATATAGTATATTAATATTATGGTGACGACGATATGGAGGCACGAAGGATTAGGATCATAATCTGCATAAGCTCATCCACATGAGATCCTCGAAGTGCATTCACACATCACATTACATGTGGGGGTTTACTTTTTATTTCAATTATGTGCTTAATTAATTGTATGATTATAACTGTTATATTTCAAGTTACAAGTGTATATTCAATTTATTTGGATATGCAAATTTCGTGAGTACATGGATTACAAGTTACAAGTTTATATTCAATTTATTGAATATAATATCAAGTTACAAGTTACAAGTTATAACTGCTTATATTTTATACTCTTAATTTCGTATGTAACTGTTATAAAGTGTGATCCTCCACGAGTTGAAGGAAGCTCACCCCAACCCTTTATTGAGCCAGGTTAGCTTGGAGCGAACAGGTGGAGTACGAGGGGAGCCGAAGCATATGATAACATGACTACTTTGGTGCAATTTTATACAAGATGACTATTTAATTGATAACGTGTTATTACTTGTTTATGTTGTTTGACTAATTAATTTTTAAGGAGTGTTGTTGCTAAGTTATAAATCAAATGAAATCTTTGATATGGATTCGAAATCATTTTCTATGTTGTGAGTTTAATGAGGAATCCTACTTCATTAGTTGCATGATTAGAAGGAGTTTTATATATTTATCTTGAAGCATGAAATAATACTTAAGCTTGTTATTTAAATAGTTATTTATAAGTTGATCATTGAAGTATTTCATGGATTATTAATTTCTTAGGATGTTAGCTTTGAGGAGATTAAAAATATAATTTATTTGTGATACTGTGTCGTATGTGTTTAGTAAGTTCCGCTGCTATGCATGATTTACTTTTTTATAATCTCTAGGTTGATATGAAACTATAATATGGAAGTTTGTTAGTTTTACATTAGTTTGTTAGAAGCATGTCTAGAAATAATTTTGCCTATTCGATTATATATAAGTAATATTTCATGATAATTTATTAGTTAATAAACATTTCAGTTATAGTTTGAGGATGCTAGTGTTATTCCGCTGCTACATGCGATAGGAAGATTAGTATTTGTGTGTTTATGTGGTTCCTTTAACGACCCATCTAAGAATTGACTTATATATATATATATATATATATATATAGATAGAAAAAAAATATGTTCCATTATTTGTTTTATTTAAATTTAATTAAGATTAGATTATTTTATGAAAATCGGGTCGTTACAGAAGATTTTTTATAAAAAGAGTCAAGACAAAGTTGGATCCTTACAAATGAGAGGGAAAGAGATATATATAGGTCCCCCCAACACTCAAAATCAGCTGAAAATAAGCCCTGGTAAGGCAAAAGTGTAAAAATACAAAAGAGGGTTTTTGGTCCTTTAAGTTGTTGAGTCGAACCCCTTGTGCGCGCTCGACTCGTTCTTCTCGTGATTTCTGGGAAAACTCCGTCCAGAATCAGCCTTTGGCTTCAATTATAAAGTTGTAGATCTTTGTCTCAGCTACGCGTGTCAACTTGAATCACTCGAATCAGTTTTCCAGCTTTGCACCTTCGTCTTTCGTCACCGTTTCGGAGCCCTTCCTCTCGTTTTCTCGACCCAACCCCTTCACGACTTTTGTTCGCGACTCGATGAAATTCGATTTGGGCTCTTTTTAGGTCTGATTCGGGTTTGTTTGGACTTCAATTTGTGGGCTGGAACGTGGCATATGTGCGATCAACCTGTTCTTCTTTCTTTCTCCAATTTGAGGCCTTTTCATCCATTTTCTAGACCTGACTCCTCACGACTTTTACTTGTGAATTGATGATATTCAGTTCGGGCCTGACCCTGACCCATTTTGGGCTCGTTTGGGCATTGGGATGCGGGCCAAAGTATGAAAATTGATGCGAATAATCTTCTAAATTCTTCCGAGTTTCCTAACCTTCAAAATAAGACTAAAAAACACCCAAAAGCGCATCAAATCATATTAAAAAGGAAAATCAACACAGAAACACAATAAAACACGAAATTGCACATAAACATTTGAATTACACGTAATTCTCTACAAAATATGAACCTAAAAAGTACAAGAAAAACGATAATTTTTATGTTCATCACCCGACGTACCATGGTATGCCGATTTAGTTAATTTTCTTGTAGCACGTGTTTTTTCTCCCGGGATATTAAAAGCAAAGAGAGATAAACTAAAAAGTGATGCTAAATATTACGTTTGGGACAACCCCTATCTGTGGAAACATTGTACCGATCATGTAATTAGAAGGTGCGTTTTGGAGTCAAAATTTCGTTCTATATTATCCTTCTGTCATTCATATGCATGTGGGGGGCATTTTGGGTAAAAAAGAACTGCACATAACGTTTTGGAAAGTGGATTTTACTGGCCTTCTTTATTTAGAGATGCATACATATTTTGCAAACCTTGTGATAATTGTCAAAGAACTGGTAATAATTCCCAATGGAACGAAATGCCTCAAAACCCGATCATGATTTATGAAGTTTTTTTATACTTGGGGCATCGATTTCATGGGTCCTTTTCCTTCATCCTATGAAAACCTCTATATTGTTGTTGATTATGTTTCTAAATGGATGGAGGCAAAGGTCACTCGGACTAATGATGCTAAACTTGTTGCAGACTTTGTGAAGTCTAACATATTTGCTAGGTTCGGAATTCCAAAAGCCATAATCAACGATAAGGGGACGCACTTCTGCAATAGGACCATTGAAGCTTTGGTAAGGAAGTATTGTGTTATACACAAAATTTCCACAGCATATCATTCCCAGATGAGTGGCCAAGCCGAGACTTCCAACCGGGAGATCAAGTCCATCAAGGAGAAGACTGTTCAGCCTAACAGGAAGATTGGAGTTTAAGGCTTGAGGTTGCACTATGGGCGTACCGAATTGCGTACAAGACACTCATTGGAATGTCTCCACATAGATTGGTCTATGGGAAACCTTGCCACTTACCGGTCGAGCTTGAGCACCGTGCTTATTGGGCAATCAAACGGTGCAACATTGCATATGATGCAGCCAGCACGCATCAAAAACTGCAGTTACAAGAACTCGAGGAACTCCAGAATGAGGCATTTGAGAATGCACTGATCTACAAAGAAAAAACGAATGCCTTACATGAGTCCCGAATCACTCGAAAGACTTTTAAGATTGGTGAAAAAGTGTTACTCTACCATTCCCGCCTCAAGTTATTTCCCGGTAAGTTGCATTCCTGTTAAATAGGGTTGTTTATTGTTCTTAATGTGTTTCCTCATGGCGTAGTTGAAATCAAAAGCGAAAAGACGGAGAAAATATTTAAGGTGAATGGGCATCTTCTCAAACCTTACTTCGAGAACTCTCAACGGTCTCCTGAGGAACATGAGCAAGTCGAGGACCCTCCAACCAATTGAGCACTGAATTGATCAAGCCAACGCCGTAAAACAAAGGCGCTTGTCTAGAGACAACCCGACGTTTATCTTATTTTGCATTATTTTTTTTTATTTTATTGTTATTTCATGTTCTCATGTGTTTTCTTATCATTTTTTATTAGTATGTAGGGACTAACATGACAAGAAACTAACGAAGCCGAGAAGTGTGATGGATATAGCACGAGACGAGGGTCGGGAAGTTGAAAAATTGGAAGTGAAACGAAAAGGCTAAACGCGATCACGTCAAAAGTGCCCCAGAAATGCTTCTCACACTGCCAGGTCATCGCGGCCCCGATCGACGAATTTCCATGTTTTACAACTTGGCTGCGAGGTTAGTTTTCTCACTTTTTCTTCTTCAAACTCGCGAACACACACACCACACCACCAAACTCACGATTTCCTCCACAAAATTGCGTAAAATTCATGCACCAATTCACACACACATGTCCACACACACTATCCCTCCGATTAATTTCGAATTTCCATTCAATTTTGGGCGAATTAGAAAGAGGTGCGAACTATTCAATTTAAAAAAAAAATGTCTAAAATCTTCCGATAAGTGAAGCTAACCCTTCCCCTTTGTATATATTGTTGTTTAATTTCGACTTAATTATGCAGATTAGTAGGTAATTTTGCATTGGAATGGATGATTGTAGTTTTTAGTTGTATAAACACTTGAAGTGTTGATTTTTTTTTGGCTAAATTGCTATGGTTAATTCATTTTGAATACGAAATTGATAGTGTTAATTGTGAATTTGAGGGGTTTTTTTATATGGGTTGATTGATTTTGGCATGAATTGTGAGTTTAGAAACATTGTTTCATTGAGGCAAACTGTCAAACACCTTATATGCACTAAATTTGAATAGCCTAGACTAGTTCGAAATCTTGTTACAATTTTTGAGTAAATTCGGTACATTTATTGATGATGCATTGTTTTGGGCCATGCTTGTTTACGATTGTTTTAGGAATTGCTTAATTGTACTTGATTGATTGATCGAAATTAGTTTCTCATAGGTATTATATGTGTTACATTGGGAGTTCTAGATTTTGAACTTGCAAAATTATTACGATTTGTGTATAGGCTATCACAATGCCTCCGAAAACAAGTAGAGGAAAGGGCAAGGGCAAATAGCTCGTAATTGAGGAGAATCCTATCCCGGCTCCGGTATTCGATCCATCTGACAGCCACCACTATGATTTTGTTCTGGAGAAGGCTTCCCACCGGGAAAGATTTATTAAGTTGTACACCCGCACTGTCATGCCAACTCTGTATGGTCGGGACCAACTACTCAAAGACATGGGCATATTTGACAATGTCTATTCCCTATTGCATGGAGCGGAGTTGCGCAGGTGCGACCTCAAATGACATATCAGCGTCTGACTCTAGAGTTCTTGAGCACTCTAGAAATTACGATGGATCCGAACAAATGTGGCAATAAACCGGAGAGCATCACCTTCCTGCTTATGGGCCAATCTCACACATTGGTTATGGAAGACTTAGCCAAAATCTTTGACTTGCCTTATGCAAATGTCTACCACATCAATGAGGTATTTGATGTCAAGTTCTTTTGGGGACAACTCACAGTTGCTCCCACGCTCGTAGATCCCCAAATATATTCAGTCCAAAACTCAAAGATGTCTTGGATTCAGAATTTGGTTATGCTATACATCCAAAAGCTCCTCGCCCACACACTATTTGTGAGGAAGGAAACCGGAGCCATCCGGCACAATGAATTGCAAATGTTCTGGCATATCATGAAAGGCCACAAGGTGAATGTAGCTGAGATACTAGTCAAGCAATTCGAGAATGTGGTCCTCCGACAAAAGGACCACATATATATTGGAGGGCTCATTACCCCAATTGCTTCTCATTTCGGGGTCCCATTGGTGGATATGGAGTCGATGGCCGCCTAATTTCGACTCACTTGGGATGATTTGGAGAAGATACGCATAGTGACATTGGGCTACAAGGAAGGGGTACCTCGGACTTCGGCAACCAAGACGGCCCCCTATGTGATCCAAAATGTGGGACCCTTCCTTAGGTTACCCAAACCTAAGCTGACTCAGGTGACGAGACTACGGGATACCCAAAATTTAGCCCTAGCCTCACCCGATCATATCGCAGCATCACGAGAGAGGGATGCCAACAAACTTCAAACGTACCAAATCAGGCAAACTCAAGCCACAATTCAGCTGGATGAAGAGGCCGAGGAAGGAGATAGGGTCAAGCTGGGGGAAGTAGCCAGCCTAGCCAGCCCAAGAAGAAGATGCCCGTTGTTGCTATTCAGTCGCAGTGGGAGTTTAATGAGCATGTGGAAGGGTTCATCACTTCTCTACGGGACAGTATCGACTTATATAAAAGAGAGTTCCAATCTGACCAGCAGCAGATTCTGACGGCCTTAACTGCTAGGAACGAGCGGGAGGATACATGGCATCAAAGTGTTGAGTGGTGTTGGCAGCTAGAGGACACCCGATTGAACTAGTTTGAAGCTTGGCAAAGGCAGCAGAACGAATGGCAGCAACAACAAGAGGAGAGGTGGCAGCAAATGTAGCCCTATTTGGGCCAAGGGGGTCACCAACCTCGACCAATGCCTCAGAAGTAGCATTGTAAGTAAGCGCCAAGGTATACCACTCTTTTTCCCATAAAATATTGGTTTTGAAACAAGTTTTAGGGAGGGGGTGTAAGTGCCACGTCATGGCCGCTATTGAGCTTTACTTTCCTATATTTATGTTTTTGTTAGCTGCTAGTTGTTTTGTTTGTTTGCTCTTGTCTGGTTAACTGCATGAAAGGCCTGTGAGCCCATTAGTTGTTTCTAAGTCATGGTTAGTTCATTTAAGGAATTTATTTTGTTTTGCCTTTAGTTTCAGTAGTTACTACTTTTACATATTGTCTTTCATTTTGATCGAGTCTAGAATTGAGTCATAAAAAGGGAACCGAGTTGTGGTCTTTTGATATCTGTTTGGGACAATAAAATAGGGAAACGATAAGATGGAGATGAGTTAATGATGAGATGATTTTTTGTTAAATTTTGAAGAGGAGGAGGAGGAGGAGGAGGTTTTGAATTGATTCAAGTAACCAATTAATCTAAAAGCACAAATCTAGCTTCCCCTTCTAACTTGTAGAAGCTGTAAGTCAGGGTCGAACCCACAGAGAGCAGAAAGATTGACTATGTTCTATGTATTAATCCAATTAATTTAAACAATAATAATAGTATATATAAATATAACAATGGGGTTAGGGTTTTGAATTAGTTTGAGTAACTATTAATCTAAAAGCTGGTAATTATCGAATAACACTAAGTAAACAAGAACAATTAAAATGATTCAAATATGAGAAAAATCCCAACCCTTAATCTAGTATTCCCCTAGCTTGAATTACCCTTGTAATTACTGCAATTGTTCTCCAATTTAGTTCTGAAACTCCTATCCCTTAGATTAACAACAAGATCTGTGAACCTAAGTTACCCCTTAAGTTTAACTAATTAAAACAAGCTATTTGATTAGTCTGTTTAGTTGAGTGATCTTAGAATAACTTATCTAGACCTCATTAACTAAACGCATAGAGTATTAGAGAAACAGGATAAACACAGTGTTGTACTCACAAGCTCGGTATAAGTGATCGCGAATTATGTTATCCTAGTTATTAATTTCACTATTTGCTACTAGTGGAGTTAAATTCATAGAGATTGTGTATTACGACAATGACATAGCGATAATTATGTGATTAACATCCTGAGTGATCAGTCTAAGCAACAATTCACATAAGAATTTTATATAAGCACGAATAGCATAAAATTTTCATAACACAAAATGATGAATAATTACCGTAAGAATTACAAAATTATTAAACTGGTGTTCAACATCAATTAAAAACTGAAAATAAACGACTAGCCGCTCATGGTGACAACTAAAGACATAATTGTATTAAAAAGCATAAACATAAAACAAACTAAAAAGACGAAACTGAGTAATGCAGAAGTGCTCCAAAATCCAAGTTCCAAGTCTAATTTCCTGACATAGTTTATAGACGGGATCGAGTTGGGCTTCAAATCATGAATTCTTCCAAGTCTAATTTTCGAACACTTTTGTCGCGGCCGCGGAAACTTAACAGTGCTTTTCAGCCTTTTCTGGGGGTACTTTTGTCGCGGCCACGACTGGATTTTTCAATCTTTGGCTTGATTTTCCTTCGTTTTGGACTCTCCAAGACTCGTTTCCTCATCCATCCTTATTCGAATGCAAATTATTGGCCTTAAATCACCTGAATATCTCTAAAACAAGTCCATAAATGTCAAACAGTCCAATAATATGAATATAAGCTATTCACGGTCGATTATGCATGCAAATGTCATTAAATGAACACTTAAATCGACCTACTATGCATGCATAAATACGTGCACCACCTCCCTAGTCACAGGAGTTGAGTTGTTCTTTATCTGGGCCGCAATGAAGGGGAAGAAGATTGCAGTCATAGGATTCCTACTCGGGCATTGGATCAAGGTGCAAAAGGATGCATGCCGGACCATCCAATTTAGGGGGTATATTTCCAAGCTCATCCATATACCACCAGGACAGAAGTAAGACCTCAAGGGAGAGACTTGGGTTACGACATTCTACCATTGGATGATCCCGACAAACCCCGAGCAATAAGAGGGAAAGATAAAGAGATAGTGGAAGAAGAGCCTAAGGCATCAAGAGAGGTAGAAACAAACTCGATGAAGTCCTAAAGAGGGCAACCACCTTAAAGAGCATCGCCGACCGCTCTTATCAAAAATGAAGCACTCATGGGAGTGATGAATGAGATGAGAAAGAGAGTGGAGACCATCGAGAGACAAGGATGCGAAAATCACCTCCCCCTTCGTTGGTTCTTGAAGAAGAGTGTCAAGACATTTGCTTATCTTAAGAACATCTTTAGGAAAAGTTCGGGGGAAGAAGAGCGGGCAAAGATTGAAAGAGAAAGTAAGGAGGCCACTAAGAAGATTGCTTTGTCGTCCGCCTCAACTTTTGATGTAAGGGAACATTTCCCGGGGTTTTCCAATATGGATGCATGGCCGCAACATCTTGAGAACACTCTTTTAGATCCACTATACCACTTCTTTGAAGAAGAACCCGAGCCGTGTAGAAAGTCCTCTCCGGTGATAACCTACTCATGAAGTACCGCTAGAGAGAAACGAGGGGTTGAGGATCCTCCCCTTTCCAGTTAGTTTTTCTATCCTAAGCTCGTTTTTTGTCTGTAAATAGTGTAATATTCGGTTTATTGCTTTTTGAATAAGTGATTTGGGGTGGAAATGAAATATAGAACAAGATCATTTCGTTGGCATACATTTGGAGATGATAACCTTGTGACGTGTTTGATTCGTAAATTCACCATTTATTACTCTTTGATTTGATAACCTTGTGACGTGTTTGATTTGTTCACCAAGTTTTTGGGAAGGAGGAAGCGGTTGTCATTTTCATGTATGTTTTGACTGATACATGAATTCCAACATCTTCGCTACTTGGGCTCGAGAATTTCGCCCAAGATTGTAGGGGGGATGGAAGGATTGTTACTCTTATGTGCTTTTGAGGATGCTCCTCTTGTCATATGGGACTTTTTATGATTCTTGATCTATGCCATTCTACCACTTTATTTCTTATGTTTTTAATTGCTATTGTGAATAGAACACTTGTGGGTTAGTTGTTGGGTTGACTTACTTTGTGTTGGATGAGGAAGAAAGATTGGAGATGTCTCGATGTTGTGGTTCAAAATTTTCAAAATATCTATAAATTGAGTACATAACTCTGGAGGGTTCTTTGCCTAAAAATCAAAATGTGATTAATTGGTCAATGAGATTTAACGGTAGGTGAATATCTAGATATAGTGAGGAGGATTGCATAAGTTCATAAAATAACTTACCCCGAAATTATGTTGCTTGTGGGCATTTCTGTAATCCCAAAACATACACTACACGACTAAGGACAAACTCGTGAAGAATAAAATGAATCGGCTTTAGGTGGTAGTAAAATTACAAAAATGTAGGAAGAGTTGGTAGTGGTCGTTGTTCACCACCAAATTAATGTATATAAATATATACATAACTTTATCCTACAACTCTAACTAGTAGAGTGGAAAGTAAGGGTCGATCCCACGAGGAACGATCGAACAATTTTGCTTTATGTATTAAACTATTATGATCAAGCAATAGAAAAAAACAATAAAGAAGTGGGGAGGGGGGAGGGGGGGGGGGGGGATTTTG
Organism: Ajuga chamaepitys; assembly: GCA_958295605.1. Classification (NCBI taxonomy): domain Eukaryota; kingdom Viridiplantae; phylum Streptophyta; class Magnoliopsida; order Lamiales; family Lamiaceae; genus Ajuga; species Ajuga chamaepitys. The sequence continues at coordinate 1,634,666 of OY282498.1, read as the reverse complement.
ATGAAATCACAGCTAACACTTAAATTTCTATTAAGCAACTTAAATAACAATTACTCTAAAAATACTTAGCAATTTAACAATTCAAATAAAGAAAGACAAATAGAATGATTTTTTTTTTTTCAATTTGTGGTTTTCAAGTAATAAAACGATTCACCCTTGATCATGCTTCTCCTTGGTCTTAGACGATTTATGCAACTATTGTTAATACCCGATTAATTGTGATTCAAGACCTTATCTCAAGACTATCAACAACTTCTAGTAGCCTTGTTATCTCTTAATCCTAGTTAATCAAAACAAGCTCTTCAACTAACCCTATTCAGTTTAACCAAATTCTCAAACAAGCTCTCTTAGATTCGACAATCAAATGCATTAGGCACCAATACAACGAGATAAATACGACATATAACTCGCAAACTCGATTTTAGCAGTTGAACTTTATGTTATCACCAATGAACATTCATTGTTTGCTACAAATAAATCAAAAGCACTACAATTACGGATAGCTACCCCGACTACTAGCAACACATTCATAAATCTCCTAAAGGGTGATCAATCTAATAATCAATTCATAAATGTGACTCAATAACAACAAATAACATAAAACACTTAAATACACAATCCAATCGATATTAACCGCAATAATCACATAAATATCTTCGACTCAAGGTTCCACATTGATCAAGAGTGAATTATAGGGTGCTAGCCACCCATTACAACTATTACAAAGATAAAAAGAAAATCCAAGAAAACATGAAAATAAAATAGAAAGAACCAAAATATAGGATTGATGATCTGGATCTTCAACCCCCTTCCAATCCTTTGCTTCCAATGTTGAATAGTGGTTGAATATGTGTGGGGGATGGGTTCTAGGTTAGGTCAAATTCGAAAATGACCTTATATATATAGAGGAAAAAGTGTTAGGCTCAAAATTTGCCAAAAACGTGTTTCAAGATTTGAAACAGGGTATCGGGTCGCGGCCGCGAACCCTTTATTTTGCTTGAGGCATGGTTTAGTTCGTGGACACGGTCGCGGACGACAACCGGAGTCGAAGGCGAGAACCGGAGTTGCGGGCGCGAACCGTGTCCTGGCCCTTTGATTGGTCGTGGGCGTGGCTGTTCATTCGAACCTCTTCCCCCTTGTTCCATCCTTGGCTCGTTCTCCGTTCCGAACTTCTTCGAGACTCGGCTTTTGGCCTTAATTCACCTGTTGTCCTGAAACGAGCTCGACACATTAAATGACCAAATAATACAAATATGCACGATACACGATCAAATATGCATTAAAATATTATTAAAACGACACTTAAAACGCATGCATGTTCACGTGTATCAAATCTCCCCAAACTTAAACCTCTGTTCTTCCCGAACAGAGCGAAGCAAAGAAAAATAAAATAGGACATGTGTTAGGGAAGATTTAAGTGACGAATTCAATTTCAGACGACGTTTTAAAAAACAAGGCAATCATGATAAGATAAGCATATATGATACAACAACTTCATCTACTTTTGAGACTTGAAAAACTCTCAACTAAAGATCCTCATCGGGTGAGTGTATCTCTCGACTCTCAAGTGTATCAAATAGGTAGTATTTTTTCGCTCACATTGAAATGCATGCAACGACTACCATATGCTTGTCAATCTTCTATATTCTAATTTGCACTTGACATGTGTGACAAAGAATAAAAAAAGGTCTTTAAAAAGGTTGTAATGTTGGTTTGGGGTAAGGTGGGATAATTTTGTGTAAAAGTGACAGTAAAATGGACTAAATAAGTTAGCAACTCTCATCTACCCCTCAAACAACAATCACTCTACCTCACTTCCCAATCAAACCGATCCTGAAATACGGCTTCTTCACCTTACTAAAAACACACAACCTAAATGCTTCTTTTCCAATTCTCTCTTGGGTGTATTTTCTTTCGAATTTTGTTTTCAACTTTGAGAACACCGGTCAAAAAGCATTTATATTACTAGTCTCTCCCAATCGAAAGCAGTGAACTAAATATATACAATCGACTCTTTCTTTCTTTTTTCCTTTTTTTTTTACACATATTATTTTCAAACACTGAGAGAGACTAGTTTTCCCAATTCTTTACCTATTGTTTCAATTCTCTTCACCCTTCAATACTTCCAATAATTTTACCTTTTAATCCCAAATTTTACCCAACTACCTTCCAACCGCCTCCCTCGTACTCAAATAGTTCAATTAGGGTCAAAGGCTAAACCAAAAGGTACTTGGCTTGTAGAGTTGGGCTATCAAACGAAAAGCTAAAAGCTCAAAGGGCTAACTAGGGGCAATTTTTCAATTTTTGGTGAAAAGGTGTAACATTTTGATGTTTACAAATAGGCTAAAAATCAAGAATTGCCTAAGATCATTTTCTAAGTCACACAATGTACCGACATATTCAAAATAGAGAATCAAGGAAAGCTCTAGAGCCAATCACATGCAATCAATGAAATCCACACTGAAAGAAGGTATAAGTAACACCAAGAAAAATGGGAGTAGAAGCTCAAAAACTCACAATGCAAAATTTTCTTGATAAAAAATTTTGAGTACAAGTTCAGTGTCACCTCAAGTGTCTATCATGCTCTACCACTTGCCTTTTTTTCAATTTTTTTGTAAAAATAGTCTCATCATTAAACATTCGCCCAATGTCAATCCCAAACACGATCGAGAGCGGCCAATACGTACACCCACCAGCCCCCTCCCCAAGCTTGGTTGAAAAATCAAAGTTTGTGGGAAAGAAAGGGGTACGAATTGGTGCTCTACAAGTGGCAATCAATCAACACTGTCAATTGGTTCGACTTAACAAAGTAAACTAGACTAAATACTACTAACTACTAAATAAAAATAACTAAAGTGTGTAAGGATTAATCACAACCAAACTAACTAATCAAACGTGATAAATGGCACAAAGGACAATCCAACAAATAAACAATTAAATCAATTCCACCCTCAGAATTCACAGTAAAAAAGGCACACAGGCCAACATCCAAAGAAATAAGGCACACGCGCCTACGTCCAAAGCAATAAGGCACACAAACCAATATCCAAAGCAATACAAATTAACAGGAATAGACGCAAGAAAGTAGCAAAGCTTGGAATTAAAAATTGAGCGGCCAATACGTACGCCTACCACCCCCTTCCCCAAGCTTGGTTGAAAACCCAAAGTTTGTAGGAAAGAAAGGGGTACGAATTGGTGCTCTGACTCAAAAGAGGGCTACTGAGGCGGTGGTGGATGATGAGGATCACCGAGGCCCCAATGCGAACGCATTTGTGCCCTGAAAGTCTCCATTTGGGCCTAACGGATGTCCTCTGTCTCACTCCGAGTGGCAAAAGCATCAAGAATGGTCTGCTGCTGCTCCTCGATGGCAGTGAGACGGTTTATGCACATCCGTCTGGAAATCCCATTGGGATTGGATAGCTGCAGTGGGCCTCTTCCTCTGTGGTCTGCTCGTCTACCTGCTACCTTCTGCCTCTGCTTCTGTTTCCATTTCTTCTTCCTCGGGTGCCGGACCCCTTCCTATTTGGTACTTTCTCAACTCTGTGTGGTCCGGATCCTTAGATGTTGCCATGTGCGCCGAGGAGCTCATGCTCAGGTTTTCAATGCTCCGAAGGTTGTCAATCCATGTCAACTGTGGGTTGGGCAACCGAAGGAACGGGCCCCTATTTTGGATCACGTAGGGTACCGTCTTGTTCTCCCGGCTCCGGGGTACCCCATCTCTATACCCCAATGCGACAATGCGCATATTCTCCATATCCTCCCAAGTGAGATGATACGATGTGGATACTGGAAATAAATCTGTTAGCAGAATACCGAGATGTTCGGCTATATGGGTGATTAGACCCCCAATTAAGATGTGCTCGTGCTGACGCTTCCGTACATTCTCGAACTGAGCAACGAGGATGTCTTCATAATGCCTTGGGATGCCTTTCAGTATTGACCATAGCATGTCCAACTCATTGACACGGCAGGCTCCTGTTTCTGATCTTCCAAACATGGTTAGTCCAAGGAGCCGCTGGATGTATGTCACACCCACCCTTGTAAAAACTTATTTTATACTAATTTTTAGCCTTGCAAAACCTGTATTTTTTATTTTTTTTCAAGATTAACAATTTAGAATACTCCTTCAAGACCAGAATCTCACCTACATATATATATACATAGATTCAGATCGATTACAAAGGTGTCACACTCCATTCAACACCATATTTACAAAAATATACATATTAAAGTTTCTTAATTTGAACATGTCCAAAAAGATTATTAGAATACTAGCAAAAACATGGTGAGTCCAAGGTTTAGCCCCACAGGTCGTCATTCATATACACGAGGCTTCAAAACTTGCATCAGCTCCAACAGCATGCCAGATCAGCTCACGAGCTCATGCGTAGTCAAACTCACCTACAATGCAAGAACTATGTGAGCTAAAGCTCAGTAAGCAGAAATCATGCATGAGAAATGCATATATGATAGATGCAAGTTATAAAACTATTTCTTTCAACTGTTTTCTAAAAAAGGAAACCTTTTTTGGTGGGAAATGGCTCCCTTCACTGGCACAACCTCACCAGAATATCCCTTCATACTCGTGACTACCAAGGGTCCCTCCTCCCCCCTTATAGTCCACCCGAGATATTAGTGATGGTTGGTACGACCAAGTGGCTATCCTTCCGAGACTACCAGGGGTCCGCCTCCTGCCTGCCCCTGCAGTCCACCAGAAAGTCTACCTCTTCCCATACCCCTCATCATAAAGGTGTTGAAGTGGGAACCTCTTCCGCGTGCACGTCTGTCACCGAAAGCATCCCGAGAGACACCATATATAATATATAACTCTCAATGTGCCAGTGGTGACCAACCCCAAAACATTATCAACTTATGAAATTATGCTATCTTGACTTCTTATATGTACACATGTAATTCTTGTAGATGCTAATGCTCATGATTGATGCACATCAGTTTGTTTTTAGCAACGGAAGAATACACTTTATAAAAAGGTATACAATAACACATATAACAATCAATTATCACAAATAATAAACACAAATACTATGTTCAAGCATTGTAGTTGGAAATGGATTTCTACTTACCTCTCCTCCGAAGTAGCTTTTGAAATTTCCTATTCCACAGTGGTAACCAATCTACGACAATTTAAATGGAATTAATACACAATTTATCAAATTTCAGGTTATTAAGTATTTTTAGTTCGGAATTTCCAATTTCATCGCATTTTAGTAATAATGCTCTAACTGTTTCTACAAAATTGATATTTATATGATTCAAGTTGGGTTATAAAGCTAACACATAGGACTACAACTTTCATGTTTTATGCTTCAGCAAATTCAGCCTACAAAGAGATCAAATTTGGCGTATTATTAAGTAATTAATTTGAAAACAGCATAGAAACAAAGTGATCACTTCCTTTCTTATTTTCTTTACTTCTGCCTCCACAAGCCCACATCATTCTATTTAGTTTCTTCTACCTCCACCTTATTTGGAAATTAAATTAGTACTCTATCATAGTATGTGGAAACCAAAATGATTCCTTCCTAATTCATATTATTCTATTACATAATTGTTAATTAAGTTAACCTTAAAGAACTAAATGTCCTTACCTGGCTTCGTGAGTAAGTTTCCCCAACCCTCAAAGCTCTATTTGATGATGCTTCTGAATGTTTAGAGGATATGTATTAAACTTATATATAATAATTACTCCGACCGCCTTTCTTTTCAATTTACTTAATCTATTTAACTTTCTCTCTTTTCTTCTATATTATTATTGTTGTTGTTGTTGTTGTTGTTGTTATTGTTATTCCGAGAATAAAATCATTTACACATCTAACACTTCCACTTACTACATGATGTTCTATATTTTAAACTTGTCACGCGTAGTCTTAATTTTGTAACATGTCCTAATATTTTAGACTAGGGGGTTCTTGACTACCAAAGTGAACATCTCCAAATTAGTCGCAAAATATAAAATTCGCAATAAATATAACAAATTAATTACTATAAAACTATCACGTAAATAGCACATAAAAATATGGAATGCATGAAATGCAAAAATTATATTGGCCAGTGAGTTGTGAGAGGCGCGGGTATTACATCCTCCCCCCCTTATAAAAATTTCGTCCCCGAAATTTACTTACCTGAAGAGTTCAGGATATTTGGCTCTCATTTCATCCTCTCTTTCCCAGGTGGCTTCTTCGACTGATTGATTTCTCCATAGCACTTTGACTAACGGAATTTCTTTGTTTCTGAGTCGTTTTACTTCCCTTAATAAAATCTGCACTGGTACTTCCTTATACCCTAAGTCTGCTTGTAGTTCTACGGGTTCACTGTTCACGACATGAGACGGATTTGCAATATACTTCCTCAATACTGACACATGGAACACATTGTGTATTTGAGACATTGATGCTGGCAAATCGAGTCTGTAGGCAACATCACCAACCCTCTCAATAATAGGAAATGGACCAATGTATCTCGGACTAAGTTTTCCTTTCTTACCAAACCGCATTATTCCCTTCATTGGTGCAACTTTCAAGAATACTAGATCTCCCACTGCAAACTCAAGTGCTCTCCTTCTCTTATCCGCATAGCTTTTCTGGCGACTCTGAGTTGTTTTCATTCTTTCCCGAATCTGTGACACAGCTTCTGACATTTCTTGTATTACACTTGGACCCAGAAGTCTTCTTTCGCCAACCTCATCCCAATGTATCGGAGATCGACACTTCCTACCATATAGTGCTTCATAAGGGGCCATTCCAATGGTAGATTGATAACTGTTGTTGTAGGAAAATTCTATCAAAGGTAGAAATTTGCTCCATTGTCCCTGGAAAACTAACACACAAGCTCTGAGCATATCCTCTAGAGTCTGTATCGTTCTTTCTGATTGTCCGTCAGTTTGTGGATGATATGCAGTACTGAAAGACAATTGTGTTCCCAGTGCCTTGTGTAAACTCTTCCAGAAGGTAGACAGGAATCTTGAGTCTCTATCTGAAACAATGGATAATGGTACTCCGTGAAGTTTAACTATTTCCTGTATATATATATATATATCTGAGCATAACGATCCATGGAGTAAGTAGTACAGATTGGGAGAAAATGAGCAGATTCGTAAGTCCGTCCACAATTACCCAGATAGCATCGTGACCCTTTACAGTTTTCGGCAAGCCCACCACAAAATCCATTGTAATGTTTTCCCATTTCCATTCCGGAATTAGTAAGGGTTGTAAGGTTCCTGCCGGCCTTTGGTGTTCTGCTTTTACCTGTTGACAAGTCAAGCACTGTTCCACAAACTGAGCAATATCTTTCTTCATGCCTGGCCACCAATACTGCATCTTTAAGTCTCGATACATTTTAGTATCTCCTGGATGTACTGAGTATGGTGTCGAATGCGCCTCTGCCATAATATCTCTACGAATGCTATCTACATTTGGCACACATAACCGGTTTTTGAATCTTAAGATATCATTCTCTGACAACTGAAAGTCTGAAGGTGTCCCTGAAGCGACATCCTTCTTTACTTCAGCTAAATATTCATCTGCATTCTGTCCCTATTTAATTCTATCAAGTAGGGTAGGCTGAAGGGTTAGAGCTGCTAGTCTTGCCTCCACTATTCCCAGTTGAACAATCTCAACATTCATTCTTTGCAAGTCTAGTAACTCTGGTTTCTGAATCAAAGCCATCAATGTAGTACCTTGGGACGACTTTCTGCTTAAGACATCAGCTACGACATTTGCTTTACCAGGATGATAGTTGATAACACAATCATAGTCTTTCACGAGTTCTAGCCATCTTCTCTGTCTCATATTCAGCTCCTTCTGTGTGAAAAAGTATTTCAGACTCTTGTGGTCTGTGTAGATCTCACATCGTTCTCCATATAAGTAATGTCTCCAGATTTTTAGCGCAAATACTACTGCTGCAAGCTCCAAGTCATGGGTAGGGTAGTTCTTCTCATACTCCTTCAACTGTCTGGATGCATATGCTATTACTTTGCCATTCTGCATTAACACACACCCTAAACCGTTCTTCGAAGCATCACTGTATACCATAAAGCCTCCAGTCTCTGTTGGTATTGAAAGGATCGGCGCTGAGGTTAACCTTTTCTTCAGTTCCTGAAAACTCTGCTCACAAGCCTCTGTCCACTTGAATGTTACACTCTTTCTAGTCAGTTGTGTTAAAGGAGATGCAATTTTCGAAAACCCTTCTACGAACCTGCGGTAGTACCCAGCTAACCCGAGAAAAACTACGTACCTCTGAAGGGTTTGTAGGTTGTGGCCAATTGTTAATTGCTTCAACTTTACTTGGATCAACTGAAATTCCTTCTCCTAACACAACATGCCCTAGAAATATTACTCGATCCAACCAGAACTCACATTTCTTAAACTTAGCATACAACTGTTTCTCCTTTAGAACGTCTAAAACCTTTCTCAAATGCACAGCATGCTCTGCTTCATTCTTGGAGTAGATCAGGATGTCATCAATAAACACGATAATGAACTTATCCAAAAAGTCTTTGAATACCCGGTTCATCATATCCATGAAAGCTGCTGGGGCATTTGTCAAACCGAATGGCATTACTAGAAACTCATAGTGCCCATATCTTGTACTGAATGCCGTTTTTGGGATATCTTCCTCTTTAATTTTCAGTTGGTGATAACCTGACCGCAAGTCAATCTTGGAGAATATGGCAGCTCCCTGGAGTTGATCAAACAAATCATCAATCCTAGGTAAGGGGTATTTGTTCTTGATCGTAATCTTGTTCAGTTCTCTGTAATCTATGCACATCCTCATAGTACCATCTTTCTTCTTGACAAACAAAACCGGTGCACCCCATGGCGAAAATCTAGGTCTAATGAAACCCTTGTCTAGTAAATCCTGTAGCTGCATCTTCAATTCTTTCAACTCTGTTGGCGCCATTCTGTATGGTGACTTCGATATAGGAGCAGTCCCTGGATATACGTCAATTACAAACTCTATCTCTCTGTCTGGGGGTAATCTTGGGAGTTCTTCTGGAAATACTTCAGGATATTCTTGCACTACTGCTACCTCTTCAACAGTCGGACAGTGTTTCTCTTCCATACTCATAACACTTACTAGGTAGCCTTCACAGCCACTTTCCAATAACCGTTGTGCTTTCACAGCTGATATCGTGTGATATTTGAATCTTTTTCTTACTCCAACAAAGACAAAAGATGTGTCACCAGGCGGCTGAAATGTGATTATCTTGTTCTGACAATCTATTGTAGCACCATATTTCGATAGCCAGTCCATTCCCAAAATCACATCATAATCATTCATATCTAATATGATCAGATCGGCATAAAGTTCTCTTCCTTCAATAGAGATAACACATGCTCGCAGAATCTGGTTAGTTTGTTTTGACTCTCCGGAGGGGATCACTACATTGTAACTAACGTCTACTACATCAGGTTTCCTACCCAGCCTCTTCACATACTCAGTGGATGCAAATGAATGCGTAGCTCCAGAATCAAATAATGCAAATGCAATAGTATCACAGATGGGAACTTTACCTGTTACTACAGATGTATTTGCTTTCGCTTCCTCTGTGGTCATGGTAAAGACTCTAGCTGGCGTCTTCTTTTGTGTAGCAGGGTTTGAGTTCTCTGGACAAACCGTGGAAATGTGTCCTGCTTTTCCACATTTAAAACAAGTCCGATACTCTGCAAAGCACTTTCCACTATGCGAACCTCCACATGTGGGACATGTAGGTTGTGTAACTGGTGGTTTTCCTTGTTCAACCTTTTAGCGCTTGTTCTGATCCCATGGTTGTTGTCCTGGTTTTGGTTGAGAACCCGGTCTTGGACCTTGCACTTGTAGCGGCCTTTTCTTTCCATCTCCTACAAAACGAGGTCCTTGTCTCTGTATAAACTGACGCCTAACCTCCTGAGCACGCTTAATTTTCATTTCTGCTTGTTCGGCAATCAACGCTCATTCAGCAACTTGTGAATAAGTTACTCCATGTATTCCAGCCATGCACACATCTCTATATAGCTCTGGCCTCAGACCTTCTAGGAATCTCTCTACTTTCAATGCATCAGTACTAACCATGTGCTCCGCGAACCTAGAGAGTTGCTCGAACTTAGCGATGTAGTCTGTGACATCCATCGCCCCTTGCCTTAACTGTATGAACTCGTTCATTTTCATTACTCGAACTGGGGCAGTGAAATACTTGCTTCTAAAAAGTTCTTTGAACCTATTCCACGTCATTGTCGCCACATCCTCTACAGTTTTCATTGTGTCCCACCAGTGTCCCGCACTTCCACGTAACATGAACGATGCGCACAATACCTTTTCCCCCTCAGGAATTTTACTATACAAAAACATGTTCTCTATAGTTCTAAGCCAATCCTCTGCATCAGTGGGATCCGTTGCACTCACAAATGTTGCCGGGTTAAGCTTTCTAAACCTCTCTCCGATGACCTCTAAGTATTCAGCTCGAGGTTGCTGTTGATTTACACCATTTCCTGGTTGTTCACCCACACCCCTTTGTTAGATAAGTTGTTGAATCTGTTGCGACTGTTGTTCGACTAATCCTGTCAACCGAGCCACAATCGCTTCCAGGCCAACACCTACTGCTCGTGCATTTTGTTCCTGTTCATTATCTCCTTCAACACCTTCCCCTCTAACGACCTCCATGATTTCTTTCTAATTCTATCGTCCCTCTGTCACAGGCCAATATGATTCATGAAATAATGAATGCAAATTAAGAAAAAGTAAAACTTACTGGCATGTCTGTGCTTCAGAAGTTCTGAGCTCATGTATACGAACAGTCTACAGGTCACAAACCGGGCTCCGATACCACTCTGTCACACCCACCCTTGTAAAAACTTATTTTATACTAATTTTTAGCCTTGCAAAACCTGTATTTTTTTTTTCTTTTCAAGATTAACAATTTAGAATACTCCTTCAAGACCAGAATCTCACCTACATATATATATACATAGATTCAGATCGATTACAAAGGTGTCACACTCCATTCAACACCATATTTACAAAAATATACATATTAAAGTTTCTTAATTTGAACATGTCCAAAAAGATTATTAGAATACTAGCAAAAACATGGTGAGTCCAAGGTTTAGCCCCACAGGTCGTCATTCATATACACGAGGCTTCAAAACTTGCATCAGCTCCAACAGCATGCCAGATCAGCTCACGAGCTCATGCGTAGTCAAACTCACCTACAATGCAAGAACTATGTGAGCTAAAGCTCAGTAAGCAGAAATCATGCATGAGAAATGCATATATGATAGATGCAAGTTATAAAACCATTTCTTTCAACTGTTTTCTCAAAACGAAAACCCTTTTTGGTGGGAAATGGCTCCCTTCACTGGCACAACCTCACCAGAATATCCCTCCATACTCGTGACTACCAAGGGTCCCTCCTCCCCCCTTATAGTCCACCCGAGATATTAGTGATGGTTGGTACGACCAAGTGGCTATCCTTCCGAGACTACCAGGGGTCCGCCTCCTGCCTGCCCCTGCAGTCCACCAGAAAGTCTACCTCTTCCCGTACCCCTCATCATAAAGGTGCTGAAGTGGGAACCTCTTCCGCGTGCACGTCTGTCACCGAAAGCATCCCAAGAGACACCATATATAATATATAACTCTCAATGTGCCAGTGGTGACCAACCCCAAAACATTATCAACTTATGAAATTATGCTATCTTGACTTCTTATATGTACACATGTAATTCTTGTAGATGCTAATGCTCATGATTGATGCACATCAGTTTGTTTTTAGCAACGAAAGAATACACTTTATAAAAAGGTATACAACAACACATATAACAATCAATTATCACAAATAATAAACACAAATACTATGTTCAAGCATTGTAGTTGGAAATGGATTTCTACTTACCTCTCCTCCGAAGTAGCTTTTGAAATTTCCTATTCCACAGTGGTAACCAATCTACGACAGTTTTAAATGGAATTAATACACAATTTATCAAATTTCAGGTTATTAAGTATTTTTAGTTCGGAATTTCCAATTTCATCGCATTTTAGTAATAATGCTCTAACTGTTTCTACAAAATTGATATTTATATGATTCAAGTTGGGTTATAAAGCTAACACATAGGACTACAACTTTCATGTTTTATGCTTCAGCAAATTCAGCCTACAAAGAGAGCAAATTTGGCGTATTATTAAGTAATTAATTTGAAAACAGCATAGAAACAAAGTGATCACTTCCTTTCTTATTTTCTTTACTTCTGCCTCCACAAGCCCACATCATTCTATTTAGTTTCTTCTACCTCCACCTTATTTGGAAATTAAATTAGTACTCTATCATAGTATGTGGAAACCAAAATGATTCCTTCCTAATTCATATTATTCTATTACATAATTGTTAATTAAGTTAACCTTAAAGAACTAAATGTCCTTACCTGGCTTCGTGAGTAAGTTTCCCCAACCCTCAAAGCTCTATTTGATGATGCTTCTGAATGTTTAGAGGATATGTATTAAACTTATATATAATAATTACTCCGACCGCCTTTCTTTTCAATTTACTTAATCTATTTAACTTTCTCTCTTTTCTTCTATATTATTATTATTGTTGTTGTTGTTGTTGTTGTTGTTGTTGTTATTGTTATTCCGAGAATAAAATCATTTACACATCTAACACTTCCACTTACTACATGATGTTCTATATTTTAAACTTGTCACGCGTAGTCTTAATTTTGTAACATGTCCTAATATTTTAGACTAGGGGGTTCTTGACTACCAAAGTGAACATCTCCAAATTAGTCGCAAAATATAAAATTCGCAATAAATATAACAAATTAATTACTATAAAACTATCACGTAAATAGCACATAAAAATATGGAATGCATGAAATGCAAAAATTATATTGGCCAGTGAGTTGTGAGAGGCGCGGGTATTACAATGTACTTGATGACTGGATTCCTAATCCAGGTCACCTTCGAATTCTTAGCCGAGAAAACCTGAGGCTCGACTAGACCGGGAGCTACAGTGATTTGCTCCCAAAAAGTCCGGACATCAAAGGTCTCGAGCTCTACTGCCTCGACTGAAGAAATGCGCTCAAGGAAGCTATATGCGGTGCGCAAGTCCCTCATCTTGAGGGTATGTGAATGTCCCATCCACTGAAATGTGATGTTGTACGGTTTGGCACCACACTTTTCGGAGTCAGACCGAACCTCAAAGGTGCTAAGAAATTCCCACACGAGGCGCTTGTATGTAGGCTTCGGTTCCATAAATTTTATGAGGCCTACCTGCTTCAACAGGGTATTCACATTCTCGAGAATGCCCATGGCCTCAAGGATGTCGTTCTGGCCATATCGGGTGGGCATGATGGATCGATGAAAGAGCTTGTCAAACCGATCCTGATGTGTGGAGTCACTCAACACAATGTCGAATGCCCGACTATCAATATGAGGGGGGTGGATGCTGGGACTTGAGGTGGCTCAATCTCGGGCTCTTGGATAGGCGCCTTCCCTTTTCCTTTGGTGGTGAACGACCGCTACCAAATTTTGGCGTCGTTTTCAGGGAACGGTATTAGAACGGTTTTATTTTTAGTGTTAAACACAATATGTTGTTGGAAGATATGAAAAAAATCTTGGCTTCTAACACTCTGCAATTTCAGGAAGATACACGGTCGAGAATCATGAGTCTTGAGACTCAAATTAGTCATTTGGTTAGCGTGGTAAACAGGTTAGAAGGACAAGAACACCTGACTAGGGATGAGGAATCTTCCCTCAAAGATGAAGTTTGAAAAATGTGCAAAGCACTCACCAAAGAAGACCCAAACCTTCAAGAGGTAGAACTCGAATTTAAACAAATGTTTGAAGTGATTGATGAATTTGAGAGTGAGGTTAACGACGTCGAAAGTGGCTTGGTGAATGTTTTGACATAACTTACGATGTGGAATATGTTTGCTTTAATGACTTCTTGGTGAATGACTCTTCTTGCAAACATCTTCCAAAAGAAAATTTTTACCTTGATACATTCATTGATTTAAGTGAACCCTTCACTTGTACTTTAGAAAATGACGTTGTGATGAGAGACTCCACACATTGAAATGGAAAGGCGCCTGTTCAAGACCCCGAGATTGAGCCACCTCAAGTCCCGGCATCCACCCTCCCTCATGTTGATAGTCAGGCATTCGACATTGTGTTGAGTGACTCAACGAATCAGGATCGGTTTGACAAGCTCTTTCATCGATCCATCATGCCCACCCGATATGGCCAGAACGACATCTTTGTGGCCATGGGCATTCTCGAGAATGTGAATACCCTGTTGAAGCAGGTAGGCCTCCAAAAATTTATGGAACCGAAGCCTACATACAAGCGCCTCGTGTGGGAATTCCTTAGCACCTTTGAGGTTCAGTCTGACTCCGAAAAGTTTAGTGCCAAACCGTACAACATCACATTTCAGCTGATGGGACATTCACATACCCTCAAGTTGAGGGACTTGCGTACCGCATATGGCTTCCCTGAGCCATTTCTTCAGCCAAGGCAGCAGAGCTCGAGACTTTTGATGTCCGGACTTTTTGGGGGCAAATCATTGCAACTCCCGATCTAGTCGAGCCTCAGGTTTTCTCAGCTAAGAATTCGAAGGTGACCTGGATTAGGAATCCAGTCGTCAAGTACATCAAGCGGCTCCTTGCACTAACCATGTTTAGAAGATCAGAAACAGGAGCCTGCCGTGTCAATGAGTTGGACATGCTATGGTCAATACTGAAAGGCATCCCGAGGCATTATGAAGACATCCTCGTTGCTCAGATCGAGAATGTACGGAAGCGTCAGCACGAGCACATCTTCATTGGGGGCCTAATCACCCATATAGCCGAACATCTCGGTATCCCGCTGACAGATTTATCTCCAGTATCCACATCATATCATCTCATTTGGGAGGATATGGAGAATATGCGCATTGTCGCATTGGGGTATAGAGATGGGGTACCCCGGAGTCGGGGGAACAAGACGGTACCCTACGTGATCCAAAATAGGGGCCCGTTCCTCTGGTTGCCCAACCCACAATTGACACGGATTGACAACCTTCAGAGCATTGAAAACCTGAGCATGAGCCCCTCGGCGCACACGGCAGCATCTAGGGATCCGGACCACACAAAGTTGAGAAAGTACCAAATAGGAAGGGGTCCGGCACCCAAGGAAGAAGAAGTGGAAACAAAAGCAGAGGCAGAAAGGTAGCAGGCAGACGAGCAGACCACAGAGGAAGAGGCCCACTGCAGCTATCCAGTCCCAATGGGATTTCCAGACGGATGTGCATAACCGTCTCACTTCCATCGAGGAGCAGTAGCAGACTATTTTTGATGCTTTTTCCACTCAGAGTGAGACAGAGGACATCTGTTGGGCCCAAATGGAGACTTTCAGGGCACAAATGCATTCGCATTGGGCCTCAGTGATCCTCATCATCCACCACCGCCTCAGTAGCCCTTTGTGAGTTAGAGCACCAATTCGTACCCCTTTATTTCCCACAAACTTTGGGTTTTCAACCAAGTTTGGGGAAGGGGGTGGTAGGTGTACGTATTGGCCGCTCAATTTTTAATTCCAAGCTTTGCTACTTTCTTGCGTCTATTCCTGTTAATTTGTATAGCTTTGGATGTTGGTCTGTGTGCCATATTGCTTTGGATGTAGCATGTGTGCCTTATTTCTTTGGATGTTGGCCTGTGTTCCTTTTTTACTGTGAATTCTGAGGGTGGAATTGATTTAATTGTTTATTTGTTGGATTGGCCTGTGTCATTTATCACGTTTGATTAGTTAGTTTGATTGTGATTAGTCATTACACACTTTAGTTATTTTTATTTAGTAGTTAGTAGTATTTAGTCTAGTTTACTTTGTTAAGTCGAACCAATTGATAGTGTTGATTGATTGCCACTTGTAGAGCACCAATTCGTACCCCTTTCTTTCCCACAAACTTTGATTTTTCAACCAAGCTTGGGGAGGGGGCTGGTGGGTGTACGTATTGACCGCTCTCGATCGTGTTTGGGATTGACATTGGGCGAATGGTTAATTATGAGACGATTTTTGCAAAAAAATTGTAACAAAGGCAAGTGGTAGAGCATGATAGGCACTTGAGATGAAATTGAACTAGTACTCAAAACTTTTTATCAAGAAAATTTTGCCTTGTGAGATTTTGAGCTTCAATTATACTCCCATTTTTTTTTTTTTTTTTTTTTGTGTTACTTATACCTTCTTTCGTTGTATATTTCATTGATTGCATGTGATTGGCTCTAGAACTTGCTTTGATTCTCTATTTTGAATAAGTCGGTACATTGTGTGACTTAGAAAATGATCTTAGGCAATTCTTGATTTTTGGTCTATTTTTAAACTTGAAAATGTTACACCTTTTCACCAAAAATTGAAAATTTGTCGCTAGTTAGCCCTTTGAGCTTTTAGCTTTTCGTTTGATAGCCCAACTCTACAAGCCAAGTACCTTTCGATTTAGCCTTTGACCCTAATTAGACTATTTGAGTACGAATGAGGCGGTTGGAAGGTAGTCGGGTAAAATTTGGGATTTAAAGGGTAAAACTATTGAAAATATTGAAAGGTGAAAAAAATTGAAACAATAGGCAAAGAATTAGGAAAACTAGTCTCTCCCAGTGTTTGAAAATAATATGTAAAAAAAAAAAAAGGAAAAAGAAAGAGTCAATTGTATATATTTAGTTCACTGCTTTTGATTGGGAGAAACTAGTAATATAAATGTTTTTTGACCCGTGTTCTCAAAGTTGAAAACAAAATTCAAAAGAAAATACACCCAAGAGAAAATTGAAAAATAAGCATTTAGGTTGTGAGTTTGTAGTAAGGTGAAGAAGCCGCATTTCAGGATCGGTTTGATTGAGAAGTGAGAGAGTGAGGTAGAGTGATTGTTATTTGAGGGGTAGATGAGAGTAGCTAACTCATTTAGTCCATTTTAATGTCACTTTTACCCAAAATTATCCCACCTTACCCCAAACCTTACAACCGTTTGAAAGACCTTTTGATTCTTTGTCACACATGTCAAGTGCAAATTAGAATATAGAAGATTGGCAATCATATGGTAGTCGTTGCATGCATTTCAATGTGGAGCGAAAAAACACTACCTATTTGATACACTTGAGAGTCGAGAGATACACTCACCCGGTGAGGATCTTTAGTTAAGAGTGTTTCAAGTCTCAAAAGTAGCTGAAGTTGTTATATCATATATGCTTATCTTATCATGATTGCCTTGTTTTTTAAAACGTCGTCTGAAATTGAATTCGTCACTTAAATCTTCCCCAACACGTCCTACTTTCTTTTTCTTTTCTTCGCGCTGTTCGGGAAGAACAGAGGTTTAAGTTTGGGAAGATTTGGTACACGTGAACATGCATGCATTTTAGGTCGTTTTAAGTGTCATTTTACTAATATTTTAATGCATATTTGATCATGTATCGTGCATATTTGTACTATTTGATCATTTAATATGTTGAGCTCGTTTCAGGACAAAACAGGTGAATTAAGACCGGATAGTGATCCTACTCCCTCCCGTCGGTCTACATGCACCGCTTGCATGCCGAGTACCCGTTGACTCTTCGGATGGAGCAGAGTTTCTGGAGGCAGAAAGCCACTGTCCATTGGGTCGTCGAGGGTGAGAGGAACACCATGTTCTTCCAAGGCTTTGTCAAGCAGAAGCGCTACCAGTCTTATATCTACAATATTGAGGCCGACGATGTCATGATTTATGATCAGGATGGGATTCGGGTCTCCGCTGTTGACTTCTTCCAGACTCTGCTCAGTGTGGTGGAGGATGAATTGGGAGCCCCATTGATGACTTCTTCCTGACTGCATGAGGGCACTAGCTTCGACTAGTTGTGCGATCTGCCGACGAATGAGGAGATCAGAGTGATCGTATTTGATATTGACCCGACGAGTGCCTTCGAGACGAATTGATTCTCCTCCTTGTTCTTTCAGAGATGTTGGGAGATTGTGGGACCGAATGTTAGGTCTGCAGTTTGGGATTTCTTCTTCTGCACCCCCCCATGCCCCGAGGTTTCACTCTGACTACCATCACCCTGATCCCGATGAGACAGAACCCCTCTTCTTGGGCTCCCTATCATTCGACTAGCCTCTGCAATGTCACGAACAAAATCATCTTCAAGATCCTAAACTCCCATTTGGGCCCCTCCTCCCGTCCCTCATCGCACCGAACTAGTGTGGCTTTGTCTAAGGGAGATTGATCTCTGACAACGTGCTCCTCGTTTAAGAGATGGTCCACGAGCTGAATTACAAAATCAAGGTGTCCATAGGGTGCAGTAGTCATTCCTGAGATATGCTTTGATGAGGATGGACTTTCCTCAGCGCTGGATTTACTTCGCCAGGAACTGTGTGGAGAATTGTTGGTTCTTGATCCTCATTGACGGGAGCTCGGTTAGCTTTTTCCACACGAGTTGGAGCCTCAGGCAGGGAAACCAACTCTTCTCCTCCCCTCTCCCCCCCCCCCCCCCCCCCCCCCCCAACTTTGTTTGTCTTGGTGGCTAACTGTCTCACTTGCGCGTTGAATGCCTTTGTTCGTGATAGACCGCATATGGTTTACAAAGCCCTTAGTTCGGCTGATCCCCTGTGCCATCTCACCTACACAGATGATGTCGATCCAGAAGGCTTATTTGATTTGGATTTATTTGAGTCACTACACTACTGTCAAAGGTTGATTAACAGGCAGAAGAGTAATTTTTTTCTCGGACCCAACCATGAGGAGCCTAGGATGGAACAGACAAAGTGAGTCGATCATCGAGTTTGAGATATTTCTCTCTTTAGAATTCTCTCCAGTGACACCCTAATTATGACCTTTCTCTAACGGCTCGAATCTGAGAATTCTTCACCAGGATTTATCCAATTTCATCATCATTTGTTTCATTTGTGACAAATCCTAATCATTTCTTAATCGCGATTAGCATTATTATATCATATTTCTTATCATAGTCAAAGGAATCAACAAATTGGACTTGAACAGCCGTCTTCTCTCTCAACTTAGGGCTTTGCCCTAGGTCTCGGCGCTTTTGTTTCCGGAAAGGTAAATCTGCGTTACGAGCTCCTGGAGACTTGAAATGTCTTCTCCAACTCACTAAGACTCCCCATTGAAGGCCCTTCTTACTTCTGGGTTTGATTTTCAGGACCTGACTTTGAAGACTTCCAAATCTGGAATTGATTTTCTGGGTTCGATTTTGAAGATCTGAAACTAGGACTAATTTTCTGGTATCCTTTAGAATCCTGGACCGCGAAATCCGCCATTGAAGGCAAATCTAGGTCCTGACTGAGCGAACTCGAAGGTCGCAATTTCTCTATGCTTGAAGCAAATCTGCCACCGAAGGCCTCTGCTTGCGTCTAGGTTTTTTTTCTCTAGAATCAACTTTGAAACCCCATTGGAAGGGTGAGTCCATATCCCTGTCACGACCAGATCTTCATCGCCATTGTTGCCGAGTTAACTCGATTCCTAGCTCTTGCGAGTTCGTTTTCAGCAATTGAGTTGACTCAGGTCGCACCACTGAGTCAATCGCTCACTGGAAATTATAGGTTCAATCTCATCTCTCCTGAAAATCATAATCCAGGTATGCCTGTATCAAAGACTTGATTCAAGGTACTCCATTTCTAGGTTACGATTTTTTTTTTAATATTTGTGACGAGGTGTTCTCGTCTCCTAACGGTGTAAGACAATTTCCCTTACTAAAATTCAAAGATTCAATTTCTTTTACAATCTCGAGCTCGTTTATGTATTTCTAAATTACTCGATTTGAGTCACTGACCTGGAATTGAATATTGTGAATTACTGAGTCGAGCAGAAATACATACAGAATCCCCACATGTTTCTCTGATTTCCACAACCCCAAACACTCCTGGTATTTTCGTTCTTCAAAATCGGACTTTTCTGTTGCATTTTGTTGTTGTACTGTTGACAAAGTGCTTTCGATTTTTCAATATTTCGATTTTGTTTATCTAAAATTGCTTGTCTGGGAAAGGCCTGTGTGCCATTATTTACTGTTGTTACCAACGGCTTGTGTAGCTTTGATTCTGAGCTCATTTTATGTTTAGGGCGTGATTTCTATTGCATATTCCTGATGATTTTACTACTGATTTTCGAAGAGTTGTGTGCCTTATCTTGCTTTTTGAGAATTGAAGGCATGTGTTTGTGATTTAACAATTCCGAAATTGTTTTTTTCTTACTGCGTTTTGAAGGCCTGTGTGCCATCGTATATTCCTACTGTCTATTGCTGGCCTGCGTGCCACTTTTGCTCAAATTCAGCTTACTTTGTTGTTGGTCAGTGAGCCATACTTGCTGAAACGTTACTGCCTTTGTTTGCTGACTTTATCGCTGATTTTCGAAGGTCTATGAGCCTTTCCTTGCTGTTTGAGAATTAAGGGCATGTGAGCCAACTGTTGTACAAATTTCTCTTGCTGCATTTTGAAGGCCTGTGCTCCAGTTTGTCACTTTCTGCCCATTTTTACTTTGGTAATTAGGGGCTAAAGTTATTAACCCTCGGATGCAATTTTCCTATCTTTATTGTTGTACTAATCCCTTTGCATTAGCAATATTGCTCCTGTTGTCCATTTTACTATGTCACAGAGTGTCCACCCTACTAGTTCAAAGGAGTCGATCACCCTTGGCTCCAAGGACTCCTACACGGATGAATCGTTGCTTGACTTGTATGGGCAAGAGGCCCCGTCTGATAAGAAACTAAATTGCGCGAATCGGCTCAAACAATGCGCTAGGAATGAGCTTAAACTTGAAAAATATGAAATTACTGGCGAGCTTATATCCATAGGGGATTCAGATATTTTTTATGTTAAGAGTGGGGCCTATGCCTCCTCGGACGTTTTGCATGCCGATGGCCTGGACTGGCTACTTAAAATTACCTACTTTTTGGAATAAAGATTGTACAGTCTTTCCCCAAGAGAATAATTGTGTACTCTTTAAATTAAAAAAACAGGAGGATATTAACTTAGTCTTAGAAAGAGGACCATACCATTGTATGGGCATTTCTCTCCTTCTGAAGAAACTGTTCGAGGGACAAAGCTTCTCCCCAGGAGGAACTCATAAATGTACCCATTTGGATTAAACTCCCCGACCTCCAAATTGAATGTTGGTACAAAATTGTCTTGGACAAAATAGCATCCAAAATAGGCAAGCTTATCTGCTGTGATAGACCCACTCTGCAAAGGAAGTTAAATTCATACTCTAGAGTGCTCGTTGAGGTTGATGCCTCACTTGATTTGCCTGATTTTGTCCACATCAAATTGTCATGTGGAAAAATCTTTGAACAAAAAATGACTTATGAACATAAGCCAAAATTGTGCTTATAGTGTTCACCTTTTGGACACCATATAGTAAACAGCCCCGGGGACTTGCCCCCAAAAAATAAAGACAAGAAAGTATCTTCCAATAAAACAATTGTCAAACCTGATCAGCCCAACCATGGGCAATCACTTAAAAATGAAAGGTTTGACATTTATCCCAGGACTCTAGGTGGGGCGACTGCCCGACGAGCAGGAGTGGCCCTAGCTCACCTAGGGTCACCCCACTACCCTGCACCTGATATGCCGGATCCTAGTATATTGGACCCGGATGATATTACCTTTGGCAAACTGACTACAAATTCTATTAATTTTGTTATTTCACTTGTTACTAACCATTTCACTGTTTTATATCCCACATCTCTTTTACAAGTCGAAAAGGATTCTAGAGCCTCCTCCCAAGAATCAAGGAGGAGGACGAGTTCGTTGAGGTAGAATCAAGAAGCTCAAAAATGAAGAATAATAAAGAAAAGAAAAAAGATGAACTCGGTGATACCTCTTCTTTCTTATCTCCACAACACAAAAGTAAGAAGCATGTTTCTAGGCCTCCTCCAAAGCCCAGCACGGGTAAACCCCATAAAACCCTTCATAAGAAATGAAGATTGTTTGTTGGAATATAAGAGGATTTAAAAACTCAAATAAATAAAGACACTCTTATTTCTTTTATTTATGAGTATAATCTAGATATTGTTTGCTTGCTAGAAACAAAATTGGAAAGAGATATTTGCAATTTCTCTTTTACCTGTGATTATGTAGTGAAAATCAAACTTCATGGGTAAAATTATGCGAATAATTTTCATAGTAGCAAGAATGGCCGTATATTGGTTATGTGAAATTCTTGTTCCGTTAATTTAAATGTCCTAGACTCGTCCCCCATCTAGTGCACCGCAGAAAACAGGTCATATGCAAACGACACAAAGAAAGGAGTTTGTATCACTTTACATGTAGCACAAGACATTCAAAATAACAGAACAGAGATTTTACATAACCAAGATACGACTATTCTTGCTAGTATGAAAATTATTCGCATAATTACACCCATAAAGTTTGATTTTCACCACATAATTACAAGTAGAAGAAAAGTTGCAAATATCTCCTTTCAATTTTGTTTATGCTCATAAATTAAAAAAAATAAGATTATCTTGTTTATTTGGATTTTTAAACCCTCTTATATTCCAACAGACAATCTTCATTTCTTATCATGAATTTTGTGGGACTTACCCGTTATTTGGAAGAGGATGCTTCTTACCCCTATGTTGTGGAGGTAAAAAATAAGAGGCATCACCCGTCTGGCTGCAAGTTCATCATTTTTCTTTTCTTTATTATTTTTTGTTTTTGTGCTTGTTGATTCTACATCAATGCACTTGTCCTCCTCCTCTGATTTTTGGAAAGGGACACAAGTCTGCTTTTCGATCTGCAAAAGAGTTGTTGGATCTAGAACAGTGAAATTGTTAGTAGCTATTGGAATAACAGCATTAATAGAATTTAAAACCAGTCTTGATTTCTCAAGACTACCAAAGGTAATATTATCGGGTCCAATATACTAGGACCCAGCATATTAGGTGCAGGTGTAGTTGGAGTGACCCTAGGTGAGCTAGTGTCACTCCTGCTAGTCGAGCAAGAGGGGGTCAGATGTCCCACCTAAAGTCCGAGGAGGACAAATGTCAAACCTCCCACAATTACATGATGGCCCGTGGGTGAGCTGCGTGGGTTTGACAATTTTGGTAACAGAAGAGACTTTCTTACCATTATTTTTTTTGGGGCAAGTCCCCGGGCAGTTCTTACAAAAATTGAACACTTTAGGCACAATCTTGGCCTACCTATGTTCATAAGTTTTTTTTTTTTCAAATATTTATCCTAATTTGATGTGGACATAATCAGGCAAGCAAGTGAGGCATCAACCTCAGCAAACACTCTAACGCGAGAATTTAACTTCTTTTACAGAGTAGGTCTATCACAGCAAATAGGCTAGTCATTTTTTATGCAATTTTTCCTAGGACAATTTTGTGTCAACATTCACGTGGAATGGGGAGAAATTTAATCCAAATTGACATTAATGGGTTCCTCTTGAAAGAAACTTTATCCCTCGAACAGTTTCTTCCAAAGGAGGGGAATGCCCATACAATGGTATGGTCCTCCTTCCAAGACTAGATTAATATTCTCATTTTTAAAGAGTACACAGTTATTTTCCTTGGGAGTAATTGTGCAATCTTTATTCCAATAGACATGTAATTTTTTTATATTAGTCAGACCAGATCATCGGCCTGCGAAACATCCGAGGAAGCAAATGCTCCTCTTTATTAACATAAAAATTATATGAATTCCCTAGGAATATGAGTTCATCAATAATGTCATATTTTTCCAGTTTTACCTCATCCCTAGCGGATTGCGTAAGCCGATTTGCCTTGTTTAGTTTCTTATCTGGGGGCCTGTAGCCCATTCATATCAAACAATGATTCTTCTGCATACGAATCCTTAGAGCCAAGGGTGACCGCCTTCTCCGAGCTAGTAAGACGGGCAGTCATATCAAGTACGGCTATCTCCGGGGAGGTGAAGATTATGTGGTTTTGTGCCATAGAAAACGAAGAAAAGAAACAACAAACTAATACAGCAGCTTAGTACAACAGCAAATTCAGAAAACTTTGTACCTAGAGTTGCATAATTCAGCTCACAATTTCAGATTGATAATTGGCCAGAATAATTACAATTTTGAGCGTGCAAAATAGGACAGATTATGGCTCAGAGGCCTTCCAAAAAATTCCCAGCAGTAAAGCTTCAATTTGACACAAAGTAAGCAATATTCAGCGCACAAAGGGAACAGCAGGGATTGGCACACAGGCCTTCGATATTCGGCATTAAGAAAAAAGCAAAACTAGCGCCGCAAAGATTCAAACTCGAGTAAGTAAAATCAGAATATTCAACTTAAAACCAAAGACCCAATCAAACATTAAGAAATTGCAGAAACGAACACAAAATCGTAAGCTACACCAATTTAATTGGCACACAGGCCTTCTCAATCTCAATCAGCAAGAACAGTAGGGAAACAACGCAATAACATAAGCTGGCGCACAAGCCTCCAAAATCGCAATAATAAGAAACAATTGTGATCCACGAAATCGTAAAACAGGAAGCCAAATCATCTCGCCACAGGCGTTCAAAAATCTCAGATTTAAATTCAGCAAAACAGGGCAGCAGTGCACACACGAAATAGAAATCGAGATCACCCCGCACAGCAGAAATTCAGTTTCGAAATCGAAAAACAACGAAAAGGGATGGGTACCTGGTCTGCGTAAAAACTGAATATAAAATACCTTGTATGAGCAGCTTAACCACGTCACACCTGAACTCGGACTGGAACAGAAATCAGAGGAACCTTTAATGGTGGGTTTGCTTTGAGACTCGACTCGGCACAGTGGTTCAGTAGTGTAACTCGACAAATGGCTCACAGGCCTGAATCGCTGGACTATGATATTCAGAGGTGATGAAATAGGACCAGTAATTTCCAGTCAGCGAGACTCAGTGGGGCGACTCGAGTCAACTCGGTGGCAAGAACAGGGAGTTGAGTCAACTCAGCAACAATGGCGAAACCTGGAATCGTTCTTCAAATTCGCGAAAGGGAATGAAAATCGCAGCAATATCCTCACGACCTGCAGACTCGCAGCAAACTTTTGAAAGTCATCTCCGATGAGGGCTCGCCGGAGAAGAAAGGTCAGGCCCCAACTCACGACTGAAGAATGGCCTTCAAATTTCGCAGTCCTTCAATGGCGGGTTGCTTCGTAAAACAGAAAAACTGAAAATCTCAGGCACCCGACCGGGAGGGCAGCAAGTCGCCGGAGAGGAAGGTTGGGGACGAAGATCCGTCGCCGCCAACCCCAGGGCAAAGCTCTGGGGTGAGAGAATGAAACGCGGCTCTTCGAATTTCAATAGGGTTTTGATTACTGATACTATGCTTTTGAAATAATAAGTGTAATCGCGATTAAAATATGATTAATAACTAGTTGTTCACATTATTTTGGGAAAATTGGTAAAAATGTTCCGTAACTTTGTCCTAATTAAGAAAATATCCTTTATGTTTGGCACTTAATGAAAATGTTTTCTAACTTTCAAAAAATTGGTAAAAATGCCCCGTCACCGGCTACAGCCAGTTGCCCATCCGGTGACGGGCTTATGTGGCGTTTTTTATCTGATGTGGCAATCCTAATTTACACGTTGGTCACCAGTGTGTGAGTGTCAACTTGCAACGTTTTCACCCCCTTCCTACCAAGTTCACTCCGCCGCAACACTCCGCCGCAAACTCCGTCGCAACACTCCGCCGCCCCTCCTACCGCCACTTGCGACGTTTTCACCCCCTTCCGGCACCTCCTCTCCCTCACACTCACAAATTGTTCTAAAGATTTCACTTTATCCTTAACAGCTCTCAAATCCCTCTTCATTCTCAAAACCCTAAATTTCATCAATTGCCGCGTTTCCCCAATTCGATTTCTCACCGAGTTCACTTCAAATCTCCATTCCTTCACCTGCATCAACAGCCTGAAGAAACTCGCCGGAGAAACAATGTAAAGGAGTACACAGAAACACACATCTTTACTGAAATGGAGCATAACAGTTGAAGTTAACGAAGGGAGGATGCAGGGCAACGAAATTGACCGAAAATATAGGAAAACAAGAAACACCAAGCAAATGCCAATGACTAGGTGAAGAACAACATCCACATGAAGAGTTAGACCCACGTCATATTCATGATTTGTTGGTGGTAGGGTTATAAACGTAATAATTCTTGTGTTTCTCGCTTTTACCCGTAACATCGGTAAGGCAAAGAAGAAGACCGTTACACGATTGGCTTACTCGAATACCATTGACATGGTAATTCAATTCGAGAAAACGCAGAGATGTATTCGGGAGCGGCCTGTGTGTTTGTCGAGTGGGACAGCAGTGTACTTTATCGTCGGGAAGAAGAGCGGCCGCGAGCGGAGAGTGTATCGCCCTATGAGGAGGTTGGACGACGGCGGGACTTTGTAGACAAAGGGGCGGCCGGAGATGATTTCGTCCCAGTTTCTGCAAACGATTTCGTTCAATAATGTGTATATATATATATATATATATATGTATCAGTAAGACGGTGGCGGCCGGCGGCGAGGAAGACGGTGGCGGCCGGCGGCGAGGAAGACGGTGGCCGAGCAGCCGACGGTCATCGATCCGCCGTCGGATCCACGCGACCGTATTTTGAGAAGAAGGAAAAGATAGACAGGGGAGGGGGAAGGGGAGGGGAAGAAGATGAACCAAGTCAGTAGTGAAAACAAAATATTAAAAGACACATCAAATAAAAAATGCCACATAAGCCCGTCACCGGATGGGCAACTGGCTGTAGCCGGTGGCGGGGCATTTTTACCAATTTTTTGAAAGTTAGAAGGCATTTTCATTAAGTGCCAAATATAAAGGATATTTTCTTAATTAGGGCAAAGTTATGGGACATTTTTACCAATTTTTCCCATTATTTTTTAAATATATTAATGTTTGAATGTCGTAGTGTTAAATACTTAAATGTAATGTAATATAAAACTAATATTCCCTTCGTCTCACTCTAAGTTTCCTACTTTCTTTTTTCGTACGTCTCAATTGAACTTTTCACCTTAAAAATTGCAAAAAAAGTCAAACATTAGAATTCCCACTTTTTACTCTTATTACAAAACTGTCACTCATAAACCTGATTTTAGTTCCCTAAACTAACACTTAATTAAATTAAACAAATCCTACTAATTAATCCCCAACCCATAACCTAAATTAAACAAATCCTACTAATTAATCCCTAACCCATAACCTAAAACACTAGCCCAGCCCAACAAAATTCATAACCCAACCCATTCCCCCCTCCCCCCCCAATCCCACAGTTTCTCTCACTGGAAACCCTAGTTTTTTAAGAGCGCCGCTTCTCTCTTTCACTACTATATTGTCTTGTCTTACCCAGATCTGGGTTCTCCTAACAAACCCTACTCTTCTTCGTTGGTGAGCAACTTTGGGTTCAGTGATTTTTTGGATGGATTTCGAATCCTCCGAATCTAAAGAAAGGTTTGTCTATAACACCGAGGAGACCGTTGTTCCATAATCAGATCTGGACAAAGTGGATCCAGGAGCTCTCCCAACTGGGATTGAGGCATCGGAGTTCACTTCGGAGTGTTCGCGAAGTCCAGAAATGCGAAGATTCATCTTCGATTGTCTGGCGGTTTGGATTCCGGCGCTTAAAAGGTGATGTTCTTTGTTTCGTCTGAAGTTGCCTTTTCGATTTTGTGTTCACTTAAGATCTCTGAATCTTAAGTTATTTGGTGTTGAGTTACGATTTTGTTGGTTTCTTAAGATCTGTGAATCTTAAGAAACTATGATGCGTCTTTGATTTTGATTTGATGCTGCATGTTAGCCCTAATTTGTTTAATTTCTGATGCTATGTTCCTGTTAGAAATTGGAACTGACTATGATATCCATGATTTGGGGATTTTCTGTTGGATGCTCGCGATAGCCCTAATTTTGGGATTCTGGTACTGTTTGTTGAAAATGTTGCTCTTTTCAGTCTGTTTTTGGTCAATTTTATGGTGATAACAATAAAATTTTTGGGTACTCTTGTCTGTGAGAAACTGTACTTGATGCAAAGCTGATTTAGGCTGAATTTTTGTTGATAGCACTAATTATTTGAAATTCTGAAACTGGAGAAACTGTTGTTACAAATTTGGGCTGATTTTCAGTTGATACCCTTAATTATTTTGGAATTTCTGAAATTGAAGGAACTGTTGATGATGCTCTCTTATTTGGGGTGATTTTCTGTTGATACCCTTAATTATTTGTTGTACTATTTACTACAGGTGGCTTATTCAACGTGATGTTTTTGTGAAATTAACTTGATTGAATCTTGTTGCCCAGTTTATTTTATCATGTGCTTGTGTTATGTGAACAGATAGTTTAATTGAATGATTTATGCTTTGTGATCATACTATGATTAAGTGGTAGCCATTCAATATGATTGAACTTGTAGCTGCCCTACACTATCTGTAATGTCAACTCCAAACTGAGATTTTGGTCGATTAGGTTAAGCTCGGGGTAGCTTGAAATAGTGCAAATGGGCTACTTCAAAGCTGCCAGCTTAACCTAGTGGGTATAGGCTTAATCCCAGTGATGAAACTGTTCCGAGGGAGAGAAAAAAAAACAGCTCCAAAAGAATTTTTTTTAAAATGATCTATCTTCGTATTGTTTGCAGTTTAAGCAAAATGAAACACTTCACATGTGTTGACACTGCAAACAATAAAGTCAAAAGTTGTGTCCTACCTAAGCTATTTCAAATTTACCTTAAATCTGACATAATCCCTTCAATGTCATAGTGTTCGGTTGCGTCTTCGTTTGCAATTAAAAACTCTATAGTGTCCCAAACAAGCTGCTCTTTAACTTCTATCACTGCTGGCAGATTCTCAACCCTTGTTAAGGCTGTCTTCCCTATGTGATGCAGCTTATAATCATTCTCACCCCTAACTTTCATGATTTCCACCATACAAGTTTGGAAACTAAGAAATTTTTTGTTTAACTTTGCATGTTCAAGTTCTTCAAATGAACAAAGCACATTTGCTACCAAATCGTCCACATTATAGTTTTTAGTTTCCACTGGCAAGCTTTAAATTGCTCTGGAATAACCCAAATCCAAAACGTTTGTGCCCGGTGAATTGGGTGGCTGGCACATCAGCCTAATATCAAAGCCGTCTGATGTAGCCACCCTCCTAAAATCTGGATCTAAGTTACTCAAATGAGGTCTTGCGTTGTCGTGCTAGATTATGATTTGTTTACTAACATGTGCTGGCCATTTTGCTTTAATTGCTAGAATTATCTGTTTTTATGCCAAATGATGAAAAAACAGTAAAAATGAACTGCAAACGTTGTCTGTAATGTTACCAAATCAGCCCGAATGTTTTTACAAACATTCAGATTATTTTAGGAGACTTACAAACACTAGTAACTAAATTATGAACAATTTCTGATAGTAAATAAATTACCTTATCCAAAAGACAGCTTTTAATCACTTCTTTGTTTATTGAATCGATCGGTTTAGTAACCATCGTGCCTCTTGACCTGTTTGCACTATATCTGATGGCTGCCTCTTGTATTGTGAAAGGGAAAATGCCTATTTTCCCATCAAAAATTACATCCCCCTCATCTGTATATAGTGGCCTAGCCACGGCACACATGAACATGACCTTTGGGATGAATCTCTTACTCTTACATGCCTTATATGGGTCAACCTCAGATGCAAGTTTGTATGCCCTTTCTGATGTCCTTTGCATATAGAACCACTTCTCATCTATGTGGATAACATTGTGCATGCTAGCAAAACTGATTTTGTTGTTGATATCTTATTGCAAGTATGACAAACTGTACTTCAGTCTATGCATTTTGTTTGAATCTATAAATGCAGGTTTGATTGCATTTGTATGTGCCTTTATTCTCCCAGATTTGACCCATCTTCCCACCTTTTATTTACTTACATCTAGCTCTTTGGCTAGTCGTCTGATCGTGCCTCTCTTGTTGTAAGGTATAGCCATCATGGCTTCTTCATCCAAAGTTTGAACATGAGATGAAGGCGTTGAGCAATAAACAATCGCTCTGATGGAGACAAATTCTTCCCATTTTTTGTGTCTTTCATGTCGTAAGTTTGCAATCTGAAATTTGTTGGTAAAATATTGGTGAAACTGCATTGAATGCAGATTTAGGGATATTTATAGATGTTGTAATCTGTAATTTCAGGTTTAGGGGTGAAATTTTTTAATGTAACCCTCCAAAATGTTAGAGAAGGAAATTAGATTTTAAGGATTTTTTGTGGGAAGTTTCCCACTTTTTTTTTTTTTTTTTTTGTTCAGATTTTCACATTTTTTTACATGTAATTTTCTGATGAATTGCCAACTGTTCAGCATTTCCAGAAATTTGAATCTACTTTTTTCTGTTTATTTACTGTTTTTTTTAATTATTGAATTAGGAAAATGGTTAGAAAGTTGATTATGTTAATCTTTCTCTTAATTTAAATGCTAAAAAAAAAAGTCAGTAAAATGAACTGGTCAACTGTTTTTTCTTAAGCTCCATGCCCGATCAAAGTAGGAAACTTAGACCAGGACGGAGGGAGTAAGAAATAATCATGTAGTAACGATAAACTGTACAATTATACATACTGAAATACTCCCTCCGTCCCGACTTATTTTGCACACTTTCCTTTTTGGAGTGTTCCGACTTTTTTTGCACACCCCAAAAAAGGAAAGAAATTGCATCATTTATTTACATGTTTGCCATTACTTTTTTTCTATGAAAATTGTTAACTTAAGTAAACCTAAATAAACAGCTGTTAATTAACAATCTAAACCCAAGATTAATATCCCATCCCAACCCAACCCAACCCAAATAACCAATCCAGCCCATTGAGGAACAGCAGATCCAAAACTTGCCCTTTTCACAGCCTCCATCCAAGAAACTCTAGAACACTTTTCACAGCCTCCTTCGTTTCTGAGCTTTCGTCTCTCTTCATCCTCTTACCATCTTCAACCAACCTTCTTCGTTGTTTGATAAATCACAGTATCTGTTGTTTTGCTCTATTGTCCACCTCTGTTTCATGGAAAAAATGGATGATTCCCCCGAATAGGATGCTATTGTTTACGATTTGGAGGACTCTTTCGTGGTTGAGACCCAGTTGCTGGAGCCAGATCGGAGTCTTGTGATGGCGATGGAGGTGAATTCCGAGATGAGGGACGAACGGAGTCTAAGGGATTTTTGTTGGGAGTGCCTCGCCGTTTGGTTTCCATCAATATTGAAGGTCTATGTACTCTCTCTAAACTTTATATTTGATTTGTTATGTTTGGGCCTTGTTGAGATGAATTCGTTGATTACTGTTTGTTTGATTTTGCCCCTGAATGGGTACTGCATGTTCGATTTTGCCCCTCATCGTTTGATTACTGCTGATGCGTTTTGTTTGATTTTGCCCCTGAATTCCATAAGTGTTTAGATAAGAACGCCTTATTCCAAGCTTCAACATTACGAATACCAAGACCTCCCTCCTCAAGAGGGAGGCAAACATCATCCCAAGCAACCGGAGAAGTAACTTTTCCCCACAAGAAGGCTCTGCATAATCTATATATGCGCTCAATAACATTCTGGGGTAAAGGGAAGATTTGGAGCCAAAAACACTCAACACCCTGCAAAACAGATTGATCAACAAAAGTCTACCTGCATACGACAAGGAGTTAGCAGTCCAAGCATTAATATAAGCAGCAATTCTATCATATAAAGGAGCATAATGCACTGCTTGTAATTTTTGGGAAGCTAACGGAACCCCAAGGTATCTAACGGGCAGTCTCCCGTGGGGGAAATTCACAAGGTCAAGAATCTCATCAAGATCTCTACCTCGAATCCCGGTAGTGAAGATGGAAGATTTAGAGGGATTTATGTCTAGTCCGGAGACAGATTTAAATTCCTCCAAACAATCACAAAGGATCTTGACCGAGTGAATATCCCCCCGAGAGAATAACATAAGATCATCGGCAAAAGCAAGGTGAGTAATTTTTGGATTATCACATCTAGGGTGGTAATTGAGCTCACGATCAACAGAGGTAACATTAATAAGTCTAGAGAGGTATTCCATACAAATGACAAAAAGAGCTGGGGACATAGGATCACCTTTTCTAAGTCCTCTGTTACCCGAAAAGTGACCGTGAAGAGATCCGTTGATGGAAATCGAGTAGGAGGCAGTGGAGACACACTCCATCACTAAAGAGACAAAGGACTGGGGGAGCCCCAAGCCCAAGAGGACCTCACGAAGAAAAGACCAAGAGACCGTGTCATAGGCCTTTTTCAAGTCCACCTTTATAGTACATTTCGGAGAATTGCAGGCTCTGGCATAGCCTCTTATAATCTCTTGGGCAAGAAGGATATTATCAGTAATATTTCTCCCCCCAACAAAGGCTGCTTGGGCGGGATCAATAATACAAGGAAGAATCGGCTCAAGCCTCGAAGCAATGATTTTGGTGATGATTTTGTAAATAACATTACAACAAGCAATCGGACGAAAGTCAACAGCAGAGGGAGAGTGATCAGCCTCGGGGATAAGGGCAATAGAAGTATGGTTAAGTTGTTTGAGAATCTTCCCGGTCCGGAAGAATTCTAAAACAGCTTCACAAACATCTTTACCAACAATGTCCCACGATTTTTTAAAAAATACGGAAGAATAGCCATCAGGGCTAGGGGATTTATCATCCCCAATATCAAAAAGAGCATTTTAATATCACTAGTACGAACAGGGGCCTCAAGGAGATCAATGTGCTCGGCCGTGAGGCGAGGGCCAGAATGGAGAATATTTGGATTAATAGGAGAGGTGGGGGAAGTCATCCCAAAAAGATTTTTAAAATGATCAGTAATGCCATTCGCCATTTCCTCAAAGGAGGAGGATGGACGACCATCATCAAGGATGATAGAAGAGATGTGTTTTTTAAGAGTTTTCTGCTTGATGATACTATGGAAAAATTTGGTATTCCTGTCACTCTTGTTTAGAAATTCACATTTGGCTTTTTGGGAGAGAAAAGATTTTTCAGCTTTGGAGTAAAAAACAGCTCTGTCTCTAAGATCCTTCACTTTAAGAGAAAGCTCCGGATTTAGAGGGTCGACCTGGAGAAGATTTTGATGCTCTTTGAGGGAAACCTTTGCAGCTTTAGAACGCGAGGAGATGTGACTAAAATGGGAAGTGTTAAGCGACTTAAGAGGATTTTTCAAAGCTTTGAGTTTTTTGCACAAGATATACTGGTTCGTGCCCCAAAGAGGCCTTGACCAGATATCTTGGACAATTTCAGTAGACGAATGGTGGAGAGTCCACATGTTAAAAATTTTGAAAGGTTTGGTAGTTTTCGAAATAGGCTTAATAAGAGAAAGGATGATGGGCGAGTGGTCAGACATGGTACCCGGAACGGGGATATCTGCAGAGCACAGGAGCCCAGAAGACTAACCAGCAGACTTAATGAGCGCTCTATCGAGCCTACGCCAAATAGAATTATTAGTCCAAGTGAAAAAACAACCGGTAAAATGAACATCAGATAATCCAAGGGAAAGACAAGTGTCATGAAAATCAACCATTCTACTATCAGGCACATACTTACCAGTCGTTTCATTCGGGGACATAATACAATTAAAGTCACCAACCACACCCCAAGGATCAGTAATGGGAAAACCAAATTTAAATAGACTGTCCCAAAGGTCCCTCCTCTCAGGCACATAGTACAAACCATAAACAAATGATACAAAGAAGGAGATATGAGTCATTTGGCACACGGCTTGACCATGAATAGATTGGGGGGAGCACTCAAGCACATTCAAAGCAACAGAACAGGGGTTCCAAATAATTAAAATACGCCCATTTTTACAAGTGTGGAAGTTATTTGCATAATTCCAACCATGTAATTTAGTTTTAACAACATAATCACATTGGGAAGAAAAATTACAAATATTTTTTTCCAATTTTGTTTCTAACAGGCAAACAATGTCAAGGTTATGCTAAAAAATGTAAGAAACAAGCTCATCCTGTTTCACAGAATTATTAAAGCCTCTAACATTCCAACAGATAACTTTCATTTATTGGATCGGGAGGAGGTGCGGCTCTTACCTTGTTTGGACTTAGGACGAGGTCCATTATTCGACTTCTTACATTTCCCCGAGGGAGCATCACAATAATCCTTTTTCTGTTTCCCTTTATCCTTTTTCTTTGATCTGTTGGATTCAATAGGAATGGGATCATCATCATTCTCCTCCGAATCATGAGAGGAGGCAATGTCATCTTCGACCTGTGAGGGTTGAGCAACAGAAGCTAAAACACAAGCAATGTCAGTAGCCTCGTTAGTAGTAATAGGGGTAAGTGGTAACTCTCCCAAAGTGCTAGATGTCCCCATGGAGATGATTGCCGGGTCAGAAATAGGGAGAACCAATTGTCTCTCTATAGATGGGGAGTGAGTGGATGGGGAGTGAGTGGATGGGGGGTGAGTGGATGGGAGTGAGGTGGATGGGGGTCTAGAGGTCGGCTCACTCAAGGATCCCTCACAAGTAGGAGGGTGTGATGACTCTTGGGGTGGGGGACACAAATCAAATGGAGGAGTGGGTGAAGGCCCAAATGGTGGAGGGCCCTGACACTTATCGGTATAGTGCCCAAAGGAAGAGCACTTCATGCAAAACCTAGGTATGTGATCATAGGCAAACTTTTGCTCAAAGGTGTCACCACTAGGGAGTTTGATATGAGCAAAATCAATAAGGGGGCGAGTCGCATCAACCTCTACGAGGACCCTAGCACATGAATCAAACCTCCTTTGTTGCGTAGCTCTGTCGCAACTGATAGGTGTGCCTATTTTTGAGGAGATTTTCCTGATAGGCCACCTTATGCCAACATTGAGGAGGGAGCTTTGGAATTTTAACCCAAATAGGGATCGAAATTAATTCGTCCTTAGAAAAGGAGAAGCCATGAGTGAGTTTCTTTAGAAGGAGGGGTATGCCCATACAGTGGTATGGACCTCCTTCCAAGATTAGTGCAATATCATCAATCTTTTCGAAACGAAAAATTACACAATTGTTCACATGGGGAACAACTGTGCACTTTTTGTTCCAAAAAGTAGTGAGCCGATTGATATTGTCTAATCCAGGCCAACGGCCCGTGAAACATCCAAGCAGACAATGTCCCCATTCCTTTTCTATATCAAGTATGTCCGCTTCCTCAAGAGATATTAGTTCATCATTAATATCAAATTTATCAAGTTTAAGATCCTCTCTTGAGGGAACGACTATACTTGACCAAGATCGTTTAGTCAAACCTGGGGGTTTAGGGGGCACCTTTGAGGCTAATTCAGCCTCAAGTTCACGGACAGAGGAGTCCGCGTACGAGTCTTCCGTTCCCAAGGTGACTGAATTCTCCGAATTGTGGGCCGATTCTTGGGAATTCGGTACTGGGGAGGAGAGTTGTACGCGATTCTGTGGCATCATAAAAGACACAAGCAGGGAGAGAATACAAACTAGCAAAGCAAAATCAAAGGCAAATAAAGGCTCACAGGCCTATCCCAACAAAATAAATACCGAAAATAGCAATATCAGTAGAGCAAATTGGAGGCTCACAGACCTCAATCCAAAATAAAATCCGAAGATCAACCCGGGACAGGAAACGTAAATTAGCAGAATAGGGAGGCACATAGTCCTCGTTCCCACAGCAAAAATGAAAGACAGTAGCAGCAAATAAAGCAATAACTGCAAGGCACACAGGCTCGAAATAAACGATAGCCTGAAAACGAATGTAACAATCTAAAATGAAATCAGTCGGCCCAATATGAGAGGGGGATAAGCCAACTAACCTGGAGAAATGGAGAGAAAACGTTGTAGTCATGATCGGGTTTTCAGTTCTTGTATGGAAGGTGAGGTTGTATGGAGAACAGGATGCGTCCCCTGTTTCTTACAGAATAGGTTCCCCTGTTCCGAGTCTAGGAGAGAACAGCTACTGGACTGCTGCTTGGTCTCCAATTCAAGAAGTGATGGGCTTCTTAAAAACGTGCTGGGCAACTAGTAAAAATGCTGGAACAACTTACGGATGGGCCGAACCGATTCGGTTCACTTAAAACAGCCCGGGTCAGAAATAAACCAGCCGGGCCGGTTAGCAACCCGGTTTGAGCCGGAGACAGGTCAGCAACAGGTATCCGTTGGGGAGGGCCTGTTCACCAGGTTTGAAACTCGGATAGACTCAACGAGCTCAATCAAATGACTCAGTAAAATCAGCTCAGCGACTCAGCTTCAATGGCTTCCTCAGGCGCAGACGAAGAAGAAGGTAAAATCAGAGTCAGAAGTGCACCTTGAAGACGAAAAGACGACCAATTTCAGAGGATTATTGCCCAAATCTTCAGTGTATGAACACGATTTGAACAATATCAGGTCCAGGGGAGTTCTTCGAAAAAAACCCAACACAGATTTTGGCCCAGAAAATCTGCAATCTCAAATGCTCAAACTCACGAGGAAGAACGCAGACGATTTCAGCGAGCCAAAATCTTCAGTCTTCCAAGTACGATTTGGACAGATACACTACAAAAGGGGATCTTCAAGCAGGTCTAGGTGTGATAGGGGAGAAATATACTTTACCCTTGCACGGGAATCTGGCCACTGAGGATACGGGTCAAAGACAGTGCCCTTGACCTAAGGACTTGAGATCCGCCAGCTCTGGTGCCTCGGGAGCACGACAGAGCTGTGTCACCCCTGCAGGGATGAGTCTCATGTGCCGACCCGGTATGGTTCAGCCCTGCAGGGTTGAGGCTTCATGGCGTGACTATTGTTGGTACCAGCCCTGACGGAAGGGATTCAGCTCTGATGACCCCTCAATTGGGTCATTGGCCCTGAACGGGAGGATTCAATGTGATCCTCCAGGTGCACCAGTGAGAAGCGCTGAAGCAGGACCGGAGCCCTGTAGACGGAGGGGCCTGCATTGGTTACTTAGGGACCAAGATATGCGCTCCCCGAACTCCGACAACAAGTACAGACAACTGTGGGTCGTACTGAAAAAAGTACTGTACCCTCTGACACCGCCGCCGGGTACAGAGGGACAGTTGGCACGATTTTATTGGGCTGTCCAAAATGACATTTTTGCCCTTTGCCCTAGTAAACAACAAGTATAAATAGGGGTTCATTCATCTTCAAAAAGGTTACACACTCTTAACTCACTATTCTTCTTGCTTGAATATCAATCTTCGAGCAGAGCATTGACTTGAGTGTCGGAGGGTTTTCGCCGAGGCACCCCCCGGCTCTATTTTGTAGGCACGTGGAAGAAGCGGCAAAGGAGAGGGAATTTGCACCTAGCTCTCGGATTCTTTTTGGGGATCATTCATAGGTATTCCTCTGAATATTCAAACACTATTGAGAGGTGGATTACAAACCGCCTCTATCAACTGGCGCCGTCTGTGGGAAACTTTGGGTTCAAGGCGTGAGAGCATGGCTGGAGATAGCACTACACGGGATTTGACAGCTGCATTCGAAGGAGAGGCTACAGAGAGGAGTCTCCCTGAGGGGATCGGGTTTACCCCTCCAGGGAACACTCCGACGGGTGCTACTGTGGGTACCACCCCGGCTACGGAGGGCCGAAGTGGAGTCACCTTGCCCCCTCCACTGGGGGGCACAACTGTGACAATGACAACGGAGCATCTCAATTACCTGATAAAAATGGCCATTGACAGTGCACTGGCCAATAGGGGGGGGACTCTCAGGGCCATCGCCAGGCCTCGCTCCCGTGGAGAACAGGGAGCAGGTCCAGGGCACGACCAGAAGGCCTATCCCTGTAGAAGACGTGGCGCAAACGGAGGTAAATTCGACTAGGAGGGCACTCTCCTCTCAGGCTGGCCGGCAACCAGCCATGGAGGAGCGTAGAGCCCCGAGGCGGCAACGAGCCCCACCAGGGGGAAGGGTGGCACCTCCAAGGGAGGTGGAGGAGACAAATGATTATGACGCAAGTTACGCAGATACTGTGAATACAGTGAATCAGCAGCTGCAGGACTTGCGCAGGGAGATGGAGGAGTTGCGAAGAAGCATGGATGGGGGTACTCGCAGGCCATTCAGAGCTGTGGGCTCTCCGTTCACAGAGGAAATTTTGGCAGACCCGCTGCCCCTAAACTCTAAAACGCTGTCGTATGAATATGATGGGACTGCAGACCCACACGACCACCTGCTGAGGTTTGAGAACGGGGCGCTGCTGCACCAATACACTGAGGGGGTGAAGTGTAGGGTTTTTCTGACAACGCTGACCAAGTCTGCTCAACAGTGGTTCAGCCAGCTACCAGCGGGATCGGTGACTTCTTTCGGAGAGTTGAGTTCCTTGTTTGTACATCAATTTGCCAGTGCAAGGAGGCAACAAAAGTCGGCCCTGACATTGATGAGTCTGAAACAGGGTCAATCAGAGAGCCTTAGGAAATATGTGGGAAGGTTTAACGCTGCAGCTCTGGAGGTGCCATCCGCCACCTCAGAGGTTAAAATTAATGCATTGGTACAGGGCCTGGTGGATGGAGACTTTTTTCGATCTTTGGCGAAGCGCACGCCACGAACCTTTGACGAGCTCCTGGAGAGAGCGGACAAGTACATCAATTTGGAGGAGGCCCGCAGTGGTCAAATGAGCTCCGTTAATTTTCATGTAGTCGTTAGGCTCTGATTGACTGCCAATGCATATTTTTCATATTCCTCTTTGTTTAACAACGTCTATGCCTCGATCAACCCCGTTTAGGCCCCAGTGACTAGACCCCAGTCGACCATCTAACTAATACCTAGTATATTTTACAACCTTATATATAACATGCATGTTTCTTTCTTTCATTTTTTCTTACAAAATCTTGTGATTGTCATTGATGATGTATCCTTTTGAGTGTGTTTGACTGTATACAAAGTGTTGGAATCAATGTACATGTATTATATTTCTTCGATCCATAACGAGAGTTTTATATTTTTAAAAATTTAACAATTTGATCAAGATACAATTTTTTTAAAAATCATTATTTGCATTTACAGGGCTTATTTTATTTTATGATTTCACTTCCTGAAATATATTTAAAAAAAAAAAAAATGGACTAATAAAATGGCAAAGCCGAGATTAAGAAAGGGGCATGATTCAGTAAAGGTGTAACTGAGTCAAGGCAACTCGCATAGTCACTTGGATCGACTTGTAAAAGATCAAAATCATCTCGAAATAAATGAGCCAAGCTTGAGTTCAAGCTACTCGAGTAGGTATCGAGTTCGAACTTGTGGATACTCGGCTTGGCCAGACTTGCAAGTTTAATCGAGCTTTTTTAAATTACTAATTTATCATTTACAACAAACATAATTATAAATATATCATAATTATAAATAAAATAAGGTGAAGCCCTAAGATCCTCATTTAAAACTCTTTGCAGTATAATTAAAGTTTTCAATTTTAATATATTTTTTATATTTTTCTAATTCTATTTTGTATCAATTGAACTGAGTCGAGTCGATATCGAGCTAAACAAGTTTTCACTAAACTAAGTTCTAGTATAAATATATATATATATATATATATATATTGATCGAGTTCAAGCGTAGCTCAAGCCTGTTAATACTAGATTTGATTCGATTTGTTTACACCCCTGAACGAACTGTCAAAAAATGCGGTTTAAGGTGGAACTAGTGAAAGCATCATCAGCATGAAGAAATATACTCACCATTCTCCGGATCAAAATAATTTGGTTGCTAATTTTATAAAATTCCAAAAGCTCTCCGGATCAAAATAATTTGGTTGCTAATTTTATAAAATTCCAAAAGCTCTTCTGTAATGGGTAATTGCCAATTAAGATGACAATTAATATTTTGACGTAAAATGCTGAATAATTATCTGTGACATTTAGAATTTTTGTTGAATGACACATATACTGTAAAAACCTCCGAATAATTCCAATTAATTTTCGTCTAGGCTCCCATTGACCTACTATGTTTATTTTTCAATTCCTCCCTGTTAAACCACGTCTATGCCCATTTAGACTCAATACAAAATATCCAGACTATGAGCCCGAGAGGTCGTTATCCAATACACAACTCTCAAAATCTGAAGGAACTCCAGCCTCCAACTCCTTTGACAAGTTCGCTGACAATCCGAGAATGTACATGAACTAAATCTTAGTAAGCAGAAATCATGCATGAGAGAAGTGGCCGATATGTGAAATGTCAAGTTTTGCTTAATATCATTTCTTAGAACTCTTTTCTCAAGAGAAAGACTTTTGGTGGAATTGACTCCCGTCACTAGCACAAACCTCACAAAATGTCACTCTTTGGTCATACTCATGACTACCAAGGACACCTTCTTCTCCATTTTAGTCCACTCGAGTCATCAATGATGGTTGGTACGACCAAGTGGACTATCCTCCTGAGACCACCAGGAGTTTGCCTCCTGCCTGCCCCCGCAATCCTCCGGATAGTCTACCCTCTTCTCGTACCCATCATCATAAAAGTGGTCTCTAAGGATTCTCTCTAATGTTACGCTTGTCACAGAAGCCTCCTTAGAGTCACCGACTCACCGTATATAAATAATATAGACTCTCAATGTATCAGTGGTGACCAACCCCAAAATATTTTGAATTTGTGAAATTATGCTATTTCGACTTCTTCCATGTACACATGCATATCATTGCAGATGTTAATGCTCATGATTGACATGCTCATATGTAGATACATGACCACTTTATCCAGTGGATAAAATGCTTTATACGAAAATATGCAACCACACGTAATACAAACAGTTATCACAAATACTATGTTCAAGCATTATAGTTGTAGATGAATTTTTAGTGTTTGTGGAATCAGACCGGTGGTCAAATCGATTTAGTCACCACTTCAAAGTTCGACCGATCCGACCGATTCAACCGGTGGTCCAACCGTTAAGTAAGGAAATTATATATTTTTAGAATTTTATCATATTATGCAATTTGGCTTCAACTTTTTCTTTTTAACTTACTTCTTAGATCTGAGATGATGGTGCTGAAAATTGAGTTCTGAGTCTAAGATGATGAACCAATGGTAATAAAATATACTATCCATTTTTCCTGCTCGTTTTCACTCCATTGTTTCTTGACGTCGTCAAGTGAAGATAAAAAAAGTCGACAACTGAAGATCAAAATTCTTCAACGATCTCAGTAAAAATCTGTTCAGATCCAGATCTGTTTTTGCCAATCCGGTTCAGCGATTTTCGGGTTTCCGATTTTAACCGGTTTTGACTGAGGTTTCTCGGTTCAACCCCTATTAAGGTTTATTGCCACCTAACGGTCTGGACATGCGACCGGTTCACGATCGAACCGGTTGAACCGATCGTTCCGGTTCGACCCCACAAATATTACGTACTTCTACTTACCTCTTCTCCAATAGTACAACTTGAAACTTAGTATGCATACTCCAATGCGGTTACTCTAAAGTAGCATCTATGAAAGAACATAAGAGTTTAGGGTCCTTTGGTTGCAAATCGTCATGATAATAACAATGGATATAAATGAGGGGTCAATCATATTGTGTAATGAAATGGGGGAAATTGTTAATAAAATAAGGTAATATTAACTTATTTATTATGTATCAAGCACCATAAATGGAAATGAGTCTTTATTCATTGTCATTCCTTACCTCCTAAACCCCCCCAATCAAAATGAGTCTTCATTCATTCTCATTCTTTACCCCCTCAACCCCCAGTCAAACGGGTCCTTATTAAATTAGTGATATTAATTCAACTTAATAAGAAGTTGTCCTAATTTTATTTTGCTAGTATCCTTCTTTCTCCTCTTTTTATTTAATTTTAGTTACTCAATCAACGATATCAAACTAAATAATATGTGTTTTAAAACTAAGTTTATTAAGCTACACATAAAATGTGTTTGTAATTGAAGTTGTACTCCAATTGTGTTCATGGTCACTCATTTAAGCCTCGGTATGTTGAATGGGATTATTTTTTGTAATTAATGATCAATTAGCACTCATACTGAAACTCTGACATACTTTGTAATACAATAATGTTAAAATTGATCAACCGCACTTATCTATTGCTGCTCAAAACTATGAAATCTTAAAACTGACAAATTTATTTATTTTTCTTAAGCAATCAATTTAAGTATGAGATTACTACTAAAATAACTATCGTTGAACTTTGTCAAATCAAAATATATGAACTTCTTTATAATTAATGCTAAATAGTAGTACTCATATGCATAATGATTATGCTGATTGTGAAATATGTTAATTTTCTCTTTAAAAAATTAATGACATGATATTTAATTTATTTTTTTTGGAACAAATTGTTGTTCTGATGAAGATGGGGTAAAAATATTTCCACATCATTAAGTCATGCACCATATCAGCGGTAACCTGCTAATTTACAGGTAATAACTGGTGGCGGGGAATTTTAGAAAATGCCAAAATATAAAAAAATTACGTGAAACATAAAAGACATTTTAACCAATTTTCTCGATAACTTAATCTTCTTCTTCTTCTTCTTCTTCTTCTCCTTCTCCTTCTTCTTCTTCTTCTTCTTCTTATTATTATTATTATTATTATTATTATTATTATAATATTATAATAATAATAATAATAATAATAATAATAATAATAATAATAATAATAATAATAGTGGCCCGTTCCACATCATATGGCCTTGTTCAAAATGGGCCCACCAAACATAAGGAAAAAAGAAAATCGGAGTAGAAGTGGTAAAATTGTCAGTCGGCTCAATATATTAAATGGATCGGTCCAAAAAAATATAGGTCCCGATTGATGATTGTGACCTAATTTAATAATATTAATATATTATAAAAGGATAGTAAGAGGGTGTTTAGCTAAGATTATTTCAAACATCTTATAAGCTCTAAGATTTTATAAGTTGTTCAAAGAGCTTATAAGATGTAATTTCTTAAGAGATTATAAGTTGATAAAGTGGTTGCATAAAAAAGCTTATAAGCTTGCAATTGAATGAAGTTATTTAACAATGAATTTATGGTCGAATTTAAAAGTTTACATCAAAACACACATTTTGATTATTGTATGAAGTGTGTGTAGTTTGTGTATAGTGTGTGTGAAGTGTGTGTAGTATGTGAAATTTTGGGTGTAACTTATAAGATATTAAAAGATAAGATGGATTAGAGATACTTATTTTTTGTGGAGCATATTTTCACATCTTATAAGTTGTCTAATATCTTATTTTTCCAAATACATTTCAAGAGTTTATAAGCTCTCAAACATCTTATAAGATATTTTGAGGAGTTTATAAGCTTATTAACCCAAACACCCTCTAAGTCGGAATGACTAATTTCGGGCTAGAACGCCCGAATTGCTTCCATATAGTAATCTTAAGGGGTGTTTGCAAACACTACAACACTTTCAAAATTAATTTTCAAAATCACTTCTCACAATTAGTTATGTCTGCAAACCCATTTTATATTCCTAGAATCTATTATCTGAAATACTTTTAAGCTGCTTTTGGGAATCAAGGAAAGAACAGCTTATGTAAATTAATAATTAATTTTTTTTTCCAAACACTACCAATTTTTTATTTTACTACAATAATTAATTTTAATTACTTTTCCACAATCAATTTTATTTGCAAACG
This sequence comes from Ajuga chamaepitys, assembly GCA_958295605.1. Classification (NCBI taxonomy): domain Eukaryota; kingdom Viridiplantae; phylum Streptophyta; class Magnoliopsida; order Lamiales; family Lamiaceae; genus Ajuga; species Ajuga chamaepitys. The sequence goes on along the minus strand of OY282498.1, from coordinate 1,591,207 downwards.
TCCCCTTAATCTGATTTCGGAATCACGGATTTAAATATAGAAGAAATAGGAAGGATGAATGAAAAACGCAACAAATAACACTCTAAACGACACACGACGACAGGTTTTTCTAGAAGCAATTCTGCGCGCGCCAGAATTCCTTCCATCTGCATATTTCGTTATCTTGAGTAGAAAATTATTGAGTAGAAAGTTGTATAAATAGTAGTAAGAGGGAATCACATTGTTTGAAATGCATGTATATCTGAGCTGGTTAATGCAATCCGTAGGGATTCTGATTTCTAGGTTTACTTTAGTCGAATTCTACTGTAATTCAACTCCGCCGGTGCTGATTCGATGGCGGAGGAGGCAGGAGGACCCCCACATATGTGCTCCGACCCCACGTGCGACAATGACGCTACGTCGGAAGAAACGTGCGTTGGTTGCGGAATGGTTGAATACTGGTACAATACCCTCTGCTTTATTATTGCTATTCTGCTGCATGTACGTTGTTCCTTCTGCATTAGTGGTTGTACGTTGCCTTGCCACAAGAATCCAAGGAATGTATCTATTCGTGTATGTACGTTAGGAATGTCAGTTTCTTTGTAGGTTCATGTCACAAGAATTAAAGAAAACGACTTATATGCATACAAGAATGCCTTAATGTTTGTATGAGATGTAGATATTTGATCTATTGGCCTTTCCCCTTTCTAAGTCATAGAAGCCTTTGGCAAATATACATGAATAACTTGATTACTTCAATATGCATATAACTGAATAAGCAAAAATTGTATATGATTCCTACTACTCATTCAACATTCGTTGTGCCTATGAAATTCTAGCTCTACTTCTTGTCGAACCAGTCACGGGAAGCCTGAGCATAACAAAAAATGCATCCGAACATATCCAAAGAAGGTACTTCACCAACTGATTTCCTGCATTAGTTATCTTTTGACTTGAAAATAGTTTACTCTTGGCTTCAGAGAGTGCAAGCAAACAAAATTTGATGTAATATGTGTTCTTATCAAGTTATATAAGTTTTCACGGTCAAAATTTATATAAGTCCTCTATTTATAAATTTTAAATTGTATTTAATTATAACTGAGTTGGATTACTTTATAAGTATACTTTCGATAAAAGTAACATAATTTTTAGAAAAAAGTATTATGGTTTTTAGAAAAAGTATTTGTTACTTTTACTTTTAATAGTAATAATTTTTCTAGAAATTGTAATACTTTTTTAGTAAAATCCAATAATATTTTTATAAAATTTAATCTTTCTTGGTTTTTTTTTAACTTTATACGTTCTTATCAAATTTTACATTAATTTTCACCATCAAGTTTATATAAAAGTACACTATGTATAACCTTCATATTGATATCTCATCATCTACTTTTGAATAATACCTTTTATAAAAAAGAAGAAGTGAATAAATTTTCACAAAAAAAGCATTAGTTCTACTTGAAGAAAGTATTTCATTTTCGCAAAAGGAATATTAATCGTGGAATATGAATGTCAAACGAATGGACCCCACAAATTGTTTTTGATTGAGTGCTTCTTTTGAATACCCGCTTAGTTCTGGTTAATAAAGTGGTAAAAACTGCCACTTAATAAATCAAAAATATTTTTAATATTGATATAAATAAAAGTATCACTTTATTGTTTATTGATAATTATATATATAATTAATTTTGTTATTATTATTATAGATAGTGGCCGTTCCACATCATCATTGGGCCTTTTCAAAATGGGCTAAGCGATAAAAAAACCAAACATAGGGGAAATATATTAAAAAAAAAAAGAAAACAAAGTACAGAGGATTCTGACGTCTTCAATTAGGGATTTAAGTATGGAAGAAATAGGAACGACAAATGAAACACTCTAAACGACAGACGACGACAATTTTTTATAGAACCAATTCCGCGCGCCAGAATTCCTTCCATCTTCACAATTTCGTATCTTGAGTAGAAAGTTGTATAAATAGTTGTAGGAGGGAATCACAATGTTTGAAATGCATGTACATCTGAGCTCGTTACTGCAATCCGTAGTGGCTGCGTTTCGGATTCTGCTTTCTAAGTTTACTTTAGTCTTCTTCTACTGTAGTTCAACTCCACCGGCGCCGATTCGATGGAGGCGGAGGCAGGTGGAGCCTTAGATATATGCCCCTCGTGGAACAATGCCGCAACACCGGAAGAAGTTTGCATTGGTTGCCGGAAGATTCAATACTGGTACAACACCCTCTGCTTTATTGTTGCTATTTTGCTGCATGTTTGTTCCTTCTGCATTAGTGGTTGTACGTTCCATGCCAAGAAATGCCAAGAATTCTAGAAATAGAGTAGTTCCTTCTGCACCAGTGATCGTACGTTAGTGTTACTGCTTTAGGAATGCCAGTTGCTGCATCGCACATGAACTCAAGAAACAGAGAACTAGTGTTATCCGTAAACTATGCATAAAAGAAAAGAACAAAAAGAAGTTTATTCAAAAATGAAAAAATGATTTGATGAAGTAGCAATATTTAGACCAGTAAGTTTTAGAAAATCTTTATTATTAGTTGTTTCTTAGTTACTCTATACTTGATAGATCCATGTGCCCCTCACTTGTCGGATGTGCTATACGGGGCATCTGCAACGGGACCAATATTTATGTGCACGGGTGTGTCCACTTCAGTGAATTATTTATTTCTGTATGTAACGGAAATTAAATGTGGGTACTCTCTGTTCCGATTTTTATCAGACTGAAAGAGAATGCCTTAATGTATGTATGAGGTGTAGAATCCTTTGGCAAATATATATGAATAACTTCATTACTTCAATATGCAAATAACTGAATAAGAAAAAGTTGTATGTGATTCCTACTACTCATCCAACATTCGTTGTGCCTCTGAAATTCTAGCTCTAGTACTTGTCGAATCAAGCACTGGGGCATTCAGCATAAAAGAGAATGCATGCAAATATATCCAAAGAAGGTACTTCTCTTCGGTTTTGCTCCAACTGATTTCCTGCATTAGTTATCTTTTGACTCAGAAATAGTTCATTCTTGGCTTCAGAGAGAATGCAAGCAAACAATACTTTCAGTTCCTACTGGCAGAAGTACAGCGATTCCAAAGGTGCGTCAGCTTGGTATTTTTACCAACTAATTTCCATTATTAATTATCTTTTAACTCAGGAGTAGTTCATCCTTGACTTCAGATTCCTTTCCGATATGAGGACTTTGTACGACTTTTCAACTCGGAGAAGTTAGGCCATCCTCCTTGTGGTATTATGAATATTGGAAAGAGGTAGAAAGTCTTTTAATTCCATACCTTGTTTCTTGATCACATAAAATTTCTGCTAATTAAACTCTATTGCTCGTTTCCAGCTGCTCTGCCAATGCGGTTTTCCAGTGTCTTGCATACACTCGGCCACTTTCTGCCTACTTATTGGGGGAAGGCCACAAGAAAAATTGTAATTGAACTAATCATATTATACTTGTCTCAATAAATTTTACTATGACTTGCTGTTTACACTCTAATGTTACTTTTGGACTATCGTTATTATTCGTGCCTTGTATGTGTTTGCCAGGTCAAGTGAGCGCAACTTGCTTCTTTTGTAAAGTTCAAACTCTTATGGAAATGGTTAATAACAGTAATCGGCCATTATACCCAATCGAATTTGTTCCGATATTGATCTCTTCTGGAAATAATTTTATGGTCAGCCAGGATGCGCACAAGTTCATGAGGTCCTTATTGCTTTTTGTGCGTTTTGTTTGAGTGTGATTTTACTTTCTGGTTCATAACTAATATACTATGTAAAAAATTATATTGTTAGGTCTTCCATAAATGCAATGCAATCTGCGTGCCTCCATGAATATGAAGGAGTAAACATTGTTCAACATATTTTTGGTGGATGTCTTCAATATCAGGTAGCCTGCAGTGATGAAGCATGATAGTTGATTTGTTATATTTTGTCTAACCAATTTAATGATCAAAATGCACATTCCATTTTCTTATACATTTTAGTTTCATACCTTCCTCTACTTCTGCCTTCATCTTGTTCGCTCACCATTTTCTCCTCATAGGATAAATGCACGAGATGCCATACCGTTTCAAACAAATTCGCAAACATGATGGATTTACTTCTTGAAATTCATCCGGCTGCTGGATCTTTGCATGAGTGCTTGTATCGTTTCACTGCTGAGAAGTATCTTACTTTCCTGTACTGGTGTCCTAGGTTAGTATATTATCTGCATAATTTGTAAATTTATGGTTACCTTTATTTGGCGAAATCCAATATATTATCAACCGTACACATCTTTATTTTATTTGCTTTAGTTATTTCAAAATCTTGACCCTGAATCGTGGTTTTGATTTTTATATGATTAAATGCTGTTCCGGAAAATTAAAATGAGTTAATGCAGTTGCAAGGATCGTGTCATGGCACGGCAGAAACTTTCTGTGGAACATGCACCAAACATTCTTACAGTTCTCTTGAAAAGGGATCAGGTCTGCTCTTATAAAAAGATTGTTAATTGCGTCACCTTTCATTTTTTATTTAAGTCACAACAAGTAAATCGTTTTGGACAGGGTCAGCATAACCAGAGGGTCACTTTCCCAGAGAATCTGGATCTCAGATGTTACATGAGCGACTCTAAACGAGAAGATGAAAATTATGAGTACAAGTTATATGCTGTTGTAATTGTTGTAATCATTACTGACTTTCGCCTTGCAGCAAGTTGGAGCCGTTATTTCTGTTATGTCAAGGATTTCAGTGGAAATTGGTACAAGGTTGAGGATGATAAGGTATTAATGCTGGCTTTTCTCTGCATTTCTTTGCTTCCGTAAGCATAATTCATTAAGTTATGGCCCCTTATCAGGTCCTTAGAGTTGCTGTCCCTGAGGTGCTTGAACAGAACGCTTATATACTCTTATACAGCAGGTACTTTCTCTGGTTTCACAGTATGCGGCCGAACTTATGTAACATACTCTTTCTAATAGCGACAGAAGTCAGTTTATATTGAGTAATTCCGAAGATCGTTGAACACATATTTTGGTGTTTCATGTCTGATGGAACTGAATATTTAACTAAAGTCTTATGAAATGGCTTTATGGTTATGCAAGTCGACATAGCCTTAAAGTTGAAAAAACTCACTTTAGGTGAATTTTCCATTTTCCTAATGTTTCTTTTTTCATAATTTTATTGTTTATAATGCAAGGATCATGGATGTAGAAAATGTATCTCGTGAGGCTATTCGTGAGCCTGCCTTTCCTTCCAAACCATATGCTACTAGTTCGTCTTCAAGTCCAATGAAACTACGCATCAAACCATTTTCCAATCCTCCGTCGAAGCCATTTCATCGTCCTGGTTTGGTAGATAAACCACCGAAGAAGAGACTTTTACATAAATGCTACTCTCTTTGATTGATAAAGATCCTAAGGTGGGGAAAAGGTGAATAAATTTTTGTTTCTGCAAATTAGTTTTGGTAAATATGTTACACAAACAAAGATTATTGTAATAATTGAACAATTGTGAGCAGTAGTTTGCAGAAATTCTATATGCTTTTTGTTTTGTTTGTTTCAGTTTAAAAGAGAGAGAGAGGGGAACAGAAAACCAAACACATATCTAGATTTGAACGTGTATGTGTTCATCCACTACTTTTTCATTCTCAATAAAAAATGTAAAATATCCTTAAGTTTGAAAACTAAAAAATGATCGGTTTTAAAAAAAAGTAGTAGATTATATTGTAAAGGTAAATATATGGATTTGTTTAAAGAATAAAATTAAGGTTCTAAAAAAATTTGCTACTTCTTTTATATAAAGATTACTTGATAAGTATTCACTAGATAAACAATTTTTTTTAAAAAAATATTTATTTTTTATCTTTATTTGCAAGTGAAACTCTATAAAAAATTCAACTCATATTACATATAAAAATCTAACTAACCTAAATATATCAACAAAAACGTTTATTTTTCTGAATGTGGTTTATTTTAAAATTAGCAATATAAATGTCAATTAAAAGATCATAAAAAATATTAATTTATATTTGTTATATAAAAAAATGAAAAATAATCAAAAAAAAATGTGCTTTAATATTTTTTTTTTTTAAAATAAATTAATCATAAGATGTCATTTATAATTTTTTTAATATAAGAAATACCAAAAAAATAGAACTAATTTTTGGTATGACTTTATTATATGTATATATCTATTATATTGTTAATGTTTGAGCTTATATTTTTTAGCAGGAAAAATGCGTGGATTAACTCTCTTAATATCCTCGTATAAAAGATTATCTTTTATCATATAGTAAGATGTATATTATTCTTAATTTTATTCTTATAAGTGCTTATTACATTAATACAAGCTTATAAATTCAATCAAACACTTTAACAAAGAAATGAATTGTGATGACTTTGATTCTTACCCTAGTCCAACATCTAATATATAGGATCTAGTGATCATTTATTAATAATTTTCTTTTGTTTTCTTCTTTACTAATTACCCTCATTTTGTTCATAATGAATTATTTTTTTATTTTTTCCATTACCAAAGAAGCCAATCCTTTTGTTAATTTGATGTCAGAATCAGAAAAGTCAGATCTGAGGTGTGGCAAACCTTAAGATTTTTGAGGTTGGCCAAACGTCCATATTAACCTGTAAAATAAAATTTCAGGTTGTCCCAAGGATCGATCCTCTGATGTTTAAGTTAGCGTCTGGCGGCGATTTTGTAAGGGCATGGTAAAGAAGTATTTGTTGTATTTTATTTTTTACTGTCCCTAACCTTACCTTGGCCGAGGTCTATTTATAGGAGGGCTGGACCGGGCTTGGCCCAACACTCGTATGATATCTCTGAGGTTATCATGATGGACTAGGAGATGTTGGATGATACCTCCTGATTAGTTTCACTAGTAATACATGTGCCACAATCTTATTTTGCCGTGTATCCACATAGATAATTACAAAATCATCCTTCATCACTTGCCCCAAACTTCTCGAGTGCAGAAGTCATAATGCATCTTAGAAGTATCAGATGTGGGTCAAGAAAAAATTATTACAATATAACATTTGGCATTACACTGTAAAATGATTGTTCTCTAGTAATTTTTCATCCCCTTATAAATTGGCTTGCATGGTGAAATAACTTTTTCGTTTCAGCACCCTCCAATTCAAATAGTAGAGGTAGAAAAACTAGAGATTTAATCATTTGAGAGTGTAATCCTTTGAAAGAGTTGTAAGGCACCTTTGCTCCTCAGCACCTCAAACCTAAGGTAATTCTCTTTACTCTATTGTAAAGAGATAAGATTTTTACTTAAGTGTGATAATAATTTTTGAAGGTCTCTCTTTGATGTTTTCTCCTTAGATATGACCTTGAATAATCCTCAGCAAACCTTGGTGTCTATGTAATGATAATCCTTTTATCAAGTCCTTGGAAAAAACCTTAGATAATACATGACACACCATGAGAGATCTTGGGAATCCTTAAGATAGTCCTTAGGAATTATTAGCACACATTGGGAGTCACTGGGAAACACCTTAGGAGTCCTTGGAAAAGATTTTTAGGTAGTCCTTTGGAATTTTTAGCACACCAGTCACTATGATAGTCCTTAAAAAAAATTAGTACACCTTAGGAGTTCTTGGAATAGTCCTTAGAGAAGTTCTTTTTAAAAGCTCTTGGTACACTTTAGGAGTCCCAAAATAGCCCATAGGAATTTTTAATACATCTTAGGAGTCCTTGGGATAGATAGCCCTTAGAAACTTTGAGCATATCTTGAGAGACACTTGTGCAAAAGATATTACTTTTGGGTTTTTGGCAAAAATATATTTTTAAATAATAATTATATTTATGATTATAGGAAAGTAGGATGAAAAGTGTAGATTATAGATAATCATAAAATGAGAAGTATATAAAGATGTGTTAGGAAGACCTTATCTTATCAGGATACGCGATTTCTTGGAGAGAAAGAATGATCTTGCCTTATTCAGCATGTATATATGCGGAGAAGATGGTAAACAAATATTACCTAATACACGAGAAATAGTAGAGTTATATCGGTGAAATTTTGTATTCCAAAGATATTATTAATGAGAATATGTGTTAAGCTTATTGAGTTAGTATTAGCAAGTCAGTAGTGTTATAACATAGTTCTTTAGTCGAAGTATCTTCGGAAGAAGTTGTTTCAAGATGAACTCGGGAGAGTTTGTCTGACCTTCGATAGTGTGTCATGTCAGTGTTGAAAAAGTCGACGGGAGTTCCTGAACATTATTGGTGATAGAATAGGTTAGATTTACAGAAAAGTTGAGTCTTCATGTATAACATTGCCTATTCGACAATATTACCAATAACACAAAGTCTGAGCAGACTAAGGGATTTGGTCCATGAGTTAATATCGTGGTGTCTTTTTTCTTGTTTTATTATTCTATTTGTGAGTGTTATAATACCGAGGAGATACTTGTGCTGGGATGTAGTGACATATGCCACATCCGTTGTGACATATTCTCGGATGGTACATCAACTTAAATAGTGTAAAGGTATTTTTATTTAAGGGTTTTGAAGGATATAATGTGTATTGGAAATCGTAAAAGGTGTGTTGAGAATTGTAAAAGAGGATGTAGGTAATATGACGTAGATGCGGAGGGATGGCCAATACCTCAATTTGGCAATTCACGCGGTTACTCTCCAATAGTTGCTGACATTTCCCCTCATTCTTTTATTATTTTCATAATTTAGTAATCTTTATTTCTTTCGCAACTTGAGAGCTTAGAACTGTAATTTCAATCATGTATACATAATCAAGATTATACATTAAATATGAATCTCAAAACTACATAATTTTCACATTTCATTGAGATATAAGATTAGGACACTAACCTTAAGGCGTCATGGATTGAATTTTTGGTTACTTGATGTGCCATGGAGATTGATGATTTCTTGATGGAAACATTTTGATTTTTTATTCAAGAAATTTTTTACGGAAGAAATTGATTTCTCCCTCTAGGTGATAGAAATAATGTAGCTCTGTTTTCTTTTATAGGTGGAGAGAGGATTAATTTCTGATAGAATTAGAATCTTAAAGCAATTAAGATATCTATCTCTTCACTGTCTATCAACGTAAAAATCATATCTTATCAGATATACACTGACCAAACCTTATCAGGAACATTATTTATTCCAACCATAAAGGCCTCAATAACTTAATTTGATTGTACGTGTGCCACACAAATCTTACATTCTCTCACTTGGCCAAACTGACAGAACTACGGTTCCATGGTTTAAATAATGACATAATTTGCGCACATAAAGATAAGTTTCAAGTTTATTGGTCAGATCATAATGCCGATATCAAGTATAGACTAACACGAATCATGGCGGTTCTACGTCATTAACTCGACATAGTTCTTTGCACGTATCACAATATTAGGTATCTACTTAATATGACTCATAATTCCAATAATGGTCCACATTGATGTCTTGATTAGAGACTTAGTCCTATTAAACTTTATGTTAACATCCGTGAATACATTAATGAACAACTAGGATATCATTCAGTTTTAGAAACAATACATAAGAGAGTTCAAAGTGTTAATTGCACGTCATAAGTTCATTAAAAAAATTCAATAATGCTCATTCATTCGACATGTCCAATAAATGTCTTTGTAGACAATTCTTTAGTCAACATATCCACAAACATAAGATCGGTGTTAATATGCTCAATTAACACTTTTGTTTTTGAATTTTTTCTTAACGACAATATAACTTTAATTCCATATGTTCGGCACCTCTAGAATACTTGTCATTTTCTAGAGAAGAAATACTTTTGCAGAATGATCACAATAAACTTTCAGTGACTTGACGATAATGTCAAACATCATCCAAGTCCTAAAATAAAGTCCCGCAACTAATTACCTTGAATTGTGGTCTTACTTCATACCACGAATTCAACTTTAATTTCATAGTGGATGCAACATTTACATACCACTTCGCACTTTTACATGAGATTGCTCCCCTAACTTATAGTAAAAAGTAGTCAAATGTAGACTTTTGATTATCAACACATACACCATAATCTGAATCTGAATATCCATTCACCTCTAGATGATCAGATTTTTTATAAGTAAGCATGTGATATTTCATTTCTTAAAAGTACCTTACTATTTTCTTTATAACTTTCCAGTGGTCCATTCTTGGATTGCTTTGGTAAGGGGCCAGGCTATCTAGCCTCGTACAAGTTTGTGCATTCATCAAGCTACCAACAATTCATGCAAAAGAATCAATTTTATTTGTTCATGTCCCAATTCATTATTTGGACATAACATAATGTTGAATTTAATTAATTTCCTTTTGGATTGGAAAAATGTTTGATGAGCACCTTGCATCCTAAATCTCTCTAAAACTTTATTGATATATGTTTTGAGAGACAATCCTAACATTCTTTGTAATTTATTACGAAATATTTCTAATCCGATCACCTAAGTTGCCTCCCCCATATCTTTCATTTCAAAATCCAAGAGAGGAGTTTCTTAGTTTCAAAATTATAAACTAAAGATCATTTTTTGCAAGCAAGATGTCACAAACAATATGGGATTAGAGTCCCACTGATTTTTAGATATATACACCGGTCAACATTATTTTCCTTAAATCTGAAAGAAGTAATGGTATCGTTGAACTTGAGTTATCTATTGGTGAGAAGCTTGCTTAAGTCCATATATTGATTTCTTAAGTTTACTCACCATATGTTCATTTCCTTCAATGGAGAAGCCCTTATGTTGATTTATATAGACTTCTTCCACTATATTCCCATTCAGCAAAGCAATTTTGACATTCATTTACGTAATGAGTCACTAAAACCATAAAAATTCTAAAGGAGTCTTTCTGAGACGTACACTAAAAAAATGCCTCTTTGTAGTCAATATCATTTTATATGTCTACCATTTGGCGATTAGTAGCTTTATGTCTTTGATTTTTCCATTTTTCGTTTACCCAACTCTTTTACATCATTCTGACAATTTTATAAGATCACATACTTAGTAGAATCATTAATATACATGGCTTGTGAAAAGAAAATTGGATCATCATCAACTCTAATGTCAAATTAAGACTCATGTAGATAACCACATTATCATCAGAATAACGGTCTGTCTTGGCCTTATAGACTTTCTTACTATTTGTCGTTGTGGTTCATCTATTGCAAGTTCGTCAATAATAGGTTCATTATTGGAAATTTTAACCATTTACTTGTTCTTGTAAGTTCTTGGACAATTCAACAACTGGAGATGACGTTTTCGGTATAGGAATGTCCACCCTTACTTCTTCATTGTCCACTATTTGTGGCTCAACACTCCCGTTGATTTCATCATTTTAATGAACTTATCATTTCTAGTTTCAACAATTCTTGTATTGTGATTAGGATAGTAAAACCTATACCCTCTAGAGTTTTCTGAATAACCAATGAAGAATCCACTGATTGTTCCTAAGTCCTATTTCTTATCTTGTGGATTATAATCCCAACATCAGTCGGGCAACCCCAAACATGCAGGTACTTTGAACTAAGTTCCTTACCCGTACACAGTTCAAAAGATACTTTAGGAACTACTTAGCAAATACATGGCAGTTTTAATGCATACATCCATAATCGCGTGGGTAAAAAGAGGAATTACTTAACATACTCTTAACCATATCCATAAGAGTACGATATGTTACACCATTTTATTGTGGTGTGCCTGTCATAGTGTATTGAGCACATGCCACACTTTTCAAGGAATTTAGCGATTGGCTTAGGCATTGCCCTGATTCATCATTATAATGTTCACCACCTCTATCAGGCTTGATGATTTTTACTTTTATATCTAATTATCTTTCAACCTCATTAACAAATACTTCTAATGCATTTATTAACGAGGTGTTACTTCAAATTGATAAACATAACTATACATGAATAATCATAATAAAAGGTGATAAAATATCTTTCGTTATTAAAATAAGTAACATCAAAACGCCACAAATATCGGTGTATATTATTTCAAGAAGTTGTGCTCTTCTTGTGTTTCCCTTCTTTATGTGTTTGTTCTCTTTAACACAATCCACACAAATAACAAGATCAATAAAATTCAAATCATGAAGGAATTCATTATTTACCAACCTATGTAATCGTTCTTTGGAGATGTACTCCAAATATTTATGCCACGAGTAAGTAGAACCTTTATACACTAAACCATGTTTAGTTCCAAAATTATAATGTAGGATCATTCCATTAAGTATTATAAGGAACATCAACTAAATTTAACTTGAAACATACTAAAACATTCAGTATACTTTTCATTTCGAATCATTCCTTACATTTTTAACAATCACTTTTTGAAATGTACAAGCTTCTTACAAAACCTACACATAGGATTGTCATGTTCTTTTTAGAATTTGGACAGATGACTCTTGATTCTTAAGCCTTGTTTCCTCATGAACAAACATTATATGAAGTTCATTCAAGTTCCATATATCTTTCATGGCATTATAGTTCATTTGGAATGGTCCATTCTCAGGGGCACTAAGTTTATAATAAACTGCACAAGTAAATTATCATCCACTTTCATCCCCAATGACTTAAATCTTGTTGCAATATTCGTCATCCCAATGACATGTCATGCATGTTCTGAGAACCATCAAATTTTATGGTGGTTAAAGTAGCCATTAATGTCACAGTGAGAGACTTATCACTAGTTTCGAACGTTCTTTTACAATTTTAATTAATTTCATAGCACTTTCAGTTTGAGGTATAGTAGACTCGATATTCTCTACTACGCTCATTTGCATAAACATTAGGCTTAGTCTGCTCGATCTTACCCAGACATCATGGCAGATTTTCTAACTATTTTTGTCAGTAATAACAGGTTTATTGACCTTACGTGAATAATCCAAAATATCGAGATGAATTTGAACTTTATAATAGTCTAGCCTATTAAATATTTGAACAGACATAACACACAAATGGAGAGCAACATGAATAGATACTACAAGGATATATAATTATTCACAGTAATGCTTCGATTAACTTAAACACAAGTCTAGGATCAATAATCGAATAATGTACAGTGATGTTCTCCTTTGGGTGATACAACAATATACAATCATAATTACCATGATGCTTGTAAAATTTAAAGTAATTTGATAAATTGAATATACTTACCGAACTATGTTGTCATATTTGGATGTACAAAACAATCAACATAATATATCACATTATATTCATAATTTATAAGAACTAATGATCCACCTTTGGGTGATCTTTGATGTCTTATAATTACGAGTTTTGACTATCCATAAATTTAAAGATTAGTAAAATCTCATACATCTCATCGTTATGGACAATCAAATAGACATTATATGATTTAAAATTTATTGTATATTCTGGTCAGACCACTTTGGTGATTAGCAGACCATCATCATATAAATTTAAATCATATAATACTGACCACTAATTGAGGCTAAACTTTTAACTGTAGCCCGATTCACAAATAATTAGATAACTAAATATTCGTTGTGTGATTTAAAATTTGGGGTTATTTTAGGGTGCACATATGGCACTGATATCCTAGATCCATTTTACCTCATGTGTAGGTTATAGGTAAAATCTTACAAATTTTATAATTATTCCTATTTTATGAGATATTATCCAATAATTCGCTATTTACTATATTTACTATTTAACTTGTTTTGGGTCTTTAATGTATGGACTGTTTTTAAAATTTTGTGATGACATTTTTTTTTTTGCCCTTAGCATTTTACAATTATTTATAAAAAATTCGTGATATATAATATTTTATCTGAAAAATTATTTTTGATAAAATTGTGAGTCCACAAAAATTTATCAATAAATAAATTTGATATTCGTTGTTTTATTTCTAAAAACTTGTATACTGGGCAAACAATGAGGTTACTAATACCAATTTTTATCTCTGTGAGAAATAGAGAATTGGTATTCTATTCACCGTTAATGAGGTGATTAGATAAATCACTACTATAAAGGTAAGAGTTACAACAATCATATCCGAATTACAAGCTAACAAATCAATACAGATATTACAACATATACAAGAATATTCTATACTATTTAGCCTTAATACCCCCCATCAAGCTGCGCATGGGATGAAGACACACGCAAAGCTTGGACCCTAAAAATTCAAAAGATGGACGAGGTAAGCTCTTTGTGAAGATATCCTCCAATTGAAGGTGTGAGGGGACAAACTAAGTGTGAAGCTTTCCTGCTGAAACAAGCTCATGGACAAAGTGGCAATCAATACAAGCATGTGCACCGGGTTTTGACTTAAGAAAATAGCACTTTTGTTGTCACATAGAAAAACTGGATGAGCAGTGGGCAAAGCATGCAATTCGATCAATAAGTTGGAAAGCCACATAAGCTCAAAAGCAGCATTGGCTAAAGCATGGTATTCAGACTCGCAACTAGAGCGAGCCACTACAGGTTGTTTCTTCGCACTCTAAGAGACGAGGTTGCCGCCAAGAAATATTGAATAACCATAGGTGGACTGGTGTGTCTCAACACAACGGGCCCAATCTGCATCAGAGTACCCAAGAATGGAGAGATCGGAACAATGTGTAAAAGAGAGACCTGTAACATACCGCAGAATCCTCTTGACCGTATTAAAGTGAGCATCAGTAGGTGAGTGTAAAAATTGATTAACAAGATTTACAACATAAGAGAGATCGGGGCGAGATAGTGAGATATTGTAAAGCACCAAAAAGAGACCTTTGTATAGAGTCGGATAATCAAACGGTTGCCCATCACTTAGAAGTGACTCACCAGCAACAAGAGGAGTCGCTACAGGTTTGGATTCTAACAATTGCGCATGCTCTAAAATTTCATGAGCATATTTTGCTTGCCCAATAAACAAACCATCAGGAGTGTAAGAAACCTCTAAACCCAAAAAATAGTTAAGAGAACCAAGATCTTTCATAGCAAACTCAGTACTAGTACGATGAATAAATCACCGAAGCAAAGCAGGGTCACTTCCAGTGAGAATAATATTATTGACATAAAGTAGTAAGTATATGATAGAAGTACCTCGATGAAAATATAAAAGGGAGGAGTCCGAGCAACTCTGCTGAAACCCAAGCCCCAAGAGGAAGGAAATAAAACGCTGAAACCAAGCTAGCGAAGCTTGGTGAAGACCATAGAGAGCCTTCTTTAGACGGAAAACGTGATTGGAAAATCTCAGATCAACGAAACTAGGGGGTTGAGCCATGAAGACGGGTTTAGTAAGAGCCCAATTAAGAACAACATTTTCCATCAAGTTGTTGCAAGGGCCATTTATGGTGAACCAAGAGAGCCGGAATAACCCGAACCCTAGCAGCTTTAACCACGGGACTAAAAGTGTGATGGAAGTCAATTCTGGAAACTTGAGTGAACCCCTGAGCTACAAGGCGAGCTTTGTGATGCTCAATAGGACCATCAGAACCAAATTTCGTGCAGAAGACCCATTTAGAACCAACTATATTAGTGTCAGGAGGATACAACACCAAGTCCCAAGTATTATTAGAATGAAGGGCATCCATCTCTTCATTCATAGCAGAAAGCTAATGTGGAGATTTGACAATAGACTTGAATCCCCGAGGTTCAGATGTGCTAAGCAAAGCAAATAGAAGAGCAGTTGAAGGCAAATCCACAGGATAACAAGGTTTAAAAATCTCAGACTTGGCGCGAGTAACCATCGAATGAGATGGTCGATGGCAGCTGCGGGTTCAGGAGGCGTTGGACCGGGTGGAATAGGCTGTGTGCGACAGGCTGCTCGGCAGCAATTGGAGCAGCAGGAGGAGCGGATGGATCTGGATTTGACGGGTTCGATAGATTTGTCATAAACTCTTGCTCGTTTCCAGCTGTTTTGCCAATGTAGTTTTTCAGTGTCTTGCATACACTCAGCCACTTTCTGACTACTTATTGGGGGAAGGCCACAAGAAAAATTGTAATTTAGTTGATCATAGTGTACTTGTCTCAATAAATTTTACTATGACTCACAGTTTACACTTTGATGTTTCTCTTTTGACTATCGTTATTATTTATGCCTTGTATGTGTTTTCCAGGTAAAGTGCGCGGAACTTGCTTCTTTTGTCAATTTCAAACTCTTATGGAAAAGGTTGATAACAGTAATCAGCCATTACACCCCATGGATTATATTTCATCCGTGATTCCTTTTGGTAGTAAATTTGCGGCCACGCAGGAAGCAGTAGCACTCGAGTACATGAGGTCCTTATTGTTCTTTGTGCATTTTGTTTGAACGTTCTTTTCTGGTTCATAACTAATATATTTATGTAAAAATTTGTATTGTTAGGTCCGCCATAATGACAACGCAATCTGCCTGCCTCCATGAATCTTATGGAGAAAACATTGTTCACCATATTTTTAGTTGTCATCTTCAATATTAGGTAGCCTGCAGTGATGAAGCGTGAGCATTGATATGTTGTATATTGTCTAGCTCATTGAATAATCAAAACTTACTTTCTATTTTCTTATATACATTTTAGTGTCATACCTTCCTCTACTTCTGTCTTCATCTTGTCCGCTTACCTTTTTCTCCTTCTAGATTAAATGCACGAGATGCATTTCTGTTTCAAACAAATTGTATGGGATGTTGGATTTAGCAATGCATCCGGCTGCTGGATCTTTGCAAGAGTGCTTGTATCCTTTCACTGCTGAAGAGTATCTTAATAATCGGTACCAGTGTGCTCGGTTAGTATTTTATCTGCATAAAAATTTAACGTTACCTTTATTTATCTATATTTGGCCAAATCCAACATATTATCCACCTACGAGATATACAACTTATAGTTTTATTTTTATATGATTAAATGTTGTTCTGAAAAATTAGAATGAGTTGTCAATGCAGTTGCCAGGATCTTGTCTGGGCACGGAAGAAGGTTTTCCGTGGAACGTGCACCAAACATTCTTACAATTTTCTTTATTAGAAATAAGGTCTGCTCTTATAAAAAGATTGTTAATTGCGTCCCCTTTAATTTTTTATTTAAGTCACAACAAATATCGTTTTGGACAGGCTAATCTTAAGCAGAGGGTCACTTTCCCAGAGAAGCTGGATCTCAGATGTTACATGAGTGACTCTAAACGAGAAAATGAAAATTATGAGTACAATTTATATGATGTGGTAACCATTATTGGCTCTCACCAGTCAACAAGTTGGCAACATTATATCTGTTATGTCAAGGATTTCTGCGGAAATTGGTACAAGGTTGACGATGATGAGGTATTAAATCTGGCTTCTTTCCGCACTTCTTTGCTTCCGTTAGCATAATTCATTAAGTTTTGGCCCTTATCAGGTTCATAGAGTTAATCTGCATGAGGTTCTTAAACATAATGCTTATATGCTCTTATACAGCAGTGATAAAATAGCTTAAACTCTCAATTGATAAAATGAAGCAGGGAGAAGGTTGTAATTGCACAAGGAAGTGGGGGTATAATGGTAAAAGCAGTTGCTACAGCTGGAAGATTAAGCTGGAGGTTTCATCTTTCTTAACTGAATTTCGGAGCACATTAAATGCTGAGAAAAGAAGAGAGAGAAGAGAAGCGGTTTTACAGTTGTAACAGAAATCAGTTTTCTATTATTCTCCTCTCACCAACTTCCCTCTCGTTCTTCCTCTCAATAAGAAAGTAGAGTGCATGACAATGCTTGACACCTGAAGATTTAGCAAGAAGCCAGATGAAAGATCACGAAGAGCAGTCAGGGAAGAAGGGATTTTGCTGGTGATTAAAACTGAAGAAATTGAATGACACACATTTGTAAGATTTCTTTGTACTAGTGTTGTGAATTCTTCTTGTAACCCTGAACTCTTGAGCTTGAGAAATAATGGTGATTGAAGTGTTGGCCCGTGGATGTAGGATTCTTATAATCCGAACCACGTAAATTTGCTTGTGTCTCGTAGTTTTGTTTTATCGTTCATTGTTACATTGTTGGTGATCGATAGAGGTGTGTGTAGTGTGGCATTGTTGGTTTAATCATTTCTAGGATTAGTCGTTGGGAACGTTAGCTAGGAATCGTGTGGAGAACGCAACAATTGGCGCCATCTTTGGGAAACCACAATCGACTATGGGTTCCACTAGGTTTGATGTTGATAAGTTTACTGGAAAATCTGACTTCGGTTTATGGAGACTGAAAATGAGGGCGTTGCTTGTTCAACAAGGGCTGGCATTGGCATTAGAACCAGAAGACAGGATGCCAGAAACTTTGAAACCAGAAGAGAAGGTTCAGCTATTAGAAAAGGCCCACAATGCCATAATTCTGAGCCTAGGTGACAAAGTGTTGAGGGAAGTGGCTAAAGAACAAACTGCTAGAGATGTATGGTTAAAATTAGAGAAGACCTACATGATTAAGTCAGTTGCAAATCGATTGTACATGAAGCAAAGATTATATGCTTTCAAGTTGGGTGAGGAGAAGACAATCTCTGATCAGCTAGATGATTATCACAAGATCTTGGATGATCTTGAAAATATTGATGTAAAGTTAGATGAAGAGGATAAGGCACTCATACTGTTGAGTGCCATTCCTAAAGTCTATGACAACTTTACAGATGCAATTCTATTTGGAAGAGAAAACAAAATCACCTTGGTGGAAGTAGAGTCTGCTCTAAGATCTAAGGAACTTCAAAAGAGTAATGAAGTGGTAAAACGAGAACAACCTGGAGAAGGATTGATGGTAAAGAAATACAATCAAAGAAAACCTCTGAATCAAAAACCAAAGGCCAATTGGAAGAAAGCTGAGAATACCTCATCTAATGACGCAGAAACGAGGAAGTGTTTCAAGTGAAACATACTGCTGATCTTGTAGAGGCAACTGATGGATTTGTAGATGGAGAAGTGCTGACTATCTCAATCACTGCAGGAGATTCAGAGTGGGTACTTGACTCAGGATGCTCATTTCATATCTGTCCTAATAGAGACTGGTTCAGCAGTTTTAAGTACCAAGCTGGAGGATCAGTTCTTTTAGGAATGACCTGGAATCCAAAGTGAAAGGTATTGGTGCTGTCAAAATTCAGATGTTTGATGGTTCAGTCAGGATACTGGAAAATGTAAGGTATGTTCCACAGTTAAGAAGAAATCTTATATCTCTGGGGATGCTTGATTCAATGGGTTACAAATTTCAATCAAACAATGGAAACATGGAAGGTCTTAGAGGAACACAAGTGGTAATCAAAGCTGAGAAGAGGAATGAACTGTACTACCTAATTGGGAACACAGTAACTGGTGAAACCTCAAATGTGATGAAAAGTGATAACATAGAGTTGTGGCATAGGAGGTTGGCTCACATCAGTGAAAGAGGTTTGATGGAACTGAGTAAAAGAGGATTTCTATCTGGAGATAGAATATCTAGCTTGAAGCTTTGTGAACATTGTGTGAGTGGAAAATCCACCAGGTTAAAGTTCAACAAAGGAGTACACACTACAAAAGGTATTTTGGAGTATAGACATTCAGATCTTTGGGGTCTAGCTAAAGTTCAAACCTTGAGTGGAGGAAAATATTTCTTATCCATCATTGATGATTTCTCCAGGAAGCTCTGGGTGTTCATTCTTAAGGCTAAGAGTGATGTATTTGAAAAGTTCAAAGAGTGGATGGTTGAAACTGAAAATCAAACAGGTAAGAAAGTTAAACATCTAAGAACAGATAATGGTTTGGAGTTTGTTTCAGAAGAATTTAACCAACTATGCAAGAAGAAGGGCATCATAAGACATAGGACAGTGGCAGGAACTCCTCAGCAAAATGGGGTTGTTGAGAGGATGAACAGGACACTCTTGGAAAGCACAAGATGCATGCTATCAGACTCTGGAGTAGCAAAGAAGTTTTGGGGAGAAGTGGTCAATACTGTTGCCTATGTGATTAATAGATCACCCTCAACAGCTCTTGAACTAAAGACACCTGAAGAAGTGTGGAGAGGCACACCAGTTGATTATTATAAGCTAAAAGTTTTTGGTTGTCTAGCATATGCACATGTGAAACAAGACAAACTAGAACCAAGAGCTATTAAGTGCATATTTTTGGGATATCCAAAAGGAGTAAAGGGGTACAAACTCTAGTGCATAGAGACAGGAAATAAAAAATGCATCATAAGTAGAGATGTGACCTTTGATGAAATGGTTATGCCAATGAAAGGAAATAATAACACTGATCAACAAAGTACCAGTGGGAGTAAAACTCAGCTTGAGGTGGAGTATGAGAGGATCTTGCCAGAAACTCAGACAAATGAAGATGACACACAAGCTGATGGAAATACTGAAGAACAGGAACATGACATGGAAGACTATTCTGATTATCAGTTAGTCAGAGACAGAGAAAGAAGAAAGATACATCCACCAATGAGATTTGGACATGCAGATATAGTTTCATATGCTTTGTATACTGCTGAAGATATAGAGAGTCATGAGCCAGGAAGTTATACTGAAGCTATAAGGTGCTCTGAAAACAGTAAATGGGATGTTGCAATGCAAGAAGAACTGTTATCCCTTGAGAAGAATAATACATGGAAGATTGTTCAAAAGCCAGCTAGACAGAAACTGATTGGATGTAAGTGGATTTATAAAAAGAAACTGGAATCTGGAAACAAGAAGGAAATAAGATTCAAAGCAAGACTAGTTGCTAAGGGCTTTACATAAAAGGAGGGTGTTGATTATAATGAGATATTCTCTCCTGTTGTTAAGCACTGCTCAATAAGAGTGTTACTGGCTATGGTTGCTCAGTATAATTTGGAGTTACATCAAATGGATGTAACCGTTGCCTTCTTACATGGAGAGTTACAAGAAAAGATATACATGGCATTGCCTGAAGGAGTGATAGTTGAAGACCCAGAAGATAAAGTATGTTTGCTGAAGAAATCACTCTATGGACTCAAACAAAGTCCAAGACAGTGGTATCTAAGGTTTGATGAGTATATGCTAAAGATTGGGTTCAACAGGAGTAAGCATGACAGTTGTGTTTATTACAGGAAGAATAATGATCACACCTATATATATCTTCTACTGTATGTAGATGATATGTTGATAGCCTGTAGCTCTATGACTGGAATTGAAGAAATAAAGCAAATGCTAAAAGCTGAATTTGATATGAAAGACTTGGGTGAAGCAAGGAGGATGCTTGGGATGGATATCCAAAGAGATAGGTCAGCTGGAAGGCTTTATTTGTCACAGGAAACATATTTGGAGAAAGTGTTGAAGAGGTATAATATGCATCAATCCAAAAGTGTGAGCACACCCCTGGGACAACATATAAAGCTGTCCTTACAACAGTGTCCAAACTCAGAAGAAGAAAGGCAACTAACGAAGAAAATCCCTTATGCAAGTGCGGTTGGGAGTATGATGTACTCTATGGTATGTTGCAGGCCTGATCTGGCTTATGCCATGAGTGTGGTTAGTAGATACATGGGAGAACCAGGGAGACTTCATTGGGAGGCTGTTAAGTGGATACTAAGGTATCTTAATGGTTCAAAGACTACTGGTTTATGTTTCAGTAAGCAGGATAATTCTGCAAGTTTTCTAGTAGGATATGTGGATGTAGATTTTGCTGCAAATCTTGATACTAGAAAATCCTTAACTGGTTATGTATTCAACCTGTTTGGTACAACTGTGAGTTGGAAAGCAACACATCAATTAGTAGTTGCTTTGTCTACAACTGAAGCAGAATTTGTAGCATTAACTGAAGTTGTTAAGGAGTCTATGTGGCTTAAAGGAATTATCAGAGAGTTTGGCTTGATACAGAACAAAGTAACTATATTTTGTGACAACCAGAGTGCAATTCATCTTGCTAAGCATCAGGGATATCATGAACGGACCAAGCATATAGATGTCAAGCTATATTTTGTAAGAGATGTAGTAACAAAGGGTTATGTGAAGGTGGCAAAGGTGTCTACTGAGTTTAATGTTGCTGACTGTTTAACTAAGTCATTGCCTGCTGCAAAGTTTGAATTATGTCTTGAGTTGATCAAGACATTGAGAATTCAACTATCTTGAAGTTCATGACAGTGAAGGGCCAAGTCTGTGTGTATTGCTATTTTGTCAATTGAAGTTTAGCTAAGGTAGAGAATTGATAAAATAGCTTAAACTCTCAATTGATAAAATGAAGCAGGGAGAAGGTTGTAATTGCACAAGGATAAGTGGGGGTATAATGGTAAAAGCAGTTGCTACAGCTGGAAGATTAAGCTGGAGGTTTCATCTTTCTTAACTGAATTTCGGAGCACATTAAATGCTGAGAAAAGAAGCAGAGAGAAGAGAAGCGGTTTTACAGTTGTAACAGAAATCAGTTTTCTATTATTCTCCTCTCACCAACTTTCCTCTCGTTCTTCTTCTCAATAAAAAAATAGAGTGCATGACAATGCTTGACACCTGAAGATTTAGCAAGAAGCCAGATGAAAGATCACGAAGAGCAGTCAGGGAAGAAGGGATTTTGCTGGTGATTAAAACTGAAGAAATTGAATGACACACATTTGTAAGATTTCTTTGTACTAGTGTTGTGAATTCTTCTTGTAACCCTGAACTCTTGAGCTTGAGAAATAATGGTGATTGAAGTGTTGGCCCGTGGATGTAGGATTCTTATAATCCAAACCACGTATATTTGCTTGTGTCTCGTAGTTTTATTTTATCGTTCATTGTTACATTGTTGGTGATCGATAGAGGTGTATGTAGTGTGGCATTGTTGGTTTAATCGTTTCTAGGATTAGTCGTTGGAAACGTTAGCTAGAAATCGTGTGGAGAACGCAACAAGCAGATACGTTCCTTCGTTTCACAGTGCGCGTCAAACTTATGTAACATACTCTAATAGCTACAGAAGTCAGTTTACATTGAGTAATTCAGAAGATCGTTGAACAATATTTTAGTGTTTTGTTTCTGAAGCTGCGTGGTCATAAATTTGAACAACGTAAAGCCTTTAAACCACAGTGGGACCCACATTTCTATAGAGTAATGTGACTCCATCTGATATTGATAGATAGAAGGGTGGCTAATTTCATCTTGCCTGCCTGATGATAGAAATATAGAAATGATCACCTGACTCTGCTTTACTTTGTATTTTTAACTAAATTCTTTGCAAGACGAACATAGCCTTAAATTTGAAAAAAAAAAAAAAATCAGTTTAGGTGAATTTTCTAGTTTCCTAATGTTTCTTTTTTCCATCGAATCTAACGACAATATGGACCCAAATGGCTTTAGTGTGTTGTATGCAAGACGAATATACAAGCATTACAAGGTGCAAACAAAAAAACCCAAACAAAAAAAAACTTTTTCTTTTCTGTGGTTCTGACAGGACATGTGCAAGGATCAATTTACAAGGTGTACCTCGTAAGGCTATCCGTCCGCTTGCCTTTCCTTCGAAACCATATGCTGCTAGTTCGTCTTCAACTGCAACGAAACTAGGCACCAAACCAGCCTTAACTTCCAAACCATATGCTACTAGTTCGTCTTCAACTGCAACGGCCTTTCCTTCCAAACCATGTGCTAGTAGTTCGTCTTCCCAATCCTCCGTTGAAGCTTTTGGGTTCTGCAGAATGTGGTTATAGCAGGATAGACAAACAACCAAAAGAGACGTTTAGATACTCAAGGAAATGCTGAATCGTCGAGCAGACATAAAGTTGATCATGTGGGCGCTGATTTGAATCCCAGTTCTTCTCTGCAAACTCCTGATACGGTCAAGGAAGCTGCGGAACTGATATTCTCTTTACTTGATAAAGATCCTATGTTGAGGAAACTGCCGACTGATCGAAAGAAAAGGTGAAAAAATGTTTGTTTCTGGAAATTAGTTTTGGTAAATATGTTACACAAACAAAGCACATTTAGGATTGTAATAATTGTTAAACAATTGTGAGCAGTAGTTTTCATGTTAATTCTGGGAGTTTTGTGGAGTTTGCAGAAATTCTTTATGCTTTTTGTTTGTTTATTGTTTCTTATTCTCGACAGTCATTTTGAGTTCATTACTGTCATTTGTATAGAAACCATCTTTTAGAAATTATCTAAAAATACTGTGATTTTAAGTCAGGCGCGACTATTCGCAGCCCACAAAATTTCTCAATACAGCCCACTAATTTAATAACTTAAATATTATTAATAAAAGACTACAATATCCTTAATAAAAAAAATTAACACAGTTAATTAAAAACAATATATAAATGTATGTATATATTGAAATAAAAAATGTAAAAAAATATAATATTATTTATCCCGTGTCATCTTCAACCAGATCATATTTTTTTTCCTAGAACTCCATAAACCCTAGTTTCTTAAAGATTTTATCAATTAAGGTAATATATAACAACATAAAGGCTACTTTTTTTCCGTCAATTCTATGTTTATCATTTCTTTTATCATCAAATTAAGTGAAAAACAGGAATACAAATCGAATTACTTCATGAATTCTGATGGAAGGTGAAGAAGAAAAGTGGCAACACAACTAAGAAAAAAACCATCATTCATAATTCAACACGGGGAGAGGCGTCTTCCTCAAAACGAATAAATCAGAAATTGGGCAGAAAAAAATTATATTTCAAATGATGGAAGTAGATTTGATATGAACGAGCCACTAAACATCGTTTCGAGAAAGAACTTAAAAACAAAATAATAAAATGATGGAAATAGATAATTTGTATATAAAAGAAAATTGGATAGAACGAACCACTGAACGAGTGAATGATGGAAGTGAATTTGATATGAACGAACCACTGAACATGGTTTTGAGAAAAAGAATTCGTTAAAAAATTAGTACAAAATTCATTTTCTTGTTCTTTTTAATGTTTTATTTGTTTATATATTTTAATTTAGTGTGCTGTATTAAGAATTTTATACTATTTTTTCAGTAAAATTGGACTGCATTGAGAAATTTTGTGGGTTGCAAATAGCCGCAGCCTTTAAGTTAATATCTTTGACCAAATTATAAGATTTTTTTTTCTTATACTAAAAAAAAGTATTTTTTTTTTCAATTTAAAAAAAAAAGTTGTTGTTTAAGTGTTTGGACTAGGGTGGTTCGGTACGATATACCATACCAAATTGCTCATACCGTTATCATACCAAAATTTTCGGTACGATGAAAATTCATACCGTTACAGTACAGAAAATTTCAGTATCCCGAAATTCGACATACCGAAAATTCGGTATACCGAATTTTGTATCAATATCGGTATATACCAATCCATACCGTTGATTTTGATATACTGAAAATTTACGGTATACCGTTAGGAAGTTGGTATATCGAAATACCGAACTACCAAAATACCAAAAACATTTCGGTATATCGATATATACCGAAATACCGAAATTTTTAGATTATCATATCGTTACCGTACCAAAAATTCGATATACCAAAAATTTCGATATTTCGATAATTTTTCAATACGGTATTTGCAGTATTTCGGTATTTTTTCCGTCCCTAGTTTGGACAGTGAATCTTTGCCACTATGTGATGGCAGTTTTAAAACTTAGATGCTGTAATTTAATGAGCTTGTACACATAAGAAATTCTTCTAATTATTTAATTTTTTAAACATAAATTAAATCTTTCTTGAATATCTATGGCATACACTTTTTACGTCTTTATTATTTTCACTTTTATTCTTGTAAGTTCTTAATGCATTAATACAACTAAACTATTATTTAGGTTAAAGTGATCATCTATTAATGATTTTTCTTTTGTTTCCTCGTGACCAACTAGCCTCATTTTTTCATTTTCAGACCGAACAATTTTTGTTTTTATTTTGTTACCAAACAAGCTAGTCCTTTTGTTAATCTCCACGTCAATAAATGAAAGGCCACAATTCGTTCAATTCGGATTTCCTGTTACAGTAGGTGTTTCATCCTCTGTTACACTCAATTCACTAGGTGACACATATTAATTTGTGATATCATACCATACACGTGTCGGTTAATGAATGAGTGAAACACAAGATGTAACACCAAAATTTCATAAAGTAGCCCACTAGTTTAATAAATAAAATATTCTTATAAAATAACTAAAATACCCTTTATACATAAATAATTAAAACTATTATTACATAAAAAAGCAAATTAAAAAATCTAATTTGTTCTTCTTCTACTCATCATCCTTCTCCTAAAATTACATAAACTTTTCAAGATTCCATTAATGGTTTTTATTTCATTTCCTTTTCCTTGTATCTTTTATTTAGAATACGAGATAGTTGCGTAACACTAACGATACTATCTATGCTCATCTGAGAAAGCATTGTCCTGTGCGGGCTTCAAATTAAAGCTTTATATAATATTAATATTAATAATACTTTTTGTGTAGATGATTCAGTTATCTTTAGTTAAAAAAAAAAGAGTAGGAGTTGATAGATGTTAGATGATAGTTTAATTAATTCAATTGTAATACAAATAAAATTGAAGCATGACAAATAAGTTATGGAATAGTATCGTACACTTATTGTAGATATATGTTAATATGCTATTGGTAACATGTCAATATTAATAGATGTAGATTTAAGGTAAGAGAATTAACTACCTTTTTAAAAAAAATATTTTTTCTGATTTTTAATTTATTTATATATTTTTTATAAATTGTTTTAAACTTTTTAAATAAAATTAAATTTTGTAAAAATAGTTCCAAGGGTTTTAAGTTAATTTTAAGATATTTTAAGTTAATTTTCAGAGTTTAGAAATAATTTTAGATTTTAAGAAAATAACTTTATAATTTTTTATTTTATTTTTTTTCTTGCCGGAAATTGTCATTGGAGGTTGCAATTTTGTAAAAGAAGTGGAGTACAAGTTATAATGGGTAAAAATAAAAGTTTAAGTTCCAAAGTAGCAAAATGAGTATAGTACAAGCTGATTTATGTAATTGACCCTAATTTGAAATATTATAAGGTAAAATGTTCTGAAACGGCAGCCCAAGATGCTACGAAGCGAAATAATTCTAACGACAAATTTGGAACAAGATTGATAACTTTTGTTAAGATCAGAAGAAATATCTAGAAAATAAACTGTGGAAATAATGTAGATTATCTTACCATAAGAAAATATTATTCCCTCCGTCCCGCCTGAGTTTGCACACTTTCCTTTTCGGGACGTCCCATTTAAGTTTGCACACCCTTAAAAAGGAAAGTTTTCTTACAATCTCCACCTTTAAAAAAGTCAACCAAAAAGCAAAAAACAGTTTTTCTTAATATACGTGTCGGCTCAAGTGTGCAAACTCAGCTGTGACGGAGGGAGTAGAAAATAAATTTTAAAATTTTCACATAAGAACTTAAAAAATTGTTATATGAATCTGAAATTTATATTTAAAATTTAACAAGTATTTAATAACTCCATAATGATAAAGTAAAATTTAAGATATTGTAAATTAAAATGTACCTTTTTTATAAAAGAAATATATGTATAAAATTATTCAATCCGTAAACTAGATCTTATTCAAATTAACTAAAATGACAAAATTAAAAATATTTTTCAGTAATATAAAGTACATAATAAATACTTATACGTCTCAAAGTAATTAATACCTTACTTATATAAATTAATCAAAATTACAAAATAAAAATATTTTTCAAGTAAATATTAACCGTGTAGTAAATATTTTTAACTTTCAAAATAATTAAAATCTTAAAAAATATTAAATGAATAAAATAGTTTATTAAAATCCTATGATTATTTAATTGAATATAAAATTAAGAAGTAAAACATGAAATACTAGTGCTAATAATAATAAAACATTATTTGTCTAAGTCATTAGAATCTTGATACCTATTGAATAGGTAACTGGTTAACTAATTTAATGGCTAAGATTACATTAAGAAGATCCAAGAATTATCATGATTAAGTGTATTAATACGCCAAGTATATTATAGAAGGACCCTATTTTAACACATGAATTGTTCGAAACTTTGATATACTCCCTTTCGAAATCCTCCATAAATCATTAGCCCATTCATTCATACGGTCAAGATTTAATTCAATTTTATTTTCTTTAAAACAAATGAAATAGAAAATCAAAAGCTTCATCTGACAATCATAATATTATAACGATGATAACATAAAATTTATTGTCGAATTCAGTTATAAATGATAATCAATTAGTCGAATCAAGAACCCTAATTTTTCAGATTGGAAACTACACTTGACTCACTTAAAGACGATATTCAATTGCGGTGGTTGAACAACGTTCAATTCATTCAATCATCGCGTCCAGACGACAGTCACCATATTCAAGTTTACAAATTTGAACGAAAAATTATAGATGTGCAATTTCTTATTTTCTTTTATATTTTATTTTAAATAATTTAGTTTAATAAAAAAAGGTAAAATTGATACTAAGCGGATTGTATTAAGAAATGTGTACTATTTTCTTAAATATAATTGGATTGTATTAAAAAGTGGATTGCGTTGAAAAATTTAGTGAGTTACGAATAACCGTAACCTAAATGAAAATTTAATCATTTTACTAGGTATGAACTGTGTTATTACCATTTTCTGAACTATTCAATCTTCTCGACTTCTTCACAACATAAAATTCCTCATGACCAGTAAATAAAATATGAATATAAAATATTTTAGCTAAGAGAAAACATAATAAATCAATAATATTACTTATCGTGGGGCCAAGTAGTATTTATGTTCTACATAAAAATACAGATATATATTTATATTATTGAGTTTAAGATTGAAATTAATTTAACTTAATGGCGATAGAAATGAATTATGAGGGTTTCAATTCGTTGAAGTGTATATATATATGTTTAAGGAAAAGCAGAAAAGTAAAAAAGAAAGATAGACACGGAATAACTAAGATTCTCTTATTCATCAGATCCGCTTTATATAGGGTGTCAAATACATGGGTTTCACAGATACCTAATATTTAGTGAATACCTAAATTGCCCTTTGTCAATTACTTTTGACGAAGACACACTAATTGTGTTTTTCCTTCAACACTCCCCCTTGTGCCAAGTCAAAGGGGAATTGGTGCATAACTTGTTGCCTCGTTAAAAACCTTGCCAAGTAACAAAACCCAGTGGGAAAAAAATAAACCTTGGTCGAAGGGAAAAAGAGTGCAACGCACCTATGTTGAGACTCCCCCTGAAGTCTACATCTCTCCCTTGATACGTACGTCTATCAAGAGAGTTTCGAAAATCTCTTCATCCTCAATTTTACATAAATCATAAGGATATTATGTCATTACTGGTTATAGAAAAGCGTTGGAGGTACATGCTTGGTCTCGTCACCTTTGATGTGTAGCATAATCCACCTGTTTGTTGCAAATAACTTCATCTTCATAACTTCTGATAGGTTCTTCAGTGGTGTAGCTCAATTCACTAATACTTTAGCCATATAAGTTAATGAACTTCGTGAGATATCATCCATGAGTGATGTGACGAGGTAGCTTGAATAGTTGTGATAGATTGATCTTCAAGTTTTCGTCGTATTCCTCATGCTAATACATAACCGATTTAATAATGACCTTTACATTAGCCATTAAGATAACCAACATCTAAACCTACCAAAGTAGTATTTAGTATTTCGTAGTAGGGGGTAGCTTCAATATTTGTTTAGGAGTTACATATTCATTTGTAATCTTTTTATCTCTCTATATGAGATCATTTGACATTTTCTTTAGAGTTTTACAATTTCATTTGTAAACTCTCTTGTCTCTAATATGGGAAGAACAAATATGAGTCAATGGTTTCTATCATATGTCAAAATACTATTTGATATCATTCAATTGATATTGTGTTGTCCTGAGTAAAATATAATTAGCATGTTCTTTGAGAAAGTAATACATGGTTACGTGTATTGAGCTTTTTGTACAATAATGTGCACATTTCAATTAAGTAGGGAATTTCATCTCCCAATAGCTCTTTCGTCATTTCCTTTTGACTCAAATGGATCTTTCCTTATGTCCACGCTTCAACCAATCATAGGAGTGCTAACAGATTGTACTTTATCCATGTGAAATCGTCTGATAATCTTTTGGATATATGCAAACTGAGGAATTAATATTCCACAAACTCGGTCTTTTAGTTCAAGGCATAGACAATACCGAGTTTTCCCATGATCCTTTATCTCAATTTAGATTTCAAATACATCACGATTTCTCTTATTTCTTTAAGAGTACCTATTGTGTCCTTAACATCGACATAAACTGCTACAGTTGTAAATATAGAACTTGTGTTTCTTTATAAATGCATAAGGATAATGTTACTTGTTCTTTCCCTTCCCAATCAAGTAGTCACTTAGACGGGTATACCATTTCCGTCCAGATTTATTTCAATCAAAGTGAACATTTCAATCTAATATTGTAAATGGACTCCGTGGTCTAGAGTCACTTGAATTGGGTAATGCAAGTCCATCTAACACTTCACATATCTCAATACAAGATCCCCAAAGAGATATGTTGTAACCACATTAATATGTTGCATTTCCAGTTCTTCGGAAACTTATCAATAAGACGTTATGGCGTCCGTTGCGGGAGAATATCTCCTCGTAGTCAATTCCAGGGCTTTGTGAGAAAACCTTGTGCTTTAAGGTAAGTTTTGCATCTCAGGACTTATTCTTCTCACTACGCTTACTGACAAAACATATTTTATGTCCTACAAGCTTTACACTTGGTAAGGCTAGCACTACCAAACCAAATACCTGTTGTTTTATCATAGAATCGAGTTCTACCTAGATTGATTCCATATAAGCCAATAGGCTCTTTGTTATATCTTACAATAGAGCGTGGTTCGATATCATCGCGCTCTACAATTCATTGAGCAACAATGTATACATCATCAATGCATGTGAAAGTTTTTCCATTAACTCACATGCACTCTCATTATCTCTAGAATCATATTAAACTTCGGAGCGTCCTCCAGTGATGATTCATGGACATAATTAATTAGAGATAATTTGAGAGTATTTCTTTTCATTGATGATTCAAATTGTGCCACACCTGCCTCCTTGCTTGAGCAGGTATTCATCAAACCACGTGGCATCCCCCCTTTCCTTTTGGGAGCCACGGCCTCAACTACACCTCCACTAAGTGTGATTGCAACACCTTTATCGGCGGTGTTGTGCCCCTTACTGGGGACTTTTAATCTTACAGGCACATTTGCAGCTGGTATATATGATCTTGTCACTTTAGTGATTTTAGCAAATGCATCAACAATCAAATCTTCCATACTTTGAAGATCGATAATTCTTTTTACTTCACTTTACATTATGAAGTGTAGCGATCCTAATGAGACATACTGGGAAACACTTCCTGTCGTTCCCTTAGAAAATTCTTTTTCTTATCTCCCCCTAACGACGGGAAGACTGTCTCATTAAAGTGACAATCCGCCAATCTAGCGGTAAATAGATCTCGCCTGTCAAAGGTTTCAAATAGAGGATAATAGTTGGAAATCCATAACCAACATATATATTTAACTGTCTTTAAAGACCCATTTTGATGCGTTGTGGGGACGCAAATAGGCACATATGCTGCGTAACTAAATATGCGTAAATGTAAAAATATCAGGCTAAATCCAGTTACCAACTGGTACGCATAAATTATTGATTAGCAGTGGGTCTGAGACAATAAAGTAAAGTTGCAACAATATTGCATAACCCCAGATCTAATAGGCATTTTAGTACGCATTTCAACGCCTAATCCTCTATCTATATCCTTTTGATAGTGGCACATGTGAGACCATTTTGTGTATGCACATGGGTTAAAGGATGTTATACATTGATCCTGACAGATATGCAATAATCATCAAATCCTTATGATGAAAACTCTCTAGAGTTAATAAGTCTTTTAGACTCTATGAAGTGAGGGTGGTGAGCCCTTATATAATATTTTCTAGGAGTTTTTCAAATGCAACATTTCTTGTGGACAATAATGTGATGATCAGTTAGTGTGCCAAAGCATTTACCAGAACTATAGATACTTTAATGGCCCGCTGTCTGGTTTGATAGGTCCACATATATTATATTATGTTCTTTTGTAAGAATGGAATGTCTTCCTTATATATCAGGCATAGGAAGGTCTCGATCCTACTTATTACTAAATAGTAGGCTTGGCAGAACGAGTGATGTGCCTTAAAATAGTTAATAATGTAGAGTGGGATGTTGGTCGTGCTTCTAGTACTTTAGAAATCATTGACTGTGTTATAATAAAATTAGCACTGACATTGTACATCGTATAAGATTTCCATCCCTTTTGTATTTCACTCGAAAGAAAGAATGTCCATATAATTTCTTAAATATGGATCATCATGTTATGACTTGGATGTCTAAAGCCTTGTACCAAAAGCCTACACGAGTTAGCATACCAAAGTCCATTATTGGTAATAACATATGAGTCTGCATCCCAAAGTTTATTGTGGTAATAATATATAATTTTGTATCCCAAAGTCCATTTTGGGTGACAATATTTGATGCAACAATCATCATAGTAGTGGAGTACATACACTAGATTGACTCATTAAATTTCTCTAAGATGTGCTTTCTTTCACATTCATTAGAAATATTATAATATATTCAAATTCATTCTCACAGGTAGTTTCTAAATGATAATCTTTGACATGAGTATCTTTTATTTAACAATGTTTTAGTAGCTCTTGGTGCATATAGAGCATTTTGTGACTATTATTGTTATGTCATTAGACATCTAGAGAATTCGACGATTCTTCGCCCTTTTAGTACTTGTGATTCAATGATGGTCATTATGCAGTGATGCAGTGAGTCGCTGTTCTTTGGACTTCATGTATCTCTTATAGTTAACTGCTCTAGCAGTTTTTTATACAAAAGTATAGTATTTATTGAAGTTCATTTCCAACTCTTTCCCTTTCGTTTGGGGGTTGAGGTGTCTTTTGCACCTTGATGTCACAACAAGCAAGTCCAGTACCACCATGTCCATATGGTGGGTGGGTATTAGGAGAGCCTCTATGGACCAATTAATGATTCTTACCCCGTGATGTATTATCGCTATATCGGTGGGATTGACAAATATCGTCCCCTTTACTTTGGGGCTCTTTCCACTATTTAGTTTGTCATAGTTAGGTTAGAGAATTTTCCTTTTCTCAGCCCAACATATTGTCATATTGAGTGTTACCTATACTGGTTCTCTAGTATAAGTATCAAAGTATGCAAACAATTTTATATATCATATCTTCTGTGATTTTCTTCTTACAGAAAATAAGACGTGTATTAGGCACAAAAATGTCCTTATTGAAGTTATTGACCCTTTTGAAGTATAGTAAGTGGATTTATTTCCACAAAATGATTAATTTTGAAAGTAGAGAGTTATCTATAATTCCAAAATTTCTTTTATGGCAACCCACAGTTCATCGAGGTATCTTTAACAAAAGAATCCTTTCAAAGTGAGTTAGGATTACCGTGTCGCCTCAGTTTCATTAAAGGATAGACTTTGAGTTTGTTGGACGATTCTTTATCCTTAGGGTCAGTGAATGACATGATTTGTGAATTTTTTTTTTCAAGTGTGGTATCCAATTTCTTGTGAGTCCAATAATTCTGAGTATAAGTTGGTTTAGTCATTTTCTTATGAATTACATTTCGGGACCATATATCGCAAGTTTTTCGATACTTTGTGAAATTACTTTATCACGTAGTTGATTTGCACTAATTTGGTATAATCCATGAATTTTCATTATCATGAAAATTCACATTTTTATCAGCCTTAACAAAAACATAAGCAAATCGATATTCAATTTCTAGAAGTATCACATATAAGCTTAATTACAATTTTTCATAACAAAGCCCATAAAGAGCATATACGAATAATTCATGTAATAACTTTCAATTTCATGAGAAAGTAATCAAGTATTAAGCAGACAGATCATATCCTCATGAAAATCATCTATGTTATGCAAAATTTCACAATTGCCAAGATTATACATATTGTCATATATATACACAGATGAATCTATCTCAATTTTCTCAAAACTATAATTGTATGTCATAAGAGAAACATGTACTCATATAATTTCTCATGCTTATTTGACAAGAATATTCAAGTCATCAAGTATATATATAAAGATTTCATCGTTTATAGACGAATACATATCATTGTAAGCAAATTTTAACTATTCATAGTTCACAATTCTCAAAGTAGAGTAAATCAATTTACCTTGCAGGAAAGACAGATTCTTTCCTATGGCACTTGTCAAATTTTGTGGAGAATACTTGAGGCTTTAGGAACTGCGTATTTATTAGCCAATCCAACCTCCAAGCCGGTAAAAATAAGTTGATGCTCGCAAATACAATAAAATCAAAGTATCAGCACACCATAGCAGTTAGTATCAAAATCAGTATTTAAAATACACAATTAGTAATTTATTCAACCAAACTGTGAAAGCAAGTTGATGTCCATACTGAATTAAGAGCTATATGTTCCTCACATAATATGTATGAAGTAGAATTCATATAATATTATGAAACAAAAATCTGATTCTTACACCTTTTTATGCATTCTGATTAACTCATTGGCATTGTCCCTAGTCGAATCTGATATTGAATTCTATGACTACAGATATCACAGATTTACCAAGATACAAATGATTTCCCTATAATCATGTATAGACAAATTTAAGCAAGCTAAAAGTCTAATTATGACATCTGAACACAGATTTTCAAAATCTATCACTTTATGTATTTTTATTTGGAATCGCTATATATGATTGAAAGCAAACAAAGAAAAAAGTTTTCAAGTCCTAATAGCAATCAAAGTAGACGTACTCCACGAAGACATTATCTTATTGATTACAATTATAATTAAATAATAGTATAAAACATGTTTTGAAGTACTTCACCTGTTAGTGTTGTTAGGAGATGCCGTCAAAATTGTCCAACTAATATGCAGATTTCGTGCTTGGTAGCAGAATAAAATTCTACCGTTGGTAGACGAAAATTAAATTTAATTCATGTGAAAATAATTGATCGCAAGTAGGTGGAGTCGTTGGTTTGAAGATTATCCGGTAAAGAAGACGAGCAATCGTGCTGATAACGTGTTTAAGGAAAAGCAGAAAAGTAAAAAAGAAAGATAGACACGGAATAACTAAGGTTCTCTTATTCATCAGATCCCCTTTATATAGGGTGTCAAATACATGGGTTTCACAGATACCTAATATTTAGTGAATACCTAAATTGCCCCTTGTCAATTACTTTTGACGAAGGCACACTAATTGTGTTTTTCCTTCAACAGTATCAAAGTTTCTTGGTTAATTGGAACGAGGAAAAAACAGACATTTACTGAATTTTTGAACAACTAGAATTTGGCACGTGCAACACTTGATTTATTAAAATAAATTTAGAAATTATATTTTGGCACTTAATTTTTTTAATTTTTTTTATTTTAGCAATTTCAAAATGTTTTCAGCGAAAAATATTCAGAGAATAAATTATTTTCTCGGAGATTTGTGTAAGAGAATCATAAATCTTATCACAGATCCATTTCTTTCTCGTATAATTAAGTGAAACTAATCTTATCTCAATAGTAACCTATTATTAAAAAAATTGTTCTATAAATTTTGTTGTAAAATAGTGAATTGTTAACTTTTGACTATACTCTTAACACTTTTAATCTTTATGTGTGTCAACAAAATACCATTGAAAATATTATGCACAATCTTTAGTTGCTTTCAATCCCCAAAGATTGTGATAAGTCATGTCTTATGCTCTAATGCTACGTTTACTTTATTGGTTAAGGTGGGTTAGCCGCATTTCAACACACCTTACCTATGTTTACTTTGTAAGTTGAAATTTACTCCTAAAACCCGGAGGCCCGAGTTAAATGTTACTGTAGCAGATAAAATGAGGGTTAATTGAACCCACCTATTTTGGTGGGTTCAGATTTATCCCAAGTTTACCAATAATAAAAAAATACCAAATCAGCTTATGCCAGAAAACTGGAAGGGTTCTGGGCTTGAGTTTTTATGTATTTTCTACCTCTCTTCGCGCAGTTGTGAGCCTAGGGATAAGTCAGATATGTAGTTTGAAAGCCACGCATAGTTTAGGCGGGTTGGATATATCTCTCCTTCTCGTGCGTATATTCTGATTTTCTAGTGGATGATTTTTCCCTCTGTAGTCCGAGCATGAGTACTCAGAAGCAATTTAATCCATTTCAAATTTCTTCCCCTATCGTTTATCGATAGTATTTCTACATATATAACCGAAAATCATGTTTTCTTGGGTAGTGAAATTTGAGAATTAAATGTGCATTTTCATATCTTGATTCAACTGGAGATATGGAGATATTATGTTATGTATTGATCGAAGAAAATGAAGGAGGAATCCATTTGGACTTTATTAGAGTTTTGGATTCAATAAGTGCAACCGCAACAATGAAAAAATGAAGGGGAATTTAACTGGAGAGTGTTCTGTATTGATTGAATAATAAAGAAATGAAAAAATAAAATATTTGGGATTGAATAATATAGGATTGTAAAAATAAAATATTTGGGAAATTTGAGGGTGAGTCGGTCATTTTACATTTTAACCATGTTTACAACTCTAAGTACACTTCGTCAGATAAAATATTAACCCAGGACAAATCATGTTTCCAACAATGTAAACACATAATGGTGTAAAATCTACCCAGGCTTATCCAGGACACTTAACCAAGGGGTAGGTTTGAGTGTTTATCTCACACCAAGAAGTAAACACAGCCTAAAGGTATAAACTTCATGCCTTCTAGATGCGACTTATTTATTGTATTGAACACCAAATGAAGTAAAAGAAAGTATATCATTGTACAATAAAAAAAAAAAAATTGAATTCGACACCCTCTTTTGAATTTGAAATAAACAAATTGTATAATTCATCAGGATTTCAATACTCCTCTGTTTCAAAATAAGTGTCGTTTTAGCTTTTTAAAAAAAAATTAAGGATAGATATAAAGGAAAAATATTTCCATATAGAATCCATTTTATTGGATATATTTTGTGGAATATGAAACAATCAATAAATTAAGTAGGTTGTTTATGATAAAATTGGAAGAATTGTGGTTTTTTGTGCTAAAGCGACACTTGTTCTAAAATTTTTCATTTTGTCTAAAAAAGACACTTTATTTTAAATGTAGGGAGTAGAAGAAAGTTGAATCTTTCCAAGATTGGGCGTTCGTATTTAAATCTTGCAGCACCAAAATAAATACAATTTTAAATTTTTTTCCAATTCATGTTTCTTTGTGCATTCGGATTCATAAATTCTTGTTCCTAAAGCACCAAAACTTTGATAATAGATAAATCAGAGTTATAAATAAATACAAAACATGTTTACTTTAATACACCATTTTTCTTTGAAAATGTAAAGTGGCTTACCATTTGATTGGAGGCATGGAATTTCCGTGACACGTGCTCTTTTTTGTTGCCACTAACTTTATCTTTATATTTCTATTTTATAGTAGCACTTAAGTTAGCATACTTATTTTTTTCCTTTGCAAGTTTCCTTTGTTGATATACATCTGTTGTTGTTGACATCTGATTTTAAAAAAAAAAAAAAAAAAAGAAGAATTTAATATATATATATATATATATATATATGGGATTATGTTGATAGATACATGACATTTTTATTAATTTTTCCTTGTAGGAAATATTTCAATATATTAGAATGATTATTTCACAATTCAATCTTCTTAGCAATAATGCATAAATTTGTTATTTTGTTGATGTTTAATAACCAATTTTGATAAAATTTATTGTTTTTAAAATCCTAAATCACTGAAATAGTTACTAAAAGAAACATCGTAACTTTTAAGAAATAATTTTAACACAAAAGGTAATTTCCCACTTGATGATGCAAATCGGCAGTATATGGTCGAAATATCCTAGGGCCAAAATTTAGTGCTCTTGCAAAACATCTCATTTCTTCAATTGTTCCTAAGTACTCTAAAATGCAAGTTTCAATATCCTCTTCCGAGAAGCCTCCAACAATATTCACCCGGAAAAGAGATGAATGTCTTATTACTGAAAATTGACTATTTTTCATGTGTTTTCAGCAATAAAAAACATCTTCAATGTCAAACTGTTGCAAAAGTTGATATTCCGAAATTACATTTCATCTTCGGTTTCAACCACACAGTGTGCACTTGAAGAATGCTACTCTATTTACACTAAATGATGATTAGAGACAAATAATACACCATCTTAGAACAGAGGATCTCGTCCGCTAAGAATCAAAATATTGATGTAAAAAATTAGTAAAAATGAACCTCTCTACACGATCAAGTCGCACATGTGTCTTAATTTTTCATAGATCAATGAACCCGTCCAATTTGTTTATTGGTTTATCCAGGATTAGCAAAAGATCGAGACTGCTCTCAAAGAAATCTCATTCAATAAATGATTTAATTCGTTTCTTGATTTCTCCAGAATTAGCCAAAAATCGAGAATGACAATTTAATTCGTTTCTTGATTTCTTCGGATTTAGCCAAAAATCTAGAATATGCTCTTCAAGAAATCTCGTTCCATAAGCGATTCGATAATGGATTAGTTTCTTAATTTCTCCGGGGTCAGTAAAAATTTGAGACTGCTATCCAAAAATTCTCGTTCAAGAAGTGATTCAAGATTGGATTCGTTTATTGATTTATCGTTTTTTTTATTTGTCCAGAATACTTTTGTGTTAAACCTCTCTTTGGAAATCTTGATGCGCGATGTTTGGTATATAATTATGATATGTGATTAGGATTAGAATTAGGATTAGAATTAGGATCGGAATATAATTATTAGGATATGTATACTTCTGTGTTGAACCACTCTTTGAAAATCTTGATGCACCATTTTTGGTATATATTTAGGATATGATATGTGATTTGAATACAATTATAATTAGAATTAAGATTGAAATATAATAATTAGGATATGTACGATGCTTAGTATATAATTAAGGATAAAGTCTCATATACACCAGTTACATGGTATCTAGGATCCGTGCAACTCAACCTGACCCGATCCGAACACTACTAAGTGGATCTTATATATACTTTTCATTTCAATTGGTGGAGGTTTCTCCGACTTGAACAGATTGCAGATTGCATAAAGAGGAGAGTCATGTTATTCACTACATCAAGCACAATTCTGCTAGAAGAGAAAAGCAGGGCAATTGGTTCGTGGAAAATTATAACTATGATCATTATCACCACGCCGATGCCCTGTAGGTTGTTCTTGATGGAACTGATCTTGAATTCTTGGAGAGACGCGCATCTTAGTATTCCAAGATTGCCTATATTAATAAGAAAAAAACACACATTGAGTAATACTTTTACACATCTGAAATAATGCATTTAGGCATGATATATCACAAATTAATAATTACATCGAATATTAAATATATTGATTATTTTTTTCAACTAAAAGTGAAACATTTTTACACACCTAGTATAATACCTTTACACATTTGAATTATAACCTTTAGCCAAAAACTATTAAAATAAATATTTCGAATATCTTTTTCAGCTAAAAGTGATATATTTTCACACATCAAGTAATACATTTACACACTTGAAGTAATTTAGACATAAACTATGATACTTCACAAATTATTATAAATTGAACGATTACTTTTTTCAAGTTGAAGTGAAATATATCGAGTATTTTTTCAACTAAAATTGATACCTTTAGGTATAAAAGGTGATATCTCACAAATTAAAATAAATTTATCGATTATATTTTTTTAACTAAAAGAGATACATCAAGAGATAATACTATTAAATCCAAATTTTGTATATACATTTGTTTAATGAATTTTGTTTATCCCATATTAAAATCTTGTAATAAAGTAAACAAAAAATATGATATTTGTATAATACGAAGTATTATTTTCATTTGGGATTTCGTGCTTTTATAAATGTTTGTTTAAAAATTTATCCAAGCCCATTAAAAGATAGCTACTTAAGTCTTTAGATGAGACCTTCAAGAGTTGGGTTATTCTGGGCCTGGGTCAGGATATGATTCGTGTATCTGGTGACAAGAAACCAATTTATAATTAAGATATGTGATTAAAATACAGTTATGATTAGTTGGGATCCGAATATAATAATTAGAATGTGTTAGAAAATTACAATATTGCCCTTAGAATATTTAAACTTAAAAGGGTAAAATAGGCAAATGTAAATTAGCTGGAACTTAAGGCATTTTTATATTAGTGTATAGATAAGTGAGTGACGTGTGGATTTGGACCCCAAATAGCACTTCACGGTGCATTCCGAGAGAGTAACACATATAAAATATATAAATGTAGGATTCACATAAAATGCACTAATATTCCACTCTTTTCGAAATGTATTGTAATACTCTGTAGAGCATAATGATAGGGGACTATTCCGCAATTGTATATGTGGACACGTGACAATATAAGATGGTGATACATGTATTACTAGTGAACATAATAAGGAGATATCATCTGAAGTGTTCGGCCAGGGTCGAGGTCTAATGTCTCTCATAAATAGACATTGGCCAAGGAAAGGTAGGGATAAGTAAAAAATAATACACATCACGCACTCCTTTACCCTACTCTCATAAAATCGCAGTCAACCACTAATTTAAGCATCGTAGGATCTACCCCTCGGGACAACTCCGAAATTCTCTTTTGCAAATTATTACCGAATTGTAAAATTGTAAAATTCTACAACTTATACAAGATAACCATATATATAAATTATTGTGTATATATATATATTGATTATAATAAATTTTGAATTGGGATCACATATAAAAAATACACATATTATATACACGAATAATCGAAAAGAGAAAAAAATTAAAATTATGGAGAATTATTTTTGGCATCATGGTTCATGTATACCTTTAGTATGGAATTCCTAAATTATAATTTAAGAATACTTTAAATTTTAAGAAAAAAAAAATGACCATAGTGAAATTAAGTCCTAAATGAAAAAGATACATTTTTTGTGAAGTTTAGATTTTAATTTAGAACTTAATAGTTATAAATAGAAAATATCTTTCAGCGAATTTGGCTCTCTTTGTGTATAATTTGCTCTAAAAAAAAATGAAAAAATCAATTTTAAGTTAGTATAAATTTTACAAATCATATATATGTATTTTTTATTGTTAAACCGAATAAAAAGCAATATTTTATAATATTGTTAAACTGGTACACAAAATCGTAAACTTGTAATATCTCATAACCAAATTCGAGAATTTACTCTGATTTTATCAGATCTCGATTTCATCACGAGTTCATTTGTTTATGAAGAAATAACTCGTAGAAACATAGCAGTTAACTCAAAATTTTGACAATATTTAATTTGTTATTTTATTATAGAAAACAAATCTCCCTACAAAAATAATAAAAATCTAATTATTAGAAAACTCACAGTGAAGTGTTTATTTTTGGGGGAGAAAAATGAAACTAAAGAGAAAAGTTGCAGTAATATGGTTGCTAGATAACCTAGTGACAAAGTCT
The DNA here is from genome assembly GCA_958295605.1 of Ajuga chamaepitys. Taxonomy (NCBI): domain Eukaryota; kingdom Viridiplantae; phylum Streptophyta; class Magnoliopsida; order Lamiales; family Lamiaceae; genus Ajuga; species Ajuga chamaepitys. The sequence goes on along the minus strand of OY282498.1, from coordinate 1,549,866 downwards.
TATCAGATACTAGGAATGTAAACGAATCGAAGCGAATATTAGAAAATTGAATTCGAATTCGTAAATATAAATTCAAATTGAATATTAATTGAATTTTAAAAGGCGATTCGAATTCGATTCGTAATTTTTTTCGAACATTTTCGATTCTATTTGATACTAGTAGTATTCCCGTGCGATGCACGGTTTGTAAATGTATATGAATAAATAAGAAGAATTTTATATGTTTATATAATTTTAATATAATAAAATATTACAATCAACATATAATAAGAGATGATAAATTATATGATAATGAAAGAAGAGTCAATGAAAAATATTAAAAATAAAAAATATATAAATTTGAGTAAGTTATAGAATATTCATATTTGTTTTTCTTAAGGTATGAATATCATTGTCATCCATATATGGAGGTCGTGTTGATCATCTTTTACAAATGATGATATTATATATTTGTATATTTATAATTTTATGATAAACGTTTATATTTATTCAAACTATCTGATTTTTTATTTTTTTCAAATATAACGTTCAAGAAATTTTCAAAAGTTTTTAGTGAGTAACAAAACACTACATTCTAATTTTATCAATTTTATTTGTTACACAAGCACACTAATAATTAACCCACATAATCAACCAACAAATAATTATTTATCATTAATTCAATTTAATTTATTTATACAATATGGTCAAAATATAGATCGATAATAAATGATTAATTTAATTTATTATACAGAAAAATCACATTAGAAATTAAAAAAAAAAATTAGATTACTTTTTGAAAAAAAAATGTTGAAATTATAAAATATTTACTAAAAATAATTCAACTTTATATTTTTATATGATTAAAAAATTAAAAAAGAAAAATAATTAATAAAAAATGAAACAAAATTCAAATTAACATTAAATATAAACAGGCTATTAGAGGTTTATTTAAAATCATACTAAATCTATTTTTCTGTTTTAATGTTTTCTTTATTTATTTTCCTTTGTATGTATGAATATACTTGATCATAAATGTTTTATACACATAAGTGATAATACACAATTTAAAGGACACATTAAGTAAAAATAAAATTAAATAGAAGAAGAATGGATACAGTAAACATAATATATATAATTTTGGAACCAAAAAAATAATAATTTTGTTTTAGTCGACAAACTTACTCCCATCCCACTCCCTTCCCCACATTTTAGTTCGGAACATAATACAGTAAAAATAAATTGATTGCGCGGAACAAATTCTGTGAGATATGAGTTCGGAGCTTTTTAGGAAGGTTGCGTGAGTGTCTCATTATACTAAAAATAATGTATTCTAGAAATGACAAGGGAATTTGGGCGGGAAAATTCTTAGGTTACTATTTTTGGTGGATTTTGTTATTATATAGATATAGATTCGAGATTCGAAAAGTTTTTATTTATTTTTATTTTTAGATTTTTTTAAATATCCAAATATTATGTTTATTTTTATTTTTTCAATTGCAACTTTTAATAAATTATTTGAAATATGTAGTTACATAAATATATATTTAATATTATATATATACACTTTATATCTTTTAAAAAATATATGATATAAACGAATCGAACATTCGAACTGAATACAACTACATGTGTATTCGAATTATAATATTATACGAATCTAAGAATCAATTCGTATTTAAATTCGGACTTTTCCAATTCAAATCATCTTAATAAAATTTAAATCACGAATTGAATTGGACTTATTTAATTTATTTTACATCCCTAGATGAGACAGTTGCAGACTGTAAATTATTTGAGATGAACCAAGCTTGTGAATGTTATTTTTTTCCTTTCATTTATTTCCTTTTGAACTCAAGCTAAGTTTGCAGGTGCTCAATATTTTTCAATTTGCTTGTGAACTTACATATGTTTGTGAATATGCTCATGATTAACTAATTAATTTATTCATAACATCAATAAACATATGTTTCTTTAACTCTATCAAACTAACAAATTTAATTAAACTTTCACTAGAATACATATAATCTAGTAACTACATGTAATATGAATATTTTGTACAAATTAGTCCAAATATACATTAATCAAGTAAATAAGTTTGTTCAGAAGTTATTTGCTAATAGCACTAATTTTTCAGTTTTATAGCAGAAAAAATGGAAATGCTCTTTTATCCACAATGTGCACATTTGATTTCTATTTTAGATAAGGTTAATAACTTCCTCTAATAAGCTTTTAACACATTAGCTGATAGACACGTGTTAATGTGTAAACCTTGAATAGAGTTATAGAACTATCCGAAAATAATTGGAAAAAAAGGAAGTTGAGAGTAAAGGTTGCTGTGTGACAGTAAAGGAGTGTTTTCTTTTGCTTAACTTTTGAAAATGATTAAAAGTAAAAATTATGATAAAACTGCTTAAAATCAAAAGAAAGTACCATTTGAGAATAAAAATTATTTTGACCAAATGTAACACCCCGTGTTTGTAAAATACACTTTACAAAACTTTTGCACAATACCTTAAACCTATGGCGTATACCAAATATTAAAAGACATTGCCTAGTTGATCGGGCATGGAGTTTAAGAAAAAATAAATTTTGTGAAATCTTTGATATTTTCAAAGATGGAGATTGAGGGTGAAAATTGTGTACGAAATTTGTTATTATGAACTAACAAGTTAAATTGGAACAAATCAAAATGATAAATAGGTAAGTTAAGTTTATAATTTAATAACACTTGAAAAAAATTATTACAAAGACCCCTAAACTGCAAAAGCAGAAGCAGGCGACACCGGCAAGCTCGCCTCCCATTACGATGGCTTTTTCCACAAATTAACTGCGCATATGCATGGATTTTTTTACTACAATTAATTAATTAATTAATATAATCTTTTATTATCATTTCCCTTTTTTCTTCGTAAAAACCGTTCTCTTCTACTGTTAACTTCTCTCATTTGCACTGTTACATACAGTGACGGACCTAGAAATTTAGGGGAAGGGGGCCATTTATAAATGGATTCAAGAGTTCATCTCACGAAATTTTTTTTATCTATGCTCGTGTGACAATTTTTTATGAAATATGAGACAGATTTTGAGTAGGCCTAAACTTAAAATATTGGATAAATTATATTGAAAATAATATCTTAGAAAATTAAAGGAGCACTATCGTTGTGCGCCCCCTAAAAATGAGCAACTGTATAATAAAGCTAAAAATTATTAATAATTTAGATAAGATTAATAAATTGATTTAATCACGAAAAGTAAAAAAAAAACTATATTAAGATATAATATTTCGACATTCATTATATTTTATAATATATTTATCACTATTGCTTATACATAATAATACAGTCATCTACTTCAAGTTAAACAATAAAATTATTTATTTTGTTTAGTTAAATTATATTAAAATCAATTAAAATACGCATATATAATAACACATTATGACGGAGTCCAAGAGAAACACATATATAATAGCACACTACGACGGGGCAACGTCAGTCCGTCACTGGTTTACATACCTGTTCCCATTTCCTTCAAATCTTCGCTTTCGCGAAATTATACAACTTATTTGCCTTGATCTGAAACAACAATAGAAATCCATTACTTTTCTCTCGAGATTCTTCATAATTTCACTACTTCTCAGGTGAATTATCAGATTTCTTAATTTTGACCCGATTACGCTTGCACAATATTGATTTCGTAATTTCAGGAGGTTTTTCTGTGCATTTGGGTAATAAAGATGAAGTAATTGAACTCAATCTACTGTTTGCGGTTCTGTTTTTTCTTTCTGGAGATGGATTTGAATGCGGATCCACCTCCATACTTGAGGTTAGTTTTTTTTCCAGCGACGTTTAAAATTTAATGTAGAAATAATCAATTAATGCTTCTGACTCCTATTCTGGAAAAAATTGCATTATTCTGTACTTTCTAGAAACTTTGAAGGACAGTTACTTTGTTCTATTCTTTTGTGATAGTACATTTTAAATATAGATTTAGGGAGTTTACTTAATCACTTTTCAACTTCTCTCAAAATTTAAGTAAATTTGAAGTGTTTGCAATTTATAGTTTCTGATTAAATAAACCAGTTTTTAGTCATAATTTGTAAGCAGTTACAACCCTACTTGACTACTTCTGCTTATTCTTGTTCTCTTAAGAGACTAGAAATATATTTATTAACGACTTCAATTGTAAAGTTTTGATCAAAATCATTAATTCTTAAACATTACTCACTTTTAAACATAAATGGTTTTTACACAAATACTAATTTTAATCACTTCTTTAAAAACAAAAACAAAAGCAATAGAAAACACTCCTTTAGAAATGTAATTAGATTTCCGGTTTGAAGAGAGTACTAATAAGCTCTCTGAAATGCCCTAATTGTGTATTGTGTATGTTGGAGTGGATTGAATCCTTGAAAGAATTTCTAATAAAATTATTGAATTTTAATCATTTTAGTTCCGTTAGAGGGTGTTTGGCCAAGCTCATTTCAAAGATTTTATAAGCTATAACATCCTATAAGTTGTTTAAAGAGCTTATAAAATGTAATTCTTAAGAGCTTAATAAGTCGATAAATGTTTGCAAAAAAGAACTTATAAACTTGCAATTGAATTGAGTGATTAGCTATGAATTTGGGGTCTAATTTGAAAGTTAATATCAAACACATATTTTAATTAGTGTGTGAAATTTGTGTAGTGTGCGCGGAAAAAGTGTGTGTAGTGTGTGTAGTGTGTGTGAAGTGTGTGTATGTGTGTGTAAAATGTAAATTTCGAGTATAACTTAGATCTTAAAAAATGAGATATACTTGATACTTATAAGCTCTAAGAGTTTATTTTTACATCTTATAAGTTGTTTAACATCTTATTTTACCAAACACATTTTGAGAGCTTATAAGCTCTCGAACATCTTATAAAATATGTTAAGGAGCTTATAAACTTAGCCAAAGACCCTCTTAATTCAACATTCGTGATATTAAATGTATGTCATATCAAATCATCATATTTAGCATTTTAGAGACTGCAGCTCTTGGTTAACTTGTGCAAATGCAAAAAACAGTTTATTTGCAGCCTTATCCTATGGAATTGCCTCAATGGCGATGGTCTTTATCAATAAAGCAGTGATTATGCAATATGCTAGCTCCATGACTCTTCTCACTCTTCAGGTACACTGGCCCTATTTATTTATGGCTGTGGATAGTTGAAGTACTGTAGGTTGTGAGGAATATAGTAGAATATGGAGGTTTAGTAGATAAGTGAGTGGTTGTTTATTATATTGGTTGGAGATTGGGTTGTGGGGTGATTATTGATGAAAGTGTGTATTGAGAATAGTGTTTAGTTGATGATGTGTGTAAGAGTTAATTAGTTGATTGATGATGAGATTAGGGTTGTGGGCAATTTATTGCTCACAACCTCAGCACAAACACCTAATAGGTTGGACTTAATCCACAACCGATTGACCCAATCCTAAACAAACATAGCCATTGTTTTTTTATGTTGTTGTGCATCTAGGGGTGTGCATTCAGCTAAACCAAAACGAAATTTTGGTTACCCGAAAATTTGGTTATTAAAACTGAGATTTTTCGGTTTCTTCGGTTTCGGTTAACTGCTTTCTTTTCAATTAAAAATTAGAACCCAAAATACAACCTGCATTTGATTTGAAGTTCACCATAAAATAAAATTTGAAGTTTAAGCCAACAAATAAACCATAAAACAAGGTAAAACGAAAAACAGGTTGAATATGACTTGTGAAATTAGAAGATGAAAGAAATGAAATTAGCAGTAAAAGATTTAAAATTGAGTTGCTGTAAATCAAAAGGAAATAAAAGTAAATAAGTAAATAAGTAAAAAATAGAAGAGAATCAAGAGAAAAAAAGATAAATTTAACTTTGATTCTGTAAAAGAGACAAAAATAAGTAATAAAAGAAACTGTATTCGGTTTTCAGTTAGGACCGGTTAACCAAATTAAGAAACCGAAACCGAAGCGAAAACCGATCCGTGCACGCCCCTATGTGCATCTTGTTTCAGGATTTATTCCATGTTGTCTTTTTTATGGCTATTTTTACATAATCTATTATTGAATAGAGTTCTCTTTGTATTGTTTGAGGTGTTACCAGCAATTATTTTCAACTTTGCTTATCCACATGGGTAGAGTAATGGGATACACAAAAGCAAGAGGATTTAGTGTAGAGACGGCGAAAAAGCTTTTCCTTGTTTCCTTATTCTATAACGGCAATGTCGCGTTTGCATTAGCAAGCCTGAAAGGAGTAAATATTCCAATGTACATAGCCATCAAAAGGCTTACGCCACTTGCTGTTCTTATAGCTGGATTTTTTTATGGAAAGGGGAGACCTACAACTCAGGTTTGTATTTTCAGTGTAGCTAGACTATGACTTTTTCTGTTGTAGAGCGTAAAGCTTGTGTATGGTTTGGTTTCTAATCAGTATTAGTTGTAAATTACATTGTATACCAATCATTGAAGGTCCACAACAAAGCCACCTCCATTTTGTTGGAAAATTTTATCTTGTGGCTGTTATTATATTCAAGGAAAGAATGATGCTGAAATTAGATCGAGTACAATTAGCACTTTATTTTTTATTGCCATCGTTAATGTGTTATCTATGATGTTCCATAAACAATTCCCAATCCCTACAAATGGATATGGATAAATGTATAAGTTATAGTGGGGCTTGCGAGAACTTGTATTGAGTTTTATGTTGCTGAAAGAACCAGACTTATATATGTTAATTTTTGTGAAACTCACCAGAATTAAATATTTGTATAGTTTCTTAATTAACTATTTTTCTTCTTTGATTGCTACATTACAATGTTGAGATGGGTGTTACGCGGAAGATTTTTGGCGACCGTGAGCCTGTTACCTGTCATTTTGAGTTTAATTTTAGGTATATATGGTTAGTTTTGTTCAAATGATACATCTAAAACAGGAGTTTGCTTGTTTTTATGATCAAATACAAGTCCGGCTTTATGTTAATGGTTTGGTAACGATTTTCCAGATCAAGAAAGAATAAAATAGCATAATTTGCAAACCAGATTTTTTTTTTTCATTGTTTATAAATAAAAAGATTAAAAAGGCATTTCCAATTATTCATATTTTGTCAGGTCATTCTGTCAGTTCTTCTGACTGCTGCTGGAGTTCTTATAGCAGCACTTGGAGATTTTTCCTTTGATCTTGTGGGATATAGCATGGCCTTTATATCTGTCTTTTTCCAGGTAATGGTTCTTTTACTTTAATTTCCAGATTATTGGCAGAGATAGAACTCATTTTCGTTTGCAGACAATGTACCTCGTATTGGTCGAGAAATCAGGTGCAGAAGATGGACTTAACTCGGTCGAAATCATGTTTTACAATAGCATTTTGTCACTACCGTTTCTTCTATTCCTCATCATAGCTACTGGAGAATTTCCGGATTCTATATCAATACTATTTGCAAAGGTTAGGACATTAGACCATACCCAGTACATCTAAAAGCTTATTTTTTGAATTTGCATATTCATAGAATGTTCCTTTTTCGCTTATTTTAATGCCTATATTTGATTACCTATTTTAACATCCATGAATTGTTTGATGGGCAGACTACTTCATTTTCATTTTTCATTCTTCTTCTTCTTTCCCTGGTGATGGGTATAGTGCTGAATTACACCATGTTCTTGTGCACGATTGTCAACTCTGCTTTAACAACAACCATAGTCGGCGTCCTCAAAGGAGTCGGTTCCACAGTATGTAACTACAATTTCTCTTTCGTCTATATTCTTTGCGGTATAGAAAACACCCTCCTGATAAAAATGATATAGTCACGTTTACAGCAAAGTGGGATATCCTTTTTTTCAGAAAAAGAAAAAATTATCTAATATCTTGCAGCAAGATACTAAGATGCTGCTTTGTTACTTTTGGACAGACCCTCGGCTTCGTCCTACTTGGTGGAGTGCAGATTCACGCGTTGAATGTAACCGGACTGGTAATCAACACAGCAGGTGGTGTGTGGTATTCCCTCGCGAAATACCAGCAGAAGAGAAACAAGTTGCCTAAGCTCATGTCCGATGTGGAAACTCATCGAAAATGAGATTCTTTTCTTATCCAAGAAGGTGAATTGCTTGCATGGTACAATTCTCCGAAATTGTTACTTTTATTAAGGGCACAATTACAATTTTATGTTCATATAAATATAAATGTCATACAAACCAATTCTTGCATTGCATCCCATGTCACTAAATCCTCACTTGTGTTTTTGTGCCTACAGGACGACTTTGATTGGCATCAGAAGTTTGGGGGTTCATTTGCAAATGTTCGTACTTGCGTTCTTGTTTTATATAGAAGAACAGGAGCAACCCATCCATCTCATAACAAGAGTTCAAATAATTTCTCAGTCCTAAGATTAAAGTTATGTTTCAAATATCAGTATCTCGTTTTATAGTTATTTCTATAAATAAGTTACCCATGCACATAATTGAATAAGTCAAAAATAAAATAAACCATGTAAGAGCAAAATTGCCAGGCAATGTGTTATATGATATGGTTTTCGTTTCGGGCTGATATCTAGAGCATGGCAAAACTGAATGGTGCATTCACAAGCCACAGAAAAGATTCACAAAACCTTGGGTTTTTGCATCACCATCACAGAGGACAATCTGCTTACGCTCCCTTCCATGTTTATGGTTTATCTCAAATCAAAAACATTCTTCAAACTTAAACAACACCAATTTTAGCCTAGTTGCTCTCAAACGAAGACAACCACTGAGATAAAACATAAACATGGAATCAAGGATCTCCACTATGTCGTCTTTCCTGTACAGAACTTGTAGACTAATGACCCCTTTTGCAGTCGAGCATGGCTAGTCCTAGATCAGACAAGCTGACTAGGTTGTACGTCCTAATCATCGTCATGATAAGCGGAGAAATCCGGGTCTTCAGGCTTCTGCAAGTTAGGTACCTCAACATCCTTAATCTTTTGAGCTCCTCTTCTTGTGTTTGCAGCAAATCTTGAAGCTAGTACCGTCACCCCAAGGGTTTGTTTCACGTGCGAAGTTTTTCCCTCCACGTCATCATCTTGTTTGTGTAATAATTCATTGCGATGAGAGATATAGAATGACTCACTCATGCTTAAGCTCTTAGCAGTCATTCTCTTTCTGTATCGTCTCCATGCAGCCTGAATGAAGCACGCTGCCCACGTCCTCCAGTGGTGGGAGTAATACCGAAACGTGTGCTGCAACTTCTTACTATGAAGGCGTCTGAATTGGTTGGCCACAAACTTAAGGTCTTCCGCTCTTAGTGCAAATGCTTCGACTTCAGTGAGTGACTTCACCGTTCTTGTTGAAGAAGGAAAGTTTAGGGTTGACCTTGGGAGCAACGCCCACGCGAGGAGTTCCTCCCCGCAGAAATCGCCGGGCCTTAATGTGGTTGAGTTGAAGAAGCCTGTTCGGCCTCCGTTTGTGGTTGAGCTCTCGAGCGTCCCTCGGATGACGAATAGCATCTCGGAAATGGGATCACCCTCGCGGACAATGTATGTGCCCTGAGTGCTTAGGGATGAGACGAGGCGCTCGCATATGGCATCGAGGAGTTGGTCGTCCATTTGGGAGAAAAACGGAACCTGTAATCGGGAAAATCAGTCCACCAGTCTTGGTATAGCAATAATGAGGCAGAGATTTGAGCCCGGCCGATGGACAAGCTCCAACAGCAGAAGTTTAGTACCAAGCTTGAGGTTCTGTTTGTCACACCCCAAGAAAAGGAGCGATCTGTTCTAGGGGCTAAAATCATATTTGGTCACATCACTCATAAAATTTTGATCCCAAAAAATATTAAAAATTCAATTTTAGCCCATATCTTTAAAATTTGTCCGATTTATTCTTTTTTTTGCCGCTGGTGACTAATTTGGCCGGAATATCACACATGTTGATCATTCGTATTTGCCGGTGCCACGAATTCCAAAAGTTGGCCGGAAAAAATGGTCACAGGACCGGCATGGTTAAATTGGTCACAGACGACGAACAAGGACTATATGCGGGTAAATTTTAAAGATATAGGACTAAATTGAATTTTTGACTTTTTTTACCAAAATTATACATTAAAAAGTTATGAAACCAAAAATAATTTAGCTCTTGTTCCAGCCAGGGACATAGTTTTCGAGCCAGGCCTTATCTTATATGAATAAGAGCAGTGCTGAGTCCAATACGATTCAGCCATGCCCGGGTTCCGATCATCAGCCCAGCCCATTTAAACACAACTTATACAATAAGATGAGATCAAGGGATGGGAAATCTTACACGGCGAACGAGGTCCAGACAAAGGTGGCGTTGAATGTCGCGACGGAGATCTGTAGGCAATGCACGGAGGATAGATTCTTCATTGACGCCTTTTGTGGCGAGCCACTTATACTGCATAAAACGCCGGACCCTTTGTTGAAGGCTTCGGGGGAGCTGGCGGTGCCTCATCCATTCCTCGGTGTCTCGACGCCTAAGTCTCCACTCCTCCAGCCTCACAGTCATGGATTGCAGATACGTCTACATTACGAGATTTCAAAAATATTAGAAAGCATCAAATTTTAAGATTGTTACATGATGAAACTAGAACTATCAAAATCAATACCTGCATATTTCCGATCAAATGAGCGAACAGAACAAGCCCCACTATGGCAATGAGTATCGCGAACAAAGTTTCGCCAATAAACGTGCTTGTTGACAATGTCTGACCATACGAACTGTTTCATGAAACTAGAATATCAACTCAACTCACATATTTAACTTTACAACCCGAATAAAATTAAAACTGTGATCTAGAAAGAGGTCATTTTTCTTCTCAGAAACAATAGTGCTCGACTTTGAGATCATACCTTAAGTTCTGCAAACCCCACCATAAACAGTAGAAGTACTTCTCCAGAAACTCAGACGAGACAACGTTGTTTGCAACAGCGTTGCCGAATATTCCATAATTAAAATACGAAGTGTCCCCGGGATTACATTTTGTGAACACCTGCGTGGTGTTCACCCAATTTTGTCTATCACTATGTGCCAAAGTACCACAATCAAGAAAACGGAGGGAGCAGCTCATCGTACTGAACTCATCCGTACAAGCTAATTTCAAACACGTTGCATGTCTCTCAATTGATATTAAGTACCAGGATGCCCCTAGAACCTACAAAAGGATACGCTAAATCACCTTGGTGAAAAATAAAGATAATAAACTTCAGTCTAAACTCGAGTTAAAAGAGGGGCATACATGGCTTGCTAACATGTAGAGAAGCAGATTGTAAGCGGCTCCTGCCCATGCCGTCTTTGTGACGACTCCAGTAGCTTTGATAATTTCAGAACTTAATGGGAAAATTAGATATAATCTGGGGATATACTGTAGCAATACGATGAGTACGAGGGCATTATTGGTGTGATCAGCATGAGAGCTTCTGATTGCTGGTAAGATGGACCATATAACAATCTGCAAAACAGAATAGATCGCTGTACTAATACTGATACAAATCTACAACGGAAATTGAAATTCTATGAGATGATAAATTGATTCAAACACCATGAGATACGATGCAACTAGTTCATGAGAAACAACTTAAGCTCAAGGTATTTAGGAGGTGTTTGCAGTTGTTTCTGCTTTTGGAGATGTGATTCTAAAAAGCAATAAGTTTTTAGCTTGCAGCTTTTAGCCCAAATCAACTTCAATTTAAGCAGAAGTTGTCATTTGTAAACGCTCTTTTCAGCTTATTTTAAGATAAAAGCCCCAAAGTACTTATTTTAAGCATTTGCAAGCACCCCCTAGTATATTCCAAATTCTTCTATACAGCAGAATTATCCAAACAAGTCGAAATTTGAGGGAAACCCACAATTTTGAAACCTTTTCTTATGCAAGATAACTAAATCATTCATCCAAATCTTCACAAGAAATGACTAAACAACCCCCCAGCCCTACCACATAATTTGCTAAAATTCTTTGAACACTCTAATTTCACCATTCATACAAATTCAATTGTCTGAACATGGGAAGGATTATCCAAAGAATAATCACAAACACGAAAGCGAATTCAGGTTACCTGAGGAAGAGGCAGCCCCCCCACCACACACACACACAATTTGCTAAAATTCTTTGAACACCCCCTAATTTCACCATTCAAACAAAATCAATTGTCTCAACGTGGACAAGAATAATCACAAACACGAAGCGAATCCAAGTTACCTGAGGAAGAGGCAGAGCTGCAATGAAATCAATGAAAAAATCGGACTTCAAGTACCTCTTGGCGATCTTATTTCGATCCATAACAAGTTCTCCTTTGCCAAACACCCTTGAACTAGGAGACACATAAGCAATCCTAAACTTCAGTGCTAAATGTAGCATATAAAATACATCAGCCACTGTCCTAAAACAGGTGAGAATGACCCCCAAATTTAAGTCTGTCTTCATACATGAAGAAGTGGCTTGATTTAACACAGAAGGCATGTAGAAGAACAAGGGGTCCACAAAGAGTGCCATTAAGCAAGAAAACAAGAAAATTCTGTTCCATTTTAAGACAATGTCACTTCCTGGATCAAGAACTGTTTTTTTCTCTGGCTTTTGGCCTTCTGGGTACACTTTAGACCTACCCAATTTAGGGATTTTTTGGGGTTTCCATAATGGGCCTGAGTTTTTGTGTAATGGGAGTGGCTTTTCTTGGATTTCAGCCTCGTTTTTCTCCAAGAAAACTTCAAGATTTTTTTTTTCTTCATAGTGGAACCTGTAAAAGTTGGTATCTTTCAGCCCATTACTCTAAAGAGAGAGAGAGAGAGAGAGCGCACAAAATCCTACCTTACTAAGGTCTCTTTCTTGAAATCCATGACTGCGATATTATCCAGAAAAATGCATCAATGGTTGAACTGAACTATGCAACCAAAGACAATTTCCTCATAACCCTTTTTGAACACATGATTTTTCAAGCAGATCATAAGGAAAAAAAAAAAACATCTGTTTTTTTGTGTGACAAAATGGTTTTGAAATTTGGAAGAATTAGTCAGAATTCCAGGGTTTAAAGGGAAAAGGAGTGGGAACCAAATCTTGAGAATGTGTTTTGTGACTGGTGTCTCATTTCTGGTTGACTTGGCATTTAATATCTCACTTCATCACCAGCTGTAGCCTGCATTTTTGTTGACGTTCTCATTTAGGATCACATCTTTTTCCTGGTCAGATCGACTCAACGTCATATTTTAAATTGAGTTAGTTCGAATCAAAATTAATTGAACTTAAAATTAGTTAATCTGGCTCAGCTTATCTTCTTATAACACTAAGATGATTGTCAGCTCATGATTCGTTGAACTTTTGACCCATTGAGTTAGGTCAAATAATACTTGAGGTAAAATCTCGATAACTCAACTCATCTAAAATACCGGGCAGATTAGGGCATGTAGATTTTACCATCATTATCATTTGCAAATAAACCCATGACTTTTTCCCTTTTATACCTTTTTAACTTTAAACTCACTTTGTTCCTTTTATAAGTTTTTATGATAAGATCGAAACATCATAATTTAATATGTAAAATACAAGTAGAATATAGTAATTGAGGTAGATGATTCGAATTACATTTTAATTGTAGTTTTTATTTCATTTGCTTTGAATAATTCTTTTTAAAGTTTTTATTTCATTCTCTTTAAACAATTCTTTTTAAACGATCGTGCTATCAAAACATATATATATATATATATATATATATCTAACAGTTTTCACACTAAAATGAATCATAAAAATCAGGTCTCCAAACTGTTGTACTCTATCAAAATTAAGAAGAGCCTAATAGAAAAAATAACTATAAAAATATGTGACTACGTAATATTGGTGTTGCCTTTTCTTTTCTACCTATTTTTTTTTTATGTGGAGAGTTATAATAAAATATTAAAATTGGAAGATGACAGCAAGAGGATGAAGAGAATGTTCGTGAAGGCCACCAAAAGATTGTGTTCCAATTTTACGACCATGTCACGTCTTCCACTGACACTCAAATTTTAAATACTAGAAAAAAAATGTACAAATATATCAATATAATACTACCTCCAACTTTTATATGTTATTTTAGATTTTCTAGTTTATTTATAGATAATTAGTTTTTCATTTTTTTAATATTACTCTTATTATTAATTCTAAAAACTCTCTAATTATCTAATCTATCATATTATAGAATTTATTTGAAGGTGAAATGTCAGAGTTGGTGTGTGCAGTGTTTTGGAATAAAACTAAATGCAAAGATTTAATTAATAAAAATTAAATCATTCTGAACTCACTATGTGCTACTGGGATAACAACAATATTTTTCGAACTAGAATGCCAAGGAGGAGATTGTAAAAATCGTTTTTTTAATAATGACCTTTTTTGTTGAAAAATACTCTTGATTAGTAGGTTCTTGATGATTGAAAGTTGTAAAAGGAAAGTGGACAAAGTATAATCTTCAGGAAATCAAGATGATGAGCTAATTCCCCATTGGAAGGAATCAATCAAGAACTTTGCCAAACAAGGAAAGTCAACATATTCCTCAAATATTCTCAATCATATCCAGATTCCATAAATGAAGAGATTGAAGGGCTGGAAGAAAATAATATAAAGTATGAAGAGAATAACACATAAGAAGATTGAGTCTCTTGAGTTTGTATGGTCACTACAAGAAACTAAAGAATTGACTACAGAATTTACCTACAAAAATAATTTCGTCCTTAAATAATTCGAATTACCTACAGCTTGCCTACGGATTTTTATGAATGATTTCATCTACAGAGTTAGCAATGGAACAACTGATGGTAATTTAGCTACGGAATTCTCCGTAGGTAAAACAGTCACACCTACGAATTTTCCTATACAATAATGGTAGGTGCAAATAAAATTATGTGCCTACAGAATTTTTCCTAGGGAAATATATATCTTTTTTCTTTTAATATATTACCTATGAAATTTTCTAGGAATTAGATGTACTCTTTTTTATATTACATTATTTTAGCAAAATAAAACTTTCATTCAAGGGCCAAACCCAATTCACTCCCTCTTTACCGTTAAAAAAAAAATCATTTTCCCTCTTAATCAATTCCCTCCCCCTCCCCAAATAATTCTCCCTCTCACAAGAGATGAAAACCTAAAAAACTTCAGAGATGACAATCAAGTCCGAATCAGGTTTGTAGATTCACTTTCATTTTTTGTTTACACACACCGTTTTTCATTATGTCTTACAGTTGCAAAATAAGGGAAATTCGTCAGTGGAGATTCACACATTGATAAACAAGGTATGCTAGACTCACATGAATCCGTTGATTGTTTTCCAGTTTTGGCGAATTTTTCGGCTTTTGGAGTTGTTAACGTTTTACTTGCTTAATTGCACAAAAATATGCATACTCCAATCTTTTTTTAGTTTTTTATTCCTTGGCCATTATTCTCTCTATATAGTTAAACATATATCGATCGAGATGACTCCTTTTTCTGAGATGAACGTAGTGAAAAGAGTTATGAATCTCTTATTGAACTAAATCAACTAAACAACATTGCAACAATTTACGTACTGAGTGTTATTTTCTCACCTTTGGACTATTTTGTTTAGAATTCTCATGTTTGTTGCAAATAAATTGTGTATGATGGATCTGATATGGGTTATTCGGGTAGAGCCAATTTTGTGATCAATAATTTGGTCTTAATCTTGACATGTTTCCCCAAAAAAGTAGAGCCAAATTTTTTAAAATAAAACATTAATTAATGTTTTTGCTGAAAATTTGATCTACTTCGTAAATAAAAGGCCTTTACCCTTTAATGTGAAATAATCTTTTTTATTTTTGCTCTTCTTGTTGAAGCTTGGTTATATGATAAATTTCTAGATTTGTTAGCACTTCTTTTGAAGTTTTGCTTGTTTTCCATCTTGACTCAGGATAAAATTCTGATTAAGCAATGTAAATATGTATGCTTTAAATCAAGAAGGAAAGCCACAAGTTTTCATTAAGCAATGTAAATTATATATTTGTCTTGAGGTTTAAGGCTACCTTTTAATCTAAAAATTTGGTGAAATTAGCATGATAGAAGAAAATTAATAATAATAATAATAATAATAATAATAATAATAATAATAATAATAATAATAATAATAATAATAATAATAATAATAATAATAATAATAATAATAATAATAATAATAATAATAATAATAATAATAATAGTAATATAATTTCTACATAATCTATGATGAGCTGGGAAATTTAGGCACGATTAAGAACATATATCTGTAATATTATGTGGGGAAATGCGTATAGTTTCTAGCAGGACAGTTAGTATAAACAATTATTAAAACAATTGAACTTATTTTTGACATATTTCAACATTGTTTCGTCAAATCACTTGTAATAGGATTACTGTTGTTCATAGCCTTTAAGAACTTCAGTAATCAAAACACTTCTCGGGAGATTAGTGTTGGTTTCAGTTCGGGAGAACTTGTTGATTTCAGGAGAACTCAAGTAGTGCAGTTAGAAGGGATTCACCGCATATCTAAAGTCCTTCTGGAGGACCAGAAGGCTGGGATTTTTGTTTAGGGGGAGCAATTACAACTTAGACTGTTTAGGAAGGTGTCCTGTAAGTCTTTTCAGTAGTGTATTGCATTTCAACCTTAATAATAAACTTTAGAGGAAGACGGGATTCTTCCTCGATCTGTTTATTGATTCGTATATCTTGTATGTTCTTATAAAGTTCGTACCTTATAAGAACAAAGATTCAATTTTTATTAATTAAATCTTTGCATTTAGTTTTATTCAAAAACGCTGCACACGCGCACCAACTCTGACTTTTCAATTGGCACCAGAGCAGGTTCCTGTTTTTATAAACAGGTAGATCCAATGGAACAAAATGGCTTCCATTGATTCCACATCTCTGCGACCTCCATTTCTAGATGGAACCAACTACTCCTACTGGAAATCCATGATGATGGTGTACTTGAGATCCAAGAAGTGTTGGCTCACAGTTGAAAGAGGATGGGAATGACCTCAAATGGAGAATGATGAAAAGAAACTGGTTCCAAAACCAGTTGAGTCCTTTACCGACAAGGACAAGCAAGAAGAAGAAGCAAACTACACAGCGTTTGACGCACTTCTAGCATCTGTAGATCCCATGAGGCACAAGATGATAGTGAAATGCAAAATCGCAAAGGATGCATGGCAAATTCTGCAAAGCCAATCCGAAGGGAATGCCTAGTCAAACCTCAAAACTCCAGAGGTTATCTCTTCAATTCGATAACATCCAAATGAATGAGGATGAAAATATCGATGGTTTCTACGCAAGGTCCTGTGATGTAGTGAATGATTGCTACATACTCGGAGAAAATACCTCAGAAGAAAGAAAGGTCTCAAAAATCATGTGAACTTTGCCGTCCAAATTCAAAGAGAAAATCATTGTCTTGGAATCGTTCATGAAGGTCAAAGACATAACTATGGACGATCTGCTCGGAGAACTATGAACGTTTCAAATCAACTATGGCTACGACAAAGTCAAGGCCAAAGGCATTGCACTAAAGGCTGGAGTATCCGAAAAACAGGAAGAAGAGTCCGATGACCTGGATGCTGCAAACTTTGCAGACACTATGGCCTTCCTGGCAAAGAACTATGGGGAAGATGATGAAGTTCAACACTTCCAAGGGACCAGGAAAGAACAACTCCGAGAACTTCAACAAAAACAAATATGGTGGAAGGAATTCAAATGGGAAGAATCCGGCCAACAAAAAGGAGAATGACAAGTGCAGAGAGTGCGAAGGGTTTGGACACTATCAAGTTGAATGCCCAAATTTCTTGAGAAAGAATAAAGCATACAAAGCCACCTGGAGTGACTCTAGGCCAGATGATGAGGCTCAAGTTGAAGAAGGAACTCAGCACAACAACAATCTTCCTACTTGCACATCTTTAAGAAATCACATGGGCCTTGTAGCGAATGTTCGAACTTCCCAGGAACTGAACATGAAGGACAATGCAGACAAATCAGATTCTGAAGACTCCTCAGATGAATCTTGTCCTACGGCAGAACAATTGCATGCCATGTATGAAGAAATATCCTAAAGAGCGAACATGGCTGCTGTGATCATAAAATCCTTAGAAGCAAGAGTTAGACTCTACGAAAAAGAAGGAGATCCGAGCACATCCACACAAGCTCAAGACATATCCATTGCAAAGTATACTCTGCTGGAGAATGAACTAAAAACTGCCAAACAAGTAATCAGCTCAAAAGACATCTCAATAAGTTCCTTAAAACAAGAACTTGTTAATGTCCAACAAGTTAGCAAGGACAAGGAAAATGAGATACAAATGCTCAAAAGGGAGTTGTCTAGAGTAATGAAGGAACCTCAGGAATCACCTTCTAACAACTCAAGTAGGTGGTGTGCAGATCATTTGAATGGTAAAGGTAATGAGGCAAGGAACCGCAGTGAATTTTTCAGAAAGAGTTCCAGTCGAGAACAAACAGTTTTTTGACATAGGCCCAATAATAAAATTGTTCATTCTGACCACGAACACTCTGTCTCTAAGTCATACTCTAGACATGAGAACTTTAAATTTATCCCTACTTGTCACTATTGTAGTATCAAAGGATATATCCGACCTATGTGTAATACGATACGATATGACTTATATACCGGCAAATTCACTTTAAGGGATATATATAAATTTCAAACTAGACACTATCCAAAACCAAACCCTAAAACAAAGGTAGACTTCAGCAATCGAAAACAAACCAAAATCTGGGTTCAAAAGGAAAATCAGTGTCTCATGTCCATTCTTGCTCCAAGGTCGAACTTTGAAGGGGCATGATACTTTGACAGTGGTTGTTAAAGACACATGGTAGGTATACGGAAAAGTCTTATTTATATCTCCCCTTGTAAAAGATAATTTTGTTACCTTTGGAGATGGTGTGAGAAACAAAGTAATTGGAATAGGAACACTGAATGTCAGTGGTATGCCCAATTTGAAAGGAGTAATGCTTGTTGAAGATCTAACATCAAATCTGATAAGTATCAATCAGTTCTGTGATAAAAAATTGAATGTTAAATTTACACAATATAAATGTCGGGTATTTGATGAAAAGAATAGTTGTGTTCTTACATGAACAAGGACAACTGATAATTGTTACTTAATAGATCACGATATCTTGAGTAAAATGAAAACTTGGCATAAAAAACTTGGGCATATTAATTGTGATAATCTTGTTAATCTGTCAAATTTCAAGTCTGAAAATGATTGTGTCAGAGAGGAAATCACTCAGGATGTTCACAGTCCCACAGTTGTTCTTTCTCTGAAAGAACCCAAGACTGAAGTCTTTTCAGTTGATGGAGTCACTAAATCTAAAAACAGCATCTCTCTCTCGACAGGTGAGGCCGAATACATGTGGATGAAATAGATGCTCCTATATTATAGGTTTGATCTTCATTCTGTAAATATGTTTTGTGATAACACCAGCGTAATAAAAATCTCTAAAAATCCAGTTCAACATTCTCAATCGAAGCATATTGGTGTTCAATATCACTTCATTGGAGAATTGATTGAAAAAGGGAACAATAATTTTGGAGCATGTTCCTACACAAGAACAACTTGCCGATATTTTTATTAAGGCACTTGATGCAAATCGATTTTTTACATTAAGGAAATCTCTAGGTATAAGTACTACATAGTTTTCCCTCATTTCCTTGTTTCTCTACATACATATATATAATATTAAAAAAAAAAAAAAATTGCATATATTCGCATTGCATTTAAGATTTCTTTTTCGTGTATCTAGGCATTCCTAACATTCATGCACGATAATTTTCTCGATCTCTCTCCTTTATGTCCATTATTTGGTAATCTGAAGGTAGCAAGAAGCATTTTCTCTGATCATGTTGATCTCTATTTAATGTCATCAAAAGCTGTCTTCAGAAAATGATGCTATGAGCAAATAAGTCTCATGCACTAAAAATGACCGAGCGGGTGAAAAGCTAATGACAACTGTTCCTGCAGAGTACATACAAAATGCATCATTAAGTTTCAAGAAGTAGTGGGGTAGCTTTCGGGTGAAAATTTCGATGGCTCTTCGCGAAAATTGATACTTATTTATATCATCAAGTAGTGGGGTAGCTCTCGGGCGAAAATTTCATCAACTCTAAGTGAACGATGATGATGACAATCATATAGTAATGGGGCAGCTTGCGGGCGAAAATCCGTCAGCTCTAAGTGAAATATGATTAGTCGTCAAGGACACCACAAAGTAATGGGGTAGACTTCAGATGAAAACATTTCAGTTGTCTCTAAGTTAAATGTGGCTTCTAACGTGCATTTAAAAAAAAAAAAAAAAATTGTGTTGTTCTATCAAGGTTCTCACTTTAGATCTGTATATTTTATTGAAAATATATTCATCGCTTGCCTAAGTCAGATTTTTTTTAAAATATGTGGTGCAATAAGGAGAAGATCTTGAAGATTTTTGTTCTCTAAATCATTACATGAGTTAGGTATATGCATAATTTCCTTAAATTCGATGCATATATTGTATATATACACTCTATCTTGCCTTACAAAAAGTCAAAATAAGATATGCTCCATAATTCAACCTTTGTTTAAATCTTTTTTAATATCCTTTCACAGATCACATCACATCTTTTCCCTTTTTAATATATTGACATTGCGTACATAAGTGTGAAAGACTCTTCGTCTTCCTCACCCTTATCTTTCATCTATTCTTTCTAAGTTGTGATCTACGGTTTTCAAATAAAAAAAATGTGGCGAACCAATTAGGCGACCAAGAGGAAACGCACTGCTCCGGCCTCCACTTTTGAACATCCGGCGACCGGCACTGATGGCCAACCTACTATCACGAAGGATGTTCCCCTCCAAGCCATCCCTGCCATTGGATCTTCCCTAATCATAGGTCTTCAAGATTCCTTAGGTTCTACCTCGGGAGAATCAACCCCTCCATCCTCTCCAGTTAAGGAGACCCCTACCAAACCTCCACCGCCCTCGTCATCAAAAGAAGCGGTTTATCACACCCACACCTTCTCTACGCTCAACAGTTTCGGAATCTGATGATATTCCTGCTCAAAGTGGAAATAGAGTACCTTCCAAGTTCAGGTCTCACATTGAACCTCAAAAGACCAACTATGGGGTACTTATCTCTAGAACCCTAAGCAACCCACCAAAGCTCCGTCCCCTGATCCAGAGTTCATACCACCACCCGGTCCTTTTGCTGGCACTAGAAAGTCACCCCCCCTTGCTCAAGGGAAAGCCAAAGAATCCATTCCTCCTAAGGGCAAAAGCAAGCAAAAGTCCTAACCGGATACTGATACGAAGCCATTTGAAAAGGATCGTGCCCTTTCCAAGGAATTCTATAGTCCCCTTGCCAAAACCTGGTTCAAATCTCTTTCTGCTATGACTTTGTGGAGAGAGAAAAATTTGGATGTTCGTTCCTTCCATAGGTACATCATTCTTGCCCTTATCACTGCCATTGGACTTGATGGTACTGTCTCGAAAATTGATCGATTCTGCGGGGTTATCGTCAAGGAATTCTATGCTAACCTGACCCCATCCATCGCTGACCCTTCATCTTCCAAATTTCATAAAGTATTCTGCAGGAATGCTATCTGTACTTTCTCTTCGGATCTCATAAACTCGCACTATGGTCTGACCAATCCTCCAGAGTATGAACTGCTAGACCTCCACCATCACAGGCAAAAAGGTTACTACGTGGCCCAACTCGGGGCTATCCCCTTATGATCTAACTCTTGAAGGGAACATGCTTCACAAAATCGGAATGAGAAACTGGACTCCCACTGCTCACAAGTCCTCTCTCAAACCCACTCAAGGAGGTTTCCTCTTCTGAATTCTAACTGGGAAACCCATTAATTTTGGCGAACACACTTTCACACTATTACTGAGTTAGCAGGTCGAACTGAACCTCGAAAGAACCTTCCATTTCCCAGTCTGATATGGGCTATTATTTCCCCACATAAGGTTTTTGTTGATGGAAGACGTAAAGATTTTCTTGAACCTACGGAACCATCCTTCACTGTATCATCTCGGACTACGAACACTCACACTCTGCCTCAAATCCCTTCCAGGATTGCAGCACATGATGTTCATGGCCAGTTCAAACTTTTCTTGCAACAACAGATTAATACCTTTGACACCATGGCCAAAGAAGCTCTCTCCCAAAAGGCGTACTACCAAAAGATTTTACGCTATTTTACTCACCCTTCGCATTCTTGGTCGAAAAAGGTGGAGAGAATAAATGTTGAAGGAACTGCTGGAGGAATGGTTGAGGGGAGAATAAGGAAGCTAAAGCTCAAACTGCTGAAGGAATGGTTGAGGGGGAGAATGAGGAAGCTGAAGCTGAAGACAATGCTGAAGGAGATAATATCTCAACAGATGCTGAAGCTAATGAAAGTCCCAGTCTTTAAACCACTGCACTATCTATCCGCTTTACTATTATGTTATTACTTTTCTTTTTTGGCAAAGTTCTTGATTGATTCCTTCAAATGGGGAACTATATCATCATCTTGATTTTCTGAAGATTCCACTTTGTCCCCTTTCCTTTTACAACTTTCAATCATCAGAACCTACTAATCAAGAGTATTTTTCAACAAAAATGTCATTATTAAAAAAAACAATTTTTACAATCTCCCCCTTTTCATTCTAGTTCGAAAAATACTTTTCTTATCCCAGCAACACATAGTTAGTTCAGAATGATGAAGAGCTTAATCAGATAGACATAATATTAAGATGATGTGCACGAAATTAAGGTCAGTCAGATGTGGTTCAATCGTGGTATGAACGACTCCATTAGTTACTAACCCTACATATCATAAAGGTTATAAAAGTTCAAATAAGAAAAGTAATAACATAATAGTAAAGTAGATAGATAGTGCAGTGGTTTAAAGACTGGAACTTTCATCAGCTTCAGCATCTGTTGAGATATTATCTCCTTCAGCACTGTCTTCAGCTTCAGCTTCATCATTCTCCCCCTCAACCATTCCTTCAGCAGTTCCTTCAACAGTCATTTTCTCCACCTTTTTTGACCGAGAATGTGAAGGGTGAGTGAAAGATCGTAAAATCTTTTGGTAGTACGCCTTTTGGGAGAGAGCTTCTTTGGCCATGGTATCAAAGGTATTGATCTATTGTTACAAGAAAAGTTTGAACTGGCCATGAACATCTTGTGCTGCAATAATGGAAGGGTCTTGAGGCAGAGTGTGAGTGTTCGTAGTCCGAGATGATACAGTGAAGGGTGGTTCTGTAGGTTCAAGAAAATCTCCACGTCTTCTATCAACAAAAACCTTATGTGGGAAAATAATAGCTCATATCAAAGTGGGTTAGAGAGAGGACTTGTGAGTAGTGGGAGTTCAGTTTCTTATTCCGATTTTGTGAAGCATGTTCCCTTCAAGAGTTAGATCAGCAGGGGACAGCCCCGAGTTGGGCCACTTGGTAACCTTTTTGTCTATGATGGTGGAGGCAACAACATCCATGTGCTTTAGCAGTTCATACTCTGGAGGATTGGTCAGACCATAGTGCGATTTTATGAGATCCGGAGAGAAAGTACAGATAGCATTCCTGTAGAATACTTTATTAAATTTGGAAGATGAAGGGTCGGTGATGGATGGGGTCAGGTTATCATAGAATTCCTTGACGATAACCCCACAGAATCGATCAATTTTCAAGACAGTATCATCAAGTCCAATGGCAGTGATAAGGGCAAGAATGTTCTACCTATGGAAGGAACGAACATCCAATTTTTTCTCATTCCACAAAGTCATAGCAGAAAGAGATTTGAACCTGGTTTTGGCAAGAGGACTGTAGAATTCCTTGGAAAGGGCACATTCCTTTTCAAATGGCTCTATATCAGTATCCGGTTGGGACGTTTGCTTGCTTTTGCCCTTAGGAGGAATGGATTCTTTGGCTTTCCCTTGAGCAATGCGGGATGATTTTCTAGTGCCAGCAGAAGTACTGGGTGGTGATATGAACTCTGGATAAGGTCACGGAGCTTTGGTGGGTTGCTTAGGGATTCCAGAGATAAGTACCCCAATTTGGTCTTTCGAGGTTCAATGGAAGACCTGGACTTGGAAGGTACTCTGTTTCCAGTTTGAGCAGGAATATCATCAGATTCCGAAGCTGTTGAGCGTAGAAAAGGCGTGGGTATGACAGCCTGCTTGGTTCGTCACATTTTTTTTATTTGAAAACCCTAGATCACAACTTAGAAAGAGTATATGAAAGATAAGGGTGAGGAAGACGAAGAGTCTTTCACACTTATATACGCAATGTCAGTGCATTAAAAATGAAAAGGATGTGATGTGATTTGTGAAAGGATATACAAAAAGATCTAAACAAAGGCTGAATTAAGGAGCATATCTTATTCCGATTTTTTGTAAGGCAAGATAGAATGTATATATATACAATATGTACATCGAATTTAAGGAAATTATGCATATGCCTAATTAATGTAAGGATTTAGAGAACAAATCTTCAAGATCTTTCTCCTTATTACACCACATATTTCAAAGAAATCTGACCTAGGCAAGTGAAGAATATATTTTCAATGAAATATACAAAATCTAAAGTGAGAACCTTGATAGAACAACACTGTTTTTTTTTTTTTTAAATGCACGTTGGAAGCCATGTTTCAGTTAGAGACATCAGATATGTTTTTATCTGAAGTCTACCCCATTACTTTGTGGTGGCCTTGATGACTAATCATATTTCACTTAGAGCTGATGGAATTTTCACCCGAGAGCTACCCTACTACTTGATGATATAAATAAGTATCAATTTTCTCTTAGAGCAATCAGAATTTTAGCCCGAAAGCTACCCCACTACTTCTTGAAACTTAATGATGCATTTTGTACGTACTCTGCAGGAACAGTTGTTATTAGCTTTTCACCCCCTCGATCATTTTCTGTGTATGAGACTTATTTGCTCATAGCATCATTTTCCGAAGGCAGCTTTTGATGACATTAAATAGAGATCAACATGATCAGAGAAAATGTTTCTTGCTACCTTTATATTACCAAATAATGGACATGAAGGACAAAGAACAAGAAAACTGTAAAGAAATCCTAAATGCAATGCGAATATATGCAAAAAAAAAAAAAAAATGTTATATATATGTATGCAGAGAAACAAGAAAATGAGGGAAAACTATGTAGTACTTATACCTAGAGATTTCCTTAATGTCAAAAATCGATTTGCATCAAGTGCCTTAGTAAAAATATTGGCAAGTTGTTCCTGTGTAGGAACATGCCCCAAAATTATTGTTCCATTTTCAACCAATTCTCCAATGAAGTAATATCGAACACCAATATGCTTGGATTGAGAATGCTGAAGTGGATTTTTAGATGATCAAATCCATAAACCAAGAGCATATGTTTCATCCACATGTATTCGGCCTCACCTGTCGAGAGAGAGATCCTGTTTTTAGATTCAGTGACTCCATCAACTGAAGAGGCTTCAGTCTTGGGTTCTTTTAGAGAAAGAACACTGTGGGACTGTGAACATCCTGAGTGATTTCCTCTCTGACACAATCATTTTCAGACCTAAAATTTGACAGATTAACAAGATAATCACAATTAATATGCCCATGTTTTTTATGCCAAGTTTTCATTTCACTCAAGATATCGTGATCTAATAAGTAACAATTATCAGTTGTCCTTGGTCCTATAAGAACACAACTATTCTTTTCATCAAATACCCGGCATTTATCTTGTGTAAATTGAACATTCAATTTTTTATCACAGAGTTGACTGATACTTATCAGATTTGATGTTAGATCAACAAGCATTACTCCTTCCAAATTAGGCATACCAGTGACATTCAGTGTTCCTATTTCAATTACTTTGTTTCTCACACCATCTCCAAAGGTAACAAACTTATCTCTTACAAAGGGAGATATGAATAAGATTTTCCCGTATACTTGTCATGTGTCTTGAACAGCCACTGTCAAAGTACCATGTCCCTTCAAAGCTCGACCTTAGAGCAAGAACGGACATGAGACACTGATTTTCCTTTTGAATCTAGATTTTGGTTCGTTTACGATTGCTCAAGTCTACCTTTGTTTTAGATCCGCTGAGAGAAAAATTCTTTACTTCGGATTTTTCGTGTAAAAAAGAAGATAAGATTCCTGATTATTCAGACCTTAGTCGAATTATATGTGCTAGTCGTTGTAATCTCGTAGATCCGGTCATTCTCTACCGAAATTCTGGTTTATTCTCAATGAGGCAAAGAAATAGATTCATCATTCCACTCCAACCAATTCAAGAACGCGAGAACGTACGGACTAACGTCCCCTTCAGATATCTCAATTGAAATCCCCATCAATGGCATTTTCCGTAGTTTGGTCTTTGATAGTGTCTAGTCTGAACTTTATATATATCCCTTAAAGTGACTTTGTCGGTATATAAGTCATATCGCACCCTATTACATATAGGTCGGATATGTCCTTTGATAGTCCAATAGTGACAAGTAGGGATAAATTTAAAGTTCTCATGTCTAGAGTATGACTTCAAGACAGAGTGTTCCTGGTCAGAATGAACAGTTTGATTATTTGGCTTATGTCCAAACACTGTTCGTTCTCGACTGGAACTCTTTCCAAAACATTCACTGCGGTTCCTTACCTCATTACCTTTACCATTCAAATGGTCTGCAGACCATCTACTTGAGTTGTTAGAAGGTGATTTCTGAGGTCCCTTCATTACTCTAGACAGCTCCCTTTTGAGCATTTGTATCTCATTTTCTTTGTCCTTGCTAATTTGTTGGACATTAACAAGTTCTTGTTTTAAGGAACTTATTGGGATGTCTTTTGAGTTGATTACTTGTTTGGCAGTTTTTAGTTCATTCTCAAGTAGAGTATACTTTGCAGTAGATATGTCTTGAGCTTGTGTGGATGTGCTCGGATCTCCTATTTTTTCGTAGAGTCTGACTCTTGCTTTTAAGGATTTTATGATCACAGCAGCCTTGTTCGCTCTTGAGGCTATTTCTTCATACATGGCATGCAATTGCTCTGCTGTAGGACAAGATTCGCCTGAGGAGTCTTCAAAATCTGATTTGTCTCCACTGTACTTCATGTTCAGTTCCTGGGAAGTTCGAACATTCACCACAAGGCCCATGTGATTTCTTAAAGATGTGCAAGCAGCAAGATTGTTGTTGTGCGAAGTTCCTTCTACAACTTGAGTCTCATCATCTGACCTAGAGTCACTCCAGGTGGCTTTGTATGCTTTATTCTTTCTTAAGAAATTTGGGCATTCGGCTTGATAGTGTCCAACCCCTTCGCACTCTCTGCACTGGTCATTCTCATTTTTGCTGGCCGGATTCTTCCCATTTGAATTCCTTCCACCAGATTTGTTTTTGTTGAAGTTCTCGGAGTTGTTCTTTCCTGATCCCTTGGAAGTGTTGAACTTCATCATCTTTCCCATAGTGCAATGCCTTTGGCCTTGACTTTGTTGTAGTCATTGTTGATCTCAACCGTTTATAGTTCTCCGAGAAGATCGTCCAGAGTCATGTCTTTGACCTTTATGAATGATTCCAAGACAGTGATTTTCTCTCTGAATCTGGACGGCAAAGTTCTCATGATTTTTGAGACCTGTCTTTCTTCTAAGATATTTTCTCCAAGTATGTAGCAATCATTCACTACATCACAGAACCTTGCATAGAAGCCATCGATATTTTCATTTGGATGTTATCGAATTGAAGAGATAACCTCTGAAGTTTTGAGGTTTTGACTAAGGCATTCCCTTCGAATTGGCTTTGCCGAATTTGCCATGCGTCCTTTCATTTCACTATCATCTTGTGCGTCATGGGATCTACAGATGCTAGAAGTGCGTACAACACTGTGTAGTTTGCTTCTTCTTCTTGCTTGTCCTTGTCGCTAGAGCACTCAACTGGTTTTGGAACCAGTTTCTTTTCATCGTTCTCCATTTAAGGCCATTCCCATCCTCTTTCAACTGTGAGCCAGCACTTCTTGGATCTCAAGTACACCATCATCATGGATATCCAGTAGGAGTAGTTGGTTCCATCCAGAAATGGAGGTCGCGGAGATGTGTGATCAATGGAAGCCATATTGTTCCCTTGGATCTACCTGTTTATAAAAATTGGAACCTGCCCTGCTACCAATTGAAATGTCAGAGTTGGTGAGCGTGTGCAGTGTTTTTGAATAAAACTAAATGCAAAGATTTAATTAATAAAAATTGAATCTTTGTTCTTATAAAGTACGAACTCTATAAGAACATACAAGATATACGAATCAATAAACAGATCGAGGAAGAATCCCTCCTTCCTCTTAAGTTTATTATTAAGGTTGAAATGCAATACACCACTGAAAAGACTTACAGGACACCTTCCTAAACGATATAAGTTGTAATTGCTCCCCCCTAACAACAATCCCAGCCTTCTGGTCTTCCAGAAGGAATTTAGATTTGCAGTGAATCCCTTCTAGCTGCACTACTTAAGTTCTCCCGAAATCAACAAGTTCTCCCGAACTGAAACAAACATTAATCTCCCGATAAGTGTTTTGATTACTGAAGTTCTTACAGAGTATGAACAACAGTTATCCTGTTACAAGTGATTTGACAAAATGTAAACCATACAAACTCAAAAGACGTAATCATCTTATGTGTTACCTCTTCATACTTTATACTATTTTCTTTCAGCCCTTCAATCTCTTCATTTATGGAATCTGGATATGATTGAGATCATTTGAGGAAGATGTTGACTTTCCTTTTTTAGCAAAGTTCTTGATTGATTTCTTCAAATGGGGAATTAGCTCATCATCTTGATTTCTTGAAGATTCCATGTTGTGCCCTTTCCTTTTACAACTTTCAATCATCAAGAACCTACTAATCAAGATTATTTTTCAACAAAAATGCCATTATTAAAAAAACGATTTTTACAAATTGTTTATTTGTCTATTTTCCATAACCCTTAATTCTTTTATTCAAATCTAAAAATATTTCTAAAGAAAACAAAGAGAGTTTATCTCTGTCATTGTAAATTCGTTAGTTTCTAATAATTTTACTCCATACTTCTCTTGTACCATAATTTAGAAAATTTTAGGAAGATATCAGACATGGGAAGAAAGATGGATTTATTAATAAACAACATAATTACATGGATCCGCTGTCATAAAATGATTGGAATATATTTCTTGTTGATTTTGTTAATATTTAATACTATATATCTTTCTTATCGATGTTTATCTCAATATATCTTGTTTTTAATGCTGAATCATTTTTTCATGTCTCTTTAAATTGAGGGTTTTTTTCCTAGAAGTGTGACATGCTTGGTTTTATCTTCGTCATATACTAGTACAAAATCTTGATTCAAGGCTTAATTTTAAATTAATTTTAGAAATCAATACATAAAATTGTATTTTTACTTTATATTGTTGACTTCAATTTAATTTGGAGAGGATATGATACATAACTAATAATATCTCCGTTTTTTTAATTCTTTTATTTTAAAATTAGAAAATTAAGGAGTGAATGAAATGAACAATCAAGTTACAATTAATTTTCTTTTATTTACTCAAAATTCTAAAATTATACAATTATGTCACTTTTCAATTGTTGGTGGTAGTATTGGAAGAAGAATGAAAAAAACTAAAAGACAAGTATTTGTAAACATCACACAAAATTTAAAAGAACAACTAAAAAACGGATGTAATATTACAAAATGTACTTCGATTCAACTCTTTTTAGTACGAATCCTGGTTAGGGTGAGATCGGTGGAAATTGAACCCTAGTCAATTGACTAATTTACAAGATGCTCCACCAATTGAGTTAGAATCAATTCCTATAAACTTTGATTCAACTTGGATTTGGAAAAGATTATATTTTCGCCTAATTAATATATAGAATCTCGCTTCCTACCCAATATTGCATAAAATACAACTGATTACCTTATTCATAATTTAAGGTAAAATCTTTACAAAATTAGTGGTGGGTTTAACATCATTTTTCGGGTGTGGCCTGGGTCAATAATTTTTTGCCACGTCGCTGGACAAAGTACAAAAAATAAATATTGATGAGGTAAGGAATTTGAGTTAAGTTAGACGAGGTAAGAAAAATGAGTTAAGTGATATTTGCTTTGTTATTTTATCGATAGTCTCTGATATGTAAAACCAAGTGGGGCGTTTCGCCTTTTTTACATTCGCTACAATGATTTTTTCTAGTGGTAGTTGGGAGAAAACTAGAATTCTTTTATGAGCATTGAAAAGTCCTATTTATAACAGTGAAACCTACTCTTAGCTTGTCTAGTTAGGCTTTACGGGTAATAATTACACCTATTACCTATTTTCCACTCTATTTGGTTTACAATATCCTTGAATTTATGGGATTCTTGACAGATGGCGCTTTGAGAGGATTTCATGGGATCTGGTCGATTTCGTCACGTTTGTATGATTTGATTTGATCCTGCCTGGAGAGTATCTAAGATGATTCCATGTTTAATAAATGAACATTGAACTAGGTGTAACCGAATTCTCAGGCCACCCTGATCTTAGTAGACATAGACAGAAGTCTCGGGTTGATCATATTCGGGTCAGGTTGGAATATAGTCAGGTTGGCTAGCTCCAGGTAGGTCATCATCTCTGCACTATTTGGGATAAAAAGTCATGTCGCACAGTTTAGGTAGGAAATCTTTCCGGTGTTGCTACGAACAAAATATTAAGATAGGACAATTCCAGGTTGGTCAACTGACTCAACTATGCCATAGCCAAGTAATCTGGTAGGCTCAATCCAGTTTGGCCTCACGGTAACATGCCGCGTCAATTGGTTATGCACAGACTTTATAATATGTGCATCTGAACTGGGGAGATACTCCACGTCAGCCAGGGACACAATTTGGGTGCCAAAATATAGAATGTCTGGCGCTGACGGACTTCAAATCAAATGAACTAACGAGTTTCCATGTTGTCTAAATTATTTATATATGAATATGTTAAAGTAATAATAATTATTATTATTGTTGTTGTTGTTATTTTTTGAATTGGGCCAATATCGGCCCAAATCATGTTATGTGATCAAGGCCATATGCCGATCTCGTGATATGTGCCAGAAGGATTAACTTCTTCCATAAGCTTTTCTGCTACTATATATACCCCTTCACTTTCCTTTTCCTTTCATTATTCTCTAATTGTTGGATAAAAAACACTCTAAACTTTACCTACCTGAATCTCCATAGGTAATTTCCCTTAGGCGAAACCATCAAGTTGATGGTATTCTTCGACAAGATTATACAGTTTCGCCTCAGGTACATCTCTTCCCGATTAAGTTTCAATCTAACGTGATTTTTATGCGAGATGGGTGTGATACCTGACCCTGTTTTTTTTTTTTTATTATTATTATTATTATTATTTTATTTTGTCAACCTGGGTTGTATCTACTTTTTAAGGAAACTTTAAAATCCTAGCTGAATTTTTGTATAATCCGGATACAAGGACCTGGACTTACACACACACACACACACACACACACACACACACACACACACATATATATTGTGTCATCCTGAACTAATAATTTTTCATGTGCCCGGATTTTAGACCTGAATCTCTTTACCTGTATATTGTGGAACTGAACAGTTGGTTGGCTCGTATATCCGATCTAAATTTTGTGTTTATCTATATATGTAATTTATTCCAACCCAAATTCATCCGACGCGACGATGAACTCTTTCTCTTTTTTGGATGGGCGATGACTTAAATTTATTAAACTCGAATAAACTAGCCCAGAATATCTATTTGGATATTCCAACCAGAATTAAGATCCAGGTATAGCCGACCCGAAAACTTTTTTATCAAGTTGGGTATATATCATGGTTGCAGAAGGCGAAATGCGGAGGAAGGGCGGTTTGGAACCGCCTAGCGCCTTAGGCACCTAGAAAATTTCTCTCTTTTTTTCTACATTTAATTTTTACATGTTTAAGTTATAGGTTTATACTCAAAGTGAGTCAAACTTCACTATAAAGGTTCATATAGTTAATTATTTAAGCACGATGGGATGAAAAGAGGGGTGACGGAGAAACTTGAAGTGTGGAGGGAGAGTTTTAACTTTTGTTTCATTTTTCTGCTGTTGGAATTAGGAGAGTGAGGGTTTTAAATTTTAAGATTTATCCTTTTAATTTGATCAATATTCTCAAGTTCAAATAACGATAACGTTTTCAATAAAAAAAATATAAAATATAAAACGCCTAGACCGAAAAAGGCCTAAGGCGGCCAATTCGACATAATCGGGGGCGGATTGGAGGCGGCCACCTTTTGCATCAATAATATATAACCAACCTGATTTTTTTTAACCAAACAATTTTTCAGCGTCGAATGGAATCATTATTTCAGTTCCTACTCTTCAATGTCCAGGTTAATCAACCTCTTCAAGGTCGACAATTTGACTAGCCATGATGATTATCTTTTCATATATATTCAACTCATGTGTGAGGCCGACTTGATCAATCCAATTCTTTCCCTTTTTTTACGTGAGCTAGACTTATATATATACACACACATACCTGAAATTATACATATTCCAAACCAACATGGATATATCTGACCTGATATTTTACATATATGTATTTATGTATTTTATGTCAATTTGGGTATGTATATATATATATATATATATATATATCATGTCAATCCAGATATGTCCGAGCTGGACTTATGTATATATATATGTGTGTATGTGTGTGTGTGTGTGTCTACTCATATTTTATGCCAATCCAGGTATATAACTTTTGTTGAATAGGATTAGATCTCACCTCATATTTTGTACACTGCATACCCGATTTTTAGTGGACTTGGATTAATCTATCCTCTGTCAGCTCGTGAAACTATTTTTTGGCATCGACTTAGGTTTAACCAACCAAATTCTTCTGACCCGAAATCAGCTGACCTGGAACAATCGACTACCGACCCAGGTACATCGGACCTGGATAGTCCTACCTGGGTATATCGGACCTGGATAGTCCTACCCTGATTTCCAGCCTACCTCATAACTTGTATACGGTCGAGAATAAATTAACTTTGAGGACCTAACCCTATTTTTATTCCTTGATGCATAGATTGCTCCACCTATCTACACTTCTAGCTCTGCAATATTTCCATCTCCTTGTCTCTCCACCTCAAAGGTAATAATTCTATTTGTGAGATGAGCTCTGGAAGTTCTTCATATTCAAGGGGAAGTGAAAAAATGAGGGATTATAACGATCGGGATTCTATCAAGCTGAATTTGGACGCTGATATAATTGATGTATAAGAATCCGATCAAGTTAGAAATTCCAATAACAAGGTCGGGTGTGACCAAAATGAACATGAATGTGTTGAGACATCTTCAGAGCCAGTTGAGAGTGGAAGTGATGAGGCTATTTCTGGTCAGGTGAGTGATGAAAGTACTGAGGGTGAGGTTGGGCATAATGAAACTTTCTTGGATACAACTCCGTTAGAGGTTAGGTTTCTTCACTTCATACGAATAGGTGTGGATGATCCCACAAATCGGGGCTTTTTAGTGGATGCCAATGGTTGTTCCATATAAGAGACCACCTGTTATGCCACATCAATCCACGTCGGATGCAGCTGCGTATGCCAGTAAAGTAAATGAGCCTCAAATGTAGAGATGACGAACTCAATACAATGTGTTGATCATCGTTAGATTCTACCCACCTGCCCCATGTGAAAGAGTTGATTGTCCAGTATAAAGATGTGTGGCCATAAACTTTCTCTCCCTCCAGGCTGGTCTTAGGTTTCCTCTCCCATAACCATGACTGGTTATCTCAATCATTAGGGGTGGCACCTCAGCAGATTCATCCCAACGGTTGGGCAGCTTTGCTCTGCACACTAATTCTCTTTTGGAAAAAAAGGTGTCCACCTCCCACCCCGGATGAGATGACTTATTTACTTCCCTTCAAAAGGAATCAAAAGGCCAAGTCTATCAAAAACTATGTACCATCTATCTGATGACTCGACCCCACCTGAATCCCTTAATAGACATTTCGGGTATCTATGTCAAGGACTCAAAAAAGGTTGTAGTTTGGGTTGAGGATAACTGGATAAGTTTTGCCCAAGGTGATGATAGGGAAATATGGCCAGTATGAGGTTGGACTACGCCTTGTGCATCCATTCTAGAGAATA
Source organism: Ajuga chamaepitys (assembly GCA_958295605.1). Lineage (NCBI taxonomy): Eukaryota > Viridiplantae > Streptophyta > Magnoliopsida > Lamiales > Lamiaceae > Ajuga > Ajuga chamaepitys. Next base: position 1,515,792 of record OY282498.1, on the reverse strand, counting down.
TAATTGGTAAAACTTCCTTTCCTTGATCTATGACATGGCAGACTTGGTAACTGTTGATGGATGCCCGAATCATCTCTTTCCTAGCTCGTTTGGATGCTCGAGGCTCACTTGCGTTTGAATTGACCAAGTTATGGATTTTCTTACCGACCTAGTTGGGAGGAGGTGGTAGTTGTGCCATCTGAGGTGGCTGATTTTCTAGTCGACCCCGACCAAGTTGTTCAGGTTGAGGTTAGTTCTTCATAAATCTCCTCAGGTGTCCCTGGTCAATCAATTTTAGAAGCTCAACCATTAGGTCTCTACACTCACCTGTGTCATGACCAACTGACTTGTGGTAGCGACAATATCTTGTCTGGTTCAGTTTGGCTGCCTCTTGGTTCAGGTAGGATGTCAGTTCTAGATTTGGGCATAAACATTCTAGAAACTGGTATGTAGTAAAGCCCTGAATTGTTGTACCTGAGTTGTGTCATGGAAGGCCCTGAAATTTCCAGAAGCTTATAAGAGTTGTTCGTCACCCCAAGCTTCTCAGGTTCTTTTCGAGGTGGCGGTTACCTCCTCTGCTCCGATGTACCTTTCTACTCTTTGCAAAATCCTGGTAGGTCTTTGGCCCCGATTCATGAACGAACCACCAGAAACGTGTTTGCGGTCTTAGACCTGACATGACGGCCATGAGCATCACGTCATCTGAAATTTTCCATCTCCATAACCAGCTTGTTAAACCTGTACAAGTATTGCTTCAGTGACTTCATACTTCTGTGCTTCACGGTTACCAGCTTTCTTTTGGGGTAGTTCGTATCTTTGCCCCTATGAAGTGTGTGAGAAATTGTTAGGTAAACTCATCCTAACCAGTAATGGAGTGCCGATGCAGTAATCAAATCATTTGAGCTCGATCACCTAAGGTCAATGGAAAGGCTTTGCACATGATCGTCTCTCCAGCTCCTTGTAACTCCATCCAAGAAGCATGTTTGTCAATGTGGGATGTAGGGTCAGTATCCCCATTATAAGGGTTGATTTGTGGGAACTTAAACTTTGGTGGTTGGGGTTTATCCAGAATTCTGGGATGAACGGGAAGAGTCTCTTGAAGATGTGCTCGTCTGGAGCTAGCGTCCTTGTCCTCCAGCTCAGCTAAGCATTTTTTAAGTTTCATATCTGGGCATTATCATTTCCAGTCGCGTCGGCAACATGTGTCGATCCCAGGTCGGGTTGTGTGTCTGATCGGGGATTTTTTGGGTATGTCCCCCTCTTAGGCAGGAATGTACCAACCTGGCCTGAACATGTCCATCGTTGATACCCTCAGCTCTTTGGTTATTTCCCAGCCTAGAAAAACACTTGCTTCCCTCTCGGCAGCTGCAGATGGCTGCTTGGATGGGTGTGGGCTATCCCCTACCTAGTTGCACGTAGGTTCTTGTACATCTGCCACCTTTCATTTTCCTCTCTGGTCACCCCTGTCTTGTCTTTGGGAGTGAACCTCTTCATCTATTGGCAAATCCTGCTCAGCTGACAGCTTATCTCCTCCCTCAAACACATATAATTCGTATTGGAGGTGCTTCATGAACTTTCAAAGATTTTCCACAGTTTTCTTTACCTGGGGAGATGACGTTCCCGCTTAATTAATCTGATCGGGTTGTACCCGATTGTTTGGCAATTGTGAATCCTTTCACACTTGGCTCCCCGCCCTTGACCTAGATCCTGCTTGAGAATGATCCTGGTCATCCATGGTGGAATGCCAGGTGAGAATGTTGTTGTCAACAATAATGCCCTCCTTCTAGCGCCATTTTGTTGATGTCATTTTTCGAACGTGGGTTTGGGTCAATAATATTTTGCCGCGTCGGTTGACAGCACAAAAAATAAATATGATGTGGTAAAGAAGTTGAGTTAAGTAAGACGAAGTAAGAAAAATGAGCTAAGTGGTATTAGCTTTGTCATTTATTGACATTTTCTGGTATGTAAAACCAGGTTGGAAGTTTCGTCTTTGTTACATTTACTACAGTGATTTTTTCTAGTAGTAGTTGAGAGAAAATCAGAACCCTTTTATGAGCATTAAAACTCCTATTTATAGTAGAGAGGCCTATTCTTAGCTTGTCCAGGTTGACCTTAGGAGTAATGATTATAATTATTACCTATTTTTCACCCTATCTGGGTTACAAGATCCCTGAATTTATTTGATTCTTGACAGATGGCGCTTTGAGAGGATTTTATGGGATCTGGTCGGTTGCGTCATGTTTGTACGATTCGATGTGATACCGCATGTGGAGTATCTGAGTTGATCCCATGTTTAATAAATGAGCATTGAACTAGGTGTAACCGGATTCTTAGACCTCCCCTGGTCTTAGCAGACATAGACATGTCTCAGGTTTGAACATATTCGGGTTAGGTTGTAATATAGTCAGATTAGCTACTCTAGGTAGGTCATTATATCTGCACTATTTTAGGAAAAAAAGTCAGATCGGACAGTCCAGGTTGGACATCTTCTCAGCGCTGCTACGAACAAAATATTTAGGTAAGACAATTTCAGGTTGGTCAAGTAGGTGAACTACGCCATAATTGAGTAATCTAGCTTGGCCTCACGGTAAGGTGTCACGTAAATTGGGTATGCACAAGCTTAATGATATGTGCATCTGAGTTGGCGGGGATACTCCACGTCAACTAGGGGCACTACAATGAGCACATTAACTTGCGGTCATCGTGAGTAGGGGACATTTACAATCCTATACAACTCATTTTATTGATGATTTACCATTGATTAATTTATTGTAATTGTGATGTGGTGGGAGATGATGTGGAAAGTGCCACCATGGATACAGACCACACACCACAATCTGACACTTAAGCTTGAAGAGTAAATATGTTAATTATGACAAAAGTGGTTGAGCATCAATATAATTTTGGATGAAAGGTGCTTGATTATTTTTATTGAGGCACATAGTGAACTTTACAATGTTTGGTATAAGATGATTTTTACAAGTGAACTAGAAATAAACGAATTAAATTAACGAGCTCAGGTCGACTGTTGCAGTATTTCTCACGCAGCTTTCTCTTGAAAATTCAGTTCATGTTACTTTGTGCATTTTTCCTATTTATAATATTATATTCTAGTGGGTGACATATTTATTGTCTCTCACATCATGGATGTCCAATCGAGTTATGTGGCGACGCATGTGTGACAGGTCTCATACATCCGAGTCTTGTGTCACGCACACCTGTTGTTTTCCGCCACATTCTCTCAGGTTGTGGTTGAGAAAATTAGGGAGGCAGTTGGGACGACCTCAATGTGCCTTTGTTGCGCTTTATTGTAAGTGAACTCCAGATCGTTTTCTAGAGGTGAAGGGACTTGTCAAGTTGTTTTCCTTGAGTGCATACATTCAAAATCTCGTTTTTTAGATGATCAAATCTGTGAGGTTGTCTTCGACGTCCTGAGTCAAACTATTTTTAAGTCAACAAGGTACTTATGTCCACAATAATTATTGTAAATAAATATTTTATTGCAATTTTGTCCTTCAGAGTATAATTTTTTTCTCCGTCTCATTAGTTTTTTATGGATCCTATGGGAAGTGAATTCCAAACATTCTCGCAACACTAAAAATCTCAAATGGATTCATCGTCACAAATTTAGAGTTAATTGCAGCAATCACACCAAACTATCATCGTTTTTACACATAAACCACTAAACTTTTTTTTGTTGCATCGATACATATAACTTATTCGAGTTTTGCAGATAAATCACCAAACTTATTTTTCATTTGGCAGATAAACCACCAAACTTATTATCCGATCATTTTTTGTCGAAAATCCACACGTGACTTGCGCATGATAAACTTTTAATGGTTGTTTTTGTAAAAACAACCTTTTTAGCATGCTAAAAGTGTAAAATTTCTTCCCACCTTTCTTTTCCATAACAATTTTTTTGAATCATCAATAGTTCTCTCTCCTAATATCTAGAACCTCCATTGTTGAAGATGAGCGGCTCCTTTACCTACTAAAAAACGTGTTTTGACAAAAAAAAATCCTTAAAAATTTATAACGCGCAAGTTACATGTGGAATTCCGGCGAAAAATGATTGAAAAATAAATTTGATGTTGTATATGTCAAAATCCTTATAGTTTATATGTATAAGTGCCACAAAAGAAAGTTCAATGATTTATGTGCAAAAATGGTGATAGTTTGATGTGGTTGCTGTAATTAACCCACAAATTTATGTGCTGATTTAGTCTCACATAGATCACAAAATGCTTCTCTTCTTTTTTCAAATGGAATTTTGTATTTAAAACTGTTTCATCTAATATCCCAAATGATAATTGCACACCATAATATTATGTAATATCGTTTATTAACATATGACATGAGCAGTTATGATTCATGTGATCGAACTCATCTTTAACTTTCGAATAATTCATCCGTTATTTTTCGGTAGATTATTTATGTTTAGTGCTAATATTTTTGGAAAATCCAAACCTAAGTTGCGTATTTTTTGTCCTAAAACGTATATCGTAACGGGATTGAAGACTCTGATATTTAGGCGAATAAAGTTCAATTAAGGATTAATTGCATCGACTCCTCAAAAATTATTGCGGTTTTGCACATAAATCACTACTTTTTATGACATCGATACATATAAATTATGCAGGGTTTGGCCGATAAACCACCAAACTTATTTTTCGATAATTTTTAACTGGAATTATGCATGTGACTTGCGCGTAATAATCTTTTAAGGGGTTTTTTTATACAAGCAACATTTTAGTATACCAAAAGTGTAAAATTCTTTTATACCTTTTTTTCCCTATCAATTTGTTTGAATCACCAACGGTACTTTCCCCTAAATTCTAAAAACTCTGTTGTTGAAGATGAGCGGCTCCTCAAAAACCTGTTTGGACAAAAACAACCCTTAAAAGTTTATAACGCGCAAGTCATGTGTGTTATTCCAGTGAAAAATGATCGAAAAATAAGTTGGGTAATTTATCTGTCAAAACCCATACAGTTTATATGTCTTAGTGCCAAGGAAAAAGTTTAGTAATTTACATGCAAAAAGACGCTAATCATTTGGTTGGATTGTTGTAATTGACCCTTCTATTAAATACGACATAAAACTTTCACCATATTATTTATCGAATATATTATAGAGTAATTTTATTATACCTCTGGTGTATTAAAACACCTAATATTTTACCTGTTATCAAAGGTAACCTACAGGTGACATTTAACCTGCCAAAAAGGTAATGGGTTGTTAAAATGGCATATCTCCTTTTCTTTTTCACTTTTTTCTTTTTCAAATTGACTTTTTAAGATTATATCGATGTTATGGGCTTACAAATATTTTTTTCTTTTCTCCTTTTGTAAGATGTTATTTTTTCCTTTCCAATTTCCATTAAAAAGTTATGTTTCAGGTGTTCTTTTTAGTCCTCCTTTTTAATTAAAGTATTTCTTTTAAAATTTACCCAAAATATTTATAGTCTGAAAGCAAATATTTTTTTACCATAGAGTTCAGAGTTTATAAAATACAATTAGATAGTTTTGTATCTATCTACTCGCTGGGTTTCAAATTGTATCTCCACCCCCCATATTGTATATCATAATTCTTTTAAGGGTTAACTAAAATAACATAAAATAAAAATTAATTTTGGCTCAATTTTTATTTAAAACATGAACTTTAAAGGATAGCAAAAAACTCACCAACTTTTAATTTTTTTTCAATTTTTCAATTACAACACAGAGTGCGTCTCTTTTTTTTTCATCTAATTATATCGTTACCAATATCATTAGATTAACCTTGACAAGGTTATATTATATCCATCATATATTTTACAAGTTGTCTTCACCACCACCGTGAATTGAAAGTAGAAGTTTTGACAATCGTGACTTGAATCGTCGATTCATTAGATTTATAACAACCTTTGATAAAATAGGTGATGAATATATAATGAACTCATTTAAGTTGATCTAACGATGATGTGACAACGCAATTAGATGCCAAAAATGTGATCGAAATTGTAATTAAACAAAGAGAAAGTTAGTTAAAAAATTATTACCTATTAAAGTAAATGTTGTAATTGAAAATCTCCCCATCTAGTGTTTGCAAATTATATAATTTTATACGAAAATATTTAACGAATTTATAATTCTATCACACTATTAAAAAAAAATTATTGATTAACTCAACCGATCTTCGATTCTATCCACGCTCCACTTTTCTATCCAAACCTTTTATGTATATAGCTATATATTCTCTACGTCATACCCTAATTTGTACATTTTCTTTTTTGGTCCGTCCCACAATTAATTTGCACACCCTTGAAAATAAAAAATTTCTTACAATTTTCATCCTCAATCTCCACCTTGGAAAAGGTCAACTAAAAAACAAAATACAAACCTTTTCTTAATATACGTGTCCTTTTATACGTGCAAAATAAACTAGAAAGGAGAGAGTACAATTTAATCTCATTTTTCGCAGTTCACCCCATTTATTTAAATTTGGTCTCGGACTTGATTAAAAGTTATACTTAAAATGTAAAATTAACACCAAAAAGTTTCTGAAGTATTATATCTTGTACCCTAGAAATTATATTATGTTTTGCATAAAAGTCATAGACTTTTTGAAAATCTAGAAAATAATTTCACACAAAAAATATACTACCTCCGTCCCAACTTAATTTGTCTACTTGTCATTTTGGTTTGTCCCACCTTAACCTGTCAGCCATAAATGGTAAATTTCTCTCACAATCTCCACCTCAAAATCTTCATTGTCAATCTCCACCTTAAAAAGGTCAAAGATTCCACAAAATCTGTTTTTTCTTAACCTCCGTGCCCGATCAACCTACGCATATTAAGCCGGGACGTATCTAAAATATAAAAGTTACATAAATAGAAACTAAAATATTATGTTTAATATTTTAGAAATTATATTTCGCAAGAATAGGCTAGCTCCAAAAAAAATGTCATGCAAATATTTACGTATATAACACCATTCAATACAACCTAAAATAGTAAAGAATGGTTATACATAGAACTTAGACGTTCTCTCTCCTCTATAATTTTTCACTGAAACTTAGAATTCAAATTAGAATTACCCAGTGAAATAATTTGTAAGTTAAACCACTTATAATTAGTGACCTGGTTAGCCATTAACTAGTCACTTCTAATTTTTAATCTAATTGCAATGACTAAATGAAAGTTAATCCAATGATCCAATCTTCTAGCTTATAATTGTTAACCTAATCGCTATGACTAAACTTCTAATTTTTAATCTATTCAATATGACTAAATGGAAGTTAATCCAATCTTCTAACTTTCAATTTTTAATGTAATCGCTATGACTAAATGGAAGTTAATTCAATGATCCAATCTTCTAGGTGTATTAATAGTTTAATACAACAAATGTATTATAGAACAACCTTATATTACATGTGTGATAAATGTTACGAAGATGAGTGCAAATTTTGTTTACATCGAAACATATTCATGTCTAGCAGTCCCTTTCATCATAGTCAATTAGTTGATAGGGCATTGCGTTTATTTCCAATCACAAACGTGCAAGCTACCAACACTAACAAATAACTCCCTCTCGTCAAATTAGAAAATTATTTATAAATATGACTATTTTTAATCAATTTTATAAAATACGACTTCTCAAAAACCAAGGGCTATCAAATAATTATGCTTTTAGAAAAGTACATTGAATTGATTTTATATAAAAAACTAAAATTTAATAGTGTTTTGAAATAAAATGATGCTAAAGTTAAAAATGAATTTGAGTGTTAGCAACTTCTGAGAATTACCTTGTAATAACTTTTCAGAAGGCATTTTGGTACCCATTAAGATTGCAAACCCAATATGAATAATAGATTTTAAAATGTGACTTTGAACGTTTAAATGGGTTTGCAAACACCCTCTCATTCACTTACGCTTATTTTGTTTTCTTATTTGACAAGTAACCCTCGAAATTAAATAAAAAATTAATATTTATACAGACTGAGCATACTTCATTGCCTCACTAACAAAATTATTTTCCATTCTGGTACATCCCACAAATAAATCACTTACTGTATTAATTGCATATTTAATTATTCTTAAAGTGCCTTAATACATATTTATACATTAAATGGGAAGTATAGATACAAAAAAAACAGATAAATTTAGTACTTCAACTGTATTAACTTCTTTTTTTTTAATCTGGGTGCAAGTTTTTTTGAGGAAAGAAGTCTTTTATAGGACAGAAGGATTACATAAAACCTGTAATTTAAGATAATTGAAAGCTTACCAACCCTATATTACAAACCTAACAAACCATCAATCATAAAAAAGCTCGTGCAACTTCTTATCTGATAACATCCCAACTCAATGGGCAAATTGATAAGGACTTTCAAGGCTGTAATATTTATTTCTACCAAAAAGAAACTTGACCGTAATCATTTAGGTTATACTCAAATTGATAGGTGGGCAACAATTTTTCAGATGCATAATTCCAAAGCCCCCAATATGTTCTTCAGATCCAACGAACAAAATTTTAACATGGCTTAACAAAAACTTTAACATAAACACCATTAGCAAAGATTTTTTATTTCTCACCAACTCTATGCAACTAGGGCAATCCCAAACAGTCGTAGTGGAGACAACCAAATGCCAGGCGCATCATTAACGAAATAAAATGCACAGTTCATTTAAACACGATGCGAAAATTGCAACCTAAAAACAGATAATACCATGCACAAGTGTGATAATACAGCACCAACTACAGACACCCGAGTTAAATAGCAACAATACAAAATATTTGAATAAATCCGCAACTTATAAATTATAATCTTCTTCGTACATGCAAGCAGAAGGGTCTCAAGGTGAAGAGACTCATGGGCTCATTGCAGAGAACTTGGCAGAAACGTATCAAGCATGGAGCTGGAGCTCCAATGGTGTCAAATAAAATTATAATCTAAAGACCACGGTTGTATACGGTTCAAATACAGGTGCCACCCCACTCCACACCCCACCCACCAACAAAAAAGAAGATGATGAAAGTTTTACATGTTCAGAAGCATATACAACGCCACAAGGCGAAGAATTTTAAGAAAATTGCCTACCAAGGTCAGATTGAGAAACAGGGTTCCAGTTAAAGTAGGAAAGTCGGGACGAAATCAATTTGGCAAAACATAACGAAAACTCTTCGCTTTTCATGAAAATAAATTTGACTAACCTTCATGGAATCCCAAAACTCATTTTATAAGATAAAAGATGAAATAAAGTAAAGTTTTAGGGTTTTGTTTAAGGAATAAGTTAAATGGCAACTCCAAATATTGGATTAATACCTGCCAGTAGCGTGTGAAGCCGATCATCGTAAAATCTAAACAAATGCCATAACAAGTTGAGGAGACGCGCATCAAAGCCGCAGACATGCAATGAAAGAAGCATCTAGCAAGTAGCCCAGTTAGGACCAACAATCATTCAAATTGAAGATCCAGAGCAGGGAAGGGAAGGTCGAGACCACAAGTGCAGATGAAGCCGATCATCTTTAAATCTAATTAAATACCATATTATTTGAGGAGAAGCGCATCATGGCCGCAGGCAGACATGCAATGAAAAGAAGCATCTAGCAGAGTAGCCAGCTGGGATCGACAATCATTCAAATTGAAGATCTCACAGCAGAGAAGGGAAGATCGAAACCACAAGTGCAGATGAGCAAAAGCAATGAAGCGTGTGAAGCCGATCATCATCCTTACATCTAATTAGATACCATTTAATTATTTGAGGAGAGGCGCATCATGGCAGGAAGCAGACATGCAGTGAAAAGAAGCATCTAGCAGAGTAGAGCCAGCTGGGATCGTCAATCATTCAAATTGAAGATCCCACAGCAGGGCAGGAGAAGGTCGAAACCACAAGTGCAGATGAACAAAAGCAGTACCAGGTAGACACCTCGACACAAAAAACAAAATCATAAACTTTTAGCAATGCTCCTTATAAATGACTAATGGAAGACATCAACTAGCAACATCAGATCCGCATAATAAGAAGTTATAATAGAGATTAAGCAACAAACTTACTACTCAAGTAGTAATGACACTCAACCAAATCCACGAGTCGAAGCTGAGGGCCTCGCCCAGCTTGAAATAGATGTAAATAATCCGACCATAGTAAACACACAATTTGAAAAACTTCTGCATAGATTCAATAGTACTACTAATTTTTCCAAGCTCAGCTTCTGCTCCTGCGCCTGTCCCTGATCCCATTTCTGAATAAGATATAAAATGCAACTGAATCAGGATGATAGTCCGATTGGAAACGAAAAAACAAGAAAAATAATACAGGAGCAGACTCCCACCACCAGGGAGAAGCATGAATGATAGACGAAATATGAATAGTTTAACCACAGAACTACTTAGCAATGAGTGTTTGATGAAATCATAGAAGAACATTAATTTTGTCAACCCAATACCATGCCCTCCACTACTAAGATAATACTTCAAATCATTTCATGTTTATTTGATACATAGCTGTCTAAGGAGCGAGGCGCGCCAAGGCACAAGGGGCCATCTGGCGCCCGAGGCGCCTTTTTGACACAGTTGCCAACAATTTAAAAAACCAGCACCAATAGCAAAGTTAATCAATTATACTCATTTTTAGGCTAAAATAAACATTAAACAAGTAAATAATTGCACAAACACGCAAAAACAAACAACAAAATAGTTAGAAATTCAAACAAGTTCATTAAACATGCAAATCTAAAATGGTCGGCGGTTGGCAGCAGGCGAGAGTGGTCAGCCGGCTGTTGGCACTTGCATGGGTGAGACCTTGTTTTTATTGTTTCTCTACTTCTATTTTTTTAAATTTTCTTTTGAAACCTAGGTTCTAAGTGGTTAAAGAAGTGTTGAACAACTTAAACATTAAAAGAAGGGTCAAATTAACTTAAAAAACGTTTTTTGAAACATAATAGGCAGTGTGCTCAAAAGGCGCGCGCCTCTCCTGAACTGCGCCCGCCTTTGATGTATAGAGGCGCATACTCCAAAATCTAGTGCGGCGCCTCAGGCGCGCGCCTCCTGAACTGCGCCCGCCTTTGATGTATAGAGGCGCATACTCCAAAATCTAGTGCGGCGCCTCAGGCGCGCGCCTCCTGAACTACGCCCGCCTTTGATGTATAGAGGCGCATACTCCAAAATCTAGTGCTTATTATGTATATATTCGACAGCTATGATTCAATAGCATGTATATTGCTTATTATGTATATATTTGAATTACAACATCACCCTTCCAAACCAAGCGGCCATATCTAATTGTAAGTTGGATGAAGTAAAGCCCTCACAACAATCTATATTTGGCTAAAATAAAGAAATCAGGTTTACTGGTGGGGTCAAATTTATATTATCAGAACAAGACAGTATAAAACGAAGATTTTTTCAAAAAACAAAGAAAAACAAGGGAACACTTACGTCACCCATAAGTTCTGTGAACATTTACCCAACACAAAAGCAATCACGGTTGAAAGAAAAAAGACTATACCCATTAGCATATGGCACCTCCTCCCGCCCACGATAGGGAGATCTGCTGTAGCTGCGGGGTCTTGGTGATGGACTACGGCGTCGAGGTGAACGACCACGAGGACTGTAACTCCTATCCCAGCATAACAACATCAGGTAAACATGCAGTTTGTAATACGAGCTAAATAATTAGATCTTCAAATCAACATTATTTGTACCCAACACTTTTATGACTATAACTTCACCTTCGACCATAGCTAGGGCTCCGGCGATATCTAGGTGCTGGGCTACGACTCCTGCGCCTTCCAGAACCTCCTCGCATACGGCACTCGCGGGCAAAATGACCAGGCTCACCACATTCATAGCATTTCAGATCTGACCCAGAACGTCCACGTCCCCCGCCACGGCCACCTCCACCTCCACCTCTAGAGTTGTGGGATAACTCAACTCTCCAGCCATTTTTACCTATACATGGCACACCACACCAAAGACACGATTTTGTGAATCCAAAAATAAAACTTTGGGTGAGAACAGAAAAAAAACAAGTGGAAACATCTAATATATTCAACCAAGGTATACGGCTGAATTTTCAGCTTGTTGAACTATGCACATGTAACAAATTTAACAGCAGAAAACACACCATCAAGATCTCTAATGGCGTCTTGGGCATCCCTGCGGTCATCAAAATCGATGAAAGCATAACCAGGTGGTCTTCTGGCAACCCACACACTGCAAAAAACATCCAAAAATATATTAAGGGAGTTGTCCAAGTAATATTGGCAAAAGATTGACTGAATGAGAGAAGTAAAACTTGACGCAGATCACACATCTTCTAGACAACAATCCTAAACATCGCTGGTAAAAGAGCTTAAGAATATTCAAGCGCATATATTAATGAGGCGATAAATTAAAAAGCCTAGCTAACAATAGGCATATCAAAATTCTACAAAAAATTGGAAAAGGGATCGGTGGTGATAGAATATATACAGTTAACAGAAGAAAAAATGCACGAGCACATATTGTTGCACCCATGAAAATTGCATCATAATATGCGTTACCTTCTTATGACTCCAAACGCCCGGAATTCATCCTCGAGTTCTCGTTCAGTGACTCTGGGATCTAGATTTCCAACATAAACCCTTGACATCTTCAATCAAACTTTCTTGAAATAAAACCTAACAATATTCAAATAAAAAGGAAAACGAACAATTCAGCAACTCTATTCTACTAAAAATCAATTATCGAAAGACATTCTACTAAAATTCAATTATCCAAACACATTTGACGAGGATCCGAGAAAAAATAGGTGAAATACTCGACAATCAAGAGACAAAGTAGAATCAAGAGACGTAATAACTTCGGAAGTAAAAGTTAATAAACGATATATGTAATTTCTGAAGGAGATGAAGCATTCATCGGAAAAGGAAGAGAGGAGAGGCACCTGAAACCCTAGTTAATTTCTTGGAAAACCCTAGCGGCTGGACAACACTGAATGAGATCCGAAGGAGTGGAGTCGTATTCGTATAAATACTAGATGCCCACCCGGGGCTATAAATTAACCACATTGATATAAAAGCGTATAACATATGTAAATAACTTGATATTCTCTCCATCCCAAAATAATTTCGTTTTAGCATATAAATTTTGTCCCAAATAAATGTTGTTTTATGAATTCAAGGTATAATTTTTACTAATCTTCTAGAATTACCCTATGTTATAAATGAATATAGAAAAATGATGTTCATAAGATAGTGAAAAACACAACTTTTTCCAGATAAAAATATAGTAATTAAACTTAAGTAAGGACATGTGAGTCAGTTTATGAACCTCCTTAATCTGTATACAATTTCATAAAACATTAATTATTTTGGGACAAACAGAGAATAAGAGGAAAAAACCTTTAAACTCATAATAATATTACAAACTAAGGGCAGATAATTAGTACAAATTAATGTAAATACAAATACATATTCTGAAATAGCTCCCTGCATACAGAACTCATAGTTTTTTTTTTTTTTTATAGCCATGTAAATAACTTTTGAAAAACAAAATCCAGTACAATTTGTTTCCCAATTAATCAAGACGTATAAGGCTCAGAAACAAAATTCTAGGTCAATTTTCTTTCTTCTTCTTTTTTTTTTTTTTTTTTACTTAGAACAAAAGGAAAGAGAAAGATATTTTAGTAATTTATTATCTATTATCTTTTAGTAATTTATTATCAGTTGCATTAAGTAAAATTCATATTTATATATAAAAAAAATCAGATAAAAAAAATATATCACATAAATTATAATATAATGAGAAGATGGATTTCTATGTATTATTTTTTATTTTTTATTAAAGTTTCATCTATTGAATAACATCATATTTTTTTTCAAAAGGAAGTTCAATAGTATAAAACATGAGGCTATCCAAAATAAAATAATAAGAAAGGGAGAAATTCCATTCAACAGTTAATGGTTTGATGTTGCAATTGTGTGTGATTTGCAGATAAACAAAAGAAGAAGACAACGAAAATTTGAACTCAATAATTCTCCCTTATTTTATTTGGATTGGAAAAAAAAAAAACAGAATTGGTTGTGCTTGATGATGGATCATCATGCGCAGACCGATAAGAGAGTGGAAATTTAATTACTGTTGAATCTGAATCTAATAATTTAGCAAGAAACACATACGCATTTTCTGGCTCACATTGCAATTTTCTTATAGTTAGTTCAATAAAAAGTGCAGCATTGACACGTGAACACATATTAATATGAGAAGCACGATTGAATCATAAACGGGAGTAGCAGTTATTTTGTGAAAATTGTTGGTTACTTTGTTTTCAACTTTAAGAAAGGGCATTAAGAAAGGAGATAGTATCATACCGGTGCAGAGATTAAGGGTCCTAACAACTTGGTCTTGCAGTGTCGATTCAAAGGAGATAGTATCATACCGGTGCAGAGATTCACGGTCCTAAAACCTAAGTCCCGCCTAAACGTTAGAGCAAGCTCGACTCAAAGTAGATAGTATCATACCAGTGCCGAGATTAAGCCTCCTAACAACTAGCTCCCTCTCCCCCTCCCAAATGCTAGAGCGGGATCGATCAAAAGTAGATGGTATCATACTAATATGAGATTAAGGGCCCATCAGTACCTAATAACTATATCCTGCCTAAACGTTAGATTGTCCTCGGCCGCTTACATTTTTCTCACTCCTCCTTGCTTAACAACTCTACACCTCGCTTAATTCGTCTAGACCTTGATAAACCATGCTTATGAGTTATGCCCGAACTAGACATTAAACCTCAGTTTATCATCTGACTAGCATCTACGATCTTTTGGAACATTATTTATAACAAGTGTTATGTGTTCATTTTAAGTTGGTCCTTTACCTCCCCTCACTAAAAATGAAAAATATATATTTCGAGATCACAATCTTAAAAAATTGAGTACCTTTGTTCATCTTATTTTCTTAGAATTTTATGAGTCACACTCAAATTACACGTACTACACACACTACAAACACATACACACATATGCACTACAAACACTTCCTCCACACACTACACACAATCCACATACTTCACACACACTAGTCATTACACAAACACCACACACACTAATTAAAATGTGTGTTTGATAGTGGATTTCAAATTTGTCTGCCAAATCTATAGCAAAACTCCTTAATTAAATTGCAAGCTAATAAGCTTTTGAAACAACTAATAGGATATTTGATTTTACAGTGTGAAAACTTTGGTTTGGCTAAACTTATAAGTTCCTCAACTTATAAGATGTTTGGGAGCTTGTAAACTCTTAAACTGTATTTTTACAATATAAGATGTTAAACAATTAATAAGGAGTATAAGTAAGCTCTTGGAGCTTACAAGTTCCAAAGAATAAATAATAAAGTAACTTAGTTCATCTTATTTTCTTAAGATCTTATAAATCAAACTCATATTACAGATTTGTATTCTAAAAACACACATACACACTTCCTTAACACACAATAACAATTCATTTATACACACTAGACACAATTTACACACACTAGATACACTATACATACTACACATACTTCAAATTAAACAATAATCCCAACACGTATTTGATTATCGACTCCTAGTATATCCACAAAATCCACAGGTTAAGAGGGGATGTTTAAGATGGCTTGTGCTCAGAAGGACGAAGAGGGGGTGGGCCATCCCGACAAATATTTAGTTTGGGTTGTGGATACGATATTGGTAATCTACCATACAATTGATGATTACTCTTATTCCAACTAACCTATTATATTATCCCAACATAAATATCACTTTTTACTATTCAAATTTATCGTACACATCTTGATTGTGCCCAATCAAATATGCCACAAACACTTACAACCCAATCCAAAATTGAAGGGCATTAAGAAAGGAACTTTGTATTTGATGCAAGGTTCCACTTTGATTCGGTCTACTTCTGTTCGAAGTTGTTAGTGTCCCATTGTTTGGGGCAAAATTGGTACTTAAGGCGCATCTGGTACATTGGGTACAACTGGCCCAAAATTGAATTTGGTTTGTTTGAGTTTGGTTTTGTTCGAATTTGTGAGGAGGTTTGATTTGAGGTGGAGCTTCATCTGAAGAAGCTGCATCATTTGGGGATTCAAGGCGAGGTGGAGATTGTTAGGATTTGTGCCTTGAATCTTATTGGGGTTGAATTGACGTTCGTATCGAGGTGGAGGAATTGGAATTTGAAGCTGGAAGAACGACGCGGTCGCGTCACTTTGTGTCTGGAAAATAAAGATTGCTGCTGGAGGGCGTCTCGGCCGAGACGAGATAGACTCGGCCGAGTCTACTTAGGCGGACAGTTTTCTGGGCCTACGCAGATTTAGGCCCAATAGGTACTCTTACGATGGAAAGCCTCTTGTTGCTATTTTGTTAAAATAGTCTTGATCCTGTAGTAACATGTAAACATGTATTTCAATTATAATTCAATAATACTTATATTAGTATCTTTTTCCATTTGAACATAATTTTTGGTTGTAAATTGTACATTACAGATTTATACATTGTGTTCAACTTTAATTAATGTACTGTCTTAAAGAAATTTTAGAACAATTTCAAATAAGACGACTGGCTATGCAACCTAGATATATCATATAAGCGGCCAACTCTAATTTCATTGCACAACTCACCTGTCATAATCTTATATGCTTGCAACTCATTTTCTGTACACATAATCTTATAAATTTCATATATTTATAATTTTATCTTTTATTTTTTAAATAACAAAGATAAAATTATGAAAATACTTCAGTTACTATTCCGTACATGTGACTAGGATGTATTTACATGAACACTCACTCTGTCAACAAGCAACAGTCGTCATGCTATAAAAAACTTTAATACAGTTACTCTTAAGAGAAGATAAGGCTCTTGAGGATATATTACTCGAAGAATTTGGAAGCCATGCATACAAAATCATAAATCAGAAAGAAGAAGAAGAAATTTAATTCTACAACACATTTCTCAGTGCCCAGTTTCGGACTGCAATCTACTCTTGTTGGATGATAACTGCCTCCTCGGCTATTATCCACTCTTCACTCCCATATTTTACTCCATGTAATGACTCCCCACAGCTCTGCCAAGTTATACACACCATTTATACATTTAAATTCATCATAAAACCACTTGTAATGCCACATACGAACCAAGTTTAGAACAATCAATAAACATTAGAAGACTCATTTTTTGGAGGCCTAGTATGAAATTACGAATTTATGACCCAGAAAAATAGAACGATGCTTACCATGGAACAAGTGTAGACTAACAAAGTCAGCCAATTACATTTGTCTAAAAATGTCCTCTTTTCATCATCAGCTTCTTCCTGTAAGAAGTATATCAGTGGGGCCATCAGCTGCATTTCAAAATGCCTTGTCCCGCCACAGAGTCTACACAACCCAGGATCTCCCATCTCTTTAGAGGCCAATAGAGGCCTTCCACCGTAAGAGTACCTATTGAACAAAGATATGAGACAGAATTAGATGGCTGATAAGAGCCAACGATAACGGCCTTTAATATAGTCACATCATTGTGCCTCATAGGCATCCTACGTAGAAAAGAGGTAGGTTTACCCGAGCTTCTTACCTCAAGCACTGCTCTGGGTATGCATCCATACGTTTCTTGAACTTAAGGTATGTTCTGTCAGCGTTTAATGCTCTATCATACTCATAATTCTCTTCTTCATATGTTTCGCCATTTGGATGATCGTCGTTATTGCTCTCACACTCTTGGGTAGAGATCAAGGGGTACATAGAACTTTCAGGACTGGATTTTTTTAATATTTTCTCTTCTTCAGTGTATATGTAGAAGCACGGCATCACTGGAATGAACCAACATAGATATATATCAAGAACAGTTCAGCTTAAAATCATTTCATAAAATTTTATCATCTACTACAGATAACCACATCGTGTTATGTTATTTAATATATTTCCTCATGAAACTATCAAGTACAACCATCATGAGATGAAAGCTGATGAGATAGTGTACTACTTGTATCGCATCTAAGAACATAAGAAGTAACTCATACTGCACCAGCCTGATGCTCTCTCTCAATATTATCAATGATGCCTCCAACTTTAGTACTAGATGCAAAAACAATGATAACAAATATTCATGCTGATTCGGTGTTCCAAAATAAAGTGGCCTGACAATATAGTGTTAAACAGAGTTCAAAATTCATACTTATGGGTGCTTAAAAAAGAAGTATGAAGCTTACCCGGTATTGTATCATCAACAGACATAGCTGATTGACCTGCGGGTGGAGACTTTCTACAGGATTTGGCATCACTTTTCTGCTTTTTGCCACTAGAACTTAAAGTTGTAGCTTCAGAAAATGCTCTAGCCAACTCCTCCAAATCCATGTCATCGTCAGTCTCATGACCTTCCTCTTTTCCAACGTTAAAAGACCATAGATCCTTCTGCCAGTTATCATTGGAAGTAGAAAGAGAAGACTCGGGTAATTGAACCACTTCATTGCTTGAAACTTTCTGAACTCGAAGAGCTCGCCATCTGCAACAGATCAGCAATTAAGAGGATGGAAATAGTAATCAAGTCCAATAGCATAGCAAAAATGAACTGGAAACATCAGTTGAGCAATCGACCAACAAAAGTGGTACATTTTCACAACAAATTTGGAAAAGGACCTTACAGGAGGCTCTCACAATCTGGAACCACACAGCCAAAAACATAAACCAGTCGCTCCTCGATTACCAAAGATTGACTTGAAATCGGAGCATAAACCTGGAAACAAAAACAAAAATTAAATGATCATATATAGAAGATCTCCTACCATTCTCTATCTTACAATTAAACAATAGTCAATGGCCATTTACACAAAAATGTATCTTTAAAGGACCAGTGGGTCCAATTTGCCAAGCAAAATTGATTATCACCGGAACTCTAAGGATTCATGATATGAACCTGTGCGACGAGACCAAGATTGCTTTCACATGTACTGCACTTAAGTAGATCATTCTTATCCTTTGCAATTGGAGAGGGCCAATCCTGATTAAATATATACTAACATCAGATTCAAGACTGCAAACAAAAATATAAATAATATAAAATTAGGGGCCCGCTTGGTTGGAGAGTTTATGAGTAGGGAATGAGAATAAATGATGATCCATTCTCATTTATGGTGCTTGATACATAATGAATAAGTTAATCAATATCCCAATTTATTAATAACTCCTCCCACATTATTCCATAGTATGATTAACCTCTCATTCATACTCATTACCATTGATGATTTGCAACTAAGCGGACCCTAAAATTGAAAAAAAAAAAAAAAAAAAAAAAAAAAAAATGTAATGCTACATACAGGAAATCCTCCAATTTTTGTTGTGTATATGTCAGCTGCTTCAAAATTACTCTCAGCCCATGGCCCTGGCAGGCCTAAAATAACTCTGTCCATATCTTTTTTTCTGGTAGAATGATAAGTTAATGATCACACTAATGTTAGATGTGTTCGGCATGCCAATATAGTATATCAGAAAAAAAAATGGTTTGATATGGTTTCCCACCTCCATTAACAATTGAATTTACAACTTAGGATGAGAATTAGTTATGGACAAATATGTTCAATATTTCATCAATGTCCATACTCTTTGAACACTGATAATATATGACAATGCCAAATTCTGCAACTTGCCATATACAATTTAAATTACGACGACCTTATACTGAGAATTAATTAAGAACAAACACATTGAAGAGTTTATCACTGGCCATCTTTCCAGATACTGAATATTCTATGAGAATGTGAAATCAATCTTATGGCTACGCTACCCATCCATTAATGACCGAATTACAGCCTCATGATAAGGATTAATTAAGAAGAAACACATATCAACAGCAATATTTCAGACTCCGAAAGGTCTATGAAAATGTCATATTTATACTTTAAAATACCTAAAGCATCCTACACAGTTACAAAAAGCAAATACACACACACAAACATCATATTTATGTGTACTTGTAGATAAGTCTATATGCATATTGTTGAGGGCTTTTGGGTTCTAACACATGTTTTGTATAACTAGACAACCACGCCACAGGGTTAACAACAATATTTTCAACAACAGCAACAACACAAGTCTAAAATTATATCGAAATCTTAAAGCAGAACTAGCATATCGGGCTGGAAAAAAATCCATGAGGAAGCCGTTGAACTTACCAGAAAATAAAATTTTGCTGCCCAAATCTCTCAGTAGCTCAGCTCAAAACCCTACGCCCACAGAGAGGGAGAGAGAGAAAAGAGAGTGGCGGAATTCGACGACGTCGTTTACTCGTTTAGTTTGCATGATATAAGTTGAAATGATTATGTACCAGATTATTCATTAATTACCAACAAATAATTAAAGGAAAAAAAATCATTATTAGTCTATGTTAAGACTTGTCTAGAAAATATTATGTAATTTTTATATATTTAATTTTGGTTCTGTATCTTTTGAAATTTGTTCAATTTAAGGACACAGTTCATGGTCGATGCTCAATTTGATCGGAATTAGTCACGCTCGCTGCACGAGACAATTAAAGTTGGAACTTTCTGGTTATTAAGCTGATGTGGTAAAATTATATAGTCCACGATGACAATCCACGTCATTTAATTAATCAACGGCGTCGACATCATTTCATGGAGCACCAACGGAGTAGTGATTAACGGCGTTTTCGATGGTGCAAGTCTCGTCGCAGCTTGTCATCATGGACTAATTTTTACAACATCAACTTAATAATAGAAAGCCCCAATTTTAATTGTCACATGCAACGAATGTGACTGATTCCGGTTAAATTGGACGTCGGCGATGGACTGTGTCCTTAAATTAGACAAATTCTAGAAGATACATGACCAAAATTGAACGTATAGGAGTTACATGATATTTTCTAAACAAGCCCTAAAACTAATAACTATTTTTTTTCTCAATAATTAAATCCAAATCACACATAGTATGGCAAAAACTTGTGTGCATATGATGCATCCATAATAAGCTTATTGTACACCACCCCATGAACAAGATCCGTGCGCGCCCATTTATTTTCCCCCACCCGCACTATTTTTTCTGTTATTATTTTTTTTGTTTGATTTGCGGAAGAGATAAGTTACATATATTATGCCGCGTTTGTGTTTTAAAATTAGGATGTGGTGCTGCGGTTTCACTCACGCGGGATCAAATCCCGCTGCCTCCAACTGATGCATTGATTTTTTTTTTCTTATATGTTATATTATGCGAAACCCTAAACCTTAAACACTGCAAAAAAACATCCAAAAATATATTAAGGGAGTTGTCCAAGTAATATTGGCAAAAGATTGACTGAATGAGAAAAGTAAAACTTGACGCAGATCACACATCTTCTAGACAACAATCCTAAACATCGCTGGTAAAAGAGCTTAAGAATATTCAAGCGCATATATTAATGAGGCGATAAATTAAAAAGCCTAGCTAACAATAGGCATATCAAAATTCTACAAAAAATTGGAAAAAGATCGGTGGTGATAGAATATATACAGTTAACAAAAGAAAAAATGCACGAGCACATATTGTTGCACCCATGAAAATTGCATCATAATATGCGTTACCTTCTTATGACTCCAAACGCCCGGAATTCGTCCTCGAGTTCTCGTTCAGTGACTCTGGGATCTAGATTTCCAACATAAACCCTTGACATCTTCAATCAAACTTTCTTGAAATAAAACCTAACAACATTCAAATAAAAAGGAAATCGAACAATTCAGCAATTCTATTCTACTAAAAATCAATTATCGAAAGACATTCTACTAAAATTCAATTATCCAAACACATTTGACGAGGATCCGAGAAAAAATAGGTGAAATACTCGACAATCAAGAGACAAAGTAGAATCAAGAGACGTAATAACTTCGGAAGTAAAAGTTAATAAACGATATATGTAATTTCTGAAGGAGATGAAGCATTCATCGGAAAAGGAAGAGAGGAGAGGCACCTGAAACCCTAGTTAATTTCTTGGAAAACCCTAGCGGCTGGACAACACTGAATGAGATCCCCCCTTTACTATTAAAGAGAGAGGCTTCATATGTGGTTTTGGTTACGTGTCAGTATTACATTCATTCCTGGAAAATTGCCTATATATATTTCTCTTTGTCCCATTCCTGGCCATTTCCAGAAGTATGCCCATTTTCTTGTAAAAATAATACTTTCCTTGAATTATCACCACATTGCCGAGAAAAGCAGATACTATAGAGGCTTTTAGCCCAAAACCAGCTGCAAACATGTTTGAAATGGTCATATGAGTTCGTCTACACCCACTACAATAACCATAAGGAAGAGAGCCAAGGTAAATTTCAATATAGTATTGGAACCATTTGAAATTGCTGATGACGCCCCCAAACAAACGAGCAATATCAGATTCCAAACTGTAGGGAGTCAGGCAAATCCGAGCTTCCCGGTTATTTTGATTTTGAGGATAAATTTGGCCCTAAATCTCCCACAATTTGGCAACAGCTGAGAAACTTGCCCCCCTATCCTCCTCAGTCCATGATTTTGACTTCACAACCAACAAGCAGTTCTTTTGTTTGTTTGATTGATATACAATGTCGCCTAGGCAGTAGACTAGGCTATAAAGTTAGATTTAATTTGGAAAACTCATCTTCAATCACCTAAATTTAGAGAAATTTGCAGACAGGCCAGGACTTCATATGGGGTGTTTTTCATCTATAAAACTCTGCTAGAACACATTATAGTTGGTTGGATTTCCAATGTGCATGTTTCCCTCTGAAAACTATGACATCTGTATTCATGTAGGACACATTTAGATGCTTGGGCGGAGCACCAACTCGGCAAAATCTCAAACCGGAGGAAACACGGGCTAATTCACGAAAAAGAAGAACAGAGAAAGACTGAGATATTGTCTTAAACTGACATCCCTAGTACATAATGTCCTTAATTGCAAAATCCCTAGAGTTAGAGAACGAAATTTACGGATAACAATCAGGGCCATATAAAAGCGAGAAGGATTTTGCAGAGAAGCAAATTAAATTTCAGAATTTAACAGCTAAAAACCTATCATTGCGCTGAGGTTCTGTTGTTCTCACCACTATGAAACTCGAAATCTACGGAAAATAAAATTAAAGAAAATCTTCGAACAATGGCTTATCTCGGCACAGTATGAAACACGAAATCGATGGAAACAAAAAATTGAACAATGGTAGCACACCTTAGAACACTGGCAGATTGTGGAGAGTCAATTCATCAGGAAGCGATTGATATCCTTGCTGATATTCGGCGAAAAAGGAAAACCCCCAAAACCCAGACTTGGATCCTCTCCAGTTTGATGGCGGTAAACTTAGTAAATTTCGCTTAATCTGGGCCCTTTATTAAATTAATGGGTGAGAAGCTGCCACATCACCACTAAAAAGTACTTTTTGAGACCCGTAAGGGATAATTGGACTGGGATGTCCTCATCCGGATGTAGTATGGGACATCCTCAACGTATTTCATTTTACACTGGATGGTTCATCCCTCTACATCCGCACCATATTACCTACATCACATTTTACAATTTCCAACACACATTTTACAATTTCCAATACACCTTTTACAATTTCCAATACACATCCTACCCTACTATACCCTTAAACTAAAATATTTTTTTGGATGTCCCGTCCGTGGATGTGCTCCATCGGACGTGGTACATGCCACTACATCCCAGTCCAATTATCCCCGTAGGGGTGGGCATATTTGCTTGGATTGGTATGGTGCCATCCGGATTGGGCATGGCCCGTCCGCATTGTATTTCACTTTACACCGGATGGTTCATCCCTCCACATTCACATCCTATTACCTACATCTCCTTTTACAATTTTCAACACACCTTTTACAATTTTCGATACATCTTTTACAATTTCCAATACACATCCTACCCTACTAAATCCTTAAACTAAAATACCTTTTTGGATGTCTCATTCGTAGATGTGCCTCATCGGACGTGGCACATACCACTACATCCCAAACCAAGTATCCCCTTAAGGTTGGGGAGGATGAGTCAAATTTAACTAAGACCATCTTTATCAACAACCTCCGACGACCTCCCACAATCCAACCTATCAATAAAATATTCATTTATCTCTCTTCCACATACACAACCTACTCCACAACCTAAAAAATACATTTTCACACTTTATCAACAACCCAACTCAACCCAACATTTTAATATATATTAATTTCTTTTATCCAAATACAGATCTTA
Source organism: Ajuga chamaepitys (assembly GCA_958295605.1). Classification (NCBI taxonomy): domain Eukaryota; kingdom Viridiplantae; phylum Streptophyta; class Magnoliopsida; order Lamiales; family Lamiaceae; genus Ajuga; species Ajuga chamaepitys. The sequence continues at coordinate 1,491,597 of OY282498.1, read as the reverse complement.
TTTCCCAATAAAATTAATATTTTTGATACGGTTTAATAATTGCATATTATTTTTCGCGTTTTTTCTAATATATTTCAAGAATAAAAACGTATTTGAATTCCGTAATTACAATAAGTCGATTTTATTTTTCCGGTACGTTTAAAATAACATGCTAAAATAATAACCAAATTAAAATTGCAAAAATTGAATTACGAAATCGAAAAAAATAAATTAAGCTACAAATACATGTTTGAAATGCTAAATTACAAACATAAAAGATACAACTTATATATTTAATTAGCGGGACCAAATTTTCGCCATATATGCTCGACCAAGTCGTATGATATTGTGAGTTTTGGTAATCTTCAGAATTTATAAAAGATTCAAAATTTGGATAATCTTGAGAGTTTGGATAATTTTGAGAGTAGGAAAAATAATTTGGATGGTTTGGATCCATGATATGAAATGATAGAAATTATGTGAGGAAATAGAATACATTAGGCTCTATTTATAGAGGTGGCAAAATTTGGCCTGCCCGACCCGGTCAGGTGGGGTCTGTCGGGCTAACGTCATATTTTGGATCGGTCCAGGTCGGACCAAAATTTAGTTAGTCCTAGATATATTCGTTCGGCCCGTGATATTTCCCTATAATATACTAAGATTATCGAATCGACCCGGGGTCCGCCGGGGATTTAGCCCATCAGACCGGTCCAGACGGGCCAACTATTTATAAAAAGAATAAAATAAAGAGCTTCAAATTTTTATTCAAAATATATCAACATTAGATTCTACTTGTAGAGAAAAAAAAAATAAGAATTTTGATAATTTTTTTAATTTCTATAAAATAAAAATTATATTATTTATTTATTATTAAAATTATATCCAATAAAAAATTTAATACAATAAATGAGGTACCGACATGTGGCAGGTTGTGGAAGGGGGTTGGGTTGTGGAATAGGTTGGTTGACCAACCCCATCCACAACCTAGGTCATCAATCATTAGCTATTTTTGCTTTTATTTTTAATTTCACTTTTTGTCATCTACCCATGGGCATGGATAAAGATGGTCTAAAGGAGTTAATAAGCGTGTTTTATTGGGATTTTGACCATTTGGACCCCTAAATTTACTAAGTCAAACCTTAAACAAACACACCCTAAATTAACCTATGTCGTGCTAACTATTTTATACTCGTGTATATTATTACGTGCCAATGTTTTCGTGTCATCGTTTTAAGTGTCTTGTGCCTACTTTTTTAGATACAATATTTTTTAAAATAGTTTTAAGAAAAAATTCAAAATTACTAAGAGCTTGAGAATGATAATAAAGCTCTATGTTTATTTAAGAAATCATAAATTATTAAGATGATACTTCAAGAGGATTATGGATCTGACCGATGCTTAGGCTTTTTGTAAAGGATATTTTGAGTTCTATATACAGGATTTAGGATTGTTCCTTAATCCTCCCACCTATGAATAATTTTGTTTTATTTCAAAGAACTGTGAGACAGAAAAATATGTTTTATATAAAAAAAATAGAAAAGAGTATGAATATACTCCCTCCGTCCCAAATTAATTGTCCTACCTTGGTCTGTCACGGAGATTAAAAAAAAGCAAATTTTGTGGAATCTTTGACTTTTTCAAAGGTGAAGATTGAATGTGGAGATTGTGGGAGAATTTGTCATTTATGGGGTGTGACAAATTAGCTTGGGACAAACAAATAAGGCAAGTAGGAGGGAGTATAAAATAACTTTATAGGTTAGAAAATAATGAAATGTAATTAAATATAATAAGATCATATTTCATTGAATAATCAACTGAAATATGAGATAAAATATTAAAATGATGTATAAGAATATGATGGTTTCTATCTGGAAACATCGAGGTTGTATTTAAATTAAATTTTAACATAATAAAATAAAAGACGCGTTAAAATATTGTATTTTGTTAGGTTTAATATAATTTACGAAAAAAAACTCATGAAATATTCTTATAGTGAAACTTAAAAAAAAATTGAGGTCATAAACGTTAATGCTGTAATCTGTGGCTAATTATATTTAGAGCCGAAGCTATAGATTCGAAATGGAAAATCTATATTGGAAACGCTAATTATTTTCTTTGTACAACTTAAATAATATCTTATCAAAAAGTATATTTAAATATTATACAAATAATAGAATAATTTATCCTTTCATAAAAAGTTAAGATAATAATTTGTAGTATATATCAATTAAGATAACTATATTTATTTTAATATTGAAGTTTTCTAAATATTCGAAATATGTAATTTGAGAGCATCTCTGTGGGAGATGTATTACATGTGAAACTCGATTAAGATATAAGATAATCTACCGAGAACATAAACAACAGACAATAGAACATAAGATAATCGACACAGTAGCAGATGCATCGTGAAGGAGATGAACAAAAGTGAAGAGCTAGAGAGAGAGAGAGAGAGAGAGAGAGATTGAAAGCGGCCGGTAGGGTTTGCTTAGGAATGGGTAAGAGTGTGTTATATATATAGGTGTTCAGGTAGGGTGTAAGTGAAATTATCAGAAGTTGAGGGGTTAAATCGAATTATCTTATTCTTTTATTCCAGCTGGGCCACAAATATTTGTTGTAATTGGGCTTATATCCTGAAAATTTAGTATATGTAAATTTGTATAATATGTAGATCTATGCGTGTGTCTGTGGGATAGCAAAATAAAGCAACTCAAAATTCTAAGCTAATCAATAGCTTAAGAACAGTTCGAGTTATGTTTTGATATTTGATTGCATGTGTAAAGTAAAGCTTAGATCTTGTATAAATGGGTTAATTTTTTCTTAAGTCATGAAGTTTTCTGATTTTTTTTTCTATATTTTCATCCGATTTTATTCTTGTTAGAATGTATAATAGTAATACTGATGGTTGATTTTCACTGTTAAAGTGAACTAAATCGGTTTAAACTTCATAGCTAATCAATAGCTGTAGAAAAAATTGGCCGATTCATTCGGATAGCAAAATGAAGCAACTAAAAGTTCTAAGCTAATCAATAGCTTAAGAACAATTGGAGTTATGTTTTCGAAATTGATTGCATGTGTAACCTAATGCTCGGATTTGCAATAGAATTTTTCTTTTTTTGGTTTTTTTTTTTAATATTGAAGTATTTTTAATATTTAAACTATTTACTTTGATTTGTTTGTTTATGTGGAACAAATGAAATAAGTCTGCCAAAGTTTGTAGATATTCAGTAGGTATGTATATTGATGGGTGTTTATTAGGGATAGCTAAACTAAATAACTGAACTTTATAACCTAGTCAATAGGTTACGATCGCGTTTGGGTTTAAGCTTAGATTTTATATAGAAACTATATTTATTTTAATATTGAAGTTTTCTAAATATTCGAAATATGTAAATTGATTATTGCGGTTATGTGAAATAACATAAATAAGCAGTGGAAAGTTGTAAGGTAAACAAAAGTGAAAAATAGTTTTATAGATGCTTTGATATATGATTGTTGTTATGGACAAAACATCAATTCAAAATATTTCTAGGTTTAACATGATAAATATGTTTTTACTAAAATTTAAAATTAATTATTTTTATAACATCTCTTTACTGATAAGCAAGTATACATTGATCGAAAACCACCATTGTACATTAAAACAAAGGTTTTTCTATGTAAATAGATATGTGCGAGAACTACAAATTGTTTGTTTTGTCATAATGTTTTTTTTTACAGTGATATGAAAAAACTATATAACTACGAAACATTTATAAAACACTAACAATAGGAAGCCTAGTCGATAATCCAATTAGAAGGTCTAAATAGCCAAATCATATAGAAACAAAAGTTAAAATCCAACAATAGCATCAAATTGTGCCTCTGTCCCTAAACGAGGAATGAATCAATCTACGATTTTGTTCCAAGTGGGGCAAATTTTGTTCAACTACAATATAAAGAGTGGGTACAGAATTTTACAGTCAGTGTGAGCGAACTTAGAGGGTGTTTCGCTAAGCTTATAAGCTCCTCAAAAGATCTTATAAAATGTTTAAGAGCTTATAAGCTCTTCAAATGAGTTTGGCAAAATAAGATATTAAACAACTTATACGATGTAAATATAACTCTTAGAGATTATAAGCTCCAAAACAAATAAGTTCCTCTAGTCCATCTTAACTTTTAAGATCTTAACAATTACACACAAATTTCACACACTTCACAATCCCCCTTTACTATTAAAGAGAGAGGCTTCATATGTGGTTTTGGTTACGTGCCAGTATTACATTCATTCCTGGAAAATTACACGTGTCCACTTCATGCATCATCTCATAAATTAAACCGTTTCCCTAATAAATGTCAGTTATATCCGTTTTGCCATGTGTTTTTCAAATATATTTCTTATTTTTAATATTTTTTTGAAGAATAGTTCCCACCAACCAATCCACGTGTCCATCTCCTGTGTACACCCATTTGAATAACTGTCAAATCAAAAAATTTAAAAAAAATTAACTTATCCAAAAATTATTATAAACATTGTCAATGCCAAAAATTTAAAATTTTTTACTTATCCGATAATTATTACAAACATAACTAACTGAATCTGCTTTTTGCATGAAACACGTGTCCTCCTCAAATTTTAAGATTACCACATTCTGAGTTGAGTATAAAACCTTCCTTACACAAAAATCTGCAGTACAATTCACTTTTTACAGCCGTCTTCGAAACATTAAATCAAATAATAGTCAAAATATTTACTTTATCAACACTCTCGCCAACTATGCCTCATTTTATCAACATGATTCGTGATCTCAAACCGGGTGGTACCTCATGGGTTCTTCGCGTTCGTCTGATCCGCTGCTACGAAGTTCATGTATTCAAAAGGCCCTTAGAAGTTTCAAGTATTGAATGTGTTTTCCAAGACAAAGACGTACGTTATTTTCAATATATCTAATTTTTCCCCATCTGTTATTCTACGTTGGATTAAATTTTGTTGTGTGTTTGTCATACTATATCTTATACTTTAAAATTTTGTTAGGGTGATCGTATACATGCTTCTATAAGAGGGAATGTGATGGAATCCTTTGACAGGCCTACCGAAGGATCCATTTATCTTCTCAAAGACTTCATTGTTGGTGAAAATAGACAAAAGTTCCATACTACGAACAATGACTATCTAATATTTTTTTTCCGACGCACAAAAATCATTGAAATATACGACTCCGATTTTCCCCTCAAAATGTTTCATTTTAAATCCTTTGGTCAGTTCACAGGAAATATCGAAATATCACAGAAATATCTTTTTGGTATGAAAATTATAATTTTCTGATTTGTTAATAATATCATTTCATCCACGTCATTTTCTCAATCATTTCTTTTTTCCCAATATTAAATGCTTACGTTTTACTTGACCTATTTGAGCAGATGTTATAGGAAAGATGATTTCATGCAATCTTCCACCTGTGCAAACAAAAAACGGAAAGAAGTTAGAGTTCAAGCTCCAAGATTTAGAGTATAATGATTATGCTATTCCTGTTTTCTCATATATTATGCATCGAATCAACTTAATTTCCATACATTTCAATTTTAGCATTAATAGTTCATAATTTTAATATTCTTTACGAAAATATATAATTTAATTATGCAATACATTTTTAGCTTCATTTTTTACTTTTATATTAACATAACTAGTACTATTCCCGTGCGATGCACGGAAGTTTATTTAAAAAGTAATGATTTTAATAAAATTAAATATGATATAGTCTAATATTTAAGTATGTGATCGTTTTACCCAAATAAAATATTTTTTTAAATGTAGAATAATATATAAATAAAATTATAAGTAATATGAATATAAGTTTCTCGCATGTTATACATGAATTTAATATAACCCACTTTATATATAGATATATTATACTCCCTCCGTCCCGAATGAACTTGCACACTTTTCGTTTTCGTTTGTCCCAATCAAACTTGCATACTTCTTAATAAGGAAAGTTATAATACAATCTCCACCCTCAAAATCTTCACCCTCAATCTCCACCCTCAATCCACATTTGAAAAGTCAACAAAATCCTCAAAGAACAACTTTGCTTAATATGTGTGCCGACCCCCCTGTGCAAGTTCATTTGGGAAGGAGGGAGTATATGTATATATATATATAAATTAATATTAAGATAAATATCTTTTTCAACATGTTCATTTCTTATCTTTGAAATCCAAACATACATTTAGTGTGTTTGTTTCATTCTTCACCTATATGAATTATAGCTTAATTAATTATGAATGTTAAAACAAACATAAATACCTAACTATCAACTCATATTATTAAATAAAATAAACTGAATAATGTTATAAGAAAATTATTTTTCTTTCATTTTTTCCATTCTTTACTTTGAATATTTAAATTTATCTAAATAAAGTTTTAATTCTAATTATAACTATTTACTTTTGAAAAAAAATAATTGCAAGTTTTAATACATTACTTTGTATTTTATATATACAAAGAATAAAAAAATAAAAAAATAACAAAATAAGATTCAAAAGTTATTCAATAGTTGGAATAACAAAATAAAACATCTTTTGTTTTTTCAATAGTTCGAATGACAAAATAAAACATATGAGTTCTTCAATATTTCTTAATACTTTCATATATATATATATATATATATATATATATATATATATATATATGTTGAAAAGTTCTAATTAAATTATAAGTTTATATTGTAAATAGTAGATTCATCTAAAGATACACATTGGTTAATGTAAAAAAATTGCTTAGGTTGCAAAATGTTAAAAAAAAGAAAAGGACACAATTGAGATTGGTTAATGTGACCAAGTATTGTTTAGGTTGCAAAGTCTAAAAAATATATATAGTTTAAGTTGGTTAATTTTGTTTATTTAAAAAAAGTTTAGTTGCAACTTGTATAATAGCATAGTTTAGGTTGCAAAGTGGTAATTATTTATCGAAAAGTAACATTAATATATGGAAATATAAAAAAGTAATATTTTTTAAGATTAATTACCATATATAAAGTTATATATATGAGCGAAAGTCATAGTTTTGTGATTTATCAACATAAATAATTATTATAATAAATAAACATTAGCAAATTGAATAATTTAATAAGATGATTATAAATCAAATATTAACTATCCCTTTTGATTCGATAAAGTATGTGTTCAATTGTATATACAATGATTTTTCTCTCAATGCAATAAATGAAGAAAACTTGAGACAGTTCAAGCCAAATAAATCAAACAGATTAATTGTTATTTTAATGAAATAATCAAGTAATATAATTTGTAAAAGAGAATTATTTGAATGATTTTTAATTTTGTTCCGAATCAATGCTATATTTGTTTTGCAAGCTACAATAAATACTGGAATCTTACTCAAATAATCAACGAACAAATAATATAATATTTTAAATAGAATATTTTATAATTATATATATATATATATATCATATGGATGTCAAATCGAATATCGTCAAAAGATAATTAATTTGATATAGTATACATAATAAATATATTAGAAATGAAAAAAAGATATTTGCAACTTTAGAAAGTAAAATTAATTTTGATTCTTACCAAATGTGACAACAACTTATCAATCACAGTCTGAAATTTTAGGCTGGAAAGTGTTACTTACAGAAGTGTCCCTACCGTGGCTTATATGTGTAAATATATATAGATTTTTTAATTTTTATAAAATAATTTTTAAATTCTAACTATAAATAATTTAAAATATCCATAAAATATATAATAAACGGAACACTGATATTTTATTTGGATAGTTCATACGTAATGTAAAATTTAATATTGTTTTTCTTTATGTCCCTACTTTTATTTTATATTTTTTTAATTTATCTAAATAAACTTTCAAGTTCTAATAATTATGAAGTTAGATTTTCATTTGAAACTTTTGAGATTTCATTTGGTGATTTCAAATATACTTAAATAATTTTATTTAATAAATTATTATTTTAACAAAATAAAATTCAAAAGTTGTTTAATAATTCAAATAAAAAATTAAAGTCTATGAGTTCTTCAAAATATTTGGATATTTTCGTATTTTATATGGTAATGTAAATTATTTATATAAATGTTATATTTTTCTTACAAATAATTTATTTATTTGAAGATAAAAATTAATTAATGCGGAAAAAGCTATTTAGATTGTTAAGAGTAAAAAATACAATTGATGTTGATTAGTGCGACAAAGTATTATTTAGCTTACAAAGTTTAAAAATATATAATTGAATATTAGTAAAAGTAAAAAAATTAAAAAGATTGCAAAAATTTACAAATGTCATAATTTAGGCTGCAAAGAATAAATTTCCTTAAAAGAGTAATTTTAACAAAATACACATTATTAAAAAAATAAATAGGTAATTAAAAATAATTATAAGAAAATACTCATGATTTTTTTAAAGAAATCATTTTACTAATTTTAGTTGCAACCAAAACCAAAATATTATAGTACAAGTCACAATGACCATCAATTATTGCACAAAAATTAATAAACAAACAATCCGTTTATTCAAACCAAATATCTCATTATAACGTATGTGATATGGATGTCAAATCGAAGCTCGTGAAAAGATGAATAATTTGATATATTATGCATAAAAATCGGATTTAAGATGAAAAAATTATTTGTATTTAAAAATAAATAAAAGAAAGTTATGAACATACCAAAAATAGGAAAAGTTACTAATTATAGTCTAAAATTTTTGGAGGAAAAACTAAAATGACACTACTACCCTCCATTTTACTTTTATATATATATAGATTGTTTACAAAATTCATTATAGAAACAATGTTATGACATGCACTTTATGGGACAAATACATCGAGGATTTGTTGCCTTTTGTTGATGTCAACTCTGCAAAAAATACAGTCCTAATCATTCAGTTCTGCCGAATTTCTCTATATGAAGGTTCAAATTTTCCAACCTCACAAGACTGATGTAATATGCTTACAAATTTTCTAACTTATACTAAATTTTAAACCTGTTGTTCCCCTGTACTTTTTTCGTCAGATGATCTCAGATTTACTAATTCATATCATGTCACCAAGATAATAGTTAATGGAGATGCACCTGAATTTACTGAATTTCATCACAAGTAAGATATACATTTACTATTTAGTAAGTGTTTTTAAAATTATCAGAAAACATAAATATACACGTAATTATTCACTTACTTTTCTGTATTGCACACCCAGACTCCTTGAATCTGGTACTCAAAAAACCTTCATTACAACTATTCCCAGTAAGCAAATGTTGACCATTCTGGATGATTTCAAGAATCAAACTGTTGTTGTAAAGAATCTGGCTGAAATATGTAGTTTGAATGAGGTTAGAATATAGAAGCAACAAAATTATACTATATAATAAAGTAACATTTTTCATTTCATAAGAAATATAAAGATTTTGCACTTACAGAATGTTGTCTATTGAGTTGCTGCGACAATCGTTGATGTTGAGAGTGTAAGAAACTGGTGTTACCTAGCCTGTAGAAAATGTTCAAAGAAGCTTCAGTTATCATCCACCATTTTACTATGTCTCAAATGCGGTGTAAACCAACATAATGGTATCTACAGGTAGAGATATAGATTTAATATCTTATAATTTAGTCAAATATCATAACTAAACTAAGTAAATATGGAACGCTATAAAAATTCCCTATCCAATTTTTATAAGTTGTCTCATTCACAGGTTCAAGTTAGACGTCACAGTAGTTGATGAAACAGGGACCGCAGTGTTTACTCTATGGGATGGTGAATGCAGTGAATTGGTAGGCTCCACTGCGAATGAGTTGATGACTGAAGTGGTAAATTGTCATTTTAACAATCTACTAATTATACATGAAATGTTCAGATTTTTTTCAAATCAATCATCTTTACAATGATTTACACTTTCTTACCTTTCTAGGCCGGTGCTGATGAACGCCTCCCTCTACGCATCATCGATGCATTGACTGACAGAATTGGGTTGTTTAAAATACAGATAAAGCAAAATAATCCGACATACTACTCAAATGCGTACAGTGTTGTAAAGATGACTGCAGATAAAAGAATATATTCTATCTATCAGGATATGTATCTTAAGAAAAAGGTTTGCATAATTCTTTGTTTTATTCTATATATAATAAAATATTTAATAGCATCATTCGTTTTATTCATCACTTTAAAAAATCATTTTTCTGAATTATTTACAGGGGATAGAAAAAAGTTGCAATGTTGTTCCCAATGCAATTGAAGCTGACAATACTGGTCCTAATGCAATTGAATCTGTTGAATACGATGCAAATCTAACCAAATCACTGGAAATTGATGATGAAATTGAAGAATACCCGACAGACAAATCACAATTGCCAGATGAATCAAGCACTGTTTGTGGCTCCAAGAAGAAACGACGTATCATCAAGAAAGAGAAATGAAATTCCCAAGCAATTAATAATTTTTGCATTTACCTAAGTTTTATTACCGTGTTTTAGAACATGCTGAACAATGTTTAATTACTGTTTTATTTTAAATTACATTATTCTCAAATACATATGTTGATTTCCAAATGAAATATTAATCTACCATCATTTAGACTCATTTGCACCTCTACTAAACATGTCCAAAACATTATATATGTTTCAATTTAAAATATTATACAAAAAATCAGCTTCACACTTACCATCAACAACATTTACTATAAATGTCCAGAACCTTATATCTGTTTAAATTTAAAATGTCATACAAAAAATCAGCTTCACAATTACTCTCTCAATACCATTTACTTCCATAAACTAACTGCGCTTTTCATAAAAAAATACTACATTGAATAATTTATACTATTAATTAGTTACTGAAATTTGTGAGTACACACATTTGCTATAACAATTATGTATATTTCACGCTAAAGTGGTGATTCAGATTTTGTTCGCTTGGAAAAAAATATTAGTTAAAATTATATTATTCATGTGCACCTTTAGTAAATACGTCCACAAATTTATATGTGTTTAAAATTCATGTAAACACTTTACCACCATTATTGAAAGCTCATATATTCTTTGAATATACACAAATTATATTTATATACAATAAAATTTTAACTTAAATCTGATTAAAAATTGAATTATTACTATAAATTAATCTTTTACTCAGCTTTCCGTGTACAAATATTATGAAACTACAATCATCCAAATTTCTGCACTTCCAATTATTTACATTAATGAAAATTGAACATTACTCTATTGATAACACGTACATTCACAAACACATCAATAAATCATAACTAATTGTAATATACGCTAAATTGTACACAAACTTTACACTATCTACAAATCTAAATAATTTATAATATTTTTTAGTTACTTAAAATAGGGCCTACACATATTTTAACGTCACGTTTTCATATAAAAACTATATCCTCATAATAATTATAATTATTTATATGTATAGTTGTTTTGCAAAATTCACTTATGTAAAATTTGACACATCTTAGATAATGCATGTATTTTTGGAAATGCACAATAAACTGTTCATATCACCCACATTCATGTACAATACAAAAAAATTAATAATAACAAATGAAACTTTACTTCAATATTTTGAAATATTAAAAATTCAATCAAAACGAAATCACAACATAAATGTAATAGAACTTACTGAAACTTCTCCACTTCTCAGATTTAGGAGGTCAATTTTACAAATCCTTCAACAGATACAACCTACCTAGGAAAATAAATAAATTAATATTAATATATTAATTTAGCAGAAAATATGGAACATAATATTAACTATGTTATGAAGTAATTTAATTTATTATTATTACTCATAATATATCACTATATCTTTAGAATAATACACATCAAATATTGATCTTTTCATAACGGCATACTTAATCTACATAAACTAATTAAAAATTCATGCATAATCCATATAAACTTATATGTTAATTAGTAAAAAAAATCAACATTTTTTATTTTTCAAATAATTAATTTAAACAACACTAAAAATAGATTGAATAAATATAATAACCATAGAAATAGAATACATCACACGTCCATTTAAAATTGTTCCACTATGTCCACTAATAAACATGGTGGTTTTTACAACTGCTATCTGAAAATTTTAATTTTCTTTTTTTAAAAAATATTTGGCATGCTATAAAACCATCACGTCAGTAATCATTTTTATTATCCACAACTATAAATCTTAAACTCATCTGCGCACACCACCATCACAGTGTCAAATTTTTCCAAAATATACAGAAGATGAACAGTACCTTCACATTGCTAAGAAATGTTGTTCCAGTCGAGACACCATACATTCTGTTTGTGCGACTGGTACAGTGTTACCGTATATCATCACTGACGAATCCAAATGTCACTCTCAGTATCAACTGCATTTTGGAAGACACAGAGGTTAGTTCTTTCATCATTTTATATCTTACACCCTATTCAAAAATTAAAATGCAAATATTGAAAGGTTTGAAATTTTTATAATCTTATTTCAGGGAATTAGGATTCATGCAACAATAGAGGGAAATGCACTAAATAACATTCATATCCAACCAACTGAAGGAACAATCTATGGAATCAGACATTTCATAGTTGTGGAGGACACACGAATGTATAGGACGACCACCCACGCATTCGGAGTTTTGTTCACTACTAACACAATTATGACAGAAAATATTTCCAGCACAACAACTGTCCCTATACGATTAGGTTTACACAAGTCAATCATTTTCATACCACATAAATTATACAAATAACAAAAAATAACTAATGAATTTTATTGTTTGAAATTTGTTTTCCAATTTCCCATATAGGCACCCAGAATCCCTGTTCCAGCAAATATAGTGAATATTCAGTCACTACGAAAATGGTGTTTTGTATCTTGCATTGACTGCACCACTTGGCTAAATAACAATAGCCAATTCATAGTTTGCAACAAGTGTGGACCAAGGCACAGACCAGGCTTTTTCAGGTAAACCTATAACTATTTAAAATTAAAATTCATAAATGCACCATGTACTTTGTATCAAATGATTGTATAAAATTATTTTTTTACTAGGGCAAAAGTTGTGATTAAGGTCGTTGATGAAGCTGGAAATGAGACACTTACATATTGGGAGAGAGAAGCTGCAGAGCTAATAAGAACTTAACTTTCACTTAATTTCATACTAAATTAGACCTATGTTACTCTTACCATATATGTGTTTACTACGTCTTTTCTAGAATAGGGCAATCTTACTATGTATTTGACACTATCTTTTATGATTATCAATATTTAATTTTCACTTATCTTTTAAATTATATTTCAATCTCTATTACATTTTAAGACATCATTATATGTCTAATTGTTTTCCTCAGTTTACAAATACATTTATCTAAGCAAACTATTGATATTTCTTCACATTCAATTGTCAACCTACAAAAATCAGCATCCCACATATGACAACATACACTCAATTGTCGATGCAGATACCATAATATTACAATCATTGTACAAATAATAAATATAAAATTTATCAATTATTAACTAGATATTTAAAGTTGCTTAAGTAAAATGATTTACTTTTGATTGGACACTTCTCCATTTTATTTTTTAAAGAAATGGTGATTGTGATATTTGTAAACTCCAAATAAATCTTCATTTCCAATACCTGATAATTTTATGTATTGTACATATATTCACGTATATATATCAATTTATACATAGATGTATAAATGCCAAGAATAATATAAAATATACACACTAATCTATAAATATATAATATTTTTACCAGAAAAATTAACAAACTAAAACATACATTTTTAGTTTGTATCATTAAAATAAAATAATTCATTACCTACAAACAATATTTTATCAAAAACGTTATTACTAAACCATTTTCATCCAACTTTTTATACATTTCAAGTGCCCACAAACTAAATTATTCACAAATCTCAATTTTCTACAACGTCCATTTCTAAAAAATATTTGATAAATTTAATTCAAATAAATTACTTAATTTATTTTTTTAAAATTTTTTTTTTGACTATAACCGTTTCCAAATCAATTTAAATTTTCGAATTTCAAAATGCAGTTTCATTACATCTTCTGCACAAACTTTTAAGCCTTATCTGAAAAATTTACAGTTCCATTCTTCATATATAACTTCATAATCAATAACAATAAACAATCCAACCTAATTTACAGAGACGTCTTCGTCATCGCAAATATTACATAAGAAAACAATCTCTTCTTCCAGGTTCGTGTGTTCAGTGATATTGATGTAAATAATTATAATTTCCATATATTTTGTTGAATAAATATACTTCTATTTATATTTGAACAAGGTGATGATATCTCATTCACTCAAATGATTCATGTTTCGTAGTTATATAGTTTTTTCATATCACTGTAAAAAAAAAAAAAACATTATGACAAAACAAACAATTTGTAGTTCTCGCACATATCTATTTACATAGAAAAACCTTTGTTTTAATGTACAATGGTGTTTTTCGATCAATGTATACTTACTTATCAGTAAAGAGATGTTATAAAAATAATTAATTTTAAATTTTAGTAAAAACATATTTATCATGTTAAACCTAGAAATATTTTGAATTGATGTTTTGTCCATAACAACAATCATATATCAAAGCATCTATAAAACTATTTTTCAACTTTTGTTTACCTTACAACTTTCCACTGCTTATTTATGTTATTTCACATAACCGCAATAATCAATTTACATATTTCGAATATTTAGAAAACTTCAATATTAAAATAAATATAGTTTCTATATAAAATCTAAGCTTAAACCCAAACGCGATCGTAACTTATTGACTAGGTTATAAAGTTCAGTTGTTTAGTTTAGCTATCCCTAATAAACACCCATCAATATACATACCTACTGAATATCTACAAACTTTGGCAGACTTATTTCATTTGTTCCACATAAACAAACAAATCAAAGTAAATAGTTTAAATATTAAAAATACTTCAATATTAAAAAAAAAAACCAAAAAAAAAAATCTATTGCAGATTCGAGCATTAGGTTACACATGCAATCAATTGCGAAAACATAACTCCAATTGTTCTTAAGCTATTGATTAGCTTAGAACTTTTAGTTGCTTCATTTTGCTATCCGAATGACACACACATATATATCGGCCAATTTTTTCTACAGCTATTGATTAGCTATGAAGTTTAAACCGATTTAGTTCGCTTTAACAGTGAAAATCAACCATCAGTATTACTATTATACATTCTAACAAGAATAAAATAGGATGAAAATATAGAAAAAAAAAAATCAGAAAACTTCATGACTTAAGAAAAAATTAACCCATTTATACAAGATCTAAGCTTTACTTTACACATGCAATCAAATATCAAAACATAACTCGAACTGTTCTTAAGCTATTGATTAGCTTAGAACTTTGAGTTGCTTTATTTTGCTATCCCACAGACACACGTATAGATCTACATATTATACAAATTTACATATACTAAATTTTCAGGATATAAGCCCAAATCTACATATTTCTCTTTAACTGAACACATGCAGTGAAATAAAAATACTATATCAGTCGGTCAATATCTTCCACAGCTATTGATTAGCTGAGAATTTTCGACCGACTTAGTTCATTATACCACAGAAAATCAATTATCAGTACTCATTTTACATACTGAAAATGAAAAATTACGAGGAAGAAACCCCCGATTCTACCAGATCTGTACTGACAATGATATACTCAAGGAAGAAACCCCCGATTCTACCAGATCTGTGAGTTGATCTACACATGTATTTGAGAGCATCTCTGTGGGAGATATATTACATGTGAAACTCGATTAAGATATAATATAATCTACCGAGAACATAAACAACATACAATAGAACAGAAGATAATCGACACAGTAGTAGATGCATCGAGAAGGAGGTGAACAAAAGTGAAGAGCTAGAGAGAGAGAGAGAGAGAGAGAGAGAGAGAGAGATTGAAGGCGGCCGGTAGGGTTTGCTTAGGAATGGGTAAGAGTGTGTTATATATATAGGTGTTCAGGTAGGGTGTAAGTGAAATTATCAGAAATTGAGGGCTTAAATCGAATTATCTTATTCTTTTATTCCAGCTGGGCCACAAATATTTGCTGTAATTGGGTATGGACCCAATGAAAAATATATTGTATAAAATCTGCATTTTTAATTTGGGCCGTAAATATTTATAATTTGGGCTAAACCCATACATGTCAATAATATATATATTCAATCTGGTCCACTAACATTTGCTGGAATTGGGTATGGACCCAATGATAACATATATTGCCTAAATTCTGGACTTTTACTTTGGGCCGAAAATATTTTTAATTTGGGCTAAACCCATACAAGTTAATCATATATATATATATATAAATAAATGTCCAATACTATTCAAAAAAATTAATAAATAATTATAGAAATAATAAAAACATATATTAGATGTAGAAAACGTTGAAATAATCATTGTTCATCTTATATAATTAATTTTAGTATAATCTATATTTAATTGATATAATTTAAATTGAGCAAAAAAACTTGCACAATGTACTCCAAATTTGTTAATTGAACTTAACCGCATAGAAACTAAAATTCAATAATTTGACATACATAATATATATATTATATATATATATATCTAATTTAAATTAAACAAAAATATTAATTATGTAAGAATTAAGTGTATATCAATATCAATTTGATTAGCATTGTATAATTTTACGTATTTATGTTTTTTAACTACAATTGGAATTGTCACATTTAAGTTCTATACACATACATATAAATTGAACTATGTTGGGCATAATCAATTTTTTAAAAAAAATTTCAGGTATTGATATCGACAGATTTATATAATAATGAATACAGATAAAATACAAGATTCAAGCATATTAAGGACGAATGCCAAAAAAAGAAAACAACAATCAGGTTTATTATATTTTTCTTAAATAGAATACAGGTATTTAATTTTATACATCTCATATCATATTGAATTTTATGTTACATTCTTTAATATTTCATGGAATTGTAGAACACACTGACACATCATCACGCACAACTACTAAAATAATCGTAGATTCATGTTCTACTTCAGCAGAAATTGACACAAGTAAGTATTTCTATTATTTAAATACATAATGATATTTGTGAAATATAATAACACACATTTTTCAATATGTTAGTGTATATATGTATATATATATATATATAAAAAATATCTAAATTAATCAATTTTAAACTTATAATAATATGCTTATATGTTTATTTATAGTTTTCCTGTATAAATTAAATGTAATTCAGAATTTGTCATTACTTAACTGTTGAACTCCTACTTCATTTAATAACATAATTGTTTAGGTAAATTGCATGCTGCAAGAATAGCCCGTGCAAGAAAAGAAAAAAATGTTGCAAACATATCCATCCCAAGGTTTGTATGTTACTTGAACATAATTTTTATTCCTTTTCTAAATTTTTTATTAATTTTCAATTGTTATATCATATACTTAATAACGTTTTATACAGCGCATCAACGACATATAAATCCTCTGCAACTATTAATGAAGCTCACATATCATTAACCCAAGAAGCAAGAAATATAAGAAAGGATAAAATGAAATGCAAAAGATCAACAATCCTCAAAGGTAATTATTTGATACATATTTATAACTTTTTAATTAATTGTTACTCATACTATATAAAAAATCTAAGTTAATACATATACAAGTTACACAATTTTGTTTGTTCTTACATATTAAACTGGTAAAAAATATTACATTTCACTTATTTTTTACCGTAAAAAATTATTTATGGTATTGGATGTGGTAAGTGAGAACATTAAAGACCTTTTTGGAGTGATTGGGATTGTATTGAAAAAATGGCGAAAAGACTAAAAAGACATTTAATTAAAAACAATTGACATAACCTAAAAGGGTAAAGCTACATCTAATAAAAAAACGGAGGTCGTACCAAACTATCAATTATGACCCAAAATTTTAGGCAAAAAGATGATAATTATAGAATCATTTTCGTTGTGGCTTTTATACATATAGATGGATGCAGCGTGATCAAATATTTTAAAAAATATGTAAAATAAAATTAATTGATTAATTGTATTTCATAAATAAATCAGTTAATATTTTCTTTTACAAAAAAAACTATTAAACCAATTTCTACAAGCCCATAAAAAATATTTAAACTTTTCGATTCTTTATAATATATGTGATTGTATGTTAAATTAAAGACCGTGAAAAGACCATTAAAATAATATATCTTGCACAAAAATCGGATTAGAAATGAAAAAAGTTATTTGCATTTAGAACTTACCAAAGTTACAACAACTTACCAAATTTAAGAAAATTAGGCGGGAAAGTTAAAATTACAAAATTAACCTCCATTTGGCTTTTTTATATATATAGATTGGGCACAGGTGCAGGACCAGTATTGTTTATATTGAGAACTCTAAAAAACCTAGTTAACTCAAGCATATTAATTTTATTTTTTAAATAGAATTATAGATTGTAGCACATGTAACTCATAGTTTAGATTGCAAAGTGTAATTATTATTTATAACGAAATAATATTAATAAATAGAAAATATGAATATGTAATAAATAAAATTTCAAGATTAATTATCATATATAAATATATGTGAAAGTCGTAGTCCCATGATTAATTATAATAAATTAATATTTGTAAATATAATAATTTAATTAGTCAATCATTAAATTATACATTAATTTTTACTTTTAATTTAATAAAGTATATATTCATTTATTAAGGAAAGTAATACTTAATATTGTATTAATTTGAAGAAAAAAATATAATTAATGTTTTAGAAGAAATTAAGGATACATTAAAGATATATTTTAGGCGAAAAATGGTAATTTACAATAATAACCTTTATTTTACTTATATATATAGATATATAGATGTCTCGTTAACAGGAATAATTGTTAAGTTTTCATTAATGGAAATGATTAATGATTAATGTGTATAAGTTAAAAAATGCAATCCATAATAAATTATTTTGACAAATACACTTCTTTATTTTTTTCCATCGACATTAATGCAAACCCAATAATTATTATCAATTTCATTGATCATGTTTACAATGTAATAATTAAAGTTACCAAAATGTAAAAGTAAACTTAATAGTCTTACTTTTGCTGAAACTCACTTCTCTTGAATTAACTCATATTTTTGTTTTATAAATTTTCGTTAAGTCGTTTACATATTTTTTCTGTAAACATCATAAATTCAGAATATATTATAATTAACCTAACAAAAAGTATTTTATATTTAATAATTGATATCTTATACTTTACATGCGATAGGACATTAAACTGAAGATCACTAGAAATGGACTAATTTTATATATTTTTCATAAAATCGGAGCTGAACTTCAATGTTACGAGCTCTTTGTTTTTTATTATTGTTGTTGTTGTTGTCGTCGTCGTCGTCGTCGTTATTGTTATTATTATTATTATCTTTTTATTCTTTTTTGCAAAAACAAACAGGGATGGTTTGGGGGGGGGGGGGGGGGTTGCGGCGGTCGCCCCCAAGGATTTATATATATTCTTTTTACACGTAATTTCATTTGATAATTTTCATTAATACTCTTAACATATAAGAGTTTGTCCCCCCTTACTCTTTCAAACTTCGCCCCCCTTGATACAATTTTTTTATCTCTATACTATATAACATAATTATAGAAAATTCGTCCCTCTTACAATGAAATTCTAGATCCGTCCTTGAAAACAAACAAAAAGGAAGAAGACAAACACTAATAATGAGCTTACCAAACGTGCACACAATGCACAGTTTGTACACACAAATAATTTTGTTTTAACTTCTAAAATTTAGAGAAATATTTTTCAATTTGGTGGTGCTCCATAGGGGGGGAAATGCAAATGTTTTCTCCTATAAAATTCTCCTTCGTAGCACAAAGATAATACAAATGAATCCATTAAAATTTAAAACCCTACTAAGTTGACATCTTGTTACATAACTAAGCTCACCTGACCCTACATTCATAGGCCAATTATGTTTTACTATTATCTTCATTGTTAACAATTTGGTTGGTAAATGTAATTATGTTTTAATAAGCCTATATATAATTACCCGCGGTTGTACTTCAAATACCTCTGAATTCCAGCGTAGTTCTAAAAAGAATTCATCGATTTTTATAAAAATAGTCATGTATTAAAAAAATTATCTCGAAAAAGAGTCATGTTTAAAAAATTAATGCCTAATTTAATTAGTTACAGTGTTTTTTTTTTTTTTTGTTTGTTTGTTTGTCATATGTTAATTAGATATGATTGAATAAGTCAACTGAAAAATTAAAATAAGTTGTATGAGTATCTTGATGATTTTTAAGAGTTATGCCCTCATTGAAATAAAAGATTGTGGTTCAAACATGACTCGTATATGGGACGGAGGGAGTGTATGGTACTCACATGTATTAAAAGGAAAAAATGTTCTAAAATGAGAATCTTATCTTAAAAAAGTAATACTCATTTTATTAATTTAAGTAAAAACACTACAACATAAATGCCTTTAAGTAACACTTTTAAACTTCTAACTTTTATCTAATACTTTGGTAACATTTATGAATATGTAACACTTCCATGTAACACTTTTGTGAAATGTGCGAATATGTAACAAAATCATGTAACACTTTTAAAGATAGGTAACACTTTGGATGTAACACTTTTTAAATTGTAACACTTCTAGAAACACTTTTTACGTAATACTTTTAAATAAATAATACTTTCAAGTAGCACTTATAAATAAGTAATACTTTCTAGGAAACACTTTCAATTAATAAAATTATATATTTCTTTTATTCTAAACTAACAAAATATCTTTGGATTTATTTTTCTCATATGACTCTTGAAGTAAAATCTTTCAATCGCTTATGTCTTAGAAATGATTTTTTTAGGCAAAGTTTGATATACGTGTTAAAATCTTAACTATCACAATAGAACATTCGTAATATGAGATGATGAAAATAATTGATTAAAATAACAACTTTTTAGAACGTCTGAGAATTTACTTGTTAGTCACATAACATAAATTTTATTATGCTTTTTTTTTGTGTGTGTGTGTGTAAATATACACACATTATCTTTAACTAACAACGAGAAACAATTTTTATAGCTTAAAAGTATGAATACACTTTAGTATATAACATTGGACTTGAAATATTTTGTCACGTCTTTCATGCTCGTAAGTTTATTTTTGTATTTAATTTTATATTCTATAAAACACAAGAAAACTAATCAATTACTAATTTTTCAAGGTTTCTTGAAATTATCTACTTTTTGCAATTGAAACTAATGATAATGCCTTCATATTTTATAAAATAATTTGAAGTAACAAATTGCGTGATATTAAATAAATTATAAATATGTGTGTGTGTGAGTGGACGAAATTAGAAAAAAAATAATTAATTTTTTTTTATCAAATTATATACTAGGATATGTTAAATAAAATTAAGTTATATAGGTTGTAGTTTGGTAAAAATTTAATCATGAGAATAGTTTATTGATGTTAGAGTAAAAAATCCTAACCTTTCTTATAAAATAAAACAATAGAGTTATTATAACTTAGTGGTTTGACATTATATGTAACATTTTTTTAGTATTACCATGAAATATTACAATTTCAAGGCGAAGTTGGATAGGTCAAGTGGCAGAGCATCTACGACCTAAGTCTCTGGTCCTGGGTTCGAGTCACCGTGGGGGGAGGGGAGGGTTTCTTCTTTATTCTTAGATTAGGAGAAAAAAAAATTTAAATGAAGTATTACAATTTCAAATCTAATGTAACATTTATGAAAAATGCTACTAAAGATCATCTAAAGTATTACTTTAGACTTTAGGTAGCACTGATAAATGTATCGTCAATTAAGTGTTACTTGAAGTCTACTGTAACGCTTTTTGGGTGTTACATAAGCTCATTTATGTTATAGTGAAACTTTAAAAATTATCTCACGAATTAGTTATATATAATTGAGAAAGACAAATAAAGAAAGTTAAACTCACGAATTAGTTTTATATAGTTGAATAAGATAGATAGAAAAAAAAACTTATAAATTAGTTATATATAATTAGATAAGACAAATAAAACGTAAAATTGCAAATTTAATTTTCATAGAGTTTTACTTTTATCAAATTAATAATAAAATAAAAATGTTGTAGAAGAATATAAGTTAGGAAAATGAGTAGGTCTCTTGTCTACCAGTTAGATCTGTGCAATTCAGATTATGAGAATTTTTTCCTAAAAAATCAGTAGTGTTTCTGCTAAATATATTACACTATATGAGTTAATAAATGATGGACAATTCATAAAAAAACTATTAATTTTTATACCTAAATGTATTACATGTTTTGAGTAAAAATATCATGTTAAATGTTTAATGTTCATGTTTAAATTGTACTCCCTCTGTCTCGACTTATCTTGCACGCCGGAGAGAGGGGGTCAGTACGTGTATTAAGAAAAGTTACTTGGTTGTTTGTTTACTTTTCAAAGTTGCTTTATGGGTTATTTGCTGAAAATTAAGAAGAGGATTAGTGTTTTAATTTCCTCTCAATTTTCAGCAAATTCACTAAATTAAAATCGGGTACTATTCCAAAAACACCAAATGTTTTTTTTGGATAGAATTACATAAACAATAAAAAAGAAAACTGAAACAGTAAAATGGACTGAAAATTCTGAAAAGAGGGAAAATTTCCCTCCACTTAAATTAGGTAGAACAGGTTTACAAGCATAAGTACCAAAAATTACCAAAAATTCAAGTTCCCTCCTAAATTTAAACTTAGGGATGTAATCAAACCAAACTGTTCGCGAGCTATTCGGGTTTCGGCTCGAAAAAATATTCGTTCGGGATCGTTCGCTGGCCTAAACGAACCGAGCCCGAGCCCAATTTCGAGCTCGACAAAATTTTCGAGCCGAACTCGAGCGTGCAAGTATTTGGTTCGTAAGCTCGCGAGCCTGTTCGCGAACTCAGGCTCGCGAGCCGAGCTTACGAGCTAGCTCGCGAGCCAGCTCGAATATATATGTATATATATATTTATTTCAAAAATATATGTGTTCAATGGGATTTAAACTCTAGAACATTTAAAATAAGGCAAAGGTCTTATACTACCAGGCCAACTATGACTTTTAGTAAATGTTTTCATTTAAAAACTGAGCTTAGTCTATAAACGAGTTTTGTTTTAGTGACTCTCGAACTTTATTATAGGTTTCACGAACCCGACCTCGAACTATGTTATCGAGCTTTTTCGAACCGAGCTCGAACTTAAGTTTGCTTATTATGTTATCGAGCTTTTGCCGAATCGAACTCGAACTATTCGCGAGCTTGGTAATTATATAACGAACCGAACTCGAACACACTTTTATAAGTTTGAGCCGAACTAGAACCGAACTCGAGCCCACTAAAAATCAAACGAGCCGAACTCGAGCCTGGTACTGTTCGGCTTGGTTCGGCTCGTTTACATCCCTATTTAAACTTAACTAAAAGGCTTATTTAATGAGCATTGAATGTGAAACAACCACATTCAATGCTCAATCAGCAACATTTACAGAATCTGTAAAAAAAATTTAAACCATGGTTTGCAACAAGAAAGGGTGAAAGAATTTGTCTCCGTCAGACCGCTCGAGGATAGCTCAGTTTCTGATCGATAGCAACACGAATCGGGTGGTTCATTACGGCAAAATCAGAAAGGCGGCATCATTCGCGAGTTAGTCGTCGAACCATTCAATACATATTTTGGAGGCTATAAGGCAACAAATGGCAGCAAATGTTCTTATCAATTTCAATACAAAAAGACAGAATAAGGTGGTCGTAAGCACGGAGCTCGACATTAGCCGGCTTAAGAGCATTCCTTTCAACTACAGGGTTACCATAAGACGACTTGTATCAGAAATGGAAGTCAGCAAAAATGTTGTGGGGAGATGAGTAAAAGTTGGGAAAGTTAACCCACACACAAATGCGATTAAACCAACACTTACTCAAGTTAATCAGGTACAAAGGCTCAAATTCAGCTTTTCTTCTCTACACTTTGATAATCTTACAAACAAGATTAAGTATGAAACCATGCATAATATGGTCCACATCGACGAGAAATGATTTTATATTGAAAGAGACAGTGAAAGAACATACAAGCTGTAAGAGGAAACCGAACCCTATAGGTCTTGCAAAAGCAAACGCTACATCACATTCCCATTCACAATTCAAGAACCGGCTAAGAGAAACAGTGTTAACAGACAAAGAGGCACTCTTGTGACAAAACCTATAGATTCAATCACAATGGAAGTCATCAAGACATGCATATTGCAGCAGGTATGTAGTTGCTATCAGATTATTAGCTCATCATTTAGCCACCCCACTTAGTAAGTCTCCAAAAATGATTCATAGCACCTTGAGATAAACTGTTATGAATCATTTGGTGACTTTACATGAACTAATTTCAGCCAAACATGCCGATTATACCAGCAAGTAAATCCAAGTGGCTAGAAAATGCAAGCAAGCATATCATCATACAACAAGACAATGCCAGACCACACATAAAAGACACAGATAAGGAATTCAGAGAGGCTACATCTTTAGATGGATTTGACATTGAGCTTGTTTGTCAGCCACCCCATTCACCAGACACTAATGTGCTGGATCTTGGGTATTTTAGGGCTATTCAATCACTACAACAAGAAAAGCCATCTAAAATAGTTGAGCAACTTGTGCAAAATGTAATTTAGTCATATCATGATTTAGAGGTAAGGAAACTAGATCATGTTTTCTTAAGCTTGCATGGCTGCATGAATGAGATAATAAAGTGTAATGGACACAATAGCTACAGATTGCCTCATGTTGGCAAAACAACTTTAGAAAGGGTTGGAAATCTACCACAATCTTTGGAGGCTGATGAAGATGTTAATAGGGAGGGGATTAACTGCCTAATAAAAGTGGAAGAGGTTTCTGGAACATACCAAATAAGTGGTTTAAAGGTAGTTTTAGGTTACATATAGTGTATGTTAGGGAGTTGGAAACATATTTTGATAAAGTGTTTATAGCATACACACAATAGAGTGTACATTTCACTTAAGCTATAAACATTGTAATAGAAGCATATTTTAGGATGTTATTTGATCTTTTTTAATTTAGACCCTCATAAATATATCAGCATTGCGTATGGTCTTTTTTTTTTTTTTAATGCAATCCATTTTCTTAAAGAGCAAAATAATTACTCATTCACTCAAATTAAGAAAGAGAATAGCAGTGGATCTATATCATGCAACAATTAGCAAACTAGCCACCAGAATGCGATCTCAGACTACATTGGTGACATAATTTGTAAACACAATTAAGCCTATCAGCACTGAAAAGCATCAATTATGGCAGAACAATTAATTCTTACAGATTGAAGGTTCAAATTAGCTACCATAATTCAGTCTCAGACCACATTGATTGCATAATTTGTAAATACACTCAAGCCTATCAGCATTGAAAAACATCAATTAAACATAACAGTTCATTGTTACAGATTAAAGGTTCAAATTAGCCACCAGAATTCAGTCTCAGACCACATTGATTGCATAATTTGTAAACACAATCAATCCTATCAACATTGAAAAGCATCAATTAGGCAGAACAATTCATTGTTACAGATTAAGGGTTCAAATTAGCCACCAGAACTCAGTCCCAGACCACATTGATTGCATAATTTGTAAACACAATCAAGCCTATCAGCATTGGAACACATCAATTAGGTAGAACAATTCAATATTATATATTAAAGGTTCAAATTAGCCACCAGAATGTGGTCCCAGACCACATTGATTGTATAATTCGAAATAATAACAAGTTCATCACTGTTCAACGTATCTAGATGCAATATATATATATATATTCTTTTTTTGGCACACAAAACCCTAGCACAAACCAGTTTCAAGTCAATTGGACCCTAGTCATCACAAAAACCAGCAACCAGAACCTCCAACAGATTCAATCAACCACAAAGTCAGAAAAGCCCCTAAAACTGGGCGCGTCTCAGACAGACATAACACACGAACATAGCAAACTCACAAAAGACCCAAATACGGGGCAAGTAACATAAACGAGTGCATATTAGGGCAGAAAATCATAACCTTTATGAGAATCGGGAACCATAGGGTCAAGCGCTGCTGAAAATTTCTATGTTTCTCCCTCGAATCCAGCCATGGACTCGTGTAAGTTCGCGGATCGGGATTTCAGCACCTAGCAATGCAGAATCGGCTGTGATTTCGGACGAGAAGCTCAAATCTACATCAAGATCTGCCTTATTCGAGCCTTCATCATGAAGAAGATCATGTGGAAACTGAGACTCTTTCACCATAGTGCCGTCTGAGTCGTAACAAACTTGAGGATATTCGGGAGAATCCTCCAGTAATGCGAGGGACCTTTAGAAAACCTTGATTATTGAAGATGACATTTTCAAAGCCAAAAAGAAAAACCCGATCTGAGAGAAGATCGGAGAACGGAAGTGTGGTTGGTGATCTGAGAGAGTGTGGGAGAGTAATGGGAAAACTGGGTCAAAGTAGGGGTGTTGTTGCGGCTAGGGTTTTGTGAGAAGGAGAGGATGAACACGATGAAATAGAGAGAGATAAGATTTGTGGGAGAGAGAGAAAGATTTGATTCAGAGAATGAGAGTAGATTTGGATTTAGGCTGGTTTTGAGTTTTAGGGTTAGATCTTAGGTGGATTGGGATAAATAAAATGAGTTGGATTAATTATAATGGGTTAAGTTAGGATAAATTAAGATGTTTAATTAGTATGTATTTTGTGTTTCATTAATGATATTTTTGTTAATTTCGTAAGTATAGAAGATATAGTACGTATAAAATTATTTTCTTTTATAGGCTGTGCAAGATAAGGTGAGACCACTATTTAAAAAAAATGTGATAGATAAGGTGAGATAGTTAAAGTAATACTCAATTTAAATTGGACCGTGCACCGTGCTCGATTAAATATTCACGATCACCCATCGAAAGAGTAGACGAGTAAGAAGAGGGATGATGGAAGAACTCGATTGGAGAAAAATAAAGAGATGCCGACGGAGTAGGTGGAGCCGCCTCCTCCGACGCGCTGAATTCGGTATGTGGTTCTTCTTACCACCACCATTAACTTTACATATTCATGCTTTGGTTCTACCCTCTATTTAGGTTTCTTTTTGTAATTTCACTCTAATTTTGTGTCATATGTATTTGTGCGTGTAACACACACAAATTAAAAGGACTTGGGTGTTTGTGTTCCCTGTTTCAGAGAGTGGCTATGAATTCGGATGGAAGATTTAGAGTTATCAAATGGTTGGACAAATGCATGCCCGAGTGTTTTTAAATTGTATGACATTTATTTTAGGGATAATTACAAAATGGTCGCCGAACTATTAGCACTTTTTCACTTCGGCATATAAACTATTAACAGTGACTAAACCGCCGCCAACCTATTTGAATATTACTACTCGAAAGCTGCCGGCCAGAATACCGCCCAAATTCTGTCCCAAAAGGTGGTTTTCCGAAATCGGGTGTGCAATGAATTGGGGCGGTATTCTGGCCGGCAGCTTTCGAGTAGTAATATTCAAATAGGTTGGCGGCGGTTTAGTCACTGTTAATAGTTTATATGCCGAAGTGAAAAAGTGCTAATAGTTCGGCGGCCATTTTGTAATTATCCCTTTATTTTATTTCAAATATTCAATACTCCTAACTCGGAAATGGTGTTGTGTGCTACCAAAAACTGAAAATCAATGCACATGCCAAACAGACAATCGAGAAGAACCAGAAATTCCCAATCATGGTCAAATCACTTAACAGAGAAACAAATGAAATTAGCATTTTTCAGTTGGGAAAAGAAAGGGTAAAGTAATTAAAGGAATTGATCAGTCAAACCAAACGAGATGGTTTCTTATTCAACATGTTGAATTAGCCTTCAATGATGGTATTTTCTACATACATGTTGAAGGTACATGCATGTGGACGTTGGAAAATGTCACAAGTCTGTACCTCTTGAAAAATTCTCCAATTTTAATGTAGCAAGGGTGAGTATTGGCCTTTGCACCGTATATAAATGAGACAAGTATATATATATGTGTGTGTATGTATATACACTTCGAGGATATGGTGTAAACTTTTTGTCCAAATCTGTCATATGTATGTTCCCTCTCTAACGGCTGCTTCTGCCCTCCTCTATTTCTTTCATTCGTTGGAAATATATCTAATTATTGGCATAAACTGTTTCGTTTTGGCTGGAAGAGTAGTGGAAATCTGGTGGTGCTGGTGTTGTGGGAAATCGATGGTACGGAGTCTACACGACCGAAAAGGAAGGACTAGATGGATACTCTAAACAAGTTGTGGTGATCCTCCACCGGAACAAATGATGCAGGAAACTATTTTACACTGGGAATTGCAATCTCTGCTATGAATTCATCACCACTCAAAAACTATGAAGGAGTTGAGTTTGAACCCCCAGGTGTATGTCTTAAGTTGGTCATTTGTTCTATTATTGGATGTGTATTGAAATTCTTTTAAGATGTAAATTAACAATATTAGCATTATGTATATAACATTTGCCATTGTAATATATATATATATTAGCTCTATGGAAGGCTTTGACTGAATTAGTTAAATTCAATAGTAATTTACACTTTAATTTACATGGAATACCTTACTGCTTTTGTGTTCTACATTCGAGTTATTACTGTAGTAGGTTTATCATATATATTTCCTTTTTGTATCTGTGTCGTTTCACGACTTCTTTTCTATCATATTATTATAAATTTTAAATTTTTCACATATTATGTTAATTTATTAGATCCATATTCCATATGAAGTTTCTTATACATTCTATAGTTCTTTATAACAATATACACTCCCATCAAGATAACAAAATATATGTTACCCCGTACATCACACGGGTGGACATTTAGTACATTATAAAGAATAATATTTTTTTACCGATAATTCGAATTGTACGAATTTAAGATTCGTACAAGTGATGTACAACAAACCTTCCACTGAAATTTATGGGAGAATCACACCTGAGAATCCTGTTACGAGAATTCAGTATTTGAATAATCCATTGGGACGGAACAGGATATCTTCGAATCAATATAACAATATTTATAAAGACAAAAACTTATATGAAACTGTCACACGGCCGTCACACAATGCGACGATTTTGTGATAAAAGTATCACGTTTATCTGTAAAATTATTACTTTTTGCAGTAAAGTATCACCTTTATCTGTAAAAGTATCAATGTAGTAAAAATATCACTTTTTCTTGTGCGGTTAATGTCCCACGTTATCCTTTCGAATATCCAAACCCGCACTTTTTTCCCAAACTCCCAGCCATAACTTTGCTGCTACTGTAACTGCTTCGTCATCCTGTAATGGCAGCTTCCTGAATCTCGATCACCCTAGACATGCAGATGCTGCTGCAAACCAGGCCGATTCATGGAATACCACGGGTCGTTATATCGTCGCCGGCACTCTGCTGCAGCACCAGAGTTCCTCCTAGGAATTTACACAAACACAAGCAGAGCAAATGGCAGCGCTCACCGTCCTCCGACCCACTCAATCTAAAGTCGCTTACCTCCCGCGTCGTCCGACTCACTCGCCGCCGACAACTTGCTCAGGTCAACAACGTCGTTCCTTGCTTGCCGTAAAAAAATGGAATGATTAATTATATTTTTCAGTATGTAAGTTTAGGTTTAGAGTATGTTTAGCTAAGATTATTTCAAATATCCAACATCTTTTAAATTATTTCAAGAGCTCACGAGACGTAATTTCTCAAGAGCTCATAAGTTAAGAAAGTGTTTGAATAAGAGAGCTTATAAGATTGCAATTGAATTGAGTGATTTAACTATGAATTAAGGGCCTAATTTGAAAGTTAATATCAATCACACATTTTGATTAATGCGCGACGTGTGTGAAGTGTGTGCGATGTGTACGAACTGTGTGTAGTGCGTGAGAAAAAAAACGTGTGAAATATGTGTAGTATATAAATTTTTTATGTAACTTATAAGATCTAAAAATATAAGATGTACTAGTATCTAGTGGTAACTTATTTTTTTTTGGAGTTTATAAGCTCTAAGAGCTTATTTTTACATCTTAAAAGAAGTTTAACATCTTATATTACCAAACACATTTTCAAGAGCTTGTAAGCTTAGCCAACACCCTCTTAATGATTTATCTGCTGGTGTAGTTTCTGATTAGATATGGTGGATGTGTGATACTTGACTCAGCGGTGACCATTTTTCTGCTTGAATTATGTCTATAGTAATCTTCTTCAACTTTGATATTTTCCATATGTTACCACAAATACTATTGCTTTGCTGAAATGATAACATTTTACACACAAAATGATTGTTTCGTTTGTGTGATGTTGCATGGCTTCCGCTGTCTCTTTACATCGTATGGCCAAATTGATAAAAATCTTCAAAATGCCACACAAGGTATAAGCTGATGAACAAAGTGTAATAGACAGTTCTAGTTCTTGTAGAAATTGTAATGTTACAACCCTTGGGTAGAACTCATTCCTACAAGGTAGCTTATAAGAGGAGTTACAGATGCAACATGATCATAACATACCACCACACCTCCGATGACCACGTCCATGGCAGCCCACTCTGGATGACCCACTCTGGTTTCTAGGCCACCCTTCCATCTCACGATGGCCCACTCTTAGGCCTAGGTCGACCCTTTCTAGGTCTCCCCATCTGCAACGTGGGATCGGGCATGGAGCTTGCTCAGTACCAACCGTTATAACCCCGCAAGTACAAGCTAGCTTGTAGGAAGAAAGTGTCCAAGGAATTATTGATGCAATTGGGATCATAACATATTAGGAGTAGAAGTTTAGTAGAAGTGATGCTTTTACATAGGAACACTATGAGAATTTGGCCCAACTAATAGGCTGTGAATTCAAATTGATGAATTCCAAAAAATTATCGATATTTGTCGTGACCTTGAATGTTTTTCAATTACAATCGACATATACTACATTTTCAGCAACTATTTGCGACTCCAGCAAAATCATTGTACATGCTTCAACGACGCGGTCCTAGATTCACCACTTATTCGGCCATCAGTTGCTGCCACTGCCGCGTTTCGAAGACAGAAGGCACAAAAGACCCTAATTTCAACCATTGATTAACGGATGTGGTGGCGGCAAATGATGATTTAGGTGGTAGATATAGGATGGCCTCATCAAGGTGCATCCAATGTTGATGATGATGCAATTAGTTGCCGGAAATATGATAGTTGTAATTCAAAACAATTAATAGTTGGTGGTAAATATTGATAACTTGCAAAGTTCATATTGCAACTGAAAATTGACCCTAGTTTGTGAATTTTTTGGTTTTGGGTAATTGAAATTGTATTTAGCTGATATGACTTCCCCAATCAGTTTCTTCAGTCTCGCAGTTATGTACTCTGGCTTCTATTCTCTTGGCTCATATATAGAAGAGTAGCTATCACCGCCAATTTTTTATGAGAACTTTATTGATTTTTTATTTGCACAGGTGGCATACAAACCAACAACTTTTTAGTCCCATTCCATTTTTCTTTTTTAAGTTTATTTTGGATGCACTCGTGCAACGCTGTGATATAATTTTATTTATTTTCCCCTTTTCAATTTTCCGTCACTATTGCTAATTTTTCGGTCGATAATAATTCGCTAAGACTACTCAATTTATTTTGCATGCACAACTATTAAAATAACTTGTCCTATTTTGTGTGTCAGATATTTGAGGAGATAGAGATTGCAAAGAAGCAACATGGGAAGCTGAACATAATCGTATTGAATGCTGTGATGCAAGCTTGTGTTCATTGCCGCGACATTGAATCAGCTCTTCGAGTGTTTGATGAAATGTCAAAGCCAGAGGGCTGTGGGGTTGATGATGTAACTTATGGTATACTTTTGAAGGTATGCAATGTTTTATCTTGTGGTTGAATGTGCTAGACTAATCGAGTATCTGTCTTCTTATTTGATGAAGAATAAACATTTAACAGCTTTATTGGCTTCTACAGTTACCTTGTCTTGTTTAGTTTGTAACTCACTTTCGCATCATTAACAGTGGTTTATTTGTTAGAATTTGTTATTTATGAACAGCTGTATCATCAGTAGTTAGAGATGATTTAGATGCTATATATTAGGAGTGGCATGCCTACAGAAGAACATCTTAAATTACAGTGTTCACTTAAAATCATCACTTGCTTACTGGAGCATACTGGTTATGCCAGTGAGGAGTGTCCCTAATTGGTCACTTCCTAGTTTCAATTTGATTATGGTGTGAATAGTGAATACTAGCAAAAATGCGAAGCTGGATAGCTCAAGTGGCGAGAGCACCCACTACCTAGTCCATTGGTTTTGGGTTCGAGTCACCTTGGGGTGGAGGGGGGGGATGGGAGGGTTTTGTCTTTGTTCTTAGATTTGGAGGAAAAAAATACTTGCAAAAGAGAAGCAACGAATAAGTGAGGTGGTAGGTTCGAAATGGTTGGCATCCCTGTGTTGCTGCCAGGTGATTGCCTTTGCTGCTTTTGTCAGGGACTGGCTATAACTTTATCTAAATTACTAGGAGCCCATTCAGTGGTGCGTTGATGGTATAGATTCTGAAAATGTGCGCATTGGATTATGTGGGATCTGAAAGGAAATAAATCTTCTGATTCTCTGATAGTCATAAACTTCTCATATTTTCCTTTTAAGGGCTGACGAGGAGGTAATTTGTTGTTTCTTAGGCTGAAACGTTCTCCTTCCTCATCTTGTGTTAGAAACCATGTTATTGTCTGACACTCAGCAGTTAATGAGTTAATAACTCTTTCTTAAGAATAGAGCTGGACATTATTATCCTAGACTCAGGCATCTCTTCCATAATTCATTTTCCTTCATTTTTCTTGTGTAAATTGCATTTTCTCCATATTATGCGGGTAATAGATCTACATTCTCCATGAAAACCTGTTGTTCTTCTCGCAAGCAGGGCCTGGGTGATGCTCGGAGAATTGACGAAGCATTTCAAGTTCTTGAGTCTGTGGAACAAGGTACTGCTGTTGGTAGTCCACAGTTGTCTGCTCCTATGATTTGCGGACTGTTGAATGCCTTGACCGCATCAGGTTCGGTTTTCAACTCAAACATTACTTCAATTTGTCTCCAGTGCTGATGGATCTGCAAATGTGTTTGGCCATTTTGACAAGGAGTCTTTTTCGAGTCTTAGTCTTATAAAGAGAACGAATCCTTCTAGTTTGTCTACACATAAGGATTGCCTCCAGTTTCAGATGTCTTTGCTTGCTGATCTTGCTTCTTATTGATGATCTAGTGCAGGGGATCTCCGCCGTGCTAAGGGACTTCTTGCACGGTTTGGTTATGCACTTCAAGAAGTTGGAAGTCCATCAATTTTAACTTTTAACTTGTTGATGAAGGTGATTTTCAGAAGTTGTTCTGTTTGAGTGGCGCTGAAACTGTTTTCTCTGGCCAATGAACCTGGAATGTATATTAACATGTACTTCTGTTTCAGGGATATATAGCGGCTGGTTGTCCTGAGGAAGCTTTAGGTGTTCATGATGAAATACTGAGACATGGACTAAATCCTGATAGGCTCAGCTACAATACTTTAATTTTTGCATGTATCAAGAATGAGAACTTAGACAGAGCGACACTATTTTTTGAGCAAATGAAGGTCTCATGCACGTGTCTGAAAGGCTAGTTTAGAGCCTCGTGAATGAGTGAAATAATATAGAGAAAGATGGCAGTTACTTGAACAATGACCTTTTTCTATTACAGGATAAAGCACAGAACAACAAGCAATTTGATGTTTCCCCTGATCTTGTTACTTACACAACATTACTACAGGTTAGTCCTTTCTGCCATATGTCAATGTAGTTAAGTTGCACTAGCAATGAAATGAGACCTTTTTGTGTTTATGAGCCGAACCTGTGCAATCTGTTGGAAAATGAGTTATTTATCTTACTAAGCAGCATTTCTATGTCACCGTGCTTAGATATATTTATTTATTTATGTTTGTAGGGTTTTGGGCGCGCCAAGGATATTTCATCAGTCGAAAAGATTTTGATAGAAATGAAATCCCGCAACAAATTGCGTGTCGATCGTGTAGCATACACCGCAATGGTTGATGCATTGATAAATTGTGGATCAATTAGAGGTACTTTAGTTTTTTGGATTGCATGGTTAGTAATCATCGGGTGGGTCCATAATAATTGTCCGAGAGAAGGAAGTAAAATGTTTTGCAACTCGAAATAGGACCAAGATTATTTATTTATTTTGCTTTTATGAAATTAATGTTAAGTCCATCTACTGTTTAACTCGAATTGTTTAAGTATTGCATTATTACTGATTGTGACCCTCTTCTTTTTAGTGAAACAAGCCTTCTATGTTTGAAATTTCTCCAGAAAAAGATTAAGCCAACATATTTCTTAAGAATTTAGATCCTCAAAGAAGCAACTTCACCATGGTTGGCTTTTATTCTTGGGATCTGAATTTTGTTTAAGGTACTTGGTAGTGAAAGCCTTAGATCTTTCCCCTTGTGCAGTTTAAGGAACCATAAACATTTCCTGGTTCCATAGGAAATGTCTCTTCTGCAGCCAATTACAATATGTTATCTCTGTCGAAGTTAATTATCTGTTATTGTTGATGTCAAAATGTTGTGAAAATTTTCAAGCATCACATTTTGCAAACAAAGCATTATGATATATACTACAAACTCATACACACACATGCGCATATGACAAACTATGTTACCATCGCTTTGTATGCATTCTATGTTGTAGAAAAACAAGATTTTAAGTTCCTCATAGACCATAACCACAAGATACCCCCTAACCTACACCTTGACATTAAAGATTTTCACCCCTGGATTTTAAATGCTTCCTTAGGAATACACTAAGAGTTCTTGTTGGATCCTAAAAAGTTAACGCAAGTTTCTTTCCACCACATCTTTTTTTGAATCTAGTGTTCTGTCTGTGATTGCTGAGTATATTTAATCCTCCACATCTGCAACATCTTTAACTTGGTATGCGCTTTTTTTTATTGCAGTAGTTCTCTTCAGTTGGTATAGGTACTTAATAAATCTCTCTTTTATGTTGTAGAAAACATGTATCCTTGCTTATGTGCTTGGTACTTTGTTCGTGCAGTATATATTTTTGCTTTATATTGCTGTTTATTCAATGCTAAGAAGTTATTTTAAGCAACATTTCTTGGAATAATTTTTAGGTGCTCTTTGTGTTTTTGGAGAGATAATTAAACAAGCTGGTCGAGACCCTGTATTCAGGCCAAAGCCTCACCTCTTTCTGTCAATGATGCGTGCATTTGCTGCTAGAGGAGATTACAACATGGTCAGAAGACTCTATAATCGCATGTGGTTTGACTCGGCAGGAACAATTACCTCCACTATACAAGCAGAATCTGATCATCTCTTAATGGAGGCAGCTTTAAACCAAGGCCAGGTAAATTTGCTTTCCATGTCACGTGGTTAATAAGAAAGTGGTTGGTGCCGATTTTTCCATTCTGTGTCTAAGTTTTCTTAATTTCAAGTCCTGTACATGATAATGTCATGGCACATATGAGGATCCATGCCATAATGATTATAATGCATTCTTAGAAGCAGTTTCAGATGAGAGATTTTAATGTTGTACAAGAGGAATCTTCTGACTTCTATTCTGGCTCTCTGAGAGATGACACTATGGACGCGCCGACGCGGACTGTCAATGGCCACAAGAAACCAAGTTGCACCTATATATTAGGTCTCTTAGAGGCGAATTTTGTCGATAATAGTTATGAACAGGGGTATCGGATGCGTATTGGACTTTTGATGATTAATAGTTCTGGCTTAGAAATGAACTATCCATTTGTTCTACTGCTGGAAAATGAAACTTGTCTCTTTACCTTTCTTCTGTAAGCATTAACATGTCTAGTTACGCTTTTTGCTCGTGTCCAAAATTAATTTTTCATTCATCTCAGGCAGCAATATTTTAGCTGCATATATCCAGTGCTTCTTGACAAAAAGAATTTTGATTATTTGAGCTTAACAAGTTGAAAAAATGATTGGCTTTATTACTTAACTAGTTTAAATTTTACCAACGACTTGCTTATGTATGTCTTTTTGCCAGTTACATGATGTGTTTGTTTATGGATTTTCCTGCAGGTTGACTTGGCTCTACAAAAACTTAAGAAGGTTATTTGGAGATGGGGGGAGATATCTTGGAATAGTCGTGGTGGCATGGTATGTTCTCGTTGTCGTATTCTGATTTCGGGGCATAAAAGTCTCTTTTTCTTTATCAGAAAGCAAAAAAGCTTCAATTACGTGCCACTAAGATCTACTCTACGGCCATTTTAGGATAATGGATTGATGGCTGATTCTTGGCCACCATCCTACTAGTCTATGTCATACTCAGTATTTTGCGCAAGTGAGCTATTAGAGTTTGTCACTTCCGAATTTTTTAAAAATAAAAATACAAAATACGAAACCACCATGGATGGGAGGGACAAGGCATCTGTATAATCAAAGCGTCTAAAGGAATTTACAGATTGTACAATTAAAGTTTTGAAGTTTACAAACAAAACCGAATACATAAATACTGTAAGAGAATCTAAATGCAGGAAATTCCCAAGCATCCCTAAGCTCCGAAATTCATCAGGTCTTGAGATACTTTGTTTAGCTTTGATGATGCAGCTTTGTTGGCTAGAACATCAGCTGCTCTGTTACCTTTTTGTTGAATTTGAACTTAGGATCCATGCTTGGAACGCAAAACATTACGTATAGTTCAAGCTATCAGATTCAAACTCACAATTAGAGATTGCAAAGATATGCTTTCTTTTGGTTAGCTTCCTTGTGTAATTCAGTCATCATGTTGCAGGTTGCTGTACGCCTTGAGGCATTGATGGGTTTAAGTAGATCTGTGTTGAGTCCTCGCATACTTCCTCAGGTATAAGTTCTTGTGCAACCTAAGCTGTAACTGATGATGTAAAATGATAGTATGGAGCATGACTGAAGGTCTAACTGGGCTCAATATCTTAGGTATCACTACGAGATAAAATTGAGCACATCATGATACCATTTGAAGAAGCTTCACCACTTCAAGCTACTTTGCAATTGAAGCAAGTGACTATGCGTTTTTTCAAGGATTCTGTTGTGCCCATCATAGATGACTGGGGAGGCTGTGTGGGGATACTGTATCGTGAAGATTGTTATGTGGTAATTTAGTTTTGATACCACTCGAAAGTTAAAGTTTGAATTATCATTATGTTTGCTAACTGTACTTTTTTAAACTTTCTGAACCAAGATTTCCCAAATTCATCTTTAATCTAGAGTTATTCTTTGATAAAGGATCACTATGAGTCAGACTCAATATGTTGCCTCACAGACTTGTAATTAGTTTCTTTAGGATGGTGGATTAAGGAATTTATTCAATACACTCTTAAGACTAATAGATTAGGGAATCTTTATGTGGTAAGACTTGGTATATTGAGAATAAGAATCTTGGGGTGAAAAACAGAATCTGTTACAGGATTCTACGGGAATTGGATTATAGATAGAGGAGGTTGATTGTTGTTGGGCTCATAAACTAGTAACTCGTTGTTGGAACAGTATCTTAAATCTATTCCTTCTTCTTAGTCCTGGTAAAAAAACCAGAAACTATTTGTACTAATCTGTAAAAGCAGTGCTCTATGGTATCTAAAGGTGGAGAGGATGTGGAATGATGATTAATCCGTATTTCACCTTGGTCAATTTCCTGAAGCAGTAATAAGTCAGTTCATGTATTTCTTCAAATAAGTCAGTGCATGTATTTCTTCTTAGGTAACGATAAAAGGTTTAATTGAGTTTATTACTAAAGGATAAACTCGTAAGTTTAGTATCTGATTGGTTTTACCTGTGACGTATCTTCATTTGGGAATGCAATATGCAATGCAAGTCCAATCGCGTGTGTATGTCATGTTTAGGTCCCTAGGTTTGTATTTGGTGCCTCTG
This sequence comes from Ajuga chamaepitys, assembly GCA_958295605.1. Taxonomy (NCBI): domain Eukaryota; kingdom Viridiplantae; phylum Streptophyta; class Magnoliopsida; order Lamiales; family Lamiaceae; genus Ajuga; species Ajuga chamaepitys. Next base: position 1,453,608 of record OY282498.1, on the reverse strand, counting down.
TTTCTCAATAGGTGATGTCTACTTATATGCTACAAAATTCAAACTTTGCTTATTTATTTGGAAGTCTTTGATTCTTTGTGATTATTCTTAGAACCAGAAGTATATTGCTTGGATATTCTGTATTCAATTCTGCAAACTTTATATTGCTAAAAATCACTTCATGATCAGACGGACTACGGCATTGTGAGCTGCTGCTATTGTTTTTCCTTTTTCCTTGTCTCTTGTTTCGTTTTGCAGGTTCTCTTTCTCATGGTATCTCAACTGCTGTTCTAGTGCATCGAAATGATCTCTCTCTCTCTCTCTCTCTCCCTGCAGCTAGATGCGCCACTTGCAACGCTTATGAGACGTCCGCCACCATGTGTTACAAGCTCAACATCGGTTGGCTGTGTCATTGATCTTATGTTAGAGAAGAGATACAAAATGGTAGTAATTGTCAAATACGGCGACTTTCAAGGAATAAGTTTGAGGCCTGTCGGAGTTTTTACCTATGAACAACTTTGTAAGCTAACAAAGAACTCATCAGCGATGACTGATGAGCAGTTTTGCCTGTCATCAACCAATACAAATACTTGATCTGACTTCTCATTTCAGCTCCACTTAACCAAGGTTTTGTCTTTGCTCTCTCTCTCTCTCTCCCCCCCACCCGCGCACACACACACATGTTTCCTAGGCTAAGATAGCGCAACATATACTAATTTTTCTTTTTCTTAAGATAATGGTTTTGCTCCCCAATCCTTGTAGTTTCGTTCAACTTTGAAAAGATGGAGATGGTGGATTATTGCAATCCTCTAATAAGTAATAATTAGGATAAAAATCTCATGCTTGATATAAGATATTAATTCATAAATAACCCATAAGAATAATATATTTATTTGCCTAAAAAATATACAGATTAAAACATATTAGCTGTAGCTTATAGATGTAACATTTCATGGACGAGAAAAGCAATATTGGCAGATAACCACAAAAACTTGTTATCAAAAATTCAAAATTGCTGATACATACAGTATCAAGATAGGACAGTATAATTCTGTATTCTATCTGGACTTAAAAAAACTGTGTATAATTCAATGTTTGTACACATCTGCTAAAAATGCTCAAAAAACAAAATTAGGAGGGGTAAAAAAAATGGGTTTGGTTTTTTGTATGCAATACTTGAGTTATCATCACCTGCTATTTTTCCTGCAAAGATATTACGGTTTCAAAAGCCCCAGCAAGAGCTCTGACCTTGTTCTTCCTCTGCTCACGAAGCTTGCTTGCCGTCTCCTCGATCACATCATTCGAAACTGCAGACTCCCTCTTCCCACTTACTCTCTTCACTTGTGTTTCACCTGCTTTTTCCACTTCTGTTTCTTTGCTGCTCTCGTTCGCTTCACTTCTATCCCCAACTTCCTCTTTCTTCCCTAGCGCGCTTTCTTCTTCTTTCCTCACTTCTATGTCATCCTCATCAACACCGTCTACTTCACTACACCTATTTGTTTCATTCACATCTTGTTGTTCCAACTCTTCTGAGTTTTGTCCCTTGCTATCAAGGGGGGTGTCCTCGCGTTCTACAACTGCCAGAGGCTCGGGAGTTGCAGGCTCTGCATCAGTTTGATCAATTTCAGATTCATCTCTCTCAGGTTCTTGATCTTCTTGCACCAAATCATTTTCGTTAACTTGTACAACCTTCTCTTCAACTAAGGCAATGCATGCTTCTTGAGCTTGAACTTGTATTTTGGCTTCTACAACACTAGCTGTGCTCAAATTTTCGATCTTTTCAAGGGCGATTTGTTCCTTTCTTGCGTGAAAACCATTTCCAATCCCTTGCTTCTTCACACTGTTGCTGCTCTTCTTCACAGGTGTTGCAAGCGACAGACGTTTCCCCACGTCTTTCGTAGGTGTCGCAAGCGACAGACGTTTCCCCATTTCCTTCACCGGTGTTTTCACACTTTTAGTAGGAACCGGTTTCTGGGAACTCAAATTCTTCCCAGAAACTGGTTTCTGGGAACCAACAGTTTTCGCAGAAAGCAAGGAGGATCGAGAAGATGCATTGGTTGCAACGCGCGTTTTTTGCGCGGGAGAGAGAGTCTTGTCAATGGGCTTTGGTCTGGTTGCTGGAAGAGCTGGTTTCTTGACCTGTGGCTTCGAAACATCGGTAGCCGCGGTTCTGGTTGTTGGCCTTAGATAGGTTGGAGTCAGTTTTGGTGATGCAGCTGAAACATTTGGTTTAGTGAGCTTATTTGGAGTTGGTTTAAGCTTTGTTGCTGCTGCTTGTGTAGGAGATATTGCCTTCTCCTTCCCCAAAGTAATGTCTCTTATTTTTGTTGCCATTTTATGGGCAGCAGCTTTTTATACCTGCATTTATTCTTTTATATGAGAATTTATACAAAATTTGGCAAATTAATACTATAGCCGACAAAATCGTGCCGGACCGTTTCTGATATTTTAAATGAGTTGAACCATAAAAATTTAAGTTCATCGAGCACGGATCAAGGATTTAATGATAGGATAAGCTAAGACATGGAAAAATTGTTTGTTTTCGATGAAATTGTGGTTTACTAGAGGCTTTAAAAGAAAAGAATCATAGTAATAGATTCTACATATAACTTCTATTTTTTTATTTTCCTCTTATAGAAACTTTACTAAAATAATTAACGGATTAACTAGACATAATTTTAAAGTATGAATTAATTATTTATCTTAGTCAGAGAATAACTAAAACTGAATGGGTAGATTTAATTAAAATTTAGAGTAGAGAATAACTAAAATAATAAAAAGTATAGTACTAAAATTAAAATTCTATAAATTTTGTATTGGGTTGAAGCCCGTTATAGGCCTGGCCTGGCTCCACCCATGGACCCTATTTGATGGGCTAAAAGTTCAATTGGTCATGGATTTACCTGAATTTTTTTGTATATTTAAGGTGGATGAGTTAGATTGGATTCAATAATTATTGGTCTATAAGATTATCGGGCCCAACAAACTTAACATGATTTATGATCTTGGCTCGATGGACAGGTCGATTGGCCGAATTACAACCTCCAAGTAATACCTAAGTTTTTCAATTTATGCGATAAGGATAAAAGAAAAAAAAAAAAAAAAAAAGGTATAGATATAAATCCATACACTTGAGTAGCCAAGAATTAACCTCAGAATTCGAGGCTAATTGAGAAAACATACATGCACTGTAGATAATCAGATGCAAGCTGTTTTGTTTGTTTATTTATTTGTATGTACAACCCTTGCGAAACGACTAGTTTCGATTACTTTTCATCTAGGTGTTAGTTTTCTATTAGTCGTCTATATTTATTCCTTGATTCTTTTTCGCCTAATTACGTCTACACGCTGATTAACTCCGTCTAATTTCCATCTAGGCGCTAGGTTTCTATTAGCCATTTATGTTTATTCCTTAATTATTTCTTGCCTAATCACATCTACACCCGATTAATTTCGTCTAAACCTCGACTAGCTGATAGGCCTCAGTCCACCGCCTAAACGGTTTCTGCAACCTTGTTAAATATTCAAGTTGGTCGTGGATGGCAAAAAACACCGACTCTTCTATCTTATTATTATGATACATTCGCTGTTTCAATGTAAAAATATGATTTTTTTTTCTCAAAAATATATTATCTATTCTCGAAAAACCATCATTTTTCACGACCTTAAACAAATTTGTGTGACTATTGATAACAATGCAATGCGAAATGCAACAGAAATCCGATTCCTAGTTAACACAACTATCAAGGATGAAGCAAATATATTATTCTCAACACAAATTGCAACAGAAAATGTAATAAAGAAAAAAAGTTAAATTGAATAACATTTGCATATATCCTATTAATAATATATGCAGTGCAAAATGACAAATTCCAAATAACAATAAAGGATTCTTGAATTAACATTTTAAGTACCAAATTGACTTTTGTGGTAATAATCTGTTTTGGATCTGATGTAGAAAGAAACAAGTAAAATGAATAAATATATAGCAATTAATTCACCTTAAGGGTTGGAAATTGATGAAGCCTTTATCTTCCCTGTAAGAAAAATGCAGGAGATGATAAAGGATTCATGTGGTGATCAACACAAACTTCAGACTATATCAGAGGATGAGATGAGAGAGAAACACATTTCTCTAATGCCTTGCTTATTTTTAACCATGCCTTAAATCATGGACAGCCCCATATATAAATTACTGCTCTTTTCTTTTTATTTTATTTACCCTGATGCCCACCCAATTTATTTATTTTATTTAATCATTAATATTTCAATCTTCAATATTTAATCTTGTTAAGTATAGCATTTATTATGTCCTTTATGTTTATTAAACTTCATATATAGTAAGTCAAATCTTGCAAAAAGAATATATAAACAGTGTTCCATCTCAATAGTCAATAACATGATGAATATAATAGTAGATAATAAATGAACCATCAACCTAAAAAAGATGTGCTAGTAATGGGACCTATAAGGCTGTAAGCTTATCACTATTCATTATTGATGCAACAATTTGATTAATTATTAAAGAAATGGTGAATTGTGATGCAATCTCAAAACTCAATAGGGACTTTATTCAATGAAAATGTTTTGGGTGTGTTTGCTTCAGGTTTGCTTCAGTAGATTTAAGGGATCAAATCACAATAAAATATACTCATTAACTCCCTCAGTCAGGTTTGACTCAGCGCTTCTTAGCCTTAAGTAAATATACCCTTAGTCTAACTAATCTCAATCTCATTAATGTGTCAATCGATGATGTGTAATGATTTTTATCCTTGAATTTTGGATAAGATAATTTTTTTATGAAATTCTAACACATCAATTAGTTAACACATTAACATATACTAACAGTGGGTAGATGAACGGAATTGCTATATTCAATACATATTACTTCCTCCGTCCTGAGATAATTTGCACACTTTTCTTTTCGGGATGTCTCGAAATAATTTGCACATTCTTAAATTGAGGGGTGTGCAAATTATCTCGAAACGGAGGGAGTATTAAATTGAGGGACTTGGTTTGGTCCCACACATTGAAAAGTAACAATTGCTAGGGAGAGACTTACAATTTCTAAATGAGGTGTCTTCCTAAAATTCACCGGTGATAGGAGAAAAAACTTACAAGCTTTAATGTCCGTCACAAACTATAAAAGGTTATAATTTATTCAAAACGACCTTACTTATTATATGTCGAGACTAATCATCAATTCCAAGTACATAAGTAAGTATATAAAAGAAAATTTGTGTGTTAAATTCATTGTTTCAAGTACATTAAAGATGTTGTTTAATCTGTGAGTCGGTCTCTTGTAGGACTTGCTTCAAGCAACATTGTGTTTTTTTCCTTTTCTAAGTATAAAGAGATCTAAGGTAAATTGTAATGCTTTTCGAACTATTGTTTCTAATTGAAATTGTTGGAAATTGGGTTAAGAAAATTGGTGAGTATCCAATTTTAACCAATTTAAAAGTGGCAACATATTCAATTCTGGTGTGATTGAGTTGTGTATGATCGTTCTACGTTCCTAGTAGATGATCGTAATGTGTTGGATTTCTCGAAACTGAATTTCAGTGAGTGAGAAATTAATGCATAAAGTCGACCACTTAGTAAGGCATGTGTATGAATTTGCGGGAGATAATAAAATATATCCGACATTATGTAGAGTCTAGTTTATATGCTAGAGCACAATAGAGGTGTAGTGAATGACGAACATCTGTGGGTGAGCGAGCACAAGACACGAGCATGCATGCTTGGCTCGGCCTTGACCATGACTAGGGCTATGACGTGTGCATGGGTCATTGGCCCGGAGCCATCTTTAGACCAGCTCGACTCGGTAAAATTAATATTTTGTCACCTGAAAGTTTATGTTCGAATTGCCAATGGACACGACTTGTAATTCTGCCATTAATGGGACATTATGGCGGTGTGTAACACTTGAAATAAATAGGTGTAATATCTGTATTAAGGTGATGTAACACTTGGAGGTTACTAACCTCATTTGAAAGTCTTAAATGTCATATTTGAATGCCTTAAAGACTCGTTAATTGATGTCACTGATCTTCATTTGGGTGGGGGTAGTGCCTGTATATATGTAAGTTATTGTTTTCCTGCATGTATGGAGCACCTAAAACACTTGATTGAATCTCATTGCATTTTGGATAAAACCGTGCATTCCAAATTCCTTTTGGCATATAGAACTTTGTCTAGTTCTTACCACTCATTCTAGTTCATTGGTGCTTCTGGATTTGTGATGCTACTATCTAGAAGATCAAAGTCATTTCATCTTTGGGAACGTTACGTCAAACCGTGAACACTAGCCGAGAAGTATTCGTTTTGTGGAAAGAGGTCTAACCTCGACTCGATTTCACTCGTGTTTTGTTGTTGTAACATCTATTTCAGATATCAACTGTCCAGAATCTCGGAGTTGTTCCTATGTTGTTTTAACTTAATCTGTCCATAATTCGTTATGCGGAAAGAGATCTAATGTCGACTTGCCTTCACCCCTATTCTTTTGTTGTTCTAACATCTGTTTCAAATATCAGTTGTCCAGAATCTCAGAGTTGTTCATATGTTGTTCGAACTTTATCTGTTTGAACATCAATATTTTAGAATTCTGGGTGATCGTTCTTGTGTTGTTCGAACATTGCTTGTCCAGAATCCTTGATGACTGTTCTTGTGTTGTTCGAACAAGGGAGGTTAGAATCTTTGTTGCAGTTCTTACATCAAATCTCAGAATTTTTATTCGGTAGATTTTGAAGGTGGTAATAGACTAATAAAATCTTATAAGCCATGGGTGGGTTGCCATTATTATTATTACTATTATTTTGTAGTACGAACGCACATGGATTCCTTAGTTTCCAAGCCACAAGTTCAAAATAAGTTATGATTTTATTAAGAGGGTGTTTGGCTAAGCTTATAAGCTCTTCAAAACATTATAAAATGTTTGAGAGCTTATAAGCTCTTCAAATGTGTTTGACAAAAAAAGATGTTAGACAACTTAAAAGATGTAAAAATAAGCTTTTAGAGCTTATAAACTCAAAAAAATAAGTTCCTTTAGTCCAACTTGAATCTTATAACTTACACTTAAATCTCACCTACTACACACACACTTCACACACTACACACACTACACACATTTCACACACTACACACGTTTACACACACATTTCACACATTTACACGCCCCTCACATACTACGTACACACACTATACACACTTCATAGCTAAATTTCTCCATTCAATTGCTAGCTTATAAGACTTTTTATCCAAACACTTTAATAACTTATAAGCTCTTAACAAGTTGCATCTCACAAATTCTTTGAACAACTTATAAAATGTTAAAACTTATAAGAGATTTGAAATAAGTTTAGTCAAACACCCACTAATTTCATAAAACTTAATCATATACAGGTATTCCTCAAAATGTTTATTCAAGTTCAGTCAATTTCAAAATAAATGCAGAAGTGGACAAAAATAATAAAGAATGATGGTGACTTAATTAAAAAGAAAAATGATAATCTTAATGGAGAAGAATATGTTGAGGCTACGACTGAATTAGTTAGGGGTAGGGTTTGGTAAATAGTTCCATCCACACAAACAAAATAACCACATAATCTGCATCCACAATACCTCTCTCACTCTTTTCCTCTTTCTTTTTCCTATTTTTGCACACTTGTGCATAGGGCTATAAATAAGTCGAGTTAAGTTGAGTACTGATAAGCTCGAATTTGATCAAAATACTCGAGGTTTAAGCTTGACTCAAGCTCGGTCGAGTTCTTTTTTTCCAAACTCGAGCCTGACTCTATAGATACTTGTGAAGCTCGAGATCGACTCGCCTTGATTGGTTTAAAATAAAATATAAAAAAATATTAAAATTGAAAATACTAATTCTACTACAAATAATTGCTAATGAGAATCTTAGAGAAATAGGATATATCTATAATTATATCAATTTTAAAGGGTAAATTAGTAATTTAACACAAGCTTGAATAAGGTCAGACTCTGTCAAATCAAGTATTAATAAATTCGAACTTAATGTCTACTTGAATAGTTTGAGCTCGAGCTCAACTTATTTATCCAAAATTAATTATGGTCTTTTTATGAGTCATCTCAGATCGCTCTCGAGTTGGATCACTGGTGTAGGGGTGGTTCGGTACAGTATACCGTTACCGTACTGAAATTTTCGGTACGCCGAAAATCCATACCGTTATCGTACCGAAAATTTCGGTATACCGAAAATTCGATACGATATCGGTAAATACCGATACCGTACCGAAAATTCGTTATACCGAATTTTGCATCGGTATCGGTATATACCGATCCATACTGTTGATTTTTATATACCGAAATTTCGATATACCGAAAATTTACGGTATACCGTTAGAAATTTGGTATACCGAAATACTGAACTACGAAAATATCAAAAAAAAATTTGGTATACCGATATATATCGAAAATACCGAACTTTTTTCGGTATATACCGAAATACCGAAATTTTTAGATTATCAAACCGTTACCGTACCGAAAATTTCCGATACGGTATCAAAAATTCGGTATACCGAAAATTTCGATATTTTCGATAATCTTTCGATACGATATTTTGGCATTTCGGTATTTTTCCCCATACCATGTGCATATATTGCCTTTAACTAACTCCTCGGTTCGGATGTCTTTGATGGTACATTAGTTTAATAAATATTAAGATATTCACATTTTTAATTATTAAATTCTCAATCACCTCCTTAGGTAACATGATGTCACCAACACTTATCTTCTATTGGTTTCCTTGTAACATACGTGTCGCACCTCAATACAATCACATATCTAATTGTATAATGACAAAATTATACCTATATCAAATTTTGATTTCGAATGAATACATTGAAAAATTAGGAGTGAAAGTTAATAGTATAAACGAATCGAATTAAGTTGAGCACTGTCAAACTTGAACTCGATTAGATCTTGATCGAGTTCATTGTTTTTAAACTCGAGCTCAACTCGATAGAACCTTGTACTTGTTGAACTTCAGATCGACTTAACTCGATTGATAAAAAATAATAATAATAATAAAATATTAAAATAAAAACGTTGATTATGCTTAAAAGGGTGCTAATAGGGACATTAGGGTTTCACCTTATTTAATTTATAATAAATGATAAACTAGTAATTTAACAAAGACTCAAACAAGCTCGCCGAACTGAGTATCGACGAGCTTGAACTCGATATCTATTCGAGAAGTTCGAGCTCAAGTTAGACTCGTTTATCTCAGATCGATTTCAATCTCTCAAATGGCTCACGAGTTGTTTCGCCTCATTTACATCCTTGATGAAGAGTGGACCTAGAACTATTATTCTCTTAATTAAGAGACGAAGAGTGATGTCATTAATACAATTTTTTTAAGAACACATATAAATTTTAAATATTACCTTTTTACATCCCATTAATTTCTAAAATTTCGTTCTACACATAGATGAAAATAAATAAATTACTTTTACATTAATTTAATATTAATTGTTCAAATAACATGTGAACTCCTGGCCCAATTACATATCCTGGGAGGGGAGGCCAACTGGGCCCTTGACAGAGACTTTTGGGCGGCCCAAAAGCCACCGATCTTTGACCGTCCAAACTCCATCCGACGGCTGAAATGTGCTGACAAGACACAAAAGGCAGGACGGCAATTCAGTAAGAATTTGTTTGTGTCTTATGGTAAAAATGTAAGTCAGTGTACCATTTGCATCGGATCTTCAATGTGTATATATAGTATAGAGATCAATCCGCTTTTCTGTAAGAATTTTACTTATTTTAAGAATCCATTCTCTCTCCTCTCTTGTTTCTCTCACTTAAAAAGGGCCGGGCCTCTTCTCGTTTTATGGAGTTGTTGGAATTCTTTTTCCTCTTTTTTCTTTTGTTGCGAGAAGAATAAAGAGTCAAAAGGAAGAAGAAAAAGTACAGAATTAAAGAAAAGGTTCAAAGTTCAGAGCTTTGATTGTAATTGGTTTTCTTAGTTTTATGTGTTTATTCATGTTAAATGATATATTTTTCTCATAGAAATTCTGTTTATGAGTTTTAAAATTGTTTTATGGATAATTATATAGTTTCTTGTTATGGGTTTTCTTATCAGAGACCTTTCTTCTTCTTCTTTTGTTCTGTTGGACGTTCTTCTGTTGCTTTTGTGGAGTTAAAAATGGTAACTTTAGCAATCCTGATTGACAGCTGTTGATAATTTGACTTTCTTGCTCAAAAGTCAGCATTCTTTGGTTCCTTCTTGCTGAATTTATTCCTTATTGTTTATTTGTTTATTTTATAGAGTTGTCCCTTTTATCAGTCAACAATTTACTTTGATTATACAATTTGCCTTGTTTAATTGTTTCATAATCCTTGTATGATGATATTCAGGATTTTTGTTTCTATATTCCCGCAAAGCAGTTTGTTTGTTATTGAAGGGAGTGTAGAATCATCTTTGCTTCAACATTTTAGTGACTTAGATTCTGATAAAGTGTTTCTTTAGGAATAAAAGTATGAACCAATCGTGTGATATATCGTAAGATTTCCACATACAGAAAAAAAGAACGGAAACTCTTCTCTTTAAGGAGAAACTATGTTGTTATCCTTGTTTTGTGCTTATCATTCTCATTCTGTATATTACGTCTGTGAAAGCTTATCGCAGCATATGTAGTTTGTGATTAAGGTATTTTAATCAAATTCTTTATCATTTAGAACATCACTGAAGTCTTTGGCACACTGTTATTTGCACCTGATGATTCTGTTTATTGAAGTTTACCATTTAGCTTCACTCCTCAACGTGTTGCACGTTTTGATATTGTGTAAATAGTAATATTTGGATACGGTACCTGGATAGTATCTGCTCATTCTATCTGTTTGTGGCCTTTATCTATAATTTATTACTGTTCATAAGGATTTATTGCCGTATTAGAAATTTATCTAATCCCATTCATTCACATCTATGTATACACGTCTGTTGTTACAAGCTTATTTAGATTAATATACCGTGTTTTTTGAGAATATGTTGTGCCATTGGCAAGTCTTTTTGATTATGATTGTGATTGTTTCCTTATGCAACTCTTAATAACATGAAACAGGAATAAAAAATCATTACATGGATAAATACCCTGCCAAAAGAGGTGCAACGGGGAGTATAATACCTAGAAAGAGATATAACGGCGGTTTTAAAGATGCCAACACTTCCAGGGATCAAGATGCTCAATTTTGTAACCGGATAGGATGCCATGGAAGAATAAAGTACAGCAGTCAGGATACGAAAATCGGAAGCTCTGACAAAGGAAAATGCTCTAAGCCCACTTTTTGCTCTTCAGATGGGAACGAGGTGGGAAGTTCCTCTGGGAGTGGCTCTGTGATAACAAGGGCAAAAAGGTTGTATCTTGATACGAAGAGGTTGTCTTCCAAATCAGGATGTGATACATCAGTAACTAGTCAATCTTGTGATTCAGAAGCTTCACAGCAGTCGTCTTCATCAGATAAGAATCCGGAGAAAATTGTGAGTTCTAGTGTGCAATCAAATGTTAGACCCCGAAAGATGTTACAGCCCAAGTCCGGGTCCAACACCCAGGCCGCATCTTCCGTTTCTAATGATTCTAGAAGCTCGGGCCTAGGAACAGTTAATGGTAGTAACAACAGTAGGTGTTTGAAGAATCTGAAATGCAATTCAATATCAGACGTAGTACCATCAAATTGTTCGTCATCAGGGTCAAAATCGTCGATGAAAAATGTGATGAAGAAAAGAAGCCCAGAAGGGGAGGGCAATTTGTCCATTAGGACTTCAACTAGTGGCGTCTCTGGCTCTGGCTCTGGCTCTAGCTCTAGGCGTAGTAGTTTCACGTCCGGAGGGGATAGCAGCACTGCTGCCTCTGTTAGGACCGGGAGGTCGACCTACGTAAATCAGAACAGGATGAGGTTTTCTTATCAACAAAATGTAAGAAATAGTTCTCGTGGGGGAGAATCCACAGTCAGAATCTCCCGGTTTCCTGGTTCCGAACCACCTGTTAATGTCGGCAGGCCAATCTTATCACGCCAGTTTTCTGGAAATGGCTCGTCAAGTTCTTACAGTCTGTCCAGCAGCAATGATGACAATCAATCCACTTTGATGCCTTTTAGTTCGGCCGAGCTTGGCTTCAGCTATTTAGTGAACCGTGATCCATTACAACATTATAACATGGAAGGGATTGCTGAGGTATTGTTCTTTGCATTGAATTTCTTTCGGTCTTTGTGCATATTGTTAGAGTTGTTTTGGGCACAATACATCAATGTCCTTGGTAAACGGAGTCGCAGAATTGCTAATGTTGCCATTAAAAGTAAGGACAATGTGAGATAAAAAACGGAATGTTTGGGGACAAAAGTGAAAGTCTAAGGGCTAAATATGCAAAATTAATGAGTATCTTTAGGTCATTTTCTTAATGGAATGCAAGCGCTGTAAACGAGCTTTTAACAATCTGTCCATGAAGGACCTCATAAAATGATCTTTTCATATGTTTAGGGACCTATTTGAAAAGGAATATGATGGTACGATACATATTTTTACCTTGTGCAGGTACTATTGGCCCTTGAGAGAATCGAGCAGGACCAAGAGATGACACATGAGGTACTCATTCTTCGTATACTATATAATAATACCCACGATTTCGTAACTTCTGTTTGTAATTCTTTTTCTTCCCACTGACAGCAAATACTTGCCCTGGAGACGAGTTTATTTCTGAGTGGCCTCAACTTGTATGACCAACACCGGGACATGAGACTGGATATCGATAACATGTCTTATGAGGTTCATTTGCTTTGCTTTGCTTTTCGTCTTGTCGTCTTCCTTATTCCTAGTATTTTTGTTATTTGAATCTTCTTAATTCATGCGTTGATAAGACCTTATCCTTGAAGACCTTATAAGCTTTTTAGAGGGGTTTTTCCCTTGCTTTTCTCAAATGCTTTTAAGCTTTAGTTTGAAAAAAGCTATTTTGAGTGTTTTTAAGTTACAACTTCTGCTTTAGTAAAAGCAGCTTCAAGCTAAAAGTTACAAGCTAGGAAAAGTTGTTTTTTTCAGCTTCTCGTAAATAAATCAAACTTTTTATCTCACATTTATGCTAAAAGCTACTTAAATATCAAACACCTTTTACATTTAAATTTAACAAAAGCACTTACATTCTCAAACATTATCTGCTTTTGTTTATAAGCAATTTTACCATAATCATTACTTTTAATCACTTATTTAAAAGGTGAAGCAAGGAAAAACACCCCCTTAAAAGAGTGATGAAGTTTTGAAATCATCTTTAAGTAAAATGTTATGAACTTCGGAACTATTTTTCAGAAAGTAAGGTAAAACTATCTTACATCCAAATCAGATCTTAGCTTTTTCAAATTCCTTTGTATATTTTTCACTAATGTCATTGCAAACTTCTTTTTTCAATATAAGATAAAAGGAAAAATGTCTTGTAAGGTGTAAGTGCTTACAAGATTTTTCTTAATGATCTTAACGAAACGCTGTCTTAGTTTATGGTTTCTGAACATTTGGCAGGAATTATTGGCTCTAGGGGAGAGGATGGGTACGGTTAGTACAGCAGTTTCGGAAGAGGCACTTTTGAAGTGTGTGATGAGAAGCATATATCAATCAGACGAAAGATTCACAGGATCGGGTGAAGATGGAGATGACGTCAAATGCAGCATTTGTCAGGTATTCAATTATGTAAATAGTGATCATTACAACTGAATCTTGTAATCTCTGACTTCTCTGTTACGTTCACTTACACCCTTAGAAACTATACTGGGAAGACGGAGCAAAAACAATATAAGATAATAGTAAATAAACAAATGACATGCGAATAAATGTGAATGTTACTCAGACACGATTTTGTGAAACGAGTAGGTTGATGTGGATCTTGATTGCAACTCCTTAGTTCTAAGGGTAGACGGTTTCTGGGATTGCATCTTGATTGACAAAATACTCTTCTCTTGGCACGACAGGAAGAGTATGGAAGGGGAGACGAGATAGGGAAGCTGGTGGAGTGCTCGCACGCGTATCACATCGGATGCATACACGAATGGTTGCGCCACAAGAACTGGTGCCCCATTTGCAAGACTGCTGCAGCCTCTTCTTCATCCCTTGATGCAAATATTTGAATTTTTTTTTTTATATTTTTTTTTCTTTTTTCTTTGTGGAATTGGTCATTGTGTATATAATTTCACTCAGTAACTGTTTATATACAGGCGTCTAGGCATTCTAGTGATATGCCTTTGTGTAATAGCAACTTCTCTAATAATATTTCATCTCTTCAACTTGCTTGTCCTTTTTTACTTTTAGATTATGACTAAGGGATGTTTTCCGTCGCTTTAACTTTTGAAGAAGAGATTAAAAGTAGTGATTGTGATAAAATTATTAATAAAAAGTAGGTAAGTTTGAGGATAAATTTGATTTTGGCAAATATAAAAGTTGAAGTATTTGATACTTAAGCAACTTTTAATTTATTATTGAGAATTTTTTTTATTTATTTACTAAAATACAAAAAACTTAAAAAAATATTACTGTATTTACTACTTTTAACTTTTGACCTAGAATCAATTTTATTAAAGATGAAGTTATTTTTTTACACTTCAAAATAATTTTTTTTCAGATTAGAAGCTGAAAATCACTTGAGAAAAACAATTGCAAACACCCCTTAAAATTTTCTAAATTTGGTCACTAGAATTATGAATTGCTATAAGGAATAGTATAGAAACTCTAATGTTTCCTTAATCACATACTTTATCCCTTCAAGAATAAGATTTCTCTTTAAAAATAACGTGATTTATTCTAAAAGTCAATTTGTTTTATTAGTTAATCAAAACATTGAAATTTCACAATGCAAAATTGAGTTACATGTAATTGAATAAGTAAAAAAATAAAGAAGTATAAGTGAAATTTGATGATGTTTAGAAAAATGCAAGGAGAGGGATGGTTTGTTGTACCCTAGAAACAAGTATAAGTGAAATCCTTGCTTGTTGAGTTTGGTTTCCCTCTCCAGTCAAAGGGGCCTGGCCACAACTTCCTCGTGACATTTAATTGTTGCTAACTCTAAATCTTATTTTCTTTCCCTTTTCTAATTGATCTATCTTTTATCGGCTGACCGATGTTGATGATGGTGGCCCTTTCGTGGTGGAGATTCTCGTTTTCGTTCATGGTTCCTTAGATCCATCATTTTGCAGGGTTGAGCTTGGAGTGTATTGTTGGTGTAGAAGAACAACACCACATGCTCTAGTCATGTGCATGTATAGTTAGAAATATAGCAAATAGCTTGTATTCTTTCTTGATATAAATAGCTAATCAGCAAATGTAATTCTACACAATAATATCATAACAGATTTTGTTTACGGTTAACAATGAAACCGTTTCTTTCACAGCTCAACATGAGCTCATTTTCTCTCTGCAGAATTACACATTCAACATGGTATCAGATGTAGAATTTGCCTGTGATTTGCAATTCTACTCCGATTAATCGTCTTATACACTCGATTTATCCAGCAAAATCGATTAACATCTTCTCCAGACTCGATTTCATCCCCAATTTTTGAGCTCAAACCTAGCTTTGACTGTTCGTAATCATGGCACCTCCACGGAATCAGAATTTAACCTTCGGTGCAGAGATGTGGCCTGCGCTGTCCACCGCGCAGAATCCGAATCCGACAGATCCGAGCACAAATCCACCGGAACAGCCAGCTGCACCATCGCCAAATGTATACCAGCGAGATAGCGATCCTCTCATGTTACACGGATCCGCTCATCCCAGTATGACTCTCGTTTCTCATCCTCAAAACAGTACAAATTATTTGCCATGGAGTCAGTCAATTCAAATCGCGTTATTAGCAAAGAATAAAATTAGCTTTATAACGGGTAGTGTCTCTATTACTACTGGTGCTGCCTTGTTGGAACAATGGATTCGAGTTGAGGGCATGGTTCGCTCATGGCTTCTTAATTTCTATTTCCAAAGAAATTAGTGAATCTTTCTTGTATGCTAAAGATGCCAAAACGCGGTGGTCAACAATTACTCGTCGCTTTGGGCAAAGTAATGGCCCTCACATCTATCAAGTTCAGTGTGATATAAGCAATATTACACAGGGAAGTCAATCTCTTGTAGTATACTTCAACAAACTTCACAAACTTTGGGATGAATTAAATCTGCTGAAACCTACACCTCGGTGCACCTGTGGAGCATCAACACAGTGGGAAGATTTTGAAATGAGTGGGAAACTCATTCAATTCCTCATGGGTCTCAATGAAAGTCATGATGATGTTCGGAATAATATTCTTATCATGGATCCTCTACCTGATATTGATAGAGCTTATTCCCTAGTGCTCATAGTTGAAAATCAAAGATCTGCTCAAACCCCCTTAGCTGATCCTACTGATACTTCGGCTTTCTTTAGCAAATCCACCCAAGGTAGAGGTCATTCTGGTGCAAAAGGGTTTCAATTCTCCACTAAAGGGGGTAAAGGCAGAGGCACTTCTAGAAAATCTAAGGAAGAAAGAGCCAAACTAATCTGTGAACACTGTCATGTTCTGGGTAATGAGATTCATGAGTGCTTCAAGTTGAAAGGTTACCCAGATTGGTACTATAAAACGAAAGATCAGCGACATGTTAGTGGATGTTCAACAAGACACTAACTCTTTACATCAGAATCATACAAACACTGCTCCTACTGCCTCTGATCTTTCTGCCCTTATACAGAAAGAAGTTAACCAAGGCATTAGCCTCCCACACCTCTAGTCAGCCTTCCGTAGAAACTGCTGGTCACTCCTATACAAATATGGCTGATTGCACTTCACTTGGGAACTATAACTTTGCATTTACTATGTTTGAAGACTTGGCTGCAGACTCTTGGATAATCGACACAGGTTGCAGCAAACATATTTGTACCATTCCTTCTATAATGACTCATTTAGTTCCTCTACAAAGTCCTGCGTTTATAACTTTGCCTGATGGATCTCAGCAAAAGGTTACACATATGGGACAGGCTATTATTTCCGATCATCTTATTCTGACAGAAGTTTTTTTGGTGCCCACTTTCAAATTTAATCTGCTATCAGTATCTCAGCTTGCTCTTCATATGCATATTCAAGCTAGTTTCAACAGTAATGGCTATGACATCAGAGATATGGAAAAAAATAGTTCGTTAGCTACTGGGAAGATGATTGGTCGATTGTATATACTTCAAATTCCATCTCTAGCTAATAGTGTTGTCACTTTTGGTCTAAATGCTTCACACTATCACAAAGTATTTGACTCGTGGCATAAACGGTTCGAACATGCTGCCCCCTTCAACCTTACAACATGACTTTCTTAAGCATCTATGCACACCCCATGTTATTGAAGCTTCCAAAACTTGTGATACTTGTCATTATTCCAAGAAAACACGGCTATCCTTTCCAAGAAGCTCTATTCAAACTGCTCGGATATTGGAACTTCTTCACGTTGATATTTGGGACCCCTACAACAGATCCAGCATCACAAATACTCCATATTTTTTGACCGTTGTGGATGACTTCAGTCGAACAACCTGGATATGCCTCCTTTCTACCAAGAAACAGGCAGTGACTTCTCTTGGGACACTTATCCGAATGCTCACTATTCAGCTTGGTTAATCTGTGAAGACCATTAGCACAGATAATGGATCTGAATTCATGAGCAATGATTGTCGGCGCTTGTTTTCTGATTTAGGCATTTTTCATCACAAAAGTTGTACTTATACTCCGCAACAAAATGGCATTGTCGAGTGGAAACATCGCCATTTATTGGAAATAGCAAGGGCTGTTATGACTGAATCCGCAACCCCTAACTATCTGTGGCCGTATTCCATTCTCACCACTGCATATCTTATCAACCGTCTGCCTTCCTCTATCCTTCATTGGAAGTGCCATTTTGAGATAATGTTTGGTAAGATCCCTCAATATGAGCTGTTAAAACCTTTTGGGTGTCTTTGCTATGTTACTAACATTTCTCCGGATAAATCCAAGTTCTCTAACCGAGCTTTTAAGGGAATTATGGTCGATTATCCACCGGGGCAGAAGGCTTGCCGAATTTATGATATTGAATCTCATAAGACCATAACTTCAAGGGAAGTAGTCTTCATTGAGACTGTATTCCCCTATGCTGTTGCTACACAAAACCCTCATATTCCCACTCTTCTAATCCCAATTGCTGAAGATTACAAAGAAGAATTGCTTCATTATCCACAACCTGCTTCTTCTGCTTCAGAAAGCTGCTCTGATAATCCACCAGTTGCTGATCCACAAAAAGAACAACCTCCCCAAACTGCCCCATCACTGGATAATCCTCCTCTTCGAAGAAACGCAAAAAATCTCACAAACCAGCCTATCTCCAGGATTTTCAGATCTATTCAAGCACCCTCATTGATGATTTTGTTTCATCCTTTGTTCCTGATTCTAGATTTACAGCACTCATGCTCAACAACAGCTGTATTAAAGACCCACACACCTTTAGTGAAGCTAAGAAACACCAACATTGACTTAAGGCTATGGCGCAAGAAATTCAGGCTTTGGAAGACAACCACACTTGGGAACTCACAGATTTACCACCACATAAGAAGGCTATAGGGTGTAAATGGGTTTTCAAAACGAAATTGAAGGCTGATGGGTCCGTAGATCGATACAAGGATCGTTTGGTAGCCAAAGGCTATAACCAAATTTTCGGCGAAGACTATCTTGATAGCTTCTCTCCTGTTGCTAAACAGGTAACGATTCGACTTCTTATAGCAGTGGCAACAATCAAGAAATGGCCCCTTCACCAATTGGATATAAATAATGCATTCTTGCACGAGTATATTGACAAGGAGGTGTATATGCAACTCCCTCTTAGCTATGATAAGGCTAAATCAGGCCAGGTATGCAAACTTACTAGAAGTCTTTTATTTAGCTTAATAAGAATCCAGTTTTTAGTCAATTGATATACAATTCGCTCGGTTATTTATGCTTAAATTTAAGTAATTCTTTAACAGGGAAGGGATCAGTGGGACCATCTTGAATGTTACTAGGATATCACTATCATACTCTTTTTTTTTTTTTTTTTTTAATTGATATTTTAGCTTCTTAATGATTTTTAAATTAATTGATATTTTAGTTATTTTTCACCATTTCTCTCAATTTTACTCATCTGTCAATCCTAAAATATCTCTTACTTTTCAACCTAGATTTGAGATAGATGTGAGAGAGAAAGGAGATTATCTGAGATATAATTGAAAAAAAAAATTGAATTCTTAATTCTTCCATTTTTTCCTAAAAAGTCAATTAAAATAATAGAGAGAGTACTTGGTTGGAAGTGCTCCACTACATACACCTCATAACATGTTTACGGGTAATATCTTAACATCTTGTCCTTAAGTATTGGATGAAGTTGTTCTCTCTTTTATTTTTTAATAAAATTTTGGCATATCAGCAAGTAGGCACATGGTATAGTGGGACTGTATGTTTGGTATCATACTTGTTAAATTCATTTCGCTTTGTTCGATATTGAAAATAGAGTCGGCCCTGAGATTTCGAAGAAAGTCGAAGCTGTGCAGAAACGTTCCAATAGGTGACATGATACACCTTCAACAAGCAACTTATATCTTGAGTTATACATATCTAATCAAGGTGATGTCAATGGAATTGGACACTTTATCTGATAACCAATGTCAAATCCCAATCGGAAGACCTCTAAATATAGCTTTCAAGTTGGACAAGCAATGCAATTATTAGGAAATTTATGTTTAGTTTTGATGATGGCAAAATCTCCTGCAAGATAGAAGCTAGTGCCCCCAGAAATTCTGTAAATCTTTGTAATAGATAGTACTTTCTACTTAGGCAGAACTCGCAACAAGCAACCAGTAAGATCATCAAAGTTACTTGAAGCAACAAGTTCATTTTCGCAACAAGGAAAGAGATTGCAGTAAGCAAGTAGTAATGTTGCGAATGCCCATCCAGCATAAAGCATTGCTTGCAGCAAGGAAGATACAACCAACAAGCAAGTAAGAGTCATGTCAACAGTGTGAAATCTGGATAAATCAGAAATACACTTTGGCCGAGCAGTTCAACAGGAAGTGGATGCAATACGGTACATTATGCAGACGTATGAGCAAGCTTCAGGGGAAGTGGTACATCTGGATAAATCAGAAATAACCTTTAGCTCGGGGGTGTCGATGGAGGAAAGGTACCGGTTGACAATGAGATTAGGGGTTAGGCTTGTAGAGAAGCATCAAACTTATTTGGGACTTCCGGCAATAATGGGAAGGTTGAAAAATGAGGTTTTTGGATCAGTTGTTGATCGGATTGTGAAGAAACTGAAGGGATGGAAGGAACGAACACTTTCACAAGAAGGTAAATTGGTGCTTATCAAATCAGTGGCTCAATCTATTCCTACCTATGTTATTGTCGAAACGGACTTGCAATCTTGCAGTCCGGGATCGTGGAGAATATCTAAGATGTACTTACGTTGACACAAGTGGATTCCTTGATCATTACGAGAAATTTCAATGCCGAGAAAGTACGTTGCCAATCCAAGATCCTTAATGGTAAACGCCTGACAAAAACTGTTTGAAAGCAACAATATGATCAGTAGAATTTCCAATTATTAGGACATCATCGACATACACCACAAGAGCCATAAAATCACTGTTTGAAGACTAGGTGAACAAACAATGATCGTGGGCATACTGAATAAAACCATAGGACAACAATGTGGAGCAAAACTGATTATTCCACTGACGTGAGGCTTGCCACAAGGTTTAAAACTCGCAGCTGATAGTGGTACTATTTTGACAGATGCGGAGCCATACAGGAGACTCATTGGTTGCCTCTTATACCTGAACCTGACTCGACCGGATATTACTTACGGGGTTCAACAGCTGAGCCGGTTTGTGCAGACCCCCCACACTGAGCATTGGAACACGACACTACACCTCTTACGCTACTTAAAGGGTACATCTCATCTCGGCATATTCTACGGGGTTAAGACGATTTCCATATCACTAGCTATAGTGACTCCGATTGGGGTTCCTGTCCCGATTTCCGAAAGTCACTAACTGGATACTGTATTTTTCTAGGAAGATGTCTTATCTCATGGAAAACGAAGAAGCAAACGACTATTCGAGAAGCTCTGCCGAAGTCGAATATCGCGCATTGGCAAGTACAACCTGTGAGTTGGTCTGGATTGATTACATCCCAAAGGATCTTCATATTCCTCTTACCAAACCCATCAATATTTTTTGTGATAACCAGGCTACTTCCCACATTGTACAAAATCCCGTCTTCCACGAGCGAACCAAGCACATCGAAATTGATTGTCATATCGTGCGTAATAAGTTCAAAGAGGGTTCTTGCAGCTGATTCATGTCTCGACAAAATAACAACTAGCCGATCTTCCGACCAAGCAACTAGGCGTTACACAATATCGTATTTTCATGTCCAAGATGGGCATGTTACCCCTTGCTCAGCTTGAGGGGGGATGTAGAAAAACACCACCACATGCTCTCTAGTCACGTGCATGTATAGTTAGAAATATAGCAAATAGCTTGTATTCTCACTTGATATAAATAGCTAATCAGCACATGTAATTCTACACAATAATATCATAACAAATTTTGTTTACGGTTAACAATGAAAACCGTTTCTTTCACAGCTCAACATGAGCTCATTTTCTCTCAGCAGAATTACACATTCAACAGTTGGGGTTGTAATATGTGATGGTGTATGGATGTTTCTTCTTGAAGCAAACCCATTGTTTGATTTGCAGATAGTGGTCCACTATGGCAACTGCTGAGGTAAGAAAATTACACTTTTGGTTCTATAGGACATAAGGCAGTTTTACTTTGACTTGGGTTTATTACCAAAAGTAACCTGAGGTATACCCGTTTTTACCACTTGCAACCTATTTTAAAAGTCGTCGCAGATTGCAACTGACTTATTCGCGTTTTACCGATACAAAATATTTTATAAATTCTGGCCAAAATTAAGATCGTGTGCCATACACGTGTAATTTTGAGCTAGTGGTTAAAACGAGTATACCTCAGGTTGCTTTTGGTAATAAATCATTTTACTTTTTATTTTTTCTTTTCTTCACTCCATCATTTCTCTCTCCTCCTCTTTTTTCCCTCCCTAGGGATGTACACAAACAAAGCTAAATCGAATATATAAGAGTATGAGTTTGGTTCATTAATTATCGAGTCGAACTCGAGCTTAATTTATCAAATATATGGACGGCTTGCGAACTTACTCGAGCCTCTAGCGAGTCTAATCGAGCCCAAATGAATTCAATAAATATAAATTACAAATATGTTACTAATCTTATATAATTAAAAATAAACTATAAATTCTTAAAATTATCATATACCTACTAAAATTAATTATATATATATATATATACAGATGCATGATTTAAATATATAATTCTATATTTTTTTATAAGTATAACTGTTAAAATAAGAAATTAATTATAAGTCATTAGCTTAATATTTACGAACTAGCTCTCGAGCCAACAAATGAAATTGCTCGCGAGCTAACGAATCGAATATCATCAATCTTGAGTTTGATTCGTTTATTTTAACGAGCCACATTAGACTAACCCGATCGAGCTTTTCACGAACCGAGATCCGAATAGTTTACGAGTGAATTGATTCGTGTACATCCCTATCCCTCCCTTCTCTATCTGACCTAATTCTCCCTCATCCTAACACCAGTTCGTCTCCTCTCTCCACTAATCTCCGTAAGTTTCTTCAACACGAATCCTCTTCTTTGTTTCTAATTTATAGATCCAGAAGAAACTAACTCTGAATCATCAGTAAATTCGATCATTATCGATGATACCGGCGAACATAGCAGGACAGTTCGGCCACACGACGTACATGAAGGTGTTCGTCGGAGGACTGGCATGGGAGACGCAGAAGGACACCATGAAAAAGTACTTTGAACAGTTCGGTGAAATTTTGGAAGTTGTGGTTATCACTGATAAAGTTACTGGAAGATTCTATGCTATTGTTGGATAAGAGTTCAAGTCTCTTTGGTTTATTTCTCAGTAGAAAATCTAGCTTGGAGTTGTTCTAATTTGTATGTTTATCGTATCTATACTCATTCATTTCTTCAAATTCTCCTATTGAGGATAGTTCAATTTTCTTCAGTTTATTTCTCAAATGAAGATCTAGTTAGGAGTTGTTCTAATTTGTATGTATTTGTATCTATACTCGGCCATTTCTTCAAATTCTCTTGTTGAAAATGATGGAGGGAAGAAAAGAAAAAAAAAGTTTATTACGAAAAACAACCTGAGGTATATCCATTTTTACCTCTTGCTCAAAATTGCGCGTGTGTGGCACGCTCTTGATTTTGGCCGGAATTCATAAAATAGTTTGTAATCGGTAAAACACGAGTAATTCAGATTGCAATCGACGATGAATTTTAAATAGGTTGCAAGTGATAAAAACGAGTATACCCGGGTTGCTTTTGGTAATAAACCTTTTTGATTTCAAGTCTTTCTTTTTCTTGACCCAATAAGAAACAAAATGAGAAGAACCGGACCTTCTGTAACCTTTTTTGCTAACTTTTCATGCACTTTTTGTCTATAAAAACAACACTTTTGGCCTCAAACATTGAGGGTTAATTATAGAATGCAAGATGAATTATATGAAAGTTATCACGTTGTAGTCTAAACATTTTATTTTTCTGATTGTAATTGATATAATACGATTTTTTAAACTTTGCAACTCCGGTCATATTTTCCGTCTACATAAGTCACGAGCTCCTCACATGGCTCTTTTTTTGTTTTGTCATTTATTTTAATCACTTAATGTTATACTAATATTACTTCTCTCTCCTATTTCTACACACTATGAGTGTGTTTGATTGCTCATCTCAATATGTGAGTTATTAAAACACAATGGGCTTTTGAAGAGATAAGTACACAACATGGGTTGATGAATATTGTGTTTGCTTGGAATGATTTTGTAGGTTAACTTTTCATATAACCCTTGTTTATGGTTGGCTTATGGAAGCCACCCCCCGGGGTTTCATTCAACTAGCCAACCTGTCAACCAAACATGCTAATAGATGGTTTAAGGCATATAATAAGGCCTCAACCCACCAACCAAACATCATAATAAATGATACTCATTAACTTCCTCAGTCAAGTTTGGTACTACACTTTCCAACATTAAGCAAACACACCCTAACAGATCTATTGCACCCCACTTTCAACCATCGATCCTTCTTCCTCAATTTCAAACTCGATAGCCTGCCGGTGGTGAGGGATAGACATGCAACTATGCAAGGCAGGTGTGATGACAAAGCCGTTCTTCGAACATCGTGAGACTGAGCATAATCTTGGGCGGCAGCATGTTGTGTTTGAAAGATTTCAGATAAGAAACCGAATTCCAATACTCAATTTCTTGATTAATTGTTCATGTACGTCGGGTAATCTCCAATAATTTAGGGTTCTCCCTAATCCAAACTCTGGATTAAAAAAGCCTTTGTGGTTTTGGTCATTTCACTAAATTTTCGTGCCCTAAAATATTATGCCCTAATTTTGTGATTTCTAAATTAAAATTGAGAAATTGTTCTTTTTACATCAGGTTGCAAATGAATGTGATTTTTTCCCGTGGATCGTCCCCCTCAGTTGGTGAGAGGGTGCAACAATTATTACCGGGTCTTTTGAGACGGGTTAACCATCTTCAAGGGGATTTGCGCGCATGAACAACAATATGTCGAAATTGGTTTCCTTGAAAAAGAACTTGGTCGTGTGAAAAAGAGAGAAAAGGGGACTTTGGACATTACTAGCTATGTGTGTTGTATTGTATTTCTTGAAGGCATAGTGTAGTGTTATAGAATTTAGGGGCTAGATTCTGAACTGGTAGCTTTTATCCAAAAATATCTATGTTAGTTTACTTTTTGTGGTGTTTTGGGAAATTAGACTTAGAGGGTGTTTGACTGAGCTCATAAACTCCTAAAAACATCTTATAAGATGTTTAGGAGTTTATAAGTTCTTGCAAAGTGTTTGACAAAAAAAGATGTTTAGGAGCTTATAAGACACAAAAATAAGCTCTAAGAGCTTATAAGATCTAAAAAAAAAAATAAGTTGCTATACCCCATCTTATTTCCATCTTATTTTTTAAGATTTTAATTATTACATTCAAATTTCACTCACAATTCACACACTTACACACACTACACACAATTCACAAACATTTCACACACTACACACGTTTCACACACTACACACACTTCACATACTACACACACTATACACACTTCACACACTTCACACACTACACACATTTCACACACTACACACATTTCAAACACTACACACATTTCACACACTACATACACTACACACATTTCACATACTACACACACTTCATACACTACACACATTTTACACACTAATCAAAATGTGTGTATTATTTTTAAATTAGACCCCAAATTTATAGTTAAATCACTATATTCAATTGCAAGCTTATAAGTTCTTTTATCCAAACACTTTGTTAACTTATAAGCTCCTTAAAAATTACATCTTATAAGCTCTTGAAACAACTTATAAGATATTAGAGCTTATAAAATGTTTGAAATAAGTTTAGCCAGACACCCTCTTAATGTAATGCTGATCTTTAATTGTGATGAAGCAGCATGTTGTAATGATCTTTTTGTGTTATGCATCGTTATCCACTGATATGCAATTTGCATGCCTAAATTACAATTTGAAATTGTAAGTTCAATTTTGATGCTTTGGAAGTGTTGAATGAGAGATATAATACAGGGGACCATGTTAGATTTTGCACATATATTGTGCTTAAATTGGCACCTCAGGTTTGTACATAAGAAGTCTAGTAGAAAAATGTGTCAATGAGATAAAATGGAGCCATATTCACTACATGATAAAAAAGGAGCAATTAGTTTGGCTATTGTCAAAAGAATCTGCAAAACATTAGGCTAACTAACCTCAAACCAATACAAAAAAGTGACAATCACAGTTGCCATTAGTAACTAGGGAAATATCCCATCCTAATCTATTCACACCAACTTAACGAAAAAAAGCCTACTTAGAAAAGTAGTCAAATCCCCAAACTAACAAAAGAGTCATATTCACTACATATATGACATCCAAGGGTTCCTTCAGTGGGGATAAATGTTAGGATTTGTACCTTGAATCTAATTGGGTTTGAATTGACGTTCGTATCGAGGTGGAGGATTGAATTTGAGCATTGATGGAATTGGCCGAGTCAGAGGACGCGGCCGCAAAGGGTGGTCGCGGCCGCGACTAATTGGGCGCTGGACAGTGGGCTCGGCCACGTTGAACGGGTGCGGCCGTGCCACATTGCTAGAATTGAAGAGACTCGACGTGGCTGCTGCGGGTATTGGGCACGGCCGCGTCACATAGAAGCTAGAAAGAAGATTTCGCTGCTGGAGGCTTGTCTCGGCCGAGACGAGCTAGGTGCGGCCGAGACAAGGAAAGCAGCCGCGGGCGTGGCATATGGCCGCGGGCATGGCAGGCCCAACAGAGCTATTTTTGGGCCTACGCGGATTAGGCCCAATATTGATTCCTTCCTTGTATCTGATTAGGTTTGGGGGCTTATAAATAGGTCCTATTGGAGTCTTTGATAGATAGAGAGTTTAGAATTATTTTGGTTTTGAATTTAGCTTGATTGTTCGAGCGTTGGGAATTATTTGGGTCGAGTATCAATTGATAGATACTCGATTATTTTCTTTGTTACTCTCCTTTTGAATATTGAATTTGGGATCCTTCCCTTTTGGTCGTGGACGTAGCTAATAAGTTGTTAGTGAACCACGTTAATTCTTCGTTTTTTTTTTATTTATTTATTTTCTGCACGGTTATTATTTGTTTGTTCGTTTCGTTTGTCCGTTTATTTCCCAACAAGTGGTATCAAGAGCTTGGTTCGAGCTTCCGTTGCGTTCGTAGGAAACATGGCTCCGATGACTGTGCAAATTGAGGAATAGTTTTAGTCTATGGCAGATTAAAATGAAAGTCTTGTTGAAGCAACAAGGATTGTGGGCACCGCTGATGCCGAAGAAGGAAGAGGCCAATGTCCCGTGTCTGCCGAGATGGCCACTCTGGATGAGAGAGCGCACTCAACAATCATGTTGTGTCTCGATGACAAAATCATCACTGAGGTAGCAGAGGAAGAAACTGCACAGGGTTTACGGTCGAAGTTGGAGAGTTTTTACATGACAAAGTCGCTCACCAATAAGTTGCTTTTGAAGCAACGTCTGTTCGGGCTGCGTATGCGCGAAGGTTAGTCTCTTCGCGATCACTTAGATCAACTTAACAAAATCCTTTTTAGAACTGCGTAATATTGATGTTAAATTAGGAGATGAGGATGTTGCATTGATCTTGTTGGTTTCTCTACCACCATCGTATGAGAATTTTGTGCAGTTGTTTGTTGTTGGAAAGGATTTTGTGTCTCTAGAAGAAGTGAGGTCATCCCTACACTCTAGAGAGTTGCGCCATCAGGCGAATGTTTGTCTGGAGAATCGGGTGAAATTTTGGTAGTTGGCAATAATTGAGGTTCGGGAAATCCGGGGAGAAGGAGGTTTAAGAAGAATTCCGGTCCCAAAGGTCCTCAACCAGGAGACATTTGCAACTATTGTAAGGAGAAAGGTCATTGGAAATATGCCTGTCCGAAGTTGAAGGAGAAGCAGGAAGGCGCTGCTGATTCTGTTGTGGAAGTTGAAGCAGACTCTGATAGAGATGAGGTCCTAGTTGTTGAGAAACAGACAGGTAAATCTGATTCTTGGGTTCTTGACACTGGGGCGTCGTATCACATATGTCCACATAGGGAGTGGTTCGCAACCTATAAGCAGGAGGAAGGTGGCAATATCTCATTGGCCAATGGTTCCAAATGCCAGGCGGTTGGGATAGACTCAATTAAGGTAAGGACACATGATGGTAGATTGTGTACATTGAACGATGTCAGACATGTTCCACTCATGACAAGAAATCCGATTTCACTGAGTCTACTAGACAGCAGGGGTTTCAGTTTCAAAGGTGAAGGTTGAGTTTTGAACGTCTACAAAGATTAGAATGTAATTTTGAAGGGCATTAAGAAGGGAACTTTGTATTTGATGCAAGGTTCTACTTTGGTTCGGTCTGCTGCTGTTCGAAGTTGTTAGTGTCCCATTGTTTGGGACAAATTGGTACTTAAGGCGCATCTGGTACATTGGGTACAACTGGCACAAATTGAATTTGATTTGTTTGAAATTGGCTTGTTTGAATTTTGATTTGAGGTGGAGCTTTGACTGAAGAAGTTGCATCGTTTGGGGATTCAAGTCAAGGTGGAGATTGTTAGGATTTATGCCTTGAATCTAATTGGGTTTGAATTGACGTTCATATCGAGGTGGAGGATTGAATTTGAGCATTGATGGAATTGGCTGAGTCAGAGCGGTCGCGACCGCGACCAATTGGGCGTTGGAGAGTGAGCTCGGCCGCGCTGGACAGGCGCGGCTGTGCCACATTGCTAGAACTGAAGAGACTCGACGCAGCTGCGGCGGGTATTAGGCACGGTCGTGTCATATTGAAGCTGGAAAGAAGAATTCGCTGCTGGAGGCTTGTCTCGGCCGAGAGGAGCTAGGGGCGGCCGAGACAAGGAAAGCAGTCGCGGGAGTGGCATATGGCCGCGACCGTGGCAGGCCCAGAGAGAGCTGTTTTTGGGCCTACGCGGATTAGGCCCAATATTGATTCATTCCTTGTATAGGATTAGGTTTGGGGGCTTATAAATAGGTCCTACTGGAGTCTTTGATAGATAGAGATTTTAATTGTTTTGGCTTTGAATTTGGCTTGATTGTTCGAGCGTTGGGAATTGTTTGGGTCGAGTATCAATTGATAGATACTCAATTATTGGTCTTTGTTTGAACTCTCCTTTTGAATATTGAATTTGGGATCCTTCGCTTTTGGTCGTGGATTCTGTTCCAACTAAAATCAGCAATACAACATCAAAATGCCAAACAAAAACGGGGGACCTAATCTTGCTCCATCAGATTGAACCTTGATAGCCCAATTCCTCATTGCTAACAACACAAATCGAGTTGTGCATCACCTCAAAATCAAGAAACGGCTACATCATTTGGAGTCAGTTGACGGACCATTTAATACATTTGGAAGTCTGCAAGACAACAAATGTTAGAAGGTGTTCCTGTTACATCCAAGCCAAAGAAAATAGGTGTTGACAAGGTAAGAACTGAACTAAATGTTCATATGGTGAAGAGCATACCCTTTGAAAACATGGACACCATAAGAAGGCTAGCAAGGAATTAAATGTGAGCAAAAGTAAGGTTGAGAGGTGGGTAAAATCTGGTGCCATCAAACCCCATACCAATGCCACAAAACCTGCTCTAACAGAGGCAAGTATGCTGCAAAGGCTCAAGTACAGCCTCAGTTCTTTGCATTTGGACAACTAAACAAGTAAAATCAGGTATGTGAAACCATGCACAATGTAATTCACATTGAGGAGAAGTAGCTTTACATACAAAGAACTACTGAGAGGGCATACAAACGGGTAGAAGAAGATGATCCATATAGGTCATGTAAAAGCAAGAGATACATTCCAAATGTGATGTTCATGTGTGCAATTGCAAGAACACAATACTCAGAAAGTGGTGAACTATTGATTGATGGAAAGATTGGTATCTTTACCTCCATAACACAAGCTCCAACACAATGAAACAACATAAACAAATCAAAGTGAACATTAGTCACTGAGCCCATAGAATCAATAACCAAACAAGTGATCAAGGACTGTCTGTTGCACTAGGTATATATTTAAATTATCAGAATATGATTCATCATCTAGTTTGTTTAGATAATAAGCCTCCTAAATGCATCCTAACAACTTATGTTGCAATTAGAATACATTTGTGACATTACTATCACATTTCAGTTATTATTACAAGTGTTGCATCAGGTACATATTTAAACTATCAGAATATGATTCATCATCTAGTTTATTTAGATGATAAGGCTCCTAAATGCATCCTAACAACTTATATTTCCATTAGAAAACATTGGTGACATTACCATCACATTTCAGTTATTATTACAACCGTTAAACCCTTTATTTAAGCAAATTATACCAGCTATTAAAGCAAAATGGACAGCAAATGCAAGCAAACAGATAATAAAATAGTAAGATAATGCAACGTCACACATCAGTAATTATGATCAAGAATTTAGATTGGCTGCATCGTCAGAAGGGTTTGAAATTCAACTGATTTGCCAACCACCTAACTCACCAGACACAAATGTGTTGACTTGGGGTATTTTAGAGTAATACAATCATTGCAAGTGGACACTTCCTTATCAAATATTGATAAGTTAGTTACCAATGTTCTCAACTCCTTTGAAGACCTAGAAGTAAGTAAACTCAACAACGTGTTCTTAATTTTATAGGCTTGCATGATTGAAGTAATAAAGCTGAAGGGACACAACAACTACAAATTACCACACATGGGCAACTTTTCCTTAATGAGGGAAGGAACACTACCAACAACCTAAGAAGTTGATGAAGAAATGGTGAGAGAAGGGATTGAACACTTGATTGCTCATGAACAAGCTGGGGGGACATATGACATAGGTGGGCTAATGACATAATTAGGCTATTTTTAGGTAGGGGTGAGGGTACAATTTCATTACGTCTTGTGGTTACAGCATAAACACAATATATGTGTACATTTTGCTTAGGCTCTAAACACTCAGATTTGATTTCTTTACTTCAGTTAAACAAGTTAGTTTAATATTTGCCTTTCATTTTACCTGCAAATCTCAGAAAAGATTCATCATTGGGTTCATTACGTAGCTGTCAATACACAAGCAGATTAATTAAGTAGAAACAATCCATCACTCAGGTTCATTCTATCACCACAATAAACATCATTCAAAACCCACAAGCAGCAAACAATCCATCATCTTAAACAATCAGAATAGGGGCCAACATACAATACATCATCTTAAAATATCAGCACATAAGCAATCATCTTAAAACTATCAAAACATTGTCATCACTTAGAGAGTGTTTGGCTAAGCTTATTTAAATATCTTATAAGCTCTAACATCTTATAAATTATTTCAAGAGCTTATAAGATGTAATTTTTTTAAGGAGCTTATAAGTTAACAAAGTGTTAAGATAAAAGAGCTTATAAGTTTGCGATTGAATATATTGATTTAGCTATAAATTTGGGATCTAACATGAAGTTAATATTAAACACACATTTTGATTAGTGTGTGACGTGTGTGTAGTGTGTGAAATGTGTGTAGTGTGTAGTGTGTAGTGTGTGTGGTGTGTATAGTGTATGTAGCGTGTGTAGTGTGTGAAATGTATGTATTGTGTATAGTGTGTGAAATGTGTGAAGTGTGTGTGGTGTGTATAGTGTATGTAGCGTGTGTAGTGTGTAAAATGTATGTATTGTGTATAGTGTGTGAAATGTGTGTAGTGTGTGAAATGTGTGTAGTGTGTCTTGTGTGTGTAGTGTGTGAAGACTGTGAAATGTGTGAAATGTTTGTAGTGTGTAGTGTGTGAAATGTGTGTAGTGGGTGGTGTGAATTGCGTGTAGTGTGTGTAAGTGTGTGAATTGTGTTTGAAATTCGAGTGTAATAATTAAGCTCTTAAAAAATAAGATAGAAATAAGATGGGGTATATCAACTTATTTTTTTTTACATCTTACAAGCTCTTAGAACTTATTTTTGTGTCTTATAAGCTCTTATAATTTTTTTTTTTCCCAAACACTTTGCAAAGCTTGTAAGCTCCTAAACATCTTATAAGATGTTTTAAGGAGCTTATAAGCTCATCCAAACATCCTCTTAGTTTTAACAAATCAACTCAAGCCAGCAACTTAAAACCAACTAACTTAAGGGGCACGTTTACAGAATCAACCAGAATTAGACCATCAGACACACTATCCATCATTTGGCCTAAATTGTAATCATACAAGCCAGATTATAAACTTACAACAAGTAGTGGCAACAAACACGATCATGAAGCCTCCAAAATGCGTTTTTACAATTACCCTGAACTCTAAAAACACATTGGTGGCTTCAATGTTGATTTTCATCAAAATAATCATACTGGACCACCAATTACAACAAACTACCTCAACAACAAAAAGACAGATCAAAGATAACAGGGACACAGAAACCCTCAACAAATTTTAACGGAATATGAATTTCATCATATTCCAACAACATATGCACACATCGAGCATAAACTGAGATAAAAATCCCTCAATAAAGATCATCATTGGGTTTCTTAGATCTCAGTTTGTCAAACCCAAGAAGGAGAAGAAGATTAAACTTCAAAAATATTGAAACCCAAAGAGTTAGGGATTGCATGAACTGCTTCCCCTTCTCCTTCGTATCAAACTAGTCGTTGCTCACAAGGACGACATCAGCTAGATTCTCCGGCAAAGCGAGAAAATCACCATAAATTTGTGAAGCGAAGCACAATTTCTTCCCAGAAAACTGGTTCCTTATCCCTCAACCAAAAGCCGATCTTCCATCATCAACTGTGTTTCGAGGACTAAAAAAACCTCCGAATCTGGTACTACTGGTTCAGAAACTGGAGATTCTTCCATGAAAGTATAGATCTGAGAACGCGAAATAGGGGGAGAGTGAGAGTGATCTTAGATCTTCAAAAGGGAGTTAGATCGACAATCTAAGATTGTAGAAGTTAGAGGGAGTAGTAAGCGGCGGAAATTTCTAGAGAGGTGAGGGAGAGAGAAAGAGAGTAGGGTTTGGGGGTTGTGGGTGTAAAAATCAGAAGATGAAATGGATCGTGGATTGAGAATTGGGTTTGGACCAGATGATTATGTTAAAAGTAATGGGTTGTTATTAGTTTTGTTAATTACACTTAGTGAAATAGGCCGCTAATTAGATTGTTTAAGTAATGGCAAAGGAGTACATAAATGTATATTGTGAGGTTGCCCTTTGTGAGATAATTTGCCATTTTAAGTGTGTGCAAATTTTTTTGGGACTGACGAAAAAAGAAAATGTGCAACTTCAATCGGAATAGAGGGCGTATTGTTTATTCTTAAAAGTATTACCTATTTCTGGCCTTTAAGCATAAATTGTAATACCCAATTTGAATTGTACGGTATACCCGGTGCACACATATGATATTGGATTATTAATTTAGGATTTCTTTTATTATTACATAGATTATTACTACTACTACTTATTATTATTATTAAAAAAATTATCATTTTTTCTTTTTCTTTTTATTTTTGCACCGAATAAAGTAGCATGGTAATTAGAACTCTTTTTGCTGCCTAAAATAACTCTCAAGTGGAAGTTTGAACTGACTCGCAACAATGGATCCCTTCTCCTCATCTGCGATAGCGCGGCAAACCTGGGAACTAGAGAACAGCATCGTCACGACCACCGACGCCGGCGACTCATCTTCCGCCGCATCCGACGCCATCTTCTATTTCGACGAGGCGGCGCAGGCCAAGTTCCAGCAGGAGAAGCCATGGGCGAATGATCCCCACTACTTCAAGCGCGTCAAAATCTCTGCTCTCGCTCTTCTCAAGATGGTTGTCCACGCCCGCTCTGGCGGCACCATTGAGGTTATGGGGCTTATGCAGGGGAAGACCGACGGAGATGCGATTATAGTAATGGACGCTTTTGCCCTTCCGGTTGAGGGCACTGAAACTAGGGTTAACGCGCAGGCCGATGCCTATGAGTATATGGTTGATTATTCGCAGACTAATAAGCAGGTTTTGTGCTTAATCATGCCTTACATTTGTTTAATCCTTTTTCTTATTGTTTTTTTTTTTAGTTAGGTTGATGCGATTTTGATGAAATTGGTGGATTAGAATGCGGAGTTATGCAATCTATCTTCATGTAGATTTT
This sequence comes from Ajuga chamaepitys, assembly GCA_958295605.1. Lineage (NCBI taxonomy): Eukaryota > Viridiplantae > Streptophyta > Magnoliopsida > Lamiales > Lamiaceae > Ajuga > Ajuga chamaepitys. The sequence goes on along the minus strand of OY282498.1, from coordinate 1,419,751 downwards.
CATGGTGTCTCTTATACTGTATTTCTCGGTTTAAGGAGTGTTTGCAATTGCTTGTACTTTAGAATAATTGATTAAATTTTGCGATTATGGAAAAATTGCTTTTAAGAAGAAGTAGGGAGTGTTTGTAATAATAAGTGATTCATAAAAAAGTAGAAGTTGTATGTATAAGCAGTTGCTTGAAATAAGTTTTCTTAAACCACTGTTAAAAGCAGGAAACGGGTATTTAAAAACACTCAAGTCTACTTTTTTAAGCCAAAAGTGAAAAATAGCTTATTCTAAGCTTTTGCAAGCAGTGCCTCACTTGCAAACAGCTCTACTAGCTTCTCAGATGACATATATCATATTTGAAAAGTTGCAACTATTCGTTTTTGGTCAATTTGACGAAGCTCTCCAAAACCATCAATTCACACTTACACGACTTGTTTTATTTTTCTATTTGACATATATAATCATATATAAATAATTCGTGAAATAAAAAGTTTTAATCTTTTACTTGGACTAAGATAATGAGAGATCGACTTTTCAAACATGGCTCTAATTTTAGGAAAAGATTTTTTTTGAAACAAGACTCTCATTATGGGACGGAGGGAGTATTTTCTCACATGTGTACGGCATCCTCCTATTTGCTACGTTTTGTGGTAGTGTATCTAATTGTGGGATGGAGGGAGTATCTTCTCACATGTGTACTGCGTCCTCCTAATTGCTACGTTTTGTGGTAGTGTATCTAATTGTGGATAGGGCTAGAGTTTTAGAAATAATACGTTCATGTTCGCAATCGTGTTGTATGCGTGTATCTTTTCTCCAAAAATAAAGTATATTATAGTTGTTTGAGCTGAAACTTACCAATGATGAACCAAATCCTAGGAAGAATAATTTGTTTTATTCAATCGTCCAATATTGTGCAAAGCTTAACTTCAGGTGATCTAATATATTCCATCCTGCTTTTATCACTTAAAGATGTATGACTAGATTGAGATATATTAGACCTGTTCTTTTTCTTGGTTCAGTGTTTCTTTATCTTGATTCGTTTGACATTTATTTATTTGTTTTTTGGGATAAGGCGGGTCGCCTGGAGAATGTAGTAGGATGGTATCATTCCCATCCTGGTTATGGATGTTGGCTTTCTGGTATAGATGTTACCACGCAAATGCTTAACCAGCAATACCAGGAGCCCTTTCTTGCTGTTGTTATTGATCCAACTAGGACGGTTTCTGCTGGGAAGGTCGATATTGGTGCTTTCAGGACATACCCTGAGGGGTATAAACCTCCAGATGAGCCTGTTTCCGAGTATCAGACAATCCCCTTGAACAAAATTGAAGACTTCGGTGTGCATTGTAAACAGGTGATGATAGTAACAAAGAGAATACTTAATTTGTGTTGCAGAAGCTTATCAACAGAATCGACTTTCTAACCAAGTCTTGGTGTTTGTAGTACTATGCGCTTGATATCACATATTTCAAATCATCCCTTGATTGTCATCTCTTGGATCTACTATGGAATAAGTACTGGGTGAACACCCTTTCTTCGTCTCCTTTGCTTGGTAATGGAGACTATGTTGCTGGTCAAATATCAGATTTAGGTAAATATTAGCATTTTAATCTTTTGCCCGTTCAGTAAACCAAGGATGTCCTTTTACTCTTTTCCCACGTGGAGGCCTTTACATCTGGGTGTTAAGTAAGTCGATTATACTATTTTTTGTTTCTGATCTCGTGCAGCTGAGAAAATAGAGCAAGCTGAGAACCAATTGTCTCACTCACGCTTTGGGTCCTTGTTAGCACCTCCTCAAAGAAAGAAAGAGGTTCGTAAACTAGTCGGTCCCTTTACTATTGATCCTCAGTTGGACATTGTTGTTTCTGGCTTTTCTCTGTGTTTTGCTTTATAGGTACACCTGAGTTTCAAATACTTACTCATAAACCTGCCTTTTAGACATATATGGCTGTCATCTCTGTTCTAAAATTCCCCGATTAGCTCCGATTAATCCCCGTCTAGGCGCTAGGCTCTCATTGACCGCCTACGTTTATTTTCCGATTCCTCCCCGCCTAACTACGTTTATGTCCCGATTAGTCCCGCCCAGACCCCGATTAGTCGCTAGGCCCCAGTCCACCGCCTAACTAGCGCCTAGCGACTTTTAGAACATTGGCTGTCATTCATTAGATGGTGGCTATTGCATTATTAGTATATCAATAAGCTCGTAGTTGTTTTCTCTATTGTTTTCTGGATGTCTTCAAACACAACATTTGTCGAACTCTTTGAGCCATTTTCTGTCACATCGACAAGCAGCCAGCTTCATCAGGCCCAAACCTCAGTATAGTCTTATTTGTTCTACTTACGAACGTGTATTAAGCTATATTCTATCTTTGACTAATAGAAAAATATAGTCTTCATTGTTCATCCTAACAATTTGGAACATATTAGTTTTCTTGTCCTTTTCTGTTTTCTTTGGTCAATTATCGATTCCTTGCTCCTTAAATTTTAATCTCTCGGAAGTTGTCTCTTATTGCTTTAAGTTCATGTCAGATTGAAAAGTTTGATCAACAGAGGATGCTGAATTAATTGCTAATAAAGTTATGTTAGCCCTTATTTTGATTTACTGAATGAAAATGTGTTTTGAACATTACAAGTTTCCATGATATTACAATTCGATCTTTATATGGATTCCATAGGAAGCAATTTGCCATCCACCAAACCCAAATATTGGAATTCTGCTATTTGTCATCCACTATATCCAAATATTGGAAGTATATTATTCTCATCCAGTCACAAATATGAAAACCTGTAATCTTCTATTGTGCATCCCAATGATTAAATTGAGTGGGATGATTTTAATATCCATATTAACAATTGGATTGTCCTTTCCAAATGATGTAACTAAAAGAAGTGACCAGTTCCAAGTCGATGACTTGTTCTTAATAACATTATGATTGGCCATTTTCCCAGGAAGAATCTCAACTCACCAAGATTACTCGTGATAGTGCAAAGATAACAGTGGAGCAGGTTCATGGGTTGATGTCACAGGTGAGTATAGATCCCCCTTCTCTCTGCGATATATGATCCTGCCCTCCCCATAAATGGCATTTGCAGATTACGCATTGGAGGTAACAATCCATGTTTTAATGGCACTGTAGGTGATCAAGGATATTCTTTTCAATTCGGTTCGGCAGTCCAACAAGTCGCAGGCAGAGTCTTCTGGTCCTGAACCTATGGTTGAAACCTGACTCCAAAACTTTTAAAAGTCGGGGTTATTTTATTAGTTTTCTTGTAATATCTAAATGGTTTATGGCATTACCATCGGTATGAACAACTTTGATTCCTTGGAAGAGCCTATCTACTACCCTATTTCTCCATAGCTTCATTTAGTGCTTTTAGTTGTAATCTGATTTTGTAGAGGATATGTCTTGAATTTATATGATTTTGGCTGCTGCTGCTGTTTTCCCCCCCTCTCCAATCTATGGAATTATAGCCAATTTACATAATTTTTTTTTATTCTATCAAATTAAATGGAAAAATTTAAAATGACCAATTTTATTAATATTTTTTATATTTCTTGTTATTCATCAATAATTCCTCGATAATTCAATATTTCATCGACTTTTGGCCAGTTTAATATGTAAGGCAATGATTTTAGTGAGATTAATTGACATGTTCAAAATCGATATACTGAAATATCGTTTTCCTCCTTGTATCGTGATATTTGATATGTTAAAAAACGAAAATATAGAGATATCTGTAGATATTTTAATCGTTGTATTTTATTATCATTACCATTCTTTATTTTAAATGAAGTGGCCGGGTAAAACAATCCCCTTTACGGGTATAATTTCGGTCAGGAACCAATGAATGAGAATGATGATAGGAAAATTTAAGCCTGAACAATTACTTGTCATTCAATTCGAAAACGAGTTTGAATCAACTTTTGTTGTTTCTTCGTAATGTGAAATAACTAGTGGGTGTTATGTTGCTTTTCTTTACTTGAATGGTGAAATATTCAATCTCAAAACCTGTGAGTGAAATTAATAGATGTTCAATTCTAATACAAATGAGTTTGTTGGCTTCCTAAACCATGTGTCTTACCTTCTAAAAAAATCCAACACATTACATACAACACCACACATCATACGCACCTTCATTTTCATTTTTTTAAAAAGGTTAAAAATAAAATAAAAAAATTCAAATTCACTTGTTTAAATTCAACGCCTAAACAAGAGATTCAGAATGAGTGGATATTCAAATATAAGTGATTTTCCTGCAACATTAGAGAATGTCATCTTATCTGGAAGATTAAGCAACGAGAATGGCATTTTAGCAACACCACATACTAATCAATTCTCAACTGTATATTCTTGGTCCACTAAGGGGAATCCATAAAAAATATGATTGTGAAAGTAGCTAAAACATGAACCATATTATGACTGGGAACAAGATGATGAAAAGAGTCATGAACAAGATTTGTAGTGTTGGAGCCATCTGAAATTAGCAAAGCAGCTCAACAATTATTCCTCCAAAAGAACTCACATTAGAATCTGGGAAACAGAGTTTATTGCTTCTCAGCTTGTTCATGCCCACCATCGTTTCCAATCGGAGGTAGCGTCTGCAAAAAACCACAAGTAAAAGAGATTACTCAGTGGCGCATTTCGTCGAACATGTTGTGTACAAAGCGTAAGGGGAGTTGGCGTACCAGATCAGGCTTGTAGATATTGTGAACAATGGCAGCGCCGGCGAAGAGCGACGCCACGACGACGACGGAGGACCATGCCAACGACGGAGTACCCGTCGGTCGCTTCCCGCCGCCGAATTTCCGATTCATCTCTGCGCAATTAATTAAACCCTTTGATACAACAGCGTTTTTTCAAGAAAACGCTATGCTATTAAAGGTACCAGTCTTTTGTGTTCATATAAGAATCAATAAATAATCGAAATTAAAGATAATTTGATTTTAATTAAATTAATACATTTCATGTAGATCATCACAATTATTTTTCTCTTCATTATCAAAATTTTAAATTCGCCAATTTTTTGACCCAATTTTCTTAATGTAAAGCCTAGCATAGTATGCCCTATATATTTCCGTCCTATTTATAATACATTGATTATTTATTTAGTTCTCTTTTATACATAACATATATATTTTTTTTCTGAGAAATTCATTTTTAGTCTTGTGTAAAAAAAAATCATGTATGTTAAGAAAATTTTAATATTAGTCTTATATATTTTAAAGTTGTCCAATTTAATGACACTGACCATCGCCGAAACTAATTTGGACGGGATTAGATTAATAAATTGGGGCTTTCGAGCCCGATGCTTATATGTCAAGTATTTTTTGGGATAACATATCACATCATTAAATTACTTTAGTAGCTCGACAAAAGAAAAAAAACGAAAAAGTTAAACCCTAATTCCTGTATGAGGTGTATTTTTAATAATTTTTTCATTTTATTTTTCTTTATGTCTTAATCTTTCCCAAATTTATTAATCACGTGCATCACACGTGACTAAATTCGGTCAAATTGATCGTCGGCCATGGTCAGTGTCGTTAAATTGGACAACTTTTAGAGTATACAGAACCACAACTGAAATTTTCTAACATACAAGATTTTTACTAGGCAAGATCTAATATACAGGATTAAAAATGAAAATTTTCCCTATTTTTTTTTTTTTTTTTTTTTTTTTTTTTTTTTGCAATGATAGCTAACATATTTAATTGTTCTACTATTATTTTAGTAAGATCTAATTATTGGAGTATTATATATTTCCTCCGATATAAAATTAATGTCACTTTAAAAAAAAATTATTCTAAAAGGAGTTATATTAGCAAGAAAACAACTGTTTTAAAATTACTCTATAGTTAAGAATTCTCACACACCTAATTTAGTATGAAAGGAGACATGGAGTAAAGTTATAAGTAGAAAATGGTTTAATAAACCAAAAATAGATATTTTATTTAAGAGAAAAGCGATTTATTTTGTAGAGATATATATCTATAACAACAATCCTTATTTTTTTATGAAAAAATCTAAAGTAATATTTACTTTAGAGCTAATATATATATATGAGAGAGAGACAAATGCACATTGGGGTTAAGGGGGCACTGAGCCCCCCTTACCCCGTCATAATGTGCTATTATATATGTGTATTTAGTCAATTTTAATATAACTTAATTAAATAAAAAAAATAATTATATTATTTAACTTGAAGTAGATCGATGATTCTTATGTATATATATCTTTATATTTTCCTTTTTGAAATTAAAATAATTTATTGATTTTATTTTAATTGTTAATACTTTTCTAGTTTTACTTATACTATTGAGTGTTGACTATATTTGGGGGTACAACAATAGTCCTCTAAATTTCCTAAGATATTATTTTTTAATACAATTATCTAATATTTTAAGTTCAGAGTCTAATATAAAAGAATTTCATTTATAGCATACTAAGAATTTGCCCCTATTTGGTAAATATTTGCCACATGAGCGTAGTTAATAAAAAAAATATTCTGCAACATCCATTTATAAATGGGCTCCCATCGTCTGAATTTCTGGGCTTCTCTCTCTCTCTCTCTATATATATATATATATATAAATAGAAGATTGGTCGACGTCGTCATTTATTTGAACTTATTACTAAGTTGGGGTCCTTCTATAGTACTCGTGTATCATTAATGCGCTTTATTGTTTACTGCGGTAAAAGGTAATTTTTTTGTGGGCCCCACTTTGACTAGGAGATTGCATTGTACATCTAATGCATTGCTTTATATGAGGAATTCCCATTACTTGTTACTCAATATTCCTAACTTTCTTCTACCGTTTTTCTTTTCTACTCCGTTTAACATATCTTTAGAAAAAAAAAAGAAAGATTTTTTATTTTCAAATTATGTACTAAGTCTATTTTTTGTTTATGTAGCTGTTATCAATATTTATATCTATATAATATAATATTTTTAGTTTTTTCCAAAAAAACACAACTTTTATATTCGGACTTGTTTTGCTCTGCTTTATATAATAAAAATACGTATTAAATTTCAATAGTAAACTGATTCATAAATTAAACTGTTATGTCCTCGGAAAATATTAATGTCCAAAGTATTTAGTTAGACTTTTATTTTTTACCTTCCTAAAACACAAAGGTTGATAATTTTGATTTTTATACATGTAATCTTAGATATATTATTGCATAGAGATTTCTTGTATTTGATCCGATACATTTATATATTTCAGAATCTACTGAACGTCTCGAAGTAGATATCAAATAATCTATTTTTTTTTTTATATCGTGTTTATCTTTTTACCATGTTATATTCTTGGTAGGGGAAACACCATTTATTAACTAGGTCCTCCGCAGAATTAATCATTCCCGAAGTATTTATTTAGATGTTTATTTTCATGGATATATTGCACCGGAGGATATTCTCATATTCTTTTGCATAAAGAATTCTTAATTTGTTTCATACACCTATATATTTTAAAATATACTGAATATCTCCATATTTTTGCATAAAAAAACGTAAATTTTTTTATCAGTAGCTATTTCTTTTTAATATAGTTATAATATTTTCAGGGTAAACACACCATTTAAAACATCAGAATTAAAAGTTACAAATTAAAATTAGATAATAGTGAACTACTATATTTTTGGAAAGTGCAACGCTCTAAATACATAGAAACAAACCAACACGATCACATGCCGAAAAGCCTTAATTTAAAATTGTAGAATGTTAAAACATATATATAGTACTGAAACTATAACTATCAATGCAATCACATGTCACTGCAAAAAAACTGCTGAACAACAACGCCTATAAGACAACGGTTTTAGAAGAAAACTGTTGTCTATTTGTAAAGGACTGTTGTTGTTCGTATTTCCGTTGTTGTATAGCGTATAAATTCGCTGAACAACAACGGTCTTTTAACACCATTGTCTTTTAGCGTTGTAGTTTAGCATTTTCTTTTTCCTAATTTTATTTTTAATTGCGTTTTCAATAGAAGTCGAACAAAAACCTACCTTATGCTAAAATCGCTATGATAGAGAAGACGGATTCTAAAACTGAATTCCCTAAATCGAAGAATCTAAATCACGCACCTGTCTCTGCTAGTGTGAGAATCAGCTTCGTATTTCCAAGTTTTGGTAGTTAATTTCATCAATTGCTAAGTTGTAATGTTGAAGTCGCGTTTACTTATAAAAATGCACTAGCAATTTCCATTTTGATACGAGGTCGTTTAGCTTGCAGAGAGTGCGTCGTCGTTTTTGCCATACGGCGTCGTTTTGTAGTGCGGTCACACTGTGCGCATGAGCTAACAGGATGTAAGCTCGCACATGCAATTTTGGAAATAATCAAATTATCTAAATCTTTCTCTCATTTCTCTGCATTTTCTCTGCCGTCGCAACCCCTAGTTGTGACAAAGTGGTACTCAGAGCCACGTCCTGCGCTGCTATGGCGAACAAAACACATGGTCAGAGGATCGATGTGTTGGAGGGGCAAATGCAAGTTATGCTGGGTCAGTCCCAAACAGAAGCTCGCCTGGACGCAAAATTGGAGGATGTTGTAAATAAGATCATGGCTGCGATCAAAGAAGAACAGACGGCTACTGAAAAATGTAAGGAGAATGCTGAATCTTCTTCTCCTAGTATTATGTTTGGATCGGGAAGCGGTGGAAATGGTACTAGAGGTAGATCTGAGGCAGGAGTTCTATCCCCAATCCCTATAAACAGAATGGCTGAACAACAACCAAATCAGAATCAAAACTCTGGAAAAATGCCTAAGTTGGAATTTCCAAAGTTTAATGGAGATAATTCACGATTGTGGCTTCGTAAATGCCACAACTTTTCTCACTAGACAGTCTAAGAGTTACCTGATACTTTCTATATAATCATATGTCTGACTATGATAAGATAGGCTTGGCTGCAATGAATCTAGAAGGGTTAGTAGACCATTGGTTTGTTGATTATATTGATGGAAGGGAAAATATGTTGTCGGAAACATTTGCAAATATGGTAATGGCAAGGTTTATGAACCCAACAGGGGACAGTTTAACTGCACAGTTCAATAGGCTGAGACAAACTAGCTCTATTGAATCGTATATCCGTGAATTCATCACATAAGCATTGTCACTAATCTTGCGCACAAACTTGTATTTCCTATACTCTTTTATCTACAATTTACGCTTATACTTCCATCCACGTCCCGGTCTAATCTGGATATTGTGATGTTACCCACTTCAAGAATATATTTTTGTGAAAATTCTCGCCTTGGCCAACCTATCCAACATATATTTTAAGTCGAGCAATTTGAAATATGTACCACACAATGATTTTATTCATGGCTTGACAACCAGTACACATGAGCCATCTTCCATCCCTCTTCAGGGTTGATACTATTGGCACAACACAAGGACTCATACTCGTTCGAATCATGCATGTGCACAACAACTCCTCCAACATTTACTGCAAAACTTTGCTCTGCTTCGGACTAGTACGATAATGAGGTAAATTCAGTAAAGTCGCTTGAGGAACTAAATCAACTGTGAGCTAAATTTTTGCATTGGAGGTAAAACAGATGGAAGTTTGCCTGTGCGAACTCCTCAAACTCCAATGATAAATCACTAACATGTGGAATATTAAAACATAATTCTAACGAGTGAAAGTCATATTACCTTTACCTCTTGGTGATTCAGATTTCTGCTCAAGTTCAACGACAACAATGTGACTTTCTCCCGTACATCTTTTTTTCCAATCCCAGAACTAGGTTCTGCACTCAAACTTGTGCCTGCTTGTTTTCCCTCGGCTTCCCTCAGAATATTCCAAGAGGGTAAGGGTAAAGAATATGCAATATACTCGTTAATAAATTTTTGTCTCGGCGTTACCGTCTAGTGTTTGTGGATTAAAAAATGATTATAGTCTGAAGGAAAAATCTAGCCATTAGCATCTTCTTCATCTTCAACCAAAGTTTAACAAGTTGTTTTCCTAGACAGTGACGTTGCGTTTGAATTTGCTCCCACCAAGAAAAAGCTCCTCATTTTAATCAATAGACTACCAGTTTTACTTGCTTTTCCTCGGGAAATTCTGCATACTTGAAAAATTTCTTTACTTCCATCACTCAATCAAGAAAATATTTAATGTTTAGGTTTCCATCAAAGAGAGGAATATCAACTTTCAAACGAAATTTTTGCTCTATGTATTGTTGCGGTGCTCTATGATTAGAATTTTCTCTTAGCACATATGCAACCTTTTCATCAGATAAATCATCATCGTTGGTTTGAGTCCACCGAGGTTGTTGGAGTAAAAGGGGATGCTCTTTCGAATATCTTTGAACACATTAGAAAAAGAAGATTCTTTGTCTTTAATCATCGCCGATGAGAAAACTAGGCTGGCACAAGACGAATACTTGAAAGACAACCGTAATTCACAAGAACACAATATTCTAGAGACTAGAATGCAAAAAAGATCGATTTATTAATTGATTGAATGAATAATCACAAGTCTAGACAAGGTATTTATAGGACTAGACAAATCCCAAAATCTAAAGGAAGACAAATCCTAAACTAATCAGGGTAAGAAAGATTCTAGGAAAAGTAAATCATAACCGAAAAAGGAAACAAGAAGTAAATCCTAAATTAAGAATGAAAATTAAATCAAAAGTAATAACTAGATCTACTAGGATACCTTAATTGATGGACTCTAGAAATCTTCAACCTGTCCCATGTCAAGTCAGGGCTTAGACGGACCTAATTGGGACATAGGCGTGATTAGACGAGAAAGAATAAAAAAAATAAACATAGAGGGCCAAAGAGAACTTACCGCCTAACTGGGATTAATTGGAGATTTTTGCGGCACAAACATTAATTGGATTTGCTAATATTTGAAAATCATTTTGAAATCCCAAAAAAGAAAAAAAGAAATTGAATTGATGCACGTGCCTCATCTAGTGTACTTAGGGAGTGTTTGCAAACCCATTTGAACCTCTAAAATCACTTCTTAAAATCAATTCTTCCTAATTGGAGTGTTTGCAACCTTGTAAATGGATCTCAAAATAGCTTTTGAAAAGCAATTAAAACTGATTTTGAGAAGCTGTTAACACTCAGCTTCTATCAACTTTTAGCTTTAACATAATTTTATCTCCAAACACTACCAAATTCTAGCTTTTTTATAAAAATTAATTCAAAGCACTTCTCTAAAATCACAATTGGTTGCAAACATCACCTAAAAAGAAATGGCACTTATTTTGAGGCTTCACACATTGAAATACAGAAAGGAGAAAGAAAAGTAAAAAACATATGTTGAGGCCTCACACATTCACTTATACATCTATTAAGCCCACTTAAACAGACCCCATTTTGAGTAGAGTAAATCAGCCCGCCACATTAATTTCATTACATGGCCCTGCCTCACCCCATATCTCATCCTTTTCACGTACCCTACTTTATTTTTCCTGCATATATAAACCAACTTTCCCCTCATTAGACACCACCAAATAAATAAACAAGATCGAAATATAGGTTGTGCTTGGAATTGACTTGAGAGAAATAAAATGAAGAAAAGAGTTTGGACGACTGAGGTAGTAACTAAGGTTGAATTTATGGATTAAAGTTGAAATAATTAAGACATATAAAAAATTAAATATTCGGGCAAGTCATAACCAAACAGTGGCCATAAGAAAAAATTACAAGTAAAGTGCATATTTATCGTTTTTTGTCTTTTGTGGACAGAGTGGGGCACAGCAAAGATTACATGGTGGACTAAAAGTATATGAGAACAACCATACGTACTTGGATTTAAAAATAATAAGTCGTGTCCGTGTAATTAATAATTTGGTGGAACGTGGTATCATTTCTCTCACACAAAAACTTCTTCGCTATTTCTCGCATGCATGATACTGATGTTTTAAACCTACATTTTTCAATATTAAAAACGTCCGACAACAATTAAAATTATATTATGTACGAATAATCGAACTAAAATTTAGATTCTAGTTAGGACTAAACTAACTAACAAATGTAGTAAAATATTTTTATTTAATTAAAACAAGACATGTAAGATTTGGTTGTCTCTAAAAAATTAAAATATTTTAATATGGGTGTTCCATAACTTGCACAATGATCAGTGACCATCTATGTCAAATTAATTTTTTACAACTGTTAATTTCAGTTCCATTATAGAATTAAATATGATAGAAGAAATATTGTACTTAAATTCTTGAATGAATAGGACAGCCTTATAAGTTTCACTTTAATATCTATCTCTATTAACATCATATTCATTTCCATTTGTCGAATTAAATATGATGAAGAAATCATTGATTTAAATTCTTCAATTCCAAAATTAATGAGTTCGACAAACTTACGCTACAACAAATTAAAGAGCTTCTTCTCTTCTGCATAACATTTTTTCAGATCACAATTAATATCACTAATAAAAAGTTATTTGCAACCACTTATTGTCATAAATTTTTCTATAATTTATTTGAGACCATTTTAAGACTACTTTTAAAGACAACTGATTATTGCAAAAAATATGTTAGACGTATAAGACCACTTTTATGGTCACAAATATATTATTTGGACCCGACAATAAAATTACGACAAATACTAATGAATTATAACAAGATTTATACATTTTTTCGTGACTCTAGATTGGTAACTGATAAATGTTAGTAGTGAGAGACGGACGCACCTCAATGTCCCCCTTGCCCCCCATCATAATGTACTATTATATGCATGGATGAAAAAGGCAATATGCGGCCGCCTAGCCTGGCTTCGATTTAGGCCTGAGCGATTGTTCTGGGTGGTTTTTGGCCTGGCTAGTCAAAGCGGTCTGAGCATTTTTCGATTTTTTATTTATACTTTTTATTTTAAAAAAAAAGCTTGAAACGACATCGTTTCCATTTAGTTTATTATGTTATTGACTTATTGTTATGTCTTGCCAACATTATTGTCTTATTTAATTGTTTTGGACTTAGTAATTGACTTAGACCTCTTTTTATTTTAATTTTATTTTGGCTTCTTATAATAAAGTTTATATATTTGAATTTTCTTTTTTATTACAAATCTTTCGTAGCAAAAAAATTAGAAGCTTTTTTAAAATATTAAACAAATTGATTGTAGTGCTATATCATGATTATCTTATATATATATATATATATATATATATAATTTTTAAATTAAATAATTAATAAAAAATGTAAAATAATAATAATAATAATAATAATTTCTGGGCGGTGCCTACGCGCTAGGAGGCCAGAAACCACTGCGCCTCCGGTTTCCGTCTTCTACAACCATGATTATATGTGTGTATTATGCTCTCTAACTCCGTTATAATGTGCTTTTATATATGTGTATTTTAGTTAATTTTAATATAACTTAATTAAATAAAATAAATAATTCTATTGTTTAACTTGAAGTAGGTGGATGTATTGTTATGTATATATCTTGATTTTTTTTTTCTTTTTATAATTAAAAAAATTTATGGATCTTATCTAAATTGTTAATACTATTATAATTTTATTTATACAGTTGACTATATTTTGGGAGCACACAACATTAATTCTCCTTTAAAGTTCTTAAGATATTATTTTTTAATGTAATTTACCGATATTTTAAGTTTAGGACCTAATATAAAAGAATTTGATTAAGTGCTAACCTACTCAAAATTTGCCCAGTATTTGATAAAAAATTGTCACATGAACATAGGTAAGAAAAATATCTTGTGAGACAAACTCCTAAGTCCGTCTATAAATGAGCCTTCTGGGGCGTAGTAATATTCTGTTATTAATTTTAAAATCTAAATTTGATGTAGTATATATAACGGACAGAAACTTGGCATTCCGGTTGTGGGGCAAATGATGTTAATTATGAAAATATTGGAACGTGGAAGTAAATGAACTTACCTAATTATGCAACTGTACCGTTTTATGGACTAAAGGACAACTAATCTTACTTCGAATCTTCAATGCCTTCCTTTCCAAATCGACAACAAGTGATACAATCATTCAATGTACACAACATAATTATGTCATTGTATTTCATTTCCTTTCTAAACTTACAAATTCCTACTACACTCTTCTTTAATATGCTGAATCAACACAACACTCTTTATTTCAAAAACAATATACTCCCTTCGTCCCAGCTAACTTGTCACACTTTCTCATTTCGATTTGTTCTACTTAACTTTTAACACCCTTAAAAAAAAAATTCTCTCAAAATCTCCACATTTAAAAAAGTCATAGAAAAACCAAATCTGTTTTTTCTTAACAACCGTACCTGCTCAACTGTGACAAGTTAGTTGGGATGGAGGGAGTAACATATAGGACTAAAAATGAATTTCTCACAAAAAAATTATATGTTTTTTTATATATAATTTCGCTCCTCTCACTATAAAATCCTGACTCCGTGTCTGGGTGCAGTTGAAGGTATGGTAAAAGAAGGAGAAAAGGCATATGTTGGTATGCATGTCAATGAAGTATGTAGGGTGTGGTAGGAAAGGGCACACGTCAGAGTTGAGAGGTTTGACTGATTGCAAAGGCATTATAAATATGAAAGATGCATCTCAATGATTTTTGCCAAAAAGAAATGGAAAATAATGAAGTGAGAAAAGGTGCATGGACAAAAGAGGAAGATATTCTACTCAAGAATTGTATTAATAAGTATGGAGAAGGAAATTGGCATAAAGTCCCACTCAGAGCTGGTAAACATACATACATGCTTATATTAATTTATTTATTGCAGTTTTCAACTGTTGCTGGTAAAATTGTTTGGTAGGGCTGAAGAGATGCAGGAAGAGTTGTAGGCTAAGGTGGTTGAACTATCTGAGACCAAATCTTAAAAGAGGATACTTCACTAAAGATGAAGTTGATCTCATTGTACGACTTCATAAGTTGTTAGGGAACAGGCAAGTCATCTTCCATATTCAAAACTCTTTTTTATTTGCAATTAGGATCTACATATACTGCTCTTTAAGATAACATCAAATTTAATTTCTTGTCTAAACGCAGTTTTTGATGTTGCTGACAGTATGAAATGATGTACTCCCTCCCTCCATCCCAGCTAACTTTTCTTATTTTTCATTTCGATCTGTTTCACTTAACTTTTCATATCCTTAAAAAGGAAATTTTTCTCACAATCTTCACTCTCAATCTCCATCTTTAAAAAAATTAAAGAAAAAACAATTTTTTTTTTCTTAAGCCCCGTACTCGATTAACTATGAAAAATTAATTAGAACGAAGAGAATAATTAATAAAATGAAGGTAATAATTAACAAACTTTTGACTTCTATTTATATGGACGAAGCCGCCTTTTAGTACGTATTGTGTATTTGTCATAATTTGGGTAGTACATGATTTGAACTATTATTAGCAACTCCCCTATTGTCCCTTCCATGGAAAAGTTATAGATGAGATCAGACAACAAAAAAACATCCATTAATGGAAATTTAAGTCTCGGGCCTTAGCTCCTCCCAATTACTATACGTCATCTTTCATTTTGGAAAAAAATCGAAACAAAAACAGAAGAAAAAAAAGGCATGTCGGCAATTTAACCGGTTGTCGGTAAATTTTAGGACTTTGGTACTTCATAAATTAAATTCTCTCTACACATACTTCAAAATATATGTATATTTTTGTAGTAGTACTCCCTCCGTCCCACCTTATCTTGCACACTTTCCTTAAATGGCCGTCCCACCTTATCTTGCACAGCCTAAAAAAAAAAAAGTTAAAACATAATCTCCACCCTCAAAATCTTCACTCTCAATCTCCACCCTCAATTTACCTTTGAAAAGTCAACAAACAACCAAAAAGCAACTTTTCTTAATACCCGTGCCGACCCCCCCTGTGCAAGATAAGCCGGGACGGAGGGAGTAGTATAAAATAAAACTTGTCCTTAATTAACTTGGAATTCCATAATGATCAGATACTAATATCGCTTTTCCCCTTCTAAAATATATTAAATATATAATCAAGTTTGTATATAAAGTAGCATGAGCTACGTACTACTATACCCATATTTAATATATTACATTTATAAAAGTATTTCAAAATACTTATGAGATATGATCATATTCATGAAATTCACTTGCTTTTCTAATTTGTAAAGCCGTGTGATCTAGAGCTGATGCACTACTATTTTTGTAATTGAGTAAGTGAATAATTCTTTTTTTTTAAAACAAGTAATTAATGCTTCATATAACAGATGTGAAGTCGTGAGAAAATTATTTATTAATGTTATATAGTTGGATGATGGATGCAGATGGTCACTGATAGCTGGTAGACTTCCTGGTAGAACAGCAAACGATGTGAAGAACTTCTGGAACACTCATATTGCTAAGAAGACATCAACTAAAACTATGCAAGACTCCATCCCTGCAAAAGACATCATCATTAAACCTCTACCTCGGACCTTCTCCAAACCTAAAACTCTGTGGAGTGATGAAGAAAATATAAACAAGGCGCAGTCGTCGTCTTCACGGGTAAACAGTAGTACTGTTGAGCTTCCCATACAAAATGATCAGTTGTCAGAAGAGGAGGTCGATGACTGCATCCGATGGTGGGGTAACTTGCTCCAAATGACCGAAAACGATCATCAACCGCCCTTCTCCTTTTCCGACCAAGACGTCACCGCCACCCCCATTATGCCAAACACCAACCACAGTAGTAATCAAGATGGATTCACTAATTTTATGTCATTAGATGTTAATGTTTTCGGATATTCATCATAACTTGTACTTTATTTCTCTACTTTCCAAAATAATTCAAATTCAGAAGGATTTCCAACCCCAAAAATCTATATTTTGCATTCACTAATTAACCATTTTCATATCTTTCTTATACTAATAGTATCCTCGTGCGAGGCACGATTTGTAAATGTAAATAAATGTAAATGTATTTTAGATGTAAATGTAAAATACATGTACAATAAGAATTTTAGATGTTTTTATAATTTTAATATAGTAAAATATTATAACTAATATATAACAAGAGATGAAAAGTTGTATGTTAACGAAAGAACAGTCGATGAAGAATATAAAAAATTAATCATATATATATGAACTTGAGTAAGCTATACAACTCATATTTGTTTCTCTTAATGTATGAATATCTCTAGCCTTCTTATATGGGATCATGCTAATCATCTTCTACAAAGGATGAGCGTATATATGTATATTTATAATTTTATGATAAACATTTATATTTGTCCAAAGTATCTAAATTTTTATTTTTCAAAATATAATGTTCAAAAAATGTTCAAAAGCTTTTAATAAGTATCAATAACACTACATTCTAAATTTATTAATTTTCATTTTTACCGCAAACACACTAATAATTAACCCACATAATCAACCAGCAAATAATTATTTATTTTTAATTTAATTTAATCGAATTGTTGTATGCTAATCAGATTATGTAAGGGGTTCAGTTTAGAATTTTTGGATTAAGATGATTTACTTATTTGATAAAATAAGAAATACTCCCTCCGTACCGACCTAATTGATCTACATTTCTTTTTTATTTGTTCCAATTTAATTGGTCTAGTCCATAAATGACAAATTCTCTCACAATCTCCATCCTCAAAATCTCCATATTTAAAAAGATCAAAGATTCCATAAAATTTACTTTTTCTAAGTCTCCGTGCTCGGCCAAAATTGACCAATTAAATCGGGACAGGGGATTACATGTTATCAACTATGCAACATGCTTTCTATGGCCAGTAGTGGGCTATATTCAAGACATGTAATTAATATATAGGGTAATTTTATGGTAACTTGCGGAAGATTGAACTCAATATTGTGATCTTAACATATTTTAAATAAGTTCAGCCAATCAGCTGTTAAGTTAAGAAGTAATATCATTGATGATATTACAGTCAATGAATATAAAATGAGTGAATTATGTATTTTATTATTATATTTTTAATTTTAATGTTTTTAATAGACTATGGCTACACGTAAGGAATATGAACCTTAATGTACTTAACTTGAAACATATTTCAAATGTATGATATAATATTTCTCTTACTGCATAATTGGAATCATATGTATTGGTAAAGTGCATATGATACATTGTCTCTCCTTTTTTCTTTATTACGTGGGGTTGCTCGCAAAATCATCCCGACTTAATGGTTTAGATGAATTAGACTATATGAATTTAGACTCGAAATACTATCGGGTTCAATAAATTTGATTTAATGGGTTAAAGGCCCGAGAGACCATAAAACGTTCTAAAAATCTTAGTATATTTTAAGGGGATGGTGGCTGGACTCAATCACGTTCGACCTGATAAAATTTTAGGTCAGTCCGATAGAACTAGGTCGGAGTGGGCTATACTATCCGAATTTTCACCTCTAGACTTAAACCATTTTTTCGTGAATAACCATCTTTTCGCCTGTTCAATATTGCCGTCAACAATGACCTTCGGCATAAGAATACATTTTATTATTATTTTTTTTGTTTCTAATGTAAAGTGTGACCTTTAACCTAAAGTCCAAATTATTAGTAAGGTACTATTACATTGTTATCCTTCATAAAATTCAACAAATTGAATCAATCTAATTTCTATATTGACGTGTAGCTAAATTAATCTCAAAAGAATATACCTGAAAATTATGTTATGTCTAGTGCACGAGATTTTACCCTGATATAACGATGATCAACTACACGTACAGAAAACTACTAAAATGTTTATAAAGCATAAAATTCAAAGGTTGATAAATGAAAGTGGAAATGGTGTGCAGTGGCCTGTCAGGGGCATAGTTAATGGTTTTTGGATAGTTTGATTTTTTATTCGAAAAAGTAGCCAGTCTAGGTATGAGATGATAATATGATCGTGTACACGATAATTTTATATCGTGTACAAATAAAATATTATCTTGTACATGTAACAAGAAATTTTTTTATCGTGTACACGATGTAAATTTATCGTGTATGTGTACACGATAATTTTATATCATATACACGAAATAAAAACTCTCTTTGACAGACTTTAACTACTTTTACATGTAAAAAGTTAAATTATGCAAAAAACATTTTACTATAACTCTGACAGGCTACGGTATCAATTTCCCTAAATGGAAACTACTTGTAAACCACAGTATTATAATTTGATGTCTAAACTTTTAATATGTCTGACAAATACAGATGGAGTGAGCCCACGTATACCAATCCATATATTACAAGAGATTCGCAGAATTGATTGTTTGATACTAACCGCCCTATAACGAAAGAGGTTTTTTGCATAATATTTTTTGACATCACAATTATGGTCACTAACAATAAGTTATTTGTGATTACTTGTTGTCATAAATCTTTCTACAAATTATTTGAGACCACTTTAATATTACTTTTAGAGACAACTAGTTATTGCAAAAAATATTTAAGATGCATTTGAGACCACATTTGTGGTCACAAATATATTATTCACGACCGAGTTATTGAGACGACAATAAAGTTGTGACAAATGCTCATAAGTTGTGACAAATACTCATTATTTGAGACCACTTCACTAAAGTTGTGGCAAATACTTATTTTTTGAGCCACTTTTTGTGATCCAAAAAGACCATTTTTCTTGTAATGCGCTAATTGATTGTGTAGGAAAAGGAAAACTGTATCTGTGAATTGGTGACTCAATTCCTCTCAATCCTCCCAACGAAATACACAATCAAACAAGACTTAGAACACACACAATGTGTTCTTCTTGAAATATGAAAATAAACCTTCAAGAATTGTAAAGAACTAAACAAGAAACGACTTACGTGGTTTGGCAACTTGCCTGCATCCACGGGAGCTGCTGCATCTTTCTTATCAACGAATGATTACAGGGATCCTTCATTCACTAGTACATCAACACAATCAATCTCACAAGATGAAATAGTTACTCTCAAGAAGAAATTTACACACCCTTTCTCTTGTATTTTCCCACTCTTTTCTAACGTATCTAACTCTCTATCTTGGAGTACATTCTGGTTACAAAATGAGCTATCTTCACGCACTTCAACACCGGGATAAATTGCTCTTTATAGCAGTCAAAACAGAAAACAGAAACTGGAAGAAAAACGGTTACAAATAACCGTCACAAAAAGACAACGGTTTTCAGCTTCCCAGAACCGTTGTTAAAGCTTCTTTAACAGATTTAACTGATTCAGTTTTTCCTTTCTTCAGCTGCTTTTCCAGAAGCACTTTTAATCCCCTTTAGCTGAGTTGATGAGACATATTTCTTAACAATCTACACCTTGGCTATCAACGAAGCCAAGATCTTCATGCATCAAACCATTCACTTCAAATAAACATCACAAAACAGCTCCACCTTGCCCTGCACATCTTATATGACCATTTTTACCTCTTTACTGAGGTAAAACATTTACCAGCTCAAGACAATGCCTGAATTTATCCAGAGGCAATGCCTTAGTTAGCATATCCGCAGCATTATTCTTGGTGTCCACCTTCTTCAACTCTACTGAACCTCCATCCGCAACATCTCTTACAAAATGATGCCTTACATCAATGTGTTTACATCGTTCATGAAACACTTGATGTTTAGCCAAGTGTAAGGCACTTTGTGAATCACACAAAACACATACCTTGTCCTGAATTATTCCAAATTCTCCCAGAATCCCTCTGAGCCAAATTGCTTCCTTAACTGCTTCTGTCACAGCAAGATATTCAGCTTCTGTTGTGGACAATGCTACAACTGATTGAAGCATTGACTTCCAACTTATAGCAGACTTGAATAAAGTGAATATGTAACCAGTTTGAGATTTTCTAGAATCTAGGTTTGCTGCAAAATCTGAGTCTACAAACCTACACAAATGATCACCTGAGTTAGCTTCTTGTCTTTTGTACAAAATTCCATAATTTGAAGTACCCCTCAAATACCTCAACAACCACTTCAAAGCCTCCCAATGATCTTTTCCAGGATCAGACATATATCTACTCACCACACTGATGGAATGAGCCACATCTGGCCTTGTACAAATCATGGAATACATTATTGAACCAACTGCATTAGAATATGGAACTTTATACATCTCAGCTCTCTCAATGTCATCCTTAGGTTTCTGCAGCTCTGATAATTTGAACTGTTGACTCAATGGAACAGACACCTTCCTGCATTCATGCATGTTGAACTTCTTCAAGACCTTCTCAATGTAAGATTGTTGATTTAACCATAAACACCCTGTCTTGAGATCTCTAACCATGTCCATTCCCAGAATTCTCTTTGCTGATCCTAGAACCTTCATCTCAAACATTGATTGAAGATTTGCCTTTAAGAGTTGAATTTCTTCCAAACTTTTGCTGGCTATTAACATATCATCCACATATAATAGTAGATAAGTGATTACAACTTTCCCATTTTTCTTGAAATACACACAATTGTCATATTTACACATGAGAAAACCAATACTCTTCATATGGTGGTCAAACTTGATGTACCACTGCCTTGGACTCTGCTTCAGTCCATACAGTGACTTCTTAAGTAAACAAACTTTTCCTTCATTTCCTGCTTCCACAAAGCCTTCAGGCTGAGTCATGTATATTATTTCTCTCAAATCCCCATGAAGGAAGGCTGTTTTCACATCTAATTGTTCTAAGATTAGATCAAACTGAGTTACAATTGCCAATAGAATCCTGATAGAGCAATGCTTTACCACAGGAGAGAAGATCTCAGTGTAGTCTACTCCTTCCTTTTGAGTAAACCCTCTAGCAACCAATCTGGCCTTGAATCTTACTCTTTCTGTCTCTGCTACTTCAACCTTCTTCTTGTAAATCCATTTACAGCTTACAAGCTTCTGATGTACCGGCCTTTTAACCAATTCCCAGGTTCCATTCTTTCCCAAGGACTCTATCTCTTCCTGCATTGCTACCATCCACTGATTTCTTTCTGAGCTAGACATGGCTTCTGTGTAACTTC
The DNA here is from genome assembly GCA_958295605.1 of Ajuga chamaepitys. Lineage (NCBI taxonomy): Eukaryota > Viridiplantae > Streptophyta > Magnoliopsida > Lamiales > Lamiaceae > Ajuga > Ajuga chamaepitys. Next base: position 1,397,869 of record OY282498.1, on the reverse strand, counting down.
TAGGCTCACTATTGTCAATATCTTCTCCAGCTACAAAAGCATAAGCCATGAGAAAATCTTCGCTGTATCTAGTTGAGGGTTTGGAGACTCTATTTTCTCTGTCTCTCACCAGTTGGTAACTACCAGGCTCCTTTTCTCCAGTTTGTTCTTCTTCATTAGTATCTGACTCCTCATCAGTGACTTCTCCTCCATCAGGTTTCAAAATGTGCTCCTGCTCTGCTGGTTTATCAGGAGTCTATTTTGTAGTAACAACTCCCTCAGTTTTATTCTGGCAGAAAGGTTTCTCATGCTCACAAAACACCACATCTCTGCTGACAATTATCTTGTGCATTCCTGGCTCAATGCACCACAATCTGTACCCTTTAATCCCTTTAGGATATCCCAGCATAACACACTTGAGAGCCCTTGCCTCAAGTTTGTCCTGTTTAACATGTGTAAAGGCCTTGCAACCAAATATCCTTAAGTGTGAGTATCCTGGCCTCTTTCCAGACCATTTTTCTTCTGGTGTTTTAAAATCAATGGTAGAGCAGGGGCATCTGTTTATCAAATAGGCAGCTGTTGATGCTGCTTCTGCCCAGAATGTCTTTGCTAAACCAGATTCTAATAAATGCATCTCACCCTTTCAAGAACAGTTCTGTTCATCCTTTCTGAGACCCCATTTTGTTGAGGATTCCCAGGTACAGTTTTGTGTCTTTGGATTCCTTTGGCTTTGCAATACTGGTTGAACTCTTCAGATATAAATTCCAGGCCATTGTCAGTCCTTAAGCACTGGTGACTCAATTCCTCTCAATCCTCCCAACGAAATACACAATCAAACAAGACTTAGAACACACACAATGTGTTCTTCTTGAAATATGAAAATAAACCTTCAAGAATTGTAAAGAACTAAACAAGAAACGATTTACGTGGTTCGGCAACTTGCCTACATCCACGGGAGCTGCTTCATCTTTCTTATCAACGAATGATTACAGGGATCCTTCATTCACTAGTACATCAACACAATCAATCTCTCAAGATGAACTAGTTACTCTCAAGAAGAAATTTACACACCCTTTCTCTTGTATTTTCCTACTCTTTTCTAACGTATCTAACTCTCTATCTTGGAGTACATTCTGGTTACAAAATGAGCTATCTTCACGCACTTCAACACCGGGATAAATTGCTCTTTATAGCAGTCAAAACATAAAACAGAAACTGGAAGAAAAACGGTTACAAATAACCGTCACAAAAAGACAACGGTTTTCAGCTTCCCAAAACCGTTGTTAAAGCTCCTTTAACAGATTTAACTGATATAGTTTTTCCTTTCTTCAGCTGCTTTTCCAGAAGCACTTTTAATCCCTTTAGCTGAGTTGATGAGACATATTTCTTAACAGTATCGTTATAAAATTCACTTGCACTAATAGTGGACAGAAACAAAATATTTGATTTCATATTTTGAGATTTCTTCCATACTTTATCAATATTTGATTGGAAAATAAAAGGGTGATAATTGCGATTAATTGCGATTTTTACATTTACCATTTTTAATTTCATAAATTATGCATAATTTAATGCGATTTCTATATTTATTATTTACAAAAATAAGAACTTTATGTGGGCAGGAAATAGTTTGAATTTTTATATTGCGTGGATTTTGTTATTATATTAACTAGTAATATTCCCGTGCGATGCACGGAAGTTTATTTAGAAAGTAATAATTTTAATAAAACTAAATATGATATAATATAATATTTAAATATGTGAACATTTTATCCTAATAAAATATATATTTTTTAAAATATAGGTTATAACATAAATAAAATTATAAGTAATGTAAATATAAGTTTCTCACACGTCATATATGAATTTAATATAACTTACTCTTTATATATATATATATATATCATAGATTAATATTGAGATAAATATTCAATATAAAAAAAAATCTTTTTCAAAATGATCATTTCTAAACTTTAAAATCCAAACACATATTTAGTGTGTCTGCATCATTCTTCACCTATGTGCATAATTGCTTAATTAATTACGAATGTTAAAACAAATATAAATATCTAACTATCAACTCATATTATTAAATAAAATAGACTGGATAATGTTATAAGAAATTTATTTTTTTCTTTAAATTTTTCATTTTACTTTAAATATTTAAATTTATCTAAATAAAGTTTTAAATTCTAAATATAACTATTTCCTTTTAAAAAATCTTATTTGCAAGTTTTAGTACTTTATTTGGTATTTCCAATATCCAAAGAATAAAAAATTAACAAAATAAAATTCAAAAGTTATTCAATAGTTGGAATAACAAAATAATTCGATAGTTGGAATAACAAAATAAAATATATGAGTGCTCCAATATTTCTAATACTTTCATATATATGTTGAAAAGTTTCAATTAAATTATATACTTATATTGTAAATAGTAGATTTTGCTAAAGATATACATTGGTTAATGCAAAAAAAAAAAAAAAAAAAAAAAAAAAAAGAGACATAATTGAGATTGGTTAATGTGACCCAGTATTTTTTAGGTTGCAAAGTCTAAAAAAACATATAGTTCTCGTTGGTTAATTTTGCTTATTTAAAAGAAATTTAGTTGCAACTTGTAAAATATCATAGTATAGGTTGCAAATTGTATTTATTTATAGAAAAATAACATTAATATATCTAAAACATAAAAAAATTAATAAAAAAAAATCTAAGATTAATTATCATATATAAAGTTATATATGAGTGAAAATCATAGTTTTGTGATCTATCAACAAAAATAATTATTATATCAAATAAGCATTAGCAAATTCAATAATTTAATAAGTTGATTATAATCAAATATTAACTTGAAATGAAATAATCAAGTAAAATAATTCAATTACATTAATAATGGTTGTAATGAAATAATCAAGTAAAATAATTTGTAAAAGAGAATTATTTGAATGATTTTTAATTGTATTCCAAACCAATACTATATTTTTTGTACAACCCACAATAAACATTGAAATTTTACTTAAATAAACGATGAATAAATAATATAATATTTTAAATAGAATATCTTTTTATTTATATATATAATATGGATGTCAAATCAAACATCGTCAAAAGATGATTAATTTGATATAGTATACATAATAAATTGATTAGAAATGCAAAAAAGATATTTGGAACTTTAGAAAGTAAAATGAATTTTGATTCTTATCAAATGTGACAACAACTTACCAATATCAGTCTAAAATTTTAGGCTGGAAAGTGTTACTTCCAGAATTGTTACTGCTATGACTTATATATATACCATAAAATATATAATAAAAGGAACAGTGATATTTTATTTGGATCATATGTAATGTAAAGTTTAATAATTTTCTCATTATGTCCCTGCTTTTATTTTATATTTAACTTTTAATTTATCTAAATAAACTTTCATGTTCTAATTATAAATATTTAATTTTTTCCTTATAACATTGAATTTTCATTTGCAACTTTTAACATTTCATTTGGTGATTTCAAATATACTTAAACAATTTTTATTTAATAAAATCTTATTTTAACAAAATTAAATTCAAATTTTATTTAATGAGAAGTCTTTGGTTTCTTCAAAATATTTGAATATTTTTGTATTCTATTTAGTATTTTAGATTATTTATATAAATGTTATAGCCTTCTTAGAAATGGTTTATTTATTATAAGATAAAAATTGATTAACGCGAAAAAAATTGTTGAGATTGTTAAAAGTAAAAAAAGGCATTTGTTGTTGATTTGTGCGACCAAGTATTATTTAGCTTATAAAGTGTAAAAACATATAATTGAAGTATTATTTGAATATTTTTGTATTCTATTTGGTATTTTAGATTATTTATATAAATGTTATAGCCTTCTTAGAAATGGTTTATTTATTAGAAGATAAAAATTGATTAACGCGAAAAAATTTGTTTAGATTGTTAAAAGTAAAAAAAGGCATTTGTTGTTGATTTGTGCGACCAAGTATTATTTAGCTTATAAAGTGTAAAAACATATAATTGAAGTTTCAGTAAAAGTAAAAAATTAAAAAGATTCCCAAATTTAATAAAACTCATAATTTAGGTTACAAAGAATTAATTTCCTTGAAAGAGTAATTTTAACAAAATACTCGTTATTAAAAATATAAATAGGTAATTAAAAATAATTTAAATACCTATTTTAATAGATAATTATATATATGCTCAAAGTCGTGATAAAAAGATATTTTAGCAGATTTGATGATTTGATAAGTTGATTATAAAATAGATATTGTTGTTTTTGCCTTTGATTTAATAAAGTAGGACTTTCATTATTTAAACAATGGACTTTCTCCTTGACTTAAATAAAAAAAATTGAAAATTCATGTCAAATAAAATAAATTGATTAGTTGTATTTTTATTAAAAAAAAAAGTAATTATATATTTTATAAAAAAAAGTAATTATATATCAATATAATATATATGATATGGATGTCAATCGAAGATAGTGAAAAGACGAATAATTTGGTATATTATGAATAAAAATCGGATTAAAAATGAAAAAGTTATTTGTATTTTAGAAAAGTAAAAGAAAGTTATGAATTTACCAAAAATAAGAAAAAGTTACCAATTATGGTATAAAAATTTTGGAGGAAAAACTAAAATTACAATAATGCCCTCCATTTTACTTTTATATATATATATAGATATAGATGAGGTATTTGGCTAAACTTATTTTAAACATCTTATAAGTTGTCTTAAGAGCTTATAAGATATAATTTTGAAGGAGCTTATAAGTTAACAAAACGTTTGGATAAAAGATCTTATAAGCTTGCAATTGGGGAAAAAAGTTGATTTGGTCCTATAACTTTTTAACTTTTCTGCTTTGGTCCCATATTTAACCACTTTTTCAATTTAGTCCCGTATCTCTATTAATTGCTCCATTTTGGACCACTTTTGACCCAATTTTGACCAACTCGCCGGAAAAGGTCACGTGCCTCCCACGTGCCGGTGCCGATCAGGGAGTTCCGGCGACTTATGCCACGTGGCGGGGAAAAATAGTTGGTTTGCTCCCATAATTTTTTAACTTTTCTGATTTGGTCCCATATTTAACTACTTTTTCAATTTAATCATGTCTCTCTATCAATTGCTCAATTTTGGACTAATTTTGACTCAATTTTCACCAACTCACGGGGAAATATCACGTGTCTCCCACGTGTCGGCACCAATTAAAGAGTTTCGACAACTTATGCCATGTGGCGCCTCATTTGTGAGGTGACTTTTTTTTCCTTTTATACATCAATTTACACGTCAGACGAGAAAATTTCCAACTCAACAAATCATTTAATAAAATAAATAATAAAAATTCAAAATCTATAATACAAAACGAAAGAAAAATTAAATCAAACAAACCCTAAAAGAATTGAAAATTGTTTCTCTTCAACGCCTACTACACCGCTACTCTAATTCCTCTCCGAAAATAAACACATAAGCTCCTACATGAAATAGACGCATGGCGGCAGCAAACCAAAATGAAAATAAATATGATGACGAGAAGCGTTGAAAGTGAGTAGAGAAAAGAAATTCGATTCTTTTAGGGTATGTTTGATTTAATTTTTCCTCTTTTTTTTTTTTTTTTTTTTTGTAACACAGGTTTTGAGTTTTTGTTTATTTTATTAAATCATTTGTTGAGGTGAAAAATTTCTGACATGAAGAAAAAGATAAAAGTCACCTCACAAATGTGGTGTCATGTGGCATAAGTTGCCGAAATTCTTTAAATGGTGCTGACACGTGGAAGATACGTGACTTTTTCCGGTGAGTTGGTGAAAATTGAGTCAAAATTAGTTCAAAATTGAGCAATTGATAGAGGTACATGACAAAATTGAAAAAGCAGTTAAATATGGAACCAAATAAGAAAAGTTAAAAAGTTATGGGACCAAATCAACTATTTTTCCCCGCCACGTGGCATAAGTTGCTTGAACTCCCTGATCGGCGCCGGCACGTGGGAGGTACGTGACCTTTTCCGGCGAGTTAGTCAAAATTGAGTCAAAATTCGTCCAAAATGGAGCAATTGATAGAGATACGGGACTAAATTGAAAAAGTAGTTAAATATGAGACCAAATCAGAAAAGTTAAAAAATTATGGGACCAAATCAACTTTTCCCTTGCAATTGAATATAATGATCTAGCTATAAGTTTTTGGTCTAATTTAAAGTTAATATTAAACATAATTTTGGTTAGTGTGTGATATGTGTGTAGTGTGTGAAGTGTGTTTAGTGTGTGAAATGTGTGTAATTTGTGTAGTGTGTGAAATGTGTGTAGTATGTGTAGTGTGTGAAATGTGTGTAGTATGTGTAGTGTGTGAAATGTGTGTAGTGTGTGCAGTGTGTGTTGTGTGTGTAGTGTGTGAATTGTGTATATTGCGTGCAAGTGTGTGAATTGTGTGTGAAATTTGATTGTAATAATTAAGATGTTAAAAAATAAGATGGGATAGAGCAATTTTTTTTTTTTTTTTTTTTTTTTTTTTTTTTTTTTTTTTTTTTTTTTGGGATCTTATAAGTTCTTAGAGCTTATTTTTGCGTCTTATAAGCTCCTAAACATTTTTTTTTGCCAAACATTTTGCAAGAACTTATGAGCTCCTAAACATCTTATGAGATGTTTTTAGGAGCTTATAAGCTCGCCAAACACCCTCTAAGTATAGATATAAAAATAAAACCGTGTCAAAATAGTAACCCTATACTTTTAAAACTCCCCTTCGAACATAAAGGACCACCGAATCCCTCTGAAACGAAAATTACCATATCTCCCTCTTCTCGAAAGACACTTGCTCCATCAAGTCGATTAGTCATGTTTGTTCCATCCAGTCGACTAGCCATCTCCATCGTATCTGGGCATACGTCTTACATAGAGTCGATGGTTTACTGTCGCAAAAGAGCTAGCTCAATCTATGTGCACCTAACCTACTCTCTGCACCTGATCCACACAGTCGAACCTTTCGTAACACTATTGAAATCTGATACACTGTTTTCTAACCTAGTAAACTGCAAATATATGATCACATAAAAAGGAAAGCTCCATGCATTAAGTATATGCCGAAATTGGAAAAGTGGCAATTTTATATCAGGTAGCAATAGAATCAGAGAATTTAAAACTTGCACTTCTCCCATGTCCATATTCGATTATCAAAATCTTTAGAAAGACGCTTATTTTATACCATGATATTATTGTGAGTTTAAATGGATTTAGTTATACTATGATGCATAAATCACTACAAAGAGAATTGTCTTTTCAGATAACAGAAAGTGGTCTAAAAAAATTATTATTTGTCAAAATTTTATTATTTGAGACAACATAGTATCACTAATTAGTTATCTCAATAATTCAGACGCAAATAATATATTTGTGACGAAAAAAGTGATCCCAAATGCGTCTAAATTATTTTTCGCAACAACTAGTTGTCTCAATAAGCAGTCCTAAAATAACAAATAAACTGTAGAGAGATTTGTGACAACAATTGGACCAAATAATTTATAGTGACCACAATTGTGGTATCAAAAAATATTATACAAAAGACCTCTTTTATTGTAGTGAACTACCTTATATAGATGAGCTAATTACTAAAATCAATTTAAACTTTGCATTTTTTGACAATTTGGAATCTGAACTAATTTTTTTACGGATTGCAACATGTACTCCATGTTTTGTCACAAATTGCAAATCTCAACGAAAATTTCAGATGAAAAAGTTAAAAATTATGAAAAATATATTTAAAAATTATAAAACTTATTTAAAATCTGAAAATTATGTTTAAGACACTAAAAAATTAGTTAAAATACATTAATTATTTTTTAAAAAACCAGATTTATTAAAAAGTCTAAAATATATTATAAAATACATAAAAATGATAAAATAATTTTAAAAAAATCTGAAATTATTTCTAAAACTCCAAAAATTCATTTCAATATAATAAAATTAACTTGAAAAAGTATTTAAAAATATAAAATTATGTAAAGTAATTTTTCAAATTATTTTAAAAATAATTTAAGAATATTATAAATTATTACATATTTTCCATTTAATTCATATACTTTTTTATAAATTAGTTTTTATAGAAAAATGAAAATTTTAAAAATAAATCTGACATTTTTAATTTAATTTATGATATTTCAAATGAATTTTTGTAACTTAAAAATAATTTCATACTTTTTAAAATAAATTTATGATTTTAAATAATTTTTATATATACTAGATTTTCTTAAAAGACAATTTCAATATTTTCAGATATTTTGAATACTTTTTTAGTGTTTTTATAAATCATTTTCATATTTTTAAATAATTTTAATTGTTAATTTTTTTTTAATAATTTTATACTTTCTCGCCTGAAATTTTTCCCGGAAGTTGCAATATGTGACAAAACGTGGATTACAGGTTCTAATCGGAAAAAAAAGTTAGATTAGGTTCAAAAGTGTCAAAACACGCAAAGTTCAGATTGATTTTAGTAATATATATATGTGTGTATTTGTGTATGCATGTTGTTCTATGAGGTTTTACGTTTTGTTTTAAAATAATTATTCTTTAGCCTTATCTTCATGTTTCTCCTAGTATTGCCCTTATTGTTATTTCAACAATTCTCTAATTATCTAACTTATCATATCTAATTATGAAAGATTTAAAATTAATTGAAACATTTAATATTAGTATAAAGAAAAGAGGGAGAAAATTAACAGATTAGATATGAGAGATAAAATTTAGAAAATAACTTATTTGTCCATTCCCCTCTCTCCTTTAATTCTCTCATATAAGTCCTTTGTTTTTTTAGATATCTTTTTAGGTTTGGATAAGAAAATTAACGGCGTGGGAAATGAATAAATGAACCCTTAAATATATTATGTAGATACGGTAAGTTAGATAATTAGAGTTTTTTTAGGAATAATTATAAACATTTACTGTATTCTGAGGTATAATAAGCAGGTGAAGCATATTGGTGTTTTAAAATGAGGCAAATGAGCAATTTGAACCATTGACGATTCGTTGTACTGGAAAAATAAACAGTAATTGTGTTGAAATATTAAAAGTTGCAGGCACGATTGGGCCTAGTGGGAGAAGTCAAGCTTTTCATATTCAAAGGCTTATTTGTCAAGTCAAGCTTCATAATGTCGTTTTCGAGCTTTGTACAAACCCTAACAAACAATAATGTCTTTTTCTTGGTAATTGCCACAAAAAATATTTTGTAACAGAAACGAGTACCACCTTATTCTTTATTTTTTTCGAGAAAGTAATATATGGTATCTTTTAATTTCCACAGAAAACAAAAATAATATATCTTGCAAGTTTAGGTGCATTCGGTGCCAATGTTGTCACTGTATCCTTATCGCACATCCTATTCCACTTAAATCTGGTTATCAGATTATGCTCCGCGGAGTCCCCGGGGACGCGGATAGACTTAATCATCCATAAATACTTCGGCGTGCTCGCGACTACGGCCCCTCTTGCTTACGGTTCCACCCCGGTGACAACCGAAGCTCCTTCCTCGCTTCGGCTGGGGGGGGGGGGGGGGGGGCATCTGATAGGGATAACCCGATCACTTCGGGTCGGGTTAATACCTAAGCCCACTGACCGGCCCAGCACGCGTAGGCCCAGCAGGCCCAGGAACACGCAGCACGCGTAGGCCCAGCAGGCCCAGGAACACGCTTCGGTCCAACAGACGGTTTGTTCCGCGAATCATGGCTCATGATCCGCTCCCAACTGCCATGCAGCAGGAAATAGGCGTGAGAATAGGGAGTTAGTTAGGGTTCAGTTAGGGTTTAGGAAAGTTGAGTATAAGTATGAGAAAAGAACTCTGAATTAGGGTTCGCACTTTGTATTCTGGATTATTGCTTGTAAGCTCAAAGTTCTAGTGAAAGAAACACCTCAGCAAGAGTGATTTTCTGCCCGTGGACGTAGATCTCCGGATCGAACCACGTATATCTTGTGTATTTTCATATTGATTACGTAACTTTCTGTTAAAGGTTTCCTGGATTCCGGATTGCGCTCTATCAATTGGCGCCGTCTGTGGGAACGAAAGGCAATTTTTGACGTTTGCAGTGTATTCAAGAATCATGGTGACGACTCGTTTGAATCAATCTCGCCACGGGGATCAATCCAACCAGGATCCACCCGTGGATCAAGTTTTGCCGCCGAGGCAATTGCCGGCAAGGAGCACATCTCATCATCAGGGTAATCAAGACCCGGTTGCGAATCCAGACAATCAGAATTTACCTCCACCCCCTCAAAACATGCAAAACCCTAATCCCGCTGCTGCCCAACCACCGGTTAACATTCAAATCACCCCAGAATTGCTCCAGGCTTTCTTACAAGAGCATGCACATGTTCTTCAAGATTGGGCAGCTAATCGCCTACGTCCCGCGGGGCCTGCCGGACATGATGCTAATCCCGCGGTGCCTCCACCTCGTCAGCACTCGCGTGATCAACAGGACCCGGGGCATCGCGGGCGTCAGGATCGGCGACGGGAACGACCTGGTTCCTCCGAGGACCATGGGAGTTCTAACGAATCACGACCGCGCAACGATGAACCTACTGATATGGATCGCCGCCGTCCACTCAACGCGGCTAAGAGAGTTCGCTATGCCAATCCTCATGCTCTAGATCTTCAAGAGTATGAGCGAGTTCAACGCAATGTTGAACTGGACAGAATTCTGGGCCTTGATGCCAACGGAGATATCATCACACCGTTCTCCCAAGAAATCATGGCCACCTCCCTTCCCGAAGGGTTTAAACGGCCGGCCATACCACCTTACGATGGCACCGGAGATCCAGCCAATTTTCTTGGAGCTTTCCGGCACAACATGCTTAGCCGCGATAACACTACATCCCTCCATTACTGTAAAATTTTCCTCGAGTACTTACAGGATGAGGCTCGGGTCTGGTTTGATTCTCTACCGCGCAACAGCGTATCCTCTTTCAGAGAACTCGCCGAACACTTCTGGGCACGGTTCGAAGCACGGGAGAAGCCCATGGCCACTTTGGCCGACCTCATGAATATGGAACAGCGGGACGGTGAAACCGTTACCCAATTTCTTGACCGCTTTACAGCGGAAAGCCTCAAGGTGGGAAGTTGCCCCGAAGACGTAGTCATCAACGCGTTCATGAATGGACTCCGTCCTGGAACACTTTACACCGAGCTGGTTCGAAACACACCGGTCACAACCCGAGCACTATTCAAAACGGTGTGCAAATTTGCTAAGGCCGAGGAGCAGACTCGCCGGAAACGTGAGAAGCATGCTAGCAAGCGGCAGCCCGACAAGGCACAAACTGGGCCTAGTACACGACCTAGTGCTTTTTCCCGTCTGAACCCGGGGCGTTCAGATTCTCGAGGCGATATTCCACAACTGACTCCGTTGACGAAGTCACGAGCCGAAATCCTTTCTATTCACAAGAACGATCTACGACCTTGTCCGCGGTTGACTGCTCCGCCTGAGAAGAGGAATCGTGGAAAGTGGTGTGCGTACCACCGAGATCATGGGTACGAGACAGAGGAGTGCCGAGAACTCAGCAAGGAGATCGAGGAGTGCCTGAGGAAAGGTTTCTTGCGCCAATACATTGCGCGGACCGATGACAAGCCTCGGACAGGTCAGAATGGGGGGTCGTCCCATAATCGTGGAGGTTATCATGACCGCGGTACACAACAAAATCGACCGCCGTGGCATAATAATCGGCCGGGGCCTAGTAATTACGCACGGCAAGATTCTGGCAATCGCCAACAACCACGTCTTCCGCCACCACCTCCTCCTCCGGGAGGACCCGGAGACAACGCACCCCCTCACGTGATAAACGTGATATATGGGGCCCTCCCTACCGGGGCTTCACGACATGCCTTGAAGGCAGAGGCTCGACGTCCTCCTCCCGAGGAGCCACGTCATAAACGCCTCCATCAATCCGAGACTGTCAGCTTCACGGATAGAGACCCGGTTCCGGAGATAACACCTCATACTGACGCTATTGTCATCGACATGACTGTAGCCAACATAACAATAAGGCGGGTCTTCGTGGATAATGGGGCCGCGGTGAGTGTTATATTTGCCGACTGTTTCCAAAGGATGGGGATTCCTCGGGAACAACTTCGGCCGGCCCCCGGGCCACTGCAGACTTTCACTCAGGGTGAAGTCCAGCCAGAGGGTATCATCACTCTCCCGGCGTCTTTGGGGACTTATCCGGCAATTTAAACCCATTTTCGTGGATTTTTATGTGGTGAATTCCCCATCACCGTACAACATGATCTTGGGCCGGGATTGGCTTACCCCCGCCAAAGCCATATGCTCCACGTATCACCTCGCACTAAAGTTCCCCACTTCGCATGGCGAAGTGGCTATCCGCGGGAGTCAGCGGGTTTCAAAGGAGTGTATGTACGTGGCACTAAAAAAGACTGCTAAAGTTCCTCCCAAACAGCAGCTTCAGGTAGCATCATCGGTTCTGGAACCTCGGGAATGTACCTTGTTGGGGGATGCCACCGCTCAAGTACCGCTTGATCCGTCCAAGCCGGAACAGACTGTAACCGTCGGAGCCGTGAATGTGCCATGGCTACACCAGGCTATAATTCAGACCTTGCGAGAATATTCCGATGTCTTCGCATGGTCTCCTCTAGATATGCCCGGGGTCTCTCACGACATAATAACACACAAGCTGAACATCGATCCCAGCATAAAGCCAATCCAGCAAAAGCAGAGGAAGTTCGCCCCGGAGCGAAATGACGCAATTCGAATCGAGGTGCAACAACTCTTAGATGCGGACATCCTGTTCGAAGTATATTACCCCTCCTGGCTATCGAATCCAGTAATGGTGATTAAGTCCAGTGGGGCATGGCGGATGTGCGTCGACTTCTCCGACCTCAACAAACATTGTCCGAAGGACTGTTATCCCCTACCTTCCATAGATCAAAAGGCCGAGGCCATTACTGGGTATGAGGCACTTTGTTTCTTAGATCTGTATAAGGGATACCACCAGATCTTTATGGATCCGCAAGATGCCATCAAAACGGCATTCATCATTGCTTTTGGGTGCTATGCTTTCAAGAAAATGCCCTTCGGGCTCAAGAACGCCGGAGCCACATACCAGCGTCTCATGGACCGGGTTTTCCACGGCCAGATTGGCCGCAACGTCGAGGTCTACGTTGATGACCTTGTTATAAAGAGTATCTCCCATTCTTCATGTGTGCAAGACATTGCCGAAACGTTGCGCACCCTGCGAAGCTACAATTTGCGCCTTAATCCAGCAAAATGCACCTTCGGCGTCGGCTCCGGCAAGTTTCTGGGTTATATGGTTTCACAACACGGTTTGCAGGCCAACCCGGCCAAACTTCGGGATGTGCTAGAACTGCAGCCACCCAAGACATTCAGGGACGTTCAACGCCTCACAGGTGGTTTGGCGGCCTTAAATCGATTCTTATCTAAAGCGGCGGAGCGCCAGCTCCCATTCTTCAAAATCTTGAGACAGGCGAAGTCCTTTGAGTGGACTCCGGAGTGCACCGAGGCCTTCGAGGCTTTGAAACGTCATATACAACAGCTGCCTACTTTGTCAGTTCCTCTCCCCGGAGAGCCGCTTTACTTATATTTGGCTTCCGCCGAGGAAGCTATTAGCGCTGCACTTGTGCGCGAAGTCAATGGGGTTCAACATCCCGTGTATTTCGTAAGTCGTGTTCTCCACGGGGCGGAGACACGGTACTCCGTGTTAGAAAAAACCGCTTTGGCAATTGTTATGGCAGCTCGGCGTCTACGCCATACTTCCAAGGATGTGAAATACGGGTTTTGACCAATCATCCTATCCGCCAGATTCTTGTCAAGCCCGAGGTGTCTGGGCGCCTTGCAAAGTGGGCCGTCGAGTTAGGCGAATATGATATTCAATACCTTCCCTGTCGAGCAATCAAGGGTCAAGCACTCGCCGACTTTCTGGCTGAAACCCCGGGAGACAATCATGAGTCTCCGACAGACAGTGATACACATCACCCCGCTACCCTCGTATCCTCACCTCGGAAATGGCAGCTATATGTGGATGGAGCATCCACAACTCGAGGAAGTGGTGCCGGGGTGCTTCTCATCGACCCCGAGGAGGTTGAAGTAAAATACGTCATCCGATTCAAGTTTAAGGTGACTAATAATGAAGCGGAGTACGAGGCAGTTCTCGCCGGGCTCCGGCTCGCTCAATCCTTAGGCGTTCGTCATCTTGAGCTCTTCACGGACTCCGAGGTCGTGTCCAAGCAAATCCAGGGGACTTATGTCGCCAAGGATGAAACAATGATCAGGTATCGTGCTCTAACACTCAAGCTCATGTCAACTCTTGATACAGTTGTTATCCAGAAAATACCACGTGCCCAGAATGCAAGAGCAGACGTGCTCAGCAAATTGGCCTCCGCGGTCCGAACTAATATATCTCCGGATATCATGGTCGAAGACTTATCACATCCAGCAATTCATGAGGCCACAGTTTCGGTACTGACCGATAGTGATCCGAATTGGATGACTCCTATCATTCAATATCTCCGAGATGGAATCCTGCCTACTGATAAGCTGCGAGCTCGGCAAGTGGTCCTCAAAGCTCCCAAATACTCCTTTCATGATGGAGTTTTGTACCGGCGGTCATACCTACAACCGAGTCTCCGGTGTCTCGCTCCTGCCGAAGCGACCCAAGTTCTACGGGAGGTTCACGAAGGGGCCTGTGCCAGCCATATCGGCTCCCGGACATTGGCCAAGAAAGTTCTCCGCTGGGGATATTATTGGCCAACTTTATTCAACGATGCCCACGACTTACAGACCGAGCTCACTGGCATCCAGAGTGCGTGGCCGTTTATTCAGTGGGGTATCGACATTGTTGGTCCATTCCCCGTTGCTCCGGGGGGATTGAAGTTCCTGGTTGTTGCCGTAGACTACTTCACTAAGTGGGTCGAAGCCGAACCTCTAACGGCCATTACTGGTCAGAATATCTTGAAGTTTGTGTGGCGCAATATCGTTTGTCGCTTCGGCATCCCGAGTACTATCATCTCGGACAATGGTAAACAATTTGCCAACGATCCCTTTCGATCATGGTGCGAAGAGCTTCACATCAAACAAATTTTCACTTCGGTTGCTCACCCTCAAGCCAACGGACAGGTTGAAGTCACCAATCGGACACTACTCACGGGAATAAAGAAGCGCCTGGATAATGCCAAAGGTCTCTGGGCAGAAAACCTTCCACAAGTCCTATGGGCTTATCGCACGACACCGCATACCTCTACCGGGGAGACTCCTTACAGCCTTACTTATGGTTCCGAAGCCGTTATCCCGGCTGAAATCAGTGTACCAAGCCCCCGCCTCCTCACATTGGTTCCAGAGGATAATGACGAGGCTCTCCGGGCAAATTTGGATGAGCTTGAAAATCGTCGTGACCAATCATTCATTCAACAGGCCAGGTGCAAACAACGAGCAGCCCAGTATCATAACCTCCGGGTCCGAGGCACTCAGTTCAATGTCGGGGACCTAGTTCTTCGGCTCAACTCAGCCAGCAAAGCTGCCCCCGAGGGGAAATTACATGCTTCTTGGGAAGGTCCCTACTGGTACACGCGTTTATTTATGCACTTTAAGTCTGTTAGAGTGATGAATTGTGATGATTGCGTGTAGAATGGAGAGTATTTGGATTGTTTTAGTGCCTTTGAACTATTTGACGTTTGTGTTTTCATTTTGAGCTTAACAGGTGATTTAAGGCTAAGTATTCGTACTCGGCCGGATGCACAACGAGGAAATGAAGTCCGGAGGTCAAAAAGATGGAAAAATCGCCGGAAAATGAAGAACAAAGCACCGCGACCGCGGCAAAATGGCGCGGCCGCGGTCCAAGTGAAGAAATAAGCAGAAAATCTCTGGACAAGTAGCGCGGCCGAGGCATACTTGCGCGGCCGCGGCGTGGTGCTGGATCAGGAGCGGGCGCGGGCGCGGCCCGTAAGCGCGGTCGCGGCCCATTAAGGCGGTTAATTAATCCTTGGGCCACAAGAGTTCCGTTTTAAAGCCCAGAATCGACCTAAATTGACTTTCTCTATAAAAAGGGATTCTTATGCTCGGAAATAGAGGACGAGAACATTACGAGAGAGCAAGATTGAGAGATTCCGAAGGAGACGGGCAATCAAGATCGGCAATACTCGGGTTTTCTAGTCCTTAAGTCTTTACAATTATGTATTTTCAGTTTAATTTGTCTTTTGTCACCGCCATGAGCGGCTAGTAGGTTATTTCAGTCCTTAATCGAGTCGAACCCTAGTTTTGCTATTCTGTGATATTTACAGTGGTTATTAATCAGTTGATTCCTTGAAACGTTGTTATACTATTTGTTTATCCTTCAATGCTTGTGCGTTTATATGCTAGATTGATCACCTAGGATTATAATTGCATAAGTAACGCTAGGTTATAATCGTAATCCGTAATTGTTACGAACCTATAGCCACTTAGTAGCGAATAGCGAGTGATATCGCTAGGATAGTATATAGCTCGGTCTGAATGGGTCCGAGCTTACGAGGTCCACACCGTGTCTATCCCGTTATCCTAGTTCTCTAGGCGTCCGGTTAATGAGATCCAGAGAGCTTATTCTGAGGTCACTCAACTGGATAGACTAACCAAAGAGCTTGTTTTGGTTAGTTAAACATAAGGGATAACGAGGTTAGCAGAGCTTGTTGTTAACCTCGGGGTAGGAGTTTTAAGGATAAAATTGGTTAATAATTGCATCTATCACAGGGTAGTAATAACTAGGGGGAGATAAGATTAAGGGCTGGGATTCGTTATTTTATAAGTAGAACAAGTCATAGTTAATTTGCTTAAGTTCTGTTTTAGTTCTTTAGTTAATATATATCAAGTTACAAACCCCCATTATTTATATACTTATATACGTTGCTAGTATTAGGATTTATTTAAACACTAAGAGTCTTCCTGCTCCCTGTGGGATCGACCCTACTTACCACTTCTACGAGCTAGAAGGGTAGCTAGGTTTAATTAATTTTACCGCATCGCGACAGTGCGGTCACCTACCGAGTCGTTGCCGCGCACGATTCCGGATCCTATCAGCTAGAGCATCTCAACGGAACCCCGATTCCCCGAAGCTGGCACGTAACCAACTTGAGGCGCTTCTACCTGTGAAGGCCAAATCACAAGTACCATCTGCTCTTTCTGCTCATTGTATGTTTCTTTTATGATTATCATCTACCTTTGTATTGTTTAGTTTGCTCCGGCACTTATCATCGAATAAAATTCTTTGTTTATGCATCTTGCTGTGTTTCCTTTTACGTTACGGGGACGCCCTAACGCAATCGTATTATCATTATTAGTCTCCGGACAATTAAACCTCTCTCTCTCGGTCCGTCCGAGGAGATTCGCATTTTAGTCCCCGGACTCGTATCACTTTCTCGCCTGTTTAACCGGAGAAGTGTTTACTCCCGCCTGATCCGTCCGGGGAGATGTTACTCCCGCCTGATCCGTTCGGGGAGATTGGATTTATCCATACTGTGTTTCCGAACACCCAATTAAAATAGTTAATAATTTTTCGTAGTGTGTTCCCGAACACCGCAACAGTTTTATTATCTTCTGAATAATACAACATCAAGCAGTTTTTTACATAAGACTTCAAAAAAAAAAAAAAAAAAAAACAAACAAAATAACAAAGAGAACAACCATTATCTACGGCCCCCGAGCCAATATTCAGCGCCCCGGCGTTGCGGCCTGCTCCTCGATCTGCGCTGGGTCCTCCGGGATCTTGTAGATCCTCGACCTCGGGCTCTGGCTCTTTCTCCACCGCGAGCTTCCCGACGCCGAGGACTTGCTCTGGGCGTTTGCCTGGGGACTTCGTCTCTAGTCCGAGCTCGGCTATTTGGTTGTGGAGCGGACCTCGGGGTTTGGGCCCACTGCACAGGGTCCCACTCCTCCGGAGCCATCACTTCAATTTCTCTGGCCAGCTCCTCGACTACTTCTTCAGCAACCACAACGGGCTCTTCTTCGACCGTGGTCACTGGAGCTGGCTCCCGAATAACAATGCCTTGGCTCTTTCCAGAGGGTTTCTTTTTGTCCTTCCGAGGCGCTTTCGGGGTACCTTGTCTCCGGCTTGAACTCGCGATGAACTCCTCGGCAGAAGGCCTCCACCTGCCTCGGCCCTTCAGCCCTTCATACATGCTCAGCAGCAACTCTAGAACTTCCCGCTTTCTTACGAGCTCCGAGGCCTCCGCGGGGTTATTTGCCGTAAGCGCTGAGATTTCGCTCTGGATCTCTACGACCCGCTCCTCCACTTCTTCAAAGGTCAGAAGACCGAACTCCGACAGTATCCGATCATACTCCCTCTGATGAACAAGGACACGGCTCATCTCGGCAGCGGTAGACCGGTATTTCATCTCAAAATCTTTGGCTCTCTCTTCGGCTTCAACCACTTTCCTCTCTGCCGAGGCCACCTGCTTTTCTAGCTTCGGCACTACGTGCATCTGCAGGTTGTTCTTTTCCTCGCGGAACCACTCAAGTGATCGCATGAGCTTCTTTATTGTTTCGTGTAGTTCCGCGGTGTTCTAAACAGAAAGAAGAGTCAACCAGATCGATTGCATCAAGTATGTAAAAAGTTGGAGTTCAGTTCGACAACAGACATAAATTGATCATGCAAGCAAAGGAAAGACAGAGAATTTGAGAAACAAAAAATTATATTCATCAAGTAGAAGTACAATGTTCCAGATTCAGTACATCGATTTGCATACATTCCTAACATATACAACTTTAAATTTGCGGGGATCGACTGACCTCCCGCTCAGTTGCCTCAGTCTCTTCGGGCAACACCTCTCGCCGGCCCTCTGACACTTCGGCTGCTCCCTCCTCATTTGCTGCGACAGCTTCGTCCGCAGCTGTGGCTTCGACCTCCATCCGTGGAGGGGGTTCTCTGCTCCGGGGTGCGGTGACCAGCTCACCTCGGCGGAATGCCATGAATTCTTGATCCTGGTCCACCTCGCAGTTGGCGACCTCCGCGGCCGTCAGCAGCTGTTTCTTCTCCCCGAGAGCCTTCACCAGGGGCCACTCCGGCAAATTCGCTAGAGCCACATAGTAGGCCTTCTCCACCCCGGCCACTGCCTCAAAGTCATACCCGAATTCTGGACGATATACGTCCACATTCGGGTAGACCTCCTTCACTTGCTCCAGCAGCGCGGATCGAGTGGCCTGGTCCCCTATAGCCACGAACTCCGTCTGGAAGTCGAGGAACGTGCTGGTCTGGAATAACTTATCGGCGAATGCCTTCAGCATCGCTCCTTGCCCCTCGACCACGGCAGCTTCCCGAGCCTCCATCTCCGTCCGCAGCCGTAGTACCTCACCTCGGAGGACATTGCTCTCCGCCTCCACCTCGCGCAGACGCGCCGCTTCATTTTCGACCAGGGCAGCCCTCTTTCGCGCCTCGGTTAGGTCGTGGGTCAACCGGTCGTTGTGCGATCGGAGCTCCCTGGCCACTTCGGCCAGCTCCTCTTTCCCTTCCTTCTCGCTCTTGCGGCCGAGGTCTAGGATACCTCGCGCCAAGCGCAGAAGCTCTTCGGCGTCCGCGCCCTCCAACCGCAGCAGACCCGGGGCCACTTGTTCTACCTGGACAGTTACACAACAAATGACATCAAACTCAGCCTTCATAACACACACTTCGTGTACGTAAAAATTACGAGCATCGTTTCAAATTTACCTCCGTGCTCTCCCCTACCCGGGGTCTTTTAGATGGTGCTAGCGGAGTCCCGGTAGGCTCCGGCCTCTTCTTCGTTCTGGGAGTTGACCCCGGCGGCATAACCCGTTCTTCCGACCCCGCCGACGGTCGTGGACTGGGCACTGTCTTCCCCCGGGGAGACACCTCAGTGGCCTTCCCCTTCTTTTTTGCTGCGGCAACAGCCGCGGGGCTTCCGGCAGGCTCCTTTCCGAAGCGTCCCACTGCATATAGAGGTTATGGTTAGTCCTACGCAAAACGACAGTTATAAAAAGCAATATAGAAGGACTCCTACCCTCTTCGGCACCCGCATTGCCCGAATAATACGGGCTCAGTCCTGCCTCCTCCAGTTCTTCCTCGGTGCAGAGGGTTTTGAAAGTCCCCACTGACCGGAATGTATGTATCACTTCGGCCTCCGGGCTCTCCACCGGAGCGGTATCCAGTACCTCCTCCCTCCTCCACTTCGGGAGAGCTACTTTATTTTTTATAAATATAAACCTCTCCTTCCACCCCTCTACCTTACTTGGGTTTTGAACCTTGAACCCACCTCGGGCTCGGGGACTGAAGGAGTACCACCCCTTGGACTTCCCGAAGTTTTTTAATTGGAAGAAAAACCTAAAAAGCTCTACGGTCGGTTCTAATCCGGCGTTTTTACACACCACGGTGAACCCCACTACCTGCCTCACCGCGTTCGGCGCTAGTTGGCTCAGGGCAATACCGTAGTATTGCAGCAACCGGATCACAATGTCCCATAGGGGCAGTCTCAGGCCTATTCTAAGGGGATCTATGTACACACTAATAAACCCCTGCGGTGGGCAGCAGGCCCTATCCTCGGGGTTCGGTATTATATACTCTAGGTTGAAGGGGAAGAAAAATAAAGGAATTTCTCTCTCGATTTGCTCTCGCGTCATCCGTAACGCTACAGAGGCCACCTCCAAACCCTCCTCCGCGCATGGATAGAAGGCAACCATCATAACGTTGCTCTCCAGCCCATCGGCCCTGTCTACGGTCCTAATCTCATTTCTCTCCGGAATGAGGTATCGAAGGGGGGGGACATCTAATATGGCACCCGTAGTCCCTACTTCTACTTCTTCAACAGAGGCAGAAGATGAGGCAGAAGATGAAGAAGACGAAGAGGAAGACATACTTACTTGGGTTGGATTTGAGAAGTTTTGATTTGAGATGGATTGCAAGCACAGAATCCCTCTTTTTCCCGCTTTCTAAACTGGTAAATCGCAATGAAGAAGATGAAGAGTTACTGTGCAATTATTTCAATTATATACGCAAAAAACCAACGGCTCTGATGCAGCCTATTCAAATTCAGTGATGGAGATTTAAACGTGCTCTTCACGCGCTTTACAGTTCCCAAGGCGCGTGGGGAACAGGTTTCTTGGAAATCGCAGAGCGTGTCACTTCACATCCCTCTCTCTCATGATGGCGCCGCCAATCACATCAACCTCACCCTTCTTCAGGAAGTTTCAAACTACACTCCGGTGATTCTTTTACCTCGGTCATACTACCACACTCCGGTGCTTCCTTTATTTTGGCCAGACCACTACACTCCGGTGTACCTTCCACCTCGGCCAGGATGTTATATACTTCCAACGCGTTTCTTGCTTCTGGGAAATTCGGTATCTCGCTATATGTCCTGTGCACTTCGGCCTAGTTCGACTCCGCATCCGCAGAATGCTCCGCGGAGTCCCCGGGGACGCGGATAGACTTAATCATCCATAAACACTTCGGCGCGCTCGCGACTACGGCCCCTCTTGCTTACGGTTCCACCCCGGTGACAACCGAAGCTCCTTCCTCGCTTCGGCTGGGGGGAGGGCATCTGATAGGGATAACCCGATCACTTCGGGTCGGGATAATACCTAAGCCCACTAACCGGCCCAGCACGCGTAGGCCCAGCAGGCCCAGGAACACGCAGCACGCGTAGGCCCAGCAGGCCCAGGAACACGCGTCGGCCCAACAGACGGTTTGTTCCGCGAATCATGGCTCATGATCCGCTCCCAACTGCCATGCAGCAGGAAATAGGCGTGAGAATAGGGAGTTAGTTAGGGTTCAGTTAGGGTTTAGGAAAGTTGAGTATAAGTATGAGAAAAGAACTCTGAATTAGGGTTCGCACTTTGTATTCTGGATTATTGCTTGTAAGCTCAAAGTTCTAGTGAAAGAAACACCTCGGCAAGAGTGATTTTCTGCCCGTGGACGTAGATCTCCGGATCGAACCGCGTATATCTTGTGTATTTTCATATTGATTACGTAACTTTCTGTTAAAGGTTTCCTGGATTCCGGATTGCGCTCTATCAGTAATTGCCACAAAAAATATTTTGTAACAGAAACGAGTACCACCTTATTCTTTATTTTTTTCGAGAAAGTAATATATGGTATCTTTTAATTTCCACAGAAAACAAAAATAATATATCTTGCAAGTTTAGGTGCATTCGGTGCCAATGTTGTCACTGTATCCTTATCGCACATCCTATTCCACTTAAATCTGGTTATCAGATTTTTCCCACTTAAATATGCGTATCTATTGTTTACTGTAGAAGTCAATCAATATTTTGTTTTATCAAGAGCAAGAATCTTATTACTTAAACAATGTCCTTAAGTACAAGACTCCCACTTCAACCAGGAAAAAATCCCCATCCAAACAAACGGATTGACATAATAAAAAAAGAAAAAAGTGTCACCTGATGCGCAACAGAATTAGACGAATGCGCCATATGCTCAATGCCTAAGAATGCGCCCATGCCTAGTAAATTCTAGATCTCCTCCACAATGTGTCCTGATGTAATCTAGTGAACCAGCATCGAAGGCCTCCTAGTAAGGAGGAAGGGACCGAATAGGTCCTAGGAGTGCTGTTAGGGAAAAGTCAACGTGAGCGAAGAGTCAACATGTCAGGGGAATTGACTACATCCCAGGCAAAGCGCAAAAGAAAAGATTCATTAGCAAGACAGATTGACCGAACACCAAGACCACCACCCTCTAGGGGAGAGCGGACCTTCTTTCAGGAGATGTTAAACAGACCTTTTCTGACGATATTCCTCGACCAGATAAAATTGCGCATAGCTTGTTCGGTCTACTTTAGCAAATCACTCCACCAGCACTAAACAATCATGATGTGAACAAACGAGCTGCTAATGCCTGAATTGACCAGGCAAGCCCTACCAGCTAAAGATAAAGTGTTTCCCTTCCACCTGGCAAACTTCGTGATAATCTTGTCTATAGCATCCTGAAATAAGCCACCTTTGGAGCTCCTTGAAATAAAGGTGCTCCCAGATATGACGTGGGGAGGGAACCCTCTAACACTCCCATCTCACGTCTAACCATTGTATTAGACCAGCGGTTAACCTTCTTATCGTACAAAAAATCTCGACTTGGAGGGGTTATAAAGCTGCCTGGAGAGAGAGCCATACTCAGTCGAGATGCCCTTAATGGCGTGAATATTATGAGGCGCAACAAAACAAAAAAGGAGTATATCATCCGCGTAGAATAACTATGTGGGACAAAACAACCCACGCTTAGCTGCCATTAGAGTGAGACGACCATGATGAACTGCTCAAGTAACTTATCAAGAACGTATTACGCGATGCAGAACAAAATGGGAGAGAGCGGGTCCCCCCTGTCTAACCCCATGCAAACAACAAAAATATCAGTGGGGAGTACCATTAATAAGGATGGAGAGTCAGGCCGAATGAAGAATGTCTGAATATGGTCAATCTTCAGAGCTAGGTTGCCGCTGTCAGAATTCCTATCAAGGCAGTTGATACTCTCAGAAGCCAAAACAATGCAACTATGGATGCGTCTTCCCAGAATAAAGTCATACTGGAGGGGGGATATATGGTGCTGGATGAAACTTCCAAGTCTGTTGGCGACAATCTTAATGAAAACCGTGAAGAGAAATTTGCCAAGAACAATAGGTCTAAAGCCCTCGGCTCTACGTGATCTTACAAATTTTGGAATAAGGACCACAAAATTGGAGTTAAAGCCCGTAGGGAGAAAACCAGTGGTAAAGAAATAAGAAGCGGCTACAATGACATCTGACTCAATGATAGGCTAGCACTTCTGGTAACAGAGTCCCCCAAAACAGTCAGGGCTCGGTGCAACATTAGAAGGCATACAAAAAATGACGTCTTTGATCTCCTTGGCTGAAGGTGTTTCAAGAAGCAGAGAATTATGCATCGGAGAAACTTGCTGGGGAAAAAGACGACGAAGTCGTTCTTTCATAGAATCCGACGTAGGTTGACCCTCGAATTCCGAGATGAGGGTCTGATAGAAGTCCAAAATATGTTGCGCGATATGATTCTCGTCAAAGGAGAGTGCCCCATCAATAGAAAGGCAGTAGATGCCAGTGCGAGCCTACCGAGAGTGATGCTTCTTGTGGAAGAAAGCACTGTTGCGATCCCCATCTCAAAGCTAGTTCATGCGATGCTTCTGACTATGAAAAGTTTGTTGTTAAGCAAGAGTTCGATTGATCTCAACCTGTAACTGAACCTCATTCTCAAACCTTGCATCTGAATAACCATGTATGTTGTTATCGTCCTGAAGATGTGAAAGGTCCGAATAAAGCGAATCAAGGCGATTATGAACCTTCCGGAAAGTAGTTTTTTTCCAAAGCTTGAGGGTAGACTTGAGGTGTTTCAACTTACAAATGAATTTCTTAATCGGATCTTTAGCAATAATAGGGATGTTCCAATAGGCCGTTAACAACCTCAGAAAATCCCTCATGAGAAGTCCACATATGTTGGAAGTGAAAAGGCCGGGACCGATGAGGAGGGGTGTCAGCACATGTAAGGAGGGTCAAATTATGATCCGAATTCAAACGCGGAAGAGTGGTAGCTGAGAAAGAGTCCCACTGAGGTAAGAACAGATCATTTACGGAAACTCTATCAAGCATAGAAGGCACCATACCATTGTTGGCCCGACGGGAAACCCAAGTGAAACGAGCACCAATAATTGGAATCTCTGTGAGCAAGAGTCCTCGATAACCACGTAAAATTTTGCAAGAAGCTGTAGACAGGGCAACATTGCCAATATGTTCTGACGAGTCAAAGACCGTATTAAAGTTGCCCATAAGATAGGTAGGGAGAGCAGGCAGATGAATCATTTCATACCACAAACACCGCCTGATGACCATGTCATTAGAGGCATGAACGAATCCCCAAAAAAATGATTATTATTATTATTATGAGTGACATCAACAACAAAGATCTGAGATGAACATGAAAAGATAGAAGTGGTAGCACCCAGACTAATCCAGGAGAAAATCCAAATGTTAGGGAGCAGACCCTGTGGAACATTTTCCCCAACGAATTGCATACGTAAAAGTGATCCAAAAATTATGATCACTGTGTGAAATAGGACCTTAGGCTCAATATTAGCCAACCAATCTGGGGGGTGTCTTTAGCAGATATCTCGTAAGAAATTCTAAAACTGCGAATTCCTTTCGTATATTCCAAACTAAATAATTCAAGGGATAACAGTGCTTTCACCGTGATTAGATGGTGTTTCTTCATCTGATATATTATATCAGCGACCAAGAGCCGCATTATACATATCAACATGGGCAGTATGTGCAGCTGAAGAAACAATATCGTGATTGGACTCCGCTATCTTATTCATTTATGCTAGATGGTGCTGGAGATGATCGTGATGAATAGGTTGCAGGTCCACGGAGACATGCTAAAATTGTGGAGAACGTCTGAGAGGGGGTCAGACATTTACAGCTAGCGGGAGATACACTAAGGGTAGAGGAGGATGTTCCGAAGCTGAAAAGGGAACCGAAGTAGAAGTCGGCTCGGACGCATGGGTGAAATCCTGCCCCATGTCTTGGTGTAATGCCTTGGCCAAAGCAAGAGAAAAAGTTTCTGAGGTCGGCTGAGTATGTATAGTGGGTGGAGTCGAAGATGATGTGTTAGTAGCCTAAGAAACCGAGGGTTGGCTGTTGGAGACCGAGACCAAGGTTGGTCCGTTGGCTGGCTGGAGGTGGCGATAGACTACAAGTCTGCAAGGATCTGAAAAACATTACCAATGGTAGTAGCACCCGCACCACCCGGTGGGTCGGCCTGTTGAGTATGTAAGTCAACGAGAGAGGCCGTTAAAGTAGAGGTTGAGTTCGAAGCCATCGTGGTTGTCATTTTCGGACATATACGAGGTTGGCCCTACCTCGTGAGATAACGGTAAAATGTTCCCATTATTGAGATAACTTCTCATGTCTCTCTTGTCTGCTTTTTGCAACCTGAGCAACTGCTCCAAGTGTTTGAGCTTCTTTTGTGCTGGGTAATTTTCAGGAGGTGAGCGTGATCACTTGCTCCTTGGGATTTCTTCTACATTCTTTGATTCATTTAGCTCTTCAAGTAGCCATCTAGCATCCGGTTCACTTTCGAATGCCTCGGCTGAGGTGGTTGTAGACTAATCTTGTTGTTCTTTAACTCATACATCATCTTATCCTAGAACAATATTAATATTGGTGTTTTATTCTCCCTCAACTGGTCCACAGGGCTGCAGCAGACTGATGTCCTTGTTCAGTGTCAAGAACAACAGTGCTTGCTCCTTTGAAATTCTCCATCTTATCTTGCTCCAATTCCATTCAGGAGGCTTCATCTTTTTAGCATAGTCAGGCTTTGTTCTCTGGCTCATGCTCGAAATGGTAGAGTCAAGGTATTTCATTTTACTCTTCTTCAAGTAGAGAATCTTCCACTTCGTCGGTGTTGCTTTTGGAACAAGTTTCTTTTGGACTCTCTTCATAGTCCAAGAGATAATCTTCATCATCTTCTTTTTGTTCAACTGATTGGGGGTTTGGAGTTTCTTACTGTAGTGGATTCCCTTCTTCAGTCTGAACTGGGTCTGTAGCAATAGACACAACTTCAGTAGGTGTACTTGGTATTTGTTCATGTTCAAGTCTTGATGTTCCTGCTTGCTGCACATTTATAGTATCCTCTACTGCTTCTGCTACTATTTCTTCCTTGATCCCACCTTGTGTAATTATTTTCTCCTATATACTTGGTGTTTGAGAGGTAGTGAATGAAGTTTTTGCAGCAACCTCTCCTACAACAAATTCATCGGCTGCTCTTTGCTATTAAATTCTGAATATAGTAGATAGAGGAATATTATCCTCCTCAGTACGTACTTTTGGCTTAGCAGGTTGCCATTAATTGCTTCCAGAGCCTCTCAAGAAAGCAATTGCGTACTGCTGAAGGTGTTCCAAGTTGCTTTGTTACATCACCTGAGGGAGAATTCTTTCTTCATCTGGGTCCTTCAAAGCTTTCTTTTCTTGTATGCATTGTCCTTCTAACAACACTAATGAGATCACCAAAGTCTCTCGAGGTCACCTCAGCAATATCTGTTGACCTTTCCAAGTTGGTAACCCATGATTCCTCTTTATCACAATCTGCCCAATCCAGAGTGGTAGGGTACATCCTTACCCTATTAAAGCATTCTCAGTAGTACCTTTGCATCTCTTCGTCTTGTAACTCCTCCATATTATCTTTATTCTCTTCTTGAAGAGGTGCATATGATTCATCCGTTATACGTGATCTCTCTACTACATATCCATTGTCCTATACTCCTCAACATGGGATGGTGCATTTACAGGAGATGGTGGTTGGGCTAATGCCAGTGTTTCTTCAACCATGGCCCAACATAGCAAGGTAATAGGGGGTGGGTTATAGTCTTCATTTGTAATGGAGACATCAATGTTTGATCTAAAAACATTGGGGTTGTTCTTGCTGCGAAGCTCCAGGATACACCTTAAAGTCAGGAGATTTTAATGTGGCCGATTTGTGACCTTTGTTGTGCGAGTATTGTCTCAGGTTCCTCAAAGAGTTGCCTGGCAGGGCTCTTCTTGACGTGGGCTTTGACCATCATCTTTCTCTTCTGCTACAGGGGTCGCACGTCCGTAGTGGTCTTTTCCACTTTCTCTTCTTCTACAGGTCTAGATGAAATGATCGATTCATTTACATGTTTCGCCTGATGAGTCCTCTTCCTAGTAGGAGGCTTATCCACTATAGCCTTTCTCTTGCTAAGGATCGTCTACTTAATTAGAGGTGGCCCTTCTCTCTCAGCATCATCAGCAGATCCTCCTTCATGCGTTTTCTTTAATGCTTCTCTTGTGCCACTAATCCATTTCCCAATACCCAGTTTTTATCCTTTAACAATCCCAACTTCGAGACTGTAAAGAACATAGTTGAGCACGACTTTGTATAAGCTTTTTGATTTCCTCCATGAGCCGAGAAAACAGATATTGTGGCCAGTTCACAATCTCTTCTTTCCATACTGCCATCACCAACTGGAATCTGGGAACAATATATTTCATATAACTCCCTATTTTGCAATCGATACTTGTGTTGAACATATCATAATTATATTCAAACTAAAGGATGAATGTGATCTTGGCACAAGACTTGGGCGCATATTCTGCACGCTAGTTTCCTAAGAAGGTCTTCCAGCAGTCAAACAGAAATTATCATAATTTATAACTTACATATAAACATTATCAATTTCACACATAAAATCATAATAACATTTAACATAGTATACTTAAATTCAATTCATCATTTCATTGCACATTTTGCATAATCATACTAGTTGTCTATTAGTACAATAAATCATATAATCACACATAATCACATAAATCCTAATTCGAAAACCCTAATCCATCGAGATCCATTTCAATTCAATTCAAGTTCTAACTCCAATTCTATGTCATTTATGCAATTCCAACTTCTATGTTTACGCTTCTAAATCCAACTTAACCTAAGGTACTCATACCTATTTGATTTCAATTTTTTCCATTTCCATTTATCAAATAACCTAATATTTCCAATTTATTCAATTATACAAATTATGTAATCTTTTAAATTAGAAAGGAAACAAATTCATAAATCATGAGGCAGCCGCCTCGGCCAAAATAATGTGCTGGAGTGATTCCGACACAAACTCGGTCACTCGCAAACGTTCATCAAAAGAAAACACACGCTGGGCTAGGTGATGGTTTCAAATCGGAACCATTACAAATGCATATATGACGCAGTTCTGGTTCCTCGTATTCCCAAACCGGTACATGGAAATTTTGGAATCGCCGGTTCTCGATATTATTATTATTATTATTATTATTATTATTATTATTATTATTATTATTATTATTATTATTATTATTATTATTATTATTATTATTATTATTATTATTATTATTATTATTATTATTATTATTATTATTATTATTATTATTATTATTATTATTTATGTTTAACGATTGATAATC
Organism: Ajuga chamaepitys; assembly: GCA_958295605.1. NCBI lineage: Eukaryota > Viridiplantae > Streptophyta > Magnoliopsida > Lamiales > Lamiaceae > Ajuga > Ajuga chamaepitys. Next base: position 1,368,941 of record OY282498.1, on the reverse strand, counting down.
CTAAGTTTGATAAGACGGTCATGGGCAAAAATATTTTGGATTTGCCAAGAAAGGAAAATGAGGTTGTGGGAAGTGATCAACAGAGGTTGACCAAGAGGAAAATATTGGATTTTGCGGATGATTTGAGTTCAAAAATTTGGGAAGATCGATTTTGAAGAGTAAACTGAAATCCAAGTCTTGCCTTCTTTTGGGATTGAGAGTTTCAACAATCTTGGCAATACTTGTTTCTAAATTAGAAACGAGAAGAAAAAACATAAAAAGGGAAAAACCGGCATGGAACCGGAACGGGCGGCTCGGAATGGTCCCAAACGAAAACCGTTTATCCTACAGTTCAGTTCCGATTAAAGGTGTATGTGGTTCCAGAACAGGAACCGGATGAGCACCTCTAGCTGTCTCTTTATAGCACATTTGTCCCACTTAAGACCTCGTGTCTATTGTTCCCAATAGATGTCGATAAAAAAGGCAACAAATGTAAAAAAGTTTTTCTTTTATATACTTGTAGGGATTTTAAATCCATACAACTCATATTGTGGATAAATTTATACATCTTTTCATGAAATGATGATAAATTGAATAGATGGAGAGGGTTTCCACAAATTTAGCTCTGATACCATGATAATTTGAATATTCTCCACACAATTATGTGGGTTGATGTATGGTATTATATACTGAAGAGTTACAACAATCTTGGAGAGAATTATGGAAAGATTACAACAAAATATTCTATACATATTTGCCTAAGTGAATACCAAACTAACTAGCAGAAATATCTCTAATAAATGATAATAGTATTAATTCTTGGATGTATTCCTTGTTTTGAAGACTTTTAATTTGCTGAAAACATATTAGTGTTTATGTTGAAAGGTGATATTTATTATGTAGAAAGATACTATATTGAAAGGTCATATCTTCTTTCATTACAAGTAAATACTTTTCAGTATTAAAAATGATGTTTTTCATTTAAAACTCCACCCAACCTGCGGATTCACCCACAACCCGAATTGCATGAACGTGGTGTACATGAGAATTTGTATGTGTAAATATGTTTACTAGTTTTTACTAACTTATACTGCAAGTTTACGATGTAATTAGTAGATAGCGGGGTGAATAATGTCGTATTCCACAATGAAATGACCATATATCTGGCAACTAATTACTCAATTATATATAGCTCAATTTTATTTAGACGATCAAACTCTAAGTTATTGTTTATAAACTAAGGCTACTGTATAAAATAAAATATTACTAACTAATGTCACAACTGATAGAGACATGTAGGATAATCCACGAGTATGAAATTATTCCACGGATTTGATTTAATTGTCTTTCAATTAGGGCGCTATCTAATTGACTAAGCTTTAAACCAAATTCTAGTTTGTATAGTACCAACACTAAATTTGCTTAATATTTATTGAATAGTTATGTTATGTGTTCTAGGTCTAATAATAAATTTCATCTCTTCAATCTTGATTTATTAATCCCAACATACACAACAATTTAAAAGACAACTGAACATCTAATTATATCAAGAACACATAAATAAAGACATAAAACGAGACTTAATTAAATAAATAAAATCAAAGGATTCACAACATGAATTTACTCTTTAACCCTAGAATAAAAGGAATTTAACTAGATATATAAATAAATATACTACATACAAAACAATCTAGAGAAATCGATTAAGGAATTTAACTAGACATAGGGATAGGATGCAAAAATAATTTATAATCCCAAACTCTATTTAATTTGTTTTCCTATAAAAATAAATTTGTAGAAACACAACCCTCCCACATGCAACTGGGCACTTGGATTTTTGAAACAACCTTTTTTCCAAATAAATTAGAAATTAAAAAACACATATACATAATTGAAGTTATAGTATATCAAAATTATGATATGAAATAAGAGGAGAGGAAGCATGGAATATCTGCTTTGTGGTAGGAAAAAAAACACGTCAGACGTTTAACTGTGGGAACCACAACACTCAAAAATTCATGGCAAAAACTTATATGAGACAATTACACGGTGTGATCGGAACAAAAACATGTCATTTTTTGTGATAAAAAGTATTACGTTTATCTGTAAAAGTATCACTTTTTTTTAACAAAAAAAGTATCACTTTTTGTAGCAAAAGTATCACATTTATCTATAAAAGTATCACTTTTTCCTGTAAAAGTATCAATTTTTTATGTAAATATGTATTTCGTCACACATGTGACCGTCACACACAAGACTCACTCAAAATTCATTTCATATTCTACTTGTTTTTAATTTTTTCTTTTAAAAATACATACATAATTTTGTTTATATTATCGTACACAAAAGTGTGTTTATAATACATGATTCGTGGTTTAGGCACAACCTGAAGATTAATGCCTAAGGTTTAATTTAGATTAGTTATACTTCTTATGTTCCACCTGAAGATTAATGCCTAAGGTTTAATTTAGATTAGTTATACTTCTTATGTTCCATATAAAACTTATATTGTAAAAAAATATTTTGTCCCAAAGTAGCAGTGTTGTTTCAAAAACCAATATCTCATTGGGTTCTTCTATGATACACTTGGTGTATTGATACACTTGGATTTTAAATTGTTGAATTGAGCTATATTAAATAATAACCGTTAGATCAAAAACTTATAGTTAACCTGCTAATGGCCCAACAGGTTGCCAAATTTAAATCATTTACTGTTGTATTGGTATACAATTAATAATCATAGTATATTCAAAAACCTTACTCTCCCTCTACCAACAGACTAGACTATGCCTCTACCACTCTTCTCCTTGGAAACAATGGCAAGAAGAAAAAGATACTATTACAGACAAATTTATGCAAGAAGATATATACGGATGGTGAGCAAAAAGTGTAAGTGGAATCAATATAACAATATCTATACTCGGCAAGAAGAGGCATTCATGGACAACAATTTTGTCAACCTTGTCGAGAAGATAACTTCACCAAAAAAAATGTGGGTGAATATTTTTGTTAAATCATGTATAAATGCTAAGAAGATTTTAAAGCAGATTAAATTTTGGGGTTTCAGAAAAATTGAAAAAATCATAGTTACATTTTTTAGAGTCAGAAAATTGAAAATCAATTTAATTGTTGCATTGATAATTGGAACAAGAATAGGTAATGGTAAATCTAATGTTAGAGCTAAGAAAATAAAAAATTATATTTCATAATTATTATCACAAATAAGAGCTATTTTTTGTTTTCAAATATTTTAGTTGCCAATACTCCCTCCGTTCACAAATAAGTATTATTTTAGACTTTCAGATGGAATTTAAGAAATTATGTAATGGACAACAACACCCCTCCAATTTTCTCTCCATCATTTCTTTTATTACCATAAATTTCGCCAAACTTCTATATTAAATATTATAAAGTTTCGTAAGAAAATTTTCTTAAATTTAGCTAAGGATAATATTGGAATAAACCTGCAAAAAATGCTAGAATGACACTCTTTTGTGAAAAAATAATTTTCCGTAGAATGACACTTATTTGTGAACGAAGAGAGTATAACTTTAGAAAATAAGTAAATAAAATTTCGAGATGTATAGCCCAAAATTACAAAAATTTAACAAAAAACAAATGTTGGAATTGGATTCAAATAATGCTCACAAGAACACCCTAACTACTCAAGAATCACACACACTCAAAAAATGATGATATGAATTCAAACTAAATGAATTGTAAAGAACAAGAAGAATTACGTGGTTCGGATTCAATGAGAATCCTACATCCACGGCACCAAACTCTCACACCTTTATTGATTCCAAGAAGAACAATTACAAGAGGCTTAAACAAGATCAAAACCAGAAAAGAAACACACACAAGTTACAATGCACTTTCTTCTCTTTTTGTATCTCACCCTCTCATTCTTCTCCCTATGTCAATTCTGTGTTGTGAGCTGCTGCATCCACGGTTTTCCACTTATACCAAGTAACCGTCATCCACCTAACCAATCAAGACCCTTGGCAACCGTCAAATACTTCCAAAACAGCCTAACAGAAACAGAAACGGTTATCTGCAATTCTCGGCCACTAATAACCGTTATTAGACCGAACAATACTGAACCAATTCGGCCAGAACAGGTTTGAGAACTGAACCGGAATTCGGCTAGTAATGGGCCGAACACTGCATGAAACCTTCTTTTATGTTAATCCTGATTTAAATGACTTCCAATGATCCTTTGATTGTGTTTTACCATATTAAACTCCTTTTAAATGAAGCTTAATAACTCCAAATGATTATTTTGAGCTTAACTCTTCACAATTCTCCACCTTAAGCTCAAAACCATCATTCCAAACCAGTCACTGACTTTCCTCAGCAACATTCCTCTGATCTTGCTCTTCAACACAACTTCTCATATTGATAAGATCTAAGCATAATTGAAACTTTGCCACTGGAAGAGATTTGGTGAAACAATCTGCAGGATTTACATCAGTGGATATCTTCTTTACATGTATCAACCCTTTGCTCACCAAGTCTCTTACATAATGTAATCTGACATCAATATGCTTTGTCTTCTCATGATGACTCTGATGCTTGGCTAAATGTATTGCACTTTGACTATCACAACAGATAGTCACTTGATGTTGGAACACACCAAATTCTTTCACAATTCCCTTTAACCATACTGCTTCTTTGATTGCCTCTGTTAATGCCACATATTCTGACTCAGTAGTTGACAGAGCTACTACTGACTGGTGATATGCCTTCCAACTGATAGCTGTTCCAAATAAGGTAAAAACATACCCAGTAATAGACTTCCTTGTATCAATATTGGCTGCATAATCAGCATCCACATATCCTGTTAGTGCATTATCCAGGCTGTCTTGCTTTTGAAACTTTAAACCCTTATCAGCTGTACCTCTGACATACCTCAATACCCACTTCATAGCCTCCCAGTGTTGTGCTCCTGGATTCCCCATAAATCTGCTTACTATGCTCATGGAATGAGCCAAGTCTGGTCTGCAACAGACCATAGTATACATCACACTGCCCACTGCACTTGCATAAGGAACTCTTCTCATATATACTTCTTCCTGATTTGATTTAGGGCATTGCTCTAGAGATAATCTGATATGCTGTCCCAGGGGTGTAGAAACAATCTTGCTCTGATGCATATTATATCTTTCTAAGACTTTCACTAAGTAATCCTGTTGGGATAGGAATACTTCATTTCTACTCCTGTTCCTTAGAATATCCATTCCTAGGATTTTCCTAGCCTCTCCAAGATCCTTCATTTCAAATTCAGTCTTTAGTAACTCCTTTACTTCAATTATACCAGCTTGAGTTTCACAAGCAATCAACATGTCATCCACATATAGGAGTAAGAATATACTTGATGACTGTGAGTTGGTTTTGAGATATACACAACTATCATACTTGCTTCTCTTGAAACCAATTTTCAACATGAACTCATCAAACCTCATGTACCATTGTCTAGGACTCTGTTTGAGCCCATATAAAGACTTCTTCAGTAGACAGGCTTTCTTGTCTGGTTCTGGGACATGAACTCCTTCTGGAATTTTCATATAGATTTCTTCTTCAAGCTTTCCATGAAGAAAGGCTGTAGTCACATCCATCTGATGTAGATAAAGATTATACTGAGCTACCAAAGCAAGTAAGATTCTTATTGAGCAGTGTTTCACAACAGGTGAGAATATCTCTGTGTAATCTGTCCCTTCTTTCTGAGTGAATCCTTTTGCAACTAATCTGGCCTTGTATCTGAGCTTTGTTGGTTTTGAGGACTCTATCTTCCTTTTAAAGATCCATTTGCACCCCACAAGTTTCTGTGACCTTGGTTTATCTACTACTTTCCAGGTGGAGTTCTTTTCCAAGGATAACAACTCTTCTTGTATTGCCACTGTCCACTTATCACTTTCAGAACTCCTCATTGCTTCTTGATATGATTCTGGTTCAGAGCTTTCAACTTCTAGAGCAGTATATAAAGCATAAGACACTATATCAGCTTGCCCATATCTTTGAGGTGCATGTATTTGCCTTCTCTGTCTATCTCTCACTAGCTGGTATGATCTTATTGTATCCACTTCTTCATCCTCTAGAGTGTCAGCTTCTGTATTTACATCAGGCTCCAATTGTGGTTTTGTATTATCAAGCTCCACCTCAAGCTGATCTTGATAGGAGTTTGAGTTGTTAGTCTCTCTGTTGTTCTCCTTCAGAAGTGGCATCTTTGATTCTTCAAATATGACATCTCTACTGATCAAGCACTTCTGATTCCCTGGTTCAATACACCATAGTTTAAACCCTTTCACTCCTTGGGGATATCCCAAGAAGATACACTTTAGAGCTCTTGGCTCTAGTTTGTCTTGTTTTGTGTGTGCATAGGCTAAGCAACCAAACACCTTCAACTCTGAATAACTAGCTGGTTTCCCACTCCACATTTCTTCTGGAGTTTTGAATGACAGAGCAGTGGAGGGGGATCTGTTTATTAGAAAGGCAGCAGTTGTGACAGCTTCCCCCCAGAAACTCTTACTTACTCCAGCACTGATCATCATGCACCTTACTCTTTCTAGGAGAGTCCTGTTCATCCTTTCCACCAACCCATTTTGCTGTGGAGTACCTGCAACAGTTTTATGTCTCTTGATACCCTTTCCCCTGCAAAACTCATTAAACTCTTCAGAAACAAACTCTAGACCATTGTCTGTTCTGAGGTGTTTCATTTGTTTCCCAGTTTGATTTTCCACCTCAATGACCCAGTCTTTAAACTTCTGTAGAGTATCACTTTTGGTTTTCAGAATGTATACCCAGACTTTCCTTGAGTAGTCATCTATGATTGACAGAAAATATCTTCCTCCACTGAGTGTTTGCACCTTGGATGGCCCCCAGAGATCTGCATGTATGTAGTCCAGCTTGTCATTTGTTGTGTGTTCTGATTTGTTGAACTTCAGTCTCTTTGCTTTGCCATATACACATGACTCACATAAGTCCATGTGAGTGATTTTATCCCCACACAATAGATTCTGTTTACTCAGCTCCTGCAGGCCCTTTTCACTTATGTGAGCTAGTCTTTTGTGCCAAAGAAAAGTGTTATTTCTTTCTTTAGCCATGGACACTTCTCCCAGGACTGTGTTTCCCTGAAGGAAATATAGTTCATTTCTTTTCACAGCTTTGATCACCTCCAAAGACCCCTTTGACACTGTTAGGACTCCACCTTCAGATTGAAACTTATACCCTAATGAATCCAACATACCAAGGGATATAAGATTCCTCTTAAGTTGAGGTACAAACCTCACATGTTCCAAGATTCTAACAGCTCCATCAAACGTCTTGATCATAACAGATCCAATTCCTTTCACCCTGCATTCAACATCATTTCCTAACAGCACAGATCCTCCATCTATATACTTTATAGTTTTGAACCATTCTTTAATAGGACAGATGTGAAACGAACATCCTGAATCTAACACCCATTCAGAGGATACAGGGTTTGAGGAGATAGTTAATACCTCAGCATAGTCTGTATCACCTTTGGCTTCAGTCATGTCTGCAGTAGGTTTGGCCGGTTGATGTTTCTGGTGTTGATTCTGAGGTTTCTTGGGTTGATTCTTTGCCTTAGTGGGGCAATCTTTTGCCAGGTGTCCCACATTATGACACTTGAAACACTTCCTGGTTTCTTTGTCAGTTTCCTGAGATTGGGCCCCTTTCTTCCAATTCTGCTGGTTCTTCTGATTGGCTTGTTTTTTGTGAAAAACCTTCTTGATAATCAATCCTTCAGCTTGCCTTTCACTTTGATGATTATCAACTCCCTTTTGCAGCTCTTTGGATCTCAGAGCTCCTTCTACTTCCAGCAGAGTCAGTCTAGTTTTACTCCCAAATAGGAGAGCATCCTTCAGATTTTCATATGACTTGGGCAAAGAACTCAATAGGATCAGGGCCTTGTCTTCATCTTCCATATTGACTTCAATGTTCTCCAAATCATCCAGAATTTTCTTGAATTCATCTATCTGATCTGTGATAGACTTTTCTTCAAACATCTTGTAAGCAAACAACTTCTGCTTCATGTAAAGTCTGTTTGCTACAGATTTCACCATATAAACTTGATCCAATTTCTCCCAGACACCTTTTGCAGTAGTTTCTTTGGATACTTCCCTTAAGGCCTTATCTCCAAGGCTTAAGATGATAGTGCTGTGAGCTCTTTCCAGCACTGATTGCTTCTCTTCAGGTTTCATTGCAATAGGAAGATCATCTTCTCCCTTTAGAGCAACTGCAAGGCCCTGCTGCACCAGGAGTGCCTTCATCTTGACTTTCCATAATCCAAAATCTGAATTCCCGTTGAATTTCTCCACATCAAATCGAGCTGTAGTCATGGCGTTCCCACAGACGGCGCCACTTGTTGGAATTGGATTCAAATAATGCTCACAAGAACACCCTAACTACTCAAGAATCACACACACTCAAAAATGATGATATGAATTCAAACTAAATGAATTGTAAAGAACAAGAAGAATTACGTGGTTCGGATTCAATGAGAATCCTACATCCACGGCACCAAACTCTCACACCTTTATTGATTCCAAGAAGAACAATTACAAGAGGCTTAAACAAGATCAAAACCAGAAAAGAAACACACACAAGCTACAATGCACTTTCTTCTCTTTTTGTATCTCACCCTCTCATTCTTCTCCCTATGTCAATTCTGTGTTGTGAGCTGCTGCATCCACGGTTTTCCACTTATACCAAGTAACCGTCATCCACCTAACCAATCAAGACCCTTGGCAACCGTCAAATACTTCCAAAACAGCCTAACAGAAATAGAAACGGTTATCTGCAATTCTCGGCCACTAATAACCGTTATTAGACCGAACAATACTGAACCAATTCGGCCAGAACAGGTTTGAGAACTGAACCGGAATTCGGCTAGTAATGGGCCGAACACTGCATGAAACCTTCTTTTATGTTAATCCTGATTTAAATGACTTCCAATGATCCTTTGATTGTGTTTTACCATATTAAACTCCTTTTAAATGAAGCTTAATAACTCCAAATGATTATTTTGAGCTTAACTCTTCACAATTCTCCACCTTAAGCTCAAAACCATCATTCCAAACCAGTCACTGACTTTCCTCAGCAACATTCCTCTGATCTTGCTCTTCAACACAACTTCTCATATTGATAAGATCTAAGCATAATTGAAACTTTGCCACTGGAAGAGATTTGGTGAAACAATCTGCAGGATTTACATCAGTGGATATCTTCTTTACATGTATCAACCCTTTGCTCACCAAGTCTCTTACATAATGTAATCTGACATCAATATGCTTTGTCTTCTCATGATGACTCTGATGCTTGGCTAAATGTATTGCACTTTGACTATCACAACAGATAGTCACTTGATGTTGGAACACACCAAATTCTTTCACAATTCCCTTTAACCATACTGCTTCTTTGATTGCCTCTGTTAATGCCACATATTCTGACTCAGTAGTTGACAGAGCTACTACTGACTGGTGATATGCCTTCCAACTGATAGCTGTTCCAAATAAGGTAAAAACATACCCAGTAATAGACTTCCTTGTATCAATATTGGCTGCATAATCAGCATCCACATATCCTGTTAGTGCATTATCCAGGCTGTCTTGCTTTTGAAACTTTAAACCCTTATCAGCTGTACCTCTGACATACCTCAATACCCACTTCATAGCCTCCCAGTGTTGTGCTCCTGGATTCCCCATAAATCTGCTTACTATGCTCATGGAATGAGCCAAGTCTGGTCTGCAACAGACCATAGTATACATCACACTGCCCACTGCACTTGCATAAGGAACTCTTCTCATATATACTTCTTCCTGATTTGATTTAGGGCATTGCTCTAGAGATAATCTGATATGCTGTCCCAGGGGTGTAGAAACAATCTTGCTCTGATGCATATTATATCTTTCTAAGACTTTCACTAAGTAATCCTGTTGGGATAGGAATACTTCATTTCTACTCCTGTTCCTTAGAATATCCATTCCTAGGATTTTCCTAGCCTCTCCAAGATCCTTCATTTCAAATTCAGTCTTTAGTAACTCCTTTACTTCAATTATACCAGCTTGAGTTTCACAAGCAATCAACATGTCATCCACATATAGGAGTAAGAATATACTTGATGACTGTGAGTTGGTTTTGAGATATACACAACTATCATACTTGCTTCTCTTGAAACCAATTTTCAACATGAACTCATCAAACCTCATGTACCATTGTTTAGGACTCTGTTTGAGCCCATATAAAGACTTCTTCAGTAGACAGGCTTTCTTGTCTGGTTCTGGGACATGAACTCCTTCTGGAATTTTCATATAGATTTCTTCTTCAAGCTTTCCATGAAGAAAGGCTGTAGTCACATCCATCTGATGTAGATAAAGATTATACTGAGCTACCAAAGCAAGTAAGATTCTTATTGAGCAGTGTTTCACAACAGGTGAGAATATCTCTGTGTAATCTGTCCCTTCTTTCTGAGTGAATCCTTTTGCAACTAATCTGGCCTTGTATCTGAGCTTTGTTGGTTTTGAGGACTCTATCTTCCTTTTAAAGATCCATTTGCACCCCACAAGTTTCTGTGACCTTGGTTTATCTACTACTTTCCAGGTGGAGTTCTTTTCCAAGGATAACAACTCTTCTTGTATTGCCACTGTCCACTTATCACTTTCAGAACTCCTCATTGCTTCTTGATATGATTCTGGTTCAGAGCTTTCAACTTCTAGAGCAGTATATAAAGCATAAGACACTATATCAGCTTGCCCATATCTTTGAGGTGCATGTATTTGCCTTCTCTGTCTATCTCTCACTAGCTGGTATGATCTTATTGTATCCACTTCTTCATCCTCTAGAGTGTCAGCTTCTGTATTTACATCAGGCTCCAATTGTGGTTTTGTATTATCAAGCTCCACCTCAAGCTGATCTTGATAGGAGTTTGAGTTGTTAGTCTCTCTGTTGTTCTCCTTCAGAAGTGGCATCTTTGATTCTTCAAATATGACATCTCTACTGATCAAGCACTTCTGATTCCCTGGTTCAATACACCATAGTTTAAACCCTTTCACTCCTTGGGGATATCCCAAGAAGATACACTTTAGAGCTCTTGGCTCTAGTTTGTCTTGTTTTGTGTGTGCATAGGCTAAGCAACCAAACACCTTCAACTCTGAATAACTAGCTGGTTTCCCACTCCACATTTCTTCTGGAGTTTTGAATGACAGAGCAGTGGAGGGGGATCTGTTTATTAGAAAGGCAGCAGTTGTGACAGCTTCCCCCCAGAAACTCTTACTTACTCCAGCACTGATCATCATGCACCTTACTCTTTCTAGGAGAGTCCTGTTCATCCTTTCCACCAACCCATTTTGCTGTGGAGTACCTGCAACAGTTTTATGTCTCTTGATACCCTTTCCCCTGCAAAACTCATTAAACTCTTCAGAAACAAACTCTAGACCATTGTCTGTTCTGAGGTGTTTCATTTGTTTCCCAGTTTGATTTTCCACCTCAATGACCCAGTCTTTAAACTTCTGTAGAGTATCACTTTTGGTTTTCAGAATGTATACCCAGACTTTCCTTGAGTAGTCATCTATGATTGACAGAAAATATCTTCCTCCACTGAGTGTTTGCACCTTGGATGGCCCCCAGAGATCTGCATGTATGTAGTCCAGCTTGTCATTTGTTGTGTGTTCTGATTTGTTGAACTTCAGTCTCTTTGCTTTGCCATATACACATGACTCACATAAGTCCATGTGAGTGATTTTATCCCCACACAATAGATTCTGTTTACTCAGCTCCTGCAGGCCCTTTTCACTTATGTGAGCTAGTCTTTTGTGCCAAAGAAAAGTGTTATTTCTTTCTTTAGCCATGGACACTTCTCCCAGGACTGTGTTTCCCTGAAGGAAATATAGTTCATTTCTTTTCACAGCTTTGATCACCTCCAAAGACCCCTTTGACACTGTTAGGACTCCACCTTCAGATTGAAACTTATACCCTAATGAATCCAACATACCAAGGGATATAAGATTCCTCTTAAGTTGAGGTACAAACCTCACATGTTCCAAGATTCTAACAGCTCCATCAAACGTCTTGATCATAACAGATCCAATTCCTTTCACCCTGCATTCAACATCATTTCCTAACAGCACAGATCCTCCATCTATATACTTTATAATTTTGAACCATTCTTTAATAGGACAGATGTGAAACGAACATCCTGAATCTAACACCCATTCAGAGGATACAGGGTTTGAGGAGATAGTTAATACCTCAGCATAGTCTGTATCACCTTTGGCTTCAGTCATGTCTGCAGTAGGTTTGGCCGGTTGATGTTTCTGGTGTTGATTCTGAGGTTTCTTGGGTTGATTCTTTGCCTTAGTGGGGCAATCTTTTGCCAGGTGTCCCACATTATGACACTTGAAACACTTCCTGGTTTCTTTGTCAGTTTCCTGAGATTGGGCCCCTTTCTTCCAATTCTGCTGGTTCTTCTGATTGGCTTGTTTTTTGTGAAAAACCTTCTTGATAATCAATCCTTCAGCTTGCCTTTCACTTTGATGATTATCAACTCCCTTTTGCAGCTCTTTGGATCTCAGAGCTCCTTCTACTTCCAGCAGAGTCAGTCTAGTTTTACTCCCAAATAGGAGAGCATCCTTCAGATTTTCATATGACTTGGGCAAAGAACTCAATAGGATCAGGGCCTTGTCTTCATCTTCCATATTGACTTCAATGTTCTCCAAATCATCCAGAATTTTCTTGAATTCATCTATCTGATCTGTGATAGACTTTTCTTCAAACATCTTGTAAGCAAACAACTTCTGCTTCATGTAAAGTCTGTTTGCTACAGATTTCACCATATAAACTTGATCCAATTTCTCCCAGACACCTTTTGCAGTAGTTTCTTTGGATACTTCCCTTAAGGCCTTATCTCCAAGGCTTAAGATGATAGTGCTGTGAGCTCTTTCCAGCACTGATTGCTTCTCTTCAGGTTTCATTGCAATAGGAAGATCATCTTCTCCCTTTAGAGCAACTGCAAGGCCCTGCTGCACCAGGAGTGCCTTCATCTTGACTTTCCATAATCCAAAATCTGAATTCCCGTTGAATTTCTCCACATCAAATCGAGCTGTAGTCATGGCGTTCCCACAGACGGCGCCACTTGTTGGAATTGGATTCAAATAATGCTCACAAGAACACCCTAACTACTCAAGAATCACACACACTCAAAAAATGATGATATGAATTCAAACTAAATGAATTGTAAAGAACAAGAAGAATTACGTGGTTCGGATTCAATGAGAATCCTACATCCACGGCACCAAACTCTCACACCTTTATTGATTCCAAGAAGAACAATTACAAGAGGCTTAAACAAGATCAAAACCAGAAAAGAAACACACACAAGTTACAATGCACTTTCTTCTCTTTTTGTATCTCACCCTCTCATTCTTCTCCCTATGTCAATTCTGTGTTGTGAGCTGCTGCATCCACGGTTTTCCACTTATACCAAGTAACCGTCATCCACCTAACCAATCAAGACCCTTGGCAACCGTCAAATACTTCCAAAACAGCCTAACAGAAACAGAAACGGTTATCTGCAATTCTCGGCCACTAATAACCGTTATTAGACCGAACAATACTGAACCAATTCGGCCAGAACAGGTTTGAGAACTGAACCGGAATTCGGCTAGTAATGGGCCGAACACTGCATGAAACCTTCTTTTATGTTAATCCTGATTTAAATGACTTCCAATGATCCTTTGATTGTGTTTTACCATATTAAACTCCTTTTAAATGAAGCTTAATAACTCCAAATGATTATTTTGAGCTTAACTCTTCACAATTCTCCACCTTAAGCTCAAAACCATCATTCCAAACCAGTCACTGACTTTCCTCAGCAACATTCCTCTGATCTTGCTCTTCAACACAACTTCTCATATTGATAAGATCTAAGCATAATTGAAACTTTGCCACTGGAAGAGATTTGGTGAAACAATCTGCAGGATTTACATCAGTGGATATCTTCTTTACATGTATCAACCCTTTGCTCACCAAGTCTCTTACATAATGTAATCTGACATCAATATGCTTTGTCTTCTCATGATGACTCTGATGCTTGGCTAAATGTATTGCACTTTGACTATCACAACAGATAGTCACTTGATGTTGGAACACACCAAATTCTTTCACAATTCCCTTTAACCATACTGCTTCTTTGATTGCCTCTGTTAATGCCACATATTCTGACTCAGTAGTTGACAGAGCTACTACTGACTGGTGATATGCCTTCCAACTGATAGCTGTTCCAAATAAGGTAAAAACATACCCAGTAATAGACTTCCTTGTATCAATATTGGCTGCATAATCAGCATCCACATATCCTGTTAGTGCATTATCCAGGCTGTCTTGCTTTTGAAACTTTAAACCCTTATCAGCTGTACCTCTGACATACCTCAATACCCACTTCATAGCCTCCCAGTGTTGTGCTCCTGGATTCCCCATAAATCTGCTTACTATGCTCATGGAATGAGCCAAGTCTGGTCTACAACAGACCATAGTATACATCACACTGCCCACTGCACTTGCATAAGGAACTCTTCTCATATATACTTCTTCCTGATTTGATTTAGGGCATTGCTCTAGAGATAATCTGATATGCTGTCCCAGGGGTGTAGAAACAATCTTGCTCTGATGCATATTATATCTTTCTAAGACTTTCACTAAGTAATCCTGTTGGGATAGGAATACTTCATTTCTACTCCTGTTCCTTAGAATATCCATTCCTAGGATTTTCCTAGCCTCTCCAAGATCCTTCATTTCAAATTCAGTCTTTAGTAACTCCTTTACTTCAATTATACCAGCTTGAGTTTCACAAGCAATCAACATGTCATCCACATATAGGAGTAAGAATATACTTGATGACTGTGAGTTGGTTTTGAGATATACACAACTATCATACTTGCTTCTCTTGAAACCAATTTTCAACATGAACTCATCAAACCTCATGTACCATTGTCTAGGACTCTGTTTGAGCCCATATAAAGACTTCTTCAGTAGACAGGCTTTCTTGTCTGGTTCTGGGACATGAACTCCTTCTGGAATTTTCATATAGATTTCTTCTTCAAGCTTTCCATGAAGAAAGGCTGTAGTCACATCCATCTGATGTAGATAAAGATTATACTGAGCTACCAAAGCAAGTAAGATTCTTATTGAGCAGTGTTTCACAACAGGTGAGAATATCTCTGTGTAATCTGTCCCTTCTTTCTGAGTGAATCCTTTTGCAACTAATCTGGCCTTGTATCTGAGCTTTGTTGGTTTTGAGGACTCTATCTTCCTTTTAAAGATCCATTTGCACCCCACAAGTTTCTGTGACCTTGGTTTATCTACTACTTTCCAGGTGGAGTTCTTTTCCAAGGATAACAACTCTTCTTGTATTGCCACTGTCCACTTATCACTTTCAGAACTCCTCATTGCTTCTTGATATGATTCTGGTTCAGAGCTTTCAACTTCTAGAGCAGTATATAAAGCATAAGACACTATATCAGCTTGCCCATATCTTTGAGGTGCATGTATTTGCCTTCTCTGTCTATCTCTCACTAGCTGGTATGATCTTATTGTATCCACTTCTTCATCCTCTAGAGTGTCAGCTTCTGTATTTACATCAGGCTCCAATTGTGGTTTTGTATTATCAAGCTCCACCTCAAGCTGATCTTGATAGGAGTTTGAGTTGTTAGTCTCTCTGTTGTTCTCCTTCAGAAGTGGCATCTTTGATTCTTCAAATATGACATCTCTACTGATCAAGCACTTCTGATTCCCTGGTTCAATACACCATAGTTTAAACCCTTTCACTCCTTGGGGATATCCCAAGAAGATACACTTTAGAGCTCTTGGCTCTAGTTTGTCTTGTTTTGTGTGTGCATAGGCTAAGCAACCAAACACCTTCAACTCTGAATAACTAGCTGGTTTCCCACTCCACATTTCTTCTGGAGTTTTGAATGACAGAGCAGTGGAGGGGGATCTGTTTATTAGAAAGGCAGCAGTTGTGACAGCTTCCCCCCAGAAACTCTTACTTACTCCAGCACTGATCATCATGCACCTTACTCTTTCTAGGAGAGTCCTGTTCATCCTTTCCACCAACCCATTTTGCTGTGGAGTACCTGCAACAGTTTTATGTCTCTTGATACCCTTTCCCCTGCAAAACTCATTAAACTCTTCAGAAACAAACTCTAGACCATTGTCTGTTCTGAGGTGTTTCATTTGTTTCCCAGTTTGATTTTCCACCTCAATGACCCAGTCTTTAAACTTCTGTAGAGTATCACTTTTGGTTTTCAGAATGTATACCCAGACTTTCCTTGAGTAGTCATCTATGATTGACAGAAAATATCTTCCTCCACTGAGTGTTTGCACCTTGGATGGCCCCCAGAGATCTGCATGTATGTAGTCCAGCTTGTCATTTGTTGTGTGTTCTGATTTGTTGAACTTCAGTCTCTTTGCTTTGCCATATACACATGACTCACATAAGTCCATGTGAGTGATTTTATCCCCACACAATAGATTCTGTTTACTCAGCTCCTGCAGGCCCTTTTCACTTATGTGAGCTAGTCTTTTGTGCCAAAGAAAAGTGTTATTTCTTTCTTTAGCCATGGACACTTCTCCCAGGACTGTGTTTCCCTGAAGGAAATATAGTTCATTTCTTTTCACAGCTTTGATCACCTCCAAAGACCCCTTTGACACTGTTAGGACTCCACCTTCAGATTGAAACTTATACCCTAATGAATCCAACATACCAAGGGATATAAGATTCCTCTTAAGTTGAGGTACAAACCTCACATGTTCCAAGATTCTAACAGCTCCATCAAACGTCTTGATCATAACAGATCCAATTCCTTTCACCCTGCATTCAACATCATTTCCTAACAGCACAGATCCTCCATCTATATACTTTATAGTTTTGAACCATTCTTTAATAGGACAGATGTGAAACGAACATCCTGAATCTAACACCCATTCAGAGGATACAGGGTTTGAGGAGATAGTTAATACCTCAGCATAGTCTGTATCACCTTTGGCTTCAGTCATGTCTGCAGTAGGTTTGGCCGGTTGATGTTTCTGGTGTTGATTCTGAGGTTTCTTGGGTTGATTCTTTGCCTTAGTGGGGCAATCTTTTGCCAGGTGTCCCACATTATGACACTTGAAACACTTCCTGGTTTCTTTGTCAGTTTCCTGAGATTGGGCCCCTTTCTTCCAATTCTGCTGGTTCTTCTGATTGGCTTGTTTTTTGTGAAAAACCTTCTTGATAATCAATCCTTCAGCTTGCCTTTCACTTTGATGATTATCAACTCCCTTTTGCAGCTCTTTGGATCTCAGAGCTCCTTCTACTTCCAGCAGAGTCAGTCTAGTTTTACTCCCAAATAGGAGAGCATCCTTCAGATTTTCATATGACTTGGGCAAAGAACTCAATAGGATCAGGGCCTTGTCTTCATCTTCCATATTGACTTCAATGTTCTCCAAATCATCCAGAATTTTCTTGAATTCATCTATCTGATCTGTGATAGACTTTTCTTCAAACATCTTGTAAGCAAACAACTTCTGCTTCATGTAAAGTCTGTTTGCTACAGATTTCACCATATAAACTTGATCCAATTTCTCCCAGACACCTTTTGCAGTAGTTTCTTTGGATACTTCCCTTAAGGCCTTATCTCCAAGGCTTAAGATGATAGTGCTGTGAGCTCTTTCCAGCACTGATTGCTTCTCTTCAGGTTTCATTGCAATAGGAAGATCATCTTCTCCCTTTAGAGCAACTGCAAGGCCCTGCTGCACCAGGAGTGCCTTCATCTTGACTTTCCATAATCCAAAATCTGAATTCCCGTTGAATTTCTCCACATCAAATCGAGCTGTAGTCATGGCGTTCCCACAGACGGCGCCACTTGTTGGAATTGGATTCAAATAATGCTCACAAGAACACCCTAACTACTCAAGAATCACACACACTCAAAAAATGATGATATGAATTCAAACTAAATGAATTGTAAAGAACAAGAAGAATTACGTGGTTCGGATTCAATGAGAATCCTACATCCACGGCACCAAACTCTCACACCTTTATTGATTCCAAGAAGAACAATTACAAGAGGCTTAAACAAGATCAAAACCAGAAAAGAAACACACACAAGCTACAATGCACTTTCTTCTCTTTTTGTATCTCACCCTCTCATTCTTCTCCCTATGTCAATTCTGTGTTGTGAGCTGCTGCATCCACGGTTTTCCACTTATACCAAGTAACCGTCATCCACCTAACCAATCAAGACCCTTGGCAACCGTCAAATACTTCCAAAACAGCCTAACAGAAACAGAAACGGTTATCTGCAATTCTCGGCCACTAATAACCGTTATTAGACCGAACAATACTGAACCAATTCGGCCAGAACAGGTTTGAGAACTGAACCGGAATTCGGCTAGTAATGGGCCGAACACTGCATGAAACCTTCTTTTATGTTAATCCTGATTTAAATGACTTCCAATGATCCTTTGATTGTGTTTTACCATATTAAACTCCTTTTAAATGAAGCTTAATAACTCCAAATGATTATTTTGAGCTTAACTCTTCACAACAAAAGTAATAGTAATTTCTTGCTCATAGTTTTAAGGTTCGATTTGGTGTAATATGCGAATTTCGTCTAGAGTAAAAATATTTTAAACAGAAGAAAAGATAAATCTTTTCTCCAAAGTACTATGGTAATGATGGATATAATTTTTTTGCTGCTTAGAGAAATAAAAATAAATAATAAATTCATCTTCTTTATATCATACTCCCTCCGTCCCGGCTTATCTTGCACAAGGGGGGTCGGCACGGATATTAAGAAAAATTGCTTTTTGGTTGTTTGTTGACTTTTCAAAGGTGAATTGAGGGTGGAGATTGAGAGTGGAGATTTTGAGGGTGGAGATTATGTTATAACTTTCCTTTTTTAGGCTGTGCAAGATAAGGTGAGACGGCCGTTTAAGGAAAGTGTGCAAGATAAGATGGGACGGAGGGAGTATATCATTTCAACTGCACTGAATCTTGATTTATTTTGCAACAATGTAAAACTAGAGAAACGAGAATTAAGTAAAAGGTGAGATACATATTCATGTTTTCAACAAAGAACGACTTAAAGTAAAATAATAGAGTGAAATTAACAAATATAATGAGATGTATGTAAATGATAATCTAAATGATAAGTAAAAAGTTACTTGCTAGTCACCTATTATAGCAGGTTAAATTTTAGGTGTATTAATACACTAGGTGTATTGTAGAATTACCCTATCTCATTTTAGTAGTTCAAGTAAAAAGTTAAAATTCTGAATTTTATGAATTAATTAGATATTATTAAATAAAACAAATGATAAAAAGAAAAATCATTTGAGTGCATATTGATGATTTTTGGAGAGTTATGTCTTATTGAAATTGACAAAAAATAAAAAGTCTGTAAATTTTCAAACATAGCTCTTATTACGGAATAACAAAAATATAATTTATTAATAACGGTTAATAAGTCATAAGTTCTAGAATTATTTCGTAAAACCACATAGTTTTATTTTTCCTTTTTTAGTGTCTAAATGGAAATAGTTTCATTTCTGTATTAAGAGTGTAGTTAGATGTTCTTTTCGTAATATAGTCATATATACTAAATTAATTTTACCACTTATGCTATTTGATATTCCCTTCACCCCAAATAATTTGCGTTTTAGAAAGTTTTATAACATCAAAGAATCTCATATAGTGATTCTTATATGTTCTTATAATTTAAATAAAATGCAACATTGTGGTTTATAATATGAGAAATATTGGAAGATTAGCAAGAATTATATCCTATATAAAAATCTAAAATAATACTTCCTCCATCTCGGTTTAATTTGTCTATTTGTCTTTTCGGTTTGTCCCAAATAACTTTGCCAAGCCAAAAAAAAGAAATTTCTCTCACAATATCTACCCTCAAAATCTTCACCCTCAATCTCCACCTTTGAAAAAAGTCAGAAATTCCAAAAAAATTATTTTTTTCTTAACCTCCGTGTCCGGTCGAAGTAGACAAATAAAACCGAGAGGAAGGTAGTAATTATTTTAAGGAAATGATCTTATGCTAGCTAGAAGGACAAAATATACCTTGAAATGAATACATTAAGGCTCCATTTGGATGGAAGAATTTGATTTGCCAAGGGATTTAAAATGAATAGATTTTAAAATCCTTAGATTTGAAATCCATGGACTTGAAATTCTTTGTTTGGATTTATGGTGGATTTGTAAAAGGATTTTTAAATCCAAAATTTTCTAATCCATTGTTTGGCAAAAAAAGTGATACAACATTTGTAAAATTCATTTTTTTTCTTAAAGTTTAAACTAACAATTTATATTTTTTATTAAATAAAATAATATTTATCTACATCAAAATTAACCGAATAATTTTTTTTCTAATTATATATATACACACATATACACATATTATGTATTTTATATCCAAAAAATTTATTGGGAGCATTTAATTGGAGATAAAAGGAAAAAAAAAAGAATTAAAAAAAATATTATGAGCATTTTATTGGAGAACGAGAGGAAGAGATAGCGATAGGAAGAAGAGAAGAGAGAGCGGGGGAGGAGAGAGAGAGAGAGGACGAGAGAGATAGAGAGAGAGAGAGAGAGAAGTGTGAGTCAGGAGGGATTTGTAAACGACTACCTTTGTCAAAGGATTTGAAATCCACCCAAATATAGTGTAAAATGGAGAATTTCAAATCCTGGATTTCTAAATGGGTTGATTTAAAAATCTGGATTTTCAAATCCACTCATTTAGTATTCTATCCAAACACATGGAGTGGATTTGACAATGGATTTATAAATCCATACCACAAATCCCTCCATCCAAATGGAGCCTAAAATAATTATTCCTTAAAAACACCGAACCTCCAAATATTATTGGTAAGTCTTTTGAATAAACTATTAAGGCTCTCCTAATTAAAATGATTCCTTTATAATACATACATATTTTTAGTACGTTATACTTTTCAAATAAGGAAACCTTTTATTTATAATAAATTGTAGGCATTATTTTCTAATTTCTACCGATGTGGATTCTAAGGAAAAAAATATTTTCTTTTCTTTAGGTAGACGCGGCTGGAGCTTAGTGGAGTAGAAAAGTTAATGCATGATTATTTGATACACATTATCATATAATATTTTTTATTTGCATAAATCAGTGGTGCATGTTTAGCCACTTAGTTGCATACAATCATGTGTCTCATCATATATCTTTTACTGATAACTATATGTATAGTTAATAGATGAATACATTACATAATATGTATTATAATTATGTAATAATTTAAGTAGTGTATCGAGTAGATCATTAACACCACAACATTTTGAATGTTGTGTATTATATACTAACATATTATAATGAAATTTAATAAACTTATTAAGTAGAATGATAGCTAGTTAGTGCAGTTCCTTTTCTCATATGCTGAATAAAATTAGAATACCTTTTAATATTTATCATCTTTGGTACCTTCTTTCATGTACCCGGACGAGTGTACAAATGAGTTCGGTCTCCTTGATAATTCCTCCTGTGAAATTAAGTGGAACATTTTGTCTCTTGAAAGTTCATTAGCCTCAATATTTTAATAAAGAATTTGACTTGAAAATATTTTTAAAATAAAATAAATTTGATGTAAAGTCACTTTTTATACATGACATTTATTGAAAAATACTCTTGTTGCATTAAATTGATTGATTGATAGGATCATGAAGGCGAAGAAAGGAAAGAAGACAAGGAGAATTTTCAGAAGATCAAAGAAGGTGATCTTGTTCCTCGTATCAAGGAATCAATCAAGATCAAGACAACGAAGGAAGGTCAAGCTTCCCAAATTACTTCCAATCATCCACAATTGCTGGAGAAATATTGATTGAAGAGTTGGGAGAATGTAGTATAAAGAGTGAAGAGAAAACATTAAGATGTATCGTGTTTTGAAGAGTATTACACTTGTGAACGAACATCAATAGATCATTGGATATAATTCCGGAGAGTTGTGTCTAGATTGTTCAGGAGAACATACAGAAGTTCAGGAGAATTTTCTGAGTGCAGATTGAGGGATCATCTGTACTAAGAATCACATCTGGGGGACCGGAAGGGTGGGCTCATACTTATGGGGAGTAAGTATTAGGAGGGATTCCTAAATGTTTATAAAGTACAAGGTATATTTTCTTTACTGTACTCCTCTATGAGATATTGCTTGAAGAGGAAGAGGGATTCTTCCTCAAATCTTTTTAAATCAATTTCATTTTGTTCTGATCTAGTTCGTACTTTGTAAGAATTCATTTATCGTATCAATTGTTGTTCTTTTTCAAGTCTTTCTTCTAAAAGACATTGCACACGTGCACAATCTTTGACATTTCACTTTAAATAATTTTTTTTAAAAATTAATTAAAAAGGTGCACCAAAAAGTCAGCTGCTTTTAATTTTAGGGTATTATAACAGTATAATCCCAATTAAAAAGTTGTTTGATGAGATTTGATCATCTCAATTACAAAGTGGTTCATCAAAAGAGATAATCAATTCCCGCTTTTCGTTAAGTAGATGAAAAACATGTTTTTTCTTCTAAGGAATAGGTATAAAACATTTTATATTATGCGGAAAGACTATTTTTAACCATCAACTGTTACATAATTATTGTATGTTTTTTTCTTTTTTCTTTTTTCCTTCTAAGAAACTCAGGGGATGCTTGGTTATGTTTCATTTCTAATTTTCAATGTCTAGTGTTATTTATAAGATTATATTTGATATGATATGCTAAATGTAATTCATGTTTAAATATATGTAACTAATTATTGAATAATATATTTGGATACTTATTGGAATTTAAATGATAGGTGATAAGACACAAAATTGATTGATTAAGATTTAAATGTATTGTATCATATTAAATAAATTAATAGTGATATGACACAAAATAAATATAATGATTAATTTGAAAAAAATATATAGATGAAAATAATAAAACAAACATGATTTATGCGCTTAGCATAGTATAGAAAAAAAAATATGCGTATGAAAACATAACCAAACTATCCCGTGCTTTTAGATAGGCAAGTCAGTTGGTCATTCTAATCATAAATTCATAGTGCTACTATTCTTTGGGCTAGTCGAGCTATTATGTAATTATGAGTCGAAATTTTCAAAACTAAATATTTAAAAAACATATTTATTTTCAAGTAAAACGAAGAGGTTGTCTGGGAACTCTTACTTATAGCTAGATGGTTTAATTAATTATAGACTGTATATGAGAGCACCGGTAGCAGCCCCTCATATCTAAAAAAATATTATGCTTTTGCAAAACCTTCACTTTATATAAAATCTCTTACACAGCAACTTTAAACTTCAATATTTGTAGTACATTAAAATTGTTTGTCAAAGAAAATGTAATTATCTTTATGGAACAGAGCGAGTACTTATATGAGGGTGAATAGAAAACTTATGAAAAATAAGGATAATGTATTGGAAATATTGTGATTAAATAAAGAAAACTTCATTATTTTCTGTTTTCCGAATCAATAGGTATCAAATATTTCATGTTATGCAGAAAGATTAATGTTTTAACCAGATTATTGTAGGGTTTTTTCCCTTCTTAATTTATATATACCATTGTATGTCAACTAGTTTACATTAATATTATTCTTTTATTAGTTTATAGATATTGTGATTCAAATATAACATGATACATAAGGGTCAAATTGATGGAGACCTTTCAATGTTATTGATATCAAACTCATTTCTTTTACAATAAGAATGTGTAACTTTTTATTTATAATTAATAGGATGAATGTTAATTTCGGATAAGTGAAAACCCTAAATTCACCTTTGTTGATTAGATTTGTTCAATTATATGTAAGAGTTTATAAGATGTTCTAAGTCATCATAGCTGGAAATTCTCTAAATCGAGTGGCGCTTATTGCACTCAATTTTTTAAAACCGCATCCTTAGCCAATTATTTGGGTTACGAGTTAAATATTTGAAAATTATTATGTTCTAAATCGTATTAGTAATTACGGAGTGATTTTATGGTAACACCGTAATGTCGATACCATCAAAAAATATAAATAATATTATATAATTTAGTGGGGTCTTGATATTTAAGTAATTATTTTGTTCTTCTCTTATGTAATAGGCGCTCTATTATAATTTATTTATATTTGTGCTTCTATTAAAAATGACACGCGGTCCCCTCTTTTCTTTTTTTCTTTTTCGTTGTGTGCCTAAGGCAGCACACCCATTTTCCATTTTTTTTTTCCTTCTCTTTCCAGGTTTTTTATGTTTTTTTTTTGTGAATTTCTTATTTAATTTTATTTATGGTTTAAAATTATGTCAATTTATTTTTTCCTTCACCGTAAAGTAATTTACATAAAAAGCACTTCGTTGGACAAGTCCAACTACACGATGTACAATACCGAATCATAATATCGTTATCGTAATGAAAAATTTAGTAGTTCAGAATTCGATGCATTGAATACCGTACTGAATTTTTGACATACCAAATTTATGTCGATATCGATACATATTGTTACTGTATCTATTTATTTGTATTTTCAGTAATTTTTTAGTTCGAAGAATACAGTATTTTGATATGTTTTCCAATCTCTAAGTCCAATAATATAAAACAAAATGGAAAGAAACATACAAGAAAAACAGAAGAAGTAATTTGGGGAATTAAAAATGAAAAGAAAAGTGAAATGGAAAAAGGAAAAAATAAAGAATAGGCACGTTGATTTTTTGTATTGAAATTGAAGTTGTTTTCATTAAAGAGAGAATGTAATTAATGAGGATTTGAAAAGTTGTTATGAGACTAATGATTTTTTTTTACGTGAAAGATAAAATTATGTATTATGACATTTTAGCCCTTTATATTTAGTCTAAATTTAAAAATAATTCAATTGTCAAGATTCAGAAATAGAGCATCTAATGGCTGAAACAATGTAGTGCGGTACCATCGTGACATCAAAGTTGGACTCGTAATTATCATAATGAAGATTTGATTGTAACTCAATTGGTAGAGCATTTTGTAATAATCAAATGATTAATATTTATTAACCTCACGCCAACCAAAAAATATACTAAGAAAATAGTAATTGTGATGATAATAAGGATAATTATTATTATACCTAAAATACTTACTTCTTAACTTGGATAGAAATGATTAACTAAAGTTAACTATTGTTTATATAGATCATTTTAGTTCAAAGTAGTAGCATCTGGAGTAATTTTTCCTCGATCATTGCCAATTGGTGCTCTTCATTGTAAGTTTAATCACACGAGATTATACCCTTAAACATGCATCTTAAAACTTCACGATTTTCACATTTAATTGTGATATAAAATTAGGGCACTGCCCTTAAAGCACAATGGATTAATTTGTTGATGCTTCAAACAAAATGATTGATGGAAGGAACTGATTTCTCCCTCTTGACAATACATCTCTTTTAGAACAAAGCACTCATCAATTAGGTGATAGAAATATTTTAACTCTGTTATCTTTTATAAGTGACTATGGGACCAGTTCCTAATAGGATAGGATTGGGATTATATTGCACTTAAGATTGTTATTCATTCACGGTATATCAACGTAAAAATCATATCCTATCAGATATGCACTGATGCAAAAGTGTCACGACTACACAAGATAATCTTCTATCGAAGCGTTGATTCACAGAAGAATACCGCAAGATAGGAAAATATTAGGGTAACCCTAATGAATATTCATAACCAACTGAAAACTAACAATGTCTTACAGCAAATAAAAATACCCTCCAAAACTGGTTAAACATAAGAAAAACCCACACGAACAATTGTCCAACATAAAATAACATAAAGCTGAATAAAATTAAACAAACTAAAGGGTTCGAGACTTGACATTATCAAGCGCAATAGGATCCATCTTGCCGAGGTAAAGCATGGCGGCTTCATCTCCATCCTGCACTGACCAAAACCTATCTGGAACATTATTTATTTAAGCCATATTTATACCTAAATATCTCAATAATTTAATTTGATGGCACATGGGCCACAAAATCTTACATTCTCTCACTTGACCAAAGTGACAAAACTAAACTTCCACGATTCAAATAATAATATAATTTGCACAACATAGAGATAAGTATCAAATTCACTAGTCAGATCGTAATGTCGATATCAAGTATAGACTAACACGAGTTATAGCGGGTTCTATATCATTACACTCGATATAGTTCTTTTCATGTACCACAATATTAGTTTTATACTCAATATGACTCATAATTTCAATAGTAGCCCACATTAATAGCTCGATTAGAGACTAAATCCTATCAAACTTTATGTCAATATTCATGTATTACATTAATGACACAATATGATATCATTTAGTCTCGGAAACAACATATAAGAGAGCTCAAAGTGTCAATTCCACGCCATAAGTACAATAAGACTTTTCAATAATGCTCAATCATACGACATGTCCAAGCTTCGAAGGCAATCCTTTAGTTAATGGATCCATAATCATAAGATTGGTGTTAACGTGCTCAATTGACACTTTTATATCTGAATTCTTCTTTGACGTCAAGATACTTTTATTCCATATGTTTGACATCTTTGAAATACTTCTCATTTTTAGAGAAGAATATTGATGCGAAATTATCACAATAAATTTTCAGCGGCTTGGTAATAATGTCGACATCATTCAAATCCTAAAATAAAGTCCCGCAACCAATAATCTTGAATTTTGGCCTTACATCATGCCACAAATTCAACTTTCATAATGGATGCAGCAACTACAAACTGCTTCACACTCGTTCATGAGATTGTTCCTTTAACAAATAGGAACAAGTAGCCAAATGTTGATTTTCGAGTATCAACACATCCGACATAATCTGAATTTGAATATCCAATCACCTTTAAATGATCAGATTTTCGATAAGTAAGCATGCGATCTTTCATTCCTCATAAGTATCTGACTACTTTCTTTACAACTTTCTAATGGTGCATTCGTGGATTGCTTTGATAACAATCAAAACATTCTAGCCTCGTACAAGTTTGTGCATACATCAAGCTACCAATAACTAATGCTTAAGGAATATATTGCTCATGTTCTAATTCATTATTTGGACATTGTATAACACTGAATTTAAAAGTTTTACTTAGTTAAAAGTGTAATCTAAAATTGTTACAATTTAAAAGTTTTACGTTCAAAGCGCTACATATTTCAAAAGTGTTACACGAAAGAGTTACATATTCGCAGATTACACAAGTGTTATAAGAAAGTGTTACATATTCATAAATGTTACAAAAATGTTACATAAAGTCAAAATTTTAAAAATATAACAAAAGAAATGTTACATAAAGCCATTTATATTGTAGTGATAAGGAACACACAGACTTCCAATGATTATTGATCAATTTCCAAATTTGGGGTATCGAAGAAGAAGAAGAATTAGACTGACATAGAAAAAGAGAGAAAGCATTATATTGTTTGTTAGGGCTGCCTTGACAGCGAAAATTGAATTTCCAATTTTCCCAAATCACCTCAACAAGAAATTGAAGCATTTAATCATTAAAAACTACTCCCTTCGTTCCACCTTATTTTGCACATTTTTCTTAAACGGTCGTCCCATCTTATCTTGCACAGCCTAAAAAATGAAAGTTATAACATAATTTTTACCCTCAAAATCTCCACCCTCAATTTACCTTTGAAAAGTCAACAAACAATCAAAAAACAATTTTTCTTAATACCCGTGTCGATCCCCCTGTGCAAGATAAGTCGGGACAGAGGAAGTATAATTTATTTACAAATTATGAAGAATTCCTTTCCCCGATTCATCTGCAATTGTTGTGATACGTAAAATTTCATTTCCTTGTAAAAAGTATCAATGAATCATGATAAACATATCAATTGCATATACCAGGTATTGAGTTATATAATATATAATGCCTTGTAAGAAAAGTTTTGAACGTGATTTTTGAAAGATATGGACTAGATTAGGATATGTGGGCTTTATTAATTAATAAGTCAGACTAATTAATTAATTAAATGGACATGGATATTAGGCCCATAAACCTAGGGTTATATGGTACTATATATACATATTCTCTATAGTAGAGAATTAAGGGTTTTTATTAGATAAAAATTGAAGGCACTATAGAATTTGATAAGTGATTTCCTAGCGATCACTTATCGAATAATTGTACCGAGGATAGTTCCTGCATAATTGTACCGAGGATAGTTCCTGCGGCGGACGATATATACGCGTGGATACCTGAAGTGGTGAATCAATCGCACAATTCAGTCCGATCAATTACGCAATAAGTAAGTTGTTCCAACTTTAGCGTAATTTATGCTCAACGTTTAATTCACTTATAAATCACGATCAATATTCTCGACTGTTTATTCCGCTGCGTACATTAGATGTTGTCGAGAATTACTAACTGTGGTATCAGAGCCCGAGGCTTGATTTTATAATTGAAATTGATTTAATTAATTTTGGATTAAAATTTTCATAAAATAATATTCTGTTTTTTATTTCGAAATTGGTTTAACAATTTATTCTGTATATTGTTGAATGTAATTTCCAACAAAATTTGTGACACCTGTTTGAAAAACAATTAAAAATTCTGAAAGTTTTGAAATTGTTTCAAAAATAATATTCTCGACGTCAACTCCTTTTGGATTTGTTCGTCGACCACGACGGCGGCAGCCGCTGCGCTGCTGCGCGAGGCGACGACGGGTCCGGGACTTGATACTGCTGCGTTAACGACGCCGTTCGTCGACATTGGCGGCTACTGCTACTGCTCACGGATGCGGCGGCGGCGGTATTGTTGTTGTGCCGCTGATATACTTTGATTAGACAGTTCCGGTGGCGGCAGCGGGGTGCACGGCACTGCTGCTGCGCTACTGGTGGTCTTGCTAGCGACCAACGACAGCGGCGGGACAGTTTGCTGCTGTTACGCCCTGCTGTCTTCGACGGCGGTGGCGGGCTGCTGCTGTTGCACGGTCGCTGCTGCTGCGTGGCGTTTGACGGCTGCGGCGGTGGCGACTTACGGTGGCGCCAGCATCGTGGTCGTTGACGGCCAAGGGGCAGCAGACTGTGCCAGCCCAAAACCCTTTGGGCTGGGCTGGATTCCGAGACAAGGCTTGGACTTAATCTGGAATTGGGTCAGTTTTAAACTGGGCCTGATTTATTTTGGGCCCAGTAGTATATTAAAAAAAAAAAAAATTGATTTTGTTTAATTAATAAAATTAGATTTATTAATTAGATTAATTCTTAAGACCCAATTATAATATTAATTTGTTAATTAGATTAATAAATCTTATTATTATTGTTTTGAATAATAATAATAGACTTATACATTTATGTTAATTTGAAATTAACATTAAAGTATACTTATATTAATTTAGAATTATTATATTTACCTAATTGATTAATATTAATTAGATTAATAATTTTAATAGTATTATTATTTTGAAAGAATAATACTAGACTTATATATTTATATTAATTTAGAATTAATATTAAAAGTATATATATATATATATATTAATTTGGAATTAATATATTTAATTTTAATCCACATTTAATTAAAGAATAAAATTTTAATTGGATTAATAATTTTATTCGTTGAGCATTTATTTGATATTATGTGATAAGCTATTATTTGATTTTATGCTTATTCAATTTAAATTATAGTAATTTAAGACCGCTTTTATGTTTGGGTAGGCGGCGCCCAATACATGCAGTCTGCGACATTATGTATGGGTAGGCGGCGCCCAAATTTGTGTGGTCCGCATTTCTTATGTCTGGGTAGGCGGCACCCAGTAATTGCGTTTAATTTAATATTAGATATTAAATTTAACAATTAGTATCACATATAAAATCCCCACTAAAACCAAGTCTTATTTAGAAATAAAAGCGTCGTCCATCATAATTGTCTGAAATTCTTAATCTCTTCGTCCAAGAGTTTTACACCAAAGTGTTTACTCTAAAACGACGAGGTTGGGGCTCATTCATAGATGCATGGTTGGCATCGTGTGATGGAATTGACTTGCTTAAATTATTTTGTGACACCAAAGCGACCAAAATAGTTTAAGGACGCAAATGTTAATTGGATTAATAAACGAAGAATTGCAAAATTGTTGTTGCAATTGGCTTAGAGGCCTACCTAGTGATATTATTGCAGTCATCAGCCAAAGTAGAGGCTGCAGTAATGTAGACTTGGATCTTGCACCACTAAGATTTATAATTGTTGTAAATCCATATTTTGTGTTTGGGGGCGCAAAATATGTTAAAATTAGTGGGAGCTAATCATTACAATAAAACTCTTGTTTTGATTAGTGATATGAATGTGATCTTTGTTTACTTTATTCTGATTTATTTTCCCATTTTATTATTTTCTCGTCAGATAAAATGTCATTTTTGGCTTATAAATGTTTGATGGAAACAAACAAGTTGACTGGGTCAAACTTTACAGATTGGCTCCGTTGTTTGCGATTGGTGCTAAGGCAAGACGAGATTGAGTATGTCTTGGACAAACCAATCAGTGTCATCCCTGACAAGAATTCTCCTGAGTACGCTACGTTTGACGGAGAAGCTCATAAGAAACATGTTGAGGATGCCACATTGGCTCAATGCTTAATGTTATCCTCTATGAGTATTGAACTGCATAAGCAACATTGGAGCATGTTCCCTTATGAGATGTTGAAACACTTGGAGAGTCTGTACGCTTCAGAAGCTCAGACCATGGAGTATGAGATACTCAGAGATCTCCTCAAGTGTAAGCTTCATGATGGGGGCCAGGTTTCTGAACATATACTGAAGATGATCGGATTGATTGAGAGGTTGGAATCGATTGGAACGAAGCTACCCTCAATTGTCAATAAATCTGATTTTGCAGTCTCTTCCAAATTCATTTGAAAACTTCATAGTGAATTTCAACATGAGCAACACGAAGGCAACACTGCCAGAGCTTCACAACATGCTCAAGACCTATGAATCATCTACTTCTAAAGGCAACTCTGTGCTCATGGTGAGCTCTTCTGTGAGATCTTCCAAACAAAAGAATAAGCAGAAGAAGAGGAAGAAAGCATCTAAGGATGCAGCCTTGATGCCTAAGAGTGGAGGGGTTCAAAAGAAGCCGATAATACCAAAGGATGAGTGTCTGTTCTGCAATGAGAAGGGGCACTGGAAGAGAGACTGCCCGAAGTTCAAAGCACATGGTGCATTGGATGAGAGCTTAAGTAGTTTATTTTGTACGTTGAAAGTAGATTAGATTAGATCTTCCTTCGGGATATAAATTAGATTTATATAATTGATATTTTGTTCTTTAGATTTCAAAGAATATTATTTCCATTCGAATATTAGACATTTATGACTTTTTCTTTCTATTTTGCAAACAGTAGATGCTTGTTTTGCTTAATGGATTGTTTTAAGGAAGTGTCTTTCTTTTGAATGGAATATATATACTTGAATGTGAACAAAATATTCTCAATGTACAAGAACAAACAGCCTGAGCTAAGTAATATGAATAATAAAACCTACCTGTGGCACTGTAGACTTGGTTATATCAATGAGAAAAGAATAGCAAGATTGAGAAAGTTAGACTATCTCACATCATTTGATTTCGAATCATATGGTGCTTGCGAATCTTGTCTCAAAGGAAAGATGACAAGTTAACCACTTCTGGGAAAAGGGTTACGTGCCAAGGTTGTGCTCGAGTTGGTCCGCACACCGCCGTTCCAACTGAAGCAATAGGCGAATATTCGTACTTCATAACTTTCACTGATGATTTTTCAAGGTATAGATATGTGTATCTCATGAAACACAAATCTGAGGCCTTCGAGAAATTTAAGGAGTTTAAGTTAGAAGTTAAGAAACAACTTGGAAAAGTATTAAGACTCTCCGATCAGATCGAGGAGGGGAATACTTAAGTCGAGATTTTCTTGATTACTTGAAATCACATGGAATCCGATCAGACTGGACACCTCCGAGTACACTACAGATGAATGGAGTATCCGAAAGGAGAAATCGAACTTCATTAGATATGGTTCGATCCATGATGAGTTTCACCAGTCTTTTCTTATTCCTTTGGGGTTATGTCTTACTAACCGATGGTTATGTTCTGAATAGAGTTCCTCTTGAATCGGTCACGCAAATACCATAAAAGTTATGGTGTGGCAAGGAGTCGAGTCTTAACCATATGCGGACCTGGGGTTGTCCTGTTTTGTTAAGAAGATGATGACTGATAAATTGGAGACTAAAAGTGAGAAATGCTATTTTGTGGATATCCTCGGGAAACTAAGGATATGAATTCTACTGCCCTGGAGATCACCAGGTGATAGTTCCAAGAATGTGGCGTTTCTTGAAGATAATTATATCTCCGAGGAACAAGGTCACAACAAGGTAGATCTTGAAAAGATTCAAGAACCACAAAAATAACATAGAGGACGAGGTCTTGTCCAATGGAGTGGACAAGAATTCAGTGGGAGTTTTCGATGATCTTTGAGAGGGGAAATGACTCTTAGAGGGTCACCTCAAGACAATGAGATGCATTAAAACAAGATATTGTATCAAACCCGCAAGATAACATATATAGAGGATGAGGTCTTGTCCAATGGAGTGGACAAGAACTCAGTGGGAGTTTTGATGATCTATTGGGAGGGGAAACAACTCTTAGAGGGTCACTTCAAGACAATAAGATGCATCAAAGACAAGATATTGTATCAGTCCCATCTCAAGCGAATCATAGTGAAATTCTTGAGAATATTCTAAAATGTTGAAAACCAACTCACAATCAGAATAAACCGAATGAACCAACGCAAAACCAACTCAATAGGCCTCAAAGGAATCGTCGTGCATCTGAAAGACTAAATCTATTGGTTGAGAACCAAGATGATGAGGTTGATTCAGAAGACGACGAACCTAGGACCTATATTTATTATTTGCAACAGATTGAATGTGATGATATATCGCCACCAATATGAAGAGTTTCATTGCATCCTCAATACTGTCTCTAATTTATTTTTGTTCTCCAGCATGAGATATAAAAATTATATGAACCATAAAAGGAAGTTGGCAAAAAGCTAATAACATTTTGGTGGGTCCCTCAACATTTACCTAAGTCATTTTTGCATCATGTAAAAAATATAGTTGTATCAATACGATGGTTGCACACTAAAAAAATCCTATGTTATATAATAAATAATATATTATACTAAAACAATTAATATAATGTATAAATCATATGGTTTGATTGTATAGATGGGATATATTATATAGATAATATTGCTTGGAAAATGAAAAAAAGAAAAACAAAAAATCATAGTTAGTAAGAAAATAAGAAGCCATTTATTGGCCATCAATGAGCATACAATGAAAAAGAATGACATATTTAATAAAGCCACCATTAATTAATAATTAATTTTATTTTAACTTTAACCCAATGGTACCCTACTAAAGAACCAAAATGAACTAAACATCTGGAAATATTTCATTGAACGAAAATTGTTTTTACAGAGAGAAAGGAATTCTACATTCTTGTGAAAAGATTGATTCAGCAAAGTAAGTATTCTAACTCCCTATTCAACTATTTATATCTAATAACAGAAAATAACTAACCTAACTAACTTAACTAACTTTGATATTAATAGATTGGGGTATCGATATCCCCGTTGCACCATTGAGTCCTCCAACTTTATTATTAGAGGCAAAATGTCACAAATTAGTCGACTCAATAACTCGGATGCAAGTAATAATATATTTGTAACAGTAAAAGTAGTCTCAAATGCACTGTAAATATGTATTGCAACAACTAACTGTCTCTAAAAGTAGTTTTAAAATTGTCTCAAATAATTTATAGAGAAATTTGTGACAACAAGTAGTGACAAATAACTTCTTATTAGTGACCACAATTATAGTCTCAATTAATATAATACGAAAAAATTTCTTTTGTTGTGGTGAAATTGATTTCTTTTTATTTGTATCTCAATGAGTTTCTGAATAGACTATCCCAAATGTACATATATAGACATACAACACTTTAAGTTACACATTAATTCACAAAATCAATCATGGAATTAAAGACGTAATTTAATGCTCAAAATCTCACCATTTCACATCTTTTACATCTGTTTGTCTACTAATTATATGTAGCATTAGTTACTTTTCAAAAAAGAATTATTCACTTACTCAATTACAGAAATAGTACTCAACCAGTTCATGAACTCTTCACTAGGCTTAACAAATTAGAAAAGTCAAATATACAAGTTAATTTCATAAATATGATCATATCTGACAAGTATTTTGAAAGGTTTATAATGTAACTAGAATTTCTAGTCGCGTGATGTTTAATTTAAAATATATTTGTTGGTAAGAAAATCAAAGTTAAACAATCAAAAAATAAAATTGAATAACTTAATTGTTGTTAAATAAAATAATATTAAATCCTCTAGTAACTTAATTGTTTTGTTTTATGCTACTGTATGCTCTCTCCGTTTCAAAATAAATGTCATTATATCATTTCTTTGAAAAATTAAAGATTGATAAAAATGACAAATATATCCATACACTACAAGAAAAAAGGGCATTTGTCACTAGTTTTTTGCAACTACAAAGTAGTTACTAAAAATAACACATTTTGTAACTACTAGAATATTTAATACAATTTTAACCAAATTTGCTACAATATGACAAACTCTTTTGCAACTACTTGTAGTTACAAATATATTAGTAACTACAAAGTAGTTGCAAAAAATAGTTACAAACAAAAACACTTTTTGCATCTTATTATAAGTGACTACTCTATAGTGACTACTTTTAGATATTTAGTTACTAAAAATATTATTGTAACTACTCTCTATTTTTTGTAACTACAATTTGTAGTGCCAAAAAGCCTTGTTTCTAGTAGTAATACAAAATTTATTTAATTTGGTATGTTTTGTGGAATAAGTATAATTAACTAAATTAAGTAGGTTGTTTAAGGTAAACTTGGAAGAATTGTGATTAGTTGGAATAAAATATGGAATTCTATTTGGAATATGTGAGGATTGAGGACTGATATACTCATAATCCGGGTCACAAACGGATCAGAAAATCGGATCAGAAATGAGCTAAAAGCTGAAGAAAGAAGAAACTGCCATATGGCAGTTATAACTGACATTCGCAACGGTTTTAGTCAAAACCGTTGTGAAAGGCCGTTGGCAGCAACAGATTTCCTGAATCAGTTTTGGACGCGTTTTTGATTGGTTTCAACTGGTTTTCCTTTCTGAATTCATATATGATGATGTATCTCTCATTTTCAGTCTGTAACACACGATATAGAGGAGTGAGAGAGGATAGATAAGGAATACACTTGGATAGAAGAGTGATTATCATTCTTTGAGTGTTTTTCATTTTTGTTGCTATTGAGTTGCTTCAGTAGCGTTCTTCATCTTGTAACTTTTCTGGGAAGATAATAGAGAGCTGAAATACCCTCCGTGGACGTAGGTCATTCTTGGGCCGAACCACGTAAACTTGGAGTCATTTTATTTCTGTTTTTGTTTCATTGTTTTTGTTTGCTTGTATTGATCCAATTGTTTGTTAAACCCACAACAATTGGCGCCGTCTGTGGGAAGATTGCGAACTGGAGCGGATCAAGGAGTTGACAATGGCAGCAATGAAGTACGACGTTGAGAAATTCAATGGCAAAAACGATTTTGGTCTGTGGCAGCTGAAGATGAAGGCTCTCCTCGTTCAGCAGGGTCTTGCAGGGGCTCTCAAGGGCATTGATGGCTTCTCTGATAAAATTCGGGCCAGTGAAAAAGCAGATTTGTTGGATAAGGCACATTCTGCCATTATCCTGTCCCTGGGAGATAAAGTCTTGCGTGAAGTGTCCAAAGAATTGACAGCAGAGGCTGTCTGGAACAAGCTTGAGGAACTTTACAAAAAGAAGACCATGGTGAATCGTTTGTATCTAAAACAGAAGCTGTACTCATTCAAGATCCAAGAAGATAAGGCTATAGATGATCAACTGGAGGAGTTCAACAAGTATCTTGATGACCTTGAAGGGGTTGATGCCAAGATTGAAGATGAAGACAAAGCCATCCTATTGCTCAATGCATTACCAAAGTATTATGAGCATCTCAAAGATGCCATGATGTATGGAAGGGAAACAAAAATATCCCTGGAAGAGGTTCAGACCGCTCTGAAGGCAAAGGAATTGCAAAGCTCATCTGATGGAAAGAATGACTCTCAAGCAGAAGGGCTACATATAAAACCAGGACAGTTTCATAAATTCAAGAAACCTTCAACAGCAAATGGTGTGGGAAAACAACCGCAGCAGTCAAAGTCAAAAGGTGTTGGAGGAAAGGAAAACAGAAAGTGTTTCCATTGCAAGAAGCCAGGTCACCTCAAAAAGAACTGTTTTGAATTCAAAAGAAAGAAGGCAGAAGGTTCAAGCAAACCAAATACAGCAGATTTGGCACAAGGAGAAGAAGATGCTGATGTCTTGAACATTGTTGAAGGAAGGACAGAAACCAAGTGGATTCTGGACTCAGGATGCAGCTTCCACATGTGTCCTAATGCTAGTTGGTTTCATAGCCTCAAGATACACAAACAGGGCTCAGTAATGCTAGGAGATGATCATGCATGTCACATTGAAGGCATTGGTGATGTCAAGCTCAAGATGCATGATGGTTCGGTTAAAATCCTGTCCAATGTAAGATATATCCCCATGCTGAAGAGAAACCTCATCAGTCTTGGGACTTTAGAAAACAAAGGATGTAACTTCAAATCAATGCAAGGGCAATTATTTGTGTATAAGGGTTCAAAATTGGTGATGAAAGGCATCAAGAAAGCAAGCCTCTACTATTTGATTGCAGAAACTCTGATAGGAGATGTAAATAATGTTGCTGTTGAAGATTCCCATTTGTGGCACAAAAGACTTGGCCATATGAGTGAAACAGGCATGAATGAGCTACTGAAACAAGGGATTATCAATCACAAAGGGAGGTTCCAAGTACAGAATTGTGAGATCTGCATTCTAGCAAAGAGCAAGAAGTTGCCATACCCCAAAGGTAAACACACTTCACAACACCCCCTTGACTATGCTCATTCTGATCTTTGGGGGCCTTCAAAGGTAGAAACAATGGCAGGTGGAAGATATTTCTTAAGCATCATAGATGATTATTCAAGAAAGCTATGGATTTACATACTAAAGAATAAGTCTGATGCTTTTAATAAATTCCAAGAATGGTGTAAAGAAGTTGAGATGGAGAAAGAGTCAACACTGAAGTGCCTAAGGACAGACAATGGTTTAGAATTCCTATCTGAAGAATTCCAGAAATTCTGCAAAGAAAAGGGCATAAAGAGACACAAAACTGTCCCTGCTCATCCTCAACAAAATGGAGTAGCTGAGAGGATGAATAGAACAATTTTGGAAAGGATCAGATGCATGTTAATAGAGTCTGGAATGCCAAAAAGATTCTGGGGAGAAGCTGCTGTTACTGCAGCATACCTGATAAACAGAAGTCCATCCACTCCAAACCAGTATGTAACTCCATATCAGAAATGGAGTGGAAACCCACCAGAATGTTCACACTTGAGACCTTTTGGATGTCTTGCTTATTCTCATGTCAAACAAGACAAATTGGAAGCAAGAGCATTGAAGTGTATAATGTTGGGGTATCCACAAGGAGTAAAGGGATACAGACTATGGTGTTTAGAATCTGGGATGAACAAAGTGATCATAAGCAGAGATGTGAAGTTCTGTGAAGAGCAAATGCCAATGAAACCAAAACCAAGTGCTCCACTGGAAGTGACAGTAAAGAATACAGGTACATAGCTCAAGGTGGAGCAGGATGACATAGATGGAAAGTCAGAAACTGATGAAGACACAGAATCAATCCAAGAAGAAATTGACTCTGAAAAGAATCAATACCAATTGGTGAGAGACAGAGAAAGGAGGGTTATAAAACCTTCCTCCAGATATGGCAGTGATTACCTCACTGCATATGCCTTAAGTGTTGCAGAAGAAACAGAATATTCTGAGCCAAGAAACTACAGAGAAGCTGTTAGCAGTAGTGACAGAGAAAGCTGGATCATTGCCATGCAAGAAGAAATTGACTCTTTGGAAAGAAATGGGACATTGATACTGGTAGATAAACCTGCTGGACATAAACTTGTTAGCTGTAAATGGATCTTCAAGAAGAAAATAGAATTTAGTGGAACAGAAAGGATAAGGTTTAAGGCCAGATTGGTTGCCAGAGGTTTCACTCAAAAGGAGGGAATAGATTACAATGAGATCTTTTCCCCTGTAGTGAAACATTGTTCCATAAGAATGCTTCTAGCAATGGTTGCACAGATGGACTTAGAGTTGGAGCAGTTGGATGTCAAAACTGCATTTCTACATGGTGAGCTTAAGGAGACTATTTTCATGCACCAACCAGAGGGTTTTGAAATGCCAGAAAGTGCAAACAAGGCTTGTCTACTCAAAAAGTCTTTATATGGTCTTAAGCAAAGCTCCAGACAATGGTATATAAAGTTTGATGAGTGTATGAAAAAGATTGGATATACAAAATCAAAGTATGACAATTGTGTTTTCATGAGGAAATCTGGGGATGAAATTTTAAGTTTCTTACTGTTGTATGTGGATGATATGCTTGTAGCAAGCAGATATCAATCTGAAATAGAAAGGCTCAAAACAGATTTACAGAAAGAGTTTGAAATGAAGCAGCTTGGAGAAGCAAGAAGGATCTTGGGTATGGACATATGCAGAGATAGAAGAAGAGGATTGTTGTGGCTTGAGCAGAGAAGTTATGTTGAGAAGATTCTTAACAAACTCAAAATGAATGAAGCAAGGCCAGTAACAGTCCCTTTAGCACAGCATTTCAAGCTAACAGAATCACAGAAGCCCAGAACTGAAGAGGAAGAACAGGAGATGTCAAAGGTCCCTTATTCAAATGCTGTTGGCAGCATAATGTACCTAATGGTGTGTTCTAGGCCTGACATATCTCATGCAGTTAGTGTTGTTTCCAGATATATGTCCAATCCTGGAAAGCAACACTGGGAAGCACTCAAATTTATGAGGTATTTGAGAGGGTCTGCAGCTAGAGGAATTATGTTCAGGAAAGTTGATGGTTTGCAGGATGCTGTGAAAGGCTATGTAGATTCAGACTATGCAGCAAATTTGGATAGCAGGAAGTCTCAATCTGGTTATGTATTCACATTGTTTGGTGCAGCTATCAGTTGGAGGTCCATGTTACAGTCAGTGGTGGCATTAAGCACTACAGAAGCAGAGTATATGGCAATGACTGAAGCTGTAAAGGAGGCAGTGTGGTTAAGAGGTATGATTTCTGAGTTTGGAATAAAGCAGCAATCTGTAACAGTGATGTGTGACTCCCAGAGTGCTCTTCATCTAGTAAAGCATCAAGTCTATCATGAAAGACCAAAGCATATTGATGTAAAGCATCATTATGTAAGAGATATTATTGAGAAGGGAGATGTGAATGTGAAGAAGGTAAGCACGAAGGAGAATGCAGCTGATATGCTTACCAAAGCTTTACCAACAGACAAGTTCAGTTATTGCTTGGATTTAATCCAAGTGGTCCAATGCAACTAAGGAGAGCAATATTGCAGGAACATGTTCAAGTTTGAACATGGTTGAGGGGTTTTTTCATGTTTGATATTTCAAGATTGGTTGTTTTGAGGTGGAGTTTATTCGTATATAAGTCAGGTGGAGATTTGTGAGGATTGAGGACTGATATACTCATAATCCGGGTCACAAACGGATCAGAAAACCGGATCAGAAATGAGCTAAAAGCTGAAGAAAGAAGAAACTGCCATATGGCAGTTATAACTGACATTCGCAACGGTTTTAGTCAAAACCGTTGTGAAAGGCCGTTGGCAGCAACAGATTTCCTGAATCAGTTTTGGACGCGTTTTTGATTGGTTTCAACTGGTTTTCCTTTCTGAATTCATATATGATGATGTATCTCTCATTTTCAGTCTGTAACACACGATATAGAGGAGTGAGAGAGGATAGATAGGGAATACACTTGGATAGAAGAGTGATTATCATTCTTTGAGTGTTTTTCATTTTTGTTGCTATTGAGTTGCTTCAGTAGCGTTCTTCATCTTGTAACTTTTCTGGGAAGATAATAGAGAGCTGAAATACTGACACGTCGGTTTCTAACCTAGTGTTCCGCAAGTGTACGGATGTAGGTGTAGTAACGATTATCAAGGTCGATCCCACAAGGAATAGTTTTAGGTAGTTTGATACCCTAATACTCTAGGAATGTCCTAACTAGATACTAAGTTTTAAAGGTTGATTTTACTAATTAAACTACTCAATTAAATATAACTCCAAACTTAGGAAACACGAAAACTAACAATCAAAGAGAAAAGGTATCCTAGGGCTTCGATTTCAGGATATTATTTCAATGTGGAATATGATTAACCTATTAATTTACCAATTCTAATGTTTATTAGGCGGCACGACAATAATCTAATCCTTCTCTCGAAGCGATTAAATCGTTGATTAATTAAGCTAATTACCTTCTCGAGTCAATTAAACCTAATAACTCCCAAACGATCCTAAGCCACGGCCTACACAGTCATAGACAACTGCGCTCTATGTTCTAAGTCTGATAACGATTCCCTCCTCTCGAAGCGGAATTGTTAAACTAAATTACTAAATCTAGGTGATCAAGCTAAATTCAGTTTTAAGCACAAACATAGAGATAAAACACATAAAGAACGGAATTAATAGATTTAATCATAAATCAAAACATTGTTATAATAATCCCTACTTTCTAACCCTAGGACACGAATAGCTTAGCTACTCATGCCTAGCAATAATCCAATACAAAATCTTAATAAAAACATTGTAAAGAATTAAACTAGAAAAGAATAAATAAACCCGGATGACTCCGTCTCGATGATCTTCGTCTTCTTTGTCCTCCAAGATGATGTAATTTATGTTCTTGATGATTGATCCCCCCTACTTTCTAGAGCTTGGGGTCCTTTTTATAGAGTTGAGGACGAATCTTGGGGAAGATAAGCTCAAAATCCTATTAAAAATAGGAAATCTTCGCAGAAAAACACTTCTGACACGGCCGTGTTGCTTAAGTGACACGGCCGTGTTGCATTGCACAATCCACTTTTCCAGCAACAATTTGACACGGCCGTGTTGCAGCTGTGACACGGCCGTGTTCCATTCCAGAACCCACAATGCGTTGCAAGACACTTTTGACACGGCCGTGTTGCTTTGTGACGCGGCCGTGTCGGTTCTTGCCCGGTTTTGCTCCTGGACCGGTTCAGGGCGGTTCGGACCGGTTTGAACCGGTTCTTGGACGGTTTTCACTCCTTTGGGCCGGTTTTCACTCTATTTGACTTGTTTCTCCTTCGTACTTCATCCAAATGGCATAAAAATACCTAATTATCTTCAAAACAAGTCGAAACACGTCAAATGGCCCAAATATTATAAATATCAATAAGTGCTGGTCAAATATACACGTATATGTCATAAAATATGATCCTAAATCGACCTAAATACATGCATAAATAACGTGTTATCAAACTCCCCCAAACTTAAACTGTTGTTCGTCCCGAACATCATACAAAAAGACACAAAGAAGACAAGTGATTATGCATTTTGTTTAGGGCGATTAGACGATGAATTCAGTTTCAGTTTGATTTTCCTTAAAACAACTAGGCAACACAATTCACTTGAGCATATGCGATAACGCGAAAATCAACTACTCTCGAGACTTTGAACTTTCGAATCATTCAACCCTCACCGGGTGAGTGTTTCACTCATCTCTCAAGTGTTTAGGCTAAAATAATGTTCACTCATATTGAATTACATGCAAAGCCTACCATATGCTTGCCAATCGTCTACACTAGACCTCGTACTTGATATGCGTGACAAAAGATCAAAAAGGTCTTTATTTTGGTTGTAATGTGGGCTTAAGGTAAGGTGGAATACATTTGGATATAAGTGACTATTCATTGGACTAATCAAGTTACGTCTAACCCGACTACCCCTCAATACAATCACTCAACCTCACTCTTCAAATTTCAGCAAATCACCCCGCAAGTTGACTTCTTCACCTTCCCAAGTCCATACAACTTAAGTGCTTTTCAATTCTGTGGGTACCACATTTTTGGGACTACCCGAATGTTCTAAGCAAATTCACAATTTAAGCACTTTATTTTCTAGCTTCTCCTCTATAATACAACTTTTCTCTTTTTTTTTTTTTTTCTAGGGAGGCCATTCTTCGTTTTTCACCTATCACTTTTCTCTTATTTCCTTCATCTTTTGAAAATATCCCTACTTCCCATTCCTTCCCACAATTTGTTCACCCAAAAATTCCTTCCAATTCTCCTCCCTCTTACTTGATTAATCCAATTAAGGCCAAAAGAGTTAAATCAAAAGGTTTTGGCTGATATTGTTAAGTTATGAATAAATAAAGCTATAAGGCTCAATTGGGCTAACTAGGGACAATTTTTTTCAATATGGGTTAAAGGCAATTTTTCATAGTTCGAACGAATAGGCTTAAACAAAAAATTTGCCTAAGATCATTTCCTACATCACAACATATACTTGACACATTCTTAGTAAAGACTCAAGGCAAGTTCTAGAGACTAGTACACATATTCAATCAAATTCACACCGAAAGAAAGTATATTACTCCGAAAATTGGAGTATAATTAGGCTCAAATTCTCACAAGGTAAATTTTGATTGAATATTCTCAGTTCAAGCTCAATTTCGTCTCAAAACACCTCTCATGCTCTATTATGTGCCATTTTTTCATCTAAATCATCTCATCATTAACTATTCATCATCCATCTTTCCCTATTATTCTCTTTTTATTTTTTTTCACTTGTTACCTATTTCCGGGTTTTATTATTCTTATGACTCTAAACTAAAACACTAATAAGACTCTAAACTCTAAACTCCTAAGACTCAACATGGAAACACTATGCAATCAAACTCGGGCTCACAGACCCAACAACACTAATACATCAGAAAAATGGGCTCACAGACCCGGTAAACCAATTTAAACAATAAAAAAAAATCAGCAAAATGGGCACACGGACCCACAATTAACAGCACGAAATTCGAACGAGGTAAATCAAAACTATAAATATAGCTGCCAAGACGTCCCACGGTCTACCTCCTCCCCCAAACTTGGCTGAAAGCCAATGTTTGGAGGAAAAACGTGGTACGCCTTGGTGCTAACTTACAAATCGTTTCGACGACGGCTTTTTGAAACCCCTACGAGCTCCGAAATCGTGCCATTTTGCTGCTTACTGAATCTTGGTTCGGCCGTCTCCGCATCGCGTTCTGAATTTTTGCATTTTTTTCTGCTGAAGTATTGACACGGCCGTGTTGAATGTTGTGACACGGCCGTGTTACTTTTGAGCCAAAATTGATGTTTTTGGGCCGATTTTGACACGGCCGTGTCGGTTGTGTGACACGGCCGTGTTGCATTCCAGTGTGAATTCGTGTTTGGAGCTTGGTTTTGACACGGCCGTGTTATAAGGCTGACACGGCCGTGTTGCTGTTGAACCAAAATTTGGGTTCTAGACCTGATTTTGACGCTGCCGTGTCGTTTGTGTGACACGGCCGTGTTGCATTCCAGTGCTGAAAACACTTTCCAAGTGCTTTTTTACGCGGCCGTGTCCATAGTGCGACACGGCCGTGTTGCATCTTCTGCTCCTTTTAACGCGATTTTTCTGTCTTTTCGACCCCCTTTTCTTGCAACACTCGTCCATGTTGATTCCTAAAAACATAAAACACTAAAACACACGTAAAACATAAAATTAACGCAATAAAAAATATAAACATAAAACATTAAACATCGGGTTGCCTCCCGACAAGCGCTTTGTTTTATGTCTTCAGCCGGACGTCCTTTTCCTATCAACCTTCTTCTAGCCACCCCGAGTTGGAAGTTTTCTGAACACTTAAAGAGCTATTTGGGGCACGAGGATTTTCTATAGCAGCTGGGGTAGTGTAAATAATGCTACAATTGTGCCTACCCCTTAGACCCGATTTATGTATTTTGAGTGTGATTATTTCGTTTTGAACCCGAAAAACCAACTCCCCTTTAGGTACATCTATTAGTGCTTGGCTAGTCGCCAAGAAGGGTCTTCCTAAGATAAAAGGGAATTCATCACTCCCTTTCATGTCAACAACTAAGAAATCACTAGGGAATTCAAAATTTAGCACTTTTACCACTACATCCTCTGCTACTCCCAACGGCGTTAATGAAGATCCATCCGCCAATTTGATAGTAGTAAAGGACCGTTTAATTTCCCTTAATCCTAATTGTCTATACTGCTTAAGAGACATCAAATTTATGCTAGACCCTAAGTCACACATGACATTATGAAATTCATGACTACCAATTGAGCAAGAAATAGTAAAACTCCCTGGATCTTTTGCTTTTGTTGCTCTTCTTGGTTTCATGCTTGTGTTTGCGTTCTTCTTGGGCCTGCTCGGTCTCTTCTTTGTCGCCTCTTTTCCATCCTCCCACTCCTTTGCTTTCTCTTTAACTTCGATTCTCTCCTTTAGTGGTTCCTGTTTCACAACAACAACTCTAGATTGCTCTAAAGGATCAAGGTTAGCAAAGAACGAATTTTTAAAACAAAAATCAAAAGACTCATCAAGAATAGGAGATGAAGTTTTCTTATCTATGATTGT
The DNA here is from genome assembly GCA_958295605.1 of Ajuga chamaepitys. Taxonomy (NCBI): domain Eukaryota; kingdom Viridiplantae; phylum Streptophyta; class Magnoliopsida; order Lamiales; family Lamiaceae; genus Ajuga; species Ajuga chamaepitys. The sequence goes on along the minus strand of OY282498.1, from coordinate 1,324,250 downwards.
ATTGACCTCCTCCTTCTCAATGTTTTTGACTTCCTCGCTTGATTCCTTCGCTTCTTGGTCCTTCAAGCTCTCTTCATGCTCCACAATATTGCAGTGCTCCTTCGGGTTAACCACTGTATCACTCGGGTATTGGCCTTGCTTGTGTTGAGCTCCTACTATCTTTATCAGCTGACTCATGTTTGATGTCAACTCTCCAATGCTAGCTTGAGTCTGCACCAACGTGTTCTCGAGCCTCTTGATGTCTGCCCCTTGCCCAGTGATATGCTTGTTTAGCTCCATGAATTTTCCATCCACTTTCTTCTCCAACTGAGCTAACTTTTCATCATACTTTTCGAATTGTGACATCGCGATCTCTTCTTGTGATGGCTTCTTACCGTCATGGATCATGCCATTTGTAACAGCAAATCCGGGTGGCGGATTGAGTGTATTTTGCGCGTTCCCATATGAAAAGTTCTGATGGTTCAGATTCTGAGGGTACTGATTGTACCGAGGCTGATTGTTCTGGAAATTGTTGAAGTTCCGTTGATTCACAAATTTTACTTCTTCAACTTCTTCCGGACCCCCTGGCTGTTGTGCTAACGTCAGATTAGTTAGCAGATTCACCTGGCTCGTCAATGTTGTTACTTGTGCTGTGAGCTTTTCAATTGGCTCATTATTGACGGGCTCGACTTTTTGGACACTCGCTACCCTCCTTGGCATGTTTCTCTCATTCGACCATTGGTAGCTCGTTCTGGCCATCGCGTCCAGGATTGAGAATGCCATCCTCACTGACTTCTCCATCAAACTTCCACCCGCAGCTGCATCCACTTGGTTTCTAGTCGGAGCAAGTAGACCATTGTAGAACTTGCATACTTGCTGCTTCTTGGTGAACCCATGTTGAGGGCAACTCCGGATAAGATCCCGGAATCGCTCCCAAGCCTCTCCGAATGGCTCTTGGTCCAGCTGTTTGAACTGATTAATTTGATTCTGCAAGTCGAGCATCTTGCTCGGTGGAAAGTACTTCAATAGGAACGAAGTGCTCAACTCTTCCCAACTGATGATATCTTCCAAGGAATTGAACCATTGGAGGGCTCTATCCTTCAACGAGAAAGGAAACAATCGCAGCTTAACCTGCTCGTGTGGCACATGGTTTATTTTGATTGTATCTGCCAATCTTCGGAACTTTATCAGGTGAGCGTTCGGATCCTCCATTGCACTTCCTCCATACTGGTTCTGCTGCACTATGTTGATCAGTGCAGGCTTCAGCTCGAAACTATTTGCATTCAGAGGCGGAAGTTGTACTCCTCCTGACTGTTGATTAGGATTCGGCCTTAAACAGTCACTAATAGGTGTATTGTCTTCTTCTCCCGCATCTGGCTCTATTGGAATCTGTCCGTGCTGTTGTGGCAACTGTTGCTGCTGTACAGGTATCTGCTGCTGTATAGTAGTGACGCGATCGTCCAATCGTGCTAAGGCTGTTAGCACTCTATTTAATACTTCATCATTCGGTTGCTGCGGTGGGTTCTCCATCTCAGCTGTGAAGTTTCTTCTCGTTCGGTGTCTGCGAGCTGTCGCTTCAATTTCTGGATCGAAAGGAAGAAGGGTTTCTTTCCCTTTTGATCTGGTGTGCATACGAAGCCTGAAAACACCAAAAACAAGAACTATCGCGTAACACAAAAATTAAATAAATAAAAAAATAAAACGAAAATTAAAATTAAAAATACGAAAAAAATAAAATCTAGTCTAGTTTCCTCCTATTTTTCAAGATAAAAACTAAGCGCTAAATCCTATTCCCCGGCAACGGCGCCAAAAACTTGACACGTCGGTTTCTAACCTAGTGTTCCGCAAGTGTACGGATGTAGGTGTAGTAACGATTATCAAGGTCGATCCCACAAGGAATAGTTTTAGGTAGTTTGATACCCTAATACTCTAGGAATGTCCTAACTAGATACTAAGTTTTAAAGGTTGATTTTACTAATTAAACTACTCAATTAAATATAACTCCAAACTTAGGAAACACGAAAACTAACAATCAAAGAGAAAAGGTATCCTAGGGCTTCGATTTCAGGATATTATTTCAATGTGGAATATGATTAACCTATTAATTTACCAATTCTAATGTTTATTAGGCGGCACGACAATAATCTAATCCTTCTCTCGAAGCGATTAAATCGTTGATTAATTAAGCTAATTACCTTCTCGAGTCAATTAAACCTAATAACTCCCAAACGATCCTAAGCCACGGCCTACACAGTCATAGACAACTGCGCTCTATGTTCTAAGTCTGATAATGATTCCCTCCTCTCGAAGCGGAATTGTTAAACTAAATTACTAAATCTAGGTGATCAAGCTAAATTCAGTTTTAAGTACAAACATAGAGATAAAACACATAAAGAACGGAATTAATAGATTTAATCATAAATCAAAACATTGTTATAATAATCCCTACTTTCTAACCCTAGGACACGAATAGCTTAGCTACTCATGCCTAGCAATAATCCAATACAAAATCTTAATAAAAACATTGTAAAGAATTAAACTAGAAAAGAATAAATAAACCCGGATGACTCCGTCTCGATGATCTTCGTCTTCTTTGTCCTCCAAGATGATGTAATTTATGTTCTTGATGATTGATCCCCCCTACTTTCTAGAGCTTGGGGTCCTTTTTATAGAGTTGAGGATGAATCTTGGGGAAGATAGGCTCAAAATCCTATTAAAAATAGGAAATCTTCGCAGAAAAACACTTCTGACACGGCCGTGTTGCTTAAGTGACACGGCCGTGTTGCATTGCACAATCCACTTTTCCAGCAACAATTTGACACGGCCGTGTTGCAGCTGTGACACGGCCGTGTTCCATTCCAGAACCCACAATGCGTTGCAAGACACTTTTGACACGGCCGTGTTGCTTTGTGACGCGGCCGTGTCGGTTCTTGCCCGGTTTTGCTCCTGGACCGGTTCAGGGCGGTTCGGACCGGTTTGAACCGGTTCTTGGACGGTTTTCACTCCTTTGGGCCGGTTTTCACTCTATTTGACTTGTTTCTCCTTCGTACTTCATCCAAATGGCATAAAAATACCTAATTATCTTCAAAACAAGTCAAAACACGTCAAATGGCCCAAATATTATAAATATCAATAAGTGCTGGTCAAATATACACGTATATGCCATAAAATATGATCCTAAATCGACCTAAATACATGCATAAATAACGTGTTATCAAATACCCTCCGTGGACGTAGGTCATTCTTGGGCCGAACCACGTAAACTTGGAGTCATTTTATTTCTGTTTTTGTTTCATTGTTTTTGTTTGCTTGTATTGATCCAATTGTTTGTTAAACCCACAACAGAATAAAGGATCTTGTTTGCTTTTGTTGTATTAATAAGGTTGTGATAAACAATATTGCTTGGAAACTGCCAAAAAAAAAATAAAACCCTGACTATAAACTCTGCCCCTAAAACATATTCGGCTCAAAACTAAGATGCGTAATCACATGATGCTTAAAACATACTAACAAGTGCACGAAACACACCAATTATGAAAAGAAAAGCAACTTACACGTAGTAAAACTAATGAAAGACGCCTGTCGATTAGAAATCATTAACAATACGAAAATGTTGATGTAAAGCTTACTTGACATACTGTATCTGTGCTAGCGCCAGGGATTGACGAGGTGGTCGGCAAGTGGGCTATCGCGGTTGCTTTTCAATGACTCAGAGTAAGATGTTTGAAAGCCTACAACCTATATTTGATCGAATTAGTTGCAAATAATAAAATCTGGAATAAATATGCACGTTTTCGTGGGATACGCGTTAATAAAAATCAACCATTAATATTTCGAAAAATAAGGCGTTAATAAATACCAACGAATAATATTTCAAAAAATAAGATTAATTATGATTTATGATATCATAATCCCGGAAATAAGTTTGTAGTTAAATAGAGTATTCTCATGTGCACCATACGTACATGCCATTCAAAGTGGGTATCACAATTTATGCTTAAAGGTATCAACTATTGTAATATATTTACCAAGAATAACTTTTTTATGTGATACCTATACCCAAAATTATAATACCTTTAGACATAAACATTATTACATTTTCTCCAAGAGACCTTATTCTTTTAAGACAATGAAGATTATATCTACATTTGTTGCATATAATCTTTTCACATATTTTTCAAATGTTAATAAATCATAAGATAATTTCGGGGTTGTTTTCTTGTTTCAGATTTTGCAAGAGATACAAGATTAATAACTTAGGTCAATAATTTAAGGTCATTATTCTTGGTCCTTGGACTGTGAAAATGCACAATTGAGTTGATCCCTCAAATTATAATTTTAGAAAGTTACAGATCAGCATTGATATTTCTAGTAAAACATTGTCGTGCATATATGTCTAGGTAGCTTTGCAAGGGAAATTTAATTGTGTCGATATGTAAGGAGTGCATTGCAACGATGCAATGCATTGCAAACAACAGAAAGTAGCAACAATATCTACCCAATAATAGTGTTTCCGTTTTTTCACTATGCCTTGCAACGCATCCTATATGCATTGCAAATTAAATATCATATATTTTATGTCTCTGATATCCGTTGCAAAATCAAACCAAATCTTGAGTTAGGAATTAAATATATATACATATATATATAATATATATGTAACAGCCCGATTTTCTGGACTAATTTTAAGTAATTATAAACCCCAAAATCAAGCCATGATATTTAATTTATTTAATTAAATACCATATTTTAAAATCAAGCCATTACGAAAATAGTAATTTAACATAATCATATATAATGTCACAATATTTTACAAAATAAAGTATATTAAAATCAATATTGAAAATATAATTTGTTCAAACCACGCACATCTTAAACATTCCTTCAATCAAATTGACCTTCTAGTATAAATCACTGATAATTTGTTAAGTGTCTAGAAAATGTAAAAACTTATTAAAATATTTCTCAATTATGACTCTAACACATCAATTCATCATAATAATTTTATCAAGTACTCAATTATAATTACGAACTATATAAATCACCTTAAACTCCTAGCATACCATAATTTCATAAGATCTCAACTACCACATACTACAAGTCCAAAACTTCACCATACTTTTGAAATAATGTAAATCCTAAATCATAAACACCATATTGCACACATTTAATTATTAAGTCCAAATAAAAATAATTTATAACTTCATGTCACAATATGCTTTCCGGCTCCACCTCTGCTTCCATTGCTCATTCCATTTCTACCTGAGGTTCAATAATGGGTTGGGGTGAGCTTCCTTCAGCTCGTGGGAGTCACAGTTTATCACAACAATTATATAAACAAAAAGGCATACAATGTAGCAATTTTTATAATGATGCGCTTGTATTAGCAAGACACATAGAGCTAACTTATATTGGCAAGTAGCATATTGATAATGGGCTAAACTTGTATTGGCAAGTAGCATAATGACAATGAGCTAAACTTGCATTGGCAAGTAGCAAATTGAATAATTACTTGTATTGGCAAGTAACAACTTGAAAATAATAGCACACGTAGGCAGTCAAGTAAATATAATTAAAGCGATAAACAATAAACCCCCACCTGGAAAAAGTGTGATGTGTGATATGCAAATGTTTGAACTAGTCCAAAGTCCTAGTCCCGTACTCACGCTTCTCAAATTCTACAATTAATGAAAAATGAGGAATATTTTAATAATGAGTATATAACTCATCTCAACAAGAAAACGTAAGTAAGGAAATGAGAATTAAAGAAAGATTGAAAATAATAATATAATAATAACATCATCATCAGATTGTGAGAACAGGCTACCAATGGTATGGTTGAGGAAACATGAATATATATTGAATGTTGTGATTTTCTTTTTGGAAGCAGTGGGCTTGGTAAAAAATATATTGGCCCAATTTGAAGATAACGTGTTGAAAGTTGGGTTTAGATGAGTATGTGGGCTGGAAACAGAAAGATGGAATTTGGGATTTAGATAGCCTCCCTCCTCCTTTCCATACGGACTGATACACGCCCTCCACCGCCATTGTCCATACGGACTGTTACACGCTCTCCACCGCCATTGTCCATTTTCCTCCTCTTCGTCAAATGCACAGCTACACCCTTAAAATTCTATTTTCTCTTCTCTTTATCGACGGCGGCCGGAGACTGCGGAAAAGTACCGTAGTCGGTCGGATAAGTGGCGGTGGTGGGTCGAAATTGGGTTCAAGGATTGGGGTCGAATTTGCCGGCGGAATTTGCCGGAAAAGTTTTGGGTAAGGACGAGTTGGCTTAAGAAATTCAATAACCAGATTTTGAAGAATTCCTTACCTTCTTTGCTTCTTTGCAGTAGACAGTAAAAGGGAAAGAAAAGATTCTTGTATTTATAAGAAGTAAATACGTATGGTTACAGCTTCCAGTTTTCACCACTCCACTACTCCCACCTTTCACCCACGTTCTCACACCTTACACCCACTAAGAAAATTCCTGTAACTGATATGATATATCTCCATCTACGGTAATATCCTTAATTCTTTGGGCTCAAATTGAGTCAAACCAGTGGTTGGGCCTATACTTTGAACTGATAATACAGATGTATGTGATGATGAGTAGAAAATCTGTTTAAGCAAATGGACCTTAAAATGCGGACTTAGAAAAATATAACTAAAAATTGATGGCCCATTAATTATATATTTGGACTAGACATCCCAAATATAAATTATTAATCACATGAAATGGGTTGGCTTATGAATAAAATAAATGATGATAAAAATAAAATCATATAAAATAGTTTAATAAATAGACGAAAATTCCCGGGCGTTACAATATATATATATAGATATGAGTTATATATTTCATTTTTAACTTAACTTTGAGTATTCTCTCTCTTACTTTTTAATGTACCACTAGTATTTGATTGTACAGTACCAATCTGTGTTCCAAAGAAGAGAGGAAGTATAATTATGGACCTTCAAATTAAAATCTTTAGGTATATAAGAAAAGTTATATAAGTAATTAAGCTTTATCGCCTACCTTTGAATATACCTTGTTTGAACCCTAGAATTCAAAATTCAAATAAATTTAAAGTTAAAATAAAGTTTAATTTCTTCATAGAGATTTTGAATCTACCTTTTGTTTGAACCATAGAACTGAAATTCAAATAAAATAAAATTGAAGTAAAAAATTCTTCATTAGCTGCACATTAATGTAAAAAAAAAAATTGCATCATTGTCACGCAGCGTAACCTATTGTGCACTGCAAAACATCACTATCTCTATTTCTTTTGCAATTCAAAATAACCTAGACAATCAAATATAATTCAAAAGATATATTTAAAAAATTGTATATGTGATAGGAAAACCTAGTAGTTAAAATATTTGTACCCTAACACACTACACGAAAACATGGAATTAAAATTTAAAAAAAAATTGAAAAGGTGTATTCTAACAAAATATATAAGATCTTAAAAACTAACAAGAAAGTATATGACCATATCAAGCCAACAATAATATTTTTCGTCTCAGATGTAGAAAGGAATATAACTTGTTGTGCATTTAATTGTATCCAAACTATGCAAACCAAATTAAGTCTTTTATTGTTTGCAACCATCTTTTGCAATGCAAAATATACACACATAATTAAAAATAAAATATTTAAATAAATGTGTTCATTTAAGTTTAAACCTAAATATACACTATTTTCCAACATGAATTAAAATAAACAAAAATATTAAATTATATATCTAACAATAACATTTTTGTCTTTCGCACTACAAAGTCAAATTTAAATCTCAAATAAAAAATAAAAATAAAAAATATGAAAAAAATTACATTTCATCCAGAATCTCCTTACTTAAAAAAACACAATCAATCAAACCACAACATTCTCTGTAACCGTTGGTGAACAAGCTGTGTTGATCACTTAACAATGTTTTTCCTGCACCATCTATCTAGTGATTTGTTTGTGTTATTAAGGCATATACTTTGAATTTGGATCCGATTCAGTTAATTAATTTCTAGCACAAAATATTATTAACCAAAATACAAAAATTCAATATGAAATAGGATCTACAATTATAATATAGAAAATGATCAAACTAAAAAACATTCCAAAAAAGAATGACCAGTTGAAGAAGCTACAAGAAAAATACCGTGATGAAAAAAAATTCGGAGATGCTTGTATAACAAGAACCATTAGTCAAAATACGGATCTTAAGACGTGTGATTTCAGTGGCAGAATTAATTATAATGGTCAACAATATTATCTGGCTATAAATATTTTTTTCATTTTTTCATATTGACTTATCTTAAAACTCATCCATCTATCTAATCATCTTCATCTTCTCATTGTCTTCATGTCAAAAAATACATACCCAATTTGGATCTTAGGATGTGTAATTTTACATGTAGACTTAATTTATGGACATAAATTTGATTTTCTCTGACTGAGTTTTCGATGCTTCTAGTGCTAGAATCCCGATCAACGCCAAAAATATCCAAATCGGATCTTAAATTGTGTGATTTCAGATGTAGAATTAATTGGAAATGTTAAAAATAAAATTGAATGTTTCGGTGGCCAGAAATGTGATTTTTTCAGACTCTGAGTATTCAAAGAACTCTTTCATCTTCACAACCAAGTTCTTTCTAATGGCGGAATTTTGGATAATTTAAAAAAAAAAACCCAAATTGTATCTTAAAATGTGTCATTTTGGGTGTAGAATTAGTTGGAATAGTTAAGCTCATCGTTTGATTGATTCTACGGTCTTAAATTTGCATTTTGGGAATGAAGAAAATTCTCTTGGTGTAGGTACACCAACGCAGTATATTTGTGGATGAGTGAGAAAAAGATTCTGGTCAACCTTTTTTCTTTTTTCCGGAAAGGTAAAAAATGAAGGGTAGAAATAGAGGGTAATAAAATGAAGGGCTAGGACTTAGCAGTAAGGAATTCCCACTAAGTTGTCACCATATTCCATTGATTTTGGTTGCAACTTTTTGTGTTATTTATAGCTACACATCTTCCTAATTTCTTTTATGTAAATGAGGATTTCAATGGTGGATTTGGAATAAAGATACCCAGTAAATCTTAACCATCAGATATTTATCAATTAAGAAGAACTATTCAATCTGACTGCTTGTAACCTCAACAGTAGGTTGCCCAATTAAAATATAGAATAGTTAAGACGGCGACTATTCATAGTCCATAAAATTTTTCAACATAGCCAACTTTTTTTTAAATGAATCAATATAAAATTCTTAATACCCACTGACTGAATACCAAATATACCATTTTATCTATTAAAATAAATTATTTAAACTAAAATAATAAAAGATTAATAAAAAAAGTCATCCACCAATTTTTTTCAATTCTCTTTTCCTCGCTCAAGATTTGAATTTTTTCTGCTGTTGATTCATTCTGCAAGTTGTTGCCTTCTTGAAATTCTCCATTGTCGACAACATTCAGTAAACGTATTAACATTATCTCTTTCTTATTTCTTTTTATCTTTCTTTATCATCTTCATCGTCTCCTTTTCCAATCAATCACCCACTTCTTTTCTAAACTCACCACTCATAGCCTCCATCCGTGTGCGGCTTTTGGCAAATCATCAGAAATTGAATTTCCGGCAAAATTAAATTTGTATATGGAAGTACAACTCCCAAGCTTCTTCATTGATAAAACATTGAAGAAATTAGGATTTACCGGGTATGGGAAAAAGAGACAATGTCATGTTAATGATGATACAGAAGAAGAAAATCTATATGTGTTATGTTTTTTTTTTTTTTTTTGAATTGTATATTTTATTTTTAATTATTTGTGTTAATATTAATTTTTTTATTAAGTACGTGGTAGTCTTTTACTAATAACGTTTTAATTTATTAGATTAGTGGTATGTGTTGAGAAATTTTATGGGCTGCGAATAGCTGCCACCAATAGTTAAGTAACGACAAAGTCTCATGTGCATCAATTGCACAGTGCAATTCAGGTTGGTATCACGATTTATACTTAAATGTATTACTTGTTCTGAATAAATGTATTATAATATCTTTATCAGTGACGGATCCAGAATTTTTTAATTAAGAAATGAATATATAAATATTAATTAAAATAATTCAACTCAAAACGTAAAAATTATAAAGATTACTCGTAGCTCCACCATTTTTGTCATGCAAGGTACCATCATAAAAGACCAATACACTTGATGATAATAAAGTACTCCGATTAGGAAAAAGAAAAAAAAAATACAAAGATATGCTATCTTCCTTCTTCATTCCCATCTTCAACTAAACCTCTTATCTTGTTGAGTTGTTGTCGCTCTGTTCAGAATTTCTTTTTAAAAAAATCAAGAATAATTTGGCCTAGGCCTGAAATCCAGACATGCATGGATTGAGAAGGTAATTCACATTAACAATTTATAAATTAATATAAAAAATTTGTAGTTCATATTTTAACTAACTTGGTATCTTAAATGGCACTACAAAAAATGACTTTTTGGGACAATAAAAAGTGATCTTAAATTGTCACAACTTATGAGTATTATCACCATATCGTCACTAATTAGGCGTCTCAATAACGCAGACACAAATAATATATGTGTGACGATAAATTGGTCTTAAATTTTTTTGCAACAACTAGTCATCTTTAAAAGTAATTTTAAAATGGTTTCAAATAATTTATAAAAAGTTTTGTAACAATAAATAGTCACAAATAATTATATTGTTGGGTCACTTCATTAACAAAAATTTAAACATATATAAATTTGTTTTTTATAATTTTGCAGATAAAAGGAAAACGAAAGAAAAAGGAACAGCCCTCTAGTTGGATTTGCTCCTGCTATGCTCAATTATCAATTAGGCAACAAGTACAACCGCTTAAGATATCTATAACGTTAATATTTGGTTCTTCATTGTATCCGCTAGTCACCTTTGCTGACAACAAATAATGCATTTAACATTTTAATTATAATATTTTTATTCATGACATATAATATCTATGTTTGTCACATCGAATCGAATCGGTCAATTCAACTTATTCGACAGTGAACAGGCCACTGATTCGATCCAGTGGAGAACCGGAAAACGTTTCCTATTTTCAATCTTTAAAAATTTTATTTTGAAATTAATAATTATACAATATTAAATATTTTGTATAGTCTCGTATCTTTTTTTTTATTATAAATACATATTTTCTTGTCCTTTAAACCTCTATGTCATTTTCCAAATATCATATATATTATGTTCTACGAAAATATAATATAATATAAATTTAAAATTTAAAATATTATCATTTTCGATTGAACTACGGGTGAACGAGTAGCATGACCGGTTTATTCATTAATCCGATTTCACAAACAATGCCAAACACTCCTGTTTACACCCAACTCTGTTTTCGCATTTATTTTTCTTAATTAACTAAAATTAATTTGGGTTGGTATAGGTTATAAAATCATGATAAACAAATTTGTCACATGTATATGTTAATTGGATTTTACACAATAACTAAAAAAGTCAAGAAAATGATAAATACACAAATCAAATTTTCTAATATGTTTTGATTATCAAGTTGGAGTTCAATTATACAAACTGAGTTGATTGTATATTTTGAACTATATTTGGATGCCTAGTTCCCAAGGCCTTTTACAACATTGTAGTTACTACAGATCCAACTTTTATTTCAATTCATGTACAACAACAATAACCCAACTTCTGCAATACCCAATTAACACTAATCTAAATACGAGGGAACAAAAACAGATGTCCAAATCAGCACATATCTCATCTTTCAAATGTTACTTATGTTCAAGAATCCATGGCTATTGCTTCAGGCACACGCCCCATCTTGAGGGGCGACAAGCTCGACTTGAGCGGGACAGTGTTTCGACTTGGCAGCTTCTTTTCCTTTCCAAGCACCTTCCTCACTTCGTCTGCTAACTCGATTATATACTCATCTTCATGTCCTGTTCGGATATAATAATTTTCAATACTTTCTGTGACTAGGGTGTAATAAAGTAGAGTTGAATCGATACATTGACATGCTCAATTGAGTTCACGAAACCCAATAATGCTCGTAAGCGCATCAAGTAAAGGTTGTTTGACTGAATTATAGTAAGAGACAAGAGGGAATTGAAGAATGTTTACCCATATCAAACAAGGCCTTTTCCATTAGAAAGAGGTAATCCCTGTTGTTCCCACAAGGCCCAAATGCCGTTGCGATTTGCCTGGCCATGTCGCCCAACGGAGCAGGCCCTAAATAATACTTATTCGATGCTTTATCGGGAGTTGATGTGAACCTGCAATTTCATTATTGTAATTCCAAGAAGAAACAAAAGTTACAAAAAGGTTAATATAGGATTGAAGAAGCGAAGAAAACTCACACTATAACCCCCGTTAACAAGGGAACCTCAGATTCACCTTCCTATGTTAAAACAAACATAAACATGTCATCAGCAAAGGTGAAAGTTGAAATGTGCATGTGACTATAACATAATGCTGGTGAAGGACTACTCACTTTGTAAAAGTCTACCAAAGTTTTTTGGTCATACTCGCATTCTCTTCGTTCCAAAAACTGACATAACATCAAACAAATCAAGCGTGAGAGTAACAGTTTATGGTCTTAACACCGTAACTGGTAATTCTCATGGTAAACAAGAGAGGCACGCAGGTCTTGATCAAATAGATGAAGCAACATTGCTTACCGCCATTGCTGCTGCTTCTTTCTCTGTCCCTCCACGCACGCAGTAGGCAACTCCCCACTGTAATAATAAAGAAGAGAGAAAATAATATCAAGATCAACTCAGGATTCTGCTAAGATCTGTACAATAAAAGCATCAAATTCATACAAAACTAGAAAGCAAATTACCACAATTCTAGAGATTTTGGTAATTTGATATCATTTATGTAATGTTCTTAACTTCTGTTAACTTACGGTATACACAACTATAATAAGAAATCAAAATAGAGACGGAAAAGTTTGTCCCCAATCACATGATATTTGTCTCTAACTTAATTTGAGTCAAAATAAGTGATCTCTGAAATGTTGGTTGCAAAGATTTGGAGATGGATTCCTAACGTCTCTAAGCAACCGTTTCATCTATAATACAAAATTAGAGATCAAATTGCCTACGGAAATAGATACAGATTATGACAATCTCTAAATCTTCACTGAATAGATACTAACAATATACAAAAAAATATTATGTCACTTTCGGACAGAATTATGTTGTTATTTAGTGACTGATATTATGTGTCACTAAATTCCATCTCCAGTAATGTACTGCTTGCAATTGTCTCCCACCTTAACAGAAAATCATAAAGAAAATAAATAACAAAATGTAGCCAAAACTAAAAGAGAGAAGGTCTGAATTTGAAATATCAAAAAAGATTATATTATACGGTAATAGAAGAACATTTACGAAACTTCTAAAGTAAATATACAATATCAATAGAAAGCAATAAGAGAAAGCACTGAATTTGCTATACGAAGTAAGGAATATCAATATGTTACCAAAATCTACAACCTTTACACCAAACTTTGAAATTAAAAGACTTTTGCAGCCAAGCATTAACAGTATGTTACTAACTTACGCAGACTGATCCTTCGTCCTGTTCTAATGTGCACGTTCTTGCAGGATGCTCGGGTGTACCTCGATGATCGATGCAGGCTGAATCACAATAAAGTGAACAAACAGTACACAAGAACTTCAAATTCACACAGAAACAGTTTGAAATATGTGTGTTTACAAACTTCCAGCTGTTGAACCAGGAACAACTGAGGCATGGGATCAAGGTAAATCCAGAACACAACTAAAAACTGCGTAACTAAATTAGGACTGTAAATGAACAAAGTTTTCATTGAACATTTAGTGAACAAGCTTGTTTATTTAAATAAACTAACATCATTTTGGGCTTGTTTATTTAAATACACGAACAACATTGGTTGCCTTATTTTTTAATAGGTCGTTAACAAGCTCGTTCGAGACCGACTCAATAACAATAGTAATAATAATAAGAAGAACAACAACAAGAAAAACAACAATTTCCATTCTACGTTCGAGACCGACTCAATAACAATAGTAATAATAATAAGAAGAACAACAACAAGAAAAACAACAATTTCCATGCTACGTATAATATGATATTATTATATTGCCTGTTATGTAAGTAAGTATTTTGTTAAATTCGTTTATCTGTATGGAAATTTAAAAAATTGTGCGTTTATTTGATATTCGTGACCAGAGTAATTAATTATTCACAAGCACAAAATGCTCACTAACATGGTCAAACACGTTCATAAACAAAATCAAATACTCTCAAAAACCGCTCCACTCGGCTTGAGTAATCAAATATTCTCAAACACCACTAGTTCGGCTCGAGCTCGATTAAATATAAATTAACCAAACATGAACACCTACAAGACTTGGCAAGGCTCGGCTCGGCTCGGCTAATCAAATACTCTCAAACACTGCTTAGCTCAGCTCGAGTTCGATTAAAAATAAACGAATAAAACAAGAACACTTACAAGTTCGGCTCGGTTTAGTAATCAAATACTCTCAAACATCGCTTTGCTCGAGTTCAATTAAAAATAAACGAACTAAACATAAACAGCTACCGCCTCGCTCGGCTCGTTTATAGCCTTAAGTCTAAAATCCCCAAAATCAAAAGGTCTTCCATGATTTAGAGGTAAATATATTAAACATTGAAAATTGATACACGCGTAAATTAAGCACTACATTACGGAGATTAAAATGAAAGAAAACGAACCAAGATCAAATACGCGCCTGTAATTCTTGATGAACCCAGTTACTTTCTCATCATATTGAAATCCAGGGTTCCAAACCAATGAACCATAACCAAAAACCCAGAACACCATCTTGTTTTTGTTTTCCTGTGTGGAAATCAAAACAGAAACCAAATTAAACCCCTTGCATTATCGAAGAAAATATACTAGGAAACAATGTGGAAAGATTTACTTGTAGAGGCAAAAGTCTCAATCAATGCAATGCAGCAGCTGAATAGAAATCAGGATTTCAGCAATAGGGGATTGCAAAAATTAAGAGAGAGATTCAGACCAATGGAAGTTTTATTTTTTCCTGAATCTCTCTCTCTCTCTCTCTCTCTCTCTCCTGTTCTGTGAAAGTGTTGTGTGTTGTATGGGGTAATTTGTGTTGTGTTGACAGTGGGACGAGCGTCTGTTTGGAAATATTCAATGTAACATTTTTTTACAGAAAACAAAACAAAAGTATAGTTAAGTTTCTTTCTATGCTTTTAATTGCATCGAAATAAATGGCTTTTATGATTTTCCGCAATTTAACCATATATTTTTTAAAAATTGCAATTTAGTGCATGAACTTTTTTATTTTTATAATTTGATACATGATAGTAATTTTTTTTTATGAGATTTGATGATTTGAGACCCAAAATTCAATCTCTGATTCCTCGACAGATATATTGCTTCCACCGGAGCCGCGAATCTCATCTAAAAAGCCCACATGTTGCACTGAATTGCAAAAATAAAAATTTTGATGTGTAAATTAAAATTTCAAAAGCATGTAATAAAATTGCAAAAATAGATAAAAGTTGTGCGATTTTTTTTGCAATCAACACTTTAATAATAATGGTGTGGCACACATTTTTAATTTACTGCTTTCATGAATTGACAATGTAAGCGATTGAAGTGTTTATAATCAATCATGCAAAAAGCCACTCATGTAAGCTTAATATTTAAAGAAAAATAATAACAAATTTGTGTGAGCTTAACATAATTGTGTAGAACGGCCAAGAGATTTCTCGAACAATAGTTTTCCATGATACAACGATTTTTAGTAGAAATTGTAGCATATAATTTTTACTCTACAACGAATTGAAAAAGTGTTCGAACTGCATCACTAAGGCATGAGAGATCAAGGAAGTTGATAGCAAAACTGGAAGAGAAAAATAGCAAAGCCCTAGAATATCTTTTCGAAAAATCAGTATCAAAACAAGCTGGAAGAGCCATTATTCATCGGAAGTTGTATGGCCATGAAGTTACAAAAATAATGGAGGATAAAAAACGTAGATAACATCAAGAGACATGAAGTTGTATGGGCATGCAGATTGAAAAAATAGAATAACAAAAATTGGCTTGTACGGAACCTATATACTACACATTCTTACCCTCCTTAGGAGGAGAACCATATATAAAAGTCATATTTGTATCTTTTTTTCAATGATGGACAAAGTCGCAAACTAACTTCAAATGCTCCACTTTAACCTTCAATTTCTCATTCACCCAAATACCAAATTGGGCAAATGATATATTGTCTCGAACCTCTTCCGGAGGGGAGCACAATAACTCACATATTTCGTTTCCAGGTTCCACTTCAAATTTTTCCGAAATCGAGCTGCCCAAAAGGGTATTTTCTAACAATGTTATGGTTGTTGGTAGAGGAGAGAAGGGACTTTTGGACGAAAATGTGGGATTTTTAGAGAGGAAGTAATTTTGGGTCTGTAATTGAATTAGCTCAAATTCAGGTAATTATGTTATAGAGGTTAGAAATGTAAGTTGAGGGTATAATAGTCATTAGTTGTGAAAATCATTTGGGGGTTGAATTAGGGCTGATCTACACCCTAATTTGGATGGTTGCATTAATGACGGTAAAAGTCACCAAAACTGAATTCGCTTACAACAGCTTGTGTGATTGGTTTTCTTCAACAAGTCAGAATATTGATGGTTTGCGATTCAATTTTCATTCCTTGACAATCCGAAGACAGAAACGAGTGAGAGAGAAGAGATAACTAGCTTAGAACTTGAGTATGATTGTAATATAGATGAATAGAGTGGATCATCTCATAACTAGTCATTAAAGGCTTCTTGTAATCAGTTCTGTTGAGATTAATGAAAATGTTTGTGTTTTGGCTCCGTGGATGTAGGTGTAACAACAAATTTCGTGTATAAAATGTATAAATACGAAAAGATGTACAAAATAGATTTCTTTTGATCAAATGAGTAAACTTTACAATTTGTGGATCCTATCTCTAGTTCTCCTCTGATTCTTCTCTTCGATTGATTGATGTCGGAGTTAACCTTGATTTTTCCCGATTTTGGACTTTAACTTGAGTAACGTTAATTCAAAGGCTTGTGAGCTTGATTTTGAATTAAACAATACTTTTGATTCAATATGTGAAGAACGTCTTCGAAGATCTTGACGAACGACGAAGAACACCTTCGAAGTTTTGACTTGAAATGCCAATCGGAGGGGCTTAGCACCTTGATCTCGCATCAAACGTTGAAAATCTTGAGATTGGCTTTGTAACGCCTTGAAAAAAAAATCTCAAGATTGGCTTCGTAATGCCGAATTGTAATACCGGATTGGCTTTGTGACGCCGGATTTTGGCTTTGTACCGCCTTAAGCTCAAAACTGGTTTTGAACCACCTTTCTTGAGCTTGTCTTTTCTTGAAGAACGTCGAAGAACACCGAAGAACGTTGAAATTCCTTTGTATCGGAATTCTTTGCTTGATATTCTTTTGTACCGGAATTATTCACTTAATTCTTGACTTGTGTTCTTGTGATTTTTGGTGGAGAATGATGCCCTATTTATAGTTGTAAGATGGGAAAACCTAATGGGCTTGGGTCTGAATGGAGCGATATGATTAGTCCTTCATAATATCATTATCGATAAGATAATTATTAAATTAATTGTATTTAATTTAATAATTACTGCAACAACTTGACACATGGAACATTCTGATTGGTCTACCATGACTTGATGTTTATCTTCATCTTCTTGGATAATTACTAAATTAATTTAATTTAATTTAGTAATATCTGCATCATCTTGACATGTGGCGGCTTCCTATTGGTCAATAAAATATAAAGTAAATCACCAATTAAATTGATTATTTAACTTAGGAATTATATTTAATTAATTCCTAACATAAAAATAATCAATATAAAATTGATATTTAACATATATTTTATTACGTGGCACATTTTAATTGGATACGAAATTTGTGTATCAACAAATACCCCCTCGAGACTTGTTCACGAATGATGTATCTTGGAGTGGATAAGTCTCGAACTGACTTTTGGAATTTCTCCGGACATATTGATATTTTTATACTCGCATCAAAGAGTTCTTGAATTTGGACTTGTAGATAGTTTATACTCGTATCAAGGAGTTCTTCATTTGAACTTGAATTTGGATTCGTAGATAGTTTATACTCGTATCAAGGAGTTCTTCATTTGAATTTGGATTTGTCGATAGTTTATACTCATATCAAGGAGTTCTTCATTTGGACTTGAATTTGAATTCATAGATAGTTTATACTCGTATCAAGGAGTTCTTCACTTGGATTTTGATTTGTAGATAGTTTATACTCGTATCAAGGAGTTCTTCACTTGGATTTGGATTTATACTTGTAGATAGTTTATACTCATATCAAGAAGTTCTTGAATTTGATTTGAAAATCTTTTAAACTCGTGTCTAGGAGCCTTGAACTTGAACTTGCCTTTGAAAATTGTTGGTTGTCTATATTCTACCAATGAGTTCTTGAATTTGGAAGTTGAATCTTCAACATAGTGGATTTGGACGAATTTGACATATTTGACTTCGAAAGGCAAATTCATCTGAAACTTTGGTTAACGACCCAATTTGACGAAATCAAATAACTTGACAGATTTGGAGCTTGGATCTCTAAATTTGAGCAACTTCAGAGAGGGAAACACAATTTAGACTGAACTTAGAATACTTCTAAGCTGCCTACGTACCCTGGTGAGAGGGATCAAGTCATAACGTAGTTCAAATTTTCACTTTGTATTTTGTTTTTTTTTGGGGTGCCATGCACAATTTATACTCATGCGGTCGGGAGGTGTTTTTTTTTTCTTCTTTTTTTTTCTTTTTTTTTTCTTTTTTAGTTTTGCATCAGGCTCAAGTGAATTTCAAGAACTCCCCGTTTAAGGGACCGATTCGTACACCATGTTTAAGCTCAAGTAGGGTCTTTTCAACATCTTCCTCTTCTACATGTCTATCTTGTATTTGCTTCCTTGTTTGTCCGTCATGTAGAATGGGGTGTCACCAAGGCCATTATCTTCCAAGATAGTTGTAAGGTTTGTTGTTGCATTGCCTTCATCTAACACTATTTTCCCTTGTCGGACTAACTGCATGACCTTGTCCTTGAATATGAAGCAATCCTGGATTGGATGGCCTACCAAGCGATGGTACTTGCAATATTTTGGGTCATCAGTTTGTCCAGCTTCTTCAGGCCGCTTCATTTCTGGCAACTCGATGAGATCTTCTTTGATCAAATCATTGAATATTCCAGAGACATCGGAGTCCAAGAACGGATAAAACCTTCACTGCTTCTCCTTCAAAGTTGATTTCCTTTGCTCTCTGTCTTGAGGGACATTCTTTCCCGTGGCATCATTGCTTCTTCGAAACTTGATGGGCATTGCACTAACAATCATGGAGTCTCTATTTTGATTTTTGGCGAAAGACTTGCCCCCATTGTTGAACTTATGAGACTCGTGAATCGGGGGTCCATCGACTCCAACTTCAGCCATACTTAGCTCCATATCATGCGCTCTTGTTGCTAGTTCTTCAAACGTCCTTGGCCGAATTCCTTGGAGGATGTACCGAAGACCCCATTGCATTCCTTGAGTGCACATTTCAATCGCGGAAGCTTCTGACAAACGATCTTTGCAATTGAGGCTCAAATTCCTCCATCGGTTGATGTAGTCAACTACGGCCTCCTCTTTCCATTGCCGCGTGCTGGTCAACTCAATCATGCTGACGGTTCTTCGAGTACTATAGAAACGATTGAGGAACTGTTGTTCTAATTGATCCCAACTGTCAATGGAGTTTGCATCCAAGTCGGTGTACCAATCAAATGCATTTCCCTTCAGAGATCGAACAAATTGTTTCACCAAGTGATCACCATAAGTTCCGGCATCATTGCATGTCTCAATGAAGTGGGCGATATGCTGTTTACGGTTGCCTTTTCCATCGAATTGTTGAAACTTGGGTGGCTGATAACCCATTGGCATCTTCAAGTTATCGATTCGTTGAGTATATGGCTTGGTGAATGTGAAAGAAGACTTCGAGCTCCCCTCGAATTTGTCTTTGATAGTCCTCATGATGATCTCCTTGAGTTGGTCAACGGGAATCATACCATCAACAGATACTTGAATCTCTTCTAGAGGCATTTCCTTGTCAATGACATCGCGTTTTGCAGACATTTCAACGTCGCCTTGATTTTCAGTTGGTTATTTCCCCTGAGCATGACTTGTATCGCAGTTGTCAATCTTGCTCCTCAGGTTTTCAATTTTCGAGTCCTGCTCTTGGACATGTTTTGTAAGTCCTTCAATGGCTTTAGTTAGACTTGCAAGTTGTTCTTCAAGAGTTGAAATGTTCGTTGTCATGATGTGTGCTACTTCTGAATTTGAGGAAGAGCCAGGAGTAGAGCATGCAGAGTCGTCCTCCTCATATGCGGTGTTAGTGGCGAGCTGCTTCAGATCCTTCTCAACAGCTTCAAGAGATGACGATTGTGATTGTAGTGTCTTGGACATGCTTCTTGTGATGATATTGACATTTGCAGTTGGAGAGTTTGTTGCAGCGATCTTCGTCAGCGTGATCTTATGAGGCGCCATAACACTATCTTCAGTTGTTGGTTGGGGAGAAGAGATGAGAGGTACAGATGTCCCACCGGGCGTGCCAAATTTGTAACAACAAATTTCGTGTATAAAATATATAAACACGAAAAGATGTACAAAATAGATTTCTTTTGATCAAATGAGTAAACTTTACAATTTGTGGATCCTATCTCTAGTTCTCCTCTGATTCTTCTCTTCGATTGATTGATGTCGGAGTTAACCTTGATTTTCCCCGATTTTGGACTTTAACTTGAGAAACGTTAATTCAAAGGCTTGTGAGCTTGATTTTGAATTAAACAATACTTTTGATTCAATATGTGAAGAACGTCTTCGAAGATCTTGACGAACGACGAAGAACACCTTCGAAGTTTTGACTTGAAACGCCGATCGGAGGGGCTTATAGCACCTTGATCTCGCATCAAACGTTGAAAATCTTGAGATTGGCTTTGTAACGCCTTGAAAAAAAAATCTCAAGATTGGCTTCGTAATGCCGGATTGTAATACCGAATTGGCTTTGTGACGCCGAATTTTGGCTTTGTACCGCCTTAAGCTCAAAACTGGTTTTGAACCACCTTTCTTGAGCTTGTCTTGTTGTTGATTTTCTTGAAGAACGTTGAAATTCCTTTGTACCGGAATTCTTCACTTGATTCTTGACTTGTGTTCTTGTGATTTGGTGGAGAATGAGGCCCTATTCATAGTTGTAGGATGGGAAAACCTAATGGGCTTGGGTCTGAATGGAGCGATATGATTGGTCCTTCATAATATCATTATCGATAAGATAATTATTAAATTAATTGTATTTAATTTAATAATTACTGCAACAACTTGACACATGGAACATTCTGATTGGTCTACCATGACTTGATGTTTATCTTCATCTTTTTGGATAATTACTAAATTAATTTAATTTAGTTTAGTAATATCTGCATCATCTTGACATGTGGCGGCTTCCTATTGGTCAATAAAATATAAAGTAAATCACCAATTAAATTGATTATTTAACTTAGGAATTATATTTAATTAATTCCTAACATAAAAATAATCAATATAAAATTGATATTCAACATATATTTTATTACGTGGTGCATTTTAATTGGATACGAAATTTGCATATCAACAGTAGGATTTGAATCTCAGATCCGAACCACGTAAAATAGAGTTGTTGTGTGTGTGTGTGTGTGTCATTCATCAATTTTATTTTCTTATGTTTGTTGATTACCGCCTAAGAGCTTGAGTGTGTAAGATTGTGAGAGTTGTTGTGTGTGTAGTTTGTCATTCTGTAGAAATCGTAACAATTGGCACTGTCTGTAAAATCTCCATGGGTTCAAGTCGTTTTGATTGGAAAAGTTTACAGGGAAAGATGGTTTTGATTTGTGGAGAATCAAAATAAGAGCACTATTTGTACAACAAGGACTTGCCGTGGCTCTTGAAGGGGAAGATAAACTACCATCAACAATGAAAGCTGAGGAGAAGCAACAGGTTCTTGACAAAGCTCACAGCACTATAATTTTGTGTTTAGGTGACAAAGTCTTGAGAGAGGTGGCAAACGAAACCACAGCAAAAGATGTATGGCTAAAACTTGAGAAGAATTATATGGTAAAGTCAGTGGCAAATCGCATATAAGGCCGAGGTTGTATGCATTCACGATGCTCGAAGAAAGGTGAATTTCATATCAGATTGATGAGTATCTCAAAACCTTGGATGATCTTGAGAACATAGATGTTAAGTTGGAGGATGAGGATAAAGCCCTTATTGTAATATCCTAAAATTTTGGTCTATTATTTAATTTTTAAAATATTATTTTACGTACTCGTATAAATAGTTAGGTATTATATAATTTATAACGTCTTTCCAAAGTGGTTCCTTGATATTTTTTATAACATAAAGAGTGAATTGCCGTCTCTCTCCCTCTTATCCAATGGCGGTCAATGAGTTTTTGGTTGGAAACTGTAACAAATCATATTACGTGGTGTAATTATATAGGGTGCAGTTTAAGTGAACTATTCTAATTATCATAATCTTATGGTATAGTTGTTCCAAAAATTAATAAATTTATTAGTCTCCTTCAATATGAATATTATATCATAATTTAATTACAGTTAACATAAACCTATATTTGGTGACTTGCCAATTTGAATCTCGAGATATTCACTTAAATCTCAAAAAGAAGACCACTAATATCAAAATTGTCTAATTCATTGACTCTAAGCCCCTAAAGCTTATAATATAATCATTTGGTTTGTAATTAATTATTTTTGCACCTACAAATCACTAATTATCTAAAAAAATTGGTGATTCGCCATTTTGAATCTCATGATATTCACTTAAATCTCAAAAAGAGAACCACTATTATCAAAATTGTCTAATTCATTGACTCTAAGCCCCTAAAACTTATAATTTAATCATTTGCATGGTTTGTAATTAATTATTTTCGCACTTATAAATCACTAATTATCTCAAAAAATTGGTGACTTGCCAATTTGAATCTCAAGATATTCACTTAAATCTCAAAAAGAGGACCACTAATATCAAAATTGTCTAATTCATTGACTCTAAGCCCCTAAAACTTATAATGGAATCAGTTGGTTTGTAATAAATTATTTTTGCACCTGCATATCACTAATTATCTCAAAAACTTGGTGACTTGCCAATTTGAATCTCAAGATATTTACTTAAATCTAAAAAAGAGGACCACTAATATCAAAATTGTCTAATTCATTAACTCTAAGCCCCTAAAACTTATAATTTAATCATTTGGGTTGTAATTAATTATTTTTGTACTTACAAATTACTAATTATCTAAAAAATTTGGTGACTTGCCAATTTGAAACTCAAGATATTCACTTAAATCTCAAAAAGAGGACCAATAATATCAAAATTGTCTAATTCATTGACTCTAAGCCCCTACAACTTATAACTTAATCAGTTGGGTTGTCATTAATTATTTTTGCACTTACAAATTACTAATTATCTAAAAAATTGGGTGGCTTGCCAGTTTGAATCTCAAGATATGCACGTAAATCTCAAAAAGAGGACCACTAATATCAAAATTGTCTAATTCATTGAATCTAAGACCTTAAAACTTATAATGTCATCATTTGGTTTCTAATTAATTATTTTTGCACCTACAAATCACTAATTATCTAAAAAAATTGGTGATCCGCTAATTTGAATCATAAGATATTTACTTAAATCTCAAAAAAGAGGACCACTAATATCAAAATTGGCTAATTCATTGACTCTAAACCCCTAGAATTTATAATGTAATCATTTGGTTACTAATTAATTATTTTTGCACCTACAAATCACTAATTTATCTAAGAAAATTGGTGACTCGCCAATTTGAATCTCAAGATATTCACTTAAATCTCAAAAAGAGGTCCACTAATATAAAAATTGTCTAATTCATTGACTCTAAGCCCCTAAAACTTACTTCATATGTTCCATATTAATTGACGTTTTAGGATGAAAGAGAAGAATTAAGGATGAAATATTTTGACGGATATACCATCAGCTAAAGATTTGACCAAACCAAAATATCTCTGATAGATTGAAAAATAGAGATATTCTAGGATTCAGCCAGGGTGAAAATTGTTAGAATTGGTGAAAAATATGTAAAACGTCAATTAATTAGAAAAAAAAAAAAAAGAACATCCTAAAACGTCAATTAATATGGAATGGAGAGAGTATAATATAATCATTTGGTTTGTAATTAATTATTTTTTCACTTATAGATCACTAATGATCTCAAAAATTTGGTGACTTGCCAATTTGAAGCTCAGGATATTAACTTAAACCTCAAAAAGAGGACCGCTAATACCAAAATTGTCTAATTCATAGACTCCAAGCCCCTAAAACCTATTATTTAATCATTTGGGTTGTCATTAATTATTTTTGCACTTACAAATCAGTAATTATCTAAAAATATTTGTGACTTGCAAATTGAGAATTGACACTTAAGATATTCACTTAAATCTCAAAAAGAGGACCACTAATATCAAAATTGTCTAATTCATTGACTCTAAGCCCTTAAAACTTATAATGTAATCATTTGGTTTCTAGTTAATTATTTTTACACCTACAAATCACTAATTATATAAAAAAAAAAAAAATTGGTGACTCGCTAATTTGAATCTCAAGATATTCACTTAAATCTCAAAAGAGGACCACTAATATCAAAATTGTCTAATTCATTGACTCTAAGCCCCTAAAACTTATAATGTAATCATTTAGTCTGTAATTAATTATTTTTGCACCTACACATCACTAATTATCACATTCTGGTGACTCGCCAATTTGAATCTCAAGATATTCACTTAAATCTCAAAAAGAGGACCATTAATATCAAAAGTGTCTAATTCATTGACTCTAAGCCCCTAAAACTTATAATTTAATCATTTGGTTTGTAATTAATTATTTTTGCACTTATAAATTACTAATTATCTCAAAAATTTGGTGACTTGCCAATTTGAAACTCAAGATAGTCACTTAAATTTCAAAAACGAGGACCACTAATATCAAAATTGTCTAATTCATTGACTCTAAGCCCCTAAAACTTATATTCTAATCATTTGGTTTGTAATTAATTATTTTTGCACTTACAAATGACAAATTATCTAAAAAATTAGGTGACTTGCTAATTTGAATCTTAAGATATTCACTTAAATCTCAAAAAGAAGACCACTAATATCAAAATTGTCTAATTCATTGACTCTAACCTCTAAAACTTATAATGTAATCATTTGATTTGTAACTAATTATTTTTGCACCTACAAATCACTAATTATCTCCAAAATTTGGCGACTCGCCAATTTGAAACTCAAGATATTCACTTAAATCTAAAAAAAAGGACCACTAATATCAAAATTGTCTAATTCATGGACTCTAAGCCCCTAAAACTTATAATATAATCATTTAGTTTGTAATTAATTATTTTTGCACTTACAAATCACTAACTATCTCAAAACAATCACTTAAGTTTAAAAAGTAGGACCTCTAATCTCATAAATATCTAATTAATTGTTTCTAAACCCCTAAATGTCATGATCACTACTATTGTGTAACTCAAAATATTAAAAGTGTTGTATTTAGAGGATTACTAGTAACTACACACACATATATATAATAAATTTATATATTTCAAAATGTTTCACTTGAAACTAATTTGAATCTCAAAACAATCATTTAATTCTCAAAAGTAGGACATCTAATCTCATAAATATCTAATTAATTATTTCTAAACCCCAAAATGTCATGATCACTATTATTATGTAACTCAAAATATTACAAGTGTTGAAATTAGAGGATCACTAATAACTATATATATATATTTCAAAATGTTTCACTTGGAACCGATTTGAATCTCAAAACATTCACTTAATTCTCAAAAGTAGGACCCCTAATCTCAAAAATATCTAATTAGTTGTTTCTAAACCACTAAATGTCATGTTCATTTTTTTTTTTGTGTACCTAAAACATACAAAATTGATTAAAGGTTAGAAATCACTAAATATCTCAATTATTTACTTGAATCCATATCTAAGAACCGAGTCATATTTCAAATTCCCTCCAAAAATGAATTAAATGTTTTCAAATAAAAAATTTATTTAAATCTCTCCAATTTAATGTGATAAGTGGTGATATATTTTTAAATTTTTTTTTTTTTTATCTAGGGAAGCTTTTTAGGTAAGCCTCGCTAAAGTGAATCAAAACAAACTTCACCTTCACACACTAATTTGCAGACTCCTTTTATTCCCATCGACAACACTCAAATCACCTCTACCTGCAAAAATGATTCTCTCCCTCGCCTCCTCATGCTATGGTTTCAATATCAATGGAAGAAATGGCAGAGCTGAGGCAATGGACACTCTACAAAGAATTTACACTGTTGCAACTCCTCATCTCCCACAGTCGGTGGATTAACCTAGCTGATTCTAATGCAGTGCTTCAGGTCTTGCCTTCCATCGCCTCCAGGATGAAGAGTATCTTTGGGTCGGAGATAACACCGGAAGATATCATCAAGAAACTGAACTCCTTCAACCAACGGTTCGTGGCCTTCTACTGGTACATAGCCAAACCTGATGTTGTACGATCCCATAACAAATCGGGTCTTCATCGTGACACATCGAAATCTGCCCACAACCATCAAGGTAAATGATTCTTATTCATTTTTTGTTACTGTTGGAACCCCTCATCTAAATCTTCACTTAGGGTTTCATTTTCTTCGAGTCTAACCATTTTTTCCCCTCATCTAAGGTCACAATACTGGAAGAGTATTTCCGAGTCTACGGTGAGCACTTCTTCATTCCCATGGATCTATTGTTTAGGTCCAAGGGAATAGAAGGGCTGGACTACGACTGGATATGGAAGAAGATCGTCGGAGTGGATACGGCATGGTTGACTGAGCCCCTGCGAGGGAACAGAAGGTGGCTGAAGCTGAAATGAGGTAATTGATGTCTGTTTGGACTGTGGGGGAATCTGAAATCAGCGTATCACTTTTGTTGGCTGTGCATATTTGTTTAGATCTTATGTAACTGGACTGTTAACACTGATCGACTTTCGATCCCTTATGTTATTTTGTAACCCAAAAAACCGTATGGTTTGTCTTTGTTAGCTAAACAAATTTTTAATTGAATAACTTGGTTTTGTATGAATGTATTGACCTTTGCCGTCATTGTTGGATTGAATCTAGTGTTGAACAGGTTGTGAATGATTTAGCTCTATGTTAATAACTAAAATTAGGAAGCATAATTAAATATCTTTTTTATAACAAATCTTATAATCTGAGATGCATTTTTGGAACCTTTAACATTTCCAAGTATATATCAATATTACGTGACCTTACCCAGTATAGATTGGATCAACCCTAAATAAGTGTTGTCTTATGTTTGTGAAATAATCTTGTCAAGCCAAAACTTAAATTTCATAATCAAAACCCTGCTCCCTTATGTCTCTTTTGATAACAAAACCACATGTCTGCAATTGTGTTTTTATCTCCTTTTTCTTTTAAAAATGTCGTCCACGATTAAAATTTCTCTTGTTCAACATTATCTTTAATGAATCTTGCTTAGGAAACTTCCATTTAGAACATCAAATTCACCCGATTTTTTTTTCCAGTTTTGCCCTTAATTGTTTCAGCCTGCAATGTGCCACCTTCCAAAAAGGAATATCTTTGTTTGTATCAACTATTTTGTTGAGCTTTAATCTGCTAAAATTGTAATTATTTTTTTAACTTAAAATAGTTTATTTCAAAAATATGTTTGCGTCTAATATGTGGACGACACTTGTGTAAATCCAAATTTGTTGAGCATTAAAATTTAACGCTGGGGAAATCCATGATTTTTAAAGAAAAACAGTGTTAGGTCAAAATTATGTTTTTAACCCAATACACTAAGTTTACATCCTTCTTCCATACAACTTTAAAAATAAAGTTTTTGTTGCACAGCCCGGTTTAAATAAATTTGGTTATTGAGATTCTCTGAAAGGCCCATAACTAGCCTTTTATCCACTATGGGCCAACAAATTTGTTGTCTTTATATTATTTTGCGCAGATGAGGGGCCCGCTATATTGGGCCGGAATATCAATTTCTTTTATGGGCCATGCTATTTAAATACTAATTAATTCACGTGCCCCTCTAAATTTAAACAATCAAGTTTTATTTCTGGCGCTTAACTCAACCCCCCTATATTTTAAACGTTTTGTTAAAATCAGCTCCCTTGACACTCGGTTATTATTATTTTTTATTTAATGAGCCTTTCTGATTTAAGGGATTTTCTAAAATCTTAAAATATTGGTGGTGATTTCTAACGATAAACACGTCTAAGGCAAGTTTAATAGGGCCCAAATCAAAATTTTACCTTTATTATATTTAATAAAATAATTTTTAGTGTATTCATTAAGAATCCACTTCATAAAATTTATATTCCATAATGATTGCATAAATTTGGCCGGCATATCGATTTTCACTTAAATTTTAGCCATGCTTTTTAAGTCTTTATTAATTGAAGTGCCCCCCTAAATTAAAACATTCAAGTTTTAATTCTGACGCTTATATCAAACCCCCTAAATTTTAGATTTTTCTCTTAAAATCACCTCCCCCGACACTCGGTGGTTTTTTTTTTTTTTTTTTAATGAGCATAAGATTTAAGCGATTTTCTGAATATTGTTGGTGATTTCTAAATATAAACATGCCTAAGGAAGGTTTAATAGGGCCTAAAGCAAAGTTTTGCCGTTAATATATTTAAGAAAATAATTATTACTTTATTCATGAAGAATCCAATTCATAAAATTTCTACACCATAATAATTGCATGTTAATAAGTACCTGTGTTTATTAGCCCTTACGCTTACAAACTTAATTTTATTTTTTCCCTTTCTTTTGATGAAGCATACATCATTGTCTCACCCAAAACCATAATCCCTTACTAAAACATTAAATTTTCAATACATATTTGATGTTTCTTCCCCCTTACTAATTGTTGGTGTAATTGCATTTCGTCTACCATAGTGATTTAAATGGGGTTGTTCTCAAATGAGTCTATAATTGATTCAAGATATTTTTTAATTTCCTAAGTAAGTATGCTTTCTTATCAAAATCTTACTAAGTTTAAGTATGCTTTCTTATCAAAATCTTACTAAGTTTATGCTATGACCATCAAGATATTCATTCTAACACATCTTTTGGATATTAATACCTACGTTAGTTCGAATAACATACCTACTTCAAGATATAAAAGTTTGTTTAAAGTACAAAAATATGGATTTGTCCATGCAATTCTCAAGGTGTCTTGTTGAGACAAGGGCCAATCAACCCATACCTATACATACTAACTAAACATAAAATTATGGAAGAATAAATGGATGTTGCTAATTTTAGTGAATTTTGAGGATTGTGACAATATGCAAAACAACTACAATTGAAAGAGGGTGCTTTGAATCCAACTTGAATAATTACAATGAAAAAACTAACACAACATGAGAATGCACATGTGCTCTAAGCCATAAATGCTTCGTACTAAAAACATCAACTCCTCTAGCTAGAGTCAATAGGATCATTCAAATCAATGTTGTGGCTTCTTATTTGTGATTCGGTCGGAGTAGGTCCTCGCCCGGTATTTGGTGGAGCAGACAAAGCACCACCACGACGTCCAAGCCTCTAGCCACTACCCCTAGACGGAACCCTATTTTGTGGTTGCTGGGGTGTTCTAGCATTCATACTATTCTCCAAGTTGCTCCGAACACGATTAACTTGAGGTCTCCCATAGGTTCTAGCAACCCTAGGATCAAGAATAGGTACTGCCCCGGCCAAGTCCGTTGTGTTATGACTTTCATCATCATTTTCGTCGTCTCGGGCTACGGTGGGGTTAGCCACTGCCATCTCGCCCTTCAACAATAACAGGCTCTCCTTCAACAAATCCATCAAATCCGATCTCTCGGTCGCATAATTGGTACAATCCTGAAAGAGTCGCTCAACTTCTTGAAGTTTAACATACTCCTTAGTCATGTGTGGGTATCCACAGGCAAAAAATATCTTTGAGTGCCTCCTAATGACGTCCTTCCTCCACCTTCTACGAATGTAACGCGTGTTCACAGTCGGGATTTTTTCTTGCGGCATGACGGTTAATTTGTGTGAACATAAGTAACCCGAGCTTTCGAACATCTTGCAGTTGCAATTGAGATAACCCCCGCGGACCTGTACGTAACAAGGTAGTTGTATTCCTTTAGGTAAAAATTGTTCATAACACACACGTCGAGCACGTTGAACTGATATATTGGGTCGGCTCCTAATGTCCCATCAATTACTGGTTCGCCCACGTGTTCATGCGTTCAATCTCCTCTTAAAATTTCAAGAAAATGGCATTCGTGTAAGCCTTCCTGATTTGCTTCTCCCAAAGCTATGGTGTTTTGCATGCAATAATGACCTTGTACAATAAATCAAAATCTGCCATAAATTCCTTTTGTACCTTATTTGCAAAAGTCATCTCGTATTATTCTACGAACTACTTCAACATGCTCAATGAGTTTATGTAGTGGTCGAAAAAGGCATGCATGCACTCGCTCCGTTTTGTGGATACCATTCCGGCCCAGAATATATGCTTCAAATAGATAGACACCCAATTTTCCCTCTTAAGATACATGCTTCTAAGCCATTCGTTGTTTTCAACACCATGCTTGACGACAAATTCTGCCCACTTGGTTTCGAACTGGTTGATGGTTAGGTTGTCGTAAACCATACCTTTGAACTCCATCACGGTCTCGTCATAATTTGCTATCCCCTTGAACTTGATAAGAAGCTTGAACAAAATATGCCATAGGCAATATTGGTGGCGGGATTGGGGCATCAATGCATTTATAGCTATCTTAATAGGTTCGCTTTGATCCGTTATAATGCAAGTTGGCTGAATTCCACCCATTGCTTCCAGCCACTTAGAAAATACCCACTTGAATGAGAAATGATCTTCGTTCGAGACCAAAGCACACCCCAGCAGAATCGATTGTCGGTGCTGATTTACTCCTACTACAGTTGCCATATGCATCTTATATCTGTTCACAAGGTAGGTCGTATCGAAGCTCACTACGTCATGAAACTCCTCATACGCTGCTCGACTTTGTGGGTTCACCCACAAAATATTTCGCAACCTACTTTCATCGTCAATGTCCATGGCATAGAAAAAAATGAGACCATTCACTTGCAGTCGCGTAAACAACCCGAGTATGGCATTTGCGTCTCCGGGACCAAGCCTAAGCCTGCGCCTCATGTCCACAAAATTCCTACAGTCCTTCGGGAGACATCCCATATTCATTGCCCCTCCCCCCCCGGCTTGAACCTCAGCCAAATTTTTACATACCCTAAGGCTGGCAATATCATTTGCTTCCAATTGCATCTTAAGCTTGATTTAGATCTTCTCGGCGCATTAAGATGGACATGTCCGAAAATAGTGGGTGGTTGTGATCCAGCAAGATAGATGACACCTTCCAACCACCATCCTCATTTCTGGATGCGTTGATTCGTGCCTTACAACCAATCCTTTTTTACTTTTTTTGCTTTTCAGATACTCGACCCTGATCGCAACAGAATTGCGCATTCCTACCTTTGAGCACGCCTCTCCTCACAGCAGAAAAACCTTGCAACCGGGCCTACTCTTGATAAGCCTTGAACAAGGTATCCAAATCGGCAAACAACGTGCCCCTACGATGCTCTACAACTCCCTCATTAGTGCCATAACTATCGACGACATTACTACCTTCTTCCATCTCATGTGGTGACTAGAGGTGGCAATTCGGGCGGCCCGGCCGGGCCGGGCTGGGCACAGTCGGGCCAAGGAAAAGTTCGGGCCGGGTCGGGCCGGGCCCCGATTTATTTCGGGCCTAGAAATGCTAGGCCCGGCCCGGAGGACCTCGGGCCGGATCGGTCCATCGGGCCAAAAAGCCCACCAATGAGTTTTTTTCTTTTCTTTTTTATTACTTTGACCATGAAGTAGAATTATATATTGAGGCGAACTTCAGTTTAATTCTCTTAAGAAAAAACTTGATTGGAAGATAATATATTACTATTCGTTGCAATATGGAATGATATCTATTAATCTATAGGCATGTCTCAAACCTCAGATATAACAATAATAATAAAAAAGAAGGAATGGATGAGTGATACTAGTTATATACTACACGTCACAAGTTATTTAATTTTTGTGTACGTACTATACTACATGTTAATCAATTTTTCATTTTTCGACACATAATAAATAATGAGCATGCTTGGATCCAATTCATTTTCCATCTTCGGGCTACTAAAACTGAAGAAATAGAGTATTAAATTAGTCAAATATTTTAATTTCTCGGTAAATAGATACATTTATGCTCTACTAGAAAAAAAAAAAAAAAACATGTTTCAAATAGTACACAAAATATTACCTAATTCCTAAATTTTTCTTATTGGATCTTTTGACGGGAAAAAATTCAATTCCATCGGGCCGGCCCGCAGGCTTTCGGGCCGGGCCGGACCGGGCTTGGCACCCCAAAAGAAAAGCCCGTTCGGGCCGGGCCAAAAAAACCCAAAAATTTTTGGGCCTCTAATATTCCCGGCCCAGCCCGCTCTATATTTCGGGCTAAACGGGCCGGGCCAATTTTGCCAGCTCTAGTGGTGACCGAACATAATTTACCTCCCCCGCCCCTCCCCTCTCCGAATTCGATAGAATCTTCATCGTCGTCGTAGCTGGGGCCAAACATGTTCTCCATCAACTCAATCACGATAATCCATAGAGCTTAAGATTTTAAGGCGAAAATTACAGAAAATTTCTAGTGAAAACGATTTCTCTGTTCTACCACTTTTGTTGAAGGAGGACTGTTAGGAGTAAAAATTGGACATCAAATTGGATGTCGCTAATGTCTCATAAAAAATTGACGCTTGAATTTGTTGATGGGACCTTCAGGAGAGGGAAAGAGTGCAACAAAATTATTACCGCCTAAATTGGATTATTTTGAAACCAAAATATCATAGACTATGTTTACTTAAGACTTGGTTCAGTAGATTTAAGGGCTCAAATTCCGATAAAGCACTCTCATAAACTCCTTAAATCAGATTTGGCTCAGCACTCTCCAACCTTAAGTAAACATACCCATAGTGTATATATATAAATATATTTTTCTTTTCTTATGTTAAAAAACTGTTTTTGGCCCGAGTTGAATCAGCCCGATAGCAGTTTCGTTTAATGAATATTAAGAGAGAGCGAGAGCGAGAGTGTTTTTTATTACAGTAACTACAGCACGAGAAACGGTAGGTGCAAATTGCAATTCCCTTCAGCTTCTGCAGATCTCTTCACGAAATGGATGAACAGAGGGAGTCGCATCGCACGCGATCGAAGGCAGCTCCCGAATGGACGGTGGAAGAATCCCTAATTCTGGTAAACGAGATCAACGCCGTCGAATCCGAGTGGGGAATCACACTCCCCTCATTTCAGAAATGGCAGCAGATCGTCGAGAACTGCAATGCGCTCGACGTTAGCAGGAACTTGAACCAGTGCAAGCGCAAGTGGGAAGCGCTCTTGACCGATTACAGACAGGCAAAACACTCTGAAATGCTGTCTTTTCCGGTCGAGCTGTTCAAGGCCATTGATAGGTGTGTTAATACCAGGATGAAAAGGAATGGCGTGGACGCGGCGGAGGAGGAGGAGGAGGAGGCGGAAGAAAATGAGCTAGTAGCTATGGAGACTGACCCGGATTCCGACCCGGAGGCGCAGGGGATTGTGACTAAGTTCTTCGAAACAGGTAATTGTTTGTTGTTCTGAGTTTGGCGAAGAATTACCAATTGCTTTGTATTTTGTTCATATAGTATTTTTTTTCTCCATGTCCAAACACAGCATTGAAAACTTCAAATCTATAAAAAAAAAATATAAGCAATGAATCATATAGATTCCAATGCTTGGGATGTTACCTTGTAGATTATGATAAATTTGTTTCTTGTAGAACTGAATAATGTTGTAATAATGGTATGAGCAATCTATATGTATGATAGAATAGAGTGTGTGCTCTTATTTCTGCATACAGCCAATTGTTTATATATAGACATATGTCTTCATTGGGGAGCTATTATGTACTGTTTTGAATCAGAAGACTGCTTGGATTAGTATGTATTCCCCCTTTCGGTGTCGTTTAAGAAGTTCGATAGTAAGAGAGAAAGAGACTCAATTTTATTCATCGTATACTGGTTTCCAGGATAGAATTATTCTGCTTAAATAGCTTTGTGGTCTTGTAGTATCGCTCTTGATATGTTCGATGAGAGATCATAACTTCTGATACGATGAATTTGAGTAATTTCACATGTCATGATGTGGAGATTCTCTTAAAAACTTGTGTAAACCTAAAGGAAGTCTGAATTCTCAGTTAAGCTCTAAAAATTTATTGTTCCATTTCTAATAGCCTCAAATCATTTGGAGTTTCCCCCAATTAAAGTTTCGAGGAATTTCAAAGCTTCTTCAAAGTTTCAATCTTTTTTCAGGATTTCCCTCTGCCTAGTCTATACTAATAGTTTTCTATGCTTGTTGGTTAGAGTTTGTATATGTCGGATAATTGAGCTGGTCATTTGACATTGATCGGTATAACTGCACCTAACCCTTGACTCAATTTATATCTTTGTGTTTTTGCTCAGAAAAAGCCAACTCTAGTAGTCAGCTTTATTCTCCGTAGACAAGATCTAGAGAATCATCGGCCCTATTTATTCGTGTAACTGCATTAGCACGGAATTGCTCTTGATTGTAGCATTCTGCAGCAGCATCGGTACACTTGCAAACTGATGTGAATAATCGTTTTTGAGAACGAAACTTCAGTACAGCTTATTGTTGTTGTTGTATATGCAATCGACTTGATTACATATACAACAGCAATGTTAAATTTGCAGGATATGCATCCACACAGACATTTAAATTCCTTTCTTTGCATAATTAGGTTCCAAGAAACAAAGGCGCAGAATGAAGCGTACAAAGCGCAGACTTGAAACACGAAACACTTGGGGGTACTTCACAAGCACAACGATAAAACACGAAGAATCTACCAGCATACACGAAAAGGTGGGGACCACCACAAACAACAACGTCGTTGAAAGTGCAGCAGAGGAGAACGATGGAGAAACAGAAGAGCAAATAATGGCAACGATGCTTTGGGAGAACGCATTACAGATGAATGCCATACTCGAAGGAAACCTAACCGATGATGTCGACTACAAGTTAGCCGATTTGAAAAATGCTGAGGCTGTACAAACCGATTGCGTTAGACGGCAAGGTGATAAGCTTATAGATTGCCTTGGACAAATTTCGTCGACTCTTAAGCAGCTCTGTGACACAGTCCAGAAATGCAACTGATTGATGAAGATTATTTCATTTTTGTATATATTGGAGCTACAGATCTTAGTGGTGTGTATAAGAAATTGCGCCAGGTTATTTTAATTTGTGTGTTTCTGTTTGCACCCTATTTCCTCTCTATGCACCACGTTTTCTTTTTTCATCACATTTTTTTTTTTTATTTTACTAGCAATCACCCCGTTCTATTCCTATGTTTTATTAGAATATTATGTTATATTCTCGTTGTTGTTTTCGCATTTTTCCGCCGTTATTCTTTCGGCACCATGGATAGACTGTAGGGATGATTTTGGTGTGCTATTCTATTTATCACGAGATCGCAATGCATTCCATTTTTAAATATTTTTTACTAATTTTAGTTAACTATTTAGTTAGAAATGTTAAAAAATAATTTTTGACTACTAAAATATTTTTAGATTCATAAATAATATTTTCATATGATTTCAGACCATCGTTCAAAATTTCGTGACAAACAGACATCGAAAACCATGTAAACCAAAAAATTATGCCTCATCACCTTTTCAATATCTATTACTGTCATTAGGCTTCTTTTTTTAAGCATACTAATATAGCACCCGTGTAATACACGAGTTTGTAAAAGAGAATTAAAAACTCAATTTGTTAATTAAACTAAATAAATAATTGATAATATATTTTTTTATGGGTTAATAATTAGAATTAAATTTGCTATTAAGTGATATCTCATTTAATGATCAGATATGATATTTTGTTAATTTTTTTTATAAAAATACTTTATTTTTTTTCTCATTATTCATTACCTGAAATTATAGTCTTATTTAAATTTAGACAGTTACAACTTGAAGTTGGGGTATTGAGGTGTTGCTTAGTGGGTAATTTTATTCTAGCCATATAATTATTTTGTTAATTTTATAAATTAATTAATAACATAAAAATGCTATAATCTTGCCATGTGGCATAGCGAACCTTCTTTTAGTATATTAAAGATTAAAGATTATAAGAGGGAGGTGCTTGCTTGAAGGCAGATGGGAGAGTTGGGCGGACAACGTGCTCGGCGTGGGATGCCAACGTCTGAGCATCGAGGTCTTGGCTGGTAACCTTTCTCTCTTCACCCGCCACCGACAAGAATCATTTACGGCGGCATTTTCCGGCCGATTTCTTGCAGGCCCCCATACGACGCCTATTTTGCTGCTGACACGTTGCGCTCTGTGCGCATCGGGCCTATTGGCCCCTCATGCAATATTTTGTTGGTTGTCAGGTAGGCAAATCGTGGAGTTGGGCCCCCACGCCAAACATCCCTTACTCGGTTGTATGCGGTATGCTTATGTTTGTCACGATCCGGCGAGAAATTGTGCAGATCAATTCAATAGGGAGCTTGAGGAGATAATCGATGTCAGGACTCTGACCTACTGCCCACAGGTAGGAGGATGGACTTGAGAAAGGGCGTCGATCGCAATGACAATCCAGAGGAGCGACGAGCAAAGGTGTTTCCAGTGCATCGAATTTGGGCCAACCTAAACGCCGTCATCCCTTACTCGGTTCCACGCGGTAGGCTTGTGTTGGCCTCGATTCGGCGGGAGACGCGTGCAAGTCAATTTGATGGGGAGCTTTGGTGGGACACAATCGTGTCGGGACTCTAACCTACTGCCCACTAGGCAGAAGGATGTACCTGGCAATGGCGTTGATCGCAACGGCAATCCAAAGGAGCGATGAGCAAAGGTGTTTCCATTGCGTCGAATTTGGGCCAACCCGGGCTCCGTTGTCCCTTACTTAGTTCTATGTGCTAGGCTTGTGTTGGCCTCGATCCGACAGGAGACACATGCGAGTCAATTCGATGGGGAGCTTTAGTAGGAGACAATTGACTTCGAGAGTCTGATCACCTGCGCGCCGGGTGGGATGATGGACCTAATAAAGGGTGTCGATCATGACGACAATTTGGAGAAGCGACGAGCAAAGGTTTTTCTGTTGCATCGGGTTTGGACCAACCAAAGATTCGTTGTTTGTACTGCCATTGTGTTTGTTGCTCCTTCGGTTGGAGCACAGTTGAGTGTTCTTGCTGTTGTTTCAACACCTATGTTGCATTGCATTGCGGAAAGTTAAGCGATGGCCTGTGCACTTGGTCGATGCGCACATGGAGTGCGTCAATGGTAATTAGCGCGTAAGGGCATGTTGGAACCCTGCTCCGGCAATGACGACATCTCTTGCGTGCCTCCTTAGTGAACCGCTCCGAATAGTGCTATTGCATCAGGATGTTGTCGGTTATCCTATACTAGATTCCTATCATGACGACATTATATCCGATCCACTTTTTGTCATGTGCTGGTACTCCACACGGAGGCGCGGCACTAGATAGACCACAAGGCACCCGCTGTGTTGCTCGATCCTCGCAATTCTGATAATAATTCTTGGTTCCACGACCCACATCGACGTACTTGATCTCACGGATGCGGAAAATTGAGTTGCCTTGGGGCCTCGACCTCTTGATGGCCTATAAAAAGAGCATTATACGCTTCGTGCAGGCTACAATTCCTGCGAGTCTTGCTCGGGAGCACTCACTGCTCATGGTCATGCTCGTCCGGTGGGTGAGGAATGCTACCTGGTTGATCCTGCCAGTGGTCATATGTTTGTCCAAGGTTAAAACATGCATAGGTATGTAAACAGGGCGGGTTAGGTCGGGTACCTGACTGCCCCGCCCCGCGCCCCGCCTTGAGTAAAAAACCACTCCCTGTCCCGTCAATTTTTTTTATTTTTTATTTATAGAAAAAAACATATTTTTATGGATATAAAAAATAAAATTGCAACAATGTTCAAATTATAGTAGAACAATAGAAGAAGAGTATGGTATTTAGTTTAACACATTT
This sequence comes from Ajuga chamaepitys, assembly GCA_958295605.1. NCBI lineage: Eukaryota > Viridiplantae > Streptophyta > Magnoliopsida > Lamiales > Lamiaceae > Ajuga > Ajuga chamaepitys. The sequence continues at coordinate 1,285,961 of OY282498.1, read as the reverse complement.
GATTATTTTCTTTTTTTTAGTTATTAAAAACTAGAAAGTAGAAAGCTAGATTATATTTTAATCTAGAATAATGACATATATATATATATGTATATACATACATATTATATATAAAATTATATACATGTAAAATTATATATATTATAATATATGTGTATATATATATATATATATATAGAGAGAGAGAGAGAGAGAGAATTTAATTAAGAATTGTATACGGGGCGAGTTGGGGAGGCTTATAGAACCCGCGCCTGACCCGGCCTGTTCACGGGTCGGGACTAACTCGCCCCTTCTAGTAGGGGTCGGGTTTTGCCCTGCCAAAAGTCTCGGGACAGGAGGGGGCGGATCGGGTCGGATCAATATTGACATCTCTGGCCATGCATGTGTAAGTATGAACCAATACAGAATGTGAAACTGCGAATGACTCATTAAATCAATTATAACTTGTTTGATCCTACCTGGTACTCGGATAACCATAGTAATTCTAGAGCTAATACGTGCAACAAACCTCGACTTCTAGAAGGCATGCATTTATTAGGTAAAAGATCGACATGGGCTCTGTCTGTTGATGCGATGATTCATGATAATTCAATGGATCGCACGACCCTCATGCCGGCGACCCATCATTCAACATTTTTCCCTATCAACTTTCGACGGTAGGCTAGTGGCCTACTACAGTGGTGACTGGTGATGAAGAATTAAGGTTCAATTTCGCAGAGGAAGCCTGAGAAACGACTATCACATCCAAAGAAGGCAGCAGGATCACAAATTACCCAACCCTGATAGGAAGGTAGTGACAATAAATAACAATATCAGGCTCTTCTGTTGGTGATGAAATCATGGTCTTAACTAGCTATGTCGTGCCTCCGGCGCTATTATTTTGAAGAAATTAGAATGCTCAAAGCAAACCTAAGCTCTGGATACATTAGCATGGGATAACATTATAGGATTTCAATCCTATTATGTTGGCCTTCGGATCGGAGTAATGATTACAGGAACAGTCGGGGGCATTCATATTTCATAGTCAGAGGTGAAATTCTTAGATTTATGAAAAACAAACAACTGCGAAAGCATTTGGCAATGATGGTTTCATTAATCAAGAACGAAAGTTGGGAGCTTAAAGACGATCAGATACCGTCCTAGTCTCAACCATAAGTAATGCTGACAGGGACCGACAGATGTTGCATTTAGGACTCCGCTGGCACCTTATGAGAAGTCAAAGTCTTTGGGTTTCGGGGACCGCAGTGCTAGAACTTAAAGGAATTAACAGAAGGGCACCACCAGGAATGGAGCATGCGGCTTAGTTTGGCTCAACATGAGAGCAGTAATAAACTGACCAACATTATAAAGTAAATCCCAGAGGTTCCTCCGATCAGGCACAGGAAACAGGCCATATGCAAAAGACACAAAAAATGAAATTTGAGCCACTTTACAAGTGGCACTGCAGTGCACTAGTTGGGGGGGACAGATTCAAGAATATTCAAGTTAATAGAACATGGATTCCACAAAACAAAAATACTGCCACTTTTACAAGTATGGAAATTATTTGCATGTTGCCACCCATGGATTTTAGTTTTAACAACATAATCGCAAGTGGATTGCAAATATTTTTTTTCCAATTTAGTTTCTAATAAACAGACAATATCAAGATTGTGCATGTAAATGAAAGAAACAAGGGAATCTTGTTTATTTGGACTTTTGAAATCTCTTATATTCCAACAGACAACCTTCATTTTTTATGATGAGATTCATGGGGTTGCTTACCATTACTGAGATTCGGAGGAGGCTTAGAAGTAGTTCTCTTACCAGTATACTGGGTAGAAAAGAAAAGTATCTTCCTGACGGGCTTCATGATCATCCTGTTTTTCCTTTTTACTTGCATTTTTTTTAGCACTCTTTGAAAGTACCTCAATGAACCCCTGATCCTTCTCCGATTCTTGGGAAGGGGGTTCAATCTCTTTTTCAACCTGTGAAGAAAGAGGAATAGGTTCTAGAATTGGGTGTTGGGGGGGGGGGGGGGATTAGTCACATTTGCATCGTAGCTATTGATATTAAGAACAACTCTCAATTTCTCAAGACTGCCCATGCCAATGATAGCCGGATCTGATATTATGGGGTCCAACAATGGTGGTGAAGGTGTAGCCAGAATGGCCCTTGATGAGCTTGGGCCACCCCTAAGAGTAGAGCCAAATTGAAGGTTGGACTCCCCACCTGAGGTACGGGAAGGATCAACCTTCAACCTTTTCTCGTACTGTCCAGGCCCAAAAGGGGGCTAGGCAGGTTTTTGGTTGTTGCTACTAAGAGAAACCCTTTCTCCTTTATTCTTTTGGGACGGAAGCCCCGAGTATTTGTCTATGTGATGGCCAAAAGTTGAGCAGTTCAGGCACAATTTTGGTGTGTGCTCATATGCTAGTTTTTGTTCGAATGTTCTACCACATGGTTATTTTTTGTGGACAAATTCGGGGAAAGATAGTGAGGCATCAACCTCAACAAGAACTCTAGCACAGTTGTTTAATTTTTTTTCGGGGAGTTTGCCTGTCACAAAAAAAAAAAAAAAAAAAAAAGAGGCTTTTCCAGTATTTTATTTTTTAATGATATTTTTCCGGTGCTTGTGCCAACATTCAAATGGAGAGATTGGGAAATTTAATTCAAATTGGCACATAGATTGATTCCTCCTAGCTAAAGCTTGCCCATTGATTAGTTTCTTTAGGAGGAGGGGTTGGCCCATACAGTGTATGACACTCCTTCCAAGACAAGCTCAATATCCACAAGATCTTTGAACCTAAAGATTACACATTTGTTTGTATGGGGGACAACTCTGCAACCCTTTTTCCAAAACTTGGTCAGTTTTCCAGATATGGTCAAGTCCAGGCCAACGGCATGCGAAAGAACTGATGAGGCAAATGCCCCATTCTTTTTTAACATCAAAGTCTAAGGTGATGAGCTCATCGTCTATATCATATTTTTCTAGTTTGAGCTCATCCCTAGCGGACTGTTTTAACCGCTTTGCCCAATTTGAATTCTAACTAGGAGGGGCCTATTGGCCATTCGAGTCAGGGTCTGTTTCTTCTGAAAACGAGTTTGTGGTGCCCAGGTTAATTGACTCCTCCTCGTTTTAGGTGAGTTAGCCTCCGGGGAAGTGAAGTGGACGTGTTTCTGCACCATAGGAAAATGGAAGGTAGATCAATCAAAATATGTTAATGTTGATACGTAAATTTCGTGTCCAATTAAAATGCGCCACATTATAAAATATTTGTTGAACATCAATTTTATATTGATTATTTTTAATATCAGGAATTGGATAAATAAAATTCCTAAGTTAAATAGTCAATTTAATTGGTGATTTACTATATATTTTATTGACCAATGGAAAGCCGCCACGTGTCAAGATGATGCAGATATTACTAAATTAAATTAAATTAATTTAGTAATTATCCAAGAAGATGAGGATAAACATCAAGTCATGCTGGACCAGTCAGAATGCTCCATGTGTCAAGTTGTTGCAGTAATTATTAAGTTAAATACAATTAATTTAATAATTATCTTATGGATAATGATATTATGAAGGACCAATCATATCGCTCCGTTCAGACTCAAGCCCATTAGGGTTTTCTCCACCCTACCACTATAAATAGGGCCTCATTCTCCATCAAAATGACAACAACACAAGTCAAGAAGTGAAGACACGAGTTCAGAGCTTCAAGAAGGTGGAAGAACTCCAAGAAATCCAGAAGACTTAAAGCACTTGAAGATTTGAAGACGTTCTCGAAGAATCAAAGACATTCCTCAAGATTCGAAGACATTCTTCGTCAAAATCATCAAGAAGTAGCGTTCGATCCGGAATCAAGCCGTTCGCCCTTCGGACAACGTTGTTGAAGAACAACTCAAGCGGCGGAGGAGATCAAGAAGAGGATTTCACTCCAAATTATCAAATTCAAAGAAGATATTCGAAGAGAGGAATCAGAGGATTGAAGAATAGAGATTGTAACATACAAAGTTATTCATTTAATCCAGTTGGAATTAATTTGTACAGGTATTTTATGTTTATTAATTTAAAACGCAAAATTTGTTGTTACAAATTTGGCACGTCTCGGTGGGACATCTCTACCTCTCATCTCTTCTCCTCAACCAACAACTGAAGATAGTGTTATGGCGCCTCATAAGATCACGCTGACGAAGATCGCTGCAACAAACTCTCCAACTGCAAATGTCAATATCATCACAAGAAGCATGTCCAAGACACTACAATCACAATTGTCATCTCTTGAAGTTGTTGAGAAGGATCCGAAGCAGCTCGTCGCTAACACCGTAAATGAGGAGGACGACTCTGCATGCTCTACTCCTCGCTCTTCCTCAAGTTCAAAAGTAGCACACATCATGACAACGAACGTTTCAACTCTTGAAGAACAACTTGCAAGTCTAACTAAAGCCATTGAAGGACTTACAAAACATGTCCAAGAGCAGGACTCAAAGATTGAAAACCTGAGGAGCAAGATTGACAACTGCGATACAAGTCATGCTCAGGGGAAAGAACCAACTGAAAATCAAGGCGGCATTGAAACGTCTGCAAAACGCGATGTCATTGACAAGGAAACGCCTCTAGAAGAGATTCAAGTATATGTTGATGGTATGATTCCCGTTGACCAACTCAAGGAGATCATGATGGGGACTATCAAAGACAAATTCGAGGGGAGCTCGAAGTCTTCTTTCACATTCACCAAGCCATATACTCAACGAATCGACAACTTGAAGATGCTAATGGGTTATCAGCCACCCAAGTTCCAACAATTCAATGGAAAAGGCAACCTAAACAACATATCGCCCACTACATTGAGACATGCAATGATGCCGGAACTTATGGTGATCACTTGGTGAAACAATTTGTTCGATCTCTGAAGGGAAATGCATTTGATTGGTACACCGACTTGGATGCAAACTCCATTGACAGTTGGGATCAATTAGAACAACAGTTCCTCAATCATTTCTATAGTACTCGAAGGACAGTCAGCATGATTGAGTTGACCAGCACGCGGCAATGGAAAGAGGAGGCCGTAGTTGACTACATCAACCGATGGAGGAGTCTGAGCCTCAATTGCAAAGATCGTTTGCCAGAAGCTTCTGCGATTGAAATGTGCACTCAAGGAATGCAATGGGGTCTTCGGTACATCCTCCAAGGAATTCGGCCAAGGACATTTGAAGAACTAGCAACAAGAGCGCATGATATGGAGCTAAGTATGGCTGAAATTGGAGTCGATGGACCCCCGATTCACGAGTCTCATAAGTTCAACAATGGGGGCAAGTTTTTCGCCAAAAATCAAAATAGAGACTCCATGATTGTTGGTGCAATGCCCATCAAATTTCGAAGAAACAATGATGCCACGGGAAAGAATGTCCCTCAAGACAGAAAGCAAAGGAAATCAACTTTGAAGGAGAAGCAGCAAAGGACTTATCCGTTCTTGGACTCCGATGTCTCTGGAATATTCGATGATTTGATCAAAGAAGATCTCATCGAGTTGCCAGAAATAAAGCAGCCTAAAGAAGCTGGACAAAGTGATGACCCAAAATACTGCAAGTACCATCTCTTGTAGGCCATCTAATCCAGGATTGCTTCATATTCAAGGACGAGGTCATGCAGTTAGCCCGACAAGGGAAAATAGTGTTAGATGAAGGCAATGCAACAACAAACCTTATAACTATCTTGGAAGATAATGGACTTGGTGACACCCCATGCTACATGACGGACAAACAAGGAAGCAAATACAAAGATAGACATGTAGAAGAGGAAGATGTTGAAAAGACCCTACTTGAGCTTAAACATGGTGTACGAATCGGTCCCTTAAACGGGGAGTTCTTGAAATTCACTTGAGCCTGATACAAAAAAAAAAAATAAAAAAAAACTCTCGGTCCGCATGAGGATAAACTGTGCACGGCGACCACCAAAGGTAAAGTATGTGGTTAAAATGCTAACTTACCCCACTTTGGCTAAAGTGGTTAAAGAATAGTCACTCCTGGCTCGCATGAGTATAAACTGTGCACGGCACCCCCCCAAAAACAAAACACAAAGTGGAAATTTGAACTACGTTATGACTTGATCCCTTTCACCTGGGTACGTAGGCAGCTTAGAAATATTCTAAGTTCAGTCATACATACATATATTGTGTTTTTCTCTCCTAAGTTGCTCCGAGTTTAGGGATCCAAGCTCCAAAGGTATCAAGTTATCTGATTTCGTCAAATTAGGTTGTCAAACTCAACTTCAGATAAATCCACTCCTCGATGTCAAGTATGTCAAATCCGTCCAAATCTACTATGTTGAAGATTCAACTTCCAAATTCAAGAACTCATTGGTATGAGTATTAACTACCAACAAATTTCAAGTTCAAATTCAAGGCTCCTTGAACGAGTTTAAAAGGTCTTTAAATCAAATTCAAATCCAAATCAAGGCTCCGTGATACGAGTTTAAAAGGTCTTCAAAGTTCAAGTCCAAATTCAAGTACTCCTTGATACGAGTATAAACTATCTACAAGTCCAAATGAAGAACTCCTTGATACGAGTATAAACTATCTACGAATCCAAATTCAAGTCCAAATGAAGAACTCTTTGATACGAGTATAAACTATCTACGAATCCAAATCCAAGTCCAAATTCAAAGAACTCTTTGATGCGAGTATAAAAATGTCGATATGTCCAGAGAAATTTCGAAAGTCAGTTCGAGACTTATCTACTCCAAGACACATCGTCCGTGAACAAGTCTCGAGGGGGCATTTGTTGATACGCAATTTTCGTGTCCAATTAAAATGCGCCACATTATAAAATATATGTTGAATATCAATTTTATATTGATTATTTTTAATATCAGGAATTGGATAAATAAAATTCCTAAGTTAAATAGTCAATTTAATTGGTGATTTACTATATATTTTATTGACCAATGGAAAGCCGTCACGTGTCAAGATGATGCAGATATTACTAAATTAAATTAAATTAATTTAGTAATTGTCCAAGAAGATGAGGATAAACATCAAGTCATGCTGGACCAATCAAAATGCTCCATGTGTCAAGTTGTTGCAGTAATTATTAAATTAAATACAATTAATTTAATAATTATCTTATGGATAATGATATTATGAAGGACCAATCATATCACTCCGTTCAGACTCAAGCCCATTAGGGTTTTCTCCACCCTACCACTATAAATAGGGCCTCATTCTCCACCAAAATGACAACAACACAAGTCAAGAAGTGAAGACACAAGTTCAGAGCTTCAAGAAGGTGGAAGAACTCCAAGAAATCCAGAAGACTTAAAGCACTTGAAGATTTGAAGACGTTCTCGAAGAATCGAAGACATTCCTCAAGATTCGAAGACATTCTTCATCAAAATCATCAAGAAGTAGCGTTCGATCCGGAATCAAGCCATTCGCCCTTCGGACAACGTTGTTGAAGAACAACTCAAGCGGCGGAGGAGATCAAGAAAAGGATTTCACTCCAAATTATCAAATTCAAAGAAGATATTCGAAGAGAGGAATCAGAGGATTGAAGAATAGAGATTGTAACATACAAAGTTATTCATTTAATCCAGTTGGAATTAATTTGTACAAGTATTTTGTGTTTATTTATTTAAAACACAAAATTTGTTGTTACAGTTAATAAAGAGGGTTTCAATAGCTAAGAACGACAAATTATCACTCTCGATAGACTATCACTCTCGACTGAAAAACAACAGTACCTTAAGTTACCGAATTCAACTTGCAGATACCAAAATTTAATTTAATATAAATATAATTCAAACTTCAGCATGTAATTATAGAAATATATTAGATAGAATTCACCTAGTACCTCATCATACCAGGAAATTCAGAATTGAGATTGAAAAAAATAAAACACCTCGTCACAACAGAAAATTCAGAGTAGCTAGAGCAATAGAATTCACCAAGCACCTCATCACTACAGAAAAATCTAAATCGTAATCGAAATAAAAAAAGGAAACACCTCATCACAACATAAAAAAAAAAAAAAAAAAAATGAAGGGAGCCTAGAAAACATACCAGAAGGCATATTTACTTCGTCACCTTCAAGCTGCGAGTGACCTGGAGTCGAACTCGGGCAGCTCACTGCATGACTCAGAACGACTCACAACCTCAAGTCGGATCAGCTCACTGCAAGGAGAAGGCCGTTGGCCAGCTAACTCGAGACTCAGACTAAGTCGAAGAGTGAGCCAACAAGAGCAGGGGGTTCAAATCTTTAGGTATACCATTAACCTTCTTCAGGGGTCAAGTTTGACCTTCAATGGCGGAGTCGCAATTCTGAGACACCACGCAACTTTTGGAATAACGAAATACACAGATAACAAATCGCTGCCTACAGTGCCTAATATCTCGAAATAGAGAAGATAAGATTTGGGTATGAGAATTCCCGTGGACCCCAAATCGCTGCCTTCAGAGCCTGAAAACACCTCCACACTCTAACAAAATGGTCGCCGAACAAGAAAGGTCAGAATTGTTCAACCTCAGGGCAAAGCCCCAGGGTGAGAAAGAGCAGCACCATCAATAAAATATGAACCAATTTTTTTTTAGGCTTTGCCTTTGATATAATTAAGCTTGTCGAGATTACTAGAAGAATGATTAGGATAATCACAAGAATAAAAAAATTAACTGAAAGAGACTTGTTAAATTTTGATGAAATCGGTCAAGAGAGATGAGCAGAAGCAGGGCATCTTTAGAGAGAAAATCTAGAGAGAGAATAATCTCAAACCCTATTGAGAGCTCTTTTTTTCTTCTACTGAGAGCCCTTTTGTTTTATGAAAGGTAAATATTTTATTCCAAATATGTCAATACATGATACAAGGTGGAGATAAAACTCCGAGAGAAGCCCTATGTGTGGTGTGAGGTTTCCGATGTGGGATCAGATCAAATGAGATAATTACGACGGGAAAGATCACTAGCCAGAGGGAAGAAATTAGGCCAGGCAAGAGCGATATACATCAGGGATGAAGTATGTCACAAAGATGGGCCAACCACCCCAAGGGATAATGAAATACAAAGCAAATAGCCACTATGTACACACCTAAAAATACAATAAAAAGGGTCACCAACCAGAGATTTAAACAATGCATCCAAGGAGAAACAAACCAATGTTCCCCAAGAATGAATTGGAAAACCATGATGGCAAGTGACCTACAAGAAAATAAAAATTTAACACAAAGTGGTCACCAACTAGGGAATATAACAATCCAAAAATGGAATGAATAAACAAAATTTATCCATAGTTGCATTGAATAATCAAGTCGGCGAGTGACCTACATCAAAAAATTATAAGGAAAATAACGAGCAACCTCATCCCGGGATAGTTGATCCAAACATCACAAACATCCACGTCATAGCATATGTGGGGGGGGGGGGGGGGGGAAGGAGGTGTAGGGGGTTAGGTGGGGTAGTAGGGGGTTATTCCATTATGATAATGGAGCCTATTTACAAATTACAAAGAAAAGCAAAAAACCTGGATTTTATAAGGAAAATAATGCCCAAGGCATTAGCCAACTAAATGAAAGGCCAACCTGCCTATTAATTAGAAAACAAACACCTCAACAGTAGGCCAACAAAATAAACCAACAACTTGATATCAAAATTGTTGTAAAACCGTGCCAAGAACACTCAAGCAGTCAACTCAAACCTCACCAAACTCTCTACTCACTTCTTTCAAAATGAAATGAATAAAAAACAGAAAATCAAGCACAAAACAATTTACGTGGTTCAGCTTGTGAAAGCCTACGTCCACGGGCAAAACCAGAAGAAGAATCACTAATATGAATCACAAGATTACAAGAAATCACTCAAGACTTAATCTCTTATAACTTGAGATTAATCTTCCTCTCAAGCTCTCAATTCCTTGTTCTAGTCTCTATGATTTGTTACACATTGTTATGACTGACTTCTAATGTGTATATAAGTTTCTGGAGTAAAAGAAAACCGCTGCTGAACTGCCAAAACGGATCCAAGATGCAAAACAGAAAAACTGATTCTGGAAGCTTAATAGACAACGGTTTTGTAACAGTTATTCTGTTACAAACCGTTGTCTTTTTCCTGTAACAGAAAACTGAATTTTCCTTCTTGCTTTTCAGAATCTGTTTCTTCTGTTTTTCCTTGCTTGTTGATTTCCTCTTTCCTTCAGCTTATTTTCCAGCTTCCAACTACAACATACTCTACATTTTTACACTTATCTTCACATTCTCCACCTTGTCAAACAATGTCATAGAACCACAAATACTCCTTTTAACTCAACCATAGTGATTACTTCTGCTCTCACCAGTTTGCTCCAGTATTGGAGCTAATTCTTCTCCAAATTGGCTATCTGCACTATCTGCAGACAAAGATAGAATTTCTCTGCAGTTAGAGCCTTTGTAAGCATATTAGAGGGATTATCCTCAGACTTGATCTTCCCTAACACCACTGTCCCTTTTTCAGTAATATCTCTTACAAAATGAAACTTTACATCTATGTGCTTACTACGATCATGAAACATCTGATGTTTAGATAAGTGCAAAGCACTTTGTGAGTCACTAAACACCTTTACTGACTTCTGTTTAAAACCAAACTCCTCCAGAATACCTTTCAACCAGCAAGCTTCCTTGATTGCTTCAGTAATAGCCATGAACTCAGCTTCTGTTGTTGATAAAGCAACTACAGATTGTAACATAGACTTCCAGCTTACTGCAGAACCAAACAAAGTAAAAATATAACCTGATTGAGACTTTCTGGAATCTAGATTAGCAGCAAAGTCTGAATCACAGTAACCACACAGCACATTCCTAGAATTTATGTCATCTTTCTTTAACAATATTCCAAACCCACTGGTTCCCTTTAAATACCTGAGCAACCACTTTAAAGCATTCCAATGAGCTCCACCTGGATCAGACATGTACCTACTAACCACTGATATAGCATGAGCTACATCAGGTCTTGTACAAATCATAGTGCACATTACACTCCCTACTACATTTGCATAAGGAATCCTCTTCATCTCATTTTCTTCTTCTCTTGTCTGTGGCTTTTGTCCTTCACTCAATTTAAAATGTAATCCTAATGGAACTGATACTGGTTTGGACTCTTGCATATTAAATCCGGACAGCACTTTCAAAATATAACTCTGCTGGTTTAGCCATATAACACTCCAGCAGCTTTGTTCCTAATGATATCCATTCCCAATATTCTTCTTGCATTTCCCAGCACTTTCATGTCAAACACAGACTGAAGTTCTCTTTTCAGATTGTTTATCTCTTCTTTACTCCTGCTAGCCACCAACATGTCATCCACATACAATAGGAGAAATACCACAACTTCTTTGCCTTTGAATTTCAGATATACACAGCTGTCATATTTTGATCTCTGAAACCCAATGCTTTGCATATGACTGTTAAACTTCAAATACCACTGCCTAGGACTTTGTTTCAGACCATACAGGGATTTTTGTAACAAACATACTTTGTTCTCAGTTCCAGGAACAATAAAACCCTCTGGTTGTGCCATGTATATCTTCTCATTCAAATCACCATGCAAGAAAGCTGTCTTTACATCTAATTGTTCCAACTCCAGGTCATATTGAGTAACAATGGCCAGCAAGATTCTAATTGAGGAATGTTTAACTACTGGAGAGAATATCTCATTGAAATCAACACCTTCCTTTTGAGTGAATCCCCTGGCAACCAGTCTGGCTTTAAATCTAATAGTTTCTGTCTGAGCTACTTCAAGTTTCTTCTTGAAGATCCACTTGCAACTGACCAATCTTTGATTCCTTGGCCTTTCTACCAGAATCCATGTTTGATTCTTCTCCAAAGAGTCTAACTCTTCTCTCATTGCAAGCATCCATTGAACCCTTTCATTGCTTTCAATAACTTCCTTATAGTTTCTGGGTTCAAAACTGTCAACCTCTTCTGCAGTGACCAGTGCATATGCTGTAAGATATTCATCAGCATATCTGGTAGAAGGTTTTGGTATTCTTCTTTCCTTGTCCCTCACAAGCTGATAATCCTGTAAACTTGGTTGATCATGATATTCTGAATCTGATTCTCCTTCACGATCTTCATCTGCTTCAGCTTCTGACTCCACCTTAACTGATAACTTCTTATTGATGTCATCAGCTTGAATTCTGACCTTCTGAGCTTCTTTCAATGGCATGTCTTCTTATGAGAATACCACATCTCTACTGATGATAATCTTCCCTGCTCCAGGTTCTGTATTCCAGAGTCTGTATCCCTTAGTTCCATCAGGATATCCAAGCATCAAGCATTTGATAGCTCTAGCTTCCAGCTTGTCTTGTTTTACATGAGCATAAGCTCTACATCCAAAAACTCTTAAGTGATCATATCTGGGAGACTTCCCTGACCATTTTTCTTCAGGAGTTAGATTTCCTATAGCAACAGAGGGACACCTATTAATCAGATAAGCAGCAGTAGAGGCAGCTTCTCCCCAGAATCTCTTATCTAACCCTGAGCTTGATAACATGCTTCTGACCCTTTCCAGTATGGTTCTATTCATTCTTTCAATAATTCCATTTTGTTGAGGGTTTGCTGGAATTGTCTTGTGCCTCTTGATTCCCTTTGTGTTGCAGAAAATGTTAAATTCTTCAGATACAAACTCAAGACCATTGTCTGTCCTTAAACACTTCACACCTGAATCTCTTTCATTTTCTACCTGCTTACACCATATTTTGAATCTGTCAAGAGCTTCTGATTTTTGTTTCAGAACATATAACCATAACTTCCTGGAAAAATCATCCATGATGCTTAGAAAATACCTGCCACCTCCCAGAGTTGGTGTTCTTGAGGGCCCCCAGAGATCAGCATGGATGTATTCTAGAGGGGCATTTGAGCACTTCTTGCCTTCAGGATAAGGGAGTTTCTTGCTCTTGCTAAGGACACAGTCTTCACAGAGTTTTTTCTGATTTTCTTCTTTTAGTTTGATTAGCTGCTGCTTTGATAGTTGCCTTAGTCCAGATTCACTGACATGCCCAAGTCTGGCATGCCATAAGTCTAGACTTATCTTTTCAGCAACATCTGCTTCTCCAAGAATCACTGATCCCATTAGGTAATATAAGCTTGACCTTCTTACACCCCGTAGAACAACTGATTGATTCTTGATAACATCTAGAAAATCATTCTCAGATTTGAACCAGCAACCCTTATTTTCCAAGGTTCCAAGGCTTATCAAATTCCTCTTTAATTGAGGGATATATCTAACATCTGTCAGAACAATGATCTTATTTTCATGTGTCCTTAATTTCAGATCACCTATACCCTTTACACAACACACTTGATCATTTCCTAGCAACACAGTTCCAGCATTCTATTCTTTGAAGTTTTCAAACCAGTCTAGATGTGGTGTCATATGAAAACTACAACCTGAATCTAATATCCATTCATTCATAGATTTAGAGTCAGCAATATTTAGTACCTGAGGGTCATCACTTGAGGCTTCTGCTATTTCTGCAGCATTTGAGGTAGGTGTTCCTTTCTGATTCTGTTTCTTCTTCCATTCAAAACAGTTTTTCTTTAAATGTCCTGGTTTCTTACAGAAGAAACACTTCCTGGACTCCTTTTGGTCACTTTGTTTCTGCTTTGGATTCTGATTCTTCTTGAAACTTTCTCCAGATTGGAACTGCTTCTGAAATCTGCCTTTCTTGATGTTTAGTCCTTCAGTAATACTTTCTTGCTTTCCTTGTTTCATTTTCTGTAGTTCTTTCCCTTTCAATGCTGATTGAACCTCTGCTAGTGTAATTTTTGAATCTCTTCCATAGAGCATAGCATCCCTAAGGTGATCAAATGACTGAGGCAAAGAGTTCAGAAGTAATACTGCCTTGTCTTCATCCTCCATCTTTACTTCTATGGCTTCAAGATCATCCAGAGTTTTATTAAACTCATCCAACTGATCCTCCACACCCTTTTCTGCCATAAACTTGAAAGAAAATAGTTTCTTTTTCAAGTATAACCTGTTTGCCATGGACTTGATGAGATAAATCTGATCCAGTCTTTCCATTACTCCTTCAACACTTGTTTCTTTTGAAACTTCCCGCAATACTTTGTCAGAAAGACAAAGAATCACCAAGCTATGAGCCTTTTCTTGGATTTCCAACCTCTGATCAGGGGTGATAGAAGCAGAAAACCCCTTATCTCCTTTAATAGCAGCTCCCAGCCCTTGTTGAATCAGCAATGCCTTGATCTTCAGTTTCCAGAGACCGTAATCATTATTCCCGTTGAATTTCTCTGCTTCAAACTTTGAGATTGACATGATGAGTGAATCTTGACTTCTGCACTTCGTGTTCTTCCCACAGACGGCGCCACTGTTGTAAAACCGTGCCAAGAACACTCAAGCAATCAACTCAAACCTCACCAAACTCTCTACTCACTTCTTTCAAAATGAAATGAATAAAAAACAGAAAATCAAGCACAAAACAATTTACGTGGTTCAGCTTGTGAAAGCCTACGTCCACGGGCAAAACCAGAAGAAGAATCACTAATATGAATCACAAGATTACAAGAAATCACTCAAGACTTAATCTCTTATAACTTGAGATTAATCTTCCTCTCAAGCTCTCAATTCCTTGTTCTAGTCTCTATGATTTGTTACACATTGTTATGACTGACTTCTAATGTGTATATAAGTTTCTGGAGTAAAAGAAAACCGCTGCTGAACTGCCAAAACGGATCCAAGATGCAAAACAGAAAAACTGATTCTGGAAGCTTAATAGACAACGGTTTTGTAACAGTTATTCTGTTACAAACCGTTGTCTTTTTCCTGTAACAGAAAACTGAATTTTCCTTCTTGCTTTTCAGAATCTGTTTCTTCTATTTTTCCTTGCTTGTTGATTTCCTCTTTCCTTCAGCTTATTTTCCAGCTTCCAACTACAACATACTCTACATTTTTTACACTTATCTTCACAAAAATAAAAAGAAAATTCCCAACAGTAGGCCAACAAAGAAAGATTAACCTGCTATCAAACATAAACTAACATCCAACAGTAGGCATTGTAAATAAAACCTCAAGACAAAAGCATAAATGAGCAGTGCTAGAAATTGACAAGGTCCCAAGGGAAGAGTGAATAGATAACTTTGTAGACATGGACTTTATCTTCGCCACAACCTTTTCCGGGTCGAATTGGGATTCTTCAAATATGACTTCGCTCCAGGCTTTCTAAATGTGGTAGGTGGTGCAACAGACCCCAACTTTTCGAGCTTTTGAAAGCACCAACACAACTCAATCTTTCTTGACTCATTTTAGGGCTATCATGGATCAGGTTAGACCAAACCACATTCGAACACGATCCCAAACAACCCTGGTACGACTACATCACGGGCACATAAAGGGAAAGCATGATCCAAATTAAGAAAAGAAAGATTATTCATAGTAGCTAATCTACTCCTAATCGCAAAATAAGTGCAAAAAGAGATTTTGGTGGGATAATTTTTTTCCAAATAGCAAATTTCCAAAAACTCAATTCACCATGGGGTCTGAAGATATCGTAAAATCTGGGAGACTTTAGTCTTTTATGGCCTTAGATGGAATTAAGATGACTGATAACTGCTAAGTTGTCACCAAAATTATTAACAAGTTCATTTCTAATGTTACAAATGCATGTAATAAGAGCGGAATCCTCATACTTTGGATTCCACTGAATCCTTAATATAGTACAGGTGAACCCACATGACCCACAAGGAATTAGATTTGAGGTGGAAATTCCAAAGGTATTTCGATAACAAAGCTTTATTCCAAGCATAAACCTCCTGAAACCCAAGGCCTCCCTCCTCAACAGGAAGGAAAACATCATCCCAGGCTACATGAGAGGTTTTCTTGCCCCATAGAAAGATCCTGCAAAGTCTATATATACGTTCAACAACTATACAAGGCAGAGGACCAGAAACACTGCACTTTCTGGTACATGTGTTCATGTATCATTTATGTCAAATTAAGTGTCGTTTTAATGATATTTGCATGTATTTTCGATCGTGTAGTGTGCATAATTATTTTATTGGGCAAATTGATGTGTTTGGATTCATTTCAAGACAATACAGGTAAATTAAGACCAAAAGTTGAGTCTCGAAGAAGTCCAAAACGAAGAATGAGCCAAGGATGAAAAAGAGGCATAACTTCGTTCATCGAGCCGCGCCCGTGACCAACCTGACGAGAAAGAAGCCAAAAGCCTCAACAACACCTTCGCAGCTGTGACCACTGTTCATGACCGCGACCAAGTCGACGAGCCAAACGGTTCGCGGCCGTGATAAACTTTCGCGGTCGTGATTCGGTACCCTGTTTTTATCCTGAAACAAGTTTTTAGGCCCATTTCAGCCCAAACCCATTACCTCTATATATATAAGGTCCATAATTCAAAATTAGGGTATCTTTGACCTATTTTCAGCCTACATTCACCATTGGAGCAAGGTTTTGAAGAAAAGTGAAGATCAAATCAAGAGATCATCATCTTTTGGTTCATTTTATCTAGTTTTTGTCTCTTATTATAATTTATAGTAGTTTTATCTTTGTATTAGTTGGCATGAGTGGCTAGTACTCTTTTATTCAGCCCTTGATTGATTGTTGAATCTTAAACTAGGATGACTATGTAATTTTTACGATTATTATCCGATTAGATTGTGTTTTGGAATCTTCTATGTTGTTTGATGTTATTGATTCACATTTATGAGTTGATTTATGATTTGATCACCCATTTTGAGGTACATTTGTGTGTTTCTAGGATTAAATTTGTAATCCGTAATTGTTATAGATTTAATCCCTAGTAGCAAATAGGAGATCATTCTTCTAGGGCAATATAGTTTACGACCAATGAAATCGAGCTTGTGAATTTTATGTCGTATCTACTTCGTTGTCTTAATTCATAATGCATTTGACTATTGAAGACTAGAGAGCTTATTCTAAGAGTCAATAAGTTGGGTAGATTAATCGGAGAACTTAATTCGGTTAATTACAATTAAGAGACAACAAGGTTAATAGAGCTTGTTATTAATCTTGGAGTAGGGATTTTAGGACTAATCTATCAGGTAATAGCATCAATTACATAGTTAATCCGAGCTAAGGGGATACTAGATCAAGGGTCGGATTCTTTTTAATAGCTTAAAACCAAAAATAATTTTATTGCTTTTTTTATTAAGTTCTTTCGGTTTAACTTTGCTTAGGTTACTTAATTGCATTAGTGGTTAGTTGTTTGATATCATCTAAACCCCCCTCCCCCCTCCCCCCCTTCCCCCGACATATTTATTGTTTTCTTGTTTTATTTACATTTTTATCAATTAAGTTGTTTAATACGTAAGACAAGATATGTTCAATCTTTCCTCGTGGGATCGACCCTTTATTTATCTCTCTACTAGCTAGAGTAGTGAGTTTAGGACAAGTATATAAATTCAAATATATAGTAATTTGGTGTGACATCGACAAATCACACCAAATTTTGGCGCCATTGCTGGGAAATGGTGTTAGAACTATCTTGTTTTTATTGTTAAACACTATTTTTATTATTCTAGTTAAGTGTTCTTGTTACATTTGTTGCTTTGATAATCACTTGCTATTATTTTTGTCTCGATACAGTGGATGTTCATACGTGCTCAAGGGCACAAGGACCTATTGTTTGAACCCGATATAGTCCTACGAGAAAGAATTTTGAGGAGGCAAGCAAGAGCATTTGAAAAAATTCATGGAGGGTTTGAAGGTCTACACCTTGATACCGCAGAGAGCAATCTTGAATCGAAAGGAGCAAATTGAAATGGCAGCGGAAATATCAATGAAAGAGTTGGCAAATACCGAGGTCACACACCAACCATTATGCATCATATTTCCCGACTTGGGAGATGACACCACTTTTAATTGAGGTCAGGCCTCATCCATTTGTTGCCTTCCTTTTATGGTCTTTCCGGTGAAGACCGGCACAAGCACCTCAAGGAGTTTCATATCGTTTGTTCAAGTATGAAGCCAATGAAGGTGGCCGAAGAGAAAATAAAGTTAAGGGCATTCCCCTTTTCTTTGAAAGACCTAGCAAGGATTGACTATATTATCTCCCACCTGCTTCTATTAACACTTTGGAGCAAATGGAAACACAATTTCTAGAGAAGTATTTCCTGGCCTCTAGAGCCACGAATATCCGGAAAGAAATTAGTGGGGCTCGACAGATGCAAGGGGAAATACTATATGAGTATTAGGAGAGGTTTAAAAAGCTTGTAGCGAGTTGCCCTCAACATCAGATCACGGATCAACTCCTAATTCGGTATTTCTATGAGGGTTTGTCATTGTTTGATATGAATATGTTTGATTCGGCGAGTGGAGGTGCTTTGGTTGGTAAGACTCCAACCGTCGCTCGAGCATTGATTTCAAAGATGGCTGTGAATTCTCAACAGTTTGGTTGTCGTGAGTCAATGAGGACGGTGATGAAAGTTCATGATTCTTCCATTGATGATAAAATTAAGCAGTTGACTAACTTGGTCAAGAAAGTTGCTTCGGGGGGAAATCAAGCCACAAGGCCATGCCAAATATGTGAGATGACGGATCATACCACTGATACTTGCAAAATACTTGGGGATGAGCTTGATGCTCATGCCACTACCGTTGGAAGCTTTCGAGGAAGAAGGTATGGTCCCTACTCTCAGTTATATAACCCAAGGTGGAGGGATCATCCGAATTTTCGATATGGCAATCAAGGCAGCTAACAAGGGGATCAAGGCCAAACTTGAGCTCCTCAACCACGTGGAATGTATCAACCGAAGCAAAACACAGAGTCTTCGTGTAGCTCATCTCTAGAGGATATTGTCAAAAGTTTGGCAACAAACACAGTCTAAATATAGAAGGACACTCAATCAAGTATAAAGAACCTTGAAACAGAAGTGAGCCAACTCGCAACCGTCGTGAGCCGACTTGAATATACCAATAGTGGAAAATTACTGGCTCAGCCTAAAATCAGCCCCAGAAACGTTAGTGCCATCAGAAACGGAGCGATGCTTGGAGAGCCTAACAAGCCCGGGCATCCTTTGGATGATAAAATTCAGGGGGAAATTGAAGGATAAATTGAAATTGAGTGTTGTTTCGAAGATGAGGTCATGCCCGCGACTAGCAATGCGAAACACCCCCTCCAGATGCAATTAGTTCATCGCGACCGCGACCTCCAGTTGCGCCTGCGACCCCGGCTTCCACCAAAAAGCAAGCTTTGGCTCCTTATTCGACTCATCTATTACCATTCCCGAGTTGAATGACAAAGATGGTGAAGGAAAACAAGGAAAATGACATCTTGGAGGTATTTCAAAAAGTCGAGATTAATATTCTACTGATCGACGCAATCAAGCAGATTCCAAGGTATGCCAAGTTCCTTAAAGAACTATGCACCAACAAACGCAAGCTGAAGGGAGACGAGAAAATGGTAATGGGTGAAAATGTCTCAGTTATCTTTCAAAAGAAGATCCCTACGAAATGCAAGGACCCAGATATGTTCGTCATCCCTTGTAAGATAGGTGATCGAAATATTGATAGGGCCATGTTAGATTTAGGTGCATCTATTAATTTCATATCACGTTCTATCTTTCATTCTTTAAATCTAGGACTATTAAAAGAAACTAGGGTAGTTATACAGTTAGCTGACCGTAGTAACACATATCCTGATGTGTTAATAGAAAATGTCCTAATTGAGGTACATGAACTGGTATTTCCTACTGATTTTTATGTGCTTGATATGCATGGTGACTCGTCCACTTCTCCACTAATCTTGTTAGGGTGGCCGTTCTTGAATATCGCCCAAACAAAGATTGATGTTCGTGAGGGCATCCTCACAATGGAGTTTGATTGACAAATTATTAGATTTAACATTTATAATGCGATGAAATTTTCTGAAGATGTCCATTTTGTTCTCCCTAATGATGTTATTAACCCTCCTATTGAAAGAAAATTTGAGATGAGGTGCAGGAATAAGCTGAACATTTCCACATCTTTGATGCATCGTAAAGAGGAAAGTGAGAAGCTAAGGAACTAACGTGTTTGAATTGGTCAGGGCCAATCTGGAAAACACCTTGGAACAAACGCTAAAGGTAAAGTGAACCGGTTGAGCCAACGACGTAAAATAAAGATGCTTGTCGGGAGGCAACCAGATGTTTATCGTATTTTATTTTTAATTATTAATTTTATTGCTATTTCATGTTTTCATGTATTTTCTTACCATTATATTTAGTTTTTAGGAACTAACATGACTAGGATTCAATAAAACCGTGAAGTATGAGGAATATCGCACGAAATGGGGGTCAGGAAGTGAAAGGAGCATGAAGAAACAACAGATTGAATGGCAACAGTAGCACTATAAGTAAGCACCAAGTTGTACCACTCTTTTCCCCACAAACTTTGATTTTCAACCAAGTTTGGGGGAGGGGTGTAAGTGGGATGACTTGGCTGCTTTTGAACTTTATTTTCTTATATTTATGTTTTATGCTAGCTGCTAGTTTTTT
The DNA here is from genome assembly GCA_958295605.1 of Ajuga chamaepitys. NCBI lineage: Eukaryota > Viridiplantae > Streptophyta > Magnoliopsida > Lamiales > Lamiaceae > Ajuga > Ajuga chamaepitys. The sequence goes on along the minus strand of OY282498.1, from coordinate 1,265,491 downwards.
TTTATTTGCGTTTGCTTGCTTAGTTGTTGACCTGTTTAACTTATCCGAAAAAACAACTCAATAACGTTTGTTTTCAAATAGATTTTCTTTCTCGCAAGCGTACGAGATCAGACAGAGGTAGTAATAAGTCGAACCCCAAAGAGGACATCCGTGTGAACAACCCGAGCCATGATTTCTAAAGTTTAGCGAATTGGAATTGAGAGTTATTTTTTACTAAAATAGAATCAAAAGATATAAATGGATAAATGATGAAAAATGCTTCCAAAAACTTGGTTTCACCCAATTTTGGGGGTCGATGTCCAATCACAATCAAGTCAAGGGGTAAAAAGGGAATAAATGGACGAATTCCTACCTAAATGGCGTCCCAATAGATAAGAATTTCGGGATATGATTTATGTGCCATATCCCCCTAGAGTTGGTGAATAAACGAGGTTCTATAAATAATACCTAAATGAACAACAAACAAAGTCAACCCCGGCCCCCGGATTACCGATTACGTAAACTAAAGTAATTTAGTGTGGCTTCTCCTACATTATAGACCGATGTAGGGGTGAAATTTCTCTACACGCACAACTAAACTACTGTTGTTTATCCCAACTGAGACTTCCTAGGCTCTATTTCCGCTTTCGATATGTCTTCTTCTCCATAGGTCTCCGTCCTATTAAATTGGGTGCTGATTGATTCACATTCTTAGATTAAATTCTCCTTCCTTAACAATCTAAGATATAAAAATTCAATCCTAAGCTCATTTAAGATCAAGTCGAATTTCCTCGAAAGGGTGGCAAACCCTAGCCTAAGGTCCTATTATCCTTTCTCAAAAGCACAATCATACAAAATAACGCTAAGTTATCGAAAGCTCAAGCCACCGAGTCAAACCTATAATCAAGCCCTAATTTCATATGAAAATCATAATAAATCAATAGAATCCAAACCCTAGGTTACCAAACCCAAATTAAATCAATAATCAAAATAATATGGACATCAACCCCGAAGCTCAGGCTACTCCCTTGCTTCGGGAACCCTAGTTCCCCTCTTTAAAAGAGAAGAAACCCTAGTGAGAATATGAAAATTCCCTTTCTAAAGCTAATGCAAGAGTGTAAATAATGATTCAAAAGTAAAGTAAGTGTTTGGAATAAAAGGGGAAGGGAGTATTTATAGAAACACACTCCCCACACATACAAGGATAAAAATCTGTTGAAAAGTCCCTCAAAAGTAAGGGTAAAATGGTAAAAAAAAATTAGAAACACAAGGGATTATAAGTTGTGGGTCGAGCCCTGCTTCGTGCATTTGGCTCGACCTTCACGTGAATTCTGGGAAAAATCGACTCGAAATTGGCTCGGGGTCTGAGCACAAAGTTGTCCACCTCCCGCTCGACCGTTCTCTCTGTCTTCCTTATTTCTTCCAGATTTATAAACTTCTTTGCTCGAACAATAAATCCTCAAAACTTGCATCTAGCTTCTTGGCCAAGGAAAAAATAAGTCCCCATCACGTAAGCCGTTTGCCAAGGCATTTATCTTTACCTCTGAGGTGGACTTTGGTATTTCCATGGATTCATTGTTGAAGCACTTGATGAAATTCCTGAGCGGCTCCGAACTCCCCTCCTTTATACTGAACAGAGATAGAGCCGTCTTTTGCTGTCTTCGGGTACTGACAAAATGGTGCAGGAATAGAGAATTGAATTCCCCGAAAGATCGAATGGGACCCGGTGGAAGCTGTCCAAGCCACTGTTGTGTAGCCTTGGATAAAGTGGCCAAGGACGCCCCAACATTTGACCGCATTCAGGTACCCATGCAACAGAGCGGAATTCTCGAAGTGTAACAAGTGGTCATTTAGGTCTGTGGTCCCATCATATTCGAATGGCAACCGTTTGAAATTGGTTGGGAGCTTGTCCCTTAGAATATTCCTTGCAAATTGGCAATTTGGCAGCTCTCTCCCTCCTTGCTGGTTCCTCAAATCTCTTTTCCATTTGGCTTATCTCCCGCCGGAGAGCCTCAATCATGTCAAAGCTATGAGCTGAAACTCTAATTTCTTCCATGTGGTGTTGCTTCGGCGCCTGATTGTGCTCTGTGCCCCTGAGGCGATTTCTATCCCCCATTATCACCCGTATTGCTTTGTTTGTTGGTGTGACACTGTCCTGCATGTGATACGTCCCTCTCTACATAAAGAGAGAGAGAGAGATGTGGTGGAGGAGGGATCGGTGGTGGAGCGGTTGGAGGCGGAGGCGGAAGTGGTGGCCTGCTCATCATTTGACTGGCCAACACACTGTGTACAAGGGTGTCTATGTAACTCTCAACTGCTCGCCGCTGACAGTGACCATTTCGGGTCCATACGGTGTTTGTGCCACTATGTTAATGAGTGTTTGCTCAACATCTGAGTGGAGTGTTTTCGCCGCTCGATTCATTTCTTTCTCCAAGTTTCTCCTGCGCCTGGGTTGTTGTTATTGGCTATTTCTGGAATTTCTTAACTAGGGATTCCTGAAAAGCTACCGAAAATAATGCTTAGAGTGATGGGATTTTACACGAATTTGGCAATGTGGTTGAATAAGAGACAAAGGGCACATAATAACACAAACAAGTTAAAATCACCACAATTTCCGACATTATTTTACGGTCGAAAATTAATTACAAGGACCGCCGTCACTGCATCTTAATAAATAACCATATTGATGTATAAAACTCACGCCATAAACTTATAAATCTTTCCCACAGACGGTGCCATTAATGTGTGAGTTTAATTTGATACAGTCTCTCATGGAGATGAACGATTTAAAACAGGAAATTATTAGCAATATGCAAGAAAACAGTAAATTCGAAAAGGATAATTGCACCTTTGTGTCTTGATCCCGTCTCATTTTCGTGCCATGATAATTGCGTGAAAAAACCCCAAAAATAGTTCCGGTGTAAAAACCTACGAAGCTTATGTTACCAAACTCTTGAAGGGAACTAAAGAAAGCAACGAGAAAAACAATAAAATAGTGAAAAAGTGAAGATGGTCCTTTTGATTTCAAAGGGGACATCTATTTTTAGTCTTTTTTTTTTTTTTTTTTTTTTTTTTTTTTATGGTTAAGAAGGTATTTACCTTTTCATTAACCCTAATTTATGTGCCCTCACTTCGTATAACCCAAAGACTCACTAGGCCTTTCTGGACTCGTTTTGATTGGGCCGGCCCTGGAACACATTTTCCACCTAATTGGGCCTTCTCTTTGAAGAACTTATTACGGGCCCATACGTGTTATCCGCGCTGGCCTCCTTTAGGGTTGTAGGATCTCACCAAGGTTCCCTCCTAATCGGGGCTTTAAGTTTTGTGGGGCCCTTCCTAATACAACACTACAAAATTTTTATAGGTGTTTCCTCCAACGACTTCACCGAAACTCAGCGCTGTGACCCATCCACATTACGGGTCATGGGCAGTTTTTCATAAACATGTATTAGTGTTTATACTAGAAGATTTTACTTGTTATGAAGAAATGTATTATGTTGAAAACACATTAGTATTTATGTCGACACATATTACTTGTTCTAAAGAATGAAAAATGAAAGGATGTTGGAACATATTAATTGTTCTGAAGAATGAAAAATGAAAAGTATTACTTGTATTATGCTGAAAGGTAAAGTCCTTTATCCAAAATAAATAATAATATCTTCCGGTATAAACAATAACATTTTTAATGAATACTTCCTTTGACCCATATTGTACGGATCTAAGTTTCATACACCTCTTATACATGATAATTAGTGTTTCAAAAAACATTTACGGTATGTTGGACTGGAAAAGATTATATAAGAAACAAATATCCATTAATGTTAATTCAATTGAGTGAAAGATTTTACATAATTTCTTTGCAGTATATCCTGTTTCTCTCTATTTTTTTTGTTCATCAGATAGTTAAGACCATTTCTAACCCCGCTATAGAACACAATAATTGGAGGAATTTTTATGCAATTCCTCTCCAACCCTACTCTATATCTTAATTGTATAATTGGGTGACACTGTTCATTCACATGAAAAAAATATTTTCCATTATATCCTCAAAATATACTTAAATTCAACTTTAGTTACATAAATAACATATTTTATTATTTTAGATATTTAATTATTTATCTTAATTAAACTTAATTTCAAAAAAACCATTCTATCAATTTTAATGTAATTTGTAATATAAAATTATTGTTCTTCAAATTTTAATATAGAACTCTTTTTAGACATTACAATTAATAAATTTTATTTAAAATATATAATTTAAAAGTTTATAATAAGTAAAATCTATATAATGAGTTATAAATAACATAAGAACTAAAATTTTGTGTAAAGTGGGTTGGAGATGATTACACAAACTTGTAAATTTAGTGTGATAGAATTGAGTTGGAGATAGTATACACAAAAATTGTAAAATTTGAGTAAAAATTCCAAAATTTATTATATTTTATTGTGTTTGGATTGGAGATGATCTAAGAACGAATATAGTGTATTTTTTGTTATGATGATTTCAAATGCTACGATTGTTGGACGATGAATGGTAACTACGAAATTCTTCCATTTGCAATTTAAAAAAACTCAGGTTTTGTTTATTTAACATTGCTAGGAATAGATTGGAGTTTTCCCCAATCACTAAGTGTTTGTTTAAAAGTTGGTGACAATATATTGTGCCCAATCTTTTTTGTCTCTCTTTCTCTCTCATTAATCAGTCACCCTCTCTCTCTCTCCCCCTCCTTCTCTCGTTCTGTTCATTTCTCCCTACCTTTTGACTATGGAGAAATAGACGACGGCGGGGGCATTGATGGCGGTGGTGGGGCCGGGGGGACGAACATTGATTTTATTTCGCAACTCTGTAACCAAGTTGATGATTTCTGTGATCGATTGTTCTTCAACGATTTAAGTGACATCGGAGTAATTGGGTGGGAGAATAGGAGGTGGGTGATGTTGACGAAGGAGGAAATGAAGAATGAAAAGAGTGAGAAGAAAAGAGAGAGAGAGAGAGGGGTATTACATTTCTGGGATAGAGAAGAGATAAAATTATTACTACATACAAAAAGTAAAAATTATCCAAACAAAATTTTATTACGAAAAGACAGGTAATTTTTTTATTAAAAAAGGAAATAAATTATAGTTATCAAATTTAAAAAATATAAGTTTTGAACTAGAATATATATTTATGAAAAAACAAAAATAATATTTAAAAATAATAATCCTTCCTTAACAATAATCTTTATAATTAATTAACGCACAATTTTCTACACACTTTTTAATTAATAATAAATAATTCCTTAACTAGCTCTTACACACACCACATCACATCACATTTCTCACAATTCAATCTCCAACCAACATAAACAAACATTCATTTATTAGCAACATATTATTCCGCTTTGTTCCCCACAACTTACAGTACTCCAGCCACCTCCAGCCATAAACAAAGACACCATCACAATTTGTATCATTTATGTAAAAGAATTTAATTTTGGGAATTTTGTCAAAAATATATTGTTATTTAATTATTTATTTTATGTGCAAAAAATATGATTTATGGTTGGAGAATTATGAATAAGGATCAAAAGATATGGGAGGATATGAAAGATTTTGAAGAAGATTATATTCTTATCCAGAAATCTGTTACTTGAAGAGAAAGCTGTGATTAGTTACTAAACTACCTATTTATATGAGTAGAGATGTCAATAAGGGCCGGCCCGGCCCTACCCGGCCCAAGCCCTCAAAAGCCCGGGCCCTAAAGGGTCAGGGCTAAAAGCCCTCATGCTATAAGGGCTTTGAAAATCTAGGCCCAGCCCTAGCCCTGAAGGGCTAGGGCCGGGCCCGGGCCAGGCCCTTTAAGTTCATGTATTTTAATTTCTTTGTTATTGTTCGCAAATTTCATAATTAACATGTTTAAATTTTACCGATAAAATGGTTATATTTTTCTTTAAAATACTAGTATTCCAACCTCTTCTAACATATATGTTGAGGTTTCTAAATATGCCGTATTATATAAGATACGACATGATATATTTAAGAATCCCAACATACATATTCAAATGTTAGCGGAAATATAAAAGAACGTGAATGCAATATTATAGAATAAAATGTGAACTAAGGTATTAGAGCCAGAAGAGTAAAGGAAACGTGAAAAATCATTGATTGCATGAAACTCTAAATTTATTTATGAGATATCATATATAATATATTTATGAGATATATAATATATATCTATATATTATATATATTTTATATAAAATATACAAATAAGGGCCCTCAGGGCCGGCCCTACCCTAGCCCGGCCCAAGCCCTAGTAGGCCCGAGGGCCAAAAAGGGCCGGGCTAAAAGCCCTTAAGCTATATAGGCCTGTAAAATTGGGGCCCAGCCCTAGTATTTTTAGGGTCGGGCCAGGGCCGGCCCTAAGGGCCGGGCATGTTTTGACATCTCTATATATGAGAGAGTCATTCATTCAGTGTGTATCGAATACGTGATTATATTTCAGAGAAGAGAGATTATATTTCAGAGAAGCAGATCAGTATCTTGATTATATTTCAGAGAAGCAGATCAGTATCTTAGTATTCGATAACGTTATTTTTATTGAATCAAGAGTGTATTCGATAACGTTATTTTTATTGAATCAAGAGTTGATTTTCAGTGTGTTATAACATAATTTTCGAGTTGTAATAGTTTGTCAGTCTTTGATTTTTAGTGTGTTATAACATCATAGTCTTCGAGTTGTAATAGTTTCTCAGTCTTAGTGTGTCAAGTAGAATTGTCTTTGGGAGAAGCTACTTCAAGGCGGGCTCGGGAGAGTTCGTCCGACCTTCAGTGATGTGTCGTGTCAGTGTCGAAAAAGTCGACGGAAATCGCCGAATGTTGTTGAAAATACAATATGTTAGGTATAGAAGAGTGATGTTTCTTGTAAAATATAGCTATTTGACAATATTATCAATAGCATAAAGTTCGAGGAGTCTGAGAGATTCAGCTCCGCATTTATATCGTGGTATTTTTTATCTTATTTTATTTTTCTATGTTGAGTGTTATAACACTGAAATGCAGTTCGTAGGAATTTTAATTTAAAAAGAAATTGAAATATGTATAGACATTGATGTATAAAAGATAATATGTCTTTGTGTGTTCCACTAAATAAATGCATTTTGATTATTAAAAAATACAAATATGAATTATGGTAAATTGCTGATCCGGAAAATAGGAGGAGTTGATCGGCCGCAAATCTCGAATTTTGTAAGAAAAATAGAATTTTGGCGATTATTGTGCATAATTTAGACGCATTTTTGGAGGTGAGGCATGTGATCATAGAAGATCTTTGATATAATTTGGCGTTTCAATTTCCCATAAAATTAGGAAAAAGCCTGCCTGCCTTCCTGCTCTAATCCTATTAACTTCCCTCCCTCAAAAGTTGAAAACACAGAATTAGCGCTCTCTCTCTCTCTCTCTTCACAATGGCGCCTAAAAAGCTTGTTTTTACAGAAAATGAAGGGGCGCCAGAACAAACTGCGGATCAGAAGCCCTCCGAAGAGGAAGATAGCGGTTCCAATGGCGAAGAAGAAAGAGGCAAAGTCCTGGAGAAACCCATACCCGGAGAAAACAGGTCGGCAAAACCGAAGCCTACTGGTACTGCTGGTAAGGTATTTCCCGATGAGGATGTAATTGGTCTGCTAAAAGGGCTGGCTGTTTTCTGGGCTAACGGGAGATACCACGATTGGGCTGGCTTTCACAAGTTTATTAAGGACAATGTTAACCTCACCAAGCAATATACGAAAACTCAATTGTCTGAGAAGATTCGTACGCTGGAGAAGAAATTTCACAGAGATCGTGCCAATGGCTCCGGTTCGAATGAATCAGCCGTCTTCCAGTTATCGAAGGCAATTTGGGGAGACGACAGGACTGGGGATGAGCATGAGAAATCCAGAAAAAGGAAACAATTGGATGATGAAGATGATGACGATGGTGGGAAAAAGAAGATATCCAAACAAGATTTTGAGAGTGCATTTCCCCTTGTGTATGCAGAACTTGTTCGGATGGGATATTCTGAATATGTGAAGGGGATTCCATGGGAGAAGGCAGCAGAGCTGGAAGAGAAGTGGAGGGAAGTGAATGCCCAGAGTCTCCGTTTGCACCTTAAAAAGCTGGAGTTGCTTCAGAGGGACCTTCAGGATCGTCTCCAATCAAAATGAAGGTAGGCCTTTCCTACAGTTACAGCCTACAGGTATGCAGGATGCATGCAAAATAAATGTATCAGACTTTTCAGTTGTCTCTGCTATTGTTGCTCCCTTACTAGATTTCAGGATATAGCTTTTACAAATAGTGAATTCACGACCCTATTGTCAGCTGGGTGAAGATAATCTCAATGTATTGATTTGAATTTGTAGCGAAACAAGTGGAGTAAATTTGAAAAAACATTCCTGAAATCTCAAAATCCATAGTCTTGATTGGTTGGTAAAGCGGGCATCATACAAGACTGGAGGATAGTTGCATATTCATTTTGGTGACAGACCAGTGTTATTATATATAGGCTTAGGCTTAGGCTGGCTAGCTGCTTTCCAATTTGTTTGTTGTTATTCTGTTTTTGGGTGAAGCATTGTATAACATTTGTTTTTGCTGTGATTGCAGATCTGGCCTCGCCTGGGTTTAACCTCATGCTATTTGACATATATATATGTTCTGTAACTTTTGTGAAGCCTTCCTTTACAACTGATGTAATGGTGATGTTTGAACACTCTTGTTACTTATTTTGGCCAACTTTATGTGTTGATTGTGAATATTTTTTGCCTACCACGTGCTCTTGATGTGGCACAACATTTGAGCCTATCTTGGGTTCGACCTTGTTTGGCTTATTTGACAAATAAGTCACTTTAGGCCTTTTTACAAGTTTACACTATTATTGCTGCCCTCCATGCGATTATTGTTTCCCTGGAATTTATACTATTATTTTGGACTTATCATGAACAATTTCTTGAAATCAGATCAAAGAAATAGAATGTCCAAGTAGATTTGTTTTTTAACTATTCAATGATATACTATGTATAGGGTTATACAATTTTGGAGAAATGACAAGAGATAAGCTTCCAAATATGCATGCCACGCTGTTATTGGATTATACTATAACTATCAAATCCTTTTTTGTTGTTCTTTTGGAGGTGGGAAAATGGTAGGAGCTATTAATGTTGCACAACCACAATTCTCTATTCAAAAATAGACTTTTAATCCAAACATAGTTTGATCAGTTAATCGAATAATGAAGTTTATTGGAGTTGATTATCATCATATATAGATTTTAAATTGCTGGATCTTGTTTCTTTGAGTCCGATTCTTTTGTGGATTTTCTGCTCATATCCTATTGCCTTTTGCGTAACGCCCTCCTTATAGCCATAGTTTCTGTAGGGTCTTAATTAGCCAATTGAACGACTTGTTCTTATGGTAATATTTGAAGTACATATCTAATTAGAGTCAGCAAAATAGGTTTGGCCTGACGAATCGGTCCAGCCCGACTGATATTTCGGACAATAAAATTTAGTTAGAAGACCATCGACCTGATGGACCAAAAGCTTAACGGGCCAACCTAAAGATCTTGTATTTAAGGAGATGACTGGGCTCAATAATTGTTGGTCGACAAGAACATTTGACCCAACAAACTCAACTAGACTTTTGATCTTGGTCCGATGAATTAGACCAGACTGGTTGGGTCGACCGAATTGCAACCTCCACTAATAATGCATGATTATGACGACAACTCATTAAATTTAAGCCACATAAGCCATCACTCTTTACAAGGAAAAGTATATGTAAAAATTGTGACAGTGTCTTGAGGACATTTAATGAAACAAAAACCCCAAAAATAAATATAAAAAAGCCGGCTAAGAACTGCTGATTGTTTTGGACGAGTCAATCCCACCACCCCAAGATCTTCGTGATCTTCATCCACCATTACATAATTTACATAACACTAATCATTTCTTCATTAATACTCTTCTTTCTCTCTAAACTGAGAAGTTCATGCGACAAATCAATAACACAATGATAATCTCTCGTTTCTTCTTCCTAACCATCCTCTCTCTCTTTACCATAGCATCATCCAACGATGCATCCTACGCGAATTCCCTCCTCACCTTCAAGAAATCTCTCACCAACGCCACCATGTTAGCCGACTGGCGACTGCCAGTCGACACCTTGTGTTCAGACGACAACAAACCAAACTGGACGGGCATCTTATGTAGATATAATGCATTCAATGGTCTGAGGCTGGACAACATGAGCCTAGGTGGCAAAATCGACACTGATGCGCTGTCAGATTTGCCGTTGTTCAGCCTGAGTCTGAGGAACAACAATTTCTCAGGGGCGTTCCCGAACGAGATAAACAAGCTCGGGAAGCTGAGGAGATTGTTTCTGGATAATAATGGGTTTAGTGGGGAGATTCCAGATGATGCTTTTGAAGGGATGACGGCTTTGTGGCAAGTGGAGTTGGGGTTTAATTTTTTCAGTGGAGAGATTCCTACGTCTTTAACGATTTTGCAGAATTTGACGATTTTGCAGCTCCAGAATAATCGGTTTGAAGGAAGAATACCGGAATTTTCGCAGGCGAATTTGAAGGCTAATTTCTCTAATAATAAGTTTGATGGTCCTATTCCAGTTTCACTTCGAAACCAGGATGCTACCTCATTTCTGGGTATGTTTCTTTTTCGTCATATCATCTCTCTTTTTATTGCTTTTCAAGCTTTTTCTTTAATGAATCATTGGGTGTGTTTGTTTAAAGTCGAAGAGTGCTGAATCAAACTTAACTGATGGAATTAATAAGTATACTTTATTGAAATTTGATCCCTAAGTTTACTGGGCTAAACCATAAACAAACATACCTATAGTTTTCACGATCATTGCTAGCTTTATAGGGTCATTTATATATTGTGCTCTAGGGTAACATATTATAAATTATATATATTGTTAAAAAGCATTGTTCCACAGTTAATTTCTCGTTATATTAATCAAGATAGAAATTTTAATTTTACAAATGTATTACATATAATTGAATAGTCAAATTTGTAAATAAAAAAAGTCGCATATGCGAGAATTATAGTTTTAGAAGGTTGTATTTTTACTAAATTGACTAGAAATAAAAGTTGTAACTTTGTTAAATATATTTTTTTGCTCTCCCTCTTTCACAAAAAGTGTATTTTTCCATAGAGCAGTTCTTTTGTGCACTAGATTTTAGATTCATGCTATTGGATTATGAGCAATTTTTTAATGAAAATATATCAGTGTTTAAGTTGAAATGCATTACTTATTTTGAAGGAAATGTATTAATGTTTTTGGTGAAAGGTTTATGTTCAAAGGTGATATGTAATTTCCACGAATCCGAATTGCACGGATAAAAAATCCATGCACCACATAAGAATTAGTATTTTTATATCTCTCTTCCCACCTAATTAACAAGTTAGAACAAAGGAGATTTTTTTGGATAATAATAAGGATAGTATTGAAAAAGTGTGGAAAAGAATAAGAATATTATGAAACGTTTCATTAATTCTAAAGCAACAGATAGAAAAAAAAAATGGAGTTCTGAATCATGAATACTTGAAGTACATCATTTTGACATGATCTATTTGTTTTCTTCTGGATCATAACATTTTAAAAAATTAAAAACCAGGAAACCCGGGGCTATGTAACGCGCCACTAGGCCCATGCAAGCAAAAACGATCATTCAAGAAAATCGCTTTCATTGTAGCTGCCGTCGCCGGAGTTGCAGTTGCTGCCTTCATCATACTCTTCCTCATCATGTGCCGCAACCGCAACCGTGCTAAATCACAAAAACACAAAGAAAAAACGGTCGAGAATTCACAGACAAAAGAGCCGATCCATAACGGTTTAACCTACAAGAACATGAGTACCGAACACGGAAAAATTCAGTTTGTAAGAAACGAGAGAGAGAGGTTCGAGTTGGAAGATCTGCTGAGGGCGTCGGCGGAAGTGTTGGGCAGTGGAAGCTTCGGGTCTTCGTACAAGGCAGTGCTTCCGACCGGGCAGGCTTACGTGGTGAGGAGATTCAGAGAGATGAACAATGTGGGGAAGGAGGAGTTTTGTGAGCACATGATAAAGCTTGGGAAGCTGTGTCACCCTAATCTGCTGCCACTTGTGGGGTTTTATTACAGGAAAGAAGAGAAGCTTCTCATTTCTGATTTTGTTGCCAATGGTAGCTTGGCTAGTCATCTCCATGGTATGTTTCAACACTTGAGAGGGTTTCTCGTCCTAATAAATTCTCAATAATTGCATCGTAATTCCTAACATTTCTATGATAAACAGGTAAAAGAACGGGTAAGCAACGAGGCCTGGACTGGGCAACACGCCTAAAAATCATAAAAGGAGTGGCAAGAGGATTATCCCACCTCTACAATCAACTCCCAACACTAACCCTACCTCACGGCCACCTCAAATCATCTAACGTCCTCTTGGACCCCACATTCGAACCAATCCTCTCCGACTACGCCCTAACCCCAATCATCAACAAGGACCACGCCGTACACTTCATGGTTGCCCACAAGTCCCCTGAATCCATCCAAAACGACACCATCACTAGAAAAACCGACGTCTGGAGCCTCGGAATCCTCATCCTGGAGATTCTCACGGGGCGTTTCCCAGCCAACTATCTTAAGAAAGGGAGAGAGGCCGGCGCTGACCTGGCCGCCTGGGTCAACTCGGTGGTGAGAGAAGAGTGGACAGGAGAGGTTTTTGACAAGGAGATGATGAGGAGCAGCAGGATCGAAGGGCAAATGCTGAGGCTGCTCAAGATAGGGATGTGTTGTTGCGAGTGGAATGTGGGGAGGCGGTGGGATCTGAATGAGGCGGTTGAAAAAATTGAGGAGTTGAAGGAGAGAGATGGTGGTGATGATACAGACTATTCGACGTCATATGCAAGTGAAGGGGATGCGTATTCTTCTGTGGGTGTCACTGATGATGATTTCTCCTTCTCTAGAGCCTCATGAGTCGATGGAGGAAGAACAAGATTGATCAGCATGCTGCATTGTTTAGTTAGTTGTTTCCTACTTAGGATGAGAGATTTTTATTAACTATGTGTTTTTTCTTTAACGATTTCTTTTATATGTAAACTTGTTTCTCTTGTGACAATCACTGGAGAAATTAATGTCGAGCACCTTCTGTAACAAATATATAGAATATGTTAATTTTCTAAAGATATTTTAATTTAGCACTCTATATCCATTTTGTTATTTAGGTACCGATTGATTGGGTGTATACGAGAAGGAAGACGAGGGCCGAAGGCAATTGAGAACTAGTTTTGCATGCATCATTATTAATGTTTTTATTTGTTTCCTTTCTGTTGCTGGGACAATTAGTTGAGGCCCATGGGCCATAGGTTTCTAGTTGGTATTTATTCATAATTTTCCTTGTTGAATTTTATGTGAAGATTTTGGGTAATTACGATTTCTACAACAAATTTGTTGGTGCTAGGATAATCCGAGATGCATTCTTGGATTGCTAAGGTTTCAATTGATAAACCACGAATATTCCACAAACATGGTATTTAACAGATGCAGTTCGAACAAATAGAAGCAACCTTAGTCGAATTGAGTGAAGCAATGCGTACCCTAACTACGCAACGCGAGAACCACTCAAGAGAGAAGGGTAGCATGCGTCGCAATCATAGACACCACAGGTTAAATAATAGGTTGCAAGAAACTGGTGACCAAGGACGTGATCATCGCGCATGGGGAAGACAACGCGGGCGTGACGAGCGGCGTGCCAGACGCGGGGAATAGCGTGCGAACTCGCACGAGGCAGAGGAGGCTGATCAGCGACGGTCAGATGGGCGAGTTGGTGACTATCCGGAGCACAGGCGCAATGGCAGCGTGGCCCGTCGCGCAACGCAAGAGGTGGGCTATCGCAGGGAGAGGGGTTTGAAATTTAAATTTGTAATCACGAATTTCGTGTATAAATAAATAAACACAAAAAAAAGAATTACAAGATCGAATTTCTCGGATCAAATGGATAGTGTTTACAACTTGTGAGTTTCTATCTCTAGTTCTCCTCTGATTCTTCTCTTCGATTGATTGATGTTGGAGTTGACTTTGATTTTCCCCCGTTTTGGACTTTGATTTGAGTAACGTTAATTCAAAGGCTTGTGAGCTTGATTTTGAATTAAACAATACTTTTGATTCAATATGCGAAGAACGTCTTCAAAGATCTTGACAAACGACGAAGAACGTCTTTGAAGTTTTGACTTGAAAATGCCGATTTGAGGGATTTAGCATTTTGATCTCGGATCAAACGTTGAAAACCTCGAGATTGGCTTTGTAACGCCTTGAAAATCTCAAGATTGATCTCGTAACGCCGGATTGTAATACCGGATTGGCTTTGTAATGCCGGATTTCGGCTTTGTACCGCCTTAATCTCAAGATTGGTTTTGTACCACTTTTCTTGAGCTTGTGTTGTTGTGATTTTTTGTGGAGAATGATGCCCTATTTATAGTTGTAGGATGAGAAAATCCTAATGGACTTGAGTCTGAATGGAGCCATATGATTGATCCCTTACAATATCATTATCCATAAGATAATTATTAAATTAACTATATTTAATTTAATAATTACTGCAACAACTTGACGCATGAAGCATTCTGATTGGTTCACCATGACTTGATGTTTATCATCATCTTCTTGGATAATTACTAAATTAATTTTAATGTAATTTAGTAATATCTGCATCATCTGGATACGTGGCGGCTTCCCATTGATAAATAAAATATATAGTAAATCACCAATTAAATTGACCATTTAACTTAGGAATTTTATTTACCCAATTCCTAATATTAAAAATAATCAATATAAATTGATATTCAACATATATTTTTATTACGTGACGTATTTTAATTGGATACGAAATTTGCGTATCAACAAATGTCCTCTTGAGACTTGTTCACGGACAATGTGTCTTGGAGTGGATAAGTCTCGAACTGACTTTCGAAATTTCTCTGGGCATATCGACATTTTTATACTCGCATTAAAGAGTTCTTGAATTTGGACTTGTAGAGAATTTATACTCGTATCAAGAAGTTCTTCATTTGGACTTGAATTTGGATTTGTCGATAATTTGTACTCATATCAAGGAGCTCTTCATTTGGACTTAAATCTGGATTCGTAGATAGTTTATACTCGTATCAAGGAGTTCTTCATTTGGACTTGAATTTGAATTTGTCAATAGTTTATACTCATATCAAAGAGCTTTTTTATGTGAATTTGACGTGTAGACCTTTTAAACTCGTGCTAAGGAGCCTCGATCTTGAATTTGAAACTTGTTGGTAGTTTATACTCATACCAATGAGTTCTTGAATTTGGAAGTTGAATCTTCAACATTGTGAGCTTGGACGGATTTAACATATTTGACTTGAAAATGTGGATTTATCTGAGGTTGAACTTGACAACTCAATTTGACGAAATCAGATAACTTGATGAACTTGGAGCTTGGATCCCTAAACTCAGAGCAACTTAGGAGAGGAAAACACAATATATATTTGTATGACTAAACTTAGAATATTCCTAAGCTGCCTACATACCCCGGTGAAAGGATCAAGTCATAACGTAGTCCAAATTTTCACTTCGTGTTTTGTTATTTGGGGGATGGTGTCGTGCATTGTTTATACTCATGCGGGTCGGGAGTGACTATTTTTTAACCACTTTAGCCAAAGTGGGGTAAGTTAGCATTTTAACCGCATACTTTACCTTTGGTGGTCGCCGTGCACAAGTTTATCCTTATGCGGGCCAGGAGGTTTTCTTTTTTTTTTTTTTTTTTTTGCATCAGACTCAAGTGAATTTCAAGAATTTCCCGTTTAAGGGACCGATTCGTGCACCATGTTCAAGTTCAAGTAGGGTCTATTCAACATCTTCCTCTTCTACATGTCTATCTTCGTATTTGCTTCCTTGTTTGTCCGTCATGTAGCATAGGGTTTCACCAAGATCATTATCTTCCAAGATAGTTGTAGGATTTGTTGTTGCATTGCCTTCATCTAGCACTATTTTTTCTTGCTGAGCTAGCTGCATGATCTTATCTTTGAATACAAATCAGTCTTCTATTGAATGCCCCGCCAACCAATTATACTTGCAATACTTTGGGTTATCAGTCCACCTAGCTTCTTCTGGTTGCTTCATTTCAGGTAATTCAATGAGATTTGCTTATGTCAAGTCATCGAATATCCCGGAGACATCGGAGTCCAAGAATGTGTATTGTTTTAATTGCAGCTCTTTCAGAGTGAACTTTCTTTGCCCCCGGTCTTGAGAGATGTCTTTCCCTTTGCCAGTCTTATTGTCTTCTTTTCGTCCAAACTTGATGGGAATCGCAGCTACCGTCATGGACTTTTGGTTTGCAGGTGTGGTAAAGGGTTTGCCCCCTTTATTCCAATCTTGTCTATTGTTGAACTTATGGGGCTCTTGATTTGGTGGCCCTTCTGCTCCACTTGTAGTCATGCTTAGCTCCATATCGTAAGCTCGAGGAGCTAATTCCTCAAATGTATGTGGACAGAATTCTTGCAGAATATACCGAAGGCCTCACTACATCCCTTGTGTGCATATCTCAATTGCAGAAGCTTCAGATAGACGATCTTTGAAATTAAGGCTCAAATTCCTCCATCGGTTGATGTAATTGACTACAAACTCTTCTTTCCATTGCCGTGTGTTGGTCAACTCAATCATGCTTACGGTTCTCCATTTGCTCCCAACTATCAATGGAATTGGCTTCTAAGTCTATATACCAGTCGAATGCATTCCCCTTCAATGAGCGGACAAATTGCTTCGCCAAATGATCGCCATACGTCCCGACGTCGTTGCATGTTTCGACGAAATGAGCGACATGTTGTTTCGGGCGGCCTTTACCATCGAAGAGTTGAAACTTTGGGGGTTGGTAACCGGAAGGCATCTTCAAGTTGTCAATCTTCAAACAGTATGGTTTGGTGTAAGTGGAAGATGACTTAGACGTTCCATCAAACTTGTCCTTAAGGGTTCCTAAGATGATCTCTTTTAGTTGATTAACATGTACCATACAATCGGAGGAGACTTGCAGTTTATCCATGGTCCTCTCCTTCTTGTTTGGTTGATATTGATGCCCCGCAGACTCTTCAGCCTCATCTTGATCCTCAACAGGTTCTTTTCGAGGAGCGTGACTTGTAGAACCGCTATCAACTTTGCTTATCAGTTTTGCGATCAAGGAGTCTTGCTCTTGTGCATGTCTTGTAAGCCCTTCAATAGCTTTAGTCAAACTCACAATTTGTTCTTCAAGAGTTAAAGCATGTGTTGTCTTGATCGGAGCTGCTTCTGAACTTGATGAAGAACGAGGAGTAGAACATGCTGAGTTGTCCTTTTCATCTCAATTGCTATCAACAATGTCTCGCAGATCCTTCCTAGTAGCCACGGAAGAAGTATTTCCTTGTGGAAATGCCAACGATCGTGAGTTGCTTGACATACTCCTTGTGAAAATATTGACGTCTGCAGCTGGAGAGTCTATTGCAGTGACTTTCGTAATCATGATCTTGTGAGGTGTCATAGTGTTGTCTTCGACTTTTGGTTGAAAAGAAGATATGAGAGGTAGAGATGGTCGCACTGGGCGTGCCAACTTTGTAATAACGAATTTCGTGTATAAATAAATAAACACAAAAAAAGAATTACAAGATCGAATTTCTCGGATCAAATGGATAGTGTTTACAACTTGTGAGTTCCTATCTCTAGTTCTCCTCTGATTCTTCTCTTCGATTGATTGATGTTGGAGTTGACTTTGATTTTTCCCTGTTTTGGACTATGACTTGAGTAACGTTAATTCAAAGGCTTGTGAGCTTGATTTTGAATTAAACGATACTTTTGATTCAATATGCGAAGAACGTCTTCAAAGATCTTGACGAACGACGAAGAACACCTTCGAAGTTTTGACTTGAAAGCGTCAATTGGAGGGGTTTAGCACCTTGATCTCGGATCAAACGTTGAAAATCTTGAGATTGACTTTGTAACGCCTTGAAAATCTCAAGATTGACTTTGTAACACCGGTTTGTAACGCTGGATTTTGGCTTTGTAACTCCGGATTTTGGCTTTGTACCGCCTTAATGGCTTTGTACCAACTTTCTTGAGCTTGTGTTGTTGTGATTTTTTGTGGAGAATGATGCCTATTTATAGTTGTGGGATGAGAAAACCCTATTGGGCTTGAGTCTGAATGGAGCCATATGATTGATCCTTCACAATATCATTATCCATAAGATAATTATTAAATTAACTGTATTTAATTTAATAATTACTGCAACAACTTGACGCATGGAGCATTCTGATTGGTTCACCATGATTTGATGTTTATCATTGTCTTCTTGGATAATTACTACATTAATTTTAATATAATTTAGTAATATCTGCATCATCTTGATACGTGGCGGCTTCCTATTGGTCAATAAAATACATAGTAAATCACCAATTAAATTGACCATTTAACTTAGGAATTTTATTTACCCAATTCCTAAAATTAAAAATAATCAATATAAAATTAATATTCAACATATATTTTATTACGTGATGCATTTTAATTGGATACGAAATTTGCGTATCAACAATGATATCAAAATGTTAGAATTTATTTATAGTTTCTTTTCTACTGAGAATATGTATTCTAACTTGAAAGATAATCAAGAATCGATTCCCTGGGTTATGTTGAATTATTGATTATGAGTGGCAAAAACGAAGCTTTCATATATTAGAGAATTATTATCACTATTTAATTTGGAAGCGGAAGCAAAGTTTATGAACAATTAATATTATACTTTCATTATCCTTACCCGCTTTGCTTAATAGATCACCTGTTACGATTCTATGATATTTTTTACTATATGTATTAAATGATATTATTAATTAACACGTATTACGTAAAAATAATGCAATAGAAGGTAAAACACATATAATGCAACAGATAATTCGTAAAAATAATGCAATAGAAGGTAAAACACATATAATGCAACAGATAATTCGAACCCTGCAACCACGTTGTTTGAAAGATTAATGAGTTGGCTAGCTACACTGCTCATTTCTATTCACTAAAAAAAATTCATATTAAAGACGGAAATTAGTAACGGATGATATTGGTCACAAAATAAAAACAGAATAGAGATAGATTAGTGACGGAAAGTGGCAAAAAATTATTAGTATCCGATTAGTGACGAATTAGCAACCGAAAATTTGAGACGGACATAATCCGTCTCTATTCGGTAGGTAATTCGGTCTCTAATTTCATAATAGAGAGGGAAATTCCGTCATTAAATTTAGAGACGGAATAAAATCGGTCTCTAAATTTTAGAGACCAACATTATAGAGACCAACCATTTGGTCTCTAATCCGTCACTACTTTAATTTAAAAACCGATATCATGTAATTAGAGACGAATTTTTCCGTCTCTAATTTAATTTTTTCTAGTAGTGATTGTAACCCTTACTGTGAAATATTCATTTCTGAGGAATATAGGTTTTTACTTGTACATTTTTACCTTCATATAAGCAAATTTTAGCACTACAAAAAATATTTGTAACATCTTTCGAGGTTATAATTGTAATTACTAATAATATGTTATTTGTGATCACTGGTAATCACAAATTTCTCTGTAAATTACTTGAGACCATCTTAAGACTACTTTTTGAGTAAGTAGTTGTTACAAAAAAACTTAAGACTCATTTGTGACCACTTTTATCGTCACAAAAATATTACTTACATTCGAGTTAGAGACAACTAATTAGTGACTACATGTTGTATCTAATAATAAAGTTATAATAAATATTTATAAATTGAAATAAATACTCATTATTTTAGATCACTTTTTATAATCTTAATTTTTTTTTTTTTTAAGTGTAGGTCATACATCTGTATTCCATACCGATAGAAACTAACGAACATAACTGAATGAAATGGTTTAGACAAAATAAATAAATTGAAACATAAGTTGTTTTTAGAAATACCCTGTTTTTTTATTGTTTGTCAGCAAATTAATAAGTTAGAAGACTTCACTATTTAATTATGTATTTTATTATCTTGGGTTTATTAGCGGCTTTTATATAAATCATTAAACTTTTCTTATGGCACCGATACATATAAATTATACGGATTTGGTAGATAAATTATCAAATTTTATTTTTCGATCATTTTTCGTTGGAATTCTGTACGTAACTTGCATGTGAAAAACTTTTAGGGGAATTTTTTTGTCCAAACATGCTTTTTAGAGGTTCTAGATATTGAGGAAGACAATCACTGGTGATTCAAATGAATTGTCTAAGAAAAGAAATACTTGAAAGAATTTTACATGTTTGGCATACTAAAAAAGATTGTTTGGACAAAAAAAAAAGTTCTTAAAAGTTTATCATACGCAAGTCACGTGCAGAAATCAACTGAAAAATTATCGGAAAATAAAATTTTGTGATTTATCTGCCAAGCCTGTATAATTTGTATCAGTTGCGGATCCAAAATTCTAGAAACCGGAGTATGACCTATAACTAACAAAAAAATATTGTTTAGTATTTAAATCTTATTTAATATTTAAAGTTGTACAGACCAAATATAAAAATAAAAGTAAAAAAAAAAATTAAAATTATAAGTAGCAATATCTTAACATAAATATAAATTTTTCAAATATACCTAATACGTAATTTTTAGGAAAAATAAAAAAATTGGGCGTGCAACTGTAATCCCTTGTACATATTCTACATTCGTTCCTGATATATATGTATCAGTGCAATGAAAAAATTAATAATTTATATATAAAAACGCTAATAGTTTGATGAGTTGCTATAATTAATCGTATTATCGTATATATTATATCACAAGTACAATACAATAATATTAGTGTAAATAAGTTCTAGGTATTATGGTGTTACAATCGTCAGGATGCGGATATTTTTATTTTTTCACCGAGGAATTTTTTTTTTGAATAGTTAAAATTAGTTATTAGTTGAAATTTTAAGTTTAAATAAATAAATTCATTTAAGTTATATGTGATTGAGAGAGACAGCCAAACAACCAAAATAAATAAACTAAGTGAAATTAGAAGGGAAGAGAAAAAATAATAAATCTAACAACTTAAAGTAAGCATAAGTTCCGAGAGATATTATTTTTTGTAATTTAATTCATTAAGTTTTACCTTTTCTTACTTAACAATATTATTTTTTGTAATTTTTATTTTAGTTTTTTAAATTTTGAAATTTGTTAATAACTTTTAAATGAGATAAAATAAAAAAATTGAACATTATCTGCCGTATTCGTAGCTGATGATATGATCCATTTGTTGGATATGGAGCCTAAAGTGGTGAGGGGATGTCACAAGTCACGACCGCAACCAAAGGTGTGCAATGGTGGCCCATGGACACGAGCAGACCCCGTCGCGGCCGCGACCAAGGGAGCGAGAAGCAGAAGCCTTGGTCGAACAAACAGTCGTGGGCGCGACTGTGACCCGTGGTGGCGGCTGAAACTTGGGAGACAAGTTTTGTGGTTATTTTGACTATTATAAATAGTTGTATCCTTCTACATTCATTGTAATTCCGAAAATCTTCATATTTAGTGCATAATCTGGCTTGGTATTGCTCCCAAGCGTAGTTACGCTTCGTAACGAACTGAATTACCAAATTCGTGTGTTCTTGTGTGATTGTTTATTCTTTTCTCCTTTCGTTTATTTTGTCGTTTCGTAGTTGTGTGTGTAAATCCAATTCTCTACACCATTTGTCGAATTTCGAAAATTAAAAAACAAAATTTCTTAAATTTTGAAAGTGGAAAGATCTAAATCAAAACGACCAAATAAAATATTATGAAATTTAATGGACAAAAAGACTATTTACTCGTAATTTATAAGCACGGATAGGGATAGCAGCGGGTGGCAATTTTGTGATAGAAAGATGATCCGAGGACAAAATTGAGGACCACAAGAAGTGGTAATGGATGGATATGGTTTTGGTATCTATCTTTGTTTCTCTGCCATAGTAAAGCCATGGCTTTTGCTGCCTCTAATTCTTTGCTTCTCAATTTTCCTATTAACCAACTAATCCAACGTAACAAATCAAGGATTCATTGCGTCCAAGTTGATCACCAGGTATGATACAATGCTATTTAATCTCTTATTTTATTTTATCAGTGCAATTGGATATAAACGAGTTGAGTCAAGTCAAGTATTGAAAGACTCGAGCCTTGAACAATTTGTTTTATTAGATCTGTTTTGACTGAAAATATTTAAGTTGGTGTTGGTTACTTTAGGTTAGAAATGTAGATTCTGGAATTATGTGTGAATCATGTAGTGGTAAAGGATGGGTGGCTTGTGAGTTTTGTAAAGGGCAGAAGACCAATGTTCGGGGCGACAATAATAGGATTTATCGTCGTTGCCCTTCTTGTAGAGCTGTAAGTACTTAATTGCTAGTAATCTATTATTTTATCGTAAGATTTGTAACAATGTTGGTTGTTTGTGTATTTAAAGTTTGAAGCAATATTTGGCAGATTGGAAGCGTACTATGTTCAAAATGCAAGGTATATAAATGTGTGACATTTCCAGATGACAATGATGGACAAGAGTTGCAGTTTTGAGCACATCATCATATATGTAATGTATGCAATTGGATTATAATATTTAACTTATTTTATTTGCAATTTATCTTCAATGTAATTGCTGGTTATAGAAAAACGTTGGCAGTACATGCTTGGTCTCGTTACCTTAAATGTGAAGCATAATTCATCTGTTTGTTGCAAGTAACTCCATCTTCATAACCTCGGGTAGACTCTTCAATGATATAGCTCAAATCACTAATACTTTGACCATATAGGCTAATGAACTTCTTGCGATATCATCCATGAGTGATGTGATGAGGTAACTAGAGTAGTTGTGATTGGTTGATCTTCGAGATTTCATTGTGTTCCTCATAGTAATACATAACTAGTTTGGTATTGACATTTACATTGGCCAATAAGATTACCAACATCTAAACCAACCAAAGTAGTATTTAGTATTTCATAGTAGGGGGTAACTTTAACATTTATTTAGGAGTTACATATTCTTTTGTAATCCTTTTATCTCTCTATGTGAGAGCGCGCATTTGACATTTCTTTTAGAGGTTATAATTTCATTTGTGATTTCTCATGTCTTTAATATGAGAAGAACAAATTCTTGATAGTGATTTCTTTTAGGTATCAAAATATTATTTGATATCATTCCACTGATATTGTGTTGTCCTGAGTAAAATATAACCAACAAATTTTTTGAGAAAGTATTAAATGGTTGAGTGCAGTGAGCTTTTTGTACAATAACGCGTGCATTTCAATTAAGTATGGAATTTCATCTCCCAATAGTTCTTTCGTCATTTCCTTTAGACTTAAATGGATCTTTCCTTATGTCTACACTTCAACCAATCATAGAAGAGCTAACAGATTGCACTTTCTGCATGTTAAATCGCCTGATCATCTTTTGGATATATGCAAATTGAGGAATTATTATTATTCCACAAACTCGGTCTTCTTTTTTACAAGGCATAGACAGTTTTGAGTTTTCCCATGATCCCTTATCTCAATTCCGATTTCAAATACATCACGATTCTCTTATTTCTTTAAGATTACCTATTATGTCCTTAACATCGACATAAGTTGTTATAGTTGCAAATATAGACCTTGTTTTCTTTATAAATGCGTAGGGGCAATGTTACTTGTTCTTTCCCTTCTCAATCAAGTAATCACTTAGATTGATATATCATTTTCGTCCAGATTTATTTCATCAAAGTGAGCTCAATTTAATATTGTAGATGCACTCCGTGGTCTAGAGTCACTTGAGTTGGACAATGCTAGTCCATTTGATACTTTCACATATCTCAATAACAAAATCCACAAAGAGATATGTTGTAACCACATTAATATGTTGCATTTTCAATACTTCGGAAACTTATCAATAAGACGTTATGACGTCCATTGCAGGAGATATGTCTCCTCGTAGTTAATTACAGAGCTTTGTGAGAAAACCTTGTTCTTTAAGGTAAGTTTTGCATCTCAGGACTTTATTCTTCTCACTACGTTTACTGACAAAACATATTTTATGTCCTATAGGCTTTACACTTGGTTATGCTCGCACTACCAAACCAAATATCTATCGTTTTATCATAGAATCAAGTTCTACCTGGATTGATTCCTAGTAGGCCAATATGCTCTTTGTTGATATTTTAGAATAGAGTGTGGTTCAATATTATTGTGCTCTATGATTCATTGAGCAACAATGTATACATCATCAATGCACGTGAATGATTTTCAAGATTTTCCAATTACACACATGCACTCTCATTATCTCTAGAATCACATTAACTTTCGGAACGTCCTCCAATGATGATCCATGGACATAACTAATCAGAGATAATTTGAGAGTAGTTCTTTTTGTTGATGATTCGAATTGTGTCATATCTGCCACCTTCCTTAGGCAGGTGTTTATCAACCCACATGACACCCTCGATTTCCTTTTGGGAGTCACGACCTTAACCACACCTCCACCAAGTGTGGTTGCAACACCGTTATTTTCGGTGTTATGCCCCTTATTGAGGACTTCTAACATTATAGGCACATTTGTAAGTATATATGATCTTGTCACTTTAGCAATTTTAACAAATACATCAGCAATAAAATCTTCCATACTTTGAAGGTCGATAATTCGTTTTACATTATGAAGTGTGGGGATCCTAATGAGACATACTGGGAAACACTTCCTGCCGTTCCCTTAGAAAATTCATTTTCTTATCTCTCCCTACCGACGGGAAGACTGTCTCATTTAAGTGACAATCTTTCAGTCTCTCGGTAAAAAGATCTCGCTTGTTAAAGGTTCCAATTAGCGGGTAATAGTTGAAAATCCATGTCCAACATAAATACTTAATCGTCTTTAAAGACCATTTTGGTGCACTTTGGGGGCACGATAGACACATATACTGCATAACCAAATATGTTTAAATGTAGAAATATCAGGCTAAACCCAATTACCAACTTGTATGCATAAATTATTGGGTAGCAGTTGGTCTGAGACAAATAAAGTAAAGTTGCAACAATATTGCATAACCCCATATCTGATAGACATTTTAGTGCGCATATCAATGTCTAATCCTCCATTTATATCCTTTTGATAGTGGCATATGTAAGACCTTTTTGTCTATGCACATGGGTTAAAGGATGCACTACATTGATCATGATATATATGCAATAATCATCAAATCATTTTGATGAAAACTCTCTAGCGTTAACAAGTCTTATAGACTTTATGAAGTGAGGGTGATGAAAACTTATATAATATTTTCTAGGAAATTTTTAAATGCAACATTTCTTGTGGACAATAATGTGATGATCAGTTAGTGTGTCAAAGCATTTACCAGAACCATAGATACTTTAATGTCCCGCTTTCTGGTTTGATAGGTCCACATATATTATATTGTGTTCTTTTATAAGAATGGAATGTCTTGCTTATATATCTAGCATAGGAAGATCTCGATCCTACTTATTGCTAAATAGTAGACTTGGTAGAATGAGTAATGTGCCTCAAAATAGTTAATGAGGCAGAGTGGGATGTTGACCGTGCTTTTAGTACTTTAGAAAGCATTGACTGTATTATAATAAAAGTAGCACTGACATTGTACATCGTATCAGATTTTCATCCCTTTTGTATTTCACTTGAAAGAAAGAATGCCCATATAATTTCTTAAATATGGTTTATCATGTCAAGACTTGAATATCTAAAGTCCTTGTACTAAAGCCTACACAAGTCAGCGTCCCCAAAGTCCATTATTGGTAACAGCATATGAGTTTGCATACCAAATTTCATTGTGGATGACAACATATAATTATGTGTCCTAAAGTCCATTGTGGGTAATAATATATAATTTTGTGTCCGAAATTTCCTTTTGGGTGACAATATTTGATCTAATGATCATCATAGTAGTGGAGTACATGGCACTATATTGACTCATTAATTTCTCTAAGATGTGTTTCCGTTCACATTTATTATAAGTATATATTCAGTTTCCTTCTCACAGGTAGTTTCTAAATGATAATCTTTGACACAATTATCTTTACTTAACAAAGTTTTAGTAGCTTTTGGTGCATACAGAGCGTTTTGTGACTATAATTATTGTACCCTTAGGCATCTAGAATTGGATGGTTCCTGGCCCTTTTAGTATTTGTGATGCAATGATGGTCTAATCATTATGGTCATTATGCAGTGATGCAGAGAGTCTCTGTTCTTTGGACTTCCTGTATCTATTCTACTTAACTGCTCTAGCAGTTGTCATAGAAATGCATACTATCTTTACGCTTATAGCAAAATTCATTACTAACTATTTCCCTTTTGTTTAGAGAGTTTTGAGGTGCCTATTGCACCTTGGTGCCATAACTACCATGTCCATTTGGGATAGGCACATTGGGAGGCCTCTACGGTGCATACATCATTTACTTTGTGGTGTATCATTAATATAACTGCAGAGATAAACACATTTGTTCCAATTACTTTGGGGTTATTTTCAATATTTAGTTTTACTACAGTTATGTTAGGACCTTTTTTTTATCCCAACACATTTAATATTATGTTTCAGAAGAAACTGATGTGCCTCTCAACTACTTGATCGGTTGATTAACTTATTGAATATTGTAATTTATATATTTTCATACTCCAATTTATACTGGTTCTTTAGTATAAGTGTTGAAGTGGAAAAAAATAGAAAGACTTTTATGTATAGTATCACTTCTGCGATTTTCTTTCCATGATAAGTAAGATGTGTTTTTAGGCACAACATGTCCTTATTAAGGCTATTGACCCATTTGTAGTCTAGTGAGTGAGCTTCTTTCCACTAGATAGTTAATATCAGAAGTAGAGATTTATCTACATTTTCAGTATTTCTTTTATTGCATTCCACAGCTCATCGGATATTTTTTAACTAAACAATACTCCTAGTGTAAGCTAGGATTAATAAGTCGCCTCAAATTCCTTAGAGCATTGACTATGACTTCTACTTTGTCAGACAACGCTTTGTCGCTGGGGTCGTTTGATGATATGATTGTAAAAGAGTTCTTACAGGGTGTAGTTCTTTTTCATGAAAATAGTTTCCTATTAGGATTATCAATTGTGGTAACTCAATTTCTTTTTTGTCTAATAATTCAAATTTGCATCGAGTTGGTTTAATCATTTCATTTTGGATAAAATTTCGAGACCATATGTCACAATCCTTTTTTTCGATTCTTTGTAAAAATATTTTATCACTCAGTTGTTTATACTGAGTTTGGTATTGTCCATGAATTTCCTTTATCAATGAAATATATAATTTATCAAGCATAACTAACTTCGTAGGCAAAACAATGATCAATTATCATGTCGTCGTGCAAATAAACTTATTTACAATTTATAATTGTAATATCATAAAGGCATAAACAATAGGTTCATAACTTTCAATTTCATGTGAAGAATATAATTATATAAAACAGAAGTGGGTTCCTTAAATGTCTTTCAAGACAAAGCAAAATTTAATTATTGTTGAAATTGCATGTAACGACAGAGGAATATAATTCACACTAGATTAAAATTCCATAATTGTCAAGATTAGATATAACTTCATATGCACATATAAATCTATCTCAATTTGTATAAACCTAAAAAATTATAATTGCAATAAATCATAGAAGATATACACACTCAAGCTCTTTTCATACTATATACTTTGAGCAAAATACTTAAATCATCAAGCATATAATAAGTTGTGACACAGGAACCCCATTATGTCACCCTAAGCAAAACATATTTATTTCACAAAATAGAGGTTTCGATTTATCTTGCAGGAAAAACAAGATCGGTCCTATGGCACTTACCAAATTTTGCAGAGAATGGTTTGAGGCTTTAGGAACTACGTATTTCCTCTCCAATTCAACCTCTACGTCGACGGAAATAACTTGACGGTCGCAAACCCAATTAAATTTGTGTGGAAAATGACAATTACCCAAAAAAATAATTTATATTTGTGTACAATAATACCAATTTGATGTGCCACTAATGCTTTAACATAAGTTGATTAGCAATAAAAAGATTTAATACACAACAAATACAAAACATAATTCTATTGAAGTTTTAAAATACTAAGATATCAATTACCAAAATAAAATTTGGCCAAAATAGTAAACCGCCGACAACAATCATTAATCATTCAAAACATTCACCAACTCTATTCAATATTATTAACGATCACAAAACTTACTTACCCATTACGTCAATCGCGGCCGTAATCGTTCCTTATTTCTTATATGACGTCACCAATTAAAATGGCTTGGTTGAATTTATTATATAAGCAATTCGTGCGAATAACGTGTTGTAGGAAAAGAAGAAAAGTAAACAGAAAGACAAACACCGATTAATTAGGTTCTCTTATTCATCAAAATCCCCTTTATATAGGGTGTCAAATATAAGGGTTTCGCAGTTACATAATATTTAGTGAATACATAAATTGTCCTTCATCAATTACTTTTGATGAAGGCACGCTAAGTGTGTTTTTTCCTTCACAAGTAGATCTCTAAATTCTTATCTCCAAGAAGATCACTAAATTATTTACTTCTAACAAGGACAAATGTGTTCCTATGCTATTTCTTCTTCTTTTTTTCTTTTTTTTCTTTTTATTAAAAAACAAATACTATCCGTTTATCTAGAAATTGAAAAATAGTTAGTTTTTATTATATCTAAATAATTTTAATATTGTACATATATGGATCTGTTCAGATAAAAATAAAGTTTAAAAATATAAAAAATTATCTATTTTAAAAGGACTAGTTAATAAGTATTTATAAAGACATATTCATAATATTTATTTAACTTTTATTTGTATTTCAGACTCAATCAAATAATTCAGCTCATATTATATAAACAAATCTAATCTAAATAATCGATAAACAATTGTATTTTTTAATATAACTTATTTTAAAATATGCAATGTAGATGTCAAATAAAAATCATGAAAACATGAATTTGCTACAACTTACATTAAAAACGGAGAAGAATAAAAAATTAGGTACTTTGTAATTTATTTTAATATTATTGTTTTCTTTTTAAATTTATTTTATTTTTACTATAAAATGAATCAATAAAAGTTGTCAGTTATAATTTCTTATTTAGCAAATTGTCAACGAAATTTAAATTTGAACTAATTTTGAAAATATTTTATCATATAAATACAATTTTTTACCATATATATATAAATATCTTACTATGTTAATTATAATTTAAACCTACTATGTTTAGAAATAGTCTAATTTTCATTTAGAGAGGGTTTCATTTTAAATACATCTAGTGAAAGTTCAATCCATGTATATACGATTGTGAAAGTTAACCGTTATTATGATCAGAGAGTTGCCATATCAAGATCAATCCCAAAATTTGCTCTATAGGATTCTATGCCTGGTTGTTATTTTATGTGGAAAAATTTAAAATTTGTCCACTATGTTAGGCCTTATTTATTATTAAAAAAAAAAAAAAAAAATTCTCGTATGTTAGATAATTTCAATTGTAGTTCTGTAACTTCTAAACTATATCTAATTTAAGGACACAAACCAATTTGGGACTTCCGATGACTATGTCTATGTGTCAAAATTATATACAAATGACATGCCAACTAACACAGATCAGATTAAGAAAAAGCAAAACTAAACCATAATTTTCCACTTCTCTCCTCTTCTGGATGGGACAATCGCCAAAGCCTAACATGCCACATCGAGCTAGCTTCAAAGCTCGTCAAAGATGGCAGGTTCGAGGATTTTCTGGTGATAGCAATTGGCTCCGGGGTGAAGATGTCGGGATTTATAACATTGTTAAATACAAAAATGTCGGAAGTGGGATTCTGAAAGTGCTTCGTGCTGAGTGGAGTGTATGGTAATTTACGTGTTAATTCGTGTAATGATATTTTATAATTAAATATAACATTTATTTATTTTCACAATAATCTATTTGAACTTGCACATGTCCTTGGATTATAAGAATATTATAAATTGAGCGTTTAAGTTGTTAAACACGCAAATATATGCGATTTATAATCCAACCATAAGTATTATGTCCGCGATTAGTAAATAAATTTGAGCAATTTATTTTAATAAGACCATTTCAATTTCATTGAAGTTTGTCTTTGACTTGATAATGAAATTATGGATACATTTACGGTGTATTAGGACAGAACCATATGAAATTTAGATTGTGATTTGACTATATAATTTAAATTCATTGATTGACGTACATATTATCTTAATCCTAAGTGAATAGTATACTTTATTATCAATTGGACATTCTTTGAGACACTAGTGAGTGAGATTAATATATTAATCAATACTTCGGTATTTTGGGAATTAAAGTAAGTGATAAAGAACATATATTTACAATATTGGAATCTTTCACATATTTAATAGGCATGATCATGATCTCACTGGCTCTTCTATGAACAGTAAATTTGTGTTCAGTATTCGACATTAGTTGTCGGATCAATGTATGATGTAGTCACATAGGACTGGCGGATAGAAGTTGAGTGTTGAGATGGACAAGTGTTTGAACATATATTTATTGGTTACGATGTCCTATTACAAATATTTTAGTTGATCTAGGGGGATAATATGTCGGATCGATCAATCAAAGGATAATATTTATTGATTATATTGTTTCAATAATGCCAATAAAATCAAGAGTGCAATTGTATTCTTTTAGTGGAATAGAATATAATATAATTAATAAACTAATATGATAAGTCAATAGTTGACTGAGTCATTGACCGAGCTGTCGAGGCACGTCAAATTAGTTATTTATTTCCTAACTTTCTTTCCTAATAATAGGAAGTCAGGGTCGATCCCACAGGGAACAAGAACTAATCAAATTATTGTAATTAACCAATTTTATATTAGTAATTATAATAACATAAGTATACCTATAATGAGGGGGGATTTGTTTGATGCAAATTAACTAAACACTAAATATTTAAACTAGCAAATTAAGATGAATTAAAATATGAATAAGAGGTATTCACGCCTTTAACCCAGTATCCCCCTAGTCTGAATATCCATGTAAATAATGCAATTGCTTGACTAATTAGTTCTGAAACCCATACTCCAAGAATTAACAGGTACGCTTAGCTAACTCTTGTTACTCCTTAAGTATAATTAATTACAGGTACGCTTAGTAATTAATCCTATCCAATTAAGTAGTCCTAGGATACGATCGCTAGAACACCATTAATCAAATGTATAGGGAACTAAGGTAACAGAGTAGGTACGTTGTTGTACTCGCAAGTTCGGTACAAGTGACCGCAACTTATGTTATCCTAGTGAGTAACCACTTTTTGCTACTTTTGGACACAAACGCATAACAATTACGGATTATAAATTTATGACCTAGCGACATTCATATGCCTATTATCAGGGTGATCAATTCAAATAGCAAACATATAAAAGATAGAGTAAACCGAATAACATAAGTAATTTCAGAACATAATTAAATCAAACAATCACTGGATTATTTACACAAACATTAATCTAGGGTTCAACATAGTCAAAGACGGAAAATATAAAACTTAGCCGATCATAGCGATCGCTAAGAACAAACTAATAAAGGAAAACAAAAAACTAGAAAAACCGGAATGCCGAATCTTGACTCTTTGTGCTCTTCCCAATCCCCAATCCGTGCTCTCCAAATTGATGTCCAAAGTTCTCCCTTGATGTCTAGAGCCTTGAGATATTTATAGGGGTACATCTCTAGGATAAAGAGGGAGAAAACCTAATTGGAATAGGAAAATAAGTCTAAAACTCATTTTTGAGCTTGTGGGCCAAGTAATGGGCCGACACTACATTGTTTTTCCAACTTCAAAGCGGTTTTTTAGGATCTTCTTGTCATTTTTGGGTTTTTCCTCTTTCACACAAAGTTGTAGCTCTTTGAATCAGCTTTCCAACGCCACTAATTGCACCTCAATCAAAGTTGTAAATCTCAATATATGAAAAAAATACTAGTGGTGTGTCAAGCTGGCACCTTAAGTCTCGGCCGAGACTGATGATTCTCGGCCGAGATTCTTTTACAGCCCAAAAATCTGAGTTCCCTGACCTTCTGTCTCGGCCAAGACTCTATATCTCGGCTGAGCTCAATCTCCTGAAGTTTTGGCTCAATTTTTCTTTATTTTTGACTTACGGAACTTGTTCTCAACATCCATTCTTAGTCGAATTCGACTTTTTGGTCTAAATTCACCCAAATAACTTCAAAACAAGTCACAAACATCAAATTATCCAATAATGTAAATACGAGCAATACACGGTCAATTACGCATGCAAATGTTATTAAATAAATACTTAACTCGACCTATAATGCATGCATAAATATGTGTACCAAATTCCCCCAAACTTAAACATTTGTTCGTCCCGAACAATGCAAAACACAGAAGAAACACACCAAACACGTGTTAAGGGCAATTTAAGTGGCAAACATAGTTTCAGACCCATTTTGATATATCAAGACAATATGATAATCCGAGCATATCGACATAGCAACTTAAACGACTTTCGAGACTCGATACTTTCAACAAGTGATCCTTACGGTTAAGTGTATCACTCATCTCTCAAGTGTATAAGGTAAATTCAATTCACTCACATTGGACTACATGCAACGCCTACCATATGCTTGCCCATTATCTAAATCAGACCTCGTACCTGACATGTGTAACATAGGATCAAAAAGATCTTTATTTTAGATTATAATGTAGGCTTAAGGTAAGGTGAGAAATATTTTAATAAAAGTGACTAATCTTTGGACTAATCGAGTTTTCCTACTCAACCACCCCTCACAATAATCACTCAATCCTCACTCTTTCAATTTCAGCAAACTTCCCACAAGAAAGTTCATTCACCCAACAAAAGTCTTTACAATAACCCAAACACTTCTTCATGCTTCATTTCCGGGTACCACAATTTGGGATTACCCAATTTCTAACATCAATTCAAACCATAAAGCATTTTTTTTTACTGTCACACCTTGTAAAAACTTATTTTATACTAGTTTTAGTCTTACAAAACCTGTATATATATATATATATATTTTTTTTTTTTTATCAAAATTAGAAATTTAGAATACTACTTCACCACCAAAATCTCACCTACATATATTTACATAGATCCAGATAGAGTAAAAATGTGTCACACTCCATTCAACACCATATTTATAGAAATATACATATTAAAGTTCCATAATTTGAACGTGTCCAAAAAGATTATTAGAACACCAGCAAAAACATGGTGAGTCCAAGGTTTAGCCCCACAGATCGTCATTCATATACACGAGGCTTCAAAACTTGCATCAGCTCCAACAGCATGCCAGATCAGTCCACGAGCTCATGCATAGTCAAACTCACCTACAATGCAAGAACTACGTGAGCTAAAACTCAGTAAGCAGAAATCATGCATGATCAATGCGTGAATGATGAGATGCATTTCACAAAACCATTTCTTCCAACTCTTTCTCAAAAGAAATCATATTTGGTGAGAATTGGCTCTCGTCACTGTCACAAACCTCCCCAAAATATCACTCATTGGCCATACTCGTGACTACCAAGGGTCCCTCTTCCCCCCTTATAGTCCACCCGAGATATTGGTGATGGTTGGTACGACCAAGTGGCTATCCTTCCGAGACTACCAGGGGTCCGCCTCCTGCCTGCCCCTGCAGTCCACCGGAAAGTCTACCTCTTCCCGTACCCCTCATCATAAAGGTGCTGAAGTGGGAACCTCTTCCGCGTGCACGCCAGTCACCGGAAGCATCCCGAGAGACACCATATACAATATATATAACTCTCAATGTGCCAGTGGTGACTAACCCCAAAACATTATCAATTTATGAAATTACGTTATTTTGACTTCTTATATGTACACATGTAACCCTTATAGATGCTAATGCTCATGATTGATGCACATCAGTTTGTTTCTAGCAACGGAATAAAACACTTTATACAAAGGTATGCAACAACACATATAACAATCAGTTATCACAAATAATAAACACAAATACTATGTTCGAGCATTGTAGTTGTAGATGAATTTCTAATTACCTCGTGTCTGAGAGTAATTACCGCAAACTTTGTATCTCTTGTACCACCATAGTAATTAATCTATAGTAAAATATCAGTAAATTAATTAATTACAAACATATTTTTAACTAGTAGGCTTTTCATATTTAGTTCTATTATAAAGCTTAAGTTGATTTGATGAACATAAATATAAAATTATAAACTTCAATGTGAGCGTACATAGTTATAGAGGTGCGTACATGGCTTCCTTCAATATAATTTCTTTTCCTATGAGAAATTACTTCACAACTTCATCAATATTAACATGTTAATTTTATCTTACTCATAACATAATTAATCATGTTTGTATTATTTCATCAAGCAAATAAATGAAATTCTAACTAAAATATCTACATGATCAATGTTAAGAACCTGGAAACATACTAAATTTGTTTTCAATATCATCATAATAATAATGATTACAAAACTAAGCAATTACCTCCATGCTTCGAATTAAAATCTGATTCCCAACAAATTTTATATTATTTTAATGATCATGTAAGTGGGTTTTGCTATATTATTTATAAAAATCATTAACTGAATGTAAATAAGATAGAAACTTTGTGTTTTCTTACCAGGCGACCTCCATTTTTTCCGAATTCGACACCATGGGAGCACCCATCTCACCTCCCCTTTTCTTGTGTGTTTTTATAGACTAGAAGATAAGTATACGCTTATAAGGGTGATCCACCGCCTTAATCATGTTATTTTTTTTTCCCTTTTATATTTTTATTATTATTATTATTATTATTATTGTTGTTGTTGTTGTTGTTGTTGTTGTTGTTGTTGTTGTTGTTGTTGTTGTTGTTGTTGTTGTTGTTGTTGTTCCGACAACGATCCTCTTTACACATCTAACATTCTCATGTACTACCTAGTGGGTTTCATATTTTAAACTTATCACACGTAGTTTTATATTATTTAGCTTCTCCCAATATTTTAGACTAAAGGGTTCTCAATCACTAAAATGAACACCTCCAAATTAGTTGCAGAACATAAAATAAAATAATAACTAAAACAAATTGCAACAATACAACTATAACACAAGTAGCACATAAAAATATAAAATGCATGAAATGCAAGAATTATATTGGCCAATGAGTTGTGTGAGGCGCGGGTATTACATCCTCCCCCCCCTTAAGAAATTTCGTCCCCGAAATTTACTTACTTGAAGAGTTCAGGATATTTGGCTCTCATTTCATCCTCTCTTTCCCTGGTGGCTTCTTCGACTGATTGATTTCTCCATAGCACTTTGACTAACGGAATTTCTTTGTTTCTGAGCCGTTTTACTTCCCTTAATAAAATCTGTACTGGTACTTCCTTATATCCCAAGTCTGCTTGTAGTTCTACAGGTTCACTGCTCAGGACATGAGACGGATTTGCTATATACTTCCTCAATACTGACACATGGAACACATTGTGTATTTGAGACATTGATGCTGGCAAATCGAGTCTGTAAGCAACATCACCAACTTTCTCAACAATAGGAAATGGACCAACGTATCTTGGACTAAGTTTTCCTTTCTTACCAAACCGCATTATTCCCTTCATCGGTGCAACTTTCAAGAATACTAGATCTCCCACTGCAAACTCAAGTGCTCTCCTTCTCTTATCCGCATAGCTTTTCTGGCGACTCTGAGCCATTTTCATCCTTTCCCGAATCTGTGACACAACTTCCGACATTTCCTGTATTACACTTGGACCTAGAAGTCTTCTTTCGCCAACCTCATCCCAATGTATCGGAGATCGACACTTCCTACCATATAGTGCTTCATAAGGGGCCATTCCTATAGTGGATTGATAACTGTTGTTGTAGGAAAATTCTATTAAAGGTAAAAAATTGCTCCATTGACCCTGGAAATCCAACACGCAAGCTCTAAGCATATCCTCTAAAGTCTGTATCGTTCTTTCTGATTGTCCGTCAGTTTTTGGATGATATGCAGTACTGAAAGACAACTATGTTCCCAGTGCCTTGTGTAAACTTTTCCAGAAGGTAGAAAGGAATCTTGAGTCTCTGTCTGAAACAATGGACAATGGTACTCCGTGAAGTCTAACTATTTCCTGTATATATATCTGAGCATAACGATCCATGGAGTAAGTAGTACAGACTGGGAGAAAATGAGCCGATTTCGTGAGTCTGTCCACAATTACCCAGATAGCATCGTGACCCTTTACAGTTTTCGGCAATCCCACCACAAAATCCATTGTAATGTTCTCCCATTTCCATTCCGGAATTAGTAAGGGCTGTAAGGTTCCTGCCGGTCTTTGATGTTCAGCTTTTACCTGCTGACAGGTTAAACACTGTTCTACACACTGAGCAATATCTTTCTTCATACCTGGCCACCAATACTGTACCTTTAAATCTCGATAATTTTGGTAGCTCCTGGATGTACTGAATATGGTGTCGAATACGCCTCAACCACAATATCTCTACGAATGCTATCAACACTTGGCACACATAAACGATTTTTGAATCTTAAGACATCATTCTCTGACAACTGAAAGTCTGATGGCATCCCTGATGCAACATCCTTCTTTACTTTAGCTAAATATTCATCTGCATTTTGTCCTTGCTTAATTCTATCAAGTAGGGTAGGTTGAAGGATTAAAGCTGCTAGTCTTGCCTCCACTATTCCCAGTTGAACAATCTCGACATTCATTCTTTGTAAGTCTAGTAACTCTGGTCTCTGAATTAAAGCCATCAATGTTGTACTTTGGGACGATTTTCTGCTTAAGGCATCAGCTACGACATTTGCTTTACCAGGATGATAGTTGATAACACAGTCATAGTCTTTCACTAGTTCTAGCCATCTTCTCTGTCTCATATTCAGCTCTTTCTGTGTGAAAAAGTATTTTAGGCTCTTGTGATCTGTATAGATCTCACATCGCTCTCCATAAAGGTAATGTCTCCAAATCTTCAATGCAAATACTACGGCTGCAAGCTCCAAGTCGTGAGTAGGGTAGTTCTTCTCATACTCCTTCAATTGTCTGGATGCATATGATATTACTTTGTCGTTCTGCATTAACACACACCCTAAACCGTTCTTCGAAGCATCACTGTATACCACAAAACCTCCAGTCTCCGTTGGTATTGAAAGGATCGGCGCAGATGTTAACCTTTTCTTCAGTTCTTGAAAACTCTGCTCACAAGCCTCTGTCCACTTGAATGTTACACTCTTTCTAGTCAACTGTCTTAAGGGAGACGCAATTTTCGAGAATCCTTCTACAAATCTCCGATAGTATCCAACTAACCCGAGAAAACTACGTACCTCTGAAGGGTTTGTAGGTTGTGGCCAATTGTTAATTGCTTCAACTTTACTTGGATCAACTGAAATTCCTTCTCTTGACACAACATGCCCTAGAAATATTACTCGATCCAACCAGAACTCACATTTCTTGAACTTAGCATACAACAGTTTCTCCTTTAGAACGTCTAAAATCTTTCTCAAATGCACCGCATGCTCTACTTCATTCTTGGAGTAGATCAGGATGTCATCAATAAACACGATAACGAACTTATCCAAAAAGTCTTTGAATACCCGATTCATCATATCCATGAAAGCTGCTGGGGCATTTGTCAAACCGAATGGCATTACCAAAAACTCATAGTGCCCGTACCTTGTACTGAATGCCGTTTTTGGCATATCTTCCTCTTTAATTTGCAGTTGATGATAACCTGAACGCAAGTCAATCTTGGAGAATATGGCAGCTCCCTGGAGTTGATCAAACAAATCATCAATCCTGGGTAAGGGGTATTTGTTCTTGATCGTAACCTTGTTCCGTTCTCTGTAATCTATGCACATCCTCATAGTACCATCTTTCTTTTTGACAAACAGAACTGGTGCACCCCATGGCGAAAAGCTAGGTCTGATGAAACCCTTGTCTAGTAAATCTTGTAGCTGAATCTTCAATTCTTTCAACTCTGTTGGCGCCATTCTGTATGGTGACTTAGATACAGGAGCAGTCCCTGGATATACATCAATTACAAACTCTATCTCTCTGTCTGGGGGTGATCCTGGGAGTTCGTCTGGAAATACTTCAGGGTATTCTTGCACCACTGCTACTTCCTCAATAGTTGGACAATGCTTCTCTTCCATACTCATAACACTTACTAGGTAGCCTTCACAACCGCTTTCCAATAACCGTTTTGCTTTCACCGCTGATATCGTGTGATATTTGAACCTTTTTCTTACTCCAATAAAGATAAAAGATGTGTCACCCGGCGGCTGAAATGTGATTATCTTGTTCTGACAATCTATTGTAGCACCATATTTCGATAGCCAGTCCATTCCCAAAATCACACCATAATTATTCATATCTAATATGATCAGATCGGCATAAAGTTCTCTTCCTTCAATAGAGATAACACATGCTCGCAGAATCTGGTTAGTTTGTTTTGACTCTCCGGAGGGGATCACTACATTATAACTAACGTCTGCTACATCAGGTTTCCTACCCAGCCTCTTCACATACTCAGTGGATGCAAATGAATGTGTAGCTCCAGAATCAAATAATGCAAATGCAATCGTATCACAAATGGGAACTTTACCTGTTACTACAGATGTATTTGCTTCCGCTTCCTCCGTGATCATGGTAAAGACTCTAGCTGGCGTCTTCTTTTGTGTAGCAGGGTTTGAGTTCTCTGGACAAACCGTGGAAATGTGTCCTGCTTTTCCACACTTAAAACGAGTCCGATACTCTGCAAATCACTTTCCACTATGCGAACCTCCACACGTGGGACATGTAGGTTGTGTAACTGGTGGTTTTCCTTGTTCACCCTTTTGGCGCTTGTTCTGATCCCATGACTGTTGTCCTGATTTTGGTTTGAGAACCCGGCCTTGGACCTTGCCCTTGTAGTGGCCTTTTCTTTCCCTCTCCTCCAAAACGAGGTCCTTGTCTTTGTATAAACTGGCGCCTAACCTCCTGAGCCCGCTTAATTTTCATTTCAGCTTGTTCAGCAATCAACGCTCGTTCGGCAACTTGTGAATAAGTTACTCCATGTATACCAGCCATACACACATCCCTATATAGCTCTGGCCTTAGACCTTCTAGGAATCTCTCTACTTTCAATGCATCAGTACTAACCATGTGCTCCACGAACCTAGAGAGTTGCTCAAACTTAGCGATGTAGTCCATAACATCCATTGCCCCTTGCCTCAACTGTATGAACTCGTTCATTTTCATTACTCGAACTGGGGCAGTGAAATACTTGCTTCTAAAAAGTCTTTGAACCTATCCCATGTCATTGTCGCCACATCCTCAATAGTTTTCATTGTGTCCCACCAGTGTCCTGCACTTCCGCGTAACATGAACGACGCGCACAATACCTTTTCCCTCTCAGGACCTTTACTATACAAAAACATGTTCTCTATAGTTCTAAGCCAATCCTCTGCATCAGTGGGATCCGTTGCACTCTCAAATGTTGGTGGGCTAAGCTTTCTAAACCTCTCTCCGATGACCTCTAAGTATTCAGCTCGAGGTTGCTGTTGATTCACACCATTCCCTGGTTGTCCACCCACACCCCTTTGTTGGATAAGTTGTTGGATCTGTTGCGACTGCTGTTCTACTAACCCTGTCAATCGAACCACAATCGCTTCTAAACCAACACCCACTGCTGGTGCATTCGGTTCTTGATCGTTATTTCCTTCAACACCTTCTTCTCTAACGATCTCCATGATCTCTTTCTAGTTTTTATTGTCCCTCTGTCACAGGCCAATATGATTCATGAAATAATGGATGCAAATTAAGAAAAAGTAAAACTTACTGGCATGTCTGCGCTTCAGAAGTTCTGAGCTCATGTATACGAACAGTCTACAGGGCACAAACCGGGCTCTGATACCACTCTGTCACACCCACCCTTGTAAAAACTTATTTTATACTAGTTTTAGTCTTACAAAACCTGTATATATATATTTTTTTTATCAAAATTAGAAATTTAGAATACTACTTCAACACCAAAATCTCACCTACATATATTTACATAGATCCAGATCGAGTAAAAATGTGTCACACTCCATTAAACACCATATTTACAGAAATATACATATTAAAGTTCCATAATTTGAACGTGTCCAAAAAGATTATTAGAACACCAGCAAAAACATGGTGAGTCCAAGGTTTAGCCCCACAGATCGTCATTCATATACACGAGGCTTCAAAACTTGCATCAGCTCCAACAGCATGCCAGATCAGTCCACGAGCTCATGCATAGTCAAACTCACCTACAATGCAAGAACTACGTGAGCTAAAACTCAGTAAGCAGAAATCACGCATGACCAATGCGTGAATGATGAGATGCATTTCACAAAACCATTTCTTCCAACTCTTTCTCAAAAGAAATCATATTTGGTGGGAATTGGCTCTCGTCACTGTCACAAACCTCCCCAAAATATCACTCATTGGCCATACTCGTGACTACCAAGGGTCCCTCTTCCCCCCTTATAGTCCACCCGAGATATCGGTGATGGTTGGTACGACCAAGTGGCTATCCTTCCGAGACTACCAGGGGTCCGCCTCCTGCCTGCCCCTGCAGTCCACCGGAAAGTCTACCTCTTCACGTACCCCTCATCATAAAGGTGCTGAAGTGGGAACCTCTTCCGCGTGCACGCCTGTCACCGGAAGCATCCCGAGAGATACCATATACAATATATATAACTCTCAATGTGTCAGTGGTGACTAACCCCAAAACATTATCAATTTATGAAATTACGTTATTTTGACTTCTTATATGTACACATGTAACCCTTATAGATGCTAATGCTCATGATTGATGCACATCAGTTTGTTTCTAGCAACGGAATAAAACACTTTATACAAAGGTATGCAACAACACATATAACAATCAGTTATAACAAATAATAAACACAAATACTATGTTCGAGCATTGTAGTTGTAGATGGATTTCTACTTACCTCATGTCTGAGAGTAATTACCGCAAACTTTGTATCTCTTGTACCACCGTAGTAATTAATCTATAGTAAAATATCAGTAAATTAATTAATTACAAACATATTTTTAACTAGTAGGCTTTTCATATTTAGTTCTATTATAAAGCTTAAGTTGATTTGATGAACATAAATATAAAATTGTAAACTTCAATGTGAGCGTACATAGTTATAGAGGTGCGTACATGGCTTCCTTCAATATAATTTGTTTTCCTATGAGAAATTACTTCACAACTTCATCAATATTAACATGTTAATTTTATCTTACTCATAACATAATTAATCATGTTTGTATTACTTCTGTGAGGAATGAGGACTTATTATACTCATGAATCGGGTCACAAACGGATCAGAAAACCGGATCAGAAATGAGCTGAAAGCTGAGGAAGAAGAAACTGCCATGTGGCAGTTATAACTGACAGATGCAACGGTTTTAGCTAAAACCGTTGTGAAAGGCCGTTAGCAGCAATTTTCCCTGAGTCAGTTTTGTACGCGTTTTTGATCTGTTTCAACTAGTTTTTCCTTCTGAGTTCATATATGATGATGTATCTCTCATTTCCAGTTTGTAACACACGCATATAGAGGAGTGAGAGAGGATAGATAGAGGATACACTTGGATAAAAGAGTGATTGTCATTCTTTGAGTGTTTTCTTTCTTGTGTTGCTGCTGAGTTGATTTCAGTAGTGTTTTATCATCTTGTAAACGTTTCTTGGGAGTTAATAGAGAGCTGAAGCATCCTCCGTGGACGTAGGTCATTCTTGGGCCGAACCACGTAAACTTGGAGTCGATTTACTTCTGTTTTGATTCATTGATTTTGTTTTCTTGTTTTGATCCAATTGTTTGTTAACTCACAACAACTTCATCAAGCAAATAAATGAAATTCTAACTAAAATATCTACATGATCAATGTTAAGAACCTGGAAACATACTAAATTTGTTTTCAATATCATAATAATAATAATGATTACAAAACTAAGCAATTACCTCCATGCTTCGAATTAAAATCTGATTCCCAACAAATTTTATATTATTTTAATGATCATGTAAGTGGGTTTTGCTATATTATTTATAAAAATCATTAACTGAATGTAAATAAGATAGAAACTTTGTGTTTTCTTACCAGGCGACCTCCATTTTTTCCGAATTCGACACCATGGGAGAACCCATCTCACCTCCCCTTTTCTTGTGTGTTTTTATAGACTAGAAGATAAGTATACGCTTATAAGGGTGATCCACCGCCTTAATCATGTTATTTTCTTTTCCCTTTTATATTATTATTATTGTTGTTGTTGTTGTTGTTGTTGTTGTTGTTGTTGTTGTTGTTGTTGTTGTTGTTCCGACAACGATCCTCTTTACACATCTAACATTCTCACGTACTACCTAGTGGGTTTCATATTTTAAACTTATCACACGTAGTTTTATATTATTTAGCTTCTCCCAATATTTTAAACTAAAGGGTTCTCAATCACTAAAATGAGCACCTCCAAATTAGTTGTAGAACATAAAATAAAATAATAACTAAAACAAATTGCAACAATACAACTATAACACAAGTAGCACATAAAAATATAAAATGCATGAAATGCAAGAATTATATTGGCCAATGAGTTGTGTGAGGCGCGGGTATTGCATTTACTAACCTCTCCTTGAATAAAAAATAATAAAACACTTATTCACAACGACTTTTTCTTTTCTTTTCTCTTTTTTTTTTCTTTTTTTTTTTTCGTTTTTTTAGAGTACTAATAACAATAACCAATACTTCACACTTACACCCCCTCCCCCAAACTTGGTTGAAAACCAACGTTTGTGGGGAAAAGAGTGGGATGAATTGGTTCTAAACACTTAGGAGAGGTTAGTTTAAGCTCGATTCTTTCACCTATCATTTGTATTCCCCTTTTTCCTTCAAAATTTCCAATCTTTCACCCAAATTAATTCTCAAAGCTTCTCAACTACCTTCCAATCCTCCTTCCTCATACTCACTCTTAGTCCAAATGGGTCAAAGGTTTCATATGGAAAGGATATGGCTTGTAATGTAAGACTGTAAACGAGAAAGCTATAAAGCTCAAATGGGCTAACAACGGAAAATTTTATTGGTCACAAGGGAAACATTTAAAGGCTGGATAATAGGTTACAAATAAAAAACCGCCTAAAATCATTTCCTAAATCACAACATGTCTGACATATTCATAATAGAGACTTTGGGCAAGTTCTAGAGATGATTACATATAACCAAAGAATTCACACCGAAAGAATGTAAATATTACTCCAAAGAATGTAGGTTATAGGTGATCACAAGTGTCAAGTACAAGATCAATTTTATCTTCATTACATGTCATGCTCTATCATGTGCCATTTTTCAAATTTTAAGCACAATTTACGACCATCGTTAACTCAATGCACACTTATCAATTTTTCCATATCTTGCCCTTAGACACACGTCAAAATCAACATATAATCACGGTTTTTCAACTGACTCAATCCTAGACCCAACTAACATGTAAAGTACATAATAACTAAACATGATCTCAACTCATAAAAATAGTGGCTCACATGCCAGACGATCAACCAAGTAATTGGCTCACAGGCCATGCAATTAATTGCTCACAGGCCAACACTTAATAAATGAACAAGAAACTAGCAGAAGCATATATATAAAAGAAAATAAAACTCAGAAGCGGCCAAGACGTCTTACTCACACCCCCTCCCCCAAACTTGGTTGAAAACCAATGTTTGTGAGAAAAGAGTGGTACGACTTGGTGCTTACTTACAATGCTACTGCTGATTTGGTGGTTGGAAGCTATGCATACTCTAATATTCGGCTATCGCGCCCCACCGATGTCTTGCTATACCCATCCTGCTCCACTACTTCTTTGATTTCGAGTCATGTTAGTTCCTACATACTTAATAAGAAACGAGACGAAAATGCATCAAATAGAAAATAACAATAAAATTTTAAATTTTAAAAGCAAAATGCGATAAACATCGGGTTGCCTCCTGACAAGCGCCTTTGTTTTATGTCGTTGGCTCGACTCAAGACTTTCCTTTTAGAAAATATACCAAGGAGGTTTGCGGGTTGGTCTTGACAATTGTGGCTCCTCCACTACCGTATGAGTTTCATTCTGATCGTTTCCTTCTCAGGTATGCACTTGGAGCCATGTTCAAATTGTACCCGCACTTTAATTCTTCTTCACAAACTGTCTGTAACACACTACGTATACTGGACGATCCAGTATATGTCTTCAATACAATGTATGTCAACACACGTGATGACTCAATATGCATCTGACACACAATGTTTGATGGCACATTAAATGACCCAATGTGCATCTGACATCCAATGTGCTTCTGTTCAGCCTGACTTTCAATGCCCTCTTCACTCTGCAGCACTTGCATGGGCTTTTCATCCTCTCTAGGCTGCTCTTCGCTCCTCAAATTCAAGGCATTTTC
Organism: Ajuga chamaepitys; assembly: GCA_958295605.1. Taxonomy (NCBI): domain Eukaryota; kingdom Viridiplantae; phylum Streptophyta; class Magnoliopsida; order Lamiales; family Lamiaceae; genus Ajuga; species Ajuga chamaepitys. Next base: position 1,221,010 of record OY282498.1, on the reverse strand, counting down.
GTTCATCAGATTTTCCTTGGCCTGGGATGCCAATATATCTCTTTCTTGGCTTTCTAACCTGCTTACCACGGTAACCAATTGACTAATTTGAGTCTCAAGATTTCTTATTCTCGATCGTGTCTCTTCCTAAAATTGCAGAGTGTTAGAAACCAAGATTTTCACCATATCTTCTAACGACATATTGGAATTTTGTTCCGTCATGACATCAAAAGTAACAGTAGAGGTCCTGCAGAAAATTGCAGTTTGACAAGCACATAGGATGACCCAACGTTTACGAACAATAATGAAAATAACTAATACTAATTAACAGAAGAAAATACGTAACTAAAATAGCAGAGAATATGATTAACACTAGAAACACAATTAATTTCAACCGTTCCCCGATAACGGCGCCAAAATTTGACCGAGCTGTCGAGGCACGTTAAATTAGTTATTTATTTCCTAACTTTGAATTCTTTGTCAACATATATTTTATCACACATCTAAGCAAAAGATATCTACAAGATTCCTGAAATTGTTCTATATATAATGGATCAAGTTGCTAAAGTATAATTTGAATAGTTATAATATGCTAGTTGTGGACTATGTTATTACTATTAAAAAGGCAACATAATTAATCTGCTTTCTCCTTTTCTTGTTTGTTTTTAAACTTATGTTCTATTAATTTTGACTGTCGTTGATTTACGGGGTACAAAAATCAAGTTAGTAGGATTGTACAAGGAAATGTTATGTTCATGTTCAGATGTATCAAGCCGAGTTTTCTATAGACTGGAATCAGAGGACAGTGTTTCCAACTTGAAGTAAGGCTTGCTCCAATGAATCGTGTACTTATAAGATAAATGACCACATTATATGTGTTGTAAATTTCTTCTTTTACATCAGCATTGATATGTAGTGGATCTTAGATGAATAAGAGCAGCATGAAGTTTTGTTGCTGAATGGATACTTGAAAACTAAATATTGTAATGGATATTCAGGCTGGATTCTTGTTGTGTTCTTTAATCTAGTGTGTCATCAATTTCTCAAAGTTCTAGATACACCATGATTGCTAAGGATGTATGTAATTCTATTGTGACATTAAGATGTTAATTACCGTATCTTTTGTTTCTCAGGTGACACTTTAGATGGATTGGGGTGAAAGGGACATAACCTTTATTGATTTTTCTGATTCAATATTGCAGCATGTTAAAATTACATGTTTTTTTTTTCCGAATAATACTTGAGCTAATAAAAAATTCTTATTATTTCCATATATAATAGATAATATCTTTGATGATATCTATATCATACAGTTTTATGTTTTGATGTGTTGTTGATATCTTCTTTGTTTAGTTCCAGGTTTCTTCAAACAAGAAGTTCAAGATTGGATCAAAGTGGCCAGTGGTATTTGTTTGCCAAATAACAAATACCCAGTGGCCTGTACAGCTTAGTGGAAATTAGAAATTACTGAACAACTGATGTATATGGTAGTAATTATGTAAATTTCGACTATTTGAATGTAAAATAGTTGGTTGTGAAACAAGTTTATGTAATGTTGATAATATTTTTTTTTTTTATTATTATATTATGGCAATAACTTTAGATATTATAATGAAAATCTTGTAAATCGAGTTTCATTTAGTGACTTGCATTAGAACCTGCAAATATGTATTTTTGCAGGACCAATTTAGTTGTTAAGTGGTAAGAATTTGTTGTCACTGAAGAAACTTTTTAATGAGGGTGATTTACTCTCACTATATAGTTATTAGTGATGGGACCTGTTCCCGTCACTATTGACTTTTAGCTATGGAAGCAGTAGTGAGGGGCTGTGGCAGGAGATCTTCCGTCACTAAAAGTCTTTTGTGATGATTTCTGGACTTTTAGCCATAGTTTTTTTATTTTTTCTCACTAGAAGCAGTTTTTCTTGTAGTGATATCCTCTTACCGAGTAGAAGTGGTAGGGAGTGGCATGGGATACACAGGCAGAAGATCATATTTAACCAAGCAAACTAAATGAGCGAGATTGATTTAAAGTGGAAGCGCCGTTCTACTCTTAATTAGGGCATCTCGGCCGGAAATGGATGTTTTTCATTAGTAAACTAAGAGAGTGTTTCACTAAGTTTATTCAAAACATCTTATAAGTTCTTACATTTTTTAAGATGTTTTCAGAGTTATAAAATGTTAAATCTTATTTTAAAATAAATTATTGAAGTGTTTGATTTAATAAGATGATGAAACTTATAAAATGTTAGTAATGGTATTTTTATAATTTTATGAGCACCAAGATGGAAAAGCTGGAAGGGGCATTACAAGATGTATTTAACAATTTAAACAAGATTTTGGGCTGTAATGCACCACATTTGCGCACGTGTATGCCACTTACCAGTTATGTGGTGGAAACGGTAAAGTGTCTTTTTCTTTAATTATTATTTAATGCGTTAATTTCAGGTATACAAAATGGAAACTGTAAAGTTGGACACCCAAAATTAGGTCAAATACGTAACGCACCTGGAATTGGCATCACTAATTTTCATGTATATTAGTTGTTCCAATTTTAAATTCGAATAATTTAGATAATGTGCAGTTTTTATGAAAATATTTTAGTAGTTACACTTAAAGATCTTACTTATTTTGAATAAATATACTATGCTAAAAAAATTGTGTTTACGATGAAACACTAAAAAAAAAATAATAATAATAATAATAATATCAATCACAAAAATTTATTATTAAAAACAACATATCATTACTAATTAGGCGTCTCAATAACTCGGACGCAAATTATATATTTGTGACAACAAAATTGATCTCAAATATTTTTTGCAGCAACTAGTTGTCTTTAAAAGTCGTCTTAAAATAGTTTAAAATTATTTATAGAGAGATTTGTAACAACACGTGTGTAGACGCATAAAATTTGTATCAAATTAAATAGTCAATCAAATATTGTCAAATGTCCAAATCTTTATTTATTGAAGATCAAAGATCATATATTGCCAATATGGAAAAGAATTACCAATATTTTTGTAATAAAATCAAATCATATATTCCATTGACGGAAGGATGTGTCATCAAATTTTGAATGATCAATCAAATCGCATCATTCTATGACAAGTGATATCATCCGACGACAAGTGATATCATCCTACACCCATAAAGGGTCGTCTCATTCATTCCAAGACACACAAAAAACTATATAACAAATAAAAAAGTTGAGAAGAAATTCAAGATGTCAAATTTTCAACCATTCAAGACCGGAGTCAAGATGGATACAAAGACGTTCTTCACGGAGAAGATCGAGATCTCAAGCCCTCCATCAAGTCTCGAAGGCAACTCGAAGAGGAGAATCAGAGAATTACTAGAGATTGTACACATATTCTCAAATCCATCAATAAATTATATTTGTACATATTTATTGCAGATACTTCAATCCTAATAAACCCATAATCTTCCAATGTATATTCGATATGAGATTTTGTTGACAATTCCAACAAATAATTTATTATTAGTGACCACAATTATGGTTTCAGAACTTATAAAGGAAACTTCTTTTGTTATATAGTGAAATGAGTATTATCGACATAATATATTTCTCCAAAATAAATAATACATTGTTATAAATTATTATAATTTTTTTTTCCAAAATAACTAATATCTTTCAATATAAATAGTAATATGATTTCATCAATCCGCACGTTTAACAAGAATTGAATATCTGTGAATTAGTGAAAATACATCCACTCATCTTTTGAATTTTTTAATTTCCCTTTTCAATGTACATCGTAAGTTGACAATAGCAAATGTTGAAAGTGGGACCTCTTTATTGTTATATATAATAATCAGAAATACCAAAACAATTTAAAAACTTTATTTTTTTATTTAGAATCCTATTCGGTTAATTTCATGGAAATGGTGACCACTGGTGACATATTTATGGTATCATTGTAGTTGGTCCTTAGGTATAGTAAGTATGTACATGCACTATGCCGTTAAGTGATAAACAAGTTTGGCCTTAACTTGTATCTTATCCGGTGAAAGTATCTTGTAACTTATTCAATTGATTAAGTTTAATTCAGCCCGACTTCATGTCAACTAGAATTTATATTAAAAAAAGTAATAAACAATTTTTTACCTTTTACCTTTTATTTTTTCTCGCAGATAGTTTAATTTGCTGGTTATAAACTTGTTGTAGATGACATTTGGCTAAATTTTTTATGGACAAATTTGAAATCTATAGTACCAAATCACTTGACGAGGTTGTTTGAATTGCAATGAATTTAGAATTATCATTTCATGTAGGAACGATATGGCCGAATATTTCTTTTTATATGTATGTATAGATGTATGATAGTGTACATGCATTTTTGGTACACGTGTTTATGTATGCATAATAGATCGATTTAAGTGTGCATTTATTGACATTTGCATGCATAACTGACCGTGTATTGTTCATGTTTGTATTATTGGGCAATTTGACGTTATTTGACTTGTTTTGAAGTTATTTGGGTAAATCTAGACCGAAAAGTTGATCTCGACTAAGGATGGACGAAGAAACAAGTCTCGCAAGTCTAAAAATGAAGAAAAACTTGAGCCAAGTTTAAGGAAGTTGTGCTCGACCGAGACTATCAGTCTCAGCCGAGACAAAAGATCAGTGGAAAACTAATCAAAGATGGAGAAATGGCTCAACCGAGACACTCTTTCTAGGTTAATTTGGTACAAGATTCTCGGCCGAGACAATCGTTCTCGACCGAGACATAAAGCCGGATTAGAGAAGGATTTGCTCGAAGGTTGCCCTTTTCAAGCCCAATTTAAGCCCAAGGCATCCCCATCTATAAAAAGAAGATCCCAAGTCCGAAAATAATAATTTTGAATTGATTTTGGAGCGTGGACTTAGGGATTTCAAAGAGTACGAAGATTCAAGATTCGTAGTTTTGAGTTTTTTCTAGTTTTATGCTTATATCTTTCATTAGTACTTTGTTTTTAGTCATCGCTATGGTTGACTAAGTTCTTTATTTTCCGTCTTTAACTATGTTGAACCCTAGGAAGATGTTGTTGTAATTCTTACGGTAATTTTTTTTTATTAAACAGTGTTCTGAAATTATTTATGTTATTTGATTTACGTATATCGTTTATGTGTGTTTTATTTGGATTGATCACTCGGGTATTAGGCACATAATCGTTCCTAGGCCATAAATCGTAATCTGTAATTATTACGAACTTGTCTAAGAGTAGCAAATAGTGAATTTATTCGTTAGGATAACATAAGTCGCGGGCACTTGTATCGAGTTTGCGAGTACAACACTGTACCTATTCCGTTGCCCTAAGACCTTATGCGTTTGGTTAATGGTGTTTTAAAAATGGTATCCTAAGACTATTTAATCAGATAGATTTATTACAGAGCATACTTGTGATTAATTACACCTAAGGGGTAACGAGATTAGCAGAACGGACTTGTTAATTCTTGGGGTAGGAGTTTGAGAACTAGTTTGTCAGACAGTTGCATTAATTATAAGAATAATTCGGACTAGGGGGATACTAGGTTAAAGGCGGGAATACATTTATCATATTTGAATTCATCTTTAGTTTATTAGTCTATTTGTTATTTGCATTACTTAATTAAATCTAATCAACTTCCCCCGCACTTTATTATATTATATAATATTACTATTACTTGCGTAATTTGGTTAAATACATAGACATAATTAGTTTCCATGTTACCCGTGGGATTGACCCTGACTTACCCTTTCTACTATTTAGAAAAGGAAAGCTAGGAAATTAATAACTAATTTGACTGCACAATTTTGGCGCCGTTGCCGAGGAACGGTTGAAATTAATTGCATTGTTAGTATTAACCATTATTAGTTTTATTATTATTATTATTATTATTATTATTATTATTATTATTATTATTATTATTATTATTATTATTATTATTATTATTGTTGTTGTTGTTGTTGTTGTTGTTGTTGTTATTCTTGTTATTATTATTATTATTATTATTATTATTATTATTATTATTATTATTATTATTATTATTATTATTATTATTATTATTATTATTATTATTATTATTATTATACACTTGGCACTCACTTGTTCTTTTGCATCCTATTACAGCTGTGAATGATCACTCGTTCACATGGTAGCAAAGATCTGCAATTCGACCCGGTGATTACTCGAAGAGATCGAATTCTGAGGAAGCAAACGAGAGAGATTCAAGAGGAAACTGAAATGTTACATTCTGACACTGAACCCCTCTCATTTGAATCAGAAAGCGAACAAACAGACATGACAGCAGAGAATTCTTTGAAAAAATTGGCTAACCATTGGCGCCAATCATCAGCCATTATGCATCACTTTCCCTAACTTGGAGAGAATACTGCGTTTGAACTAAAATCCGAGCTAATCCATCTGTTGTCCTTATTTCATGGCCTCTTGGGCGAGGATCTCCATAAACATCTGAAGGAGTTCCATACTGTCTGCTCGAGTATGAAGAATCGATCAAATTACGGGCTTTCCCCTTCTCTTTGAAGGATTTGGCCACGGATTGGCCCTACTATCTTTCCCCATCTTCCATCACTACGTGGGAGGATATGGAGAGGCAATTTTTGGAAAAATATTTTCCTGCATTTAGAGCAACGAACCTCAAAGAGATAAGTGGAGCTCGACAAATGCACGACGAGAATTTGTATGAGTATTGGGAGTGGTTCAAGAAGCTGGTGACAAGTTGTCCACAACATCAGACAATCGATCAATTGCTAATCCCGTACTTCTATGAGGGATTATCACTGGAAGACTAGAACATGATAAATTCAGCTAGCGGAGGCTTGCTGGTGGATAAAACTCCAACTGCAGCCAGAGAACTGATATCGAAGATGACCACTAATCCGCAGCAATTTGGGTGTAGGAACGCACCGATCAAGTCAGTGAGAGAGGCAGTCGACTCGTCCATTAATGACAAGATTGAGGCATTAATGAATCTGGTTAAGAAGGTCGCTTCAGGGGGCAGTTATCAAGTCATGCCGTATTTGTGAGACGATGGAACACTCGACAAATGAGTGTTAAGTTCTAGGAAATGAGATGGAACCCCATGCTAATGCAATTGGCACAGATGATTTCCGACAAAGAAAGTATGACCCCTACTCCCAATCTTACAATCCAGGATGGAGGGATCATCCCAACTTGAGGTATGGAAATCAGCTACAGCAGTCGGGAGACCAAAATTGTTTTCCAAAGGGCATGTACCAACAGTAGCAACTGACTGAGCAAGCTCCCGGTTCATCTTTAGAGGACATCGTCAAGACCTTGGCAACTAACACTGTGCAGTTCCAGAAAGATACACAGTCAAGCATCAGGAACCTTGAGACTCAATTGAGTCAATAAGCTACTGTCGTGAATCGTTTGAAGAGTGCAAACAGTGGTAAATTATCAGCTTAACCTGAGATCAACCCGAGAAACGCAAGTACTATCACACTCTGAAGTGAGACTGAGCTTGGAAAGCATAAACAGCTCGGGCAAAGTTCGGAAGAGGAAGTTGAAGGAAAAAATAAGAAAAATAAAGGGGGGTCGAGCAACCTATCTCAGTCGAGAAACCTTGTCTCGACCGAGACAAAAGACCTCTGTCAATCCCTCTCGACCGAGAACCACCTGTCTCGGCCGAGACACGCTGTCCGAAGAAACAGCCCCTTTCGCCACCTGTTCCGACTCAACCACTCTCATTCCCTAGTCGACTTGCGAAGACAGTAAAAGATAATAAGGAAAAGGAGCTCTTGGAGGTATTTAAAAAAGTCAAGATAAATATCTTATTAATCGACGCGATCAGACAAATCCCAAGGTATACCAAGTTCCTTAAATATTTATGTACTAACAAACGCAGGTTGAATGAGGACGAGAAAGTAATTATGGGGGAGAATGTGTCAATCATCTTCCAAAAAAAGATCCCTCCAAAGTGCAAGGACCCAGGTATGTTTGTAATACCTTGTACGATAGAAAATCGAACCATAGAACGAGTTATGCTAGATTTAGGTGCATCTATAAACGTTATGCCTCATTCGATTTTTCATGCACTAAATCTTAGGCCACTAAAAGAAACTAGGATAGTTATTCAATTACCTGATCGTAGTACTTCATACCCTGATGGGGTCATAGAAGATGTGCTAGTAGAGGTAGGCGACTTAGTGTTTCTTGCGAATTTTTATGTGTTAGATATGAATGGTGATACATCAACTTCTACGCCTATTTTGTTAGGGAGGTCGTTCTTGAACACCTCTCAAACAAAGATAGACATTCGTGAGGAAACCCTCACAATGGAGTTAGATGGTCGTACTGTTAAGTTTAATATTTATGATGCCATGAAATTTCCCGAGGATGTTCACTCTATTTTCTCTGTTAGTGTCGTTGATCCTCTTGTCGAGGAAGTTTTTCAGTTGTGCAGGGACCCATTAGAGATATCCTCACTACATGATTGGAGAATGGACCAAACGAGATCTGGGATACCCACAAAGATTTGGTTGAGTTAGTGGCAACCCTTCAAATGTCATGGTTTGCAAAGCCGAGACATGATCAGAAATTCATTCCACTACCCGACTCTCATATAAAGATGTTTTCATCCACGGTCCAAGCTCCCACTCTCAAGCTTAAATCTCTTCTAGAGAACTTGAGTACGCTTACATGGGGACAAGTGAGACATTGCCAGTCATCATTTCATCAAAGCTATCTCCACGTCAAGAGCATTCATTGATAGCTGTGCTCAAGGAGCACAAGAAGGCAATTGGGTGGACCATCGTCGATATTGAGGGAATCAGTCCCTCACTCTGCATGCATCGGATCCACCTTGATGATGACGCCAAACCTAGTAGAGAGTCTCAAAGGCGACTGAACCCACCAATGATGGAGGTTGTGAAAAAAGAGGTAATTAACTTGCTCAATGTCAGCATCATCTACCCCATCTCAGATAGTAAGTAAGTTAGCCCCACTCAAGTCGTTTCAAAGAAATCGGGGGTTACAGTAGTGGAAAACCAAGTAGGTGAGTTGGTCCCCACCCGTCTTCAAACTGATGGCGAGTTTGCATGGACTACCGCAAGTTAAATGCAATGACTCGCAAAGACCATTTTCCTTTACCTTTTATTGGTCAAATGCTTGACCGTTTAGCGGGACATTCTTTTTATTGCTTTCCAGATGGTTTTTTAGGCTATTTTCAGATTGTCATAGAGTTAGAGGACCAAGAGAAGACGACATTCACTTGTCCCTTTGGGACATTCGCTTGGTGAAGGATGTCGCTTGGACTTTGCAATGCTCCAGCAACTTTCCAAAGGTGTACAATAAGCATTTTCTCTAAATACGTAGGTCATATCATAGAGGTCTTTATGGATGATTTCAGTGTATATGGAGAATCCTTTGAAAAATGCCTAGACAATCTAGTCTTAATTCTAAAAAGATGCGTTGAAACTAACCTTGTGCTTAATTGAGAAAAATACCATTTTATGGTTGAACAAGGGATAGTCTTAGGATATATTGTTTCGTCTAAAGGGATAGAGGTTGATAAATCAAAAGTTGATATCAATACTGCTTTGCCTTACCCCGCAAATGTGCGGGAAGTTCGCTCTTTTCTTGGTCATGCAGGTTTTTACCGGAGATTTATCAAGGATTTCTCCAAGATTTCAGCCCCTTTGTGCAAACTTTTGCAAAAGGATGTGGATTTCGAGATGACCACCGAGTGCAAAGCTGCCTTTGACACACTCAAAGAAAGGCTCACATAAGAGGCTTCCATTGTTTAACAGCTCCACTTTGAAGAAGGACTGAAGAGGGGAGCTAGGGAAAGGTCGAAAGGGGAGAGGGTTGAAGGGTGGGTTTGGTTATGGTGAGTTTTTGCAAGGCGGACTCAAAAGTTGGTGAGTTTTTGAAAGGCCATGAACTCTATAGGTTATTGTAAACTTGTCACACCCACCCTTATAAAAACTTATTTTATACTAATTTTTAGCCTTGCAAAACCTGTATTTTTTTTTTTTCAAGATTAACAATTTAGAATACTCCTTCAAGACCAGAATCTCACCTACATATATATATACATAGATTCAGATCGATTACAAAGGTGTCACACTCCATTCAACACCATATTTACAAAAATATACATATTAAAGTTTCTTAATTTGAACATGTCCAAAAAGATTATTAGAATACTAGCAAAAACATGGTGAGTCCAAGGTTTAGCCCCACAGGTCGTCATTCATATACACGAGGCTTCAAAACTTGCATCAGTTCCAACAGCATGCCAGATCAGTCCACGCGCTCATGCATAGTCAAACTCACCTACAATGCAAGAACTACGTGAGCTAAAACTCAGTAAGCAGAAATCATGCATGACCAATGCGTGAATGATGAGATGCATATCACAAAACCATTTCTTTCAACTCTTTCTCAAAAGAAATCATATTTAGTGGGAATTGGCTCTCGTCACTGTCACAAACCTCCCAAAAATAACACTCATTGGCCACACTCGTGACTACCAAGGGTCCCTCCTCCCCCCTTATAGTCCACCCGAGATACTCGTGATGGTTGGTACGACCAAGTGGCTATCCTTCCGAGACTACCAGGGGTCCGCCTCCTGCCTGCCCCTGCAGTCCACCGGAAAGTCTACCTCTTCCCGTACCCCTCATCATAAAGGTGCTGAAGTGGGAACCTCTTCCGCGTGCACGCCTGTCACCGGAAACATCCCGAGAGACACCATATATAATATATAACTCTCAATGTGCCAGTGGTGACCAACCCCAAAACATTATCAATTCATGCAACTACGTTATTTTGACTTCTTATATGTACACGTGTAATCCTTGTAGATGCTAATGCTCATGATTGATGCACATCAATTTGTTTCTAGCAACGGAATAAAACACTTTATACAAAGGTATGCAACAACACATATAACAATCAATTATCACAAATAACAAACAAAATACTATGTTCAAGCATTGTAGTTGGAGATGGATTTCTACTTACCTCTCCTCCGGAGTAGCTTTTGAAATTTCCTATTCCACAATGGTAATCAATCTACGACAATTTTAAATCGAATTAATACACAATTTATCAAATTCCAGGTTATTAAGTACTTTTAATTCAAAATTTCCAGTTTCGTCGCATTTTAGTAATAAGGCTCTAACTATTTCTACAAAATTGATATTTACATGATTTAAGTTGGGTTATAAAGCTAACACATAAGGCTACAACTTTCATGTTTTACACTTTTCCCAATTCAGCTCATAAATTGGTCAAAATTGGCTAACTATTGAACATTTATTTTAAAATCTGGACAGATTCAATTTAACATTTTTCTCCCCCTTTTTTTTAACATTCTCGTTATAAATGTTATGGGTACCAATTTATTAATCTCATTAATGGGAAACACCATCATTACAATATAATCATTTTAGCAACTCTTCTCAACTTTAAATTGTGATATAAACTTACTGGATGTATATCTTGTAAAACCTTTAAAATTGATTGTATGTTTTGGAAAGAAGAACTCCACTTACCTGTTTTGTCTTCTCCCAGTTGCCAGCACCGCCTCCCCCTTTCTTTTCTTGTTTTCGAAGTGTCCTAATAGTATATAGGATAACTATCATATAAGATTATTAACCGCCTTCGAATGCGGTTAAATCTATTATATTATTATTATTATTATTATTATTATTGTTGTTGTTGTTGTTGTTTTTATTATTCTGACGATATAATCTTTTACATATCTGATACTTCTACGTACCAAATAATGTTCCACATTTTAAACTTGTCACGCATAGTCTTAAATTTTAAAGCATGTCCCAATATTTTAGACTAGGGGGTTCTTGACTACCAAATTAACCATCTCCAAATTAGTTGCAAAAATCTAAAATGACGTAATAAATATAACAAATTAATTACTATAAAACGAGCACGTAAATAGAACATAAAAATATGGTATGCATGAAATGCAAAAATTATATTGGCCAGTGAGTTGTGAGAGGCACGGGTATTACATCCTCCCCCCCTTATAAAAATTTCGTCCTCGAAATTTACTTACTTGAAGAGTTCAGGATATTTGGCTCTCATTACATCCTCTCTTTCCCAGGTAGCTTCTTCGACTGATTGATTTCTCCATAGGACTTTGACTAAGGGGATTTCTTTGTTTCTCAGCCGTTTTACTTCCCTTAATAAAATCTGTACTGGTACTTCTTTATATCCCAAGTCTGCTTGTAGTTCTACAAGTTCACTGTTCAGGACATGAGACGGATTTGCAACATACTTCCTCAATACTGACACATGGAACACATTATGTATTTGAGACATTGATGCTGGCAAATCGAGTCTGTAGGCAACTTCACCAATCCTCTCGATAATAGGAAATGGACCAATGTATCTCGGGCTAAGTTTTCCTTTCTTACCAAACCGCATTATTCCCTTCATTGGTGCAACTTTCAAGAACACTAGTTCTCCTACTGCAAACTCAAGTGCTCTCCTTCTCTTATCTGCATAGCTTTTCTGGCGACTCTGAGCTGTTTTCATCCTTTCCCGAATCTGTGACACAGCTTCTGACATTTCTTGTATTACACTTGGACCTAGAAGTCTTCTTTCACCAACCTCATCCCAATGTATCGGTGATCGACACTTCCTACCATATAGTGCTTCATAAGGGGCCATTCCTATAGTGGATTGATAACTGTTGTTGTAGGAAAATTCTATCAAAGGTAGAAATTTGCTCCATTAACCCTGGAAATCTAACACACAAGCTCTGAGCATATCCTCTAGAGTCTGTATCGTTCTTTCTGATTGTCCGTCAGTTTGTGGATGATATGCAGTACTGAAAGACAACTGTGTTCCCAGTGCCTTGTGTAAACTCTTCCAGAAGGTAGACAGGAATCTTGAGTCTCTATCTGAAACAATGGATAATGGTACTCCGTGAAGTCTAACTATTTCCTGTATATATATCTGAGCATAACGATCCATGGAGTAAGTAGTACAGACTGGGAGAAAATGAGCAGATTTTGTAAGTCTGTCCACAATTACCCAGATAGCATCGTGTCTCTTTACAGTTTTCGGCAATCCCACCACAAAATCCATTGTAATGTTCTCCCATTTCCATTCCGGGATCAGCAAGGGCTGTAAAGTTCCTGCCGGTCTTTGATGTTCTGCCTTTACCTGTTGACAAGTCAAACACTGTTTTACACACTGAGCAATATCTTTCTTCATACCTGGCCACCAATACTGCACCTTTAAATCTCGATACATTTTGGTAGCTCCTGGATGTACTGAGTATGGTGTCGAATGTGCCTCTGCCATAATATCTCTACGAATGCTATCTACATTTGGCACACATAACCGGTTTTTGAATCTTAAGACATCATTCCCTGACAACTGAAAGTCCGATGGCGTCCCTGAAGCGGCATCCTTCTTTACTTTAGTTAAATATTCATCTTCATTCTGTCCCTGCTTAATTCTATCAAGTAGGGTAGGCTGAAGGGTTAGAGCTGCTAATCTTGCCTCCACTACCCCCAGCTGAACAATCTCAACATTCATTCTTTGCAAGTCTAGTAACTCCGGTTTCTGAATTAAAGCCATCAATGTGGTACTTTGGGACGATTTTCTGCTTAAGGCATCAGCTACGACATTTGCTTTACCAGGATGATAGTTGATAACACAGTCATAGTCTTTCACGAGTTCTAGCCATCTTCTCTGTCTCATATTCAGCTCCTTCTGTGTGAAAAAGTATTTCAGACTCTTGTGATCTGTGTAAATCTCACATCGTTCTCCATATAGATAGTGTCTCCAAATTTTTAGCGCAAATACTACTGCTGCAAGCTCCAAGTCGTGAGTAGGGTAGTTCTTCTCATATTCCTTCAACTGTCTGGATGCATATGCTATTACTTTGCCATTCTGCATTAACACACACCCTAAACCGTTCTTCGAAGCATCACTGTATACCACAAAGCCTCCAGTCCCTGTTGGTATTGAAAGGATCGGTGCCGAGGTTAATCTTTTCTTCAATTCCCGAAAGCTCTGCTCACAAGCCTCTGTCCACTTGAATGTTACACTCTTTCTAGTCAACTGTGTTAAGGGAGATGCAATTTTCGAGAATCCTTCTACAAATCTCCGATAGTACCCCGCTAACCCGAGAAAACTACGTACCTCTGAAGGGTTTGTAGGTTGTGGCCAATTATTAATTGCTTCAACTTTACTTGGATCAACTGAAATTCCTTCTCCTGACACAACATGCCCTAGAAATATTACTCGATCCAACCAGAACTCACATTTCTTGAACTTAGCGTACAACTGTTTCTCCTTTAGAACATCTAAAACCTTTCTCAAATGCACAGCATGCTCTGCTTCATTCTTGGAGTAGATCAGGATGTCATCAATAAACACAATAACGAACTTATCCAAAAAGTCTTTGAACACCCGATTCATCATATCCATGAAAGTTGCTGGGGCATTTGTCAAACCGAATGGCATTACTAGAAACTCATAGTGCCCGTATCTCGTACTGAATGCTGTTTTTGGAATATCTTCCTCTTTAATTTTCAGTTGATGATAACCTGAACGCAAGTCAATCTTGGAGAATATGGCAGCTCCCTGGAGTTGATCAAACAAGTCATCAATCCTGGGTAAGGGGTATTTGTTCTTGATCGTAACCTTGTTCAGTTCTCTGTAATCTATACACATCCTCATAGTACCATCTTTCTTCTTGACAAACAAAACTGGTGCACCCCATGGCGAAAAGCTAGGTCTAATGAAGCCTTTGTCCAGTAAATCTTGCAATTGAATCTTCAACTCTTTCAACTCTGTTGGCGCCATTCTGTATGGTGACTTCGATATAGGAGCAGTCCCTGGATATATGTCAATTACAAACTCTATCTCTCTGTCTGGGGGTAATCCTGGGAGTTCCTCTGGAAATACTTCAGGGTATTCTTGCACCACTGCTACCTCCTCAATAGTCGGATAATGCTTCTCTTCCATACTCATTATACTTACTAGGTAGCCTTCACAACCACTTTCTAATAACCGTTTTGCTTTTACCGCTGATATCGTGTGATATTTGAACCTTTTCCTTACTCCGATAAAGATAAAAGATGTGTCACCAGGCGGCTGAAATGTGATTACCTTGTTTTGACAATCTATTGTAGCACCATATTTCGAGAGCCAGTCCATTCCCAAAATCACATCATAATCATTCATATCTAATATGATTAGATCGGCATAAAGTTTTCTTCCTTCAATAGAGATAACACATGCTCGCAGAATTTGGTTAGTTTGTTTTGACTCTCCGGAGGGGATCACTACATTGTAACTAACGTCTGCTATATCAGGTCTCCTACCCAGCCTCCTCACATACTCAGTGGATGCAAATGAATGTGTAGCTCCAGAATCAAATAATGCAAATGCAATCGTATCACAAATGGGAACTTTACCTGTTACTACAGATGTATTTGCTTCCGCTTCCTCCGTGGTCATGGTAAAGACTCTAGCTGGCGTCTTCTTTTGTGTAGCAGGGTTTGACTTCTCTGGACAAACCGTGGAAATGTGTCCTGCTTTTCCACATTTAAAACAAGTCCAATACTCCGCAAAGCACTTTCCACTATGCAAACCTCCACATGTGGGACATGTAGGTTGTGTAACTGGTGGTTTTCCCTGTTCACCCTTTTGGCGCTTGTTCTGATCCCATGATTGTTGTCCTGGTTTTGGTTGAGAACTTGGCCTTGGACCTTGCACTTGTAGCGGCCTTTTCTTTCCATCTCCTACAAAACGAGGTCCTTGTCTCTGTATAAACTGGCGCATAACCTCTTGAGCACGCTTAATTTTCATTTCAGCTTGTTCGGCAATCAACGCTCGTTCAGCAACTTGTGAGTAAGTTACTCCATGTATACCAGCCATACACACATCCCTATATAGCTCTGGCCTCAGACCCTCTAGGAACCTTTCTACTTTCAGCGCATCCGTACTGACCATGTGCTCCGCAAACCTAGAGAGTTGCTCGAACTTGGCGATGTAGTCTGCAACATCCATTGCCCCTTGTCTCAATTGTATGAACTCGTTCATTTTCATTACTCGAACTGGGGCAGTGAAATACTTGTTTCTAAAAAGTTCTTTGAACCTATTCCACGTCATTGTCGCCACATCTTCTATAGTTTTCATTGTGTCCCACCAGTGTCCTGCACTTCCACGTAACATGAACGACGCACACAATACCTTCTCCTCCTCAGGGACTTTACTATACAGAAACATGTTCTCTATAGTTCTAAGCCAATCCTCTGCATCAGTGGGATCCGTTGCACTCTCAAATGTTGGTGGGTTAAGCTTTCTAAACCTCTCTCCGATGACCTCCAAGTATTCAGCTCGAGGTTGCTGTTGATTTACACCATTTCCTGGTTGTTCACCCACACCCCTTTGTTGGATAAGTTGTTGAATCTGTTGCGACTGTTGTTCGACTAATCCTGTCAACCGAGCCACAATCGCTTCCAGGCCAACACCTACTGCTGGTGCATTTTGTTCCTGTTCGTTATCTCCTTCAACACCTTCTCCTCTAACGACCTCCATGATTTCTTTCTAGTTTTATTGTCCCTCTGTCACAGGCCAATATAATACATGAAATAATGAGTGCAAATTACAAATAAGTAAAACTTACTGGCATGTCTGTGCTTCAGAAGTTCTGAGCTCATGTGTATGAACAGTCTACAGGGCACAAACCGGGCTCTGATACCACTCTGTCACACCCACCCTTATAAAAACTTATTTTATACTAATTTTTAGCCTTGCAAAACCTGTATTTTTTTTTTTTCAAGATTAACAATTTAGAATACTCCTTCAAGACTAGAATCTCACCTACATATATATATACATAGATTCAGATCGATTACAAAGGTGTCACACTCCATTCAACACCATATTTACAAAAATATACATATTAAAGTTTCTTAATTTGAACATGTCCAAAAAGATTATTAGAATACTAGCAAAAACATGGTGAGTCCAAGGTTTAGCCCCACAGGTCGTCATTCATATACACGAGGCTTCAAAACTTGCATCAGTTCCAACAGCATGCCAGATCAGTCCACGCGCTCATGCATAGTCAAACTCACCTACAATGCAAGAACTACGTGAGCTAAAACTCAGTAAGCAGAAATCATGCATGACCAATGCGTGAATGATGAGATGCATATCACAAAACCATTTCTTTCAACTCTTTCTCAAAAGAAATCATATTTAGTGGGAATTGGCTCTCGTCACTGTCACAAACCTCCCAAAAATAACACTCATTGGCCACACTCGTGACTACCAAGGGTCCCTCCTCCCCCCTTATAGTCCACCCGAGATACTCGTGATGGTTGGTACGACCAAGTGGCTATCCTTCCGAGACTACCAGGGGTCCGCCTCCTGCCTGCCCCTGCAGTCCATCGGAAAGTCTACCTCTTCCCGTACCCCTCATCATAAAGGTGCTGAAGTGGGAACCTCTTCCGCGTGCACGCCTGTCACCGGAAACATCCCGAGAGACACCATATATAATATATAACTCTCAATGTGCCAGTGGTGACCAACCCCAAAACATTATCAATTCATGCAACTACGTTATTTTGACTTCTTATATGTACACGTGTAATCCTTGTAGATGCTAATGCTCATGATTGATGCACATCAATTTGTTTCTAGCAACGGAATAAAACACTTTATACAAAGGTATGCAACAACACATATAACAATCAATTATCACAAATAACAAACAAAATACTATGTTCAAGCATTGTAGTTGGAGATGGATTTCTACTTACCTCTCCTCCGGAGTAGCTTTTGAAATTTCCTATTCCACAATGGTAATCAATCTACGACAATTTTAAATCGAATTAATACACAATTTATCAAATTCCAGGTTATTAAGTACTTTTAATTCAAAATTTCCAGTTTCGTCGCATTTTAGTAATAAGGCTCTAACTATTTCTACAAAATTGATATTTACATGATTTAAGTTGGGTTATAAAGCTAACACATAAGGCTACAACTTTCATGTTTTACACTTTTCCCAATTCAGCTCATAAATTGGTCAAAATTGGCTAACTATTGAACATTTATTTTAAAATCTGGACAGATTCAATTTAACATTTTTCTCCCCCTTTTTTTTAACATTCTCGTTATAAATGTTATGGGTACCAATTTATTAATCTCATTAATGGGAAACACCATCATTACAATATAATCATTTTAGCAACTCTTCTCAACTTTAAATTGTGATATAAACTTACTGGATGTATATCTTGTAAAACCTTTAAAATTGATTGTATGTTTTGGAAAGAAGAACTCCACTTACCTGTTTTGTCTTCTCCCAGTTGCCAGCACCGCCTCCCCCTTTCTTTTCTTGTTTTCGAAGTGTCCTAATAGTATATAGGATAACTATCATATAAGATTATTAACCGCCTTCGAATGCGGTTAAATCTATTATATTATTATTATTATTATTATTATTATTGTTGTTGTTGTTGTTTTTATTATTCTGACGATATAATCTTTTACATATCTGATACTTCTACGTACCAAATAATGTTCCACATTTTAAACTTGTCACGCATAGTCTTAAATTTTAAAGCATGTCTCAATATTTTAGACTAGGGGGTTCTTGACTACCAAATTAACCATCTCCAAATTAGTTGCAAAAATCTAAAATGACGTAATAAATATAACAAATTAATTACTATAAAACGAGCACGTAAATAGAACATAAAAATATGGTATGCATGAAATGCAAAAATTATATTGGCCAGTGAGTTGTGAGAGGCACGGGTATTACAAAACTTTTGGAAGACAGATTGTAAACCGGTAAGTGTACCCTCTTCTTAACTGTGGCACTTAATAAAATTAAGCAATGTCTATATCTATCATATGCAATATATAATTAAAAAATATAATCAAATATATTTTACCGGTCGGACCTCCGGTTGAACCGGTCCGATCGGTTGAACCGTGAACCGGTCCAAGACGGTTCGTTGTCCAGTCCAGTTCCACAAACATTGAGTGAAGTAGCATGAGTATTTAGATATAAATTTTTTAATTTTATGCATGATAATATTTATCACAACAAATTCGCGCGCTATTTTCTTTTTTTATTCAAATATTTTAGACTTTGCATTTTTTTAATATGACCTTATAACTTAAATTATAGTGTTAAGAAAAGACAATATTTTTATTTGTCTATCTATATAAATTTTTTCATCTTCTTATTCTATAAAAATTAATTTTAATATGTAATCACATTATATGCAAGTATAAGAGCTTAAATTATGTTAGTTGTTAAGCTCAATTACATGAATTTGACAGGTGAAAAAATCATAGTATATATTAAATATGAATAATAAAAATTAAAACTATGTATTATAAAAGTTTCAAGATTATTCCATAAAATTTATTATTTTACAAAAAATTGACAGTGTGAATAGTAAAAATATGATAGTTATGGATAAGAATGGAAAAAAATCAATAAATTCCTTTTTTTCTTTATTCCATACCTTAATAGTTATATAATTTAGTATAATTGTTTAAAATATAAGCAAATAACATATCACTGGAAAACTCTTTAAATCTACTTTAATACGAAATTGATTTTATTTCAAAATTCAAAGTATTGAAAGTGTAGAAAAGGATAATTAAAGCATGTAGTTTTTAGGAGAAGTTTTTAATATAAAAAGACTCTTACTTTTTATAATCAAGTAAGGAAAACATAAATTATTTTAAATTACTTAACTACCCTTAAATATAATTCTTAATAAGGATATTTTACTTTTTATAATCAAGTAAGGAAAACATAAATTATTTTAAATTACTTAACTACCCTTAAATATAATTCTTAATAAGGATATTTTACTTTTTATAATCAAGTAAGAAAAACATTTTTTTTTAACTTACTTAACTGTCCTTAAATTTAATACTTAGTCTGGATATTATGGGCATCACAAAAAAAAGACGAAATAATTCATACTTTTATATTAGTAATAGAAATAGATTTGTGTTTTTTTTGCCTAAAAGTAATTGACGGACTTGTAAAGTCATCCTATTTAAATTTATTTGAATAATTCCTATATTCTACTTCCGTGAATAATTTGTATTTGAAAATCTGATACACATCCGTTGGCAGAGTCGCACCCTTTCTCCGAACAGACTTGCACCGGTCGTTGACTCGCGCCTGCCCGGCAACCGAGTTGCAGATTCACGCCTGCTTGCCAACCAGTGTGATGGTTCACTGATCTAACCCGCTTCGGACACTCGTGGGTTTGTGCATCCCGCTCTGACTCGCCATGTGTGCAACGTCACCGCACCCAACCCGAACCGCTTTGAGCCACCTGTCCGGACAAAATTTGTCAAAACCTTAAGGTTACTTGAGTTCCTCACGACGACGCGTACGTGGGAAGTGCACCTCTAAAGCGTTCAATGCGACGTGCGCGCTCAGGTCCAGGATGGTGCTCGGGTCCATTTAGCCAAAGGCTAAAATACCATTATGATCCACCATATGAGAGCACGCTTAAAAACTTCTTATAAAGTGCTCCTCCTAATAAGGAGTCAATTTTTTTCCAGTTTTCCTACATAGGACAAATTCCCACGTTCTTTTTAACTCTTCAATCTTTTCATGTTTAAATTGCTCACTTTAGGCAATAATTTCTCATTTATCTAAAATTGATTTTGAGAACAGAAATACAATAAATTCATCTGCTCGAAAAGAGACTATGGCTGCGGAACTTAATTTCATAAACTCGACTAATTATTCATATTGTTTGAACAAATAGCCCTCTTCACCTTTTATCTTGAAATAACTTTATGTCCCATTTCTGAACACCGATCCTTTAGCTCACTTGACAATTTTGTGCATCGGTCAAGTTTTTGTTGGAATAAGGTGGCCGGGTGGGTTGAGCTCTTCCAGGTGATTTTGGGTTTTGGTGTTTGAGGGGGGAAGATTTAAATTATTTTTTTATGTAAGTTAGATGACTAATTTTTCCTCCGAACACATACTACATAAATTAAAAACAACGTTATATCAGATAAAAATCGTGTTCACTGGCTAAATAACAATTGATAGCTAGCGATGGCGCATTTTTACTAATTTTTTATAGTATATTGAACATTTTCATAAATTCAAAATGTTCAAGGATGTTTTATAATAATAGTACCTCTGTAACATTTTCACTAGTCCTCCCCGCCTCATGAGTTTTGCTTTCTTGATCCGGCCCTATTAATTTGCTCATAGTACCCCCAATCGGTAGGGTTGTTCTCTACCTGACCCATGCGGGTTTTGCTCGATCGAATCGAGTATTTTTCAGTCTATTGAGTTTAGGATTTAGATTGAGTCGGATTTTTTTTTGTGGTCGGTGATAGGAGCTATTCGAACACAACCTTCAACAGTGCTTGAATATTCATAGACTTTGAAAGTACCTATGAAGTATTCGAATTTTGCTAACGAACTAGGGTGGAATCACTTCTCCTCTGATGACGAAATAGAGCTCGGAGGTGCCTCGACGAAAACCGTCCAACGCTCAAGTCAAAAATTCACTCACGAAGAGTAGAGTGCAAGAAAGTAATGTAATAGTACAAGTTAAGAGAGTGTTTAACCTTTTGACAATTGAATAGAACACTATTTACAATTACTGTTTTTCAGGGCAAAAGGTTAAAGAGTCATTTTGGCTACCCAGTAACATTGTGCCACTTGTCCCTCTATACCCAACGGCGGTGTCAGAGGGTACAGTACCTTTTGTCAGAGAGACTCACAATTATCTATACTTTTTATCGGAGAGTTGTGAAGCATGTATATTGGCCCCCAAGTCACATGTCCATTGCAAGGCTACGCTCTCTTTCAGTGGTGGCAAGGGAGAATGCTCAAAGGAGCATTCCATGCTTCACTGATCAGCTTGATCCAGAGCTGCCTTTGGGACCTTAACCTCTGCATTACCATCAGAGCTAATCCAAGATGTTAGCTTGCTTGCCACACCTAAGCTCTGCAGGGTTGAGAATAGGCCCTTTGGGCCCAGCTATCCAGCTCTGATTTTATCGTCAATGACCCCTGCTTTCTCAGAGCTGAAATCATGTCATTCCTCCAGTCGAGGCCGTCGTAGGGCCTCCCTTAGAGCTTTTTGTTTGTTTAAAGAGGACCAACTATACGCTGCAGAGGTGGTGTGCGTATTTCCCCTATCAATCGGGTTATTTCGGTTACAATATTTTAATAAAATCAACTATATTATACATATTTCAATAATTTTAAAGAAGTAAAAAAAGTCAATTATAAAAAAATAACTTTGAAAAATCCGACTCGATTCGATCCAATCCGATGGGAGCGGGCACCAAAAAAATGGAGTTAAATGTGATATGTTTTTATAAGGTACCCGACTTGAAAAACCAGATGAGATCCCACTCGTATCAGGGAGGGGGGAGTGGGAAAAGGATGTGTATTTCAATTAACATTGCATCCAAGTTATTGGTATACACACATACACACTAGCTAGGTAGGTAAACAAATACGTATATATATATGACACTGCCTGCCCACCTACCTGGCATTGAGTATTAGCAAGAAAGAGAGAGATTTATGAGAGATGGGATGGAGTAAATCATCATGTTATGTAGACCTGATATTGGTGCCTTTGGGAATAATGATAAGCATTGGGTATCATACATATCTATGGCATAAGCTTCAAACACAACCCTACACCACTGTCATCGGAATCAACTCTCGCGCCCGTCGATTTTGGGTCTCCACCATCATCAAGGTTACCTATCCATCTCCTTCTTCTCCCTACATTTCCCACAAAACTGCTTCTTCTTCTCCCTACATTTCCCACAAAACTACTTTTTCCTTTTTAGATGGCTTCAGCCATACAAATGTAGGTCTTCCAAATTACCGGATATCAGAGTCGGTCTAATGTTTTACAATTACTACTGGGTGTAACTCGATACCAGGATCGGTCTAATATTTACTACCAGATGAATATGGGTCGGTCTAATATATGTTTTTAAAAGATCCGGTATTTTACTACCGGCTGAGTGTGGGTCGGTCTATTGTATGTTTTTGGCTGAGTGTGGGTCGGTCTATTGTATGTTTTTAAAAGATCTGGTATGCAAATGAGGCCCCTTAATTTTTTTTTTAAGTAACATAGTCTAGAAGGTATCGAACTTGAGACCTCATTCAAATGCAAGATTTTCTTCTATCAACACTAACCAACTAAGATACACCACCTATTGATACAATTATTCATTCTAATTAATATATAACGTATATATATATATATATACAAGTATATATAAACAATACAAAAAAATTAGGGTCCATAGCCGGCAGGGGCCCCGGTGCGACGACATCGCCTCGGAGCCACCCCTACCCAATACGCCAAAAGTTCGATGGACACAAACTGACCTGAAAATCTTTATACATTAAAAGAAAATGTGTTGGGTTAGGCTCAATAATTATTGACTCACAGGGCCATTGAACTCAACAGACCCCACCTAACTTATGATCTTGACTCGATGGAATGGGCCGGACTGGGCAAGTCAAATTGACCTCTACCTTCCCCGTTTGATGTCCCTCCTGAATATGTATAGACTATAATATTTATGTTCTTTTAGCAAATTGTCAATATGTTATACATACTATTATCTTGATTAGTCTTTTATGTGACGGTCACACGAAATTAATTTCATGTGATTAAGAGTAATTTTTATTTTCTAACTAGGGTTAGGATTTAAATATGAATGTTGGGCCATTAATTTAATCATATATTAGACCCATCACACGAAATGAAATCCGTGTGATCGCCACATACAAGTTAGTGTCTATTATATTTATGTCAAAGAAAATTATGTTGGTTTTAGATTGAATCAATTTTCTTAATTAACCCAATTTTGGGAAATAAAAAATTTACTAATAATTTTATTGAGTATCATTATTTTTAGATGACTTGATTGACTTTAAGGTGTTAATTTATTGAGCATACATCCTGATTTTATTTACAAAAATGAAGGACTATTCTAAATCTTTTATCAATTTTAAATAAAACTAATTATTAATTAATAATTCCCACTCAAAAAAAAAAAAAATATATGTATATTAATTAGTAACTAAAGATCCCAAAGGAAATCGTGCCTTTGTGCCTCGAGGGCATAGTGTCGGCCCTGCCTATGGAGCAGCTCTTTTAATTGGAGCCGCAAAATAACTGGGTTTTTGTATAAATGAACAAAATTTAGTATGCTTATTTGGTCTTCGTGAATAATATGATTAGTTGTTCATGAGGACAAATTTTCACGAATATGGACAAACACGTTCATGAACATGTTCGTAAACACAATTAAACATTATTAGGTACAGCTCCAGTCGAATTCAAGTAACTATAAAGGAACACCATACGACTCGGCTTAGCTTAGCTCGAATCGTTTGCATCCCCACTTCTATCTAAAAGAAAAACAAAAGAAACAATATGGTCCTATCTATAATTATAATTTCCACAAAATCAGAAAAGAAACAGAATATCCTAACGATTATTCTAATTAAGTATATTAATTTGGGCAATGCCAATGTCTCCATGTGTGTATATATATTTAGTAGCAACAGAATGTAAGAAAGATATCTTTGACGAATACCAAAAGTAAAATTGAAGAACACCAACTTAAGTATTATACCTAATCATTTTCGACATGCATGTTACATAAATGAGCATTTTGGTATGTTTTGTTCAAAAATTAGTTCTATTTAATTTCGACAGAATATCTGCTTCATGTAATAAAAATCTTCATATCAAAAGAATGAACATGACCAATATACCATGTAATCGTCCATTAATTATATACATATAGACAAAATCTACTCCCTCATTTGAAATTTCGTTTTCTGAAATACAATTTGTTTCATTCATTTCCATTTTACCACGCACAACTAAACCTTTTCTATTCAATTTTACCGCAATGTTCTAAAAGATGTTAAGCACTAGTTGGACTGTAGACTAGGATCTAACGTCTAAGTAAGGTCAAAGCTAAGTTAATCGAGTCTGAGCTGAGTTAGGCGAGAATGAATCGAAGATAAAATTTAGGTAGTCAAAAACCGTCTAACGTCTGAATGATTTTTAATCCAGGGTAAACGAGTAATTTTAGAACAGAGCCCTTACGTCTTCTCCTCAGCCTCAGAGGATGTTTTCACGTTTTTAGTTAAAAATAACTTTTTTATGTAAGGTCAATCGAAATTATACACACTAAATAAATTTAAAAGACGAATGATATTTCGTAATCAACATTGAATATCAATATTATAACGATAGATGTTTGATTAAATAATTTATTTATTTTTCAGTTTTACAGTATACAATAATTTCATTTATGGGCTTCATCTTATTTTTTACCGTAGTTATGTTTCATTTTATCACAACACGTATATTAAATAATGTCACTAATTAACATATGTCGGGTACTAAAATTTGTGTAACAGAAGATGAAAACATATAACATAAAAGAGATCTGAATTGAATTTATTAAAAGATGAAACATATTGTGTAACAGGGGCTCCGAATATTGAATTTATTTCCTAATTAGAAGTTCATGAGTTTTGACGGTTTGACCCATTCTAAAAGCTAAATGATGGCCCTTTTGTCTGACATATAGGTGGGTAACTGCAATTGCTTCTTTTTAAGTGTTTTTAATTTATAATTTATAAAAATTTATTTTGAAATATTTGAGAAAATTACTTCAAAATAACTTTAACTTTAGTAAAAATAATTTTAGGTCAAAATTAAAAGTAAAAAATAGTTGTTTTTTCAATTTCTT
Organism: Ajuga chamaepitys; assembly: GCA_958295605.1. Classification (NCBI taxonomy): domain Eukaryota; kingdom Viridiplantae; phylum Streptophyta; class Magnoliopsida; order Lamiales; family Lamiaceae; genus Ajuga; species Ajuga chamaepitys. The sequence goes on along the minus strand of OY282498.1, from coordinate 1,195,241 downwards.
AATATTTTGAAAAATGGATAGAGTTGTTTCTCTTATTTATAAGCTAAAAGTTATTAAAGTATCAAACATTCCTACTTTTTATATTCGACCAAAATCAATTTTATCCACAAATAATACTTATTTTTTATTTTAATATTAAGTAATTTTATCATAATCTCAACTTTTAATCACTTTAAAAGTTAAAACAAATGAAAATTTAATTTTAAATAATTTTACCATAATTTTTTTTTTAATCACTTCTTGATAAGTTAAAGCAAAGAAAATAGCGGTAGTTTAGTCTAATTAAGATTGAAGGAGTAATTTCTAGTTTTTTTCAATCCCCCAATCCAAGTAATTTGATCTAACAATTTATCCAAACTCGCTACAGGACAATGAGAAGAAAAACATCCTGGCCGTCCAAACCCTCCGGAACATGATAATGGGGTCCACACTCATGGCCACCACCTCCATCCTCCTCTGCACCGGCCTCGCCGCCGTCATCAGTAGCAATTACACCATCAAAAAACCTCTCCACGACTCCGTCTACGGCGCTCGCGGCGAGTTCATGATGGCGGTGAAATATGTGACGCTACTCATCCTGTTCCTCTTCTCTTTCATCTGCTACTCGCTCTCAATTAGGTTTACCAATCAGGTATGTAACAATAAATTGCCAAAAAATAAGGATTTGTTCACTTAGCAATATCCAATTGGCAATTCAAATAAAACAACTTTTATGTGTCTACAAGGTGAATTTTCTCATCAATTTCCCGCCGGAGATGTCGATCAGCGTCGTGACGGCTGAGTACGTAACGGAGCTGCTGGAGAGAGGGGTTTTGCTGAAGTCGGTGGGTAATAGGTTGTTTTACAGTGCGGTGCCGCTGCTGCTGTGGATTTTTGGGCCGGTTTTGGTTTTGGTTTGCTCTGTGATGATTGTGACCTTGCTTTATAATTTGGATTTTGTTTGTGTGTCTGAGAAAGGGAAAGTGGGGAATGAAAATGGCAATGGTGTTCACTGTGTAGTAACAGCAGTGTGAATTTGATTGTTTTTATTGAGTTAGGGATTCAAGTTTGTTGTCTAATAAAACATTGGAGGTGGAAGAGATGATTTTATTTCAACTAATCACTTGTTTGTAATTCATTGACATTTACTCCAGTTTAATCTGCCGGGGCGATAATACAATTTTTAGTACATCATGTTTGGGCTTGTTGCACTTGTAATCCTTTTCGATTAGCCTTTCGCGAATTGAGGACCTTGTTCGTGAAAATTTTGATGTCGTCGGAATTTGTCACATGGCTCTTACATGTGGTACTAATCTAAGCATCATCGATTGTTAAATTGAATGGTTAAGATATCGTCAGGTGGTTTGAATTAATGATGATGCCCAAATTAGTATCCCATGTAAGAGTCATGTGACCAATTCCTACCCATTTGAGAATCATGTGACAAAGTCCTGCAAGTTCAATATTTTTTGGCAAAAAAATATTTAAATCACAAAAAAAATTATAATAGAAAACTAAAATTGCAAAAGACTAATCCCCATCCCTGTCCCCACCAAACTGGCGGGATTTTTTTGTGTCCATCTCCGTCCCGTCTCATCCTCGCGGAGATCTCTGTCCCCGTTTGTATTTATTATTTTTTATTTTATTTAATATATCTACTAATAGAATTTAAAATAAAATAAATTTAGAAATAAAATTGATAGATCTTTAGTTTAACAATGTAAAACGAAAAACAAAAATAAAAATTGAATGTAGTATATCTGAGTCATATTAATAATATAACAATATAAATATAATAAAACTAAAATATATTTATAAATATATAAAATTATATAATATTACTGGACCCCATGGGAATGGGACGAGGAGTGCATTCTCCATCCCCGCCCCATCTCCACTAACGGGGACAATTTCCTCCCCATCCCTACCCCGCGGGAGACAAATCAGGAAATTCCCCACCTCCTTTGAGGCAAATCCTAGCAGGGAACCCTCCGCATTACCAAGCCTATCAAAGAGGACAAAAAATGTAATTAGCCAAACACAAAGAACTAAAATTGCATTTTTCCCATAATCTGTGAATGTTGATTTTGTTGTTGTGATATAAAGATGCAGAGTCACGGTCCAGAAAATTCCCTGAGCTTGATCCGCAAACTTGCATTTAAACAAATTGAAAAGATATTTTAGAAAAGAAAAAAAAAACGATGAAAAACCAAAACTATCGAATACTAAGAAATCGAAAACGAGTTGTAAATATTAACTCGAATTCAAATATTAACTAAAATTCTAAAATGTTATTCGAATTCGACTGGTGAAATATATTTAAATATATATTTGATTCGAAATTTAAAAAAAGAAAAATCTTTGTTTTCCTTTTTTTTTGGGGGGGGGAGGGGAGTTGGTTGTTTTAGCCCAATAGCATATAGGGACATGTTTTATAACCAGATTAGGGCAAATTAGAGAGAGAGAAAAAAATGTCTCTAATTAAAACCAGCCAGATAGCATATAGGGACCTGTTTTTAAGCAAGATTAGAGCTAATTAGAGAAAAAAAAAAAAAACCAATAAATAACATATTCCGCTTTGATACAATCTCTTTCCTTCCCCTTCGATATACTTTTTGTTCAATACAAACTTCCCTTGCTTGTTCTCGATACAAACCCCCTCCCTCTCCTTTCTTCTCTATACAATCCTCCCTCACCTCCGGCGATCATCACTGGCAATTTAAAATGGAGGACGAATGCATCCAAAAATTTGGTGTCGATGACTGCCGTCTGAGCATCCGACGACTGCGAAAACTCAATATAGGCGTATATCGATCCAATTTTAGGTTGAATGATTTTCGATTTGTGGATTTTTTTTTTTTAAAAGATCGTTGTTGAACTAAATTTTGAATTAAAACGTGGATCGCTGCATATTTTTTTGTATTTTAATAAAAACATCGATACACATATGTACATCATTGAAATATATCGTGTATCGATGAAAAATTAGCATCGATACATGTTTTATTTTTACTTTTAAGGCTTGAAAGAAGTTAAATTTTTTTTTATAAATCTGTAGCGATACACATTTGTATCGATGTAGATATATAAATATTTTCTAATTAATTATTTATTAAGGGTGTTTTGATGGACACGATGATTATATGGTGTATCGATGTACACAATAATTATATATTATTTTATAAATTATATATGGGTGTATAAATGGACATTTTGTCCATCGATACACACGTAGTAATTTTGTTTTCAAATCGATACATGTGTATAAATTATATGTGTATTGATTTAGGTGTAATTTTTTTTTATGGATATATATATATATATATATATATATATATATATATAACGATTATATGTGTATCAATACACACTTGCATAGATATACATGCATTGGTGGATGGACATGGAAAAAAGTGCATACCCTTGATTTTTTCTCTAAAGAAGTCTATACGTATATGTATATGCGTATATATATTTATTATATTTTATACAAATAAATATATTGTTGCTTTTAGTTTTGGAAATTACAAAATTTATACTCCTTTAGCCTGAAGAAAAGGCAAAAATGTTGGAACGTAAAATGTATATTCGATTTGTGCTAGACAACACAAACATCTATTTTTTAAATATTCTTCATTGCCCACTAATTAAAAAAATGTACAAAAAATATGTTTCAAACATTATGATATTTTGTATTACTTTGAAAGTATGTCAAGGACATCTAATTTTTTCTATTTGTACTTCTTTTTACATATTATATCTTTTCTCTATAGAATTTGGATATTTTTAGCAATTTCTTACTATCCTGAAATTATATGATTTTAAACTTGTTGCATGTAATACTTCATATAGTTGTGCATATCTTATTCAAAAATTCTAAATCCGCTACTTATACAATGTACATCGATATAAATCTCTATTTCAAGCATCCAAACTGTTCTTCGCAAAATTTCACATTCCAACGAGTTTTGCAGTAAACATTGTCATTGATATACGTACATTGTCACTAACATAAATCATTGCGATCAACGATATCGACGAAGCGACAGGAGGTTGCAGCAACCGACGAGTGTAGAAGTGGGTGGAGTGGGGTGAAGTGGGTGAGTTGTTCTTTGTCTACGATTGGGGAGGTTGCTCGGGTGGGTGAGTAACTAATGTCCTTAATTATTCATTAATTAAGTAAAATGACTAAAAAATATGTTTAGGAAATAGGTGGCTAGAAAACATGTACAAATTTGACTTTTGGCTAAAGCCGGTCATTTTCATTTTTGTTATTATTATTTCTATATTTTTTTAAAAAAACAAGTATCAATTTTTTGTTTCAATTACAACTTTTAATAATATATATTATCATTATAAATTTATTTTAAATTAGATGTCTGCCCGTGCGATGCACGATATACAAAATCGAGAGTCAATATTTTACTGTCCAATTATTTTTTCATCGTTTTACATCATTTTCTACATTTTTTTACTTTTAGTATCTTCCATTATCACAAATCAAAACTACCAATTAAATTTTCATAAATTTTATTAATTCGATTCTTTAAATTTGATGAGGTTGAGTGTTTTAAATGAAATATTGAATACAATCTTAAAGTTGATTCATTTATCCTATTATGTCACCAATAAATTGCACATATTGTAATATTTGTAATGATGATGAGTTTGGGAATTTTCTCTGAAGATTTGCTCCCTAGAGACGCCCCTCTATTCACTCTTTCTACCGAATAAGTTTGTTTGCAAAGGAAATCCAATTGTTGATTGTTTAGCTCTCACTGTTGATTTTTATTCCTTTACATTTATTTCGTATCACTATTACTTCCACATTTTACATTTCCATATACCAAAATCATTAAAGACAATCTCTGTCCTCATCATGGCTAGGGCTTTGCCCTAAGCCTACGATTTCTATGGCTAGGGCTTTGCCCTAAGCCTGCGATTTCTGTTGCATCATACCACTTGGGGCAGAATCGCTGTCAATCTAGGTTTTTCAGAGAATTAGTCCAAAGATCTTCAGCTTCAGGCACGGAATCGTCCGAAATTCGGAGCACCTTCAAGTTTAAAGTCCAAAATTCTTCCTTACTCGTGTTTCTGAGCATTTTCGAAGAAATTAGGGTCTGGGTTTGTCGAGTCATATCGCGATTCAATTTTGGGTTCTTCATATCCTTCTTCTGTTGCAATTTGTCTAGGGCAACCTCTTGTGAATGGCGATTTGTTTAAGGAAGTCTCAAGAAGGCGACCTCCTGTTATAGAATCGTTGAAGCCTCCCTACTCCTTCTACAATTGAAGGCCCCTAGCTTCCTGCAATTTTTGAGTCACTGGGCGAGCGCACTGATTCCTTCGTTTGCGGTGCAGTATTTCGGGGGTCTAGGGTTGCAACACCTCAATTTTAGTGGTTTGGCTTTGAACCAAGTTTCCATTTTGGTCAACCGGACAGGTGGTAGCTTGAACTTGGCACCACAACAGCAGCAGAATGATTTGGTTGAACGTAAACATCGCCATATTTTTTAGAGGGGCCGTACGTTCATGATTGCATCCTATGTACCTATTCATTTTTGGGCAGAAGCTATTTGCACTTCTGTGTTTTTGATAGACCAGTTGCCTACATATCGGATGGCATTCTCCTTTTGAAGTGAAGCTCTTTTTGGTCGTATACCAGATTACAAGGCCCTACGACCACTCGGGTGTGCGTGCTACCCCCACCTATCACGCTATACCGCTCACAAGTTGGAACCTCGTTCTCGTCAATGTGTATTTTTGGGTTATAGTCCCAACCAACCATAAAAAGAAAAGAAAGTGTCTCGTTGTTTTTTATCCCTCTTCAGGCCGTGTTTTCATCTCCAGGCATGTGATCTTTGATGAATTATCATTTCCATTTGCTACTATCCAGTCTCCAGGTTCTACTAGTGGCACTTCTTATGATGATATGGTTTTCATCCTTGTGGTGCGTACTGAGGAGCGTGTCACCCCTGTGACTCCTCCGCCGGCAGCTCCTACTTAGGATGTTTTATCACCACTTCCTTATAGTTTCCCTGCTCCAGTTGAGATTACTCATGCCACTAATGCAACGATTTTGGCTGCTTCTAGCATTGTCGGTGATTCGATGACTAATCCTACTATTGCTGTTGAAACAGCCCCTGCCACGAGACACCTAATTGAAGAAGAGCTTTCTTATCATCTTTTTTATTGATAATTCAACATCCAGTTTATAGAGAACTACCTAATCCCATCTCAACCGAGAAAGAGATCTAAGGCTTCTATGAAGAAAGTCAAGCAGGGCCTGCCCCTAGCTCAAAAAAATATCTATACTTTGGTATCCAAGAGTGCTTTCATTCCCTGCCACCCGCTTTTATAATTGGTTGCTCCTTATTAGCATCTCAATGAAAAATCTTTCATGATCCATTCTTCCGGAATTGGATAGAGAATAGTTGGGATATTCTACTCGGAGGGAAATGCGAAAGGATACACAGGTTTTTCTTCCTTCTTCTAAATGGGATCGGAGAGTTCCCCTATTGGGCTGAAACTTGAAAGTCCCTAACATCGGCTTCCTAGAAACCTACAGAGCCAAGCTAAAGCTTCTTTTCTCTTACGACTCACACAGGCAGGACCTATCTCGACAGCTGAGAGTAAGTCGCTATTTTCTTCTCTAAAAGGCTCAACCTTTTGCAGCAAAATCTACCTTCAAGCTTCCAAACTCATCCAACTCTTTGTCTGCTTCTCATGCCCACTTTCCACTCTAGGAAAGAATTCCATAGATACATTCGAGACCTAGCCCAAGGTTCTGCAAGACTTTCCCTTACGTTTTTACCCCATTCACCTTCACCAGATATCTGTCCAAGACTTATGCTTAGAAGAAGAAGCTCTATTATTCAATCCCAACACCCTTTTTCTTAACCACCGATGTAGCTTGTGAATGAACAGGGCTTGAAGAGAAATTTCGTACGCAGAACAGCCAAACTATTAGATTTTGTTCCCTTAGAACGCCCGGTGACATCTTCTTTTCCTTTTTCACAATCACAGTCAAAGCCAACCCTTTCTTGGTAGCAACATCTTCATCCGTTAATTGACTTTAATAAAAGCTCACCTGAACTACCCATAGTCTATCTAGTGTAGGGCTTGCACTCAATAGGAATCCTTTTTCCGTAGGTTGATGTTTTGTCTCGCACGCTTATTATATTTGATTATATAGTGTGTGAAGCCTAACTAATATCAAGTGGCCATTCACTTCAGGAATAGAGGCAGTTAAGGATTGACTTGCTTGTACTTTCATTCTTCTTTGTCAAGATTGCCTTCGTGTTCCGTGTACCGCAACTTGTCTAGCCTATGCGAAGCAAGCAGGTACAAGATCGAAAAGAATGCATTGGATGGATGTCCGGACATTGAGAAGGAAGGACGCTTTCAGAGGCAAAAGGCCATGGGAAGAAACCGTCTTTGATCCATGGATCTCCGATCAGGAAACCGTATCCAAGCTCCGTGGCTAGTCTACGCTCTTTGGAATTTTCAAACTTAGCAAACTGAAACATCTGAGTAGCTAAAGGAAGGGAAATCAACTGAGACCCTGTTAGTAGTGGTGAGCGAGAGCGGGTTGGGGCTTTGAAGAAAAAGAAAGACGTCCATGATGCCTCAGCAAAGTGTTCACTTCTCTTTAATTCGCCAGGTTTCATTCGATTGAATGATGGAAAAACCAGCAAGCTATGGCTTGAAAGCGGACCTTCTAATTATGAAAAGGTTTGGAACCCTATTGGTTTAGGTCTTTTATTAAGTTTCATCTGTGACTTATTCCGAAATTTTCCAGTGTTTTTCTTTTTAAGTCACATTTTATTCTTAAATTACCAACTTCTCGTCCAGTAACCATCCCAAGTCATTAGAATCGATGCATAATACATTTAGCCTTTCTGCGCGAAGACATTCTTCCACGAGCTCGAGGTTTCACCCTCGCACGACTCCTCTCTAATTCAACCAAGTATGTTGGGTTAACTCATCATCTTCCATCGGGCTGGGTTGACTACCTCTGATTTAGTCGGCGTTTTGTGTCGTGATAAACTGGTGTCCGGATTAACAGTATGTTGTATTATTCGGTCATTATTTCTAATTTAGTTGTGCTACTTGATTTGATTATTGTTCTCTATTTTGGTTTGCTGATTTTGTTGTGCTATTGTTCCTTTCTGCAATTCTGTTGCAATTGATACTTTATTTTTGTTACTTATTGATCTAATTTTTTTGTACTGCTCATGTCACTATGGTTTTAACTGTTAGGGGTGCTGATTGCACCATTTTTTTCTTTTTCTTTTTTTTTTTTTTTAATACGGCACCATAGAAACATGTTCTCTTCTCTTCCCTGGACCCGAATCTGTACTGTGTACCAATGATTCTGCAAATTCAATTACCCAGGGATCGGAAGACTCGTATTCTCAATCCTATGTTCATAAATTTGAGACGGAATCATCATTTCAAAGGAGCCCACTAACAAGAACCTCACTCATGACGCTAACCCCCTAGGTATGATAAAGCGTACTTGGTCAAGTGTGTTCATTCCATCAAGAGAAGATATTAAATTAGACAAATTTGATACAAATAAGGAACTCATATCTCTTGAGAAATCTAACGTACTTGACATTGCTAAAGAATGGGTACATTGTTTGCTTAGATGTTTTTCGGATCGTTGGCCTGGATTAGACAATATCAACAAGCTCATCAATTTTTTAATAAGAAGTGCACAATTATCCCCTGTGAACAATCGTTTAATTTTTCGTTTAAAACGTTTAGCTGATTTTGATCAATTTGGAAGGAGGGTCATACCATTGTATGGGTCAACCTCTCCATCTAAAGAAACTTGCAGATGGGTTTGTCTTTTCTAAAGATGAATTGGTTTGTGTTTATATATGGGATAAATTCCAAACCTCCCTCCCGAGTGTTGGCACAAGGTGGCCTTGGGGAGACCTTCCTCAAAAATAGGAACATGTATTCGTTACGATAGACTTATGCAATAAAAATAGTTTAACTCATGCACTAGGGTCCTTAGTTGATGCCTCCCTTCCACTTCTTGATTCTACTCATGTCAAATTACTCTGTGGTTATATTTTTTAGCAGAAAATTGTTTATAAGCACACACCCAAGTTATGCCTGAAATGTACTTCGTTCAAGCACTACACCGGATAATGCCAACCCCCTCCCCCTATCCCTCCCCTCCTCTAAAAACAAGGCTAAAGGAGTTCCCTAATTCCTCTGGTCCGAAAAAATCCAACCAGCGGGCCTTTTACCCAGCATAAGCATACCTCCAAAAAGTTCAACCTCCACCCCCAAGGGGATTTGAATCCTTCTACTGGTGAGGAAATTATGAGTGGTGTGAACTCCCCAAGACCATCTCCTACCTCACTTCCACTAGATCACCCCACGCCTTGTTAGGTAGGAGGAGGTTAAGGGGAGTTCGGACAACTCCTAGTTTCTTTATTATTAGAAGGATTCAAATCCTCTTAGGGCTGGGGGTTGAAATTTTTGGAGGTATGCTTATGGTAGGTAAAGACCCACGTGGTGATTTTTTCGGGCCGGAGGGATCGAGGCAGCCCCTTTACCCTTGTTTTTAGAGGGAGTGGGGGCGGGGGTAGCATTTTTTTGGTGTATTGCTCGAATAAAATACATTTTAGGCCTAACTTGGGTGTGTGCTCATAAACAATTTTCTGCTTAAAACTATCACGACTGGGTAATTTGACATGGGCAGAATCAAGAAGTAGAAGGGAGACATCAACCTCAACAAAGACCCGACCCTAGCAAAGGAGTCAAACCACTTTTGTTTCGTAGGTCTATTGCAACGAATAAATATTCCTATTTCTAGGAAGTTCTCCTAAGGCCACCTTGTGCCAACACTCGGAAGAGAGGTTTAGAATTTATCCCATATAGGAACAGAAATCAATTCATCTTTAGAAAAGGCAAACCCATCTGTAAGTTTCTTTATATGGAGGGTTTGACCCATACAATGGTATGATCCTCCTTCCAAAATTAGATCAAAATGAGATAAATTTTCGAAACAAAAAATTACTCAATTGTTCACAGGGGGTCAATTGTGCACTTCTTATTCTAAAAATTGATAAGCTTGTTGATATTGTCTAATCCAGGCCAACGACCCGCAAAACATCCAAGCAAACAGTGTACTCATTCTTTAGCAATGTCAAATATGTCAAATTTCTCAAGAGATATGAGTTCTTTATTTATATCGAATTTGTGTAATTTAAGATCTTCTCTAGATGGAATTACCACACTTGACCAAGTACGCTTAATCATACCTGGGGGTTAGCATCAGGAGTGAAGTTCCTGTAAGTAGGCCCATTTGAAATTGATTATGTCTCAAATTCACGAACAGATGGTTGAGAATATAAGTCTTCCGATCCTAGGGTAACAGAAATCGCATAATCATTTGTACACAATACCGATTCTAGAGAATTTGGGTCCGGTGAAGATAAGCGAACATATTCCTGTGGTGCCACATTAGGGAAAAAAAAAAAAAGACAAACAAAATAATTATTCAATCAACACCCCCCAACCAGTAAATCAGAGTCACAAGAGCAGTACAAAACTCAGATAAATAAGTAACAGAAGTACAATATCAATCACAATAGAAGCACAGAAAGAAAAAAGTAGCATAAAAAACAGAAAATCAGCAAACTTAACGAACGAATAAATAACCAAAATCAAATCTACTAGCATACGGTAATCAGAAATAACAACCTAAGAATACAACAGGCTCTCAACCTAGATGCCAGTTTATCACGTTATAAAACACAGACTAAATCAGAGGCAGTCAGCCCAGCCTGAGAGAAAAGGGTGAGTTAAGCCAACATACCTGGGTGAATTATGCAAAAGTCGTGCAAGGGTGAGACGTGGAGCTCGGGGCAGAATTCCTTCGTGTAGAAAGGATTAATGTATTATGTATCGATTCAAAATGCGACTTACAAGAAAAACACTGGGTGATTTCGGAGTAAGTCGTAGATGCAACATAATAAAAGACTGAACGCAGTTCAAGCCGCCACGTGTCCGATTGATTAAACTAGAAACTCAGTTCAAGGTCAAACCACCAAAATAGAGTTGTTGCAGCCCTAGCCCCGAAATGCTACGCTGCAAACGAATGACTCTTTTGACTCAGTGAACTCGCCCAGTGACTTAGGAATTGCATGAAGCTAGGGGGACCATCAATGGAGAAGGAGCAGGGAGGCTTCGACATTTTTATTACAGCAGGAGGTCACCTTCTTCCAACTTCCTCACAAACCGTGATCCCCAGAAGGTCGCCCTATACAAATCGAAGTAGAAGAATGATACGAAGAACCCAAAATTAAATCGCGACAGAAGGACTCGACACACCCAAGCTCAAAGACAGAGCTTGGAGATCTTTGAAGAACTCGACAAACCCAAACTCGCGGCAAGAGAGAAAGGCCTAGTTCGCAATTAAAGGCCTGATTTGTTCGAAAATGCTCAGAAACACGAGGGAGGAAGAATTAAAAAAAAATTAACCTGAAAGTGCTCTGAATTCTAGACGTTTATTCTATGACTCAAGTTGAAGATCCTTGGACTATTTCTCTGGAAAAACCTAGATTAACGGCGATTTTTCCCTAAATAGTAAGATACAACAAAATCGCAGGCTTAAGGCAAAACCCTAGAGAGAGAGAGAGAGAGAGAGAGAGAGGGAGAGAGAGAGAGAGTATCTTCAATTTCGTTTGGTCTATGGAAATTATGAATGGAAATGTTATATGTGGGAATAATAATGATACGAAATAAATGGAACGGAATAAAAATCAACAGTTGAAAGTTAAACAATCAACAATTGAATTTCCTTTGCAAACTAACAGATACGATGGAAAGAGTGAATAGTGGGGCATCTCTAAAGAGCAAATCTTTCGAGAGAGAAAACGATAGCAAACAACAACTTTGAAAGATCAGATAAAGAGACGTATCATAAGGTTTGATTCAACTTACAACTTCTCTATGCTAGATTATTCTAATTGTCTAGACTTTGAAATCGAATTTCAGTTTTTATTAGGCGATCACTTATCTAGTTAACCCTCATTTCAGATGATGCTAACGTGTAGATTGTGTGTAGATAGATATCATCTCCAACTAACTATTATATATGTAACTTCTAAAAAATCACAAGACCAATGCCTACGTTAATATCTCAAACCTCACGGTCGATATCGAATACCTACTATGTTATATATCGTAAGCATATTAATAATCCTCCCTTCTCAAGCGATGAATTATTAAGCTATTTGAATCCAACAATTGACCAAGTTGCCAAATCCAAGAATAAACACAAAAACATAGACAAAAACTTGGTACTGAGTCCAAATAATCAAAAGCAATCAAAACGTAGAGTTATTGAAATTTACTTTCTAGTCATAGAATACTATAAATAAATTAGTCACTCATGTTTGTAAATAACAAAACCAAATATTCATAGACAAACACTCAATATTAAATTACGACGATGAAGAACTAATAAAGCTCGAAATTGTATCAAATGTATCGAAAGCAATGTGACACGTCATTTTTAAGTACCTAGAAAAATTATCAATCACACTTAACCTTTTTTCATTAATGTCGACCATACTCAATCCACAAAACACATTAATTGTGCCCACATAAATTAGCATATCTGCACACGAATGTCCCCAACCGACAATATTTTTTTATTTATTTTTTAAATCTAAGCCCCTCTATCAGTTCCTAGTATGAACTCCCCACACCTAAATTTTACATTGTCCACAATGTAGTAAAGTAACAAACGCAAATTCAAAGCATGCATTTAAAAGGGTTTGGTAAAGTGCTACCATGAACTATACAAAGAAAAGTATGAGATGGAGCGGGAATATATCTTTAATGGAACTAAAAGAATCTCATAAATAGGGATATAAAAAAAAAAGAAATTAATGTAACACAAAATAAAACTTAGAAACACAAAGTAAAAGAAGATTTCCCTGAAAACGAGATAATTAGGAGGAGCTTACTGATTGAAGTAGATAACCTTGGAGCTCTTGCTAAAGCCCCACCTCTTGCTAGGCTTGCCTTGACATAATGTGGTACTCCGCCAAATTCTTATTTCTCACCATGACTCAAGAAGATTGAAATTTAAACTAAAACCAACAAAGAATTCTGCACACTTAGATTGTTGTAAGAAGGTGTTTGGTGAAAAGCTTAAATGTTAAAGTCTTAAACCCTGCTTAGATGTATGCATTAGTGAAAACCAAGCTGCCTTTGTTCTTGGTCGGCAACTTCTCGACAATGTTGTTATTGCCCAAGAGTGTCTCCATTACCTAAGAAGTTTTAGAGGGGGAAACAAATGATATATGGCCATTAAAATTGATATATCTAAGGCCTACAATCGGGTCGAGTGGAAATTTCTCGGTCTTGTATTAGAGAAAATAGGGTGTGCCCTGGGACTTATCTCTTGAATCCTCACATATCTTCAATCCTCATCCTTTTCCATCAACAATAATGACCAAGCTTATAGGGTACATTATCCCGACAAGGGGTATTAGACAAGGCAACCCAACCTCTTCATATTTGTTTCTCATCAATTTCGGAAGTTTTCTCATTTTCGATTAATTAAGTTTGTAAACAGAATACCTTTAGAGGAATGAAAGTTAGTAAAAGAGGACAATGTATGTAATTCACATCTTTTTTTTAGATGATTCCATCATTTTTTGCGAGGCCAACACTTTGCAAGCCCAGACTCTTAAGGAGTTGCTAAGAAAGTATTATTGTAGAGAAGATTGATTTCCTCAATTGAGGATTTGTATATCCGATTCCACTATTAAAATAACAATGAGAATACAACATAATTACATACAAATACGAAAATATCTTCAAATATATATATATATATAACAAATAAATTAAATCTTTAACTAATCTAATTTATCGCTATCACCCCCCCCCCCCCCTCAAGCGAAGCAGATGGGAACATATGCGAAGCTTGGAACGGAGAAACTCAAATAGAGGTCGTGGAAGACTTTTAGTGAAGATGTTAGCAACTTGTAAAGTGGTTAGAATGTACTAGGTGATGAGGCGCCGAGTAGAGTTCACAAACGAAATAATAGTCAATGTCAATGTATTTTGCACGCTTGTAAGCCACATGATTCTGACTAAGAAACAAGGCACTCTTATTTCCATAGAGTAAGGTAGGTGGAGCCAAAGGTAGTGCATGAAGTTCACGAAGTAAATTAGTGACCCAGACCACCTCCGAGGTAGTATGAGCCATAGCCTGGTTTTCAGACTCGCAACTAGACCGAGAGACAGTCGGTTATTTCTTTGCACTCCAAGATACGAGATTAGGCCCAAGAAAAATAGAATAACCATAAGTAGAGCGACGAGTGTCCAAACATCGAGCCAAGTCAGCATCGAAATAAACAGCAATAGTAGATGGACCTCGTGAAAAATCAAGATCAAAAAAGTCAATCGTACCCTTAACATAGCGTAGAATGCGTTTAACTGTCTAAAAATGCTCCAAAGTAGGATTGGACTGAAATAGACTCACAATATTAACAGCTAATGACAAATTAGGACGAAATATTGGAGAGCCCCTACCAAAGGACGATATAGAGTAGGATCCGAAAAGGATGTCCCTTCATGGCGAAGAACAGTATCTGCCGCAAGCGGAGTGGAGACAGGTTTAGAGTCAAGCAACTCGGCACGAGTAAGAATATCACAAGCATACTTTGACAACCCTAAGAAGAGACCCCCTTCAGTATAAGAAACCTCTTAGCCGAGAAAGTAATTTGATTTGCCAAGATCCTTGATAGCAAATTCACGTCGTATACGAGCAATAAGACAAGAGACTGAAGCGGAATAATTCCTAGGAACAATGATGTCATCGACATAGACAAGCAGATAAAGAAGAAGAGACACTTATGAATAGATGAAGAGAGAGTTGTAAGACTTGCTCTCAACAATAGCTAAACTTAACAAAAAAGGAGTATAAGCGTTGAAACAAGGTCTGGAGGGCCTGTTTGAGGCCATAGATCGCCTTGCACAGACGACATACATGATTAGGATGAAGAAGGTCAGAATAACCAAGAGGTTGCTCCATATAAACGAGCTTGGTAAGAACCCCATGTAAAAATGCTTTGTTAACATCAAGCTGATGAAGAGACTAATTTCGCATAACAACTAAAGCAAGAACAATACGAACGGTGGACGCCTTGACAACAAGACTGAAGGTGTAATCGTAGTCAAACCCAGGAAGCTGAGAAAAACCTTGAGCCACTAAACGAGCTTTGTAACAATCATTTGTGCCATCCGCCAAAAACTTGGTGCGAAAGACCCACTTAGAACTAATAGTATTATCCGGCAATGAACGAGGAACGAGATCCCATGTCTGGTTTTCCTAAAGAGTGTCGAGTTCATCTTCCATTGCACGAACCCAATGGGGTGATTTAGAGGCCAACTTGAAACCCTTGTGATCTTTGCTTGAATGAAGCATGGAAATTAATGCATTGTAAGCCAGATACGCGATCGAGGAAGGGTATTTGGGCTTGAATATACCATCCTTCGAACGAGTGCGCATTGGATGTATGGGTGCAGCGGAGGCGAAGGAGATGGAGGCGGGGGTTATCGTGGAGCAGGGGCTGGCGGCAAAATAGGAGAAATAATTGGCCCTGAAGTTATCGTTTCCGGACATAGAGAACATAAAACCATGGATGATGAGTTGGAAGACGGCAATGATGCAAAGGGTGGCGAAGGAGAAACAACCACAAAAGCAGGATGAGGATCCACAAATGCCGCATAATCAAGAGAATCAACCGAAGAGGTTGTTTGTTTGGCAGGAAAAGGAAAACAATTTTCATCAAACTGAGCATGATGAGACACATAAAATCGAGATGTATCGAGATCCAGGCAACAAAACCCTTTGTGTTTGGAGGTATAACCAAGAAATACACACGGCGCAGATCGAGGGTCAACTTGTACACTGCATAATCACGAAGATAGGGATATACCCGGCAGCCAAAAACATGAAAGTCAGCATAAACTAGGGCAACTGAAAACAACAATTCATACGGAGATTTGTTTTGCAAGACAGCTGTGGGTAAGCGGTTGATAATGTAGACAACAGTAGCAAAAGCTTCGACCCAGAAATGTAAAGGAACATACACATGAAAGAGCATTGATAAACCTTTTTCAGTGACATGTCTATGCTTCCGCTCAGCTCGACCATTTTGAGCGGGAGTGTATGGACAGGACATAGTATGTATGATACCACACTGTTAAAACAGATTTTGTAATTTTCCATTTGTAAATTTTGTACCTCCATCTGACTGAAAACGCTTCACATTGTTCCAAACATGATTTTCCGTTAATCTCTTGAATTTAACAAAAATATCAAATAATTCTGATTTGAGACTCAAAGGATAAAACCAAGAATAGCGAGAAAAATCATTGATAAATATAACACAATATCGATAGCCATCAATAGAACTTATAGGAGAAAGGCCCCACATATCACGGTGAATAATGTCAAAAAAAAAAAAAAAAAACTCGCACACTTAGAATTAGAGACAAAAATTTTCTTTTAGCTAACTGACAAGACGAGCAACTAGTGGGGTTCGCCAATAGAATTAATAGATAAACCACTCAAAATATTTAACAGTATAATAACATCAAAATTTGCATGGCCTACACAATGATGCTACAAATCAACAGAGCCACGAACAAGACAGGTGTGTCCTTTTTCCAAGATGTACAATCCATTTTCACGTCTACCCTGAGCCAAAGGCAGCCCTGTCATGCGATTCTGAATTTCAATTTTTTTATCAGTAAACACAACATTAACAGGATAGTCGGCAGTCAACTTACTAACAGATAAAAGGTTCTTGGTAATATGTGGCACAAGTGAGACATACATAAGAGATAAGTTATCAGAAATACGACGTGTACCAACGTGAGATATGGGGAGTGAGTTACCATTGCCAACTATGACCTTATCATTTCCTGTATAAGGAGAACAGAGTCTAGATTAGAAGAGGCATTCATCATATGCGTTGATGCACCCGTATCAATATACCAGTCAGAAGATGGAGCATTGATCGAGCAAGCTGACCGAAAGGATTCGTCAAGATGAGCTTGAGACGGCGGTTGTTTATACCGGTCGAGACAGGAGGATGCATAATGGGCACCCCTACAAATTTATCAGCGGGGAGTTTGGTTGCCACGACCTCGCCCACCAGAATGAGATTAACGTGAACCACCATGATTAGAAGAGTTTCCGCGACTAGAAGATCCCCCAGAAGAACGACGCTGGGATGACTGCTAGGTGTGAGCAGCAAAGGCGGTCGCAACTGGAGACGATACCGAACCAATATGAGCTTCCAAAGATCGGGTGAAGAGTTCGTGAGATTCAAACTTGGAGAGATGATCCAAAAAAACCAGGTAATGGATCGAGATGTAGCAAATGATAAGAAGTCAGATCCGAGCCCCCGAAGAAACCAGTGGGACTTATCAGTTTCAAATATGGTACAACCCATTGAGGCGAGTTGATCGCAAAGGGTTTTTAAATGAGACCCGAACTCCAAGATAGATCAAGAACCCTTTTTTTATCATCTGCAGCTCGTCCTTGAGCTTGAGTTTGCGAGCCTTGGAGGAGTGATTGAAGGAGGTGGAAAGAGTCGTCCATAGAGCAGTCGAGGTGGTACAGCCAACAACAACAGCCATGGTCTCCTCAGTGAGAGTGGACATGAGGAAAACCCAAACAATCTGATCATGAGAAAGCCACTCGTTGTACGCCGGATTGGGCTTGGAGACTACGTCCTCAACAATGGTGGAAGGAGGTGGTGGAGAAGAACCATCAATATAAGGGATTTTTGGGTGGCAAGAAGAGGATGAACCTGAGTGTGCCACAGCAGGTAATTCATCGCGTCAGTTTGAGGGGGAACCATGTGAGTCATGGCCCGTAAAGAAAGAGTGGAGTCAAAGACGGAGGTGGCGTTAGCTGCCATGGATAGAGACGTAAGGTAGAAGAGAGAAGGAAGATTAGGATTTTCAACAAGGTTAGGCTAATACCATGTAGAGAAGATTGATTTCCTCAATTGAGGATTTGTTTATCCGAATCCACTATTAAAATAACAATGAGAATACAACAGAATTACATACAAATATGGAAAATATCTTAAGAGATATATACAACAAATAAATTAAATCTTTAACTAATCTAATTTATCGCTAACAATTATGCTATCTCCGACAGTTGGTTAATCTTGACAAATCTGCAGTCTTCTACAATAAAAATGCTCCAGAAAATTCCAGGCTTGAGATTGCGCTATCTTAAACGGGCCTACTGAGCTTAGTAGCACGATATACATAGGACTCCCATTGGTGATTAACAGGTTGAAAAGGGATATCTTCCAATATGTTTTGGAGGTAGTGAAAGCTCGAATTGGTGATTAGAAGAATAACTTCTTGTGTCAAGCAAAGGAGAGAGTATTGATCAGAGTGGTGTTAGGTGCTCTTCTGGTTTTCATTAGGTCGTGTTTCAAACATCCAACGGGAATATGTGAGGCTATTAATCGAGAGATGCGATCTTGGTGAGGAAGCAAAGATGGTGACCATAATAAAATTAATTGGAAGTCATGGAAGAAGATGGTGATCCCAAAAGAAAGTGACCGTTTAGGTTATCAAGACATCCAAGCTTTTAATGATGCTCTTCTTGCCAAGCAACTTTGGCGCATCATTACAAAGCCTAATTTGTTGATGAGTAAAGTGCTTAAACATAAATACTTCTCGTTGGGTAAACTCATGTTTATTCAACCAAAGCATAATTCTTCTTGGATTTTGGAGGTTATGGATGGGTGCACGGTATTGTATTCAAGCTGGAATCAGATTTTAAGTGGGTTACGGGAAATTGATCGGAATCCAAGAATCTCCATGGCTGCCAGGTGCTCCAAATTTCATCCCAAATACCCGTGATTCAGATCCGTTTAAGTGTGTTTGGGTGAGAGAATTAAAGACTCGTGGTGGTACAGATTGGAAATAGGAGTTAATCCAACACCAATTCTTGCATATTGATGCTGAAACAATTTTCAGTCTCACAATTAGCGCTAGGTGTAACGCAAGAACTCCCAAGAACAGCAAACACAACACAAGCAATCAAAACACACACACACTTTGAAGTGCAAGAATGTAGAAGACACCAAAATTACGTGGTTCGGCTGTTAACGAAGCCTACATCCACGGGAAAGATCACACACTATATTGCTTCTGAGATTACACCAACAATACAATAACAAATCCCACAGATTGATGAAACTGAGCTTTCCCAGCTACGACTGCTGCACTCTCTCTCTCAACTCTATATTGTTATCACGTGTATCTTCTACTCTCTAAGCTAAGCGGTTACAAGCTATTTATAAAATAGAAGTTACAACAGAGCAGACTGGAAGAAGACGTCTAACAGAATAGCCAACAAACTCTCATCAGCAAAAACCGTCATAACTGCTTTCTGCATGAGAATATTAAATGCATAGATACATGCATTCACGCGCGCTTTGTTGCTCTTCAAACTTAAGGAATGTTGTGATGAATTCCTTCCAGCTGAATTAACCAGTTACTATCTTCACAATCTCCACCTTCACTGTTAATGAAGCTCAACAAGCCACATAATCTTGTAATCTTTCCAAAACTGCCCTACACGGGCCTATTCCAGATATAATCCAAATTCCTTAATGTTAACTAAACTGAGACAGTATTTAAACTTCTGAACTGGCAACACTTTAGTCAACATATCCGCTGGATTATGCTCTGTTCCAATCTTGCACACTTCAACTGACCCTTTCTCCACAATGTCCCTTATAAAATGATGTCTAACATCAATATGCTTCGAACGTTCATGGAACACTTGATGCTTGGTAAGATGAATTGCACTTTGAGAATCACAGAATACTTTTACCACATCCTGTGTGATTCCAAGATCTTTCAGTATCCCCTTAAGCCATATAGCTTCTTTAACTGATTCTGAGAGTGCCATGTATTCTGCTTCTGTAGTGGATAAGGCCACTACAGATTGTAGCATAGATTTCCAAGAAATTGCAAACCCAAACAGTGTAAAAATGTATCCTGTCTGTGACTTTCTTGAGTCCAGATTTGTGGCATAATCTGAATCTACATATCCTTTTAGAAACTCATGTTTTCCTTCAGCAGATTTCTCAAACATTAAACTGTTATCAGCTGATCCTTGCAAATATCTCATTACCCATTTTAATGCTTCCCAATGCCCCTTTCCTGGGTTTGCCATGTACCTACTAACAGAGCTTACAGCATATGCTATATCAGGCCTTGAACACACCATGGTATTGGTAGCGTCGTTTCCGACTACCAAATTAAATCGTGTATGAAGATACACTTAAACCTTACCGACTACTCTAACTAGTAGAGTGGCAAGCAAGGGTCGATCCCACGAGGAACGGTCGAACAAATTTTGCTTTTATGTGTTAAGCTATTATTATGAAGAAACATAATGTATATAAGATAGAAAACAATAAAGAAGTGGGGGGTCAATGAAATAACAACTACACCTAAATAAACAAAGACAAATAAAGAGATTTTTATAGGTTTTTGGTTTTTAAATAACAAAACGATTCACCCTTGATCATGTTTCACCGAGGTCTTGGACGATTTATGTAACTATTGTCAATGCCCTATTCAATTGTGATTCTAGCCCTTATCTCAAGGCTATTAACAAGCTCTAATAGCCTTGTTATCCCTTAATCTTAGTTAATCAAAACAAGCTCTTCGACTAACCCTATTCAGTTTAACCGAATCCTCGAACAAGCTCTCTTAGATTCAATCACCAAATGCATTAAACACTAGGACAACGAGATAAATTCAACATAAAACTCGCAAGCTCGGTTTTAGAGGTTAAACTTTGTGTTATCACCAATAAATAATTATTGTTTGCTACTCGGGAATCGGAAATCCTACAATTACGGATAGTGACCTCCTATTCTAGCAACACATTCACAAATCCCTTAAAGGGTGATCAATCCAATAATAAATTCATAAATGTGAGTCAATAACAGCAAATAACACAAAACACTTGAATACACAATATTTTCGGTAACATTAACCGTAATAATCACATAAATGTCTTGGACTCAAAGTTCCACAATAATCAAGAGTGAACTAAGGGTGCTAGCCACCCATTTTACCTAATACAAAGATAAACTAACAGAAAATTAAAGAAAAACATGAACATAGGATAGAAAGAACCAAAGGTTAGGGGTTGAAGATCAAGATCTTCAACCCCCTTCCATTTCCTTGCTTCCAATGGAGAAAAGTGGCTGATTATGTGTGGGGGATGGGTTCTAGGTTGTTCTAAGTTAGGTTAAATTCGAATGGGATGATATATATATAAGGAGAGAAAGTGCTAGTCAAAAATAGGCAAAATCGCATTCAGGATTTTAAAACAGGGTACTGAATCTCGGCCGAGACGGGGGTGTGTCTCGGCCGAGACGTGAAAAGGGGTTTTCAAGGGTTTGTGGGTCGAAAGGCGATCTCGGCCGAGATTTAATATCATCTCGGCCGAGATTCTGGGCCTTGAAAAACCTTGAAATTCTCTGGCAACATTTCTCGGCCGAGATCTGTTGTGTGTCTCGGCCGAGATCTTCTTTCTGTCCAACTCTTCATAAATGCCCTGGAGACTCATCTCGGCTGAGACTCTCATCCTGTCTCGGCCGAGATCTTCAACTGTCCCTTCCTTTTGTTGCCTCAATCGATCCCTTGACTCCGCGGTCGTTTAATGTTCGATTTCGACCCTTTTTCACCTGTCTTAACACAAAAACAGCACAAACGCATTATTTTGCCCATGAGAATATAAAAGCACTAAATACACGTGATTATGCACATTATTGACACTAAAATGACACTAAAAGTGCCCTAAAGTGCGTGCACGAAACACGTGTACCAGGTATACATAATGCTCCCTACTACATTTGAATATGGAACATGGCTCATTTCTTCAATTTCTGCATCAGTTATTGGCTTTAAAGCTTCAGATAGCTTGTGATGCTGAGCTAATGGAATTGATACTCTTCTAGAAGCATCCATGTTGAATTTTCTCAACACCTTCTTCACATAATCCTTCTGATGCAACCACATGACCCCTTTTTCTCTATCTCTGGTTATATCCATCCCAAGAATTCTCCTTGCTTCACCCAGTTCCTTCATCTCAAAAACAGCACTTAACTCATACTTTACTTTTGATATTTCATTATGATACTTGCTTGCAATAAGCATATCATCCACATATAAAAGTAAGTAAACCAATACTTCAGCTTTATCTTTCTTCATGAACACACAACTGTCATGCTGGGATTTTACAAATCCAATCTTCTTCATATGTTGATCAAATCTGATATACCACTGTCTTGAGCTCTGCTTTAGACCATATAATGATCTCTTGAGCAAACATGCTTTGTTTGAATTCTTAGGCGATATAAACCCCTCGGGCTGAGTCATGTAAATTGTCTCCTTCAGACTTCCATGCAGAAATGCAGTCTTTACATCTAACTGTTCCAATTCAAGGTTCCATTGGTTCACAAGTGCTAAAAAGATTCTGATGGAACAATGCTTAACAACTGGAGAAAACACTTCATTGTAGTCTATCCCTTCCTTTTGAGTGAACCCCCTTGCCACAAGCCTTGCTTTAAATCTGATTTTCTCCTTTCCAGCTGTTACCTCAGTTTTTCTTTTGAAAATCCATTTACAACTGATGAGCTTCTGATTGATTGGTTTATCAACCAATATCCATGTGCCATTTTTGTCAAGTGATTCCAGCTCCTCCTTCATAGCAGTTATCCATTTTTCTGCATCCTTGCTATCAATAGCCTCCTGATATGTTTTTGGTTCATAATGGACTTCTTCTTCAGCTACTGATAAAGCATAAGCAAGTAGAAATTCATCCCCATATCTTGTGGATGGCTTGGGAATCCTCCTTTCCCTGTCTCTGACCAGCTGATATCCATTTAACTCTTCCACTTGTTCTTCTTCTTCTTGATCAAGTTCTTCTGGTTGAACTTCTCCTTCTTCAGGAGCTTGCTCCACCTTCAATGGTATGCTATCTTGGTCTGTTTTCCTTTCAAGCTCAAGATCAGTATATTTATCATTCTTGAAAGGCATCTTTGACTCATCAAAAGTCACATCCCTGCTTACCATTACCTTATTCATTCCAGGCTCTAAACACCATAGTCTGTAGCCTTTCACACCAGGTTGATATCCTAGTAATACACACCTTAATGCTCTTGGCTCCAGCTTATCTTGTCTGACATAAGCATATGCCAAGCAACCAAATACCCTCAAATTTGAGTAATCAGCAATCCTGCCATTCCAGACCTCATCTGGTGTTTTCATTTCAAGGGCATATGATGGTGATTTATTTATCAGAAGAGCAGCTGTTGTGACAGCTTCTGCCCAAAATTTCTTGGGTACACCAGATTCTAATATCATGCACCTTACTCTTTCCAGTATGGTTCTGTTCATCCTTTCTGCAATGCCATTCTGTTGTGGTGTCCTAGGCACTGTTCTATGCCTTTTTATCCCCTTTGTTTTGCAGTAGTTCAAGAATTCTTCTGATAAGAATTCCATCCCATTGTCAGTCCTGAGACATTTCAGCTTTGCATCTTTTTCAAGCTCAACTTCTGCACACCATTCTTTAAATTTTCCAAAAACATCTGATTTGTTTTTGAGTATATAGACCCACAATTTTCTGGAGAAGTCATCTATGATGCTTAGAAAATATCTTCCCCCACCTAAGGAATCCACCTTTGAAGGTCCCCACACATCCGAGTGTGCATAATCCAGTGGCTTTGTTGAGCTTCTCTTCCCTACAGGGAATGGTGCTTTCTTGCTCTTTCCCATTATGCATTTCTCACATTTTCCAAGATTTTCCATCTTTTTTCCCTTTATGAGATTTCTCTTATAGAGTTCTGCCATGCCTTTTTCACTGAGATGAGCAAGTCTCTTATGCCACATTATGTTGTCATTCAATGCAACATTTCCACTTTCCCCCATGATGGTGATGGCTTGCAAGTAATACAGGCTGGATCTTCTTATTCCTTTCATTACCACATGCCCTTCTTTCATCACGAGCATATGGCCATCTTGGCTTTTAAAACTGCACCCCTTTGATTCCAAAGTCCCCAGACTTATCAAATTTCTTTTCAGTTTGGGTATGTGTCTGACATCACTCAGAATTTTGACTGAACCATCTTCCATCTGTAACTTCACCTGACCTATGCCTTCTACAGGACATATGTGATCATCTCCTAAGAGTACTGATCCCAAATTTTGTGCATGGTATTGTATAAACCACTCCTTATGAGGAGTCATATGAAAAGAACAGCCAGAATCAAGAATCCATGTACCTTCTTCTGATTTGTCAGTTATGTTGAGGACCTCTGCATCTTGTGTGTCTACTGCTCCCTCAATGGAATTTGTTGTTTGGTTCTTTTGGGCTTGTTTCTTTTTCCAAGAGAAGCAATTCTTCTTGATATGTCCTGGCCGTTTACAGAAAAAACATTTTCTGGCTTCCTTTCCATCAGGATTCTTGTTCTGTTCAAGATTGGGTTTCTTTTCATTTCCAGGATGCTGTTGCTTCTTATTCTTGAAGAAGTTTCCCTTCTTAACTACCAATCCTTCCCCAGATGTTTCAGCTTTACTGTCATTTGTTTTCTGTGCCTCCTTTGCTCTCAGAGCAGTCTGCACTTCTGATAAGGTGATAGCAGTTTCCCTTCCATAGAGCATGGCATCCTTGAGATGTTCAAAAGATTTTGGCAATACATTGAGCATCATGATTGCCTTGTCTTCATCCCCCAGCGACACATCTATACTTTCCAGATCGTCCAGCAACTTATTGAATTCATCAAGCTGATCCTCTGTTGGTTTATCTTCTGAGAAACGAAAAGAATACAATCTTTGCTTTGTGTATAGACGATTTGCCATGGACTTAGTCATATACAGACTATCCAATTTTTCCCAAACTCCTGCCGCGGATTGTTCCTTCGCCACCTCTCTCAGAACTTTGTCTGTTAGGCACAGAATGATCATGCTATGAGCTTTGTCCATGATTTCATTCTTCTGGGCAATGTCCATCTTCTCGGGCAGTCCTTCTACTCCTTTCAGAGCCCCAGCCAGGCCGTGTTGTGTTAACAACGCTTTCATCTTCAATTTCCAGAGGTTGTAGTCATTCTTGCCGGAGAATTTCTCCGTATCAAATCTCGCCGTGGACATGGTGAATCTTCAATTAAGAGAACCTACACCTTCTTCCCACAGACGGCGCCACTTGTAACGCAAGAACTCCCAAGAACAGCAAACACAACACAAGCAATCAAAACACACACACACTTTGAAGTGCAAGAATGTAGAAGACACCAAAATTACGTGGTTCGGCTGTTAACGAAGCCTACATCCACGGGAAAGATCACACACTATATTGCTTCTGAGATTACACCAACAATACAATAACAAATCCCACAGATTGATGAAACTGAGCTTTCCCAGCTACGACTGCTGCACTCTCTCTCTCAACTCTGTATTGTTATCACGTGTATCTTCTACTCTCTAAGCTAAGCGGTTACAAGCTATTTATAAAATAGAAGTTACAACAGAGCAGACTGGAAGAAGACGTCTAACAGAATAGCCAACAAACTCTCATCAGCAAAAACCGTCATAACTGCTTTCTGCATGAGAATATTAAATGCATAGATACATGCATTCACGCGCGCTTTGTTGCTCTTCAAACTTAAGGAATGTTGTGATGAATTCCTTCCAGCTGAATTAACCAGTTACTATCTTCACACTAGGGGGTGTCATGATAGATTGGTTTGGCACTTCACTATCCAAAGTTCTTATCAAGCATGTGGGTTAACCTATGGAGTTGCAAATTAAAAAGAAGCTCAACCCTTTCCTTTGGAGATATTATTTCAATATCCTACCTTCCTGTTGGAATCTTATTAGGAAATATTTCTGTTGATCCTATTTGTGCAATGTACGAAGAAGACGAGGAAATAATGAAGTATTTATTTTGTAGTGCCCTAGAGCACAGATTATGCGGAATATTGTTCCAATCCATCGGTTTAATTTGTGGGCAGCAAGCTCCTTCTCTCATAGGTGGAGATATATTAGTGAAGCAGGTACATTTCCCTCTATTTCTAGTAATATGCAATTGACTGCTTATCTCTTTGATGCTTTGGAAAACACGTAATTTGTGGGTTTTCAATGGACAATGGATTTTTGCCAAAGAACTTGTTGATGGGACATTGCAAGAGTTGGAAGAGTTTCAAGATGTGGCAGCCCCTTTGTGTAAAACTGGATTGTTAGCTACTCAGATCATCAATTTTCAAATCTATGGTAATTCAAACAACAATAATGAATTTGAGATTATGAATTCCAAATCCATCCTCAAATTCTTCTATTCAAATGCAACCTTAATTAGATTTTTCAGAATTGAAAATGGGTGGAATTATATTTTTAGACTACATTGCTCTGAAAAATTGTAAGATATAGTCTTCTTTTCAAAAAGTTGGAGATTTTAAAGTTCAAAACCTTTGATTTAGAAAAAGCTCAATAGTTAGTGAACACACACAATTCAACCAAAGCAACTAACCACAAAAGCATGAACAAGCAAGTACATACGTAAGTCTAATGCACATATAAAAGTACAGAAGAAGAAAGGAAGAAAAACATAAATACATATAGAAGAGTGCCACAAACTTCACTTGGATACAGTAGCAACATGAGAATCCCAATTCCACATATCCGGCACGCGGTTAACTCCATCGACAACGACTTCATCAGAGACATTGTCGTAAATCCCATGATTTTCAAGTCCAATAGTCGACTCCATTATTGGAGGGATGGTATGATCCACACGGTTGATGTTGTCGTTTGCGTAGTCTTTTGGTGTGTTGAGATAGTTCTGAAGAAGGTGGCTTAGACTGGACGTCAACGAGCCTCGGGCGACCATATCTTCTGCCAGTTTTACCTGAATGTACATACATACATTTTAGTGTGCATTTATCAACTCTTAGACCAAAATATATAGTAAGGAAAATATATACTAGGTCCATACGATATCTTTCTAGAATATTCTTATTGTACACACTGTTGTAATCTTATATATATTGTACATGTATGTTCAGTAAAGTTCATTATCACTTATATGGTACTAATGAAAGTATTATATTGGAGTATGTAACTGCAAGTCTGCAAAAACTATGCTTGAGATTTAGCCTAATTATACCTTGGCTCTAAGTGCTTCAACATCAGATCTGAGCACCCGATTATTTGTTGTTGAATCTTTGAATTGTTGGGTAGCATCCGCGAGTTGTTTGAACAAAGACGCATTCTCCCCTCGTAATTGTTCAACCTATGTAATTAATTCAGCACAAAATCTTAGTTCAAAAGCAAAATATCTTAAAGTTACATGATGAGGGCAGCTTTTATACTTGTTGTTCAAGATCTGCCAATTGTTCTTGCTTCCTTCTTCTGGATCTCCTTGCAGACTCCCTATTTGAAACCATCCTGAAATCACATTCTTCGTCTTTAGGCTTATAATCAAATCACATTGTCCTATCCAAGGTAATGTTCATCACTAAATCAAGAGCAACCAGTCAAATCGTGTCATTCCATCAGCTACATATGGAAACGACTCTATCCTACAACTATAAAGGGGGTCTCTACACAATTCAAAGACACAAATCAAGAAGTGAAAACACAAGTTTAGAGCTTTAGAAGTTGGAAAAGTTCCAAGAAGTCCTCCTCAAGAAAACTCAAAATGTTCATGAAGATTCGAAGACGTTTTTTAAAATTTAAAGACAGTTCTTCATCAAAAGCATTAAGGAGTAGTGTTAGATTCCGAACTGACGTTATTGGAGAGCAGCGTAAGCGGCGGAGGAGATCAAGAAGAAGATTTCCGCTCCAAAATTTCAAAATTAAAGAAATCAACTGAAGAGAAGAATCAGAAGATCAATACTAAAGATTGTATCATGCAAATAGTTGATTTCATTCAATAGAATTAAAGTTGTGAAATGTTTTCTTGTTTGTTATTTCTTTACTGTAGACAATAAATTTGTTATTGAGTTTTTAACATTAACTAATCCAATTTTTCGAACAATTGTAGATGGTACCTTTTGATGCGTTTTATATCAACAAGATTTGTGCCTTGTTCACAAGATCCAGCTTCGATTTCTAAGTCATCTTCATCTGATTGAGAAGAACCACTGCTAGCTCCCACTGTTTGATTGTCGGTGCCCTTTGAAGTATAAGCCGATGTTGGGCTATCAACTGCAAAACGATGCGCAGAAAATTCAACTATCAAGTGCAAGCGTCATAAGGAGTTGAAACAATGACAAGATAGAGGATTCGTTTACCACATATGGAAGATTGGGATTCAATCGGCATTGGAATATCTCGAGGCCAAAATGGATTAGAACCTGGTGATCCTTTACGAATTTCCTGATCATGTTTAGAGCAAGATATATGTTGTAAGAAGGTGTTTGGTGAAAAATTTAGATGTTAGGTTTCTTTCTTTGCTAGATTTGATGCAGTTTAAGGATGCTTAAACCGAAAGCTGGAGAAATTATTGTATGTTGAAATCTCGAACATTATTGTAGTGGATGATGAAATTATGTAGCTGGAGAAGTTGTATGTTGAAATTTTGAATTCTAATTTAACACCTATTATATATGAATACTCTATATAGGGTGTTATAAAGGAAAAGAGGAGAATTAAAACGTATTGAACCTTGTCTTCTCAACTCAGTGTGGTACAAATGAAAAAAAGATAACGTGCAATCATGATAAACAATATCTGCATGTAAAAGAGAGGGCATTGTGCAGTGAAAGCTATTTAACATATATTGCATGTTTTCGAGTAATTTTGCACTCGTTTCTTCGGATTAAGAAGAATTTATCCAAGATCATGTGTTTTTTTTTAATTTTATTCCTGCAAAAGAAGCAGTGCCGGTCGGACCTTCCTTGAATCGGAAGAGCCCGTCTACTCGGACCTAAAATTTTATAATTTTTTTGGGGCCGGATCCATTTTGTTTCTGTTTACAAAAAAAAAAAATATATTTTTAGATTTTCAACTAGAAATTATGAAATAATGGAAGTGACAAAAACACCCCAGAAAATTTATTTTTATAATCTTAAATTTCACTTCTCTCCGACAAACCTTTCATTACCATAAATTTATAAATAGATAGAACATTTAATGATAATATTATGAGATTTATTGGGAGATTTGTTAAGATTTATTAAGGATAAAGTTGAAACAAATTGAGAAAATTTGTTAGAATGATGAAAATTTTGTTTTCTCTATTTTTTTTTTTTTCTTTTGTGACTGGATTATTAATCATGAGAAATTGACGCAGACTTTGATATGGTCCAATGGTGTTTGATCTTCTACCGGTTTTAGGTGTATTTAGGCCCAAATAGTGTTAGATCTGACCATAAAAAGAAATGGTCCTAAATCCCTATATTCAGATGCAGAAAGAAGGTGAAATTAATTTATTTATTTTTTTCTTCTCCCTCCTTATGTTCTTTTAATTTTTCTCCCCTTTTTCTTCCAAGATGACTTGAATCCAAGATCAAATATTTAGGTAGCAGATGTTTTGTCAACTTGAGTTATTCAATATGGTGAAAGAAAGTGAAACTAATTTGAGCATATAATATACTTCCTCCATTCCATCTTATCTTGCATAGGAGGTTGGTACAAGTATTAAAAACAGTTATTTTTTTGGATTTGTTGACTTTTTAAAGGTGAATTGAGGGTGGAGATTGAGGGTGAAGATGTTGAGGATGAAAATTGTGTTATAATTTTTATTTTTTTTTTGAAGAATGTGTAAGTTCGTTTAAAACAGACGAAAACGAAAAGTGTGCAAAATAAGATGGGACGGAGGAGAGGGAGGGTATAATTATATATAGTTAAGAAAGAATATGTGAGAGTGGGAAGAGATCTCTCCCAATTCCCATACACTTTCTCTGTCCATGTGCTTCACGAATCTATACTTATAACTTCACTCTCATATTTGTCATCTTCTAAGCACCGACTGTGCATAAAACCAACAGATTTCAGTATCCGAACATTATTTTACACCAAAGAAAATGTTATTGCCCGTACCACAGGAATCTTAGTTCCATTCACTGTTCGTAAGATGATATTATTCTATATACAAGTATTTACGATCTACGATAATTGTTTTTACTTCGACGAACTAATCGATACTCAGAACTTTTGTGAAGACTCAAATACCACAATTGCAAAAGATGCTACATGTAGACTGTAATGAAGTTGTCGTTGTATTCGATTGAGGGATAGAAGATGCAAATATTAAAGCCTATTTATATATTTCTAAGCGTCATTTTGTGAACAATTCAACGTGGTCAATCACAGCCTTTAGATGTACCCCTTGACTACAGGTCATGGTCTCATGATTAGGTTACATCATTTTTTGAATGGTCACGATTATTCGTTCGCACCTATTCCATTTGAACAAATGCAACTTTTCAAGATATTTTTTCGTCTATTGGACATTTTTCCATTCACACTTAAAAATTTGAGTACATTGCAATTTTGATTAAACCAAGTAAAGGAAGCCTACACATATATAAGCAATAAAAATACACATAGGATCCGAAAGTAGGTTGGAAATTAGGGACAGCAAGAGCATGTTTAAAAGAGGAAAAGTATGTGTGATGTAGAGATTAATTTTGATTGGTTTGCAAATGGCAAAGAATACGTTAAAGCATAAAAGTTTGGTAAAGCTAAGTTTTGGTTTAAATAATGGGGTGAAAAAGAACAATATGCATGCTACTTTATTTCCCAAAATCACATATATGGAGAGAGACAAAAGGAATTCCTACTATTGCCCTTCAAACCAATCACCGTAATCAGGCGAAATACGACAAATTTAGGGTTCCAAATTTATTTATTTTTTTATATAAATTGATGAAATGTTGAAGTGGTCAACTGGTTTCGACTTAATTCCTTGAGGAACAGAACATTTTATAAGGTCTTGGCCTTTTTTCCCGGTTTTTAACAATTCTGCAATTCATTATAACTGTTCTCTCCCTTTTTGATTGGAGAATAATTGCGGAAACCACATGGGAAGAAAACATAAGCAAAAATATGAGAAAATCTTAAATATAATTCCGACTACAATACAAGTATAGTCTATTCATATTTAGCTAAATTGTTGTGATAATAATTAAATAGATGCCTCATTTGACGAAGACCACTAAACTGCTGGATCGGACGTAAAGAAGCTTTCGTGGGTTTCAGTTCCAAAATTACATTAAATTCGGTCCAATATATCTATCTATATCTCAAAACCCAAACATATTTCTGCCTCTATCATCATAAAAAAAACTACAACTTCTAGACTAAAAAGATGAAAATACACACAGAACAGGAAAAAAGGGAAATATAAAGATAATGGGATTTAGAGGAATGTTCTAAAAAACCATAGAGCAGTAGGCTAGAGTCCAGCGCTTAACTGGGGAGTCAGACAAAAAACATATGCAGACATATACCCAGAGGTAAACGGGGAGTTTTGGAAGAAAGATTTAGGCAGGGATACTAACCGAATTCTGGAAGGGAAAAGGCACGTGATCTGCAGCATGGTCCATGAATAAACCTTGTTGAAAGAGATGAGTTTTATTGTTGGCAAAAAGCTCCTCAACTGCCAATTCTGAAAGGCTTCTTTTCATATCACTGCTACACAACATTGCACTCTTCTTCCCAACTACTGTTTTCTTCGGATCCATTACACCTTTAATGTGTGTGACTGTGAGAGAAGGGGAAAAGGGAAGAAATGTGGAGAGGGATGTGATGTTTATAAGAAAAACAAAGGTAGGTGAAATCAAATGAAGAAGAAGAAGCCAAAGTGGCTTTTTCATCAAAGAAAAAGCTGGGAATCATAGCATGTATGTAAGTCACTTTCAGATGTACTTCAATCTTGCTCATTTTACTTTCTTGCCCTTTCAATCAAACTAAATCCCAACACTATCTTTTATTTGTCTTCTACTTCTAATGTGACCTACGACTATACCGCCAAAATCAGTCCGATTCGATAGATGGACTGTAACATATAGAGATTTGGCTCGAAATTTTATTGGACTTGATCCGAATTGACTAAAAAAATCTTAGTATATTTAAGGAGTTTGAGCTGAATTGAGCTCAATAATATCTAGCCAAATGAAAATTTTGGATCAACTTGATCGACTTATGACTTTGATTCGGTGGGTAAGGTCCAATCGAGTCGGACCGCCCGAATTCCCAACCGTCAACCAAGAAAGAAAGAAAGGAAGAAAATCTTCTTCCAAATTTGATTTAATTCAAACAAAAAAAATAGTACTGAAGTAATAGTTTTGCTTTAACGAAGAATTTTTAGTTTAAATTAATTTTAATCAAAGTGTATATGCAATCTAAGTATTATTTTTATTTCTTTTTCAGATAAAGGGAATCAAACTCTATTCTTGAGCATGAATGCATGATTGATGAGAGGCAGAAATGCATAAAATGCTGCTATTTAAGTTACATATATTGTGTAAGTTTGTTTTTTTTATTTTTTTTCCTTTTTTGGTTGATAATGTATAGGCGGCGACTATTCGCAAACCAAAAAATTTCTTAACGCAGTCTATTTCTTAATGCAATACACTTTTATTTAAAATTTAATATATTTTTTT
Source organism: Ajuga chamaepitys (assembly GCA_958295605.1). Classification (NCBI taxonomy): domain Eukaryota; kingdom Viridiplantae; phylum Streptophyta; class Magnoliopsida; order Lamiales; family Lamiaceae; genus Ajuga; species Ajuga chamaepitys. The sequence continues at coordinate 1,162,542 of OY282498.1, read as the reverse complement.
TAATTCAGTCCACTAAATATCAATTATACATTTTCTTTACTAAATTAATAATTTAAATCGAATCACTTTAAATAAGTACAACGAGGAAAAAAAAAATAACGATTCATAGAACATTCTTTCTGAGCCATCAATGGCACCTCTCATTTGCAGACAACAAACTAATTTCTTGTCTTCATTGATTATGATGTATGGAATTTGTTGGGAATAGGCCCAATTATTTTGGGCTGCCCTTTATTTTTTCCCCTGGCCCAACCCAAACCCAACAAGGCTGCCCCCTTTCCTCTTCACCGGTCCACCTTCTTCTTTATGATACCTGCATTCCCAATACACGGTATTCTTGGTTTTCTGTTCCTCTTCTTCCTTAAGAATGGATTCTCTGTGTGAGATGATTAATCCATTCTTCCTGAATTATTCAGCCTTCATCTTCTTCATCCCTCTTTCTCTAAGTGAGTTCTGTCCAAAAGGGTTGAGTGCAAGAGTGAGGGGAGTAACCGGGTTTGGGTTCGGGATTCTTCTTTGTGATGTGAATCTCTGATTGGGGCATCTTTATCACACTACCATAAGGATTGATTGGAACGGGCTCAAGGTGTTCTGAGCCCTTCGGACCACGGGTACTTTCCTAACAGTGGTATCAGAGCCACGGTTGTTATAACCGTGGTCTCGTTGGTGTGTGTAAATCCCTTCGTGGGATTTTGGAGGTTTCCGGCGAAAAAAGAAGGGCTGTTTGCCGTCGCTGTCTTTTCACTGCCGAAAATCCATCTCGGCCGAGACTCATCCACTTCTCGGCCGAGACGAGTGTCCAGCAAGTCTGTCTGTGTGACGGTTTAAATCTCGGCCGAGACTCATCCACTTCTCGGCCGAGACGAGTGTCCAGCAAGTCTGTCTATGTGACGGTTTTTTCAAATCTCGGCCGAGTCTCATTCTCATTCTCGGCCGAGACGGGACTCTTGAGGCCTGCTGTTCGTTTTTTCTCAGCCCCCTTGGCTGCCCTCCCGTCGCGCCTTAGCCCGACGTGAGCCGTGCCCCTTCTGGTGAGGTTTGTCGGGTTCTCCTTCTAGTGAGGACCCGCTCTGGTAAAGAAGCTTAAACCTATTTACTTGCTTTTGTAGCTGCCGTTTGGGAACGGATAGGTTTGTCTGTAATTGCTGGTAGTCTTTTAGGTCTTTCTGTGTGATTGCTTCCGCGTGTGACTCGTCTGCTGTTTTTTCTTGGAGGCATTCAAGTGACCCCCTGCTCCACTGATTAATCAGTGCCGAGAACTGGGAAATCCTTGAATTGTTCGGTCCTCCCTTGTATCTGTGTGATGGGTAATTTATCTGAAAATGAGGAAAACAATGTTGGTGATGTGTTCATGGTAACCGAATCTAGTGTCATTTCTTCTGTGAATTCTGTGTTGCCTTCTTCTCTCTGTGAGAGTGAGTGGCTTATTGATTCTGGTTGTTCGTTTCACATGACACCTTCTAAGAACTTGTTTAACTCATATAGGGAAGTTAGTAATGGCTATGTTTCCCTGGCTGATGAGAAAAAATGTAAAATTATGGGGATTGGTGATATCTCACTTATTTGGGATTCTGGCTGTGAGTTTACTTTAAAAAATGTTAGACATGTGCCAGATCTTTGCAATAATTTGATTTCGTGTGCTGCTTTGGAAGATGAGGGTCTTGAGGGAAAATGGGGAAATGGTTCCATGAAAATTTTAAAAAACTCTTCATTAATCCTTAATGCTGAAAAGAGAAATAATCTGTATGTGTGCTCTGCTAAATCGTGTGCTAATTCTGTCAATTCGGTAAAAGAAGATAAAACTGAACTTTGGCACTGCAGGCTTGGCCACTTGAGTAATAAGGGACTTGAATTGCTGAAAAAGGATGGTCTCTTTGGAAATGATAAAGTGTCGTGTTTGCCCTTTTGTGAATCATGTGCAAAAGGAAAACAACACAAAGTCAGTTTTCCTACTTCCCCTCCCCCGAACTTGTCTAATTGCTCTAGAATTCTTGAATACTTGCATGCTGATGTTTGGGGTCCCGCCAGTGTTCCCACTCATGGTGGAAAAATGTACTTTCTGTCTGTGATTGATGATTTTTCCAGGAAAGTGTGGGTCTTCTTGTTAAAACATAAATCTGATGTTTTTGAAAGTCTAAAAACCTGGAAAGTCTTAATTGAGAATCAAACTGGAATGCGAATTAAGAAATTAAGGACTGATAATGGTCTCGAATTTTGTAACTACCTTCTGGATAAATTGTGTTCTGATTCTGGCATCCAAAGGCACAAAACTGTTCCTTACACACCGCAGCAAAATGGTGTGGCTGAAAGGATGAATAGAACTCTTTTAGAAAGGGTGAGGAGCTTATTGGCTTTCTCTGGTCTTTCTAAAAAGTTCTGGGGTGAGGCAGTCTGTACGGCTGCTTACCTAATTAATAGGTCACCATCTGTACCTTTGAATGGCAAGTGTCCTGAATCTGTGTGGTCGGGAAAACAGATAAATTTGTCAAATTTGAAAATATTTGGCTGTGCTGCTCATGTCCATCAAAAAAATGATAAACTTGATTCTCGATCCAAAAAGTGTATTTTCTTGGGTTACCCTGAGGGTGTGAAAGGGTATAGGTTGTGGGCAAGGGATGATCCCGGTTTTAAAGTTTTGATAAGCAGGGATGTCATCTTTGATGAATCTGATTTCCCTTGCTTATCCTCTTCAGTGCCCTTACCTATACCTGAGACTGCTCACCCTAAGGTGGAGCTTCCCGTGGGTACTCCACCTGATTCTATTGTGACTGACTCTGGAATTGATGAGCATGTTTGTGTGAATGATTGTGATAATGAGCTTGATTCTTACCAACTTGCACGTGATAGGCCTAGGAGGAATATCAAGCTTCCTGCTAGACTCGAGGATTTTCATATTGATTCACATGCTTTTAACACCTTTGAGTCTGTAATTAATTGTGAACCTAAGTCTGTAAAGGAAGCCTTGAATTCTGAAAATGCAAATGAATGGTTGATTGCTATGAAAGATGAAATGAATTCTTTGCATATAAATAAAACTTGGATCCTTGTACCCAAGCCTGATCACTGTTCTGTTGTTGATTGTAAATGGCTTTTTAAGGTTAAAGATGAAGGTGAAAATGTTAGATTTAAAGCTAGACTTGTAGCTAAAGGATTCACCCAAAAAGAAGGCATTGACTATACTGAAATTTTTGCTCCTGTGGTTAAATTCGTAACTGTCAGAATTATGCTTGCCTTAGTTGCTCACTTTGATTGGGAATTAAAACAATTGGATGTTAAAACTGCTTTCCTTCATGGTGATCTTGATAAGGATATTTACATGAAACAACCTGATGGGTTTGTTGATTCTAATCATCCTGATCATGTTTGTTTTTTAAAAAAGTCCCTGTATGGTCTTAAACAGTCCCCGAGGCAGTGGAATAAGAAATTTGATTCATGCATGCAATCCTTGAACTTCAAGAGAAGTGCTTATGATCACTGCTTATATTTTAAAGAAAGTGCGTCTATTCCAATTTTCTTGCTCATATATGTTGATGATATGCTCTTGATAAGTCCTTGCTTGAAGTCTATTGAACTTGTTCAAAAACGTCTGAGTGACAATTTTGACATGAAATATCTTGGTGATGCAAAAAGGATTCTTGGCATGAATATTGTTAGGGATAGAAAACATAAGACTTTGCTTTTAAATCAGTGCTCATATGTGGAAAAGATTTTAGACAAATTTTCAATGTCTGCTTGCAAACCTGCTTCTGTGCCTCTAGCTGTGCATTTTGTGTTAAGTAAGGACCTGTCCCCAAAGACAGATTCTGAAATTAATGACATGTCCAGGGTTCCCTATTCCAACGCCGTTGGATCTGTTATGTACCTCATGATTAGCTCTAGACCTGATATTGCCTACTCGGTAAGCTGTCTCAGTAGGTATATGGCTAATCCAGGTTTGCAACATTGGGAGGCTATGAAATGGTTGTTTAGATATCTTAAAAGCTCTTTGAATGTTAGTCTAAAGTTTTGCAATTCTGCCCAAGGTGTTAACCTCGTTGGATATGTTGATTCTAACTATGCTAATGATAGGGATAATAGAAAATCTACTACCTCTTATGTGTTTACATTGTGTGGATCTTGCATTAGTTGGAAGTCTCAGCTTCAGCATATTGTAGCTCTATCTACCACTGAATCTGAATACATTGCTGTTACTGAGGCTCTGAAAGAGGCTGTTTGGTTAAAGGGTTTACTTTCTGAAATTGGTTATTTGAATTGTGATGTCACTGTCTATTCTGATAGTCAATCCGGAATTCAATTATGCAAAAACCCTGTCTTTCATGATAGGACCAAACATATAGATGTTAGATTCCATTTCATTAGGGACATTGTCGAAAAAGGTATTGTTCTCTTAGAGAAAATTCCTTCTCAATTTAATCCGGCTGATATGGGTACCAAGAGTTTGCCTTTAGAGAAGTTTCTCTCATGCATGAAAATCTTGAATTTTGTATTGCCTGATTAAATGAGTTCTTCTGTCTTATTTTTGACTCTGTGTCATGACTATGTCTTTGTGACTGTAATTTTTGGTATATATGTCTTTGTGACGGTCTTTGTGACTTATTGTGCTTTGTGCTTGCTTCTGTTATCCTGTCTTAACTTTGTGTTTGTGTATGCAGGTGTGCTTTTGGGCGATGATGAATCCTCCGTTCCATGTTCGATCAGTAGTGTTGATAATTGTGCCTAAGGTGGAGATTTGTTGGGAATAGGCCCAATTATTTTGGGCTGCCCTTTATTTTTTCCCCTGGCCCAACCCAAACCCAACAAGGCTGCCCCCTTTCCTCTTCACCGGTCCACCTTCTTCTTTATGATACCTGCATTCCCAATACACGGTATTCTTGGTTTTCTGTTCCTCTTCTTCCTTAAGAATGGATTCTCTGTGTGAGATGATTAATCCATTCTTCCTGAATTATTCAGCCTTCATCTTCTTCATCCCTCTTTCTCTAAGTGAGTTCTGTCCAAAAGGGTTGAGTGCAAGAGTGAGGGGAGTAACCGGGTTTGGGTTCGGGATTCTTCTTTGTGATGTGAATCTCTGATTGGGGCATCTTTATCACACTACCATAAGGATTGATTGGAACGGGCTCAAGGTGTTCTGAGCCCTTCGGACCACGGGTACTTTCCTAACAGAATTATTAAACTGAGATCATGTTTTTCTTTATATTGTTAAGAGATGCAGATTTTGTTTACCGACATACTGGAAATGAATTCCTTGTCGTCTTCATTGATTCCTTTAAGTTGTATATCTGTTTAAAAGAGTGAAGGTCGGTTATTGTTATTGGCAGAATTACGGTTGTTTATTCTTCTGGTCTTCCTTATAAGATTAGATTATTTATCTCCTCCATTGATGAAATCTTAGGGTTTATGGAGTTGTATGGTTGAAGATGACACAAGAGAAAGAAATTATATTTTTTATGTTATGTTATTTTTTTGAAGTATATATATGTATATATGTTATTTTAATTGATTATTCTATTTTTTCATGGAGAATGTTGTAGTCTTTTACTAATACAATTCTAATTTATCAAATTATTGGAGTGTATTAAGAAAATTTGTGGGTTGCGAATAATCGCCGTATAATGTTTAATGAGTTACTACTTGTCACCATTTGTAGGTTTGTTCCTGATTAATGAGTATATGAGTCAAAAGAGCAAATTAGAAAAATATCATGATAATGTGGGATAGAGAGAGACAATAATTATCTTTATTAACAAATAAATGAAAACAAAGAGTAACAAAAGAAAGAAGTCTCCCTAACTCTTCAAAAATGAAAAGTGTGGCAATTCAAACAAGAACCGTATCAGTACCTAGGCCACGCGCTAAAGTAGGATGTAAACAAAACAGTAAAACTACCACAAGTTGGTAGGGAGCTGAAATAGAAGTGCCGTCGAAAATAACATCAAAAAGGATCTTCGTGCATAAAAGAATGGCATGCATCCATATGAAAACAAAAATTGGAGAACAAGGCAACTGAGCAAATACAATCAAGTCCGTTGCTAAAATTGTTAAGCAGTCGCACGTACAACATATAAATACACACCTAAAGGAGCCGAAACTCCAAATACTTCACAAAGTATGTTGGTCTCACCCAGAAAAAAAAGACGTTACATATATCTAACATGCTCCCCTAAAAGTGAGTTTGGGGCTTTCCTAATTAATTACATTGATAACAACCACAATTATATGACCTAACTTATTTGTGATTTTTATGTATTATAATGTAGTCTACTTTCAATCTTTATTTTAAATTTCAAATATTATGATTTAATTATTGTAAGTTATTTATATATCTTGTGGCTTGGATTACATGCATGATAGATTGGGCACCAAGTACTTGAGAATACAGTCACTATAAAAAACAATAAGTTTTTTAAATAATATTTTTTAGATCATAATTACGATCATTATAGTAATAAGTTATTTCTGATCATTTGTCATAAATTTCTTTATAAACTATTTGAAACTAATCTAAGACTAATTTTAAAGACAATTTATTATTACAAAAAATATTTGAGACCACTTGTATCGTCACAAATATATTATTTGAATCCAAGTTATTGAGACAATTAATTAGTGGTAACATATTGTCTCTAATAATAAAATCGTAGCAAATACTCATAAATTGTGATAAATACTCATTATTTGAGACATTTTATTGTTTCAAAAGACTTTTTAGTGAGCAATTAACTTTGATAATTGGTTTGATATCAATTGTTTGAAAAGCTAGCTTCATCTGCAACTTACAATACTATATAGGGAAAATTGGTTTAAATTTCTTTGATATTTCACATTATTAGTTACATATCCTTTATATTTTGACATTTTATAAAATGTTCTCTGATTTATAAAAATTGATTAAAATGCCCTGAAATCGAATACTAACCCAAATAACTTGATACATTTCTCCCAGAAAAACAATCACTACTAAAAATAAGGCTTTTTGCCACTACAAAATGTAGTTACAAAAGATGGATAGTAGTTACAAAAATATTTTTAGTAACTAAATATCTAAAAGTAGTTACTATAGGGTAGTCACTTATAATAAGTTACAAAAAGTTTTTTTATAACTACTTTGTAATTACTAATGTATTTGTAACTATTTTTTGCAACTACTTTGTAGTTACTAATATATTTGTAACTACAAGTAGTTGCAAAAAAGTTTGTCATATTGTAACAAATTTGATTAAAATTGTATGAAATATTTTATTAAACTACTAGTAGTTACAAAAGGAGTTATATTTAGTAACTATTTTGTAGTTGCAAAAAACTAGTGGCAAATGCCCTTTTTTCTTGTAGTGAATGCATTGATTCACAAATTTAAGCAACATCCATGCACAAATCTACACAACCGAGGATACCGAATTAAATTGGCTCAAAAGAAATGAAGAAAAGAAAAGGAAAGACTGCCATCCGGATTGGGGATGGCCCGTCCGCAACGTATTTCACTTTACATCGGATGCATCATCCCTCCACATCCACACTCTATTACCTACATCTCCTTTTACAATTTCCAACACACCTTTTACAATTTCCAATACACCTTTTACAATTTCCAATGCACATCCTACCCTACTATACCCTTAAACTAAAATACTTTTTGGATGTTCCATCCGTGGATGTTCTCATCGGACGTGGCACATGCCACTACGTCCCAAACCAAGTTTCTCCTTATATTTGCAAGAAACTACAGTGAGCATGAGTAATTGGGTATCTTGAATCTACTTTTACTGAACAAACATCAGAGGAAATGTCAAGCAAATACCAGACCAATATTTCAGTTTTCTACTTGAAAATTGTCACTTCAACAGTTCAACTATGAAAATATCAAACAAGAGAGAGAGAGAGATCAAATCCCTTATATTCAATATATATACTAAATCTGTTCAATCTTAGGGCCTGTTTGTTTATGGATTGACACAGCCGTTCAGGATTTAGCACAGTTTATATGTGTTTGGCTATAGGTTGTGCACAATATATTGTGTCCAACCCTAAAAACCCCCCCCAATAAATTATTTTAAACACCAAACATCAAACATCAAACATCAATCCACTAACTACCTCTTACACACATCATCAATCAAACTCAATTCTCAATACAACTTTAATCAATTACCAATCATTCACTAACTACCTCTTACACACATTATCAATCAAATCCAATTCCCAATACAACTTTAATCAATAACCAATCATTCACTAACTACCTCTTACACATATCAAATCACCTTTACCACCTTTTATATTATAATCACTCCACAACCCAATCTCCAACCAACCTAAACAAACACTCACTTATTTACCCCAACCTCATATTCCACTTTATTCTCCACAGCCTACAGTACTCCAGCCACTCACAGCCATAAACAAACAGAGCCTTATAGTTTTTTAATTTGGAAATCAAAGAAAGAAACTTGAACCTTGAAAAAAAAAATTAAGAACAGTAAATAACTCAAGAAATAAACTTTCAACTTCAAATGTCAAAAGGTCCAAACTTTAATACAATTTCGACAAATTATCCGAATCGCATACAGCAGAACAACAGGTTTCTAGACTATGAGTTGCATTCTTGTACGAAAACTAATAATTTGACATTTAAGGAGAGAGAAATTGCAGAATTGAAACAAAATTGTGGGTGAGAGAAAGAAGAAAGTTTTGGTTGATCAGATTCATGGAAGAGGTTGCCTGTTGGTGTGGGCTCCACGTGCCTCCTCACTTCTCGAAGCCACATGATGGCGTGCGACGGAAATGCGCCTTAGTTAGGATTAGGGGTATAAATGAGCCGAGTACCAGCAGGCTTGAGCTCGAACTCGACTATAAGGCTTCAGGTTCGAGTTCATTTTTTTCAAATTCGAGCTCGGCTCGGTAGAAATTCGTTGAGTTCGGATCGGCTCAACTCGATTCGATTTATACAAAAATAAAATATAAAAAATATAAAAATATATTTAAATTGAAAGCATTAATGATACTAAAAAACGTTGTTAATGAGGACCTTATAGAATTAAAATATATCTATAAATATGTCAACTTTAAAGGATAAACTAGTAATTTATCATAAGCTCGATTAAGCTCGCGAGTCTGTCGAGCCGAGTATCAGTGAGCTCGAGCTCCAACTCGACACCTACTCGAGTAGCTCGAGCTCGAGCTCGACTCGTTTCTCTCGAGTCGATTTCGATCTTTTAGCGAGTCGATCCCGAATAGCTCGCGAGTTATCTCGACTCATTTACACCCCTAGTTGGGATCATGTTTTATGGCAGTAAAGGGTGTGGAGTAATGGTCAATTTGGGGAGAAGGTGAATGGTAAAAACCTAGTCACACTCGGTCAACAAGTTTTGAGGCCCCTTGTTTTTCCTCACTTCTCTTCTCCACGTGGGTTGTTACATGTCAAAAAAACTTTTTACATTATCAAGACTCGCGCTACGTCAACGATAATCTATTGATTTACAGGCAATAGCAGGTTTCGAGCTATTTTAATCAATTTTTTTGTAAGTAAGAGAACATTTTTAAAAATGTCAAAACCTAATTATATGAACCATGATGGACATTTAAATCAATTTTCTTATTTTATATTTTGTAGAATTATTATTATTGATAGGAGTTGGGAATTAACTTCGTTGGTAGAATTGTAAATATGAGGAAGTAAGGGGGCCTTAAAAGATATAGTGGGGCACAGAGACAGAGATTGATTTGGGGTGCACCGACCCTTGTAAAGTTGAATATTATGTGTCGTAGGAACTAAATTATTGATGCAGCATTGTCACTCTCACCCACTTTCTTTATTTAGATACTCTTATCACTTATGTTTTATACCACAATTTTGCTTTTATCACCATCTTATGTTAAACAAATAAGGTGTCACTCGATTTCAAATCATCAATGATAATGATAATGAGTATGAATGAGGGGTCAATCATATTATAAAATAAAATAGAAAATTATTAATAAAAAAAATAATGATTAACTTATTTATTATGTACCAAGTACCATAAATAAGAATGAGTCATCATTCATTCACATTCCTTACCCCTAAACCCCAAAATTAGACGGGCCCTAAATTCTTTCCCATATGAGGGCTTTATATGTATTTATTCTCTCCAGTCACAAATAAATATTAGCAGTAGTATCCCCGTGCGATGCACGGTTTGTAAATATATATAAATAAATGATAATAATTTTAATATAATAAGATATTACAATCAATATATAATAAGAGATAAAAAATTATATGTTAATGATAGAAGAATCAATGAAAAATATTAAAAATTAAAAATATATAAATTTGAGTAAATTACAGAACATTCATATTTGTTTTCCTTAATGTATTAAAATATATCTATCTTCCATGTACAGAGGTCTTGTTGATCATCTTGTACAAATGATGAGTGTGTATATATATATTTATAATTTTATGATAAACATTTATATTTATTCAAAGTATCTATTTTTTTTTTTTTCAAATATAATGTTCAAGAAATTTTCAAAAGCTTTTAGTGAGTACCAATAGCATTACATTCTAATTTTATTAATTTTTATTTGGAGCACTAACACACTAATAATTAATCCACATAATCAACCAACAAATAATTATTTTTTTTTCATTTAATTTATTTATACAATATGGTGTCAAACTATAAATCGATAATAGATGGCTAATTTAATTTATTATACAGAAAAATCACATTATAAATGAAAAAATAGATTTTTATTTCAAAAAATTAGATATTTTTTGGAAAAAGTAAAATGTTGAAATTATATATATTTACAAAATAATTCTATTTTTATATTTTTATATGATTAAAAAATTAATAAAAAAAGGAAACAAAATTCAAATCAAGCTATTTCCAAATAAAATGTTTTATACCAAAAATAAACACAATTCAAATTAAACTATTTCCAAATAAAATATTTTATACCAAAAATAATATTTTCAAATAAAATGTTTTATGCTAAAAATAATTTTTTCCAGAAATGACAAAATGATTTGGGCGTGAAAATTCCTAGATTACTATTTTGGATGGATTTTGTTATTATATAGATATACATTTTGGATAAAATTATTTTTTCCGTAAAGAAATGTTATTCTAACACTTTTTGTCTATTTTTCAACATTGTCCTTGGCTAAATTTAAGAAAATCTCCATACAAATTGCATAATATTATTAATACCTAAATTATTGATCTCCCAATTAGTAATTAAAAAAAAAATAAAAAAAATTGATGGAGAAAAGATTGAGAATTTTTTGGTAATAAACAAATTGATGGAGATAAACATGGAAGGTAAGATTATATGCACAAATTTTATATGGGTTTGTCCATTCCTTTTTGTTCATAAATTTCATCTCTAAAGTTTAAAATGGCACTTATTTGTGAATGTCCTGAGTAATATTTAATTATAAAAGCTCAACACTAAAACTTTGTGTTAATAAATTGAAAATAAATTTAAAAAGTAATACAAATTTCTTTGAAAAATAGATCTTTCTTCCATACATCTACGCAAGAGAACTTATTATTTGTAATTTCACATACATTAAAATGTGTTCCCCAAGGCACCCCTCTCTTTCAAGAGAATTTGCAGCATGTCAAGCCCTGGTAATGTTTTTTGTTATGCATCAAATTAAACGACATGCTCCACCGCTTGTGCGGCCCCCGTCAATTCCTTTGAGTTTCATTCTTGCAAGTGTACTCTCCAAGCGGGATACTTAACGTGTTAGCTAAATCATTGCAAGGGTCGATACGCCGCCTAGTATCCATCATTTATTGCTAGGACTATTGGGGTATCTAATCTCATTCGTTCCCCTAACTTTCGTCTCGCAGTGTCAGTGTCGGCCCAGTAGAGTGCTTTCGCCGTTGGTGTTCTTTTCGATCTCTACGCATTTCACTACTCCACCAGAAATTCCCTCTACCCCTACCATACTCCAGTTTTCACTACAAGAAAAAAGGTCTTTTGAGACCACAAAAAAAGTGGTTTAAAATAATGAGTATTTGTCACAGTTTAAGTGAAGTTGTCTCAAATAATGAGTATTTGTCACAACTCATAAATATTAGTCACAACTTTATTATTGTCTCAATAACTTGGACGCAAATAATATATTTGTGACCACAAAAGTGGTCTCAAATGCGCCTCAAATATTTTTTGCAACAACTAGTTGTCTCTGAAAGTAGTCTTAAAATTGTCTCAAATAACTTATTATTAGTGACCACAATTATAGTGTCAAAAAATGTTATACAAAATACCTCTTTTGTTGTAGTGTTTGCAGCTTCCACCGCTTGTCCAAGGTTGAGCCCGGGGATTTGACGGTAGATTTAAAAAGCCACCTACAGACGCTTTATGCCCAATCATTCCAGATAACGCTTGTATCCTCTGTCTTTTCGCAGCTGCTGGCACAGAGTTAGTTGATGCTTATTCCCCAGATATCGTCATTGCTTCTTCTCCAGGAAAAGAAGTTCACGACCCATGGGCCTTCTACCTCCACACGACATTGCTCCGTCAAGCTTTTACCCATTAGGGAAAATTCCCCAGTATTACCTCCCATAGGAGTCTGGGTCGTGTCTCAGTCCCAGTGTGGCTGATCATCCTCTCGGACCAGCTGCTGATCATCGTCTTGGTAAGTTGTTGCCTCACCAACTAGCTAATCAGATGCAAGCCCCTCTCGGGAGGATTCCTCATTTTGCTCCTCAGCCTACAGGGTATTAATGACTGAACGAAACCAAGAAATCACCCATCACGTGCGAAACTATAGAAGATCTCCTTTAAGATAAAACAATTCCATCGAATTGAGTATGACTGTATGTGTGATAGCATCTACTGTACCAGAAATATCAATGAACCTATTATTGCAATTGCTCAGGACACTTTTTTTTAGCTTCTAGGGTCTATTTCTTACTTCAAGATCCTCTTACTAACTGGATCAAAGAATTGGTTGATATGTTCCGACCAAACGGGAATAGGTTGGGGTTATGAACTTATAATCTGATGATCGAGTCAATTCCATGATTATAATTTCACTCCATACCAAACCGGGCCAGAAAAAGGTTATCTACATTCTCAAGGGGTCATTCAAGCGTATCTAAACAGATACTATCTCCATCCCGGCTAATCTTGCACACTTTCCGTTTTCGTCCGTCCCAGGTGAACTTGCACACCCCTTAAAAGGGAAAGTTATAATATAATCTCCGCCCTCAATTCACCTTTGAAAAGTCAACAAAATCCCAAAAAGCAATTTTTCTTAATACTTGTGTCAATCCTCTCAGTGCAAGATTAGCAGGTTTGGAGGTAGTACTATATTTACATATGGATCCCTACGTCGTTCCATTCCCTTTAGGATTAGGAATAGGCGTAATCGAACCTACTTTTTTCATATCTCTTGTTATTTTTTTGGAATCCTATTTACCTATTTGAGCTTTTATTGAATTGAGAAATAAAATAGCTCTGATTGGCCTTTTTTTTATACTAGCAATATATACGTGCGTTGCATGTGCTGATTATTTTTTCAACAATTATCTAACCATAAAAATTAATTTTAAACTTAAAATAATTGTACTTTTTGTATGGTATTATTCGATCGTTCTAATAAAACTTAATGTGACTATTTATCATTGAAATATATAGACACATTTTCTTAGATTATCCAGTGCTAGAAAAAAAATGAATGATTTGATCAATTGAACAAATACAATTCAAAATCAATCAAACAAAAGCTATAAATAATCACAAAAGAGAGAAGACAATAGTTAAATAATCTAAGCCACAACAAAACAAGTTATAAAAATTCATAAAATCAGTATACCATGATATATATAATTGAGAAATATTTAGTCTTACAAAATTTTCTACTGTATATATAAAGTTAAATGTTTCTAATTATTGTTTACTGTCAATGTGCATAGAATCCAGCATCATTAATATCTCAGGAATAGAGTGATACAATGATTGAAAATTTGTGCACTCTCTCCATTTTAGAATAAGTGTCATTTTAGACACTTTGAAAAATTTTACAATAAGAATCACTTTAGCAAAACTACCCATATTTCTTCCTACATTACCCTTAAACAAATTCACCAAATCCTATTTTATATCTCATAATTTTAGTAATCCAATAACATCATTATGATATGATAGGAGAGAGGGAACAAAATTAGAAAAAAGAAGTATCTCATAAAAAGAAAATATATTTGAAGTAGTGGATTCTATAGGGACATATCTGTCTTTTACACCAATCCCCTCCCTTCCCCCCCCCCCCCACCCCACCCCCACCCGTGCCCCTCCTTAAGTTTTACCAAAAAAAAAAAATGTAAAACAACACTTATTTAAAACGGAGGGAGGAATAGTGAAGGTATGGATTTTCATGTTCTGCCACTAAATCACTGGCAATTGAACAAAAAGTAAAAATCCATTTATCTCACTACATCAACTACCGACATCTATAAATTCATTATTTCTTGGATACACACAAAAATATTAAGCCTAACGCACTTTCTCTTAATATCTCTAATTAATAACTTGAACTCAACATACATTTTTACATAAAACTCCTTGCATATTTTAGTGTAAACTTCCAGCAACTTGTGTCATGATCCAACATCCAACTTATGTTATGAAGACACATTTTTTAAAAATATTATAGTAAGCATAAATCCATTTTAGTATAATTTACTTATTAATTTAATATTGCTATTTTTAATTACTCTTAATTATTTCTTCAACTCTACGTCGACATTTTAAAATTATGTGTGGTTTAATATAAAAATCCTAATATAATATAATTATAAAATAAATAATATTTCTTTTTAGGGAGGGATGACTATACATACAGTATCTCATAATCTTCAATCGCCACACATGCTCTATGTAAATATAATATTTATTTATTTTTTTCAATATTTTAACTATTTTTATGTCTTCATTTTTTAGTATTAGTGAAATACTCCCACCTTTTCGCACATGGCACATTCATTTAAATTTTTTATATATACATGTTTAGACCATTCTAATTTTGTTTCTCCCCTTCTATGTTTATTTGGACTATACCGCACTGTATTTCAATGTAATTATAATATATTTTATCTAGCATATGCTAATTAGCTAATATTAACATTCACATTTTACTATCTTCATTTTTCTACATGTTTTAATTTAGTTATGTGATACTGGTTCACATAGTATAATTTTTTTAACCATTCATATAGTACAAATTAGTTTGTTATTTCTTTACAGTTCTTTTTTTTTTTTTTCTTTTATTGTACCTTATAATTTTATATAGCAAAGTAACTACATTTCTCCAATTGTTAAATATGATTCATATATATATACATATAATATTTTTTTATCAATTTAATAATTTCTTTATTGAAAGATTTAAATATTTAGAAAAAATAATTAGGTGGAATTATTCATGTTCATTTTGTCAGGTTTAACCTTTTATTACTTCTATTATTAATACAATAAAAAGAAAAATGTAACATATAATAGTATCATTTCCTACAAGCATAATAATTTTATTTCTGTTTACTTATTAATGCTCATATAAAGAAATTTGTCATGTAAAAAAATATATTACTGGCTTAATTTAAATTTAAACAGAAAATCTAAATGTATGCCTAGTTACAAAAGATTTTGTTTTCCGCTAATTTTGTAGTGTGAATCATAATTTAACCCTCTATATTTTGCATACCTTTTTATATGAAGGTGTCCATACATTTTTTTCCTCCATTTGTTAAATAATTTTATAATTTTCAATTATACTTAAAATTCTCTCCTCTAATTTATGTTGTCAACTACATCTCAGTTAGTTGCTTCTTGTTCATTTTGCTCCTTCTATATGTTTGTTCTTTACGGTCACCACTTAATCTTAGTATGACATCTTATTTTCTTTTCTTTTTTAAAAAAATATTAGTATGTCCTATTATTATACTTAAACCTATGTAGTTGTGAACTTTCTCCACGTATTATTCTACACTGTTTTCTCTAACAAATAAAATTTTGTACGTTAGTCTTAAGTCTAATGATCATAAATCTTGTAATTTTGATACCTCTTTCCAAATTATTACTTAACATTTATTTTTATTTAGTATATTCAAATATATTATCCATTGAAAATGTTACATTTCAGGATAGTTATTAAAGGTTTTTAAGATTTGATTAAATATATCACTTTGAAGTTATGTATATATAGGATCAAAACCAAGCGCTAAAAATCATACAGGAAATATTATTATCTTATTGTAATGTTTACAAATATATGTTTCTTATTAAGAATATAGATTTTATTTAGATCTCTTGGCCATAAAACTAAATTGATTTTCTGGGAAATTAGTCTCTTTTCTAAATAATCCCTCTACTATTATTTTCACATGTTTATTACGTTATTAATAATTATATCTATTGAAGTGTTAATACATGTTTTCTCTATTAATTATGTAATTTCTTAATTTTCATAATTATGTTATAATTTTTATATTTATTTGACTATGTCTTCCTCTCTCTAAATTGTAGCTTCTAATGTACTTTAGAATTTATTATCATACTTATTCTTTAAGTTCACAATATGATACAGGAAGAAGCGTGAGAAGAAGTTAAAATAAATATATTTAAAGATAAACTATATCAAATCTAATATAAGCTAATAAATAATAGATCTAATCAAATCTTCTAATATTCTCCATCATTCTCTTCTCTTAAAAATGATTCGTCCTTGAATCGTGTAGGTCGTATATGTGCAAAGACGGGCCGGGACATCTTTATACTCATGCACCCATGGATCAACCATAGCATTCATAAATGTATGGACCAAGTGAGCAAAAATCTGTAAAACGAGTGCATCAGCCACAACCATGCATGGAAGTAATTGAATCTGATTTATCTTTGAAGACAAACACATCCAAAACTCGATGGACATATTCTTCATTGGACTTCTCATCATAAAAAATTGTAGTTGATCATAACAACCACTGCTGACCTCCACACAAGTATCAATAATTTCATGGTGAGAAATTGTATCATCAATCTCCTCGTCAAAAAATGGTGGGCGATCATAGTCACCATCATCAATCTCGTCCGAGAATGATTCACATGATGGGAAAAATAGATCGTCAATTAAAGTCTTATTGACATCTAATTCCTCATAAAAAATTAGTGGTCCATCATAACCATCATGATCATTTACCAACAAATCGATTTTTTTGGCGGATTTGCATAAATTTGTCTTCGTTCAACTTCTCATAGAAAATGGTTGTAACAACATAAATTGCACAATTGAAATTTATTGATTTATTTGGGACTTTATGTTACAATCTATATTTAAAAGCCTCTGATTCTTCTCTTCGGTTGGCTTCGAAATTTGATGGATAGGTTGCTTAGATAAATGTGATCAAAGGGGCTCCACACCTTGATCTTGGATCGTAAGCTGCTTCTAGAGGACTTTGACGAAGAACTCTTTGATGTCTTCGAATGACACCTTGAATGCTGGAGAGAATTTCGTCTTTGCTCTTGATTCTCGAACCTCTGTTGTGGTGTGTCTTGGAATGAAAACATGATCCTTTATATAGGTATAGGATGTGATCTCTTTGTCATAGAATAATCTGATTTGATTGGTCATTTTGATTTGTTAATGAGTCTTTCCTTGGATAGGAAGATATGATTAGATTTGGTGATCATCTTGCCTTTGATAGGAAGATATGATTTCATTTCATTTTGTTACTAAAGTATTGGTAATTCTTTTCCATATTGGCAAGATTTGATCTTGATTGCCAAGAAATAAAGATTTGGACACTTGACAATATCTGATTGACTATTTGAATGGCCACAAATTTTATATGCTTACAAATACCCCCTCGAGACTTGTTCACGGGTAACATGTCTTGGAGTGAACAAGTGTCGAAATCTTTCACTATGTAGATCAATGTCTTCTTGAATTTGTGTAGATATGTGGATAGTTTATACTCATATGTAGGAGCCTTCAATTAAACTTGGATTTGATAGATAGTTTATACTCATATCTAGGAGCCTTCAATTTGGACTTGGATTTGATAGATACTTTATACTCGTATCTAGGAGCCTTCAATTTGTACTTGGATTGGATAGATAGTTTATCGCATATCAAGGAGTTCCTTATTTGGGTTTGGACTTATAGATAGTTTGTACTTGTATCAAGGAGTTCTTCAATTTAGATTTGATTTGTAGACCTTTTAAACTCGTGTCAATGATTATTCATTCTTGATATATAGACCTTTTAAACTCGTGTCAAGGAGCCTTGATTTGAGTTTGGTTTTTAGACCTTTTGAACTCACGTCAATGAGTCTTGATTTGAATTTGATTGGTAGACCTTTTAAACTCGTGTCAAGGAGTCTTAATTTGAATTTGATTTGAGGGACATAGATATTTTTGGCTCGTATCTAGGAGCATCGTAGATATTTTAAACTCGTATCAACGAGCATCATTTATTTTTTTGGACTACAGAAAGTTTTTGATCCAAGAGTATTATAGACAGTTTAGGATCATATCAATGAGCATTTTTTTTTATTTTTAGACTTTAGAAAGTTTTCGCTTGTATCTGGTGGCATTATAGACAGTTGATGCCCGTATCAAAGAGCATTGACTTTATTTTCTTCACTTGGAGTGCGGGGAGAAGCTTTGTCCCCACATGCTTTTGGTTTGAAATGACATCTTCATGGTTCACTGAAACATCGTCATTTATGGAAGATTGATAATTCTTCCTTGGGACTTCCAACTTGTCTTCAAAGAGGAGATTGGTGGTAGAGATTGTCCCACCGAGCTTGTCAAAATTTGTAACAACAAAAATTGCACAATTGGAATTTAATGATGTATTTGAGAATTTGTGTTATAATCTCTATTTGAAAGCCTCTAATTCTTCTCTTCGATTGGCTTTGGATTTTAATGAATAATTGGCTTGGATAAACGCCAATCGGAGGAGTTCCGCAGTTTGATCTCTGACTGAACACTTTGAATATCTTCACATGACACCTTGAATGTTTAGGAGAATCCAGAATTTTACCTTTGCTCTGGAGTCTCCAACTTCTATTGTGGTATGTCTTGAAATGAAAACAAGACTCTTTATATAGGTGTAGGATATGACATCTTGCCATAAAATAACATGATTTGATTAGTCATTTTGATTTTGTGATGAGTCTTTCCTTGGATAGGAATATATGATTAGATTTGGTGATCTTCTCGGCTTTGGTAGGAAGATATGACTTGATTTTATTTTGTTACCAAAGTATTGGTAATTATTTTCATATTGGTAAGATTTTATCTTGATTGTCAAGAAATAAAGATTTGGACACTTGACAATATCCGATTAACTATTCAATTGGACACAAATTTTATATGCTTACAATAGTATCAAGAACCAGTTGACACCTCGAAAAACCATCATCGAAGATCGTGACTGGTCTTTGGTTACCAACTAATGCAGACAAAGCAAGAGAAGAAAAATGATACGTGAGTCTAAATTCATTGATTCTAGAAATACTCGAAAAAGATATATAATGGGAACAAACACCGTTTTCTATTGTCAAAATATCAAATCATTCATGTAATACAGTAATGGAGACTCCTATTTATACTAATAATTGAACCCTAGAACAACAAAATACTACCATAATAATTAAAAGGAAACAAATCAAAATAAACATTATACAAGCTAAATTATATCACATCTAATATAAGCTAATAGATAGTAGATCTAATCAAATCCTCTAACATTATCTCCATCATTGATCTTAACACGTTTTACATCTTTTCTTATTTTGATTACTATTATATCATGTTTCAATAACTTAAACTTGTTTATCTAGAGACTTTCTAAAATATAACATTACAATGTTTTGCCTAACAATCATTTTGTTAATTTTTTTTTTATCTTTTTGTTTTTTGTTTTTGTTTGTGTTTTAAGAACTAACCAGTTAGTGACTCATCATTTTGATCAATCAATGATTTAAATTTCTTCAGATGATAATTTGCAACAACTTGCAAGTTCATATGGTAAATTAATTGTAACAAAAAAAGTTTGTATGACGAAGTGTAAAAGCATGCAAAGTTGAGATGATAAATTGTTATTTTTCCTAAAATAATATTAGTGATGAAGTAGTCTTTGCCAAGACGCCACATGCAAACTCTATGATGCGTTTCTCAAAATCTTCTCTTATTTTAATTAGGAAATCCAAAATCTTGACTCGAGATCAATAGAAGATTGATGAAAACTTTGTACGAACAAATGCAATCAAAATAATTCATCATAATAACATAAAAATAAATTTCATCTTAGAAAATTCTTAAATATAGAAGATTAAGTTAAACTATTGAAGTATATGTAACATTCTTGACATTCACATGTGTGTGTTTGTGTAAATTTTACTAATATATTTACTATCGTAATCATACATGCTAACTAATTTTTTTTTTATATATTTATAAATCTTTATTTAGTTTTTCTATATCAATTCTATTAACAATATAAATTTTAATAGTTTATGCTATATACTATTTTTATGAATAATAATATATATGAGTTCCTAATTTCATATTATTCTTGTTTTAGTTAAACTTTCTTTTTGTGTTTGTTAATATATATTGATTCGTTGTACCTTTATTTACATAAAAATTGGGCTACTGTATTTAGTGGTCATTTTAGTTATATGGGATAAGACACAATCAAAGAAAAATACAATAACTTAAAATGCTTTTCCAAAACAGAATCGACTGTAGTTTTTGTTTAGGTTTATTTGTCAAATTTTCTACGGATTTTGTTACACAGGCTTATTACAAGGAATATAATGCAATGTAATTTTTTATGGAATAGAATTGGGTATCCTGTCATTTACGGATATCATTCCTCACCTTCAGTTTTTCAACCTTCGCTCCTCAGTCGTCCTGTAGCACTTTCAAAATTTAGCTTACTGCGCTGAAGTCTCAAGATTGCTAAGTCTGATGTCAAGAAGAGGAGTTTGGCCTCTGACGAGACGCGTGAGATACACGTGCGAAATTTCTTTCGGATTAGTTCTAAAATTGCACCGATCTATACTTACGAGACTGTTTTTACAACTTTCTCGAATATAACATGTATAAATAAGAATTTGTCCTATAATTTAAATATATGAATAGTAAAAATTAAATGTAGGGAATATTACAAATAACAACCTGACCTTAGTCCCTTTTTACCCTTAACAATAGATAATTTTCCGCGTTGTGGATTCCTATATAACCTTTCCGCGATTTATAAGTACCTAAGATCAGATGATTATTTGTAATTTGTCCTTAAATGTTTGTATCATACAAGTTGTGAGATTATGCCATTAATTTATCTTTGCTTTAAAACTAATTGACAGTATAAATAGTACAAATATGACAATTGTAGAAAGGATGAAAATTTTAATCAATTAATTCGATTTTTTCATAGTACCATACTTTAACCAATTATATTATCTAGTACAAATCTTTAAAGTATTTCAAAAGACGAAATATATGCAAATAACATATCATTGGAAAGCTATTTAACTGTAAAACTAATTTTATTTTAAAATTCAAAGTATTGAAAGTGTAGAATAAGAATAACCAAAGTATGCGATTTATAAGTACCAAATATCAGATGATTATTTGTAGTTTTTCCTTAAATGTTTGTATCATACAAGTTGTGTGATTATGCCATTAATTTATCTTTGTTTTAAAACTAATTGACAGTGTAAATAGTACAAATATGACAATTATAGAAAGGATGAAAATTTTAACAAATTAATTCGATTTTTTCATAGTACCATACTTTAACCAATTATATTATCTAGTACAAATCTTTAAAGTATTTCAAAAGAAGAAATATATGCAAATAACATATCATTGGGAAGCTATTTAACTGTAAAACTAATTTTATTTTAAAATTAAAAGTATTGAAAGTGTAGAATAAGAATAACTAAAGTATGCATTTTTTAGGAGAAGCTTGAAATATAAAAGGAATCTTGATTTTTATAATCAAGTGAGGAAAATGTTAATCATTTAAAATTACTTAACTATCCATACTTTTATATTAGTATAGATAGATATATTTTATTTCATGTTAATTTAGTAAGTTATTTGTATTTATGAATAATACAGATTTGAAAATTGTTCACAATATTTCATACTAATAAATAAAATATCCATGATGTACTGATTATATCAACAATAATTTCAATATAACATTTATAAAGCTACAATTATTTTCGGGAATTTTTATTTACTCCTTTGTAAAATTTTATGTACCAATCTTTGTTAAAAAATTAAAACTTGTTTGCTCATTAAATCTTTACTTTTTTCTTGTTTTTTATTCATTCTATTTATTCTTTTATTTTCTTTTTAAAAATATTTAAGGGTTAAAAACGAAAATTAGTTCAAAAATATTGGTGCAAATTGTATACTCCATTAGTACTCTGTCCAAATTACCAAATGCGGCGTGATGGAGTTACACGTGAACTTCTGAGCTTCTGTTCCAACTTTTTAAATTTTACATTTTAATCCCAAATTTTCACAAATACACAAAAGCAAAAGAGAAAAAAAAAAAAAAAAAAAAAAAAAAAAAAAAAAACTATGATAATGATAGCGAGATTGATGCAAATCTCATAAGGATTAATATATAAGTGTGGGTGTTTCATCTTTTATTGTGAAGACTGTAATACCCCGAGAAAGTACTAAATCTTAAGGATAACTAAGTAATTTTATCAAATAATAAAATATTTCAATATATTCAACATAAATCCAACATATCTAAACTGCCTAATTTCCAATTTTATTTATTACCTAATTCCTAATCCTATTGAATCATTAATCAAAGTATTAAATTTCAAGGATAAGTAAATAATTTTATCAAATAATAAAATATTCCAATATATCCAACAGACATCCAATATATCTACATTGCCTAATTTCCAATTCTATTTAGTACCTAATTCCTAACCCTATTGAACCATTAATCAAAGTATTAAATTTCAAGGATAACTAAGTAATTTTATCAAATAATAAAATATTCCAATATATCCAACAGAAATTCAATATATCTAAACTGCCTAATTTCCAACTATTTAGTACCTAATTCCTAACCCTATTGATTCATTAATTCCTAATCCCTAATACTTTGGATTATATAGATATAATGTTATGGTTACTCGAAAGAGAAGAAAATATTATTTTAAAAAAATTCCAAATTTCCACAAATATACAAAAGTATAAAAAACTATGATAATGATAGCGAGATTGAGGCAAATCTCATCAAAATTAATATACATATATATATATATACACACACACACTTATATATATCTTATAATTAAATAAGCAAAACATAAATTATTTGAAATTACTTACCTACCCTTATTTTTAATGCTTAGTAAGGATATAATAGGCATCACAAGAAAAGACAAAACATTCACACTTTTATATTAGTAATAATAGATATATATACATAGGCATTCTCCGGACACTACAAGAAATTTGAGTTTTTGTAACGATAAAATTCGTCATATAAAAATCATATTTCGTTACTGTCTGTATTTGGTGACAAAATTTTAGCGTCACAATGATCGTCATGGTATGTCCGTGGTATTAGGTATATGTGACAATATTTAAATTCGTCACCAAAAGTATGCCTTTTAATGACGTTAAATGTCATTGTTGTCATAATTTATAGTGACGCCTAATTCGTCATTTAGCATCCAAATTTTGTCATCTTGTATTGTATTTCGTCACTGAAAGTAAATATATAATATGACAAAAGCTATTTTTGTCATCAAAACATCAATTTTTGGTGACGGAAATCAACGTATTACTCAGCTCATCAAACTTTGGTGACACTTTCTTCGTCACAACTATATTCATTATTTTGTCATGTTTATAATAAATCATCACAAAATAATTACTTTATAGTTACAAATTACCTATTCGTCATTTTATCAATATTTATAATGACAACACATTATAGTTACAAAATATCTACCATCATCTTATAAATTTATATGATAACGATATATTACGTCACTAAAGCTAAGAAATAGACAAAATATTCATTGTCACTAAATGAACACAAGTTGTGACAATATGAATTTATCATCATAAAGTTGCATTAGGTAACAATAATAATAATTGTCACTAAATATTCATTTATAATGACACCATATTTGGTCATTATACAGGCGATATATTGTGGCAATTTCTTTGTCATTAGATACAAATATATTACAAATAATATTATTTGCATTAACTAATTGGGTTCATATTGAAAAATACTTTTTATATACAAAAATATATAAAGAATGACAAATGCATCAAACTAAATTGTGTATAACATAAAACAATGTGTATAAAAAGGAACATTAAGTAGAATACAATAAAGAAGTGCCAAATATTTAAGTCTGATACCACATTACTAGACAATAATCATGACTATGAAAAGAATAGAGGTATCTAGAAAAATATAAACATTAAACTACTAAATCTTATTGTTGAAGTCTACTCTTTCAATACTCTGAATTGCCAATGATGAAAATCCTCGTCCTTCGGCTTCTTTACCATCGCATAAAATATAATAGTGTAAAATGAAGAAAAAATTAATAAGTTGGCAATGCAGTATAAAAACAAAAAAGGAAAGGGGTAGTATAATTAGTGTAACGCCCCAATCCCATTAACTCGAGATTGAAGTGCTACTAAATTTTTCTTTTCTTTTGATTAAGTAATAAATCAGAAAAAGTGCGAAAGCGTGACATGAAATATTTATCGGATGAAAGTAGAAATTTTATTGACAATAATACACTGCCAAAACATATTTACACTAGAGGTTCCAAAGTTTCTCAGAAAATGAAAACACCCGGATTCAGTGACATGTAAACTTATTTGTATACATTGAAGAGGCAAAAACATCTTAAAGTTGCGGGTAGGAAAAGGAACCCGGTGACCTTTGCCGCAACAGCCCCGCCACCTCGCTCAACTAACCTGAAGATTTGTAATTATGGGCATGAGTATAAACTCAGTGGGAACTTTGTAAGCAGTTATACTAACGAAGGTGCACAATAATAAACACATCCTTGACTTAGGAGCCCATCTTACGACTCAAAAGCCATATTGCTAGACTAGGGGGCCAATCTTACGACTCCCAAGCCCTACTCAAAAGCCAATCTTACGACTTAAGAGTTATCATATCAATAAGCCCGACGGCTAACATATTTATCAAAGTAGAAGTTCAGTAGCATAATATACTTACAAATAGCCCAGTCACCCACCTTGTTTTGTTTGCTTTAAAATAGTTGAGTCGTGTATGTCCTAGGCCCGACCTGCACTACACCTAGCACATGTTGTTTAATTAATTAGTATTACTTATCGGGTTTAGTATTTTCAAAGTGATTAAGTGTGGTACAATATCCTTGGATTATGTCTATCTTTTACAATTTCTAATACATAAGTCAAGTCGTAATAAATTATAGTCCTAAATTAAAAGGCCTAACTATTTTATTAAATTTAAATTATTAATTACATTAATAAATATTTTAAACTAACTAACATGCATCTTAAACATTAATTATTTAATACAATCTTAAGAAAATAGCTAAATCTATAAATCTACTTAAATCAAGAAAATAATTAAATTCCTAAATTTATATAAACTATAAATGAAAATGACAAGAAAATAAAAAGACTATTAAAGAAGACGTACCTCAAAAGATTTTAACACTATTCAACAACTTCCCAAAACACCCGTCCGAGCGTTGTCAAAAATAAACTGATATGGACCTCCTAATTAAAGGAAATCTAATATTTAATATAATGTTTTTGTTTTACTTATTCTCTTATATTTTGTAATGAAGTGTTATACTTGTATTTATATGTGAAAATTTCACAAATTTAACGTAAATGTTTCGATGTGGGATTAGGGATGAAATTCATTTGAATGAAATTTTACATATCCACATTCTCGTACATAATATACCTATATTACTAAATATAGTATGTGTATGTATTTTACTATTATTAGCATATTATTATTATTATTATTATTATTATTATTATTATTATTATTATCATCATCATCATGTTATGCTTTACGTTTTGCATGAACATGTATTATATATTATTTAGTTTTATTTTTTCTAATATTGTATCATTATATTTCTATACGTATCTACATGATATATATATATATATATATATATATTGTGACTTTAGTTGTTATTTTAGGTAGGTACAATTTATAAATTAATTTTATTTCTTACTTCTTAAGCCCGATGTTAACTTTAAGCTTCTATATTGTAAACTTTTAATTCTTACCTTTTAAGTGCTAAGAGTGCAGTCGACTTGGTACATACTTATTTTCTAAAAAATAAAATCATAAGTCAAATAGCTTCACAATTTTGACTAAAATAAAATTGGTAAAACTATTTAAGATGCAAAGAATGTATTTTATTGCATTTCAAAGATTCGGGGTATCACAATTAGTCACTTGTCTCTTGAACTCAGTCACTTGAGTTTCAAATGATACAACAAAAATAATCAACGGTGAATTATTATAAGTGACACATAATCAAAGATACGCTGCATGTTCCAATATCCAAAAAGTGGCTTAGAATCAATATTTTACAAGTACCCACTAATAATAACTTAGAAAACTACAGAGTAAAGAAATTGGTCACAAATAAGGGGGAAAAAAATTCAAACCTACATTTGACTACGCGCAAATGCATAATTTTAGTTGGAGCAAGCAATTACTAGTACCAATAAATTACACAATAAAAGACATCACTTGAACCCATCAGTGGCAGTCTAGTTAAGAGATCTAGAGAAATACTTAAGAGGTGTTTGCGGTTGCCTTTTTTTTTTTTTTACAAAGTGATTAAAATTAGAGATTCTACAAAAATCACTTATGTAAAAAATAGGTAGCGTTTGAAAAAAAAAAAAAATTTCAATAAAAGTAGAAGTTGAAGTGTTTGCTATAAAATCTCTAATGTCTTTTAAAAAATATCATATTATTTACAGAATTGTCATTGAGTAGAGAAAAACATTAAATTTCTACTTTTAACTTTTATATTGGAAGCACTTCTTTTAGTGTTGACTTTGCAAACACTACAAACTAGTTTTTCTCAAGTTATAAGTTGAAAATTACTTAGAAAAAGTAAATGCAACACCCTCTTAGTTTATGATTTAGATAACCACTGACTCGACAAACTTTAGTAAGATAAACAATACAAACCTCCTCCAACTGTCATATAACACATGATGTGGAAAACACAAATCTTCTCCAGTTGCCATGAAACAGATGATGTGGAAATTAACTCACAAAATATACAACATGCGTGTGAATACATAACAATCAAACTTGCAATTTCATGGCGCTGAACAGGTAAGTGCCTTTCTTCCAAAGATATGTTTGCATCACAACTTATGGTATTTATTACTCCACTTGTATTCTACAAAAAGGAAGAATGATAAGAAAATGTAAGTTATAAAACTATGACCACCCTTTTGGTCCTTAGTTAAGTGCTTCCATTCTCTTGATTTCATGTTTCAATTTCATGACCAAAATTGCTGCTAATAGAGCTACTTGAACAAACAGGATTATGTATAGCGGTTGACAATCTAATCTAGAAGTACTACAACATATATCTACAAGTACTAAATGACATCTAATCTAGAAAAGCAAGTAAGAAACGCAAGTAACAATGTTTATACCGTATGCCTTTTATCTGACGATCTCTCATTTATCGGAGACAGCTGCGCCTATCACCAATCCCATGCTTGATCTGTATATGCATAGTTTCCAGGATTACAAAGAAATATGATTATTAAGATTACAATTAAGAAAACTATTAATTTTGAAGTGCTTAATTCAATGATTAATATGTATTATATCAAACCCATAGTGACAACAAATACTGTAATTGACAATAAACGATTGATTCTTAGAATCTTATCATTATTCACCATAATTCAAGAAAACAAATGATGAATTTTTTCATCAGGTACTAACTCTGTTAAATCGGTATAGCGATTCAATGATGGGTCATGATTCCTATGGGGGTTTACAGCTTTCAACAGTTAAACAAATTACACAATATTATGTCCTTTTTGAAATTCAAATTAACCACTAATTTACACTACAAGGAAAAGGGTCTTTTGAGACCACAAAAAAATGGTCTCAAATAATGAGCATTTGCCACAACTTAAGCAAAGTGGTCTCAAATAATGAGTATTTGTCACAACTTATGAGTATTTGTCACAACTTTATTATCGTCTCAATAACTCCGTTGCAAATAATATATTTGTGACCACAAAAGTGGTCTCAAATATTTTTTGCAACAACTAGTTGTCTCTAAAAGTAATCTTAAGGTTGTCTCAAATAATTTGTAGAGATATTTGTGACAACAAGTGGTCACAAATAACTTATTATTGATGACCACAATTGTGGTGTCAAAAAGTCTTATGCAAAAGACTTCTTTTGTTTTAGTGTTAAATAAATATTCTAATTGTAACAAAAGATAATATTCTAAATTCTGTTGTATGTAATGATGAGTACCCTGTCAAATTTCTAAATGGGGTTTATCGCTAATTAGCAATCTGTAAAATCAAGTTTCTCCATTCTCTAATTAATCAAATAATCAATCAAAATCAACAATAAATTAATCAATATTTAAAACTGGTGAAAAACTAATGCAAGGAAATTCCATGTTTGAACTTTGTAGTGCCAAATTGCTAAACATGTTTTCATTCAATTTGTCGAACAAAATATGATTATTGATTTTTCCTTCTTTAATTTACAGACTTATACAATTAGAAGTATTTAGAACATAGAACCTAGAATTAGAAGCACTCCGAAAAAAACTGAAAAAAAAAATCTCCTAGCTCTAAAAGCTAGCGCAGTAGCAGTGTAACACACAATTGCACATAAAAAAAATCAAAATTCACAGAAAAACAGAAAAAAAATTAAGAAAACTGTAAAATAAAAACATCTATATGTTGTAGCACCAACGATAATAGTGAGCGGGAGCAGGCAGAGGCGAAGGCGGAGGAAGGTCGCTAAGGGCGTCGGGCGTCGGCCGTCGGTGGCTTTCCATCTGGCGTTCATGCGCTGCTGCGCGATTGAGATTTGAGGGCTGCCAAGGGTTTATTTTTGTTTTTTCAGTGGGTTGGGGTGGGCGGATTATGGATTAAGAAGGTGTTTTGCGATTGGTTTTGCTTTTGAAAATATGATTAAAGTTAAAGATTTTATAAAAATCACTTATGTAAAAAAGTATAATAGTGTTTGCAAACACAACAAATTAACCTAAAATCACTTTTGACAATCCAAAAGTGATTTTCGAGTGTTAAGAAACTCTTAAAATTGATTATCAGAATCAATTAAAATCTAATTCTGAGAAGCTGCTATTACTCAGCTTCTACCAGCTTTTGCCTTTAAAATCACTTTATTTTCAAACACTACCAAATTCTAATTTTTCTACAAAAATTAATTCAAACCACTTCTCTAAAAGCACAATCATTTACAAACAACCCCTAGTGTTTGCAAAAAAAAAAAAGATTCTCAATAAAAGTAGAAGTTGGAGTGGTTATGAAATGTTTTCTTTTGCTCTATCATCTTACAATCTATTACTCCCTCCGTCCCGCTCTAATTTGCCTACCTTCCGTTTTTGTTTGTCCCAATCTAATTTGCCAACCCAAAAATGGCAAAGAAAGTCAACACATATTACCCCTACTTTTTCATATTATTACAATTATGCCATTCAGTTAAGTTTAATAAATTTAATTTACTAACACTAATCCTAAACTAATTACATAAACTAAACCTATCTGAACCACTAAAAACCCAAACCCACCCAGCCCAATATTTCCCAAAATCATTAAGTTGGGATCCAGCCCAACCTATAACCTGATCCTCTTCCGTCAAGAAACCCTAAATCCATCTTCTTCTTCGCCTCTTCTTCTTCGCCTCTTCTCGAATCTTCTTCTTCGCCTCTTCGCGACTCTTCTTCTTCGCCAACAATGGCGGATCATGTCTAGGGTTTTCTTTTAACTCTCAATACCCCAGAAACCCTCACAAACCCGGCATCTTAAACACCTTTGGCCTCCTTTCGAATCTTTGAAAATTCTTTCAGATCCACACCAGATCTGGTAGAATCTCATGATATCTTGTGAGAAACCACAAATTCTGGTGTAAATCGGCTCGATTTGTTTTGGTCCGTATTCTATGGAGGTTTATAGCGATGAATCAGAAGAGGGTGGCTTCGTTTACGACTCTGAAGATAGTTTTGTACCTGAAACCCAATTCGAAGAAGAGGGAGTGGACGCTCTCCCTCCTGGGATCGAGGAGGCCCCCCCATCTTCCGACTTGTTTGCAGATCCGGAAATGAAAAGGCATTTCTACGAGTGCCTTTCGATCTGGTGTCCGTTGGTTGCCAGGTTCATTATTTTTTCGTTGCATGTGGTAATATTATCCAGATTCAAAAAATCGTGGTAAATCCAAGCATGTGATGATTTTTGATTCTGTTGTTATGTTGTGCAATTCTGGTGGGGTTTTTGGCTGGTGATGCCTTATTGTGGACGGTCTCGCTTTTGGCAATTGTTATTTTTTGCTGGGTACTGCCTTCGGTTTGGTTTATTGGGATTTTTGGCTGGTGATGCCGTATCTTGGAATTTTTGTGTTTTTGGCTGGTGTAAGCTTGGGTTTTTTGACCTATTCTGTGATGCCGTATTATTGCTAGTTATGTCGTATTTTTAACCTATTCTGCGATTTGTGGGATTTCTGTGTGTTAGGCTGGTGATGCCGTATTATTGCCTATTCTGGTGCTGTTTCTGCATTGTTTGGATATGAAACCTGTTGAAATACAGTGGTGTTTCCTGTGATTTTGCTAAATTGTTGTATGGTAGCCTAATCAACTGATATTTATTTGCTGATTGATTATGTAGCTGCCCAACTGTTTATCCAGTTCATCACAATTTTTTTGTGAAAACTGACAGTTTGGTTCAGCTTGTTCGTAGCTTAAGTTGGTCATTTTTTGTGACCAACTTAATGTTGCCTAGTTTGAACTGTGGGTAAATAGGTTATTCTCAATGATGAAAATATTCTGAGGGAAAAAAAAAAATTCATAAAAACTGATTTCATTAGATACATTTGTTTATAGTTTAAGCAAAATGAACACTTTCATAAGTGTTTACACTGTAAACAAAACACAAACTAAATCAGAACTGCTACCTTTAATTTACATGTATCCCAAATCATCCATTATCCCCTCGATGTCATATGCTACTGTGGTTTGTTCCTGTTCTATGAGATGTTCAATTGCTTGTCTTACGATTTGCTCTTCAACTTCTAAAGCTTGTGGTAGAGTTTCTTTCAATGCTAGAGCAGTCTTCCCCATATGTGGCAATTTGTAATTATTTCCTCCCTTAGCTTTCATTATCTCCACTAAACAACCTTGTAAGCTTAAATATATGTAGTCTAACTTGATTGATTCAAGGTCCTCAAAAGATTTGAGGACATTTGAAACCAAGTCATCCACATTATAACTCCTTGTTTCAATCTGCAAAGATTGAATGGCTCTAAAAAAACCCAAATCCAGCACATTTGTGTCTGGGGAGTTTGGTGGTTGGCACATCAGTTTGATGTCAAACCCATCGGCTGTTGCAGCCCTTCTAAAATCCGGATCAAAGTTGCTTAAATGAGGCCTAGCATTGTCTTGCTGTATGATGATTGTTATGCTTGCATGAGGTGGCCATTTGGCCTTAATTGCTGGAAGAACCTAATTTGTAAAGCCATATGATGAAACAGAGAGCATGTTATGAGCTGTAAGAATTAGTAATGTCACCAATTTTTACACATTTTCACAATTTGTAAAAATTGTGGAGACTTACTAAAACTCTAAACCACTAAATGATGAAATTTTTCTGATAGTGGGTACTTACTTGATCCAATATGCAGCTCTTAATAACTCCACTGTTTATAGAGTCGATTGGTTTTGTAACCAATGTGCCTCTAGCTCTATTTGCATTGTTTCTGATGGCCGGTTCTTGTTTTGTGAATGGGAAAATACCAATCTTCCCATCAAAAATAACTTCGCCCGAATCCGAATATTGTGGCCTAGCCACTGCACACATGAACATCACCTTTTGGATAAAACGTTTGCTTTTACAGGCCCGGTGAGGGTCTTCTTCTGCAGCAAGCTTGTATGCTCTTTCTGTTGCCCTTTGCATGTAGAACCATTTTTCGTCTATGTGCACAATATTATGCATGCTCTCGTATTTGCATTTCTGGGTGTTAGTGTCTTGATGCAAAAAACAAAGGTTGTACTTCAGCCTCTGCAATTTGTTTGCATCAGTGAGTGATGGTTTAATTGAGTTAGTATGGGCTTTGATCTTACCTGCCTTGACCCATCTTCCGATTTGTGACTTGCTGATTTCTAACTCCTTGGCAAGTCGCCTTATAGTTCCCCTCTTTTCGAATGGTATCGCCTTCATGGCTTCTTCGTCTAGTTTTTGAATGCTAGACGAAGGTTGTCGGGGCCTTACCTCCGGAAAAGAGATGGGGACATCTGCTGAAACTTGTTTTTTTGCAGCCTGCCAAATGCACCGTATTGTCCGGACCGAGACTCCAAATGATGTTGCGACTTCACCGGTGATGCCGTACTTCAAAACGCCGTCTTTGTTGTTTGAAAGAAGGCGTTGAGCTATTCGAAGTCGGTCTGATGGAGCAAGATTCTTCCCCTTTTTATGATTTGCCATTGTAATAGAAATCTGAACTGTTGTAAAAAATCAGTGGAAAATGCATTCAATGCAGTTTGAACTCTATTTATAGAGGTAGGTGAATCAGTTTATGGAGTGTATTTTGAATTTTAGAGGGTAAATTTGAATTGTAAATCCCAAATTTTGGTCATTTAGTGACTGCTGTAAATCTGAATTTTTGGAGGGCAATTTTCCCCCCAAAAAAATTCAATGGCAGAATATCAATTTCCAGGTTTTGGTTTTGCTGTGATTTTTTTTCTGTTTTCCGTAGCACTATTTTTTTTACTGTTCAAATTCAGGATTTTAATTAAGAAAAGTGGAGGGAAGTGTTAAAACACTAATCCCTCCCTTAAAAAATTCAGGAAATTGAAAAAGTCAACAAAACATCACACTCAACTGCTTTTTCTTAAGTTCCGTGCCCGGCCAACATAGGCAAATTGGGCCGGGACGGAGGGAGTAGTAGATTTTGACGTCATTTAATTATTTTATAATATTATATGTATATATATATATGTGTGTGTGTGGTTTGGCATAATCCCATGTAATACACGGGTCCTGCACTAGTTTAGGGGATAAAGATTTGACCAAATAAAAGTATCTCTGATAGATTGAAAAATAAAGATTTTTAGGATAGAGTACAGGGATAAAACTGGTATAATTGGTGAAAAATATGTAAAACGTTAATTAATAGGAAAATAGAAGAACATCCTAAAACATCAATTAATATAGAATGGAGGAAGTACAAAATAAATAAAATGAGTTAACCTCCACACATTTTGAGGTTTTAATATATAAAAAATAAAATAAAATAAAATAAGTTCATTATAACTTTTTCTATATACTGATGTTTTTATGTGATGTATATATATAATATATATATATATATATCGATGTTTATGATGGTTAATGATAAGGTGTCAGTTATGCTCACGATTTATGATGTTTCAATTTATTTATACATGCTTATGATTAGTGATGGACCCAGAAATTTTATCGAGGGGGTTCATCTATAGAAAAATTTAATTACTCATTTTATCGGGGTAATTTTTTTAATTATACTTTTAGATTCGAAGGCAAATTTTATACCAAGTAGGCGGCTCACTTTGAGAATGCTAGAAAACAAAACCTCATACATTATACTCTAAATTCAATATTTGGTCAAATTACATTTAAAACTAAAGTTTTAGAAAATCTAAAAGGGACGGGCACCTCTAAATCTGTCCATCAGCTTCAACAATATTCAACTATATATATAAAATTAAAAAGTACTAATGATATTGATAAGGTTAATAAATCGATTCAATTATTAAAAAAAGAAAATCAAGATTTAGTGTCTCGAAACATTTCATTCTATTTTTTGAAAATTTTATCTATATTGTGTACACTTAACAATACATCGATTTGATTATTATTAAATCATATTCAAGTTAGATAATAGAATTATTTATTTTATTTAATTACGTTATATTAAAATCGATCAAAACACACTTATGTAATAGCACATTTCGATCGGTCCATCAATGCTTACGGTGGTTAATGATAAGGCATCAATTATGGTTAAGATGTTTCAGTTTATATATACGGTTCGATGTTTATGGTAATTGGCTTAGTTAATTGTTACTGAAGTTTTAACTTCTAAATTTATTTGATTCCATGTATTGTGTTTTGTATACTTTAAAAAAGATGTATTGTGTTTTGTAAATTTGGATTTTTAACAGTTTTATTCATATTTATATGAATTTTTAGTATTGAACAATTTTATTAAGAAAAATGTATTAAATGCATTGGGTTAAAATTGACTGGTAACTCGATGGTCCGAGGAAGGGATGGGTTGGGCTAGCACTTAAGTAGCCCGAAGAAATCTAACCCGACCCGACCCAGACCAATTTTGTTTGTTGGTCTAATTGGATTAGGCTGGGCTAGTTCAGTCCGGCCACTTTGACAACCTAAACAAATTGATATATATGTGAGATATATTAGTTGTTATAAATTATTTTATTTAGACCATAAAAATATTGGCTAAAAAAATTTAAATTGAGCCTTCAAATTAAATTGAGACGAATTAGTGTACACCATCACTATATATAATATTTACGACAAAATAGTTTTTGTCACTTGTCCTTTCTCTAAAAAGAGTGATGAATTGGAATGCATCGTCGTTAAATATGAATATATGTGGGGAAAAAAAAAAATCATTGAATTTTTTCAAAGTTTAGTGACAAAGTATAATATTATCATAAATTAAATTATGACGAAAAGGTAATCATTGTCACCAAATTGAATTATTTTTACTTTAACAAAACATGTTAAATATAGTGAGTATGAAGTCATCTAGGAGCATTAGACTTATTGGTAAAAATTTGGGACCTTTCATTTCAAGGTCTTAAGTTCGATTATTGATAATAATGTTTTTTTAGTTTTCTAGTTGGCGTCTCTTATAGACAAATTAATTGACATTATCAACAAATTTAAACATCTTAGACTAAAAATGATCGTCATGTTTTAATTACTATAAAAAAAAAATAAAAAATAGAAAATATTTTAGTGATGATATTCGTATTCGTCGTCAAAATAATAACTTTTGTGACAAAATAATTTTGTTGTCCTTTCAAAAAATAATAAAGATGATGAATTAGTACTCGTCGTCACTGAATATGAACATCCATGACGGATTAATTTTGTCCCTTAATGTTTTTAAACATTTATTACAAAATTTAATGTTGTCACAAATTAAAATATGACGAACTAGCTGTCCTTTGCCACCAAATTTAATTAAATATGAAGAAATAATTTCGTCACCTTTTCGCACAAGTATTAATAATGAAATATTTTTTTGTCACAAATAAAAAGTGATTGTGATGATACACACCGTCATAAATTAATAATCTTTTTTGTCTTTAAAATAAGTAGTGACAAATTTATTAATATCGTCACTAAATATAAGAATATGTGACAAAGAAGAACTAGTCATTAATTCCTTTAAACAATTAGTGACAATATATGACATTGTTACAAAAGAATAGAATTGGTGACATTGAATGTTGTCACTAGTTATTTTGAAGTTGTCATAAAAAAGTTACCCTCCTAAATTTTGGTACGAAATTATATCTCTAAAAATAATTATGACACATTTTCGGTAATCGTCATGAAAGATGATAATTAGCGACAAAATTTCTTTTACATAATGACAAATAAAAAAGTTGTCACAATAATGAATATTGTTAAGACGAAAATTAAATTCGTCACTATTAGGCAACAAAAGGTGACAAAACTTTATGCGTCAAGAAGAAAATCGTCACAAAACGTATGATTTCTTGTAGTGGGATAATTCAAACTGAAGCAATTGGATGTCCAACTGGGACCTATATGACGATCAATAGAAATACTCCACATTTGCCATATATTTCATACATCACACTAGATAAATATCATATTCATGGAATAGACTTTCAAGATGCCTTAGGGGTGAAATGGTAGACACGCGAGACTTAAAATCTTGTGCTAAAGAGCCGAGTCCTCTTTAAGGCATAATATTGAGTATGATCATTGAATAAGGAATAAGCAATTCAAGAAGAGAGCTCGGATATAAGCAATTCAATAGAGAGCTTGGATCGGATCAGTATTGATATACCGACTTGCGCCCATCCTAGAGTATATGCTTCAACAGGGTAGATTAGGAACCTCTGGTAAAATGCCCACCCGTCATCTAAGGGATTGATTACATTACATAGCCTAGGAATTGACGGCTTACCCATTGAGTGACTAATCATACTATAACTCGTTGTCCATCCGTCTGATGCGCGGGCTAGAACTTGTATTTCTATAATCT
The DNA here is from genome assembly GCA_958295605.1 of Ajuga chamaepitys. NCBI lineage: Eukaryota > Viridiplantae > Streptophyta > Magnoliopsida > Lamiales > Lamiaceae > Ajuga > Ajuga chamaepitys. The sequence continues at coordinate 1,125,953 of OY282498.1, read as the reverse complement.
ATATTTTTGTAGTAAAGACGTTGAATATAAGTGGCATAGATCACTGTAATAATGTATTACATGCAATAGAACTTCATATTACAATCACAAGATTGAGTATTGTATCTTCATTTAATGTGGGTCTACTAAATGGAGAGACCATATCCAAACAAAATTTCAAGTATAATGCACCCACAAACAGAAGGGGAAAAAAGTCTCAACAGCCAACAAGGTCTAACTTTTTTCACTTTTGGTCATTTTAATCCATTCCTTTAGTTTTACCAATTTATTCACAACCTAAAAAATGTGATTTGGCCAATTGGTCGGAATTGAGATTATTCTTCAATGAATTGTGTCTTGCAACTTTTGAGTCTTTTGTAAGATTATATATAAGTTGACGAAATTAAAATTAATAATAATTAACATTTTGAAACTCGTAAAGGTTTGTATTTTTTGGCTAATAGCCCGTTAAAGTAACAGTACCCCACCCAAATTAGGGGTGACAATTCAGCTGCGAGTCATACCCAGCTCATCTGGTCAAGATCGTAAATTTTGTCGGGTTTATTAGGTCTGATGATCCTACGGACCAGTAATTATTGAGCCCAACTCAGCTCATTCCTCTGAATATATAAAAGAATTTGGACCCGCTCATGCTTATCGGACTTTTGACCTAACAGGTCTGCCTGTTGGGTCCGGTGGTTCCATAAATCTATATTTTTATGGTTCAACCATCTAAAATATCGGACGAATTAAGTTAGACCGGACAAATTTTGTCAGCTCTACCCAAATTTTCCTTTTTATCCTTGTATTTCCAACCATCCAACACTGTGAGATAGTCTTCGAAGGTGACTGTTTGAGGGATTGAATCTGTAGGGGCCAAAAAGGGAGAAAAAGAAAAGTCAGTCACCTCTTTTTCGAGGACATTCCAAAAACAAATAATTCTTCATTCTTAAGGTTTGCCACAGCACAATATCAATTATTTTGAACTGAAATTCATTGTTTCACAAATAATTCAATTAACCGACATGAAAAAGCAATTTTTATAAGCTAAGGTTATGTTTAGTTTAAATAATTAACCGGGAGTAGATTAATTACTTTAAGTAATTTTCTGTTAGATATTTTAGTTAAAACCTCAGGAGAGACGAGTGGTTCTGTCCAAAATCAAGCTTTTATCCTTTAACAGTGGGGATAATTTATCTTGCAACAAGGTGAGATGATTTATTTTAGGGTTCGTTTGTTCAAGATTGGACTCAGTAGATTTAGATGACCGAATTCCAATAAATCACATTCATTAACTTTCTCAGTCATATTTGATCCAGCATTCCCCAGTTTTAAGCAAACGGACTCTTACGATATTTGACCCCACTTTTTTGGCACAGTAATTACATGGTGCACTCCTATTTCATTTTATACTTCAAATAAAAAATCTTACCAATAATAAACGGTGCAATCTTATCCCCATTCTATAACTCCAGTCAAACAAGATAGCCTTATTTCCTACATACATCTCAGAGCCTTAGTATTTCGTGGAATTACACAAAAATAGACATAGAGGTGGCAATTTAGGCGGATGTCATATTTCAGACCGAGCCATATCAAAATTTAATCGGGTCTAAAATTAATTATTTCAATCCAATCTATCCCCTTATAATATACTAAGATTATCCGACTAGCCCACGACCCGTCAAGCTTTTGGCTCATCGGATCAAGCATATCGGGCCAAATAGTTCGGGCCAAAATTTCTATGGTTCCAGCCTATCTAAAAAATCGAGCCGGACCATTTTTCCACCTGTACATAGACCCTTTCCTGTGCCTTCTTTTTTTCACAGCTGGACTTCTTTATTTTCAACAACTCTCCTTGGCAGAAAAAGAAATCGACGAAGGTGTGCAATTGCATCGAAATATTTGAAGCAATTCAACGGCCCGCTTGCTTGGAGGGTTTAGGAGTAGGTAATGGGAATGAATGATGACTCATTCTCATTTATGGTGCTTGATACATAATAAATAAGTTAATCATTATCCCATTTTATTAACAATTCCTCCCATTTCATTCCATAATATGATTGACCCCTCATCCATAACCATTACCATTGTCATTGATGATTTGCAACCAAGCGAGCCCCAAATTGCTCGGGAATAAGTTCACCATGAAAGTAACCTTAAAAAGTCCACTGCCTAAAGCAACCTTAAATTTCTACAAGGAAATAAAAAAATAGCTAAAACGATTTGTATACACACGAGAAATACTGTACATGTGAAAATATAGATTTCAATCCGGTGCAGTTACTGCAACAGATGCAGTGCACCTAGTGTGATAGAATGAGAGAACATACTCTGTGTGTGTGAGAGAGAGAGAGAGAGAGGAGGAGGAGGAGGAGAGAAATCCGCGAAAATACAGCATTATGCACCGTAGGTTGGACCAATAAGGGATATCTGATGCTTATAGGCAAGAAATCTCAATTACTCACATTACTCGAACAAAGTGGTTTCTTGCTGAAGATCTTCCAACAATTATAAGGATACCTATAACTAATGATTGGAAGGATTGTTATCTCCTTTGTAATAGGATTCATATGTTGCAACTCGAGTCTTTGAATCAGGTAACTCCATTTCTTCAATGAAACTCCTTGTCATCTTCAAGAAGTCCTCCATGTGCAATAGTTTCCATTCCTAGTATAATTGTATTAAACAACAAATGGGTTGCAATGAACAATTATGTATAATTAAGAGATAAATGCAAAACCTAATTAAAACAAAGTAAAACCAAGAAATAAACTTGAAAGTTTGTTTCCTTACATGCTGTACTTACTGAGGGAGGTGTTTGCAAGGAAAATATCTCAAGGGGTTGTTTCATGTTTGTGATACTCTATGATGCGAACAGATTTGGATCCAGTGCAGTAACTATACCAAGTCCAGTGTTTTTTTCTCTCTAATTCTCTCACGCACAAACACAACACCCACTGACACACACTCACACATACTCTACACTCTATCTGTCTCTCACACACTCTCCACTGGCGAATCCAAATCCGATGTGAACAGACTGCACATAATTATTGGACGAGGTAAGAGTTACAACCAGTCCAAGAAAGGAAAGCTGATAAACCACATGGAGTATAGCTTCTCAGTCAGCTGTCAAAATTCCGAAGTGACTGCACTGCTGATACAAGGCATCCAACCAGAAATGGTTTACCGGTTTTGGGTGTTTAAGTTTCCTACTTCTTTAGGGGCTTCTTCCAATTTCCATTTCCTATGATTTCTTTATTTGAGTAGTTGATCCTTATCAATAAAACTTCCTTTCAAATTCTGCGAGATTTTTGTGTGTTAGAAAAAAACATTGATTCTCTTCCTATTTATTTGATTGTGTTACTCTAGAGGGTATTTGTAAGCTAAGCAAACTTTGTAATTAGGCTAAACCTCAAGGAAGGTTTTGTAATCATCCGTAGCAATACTGCAAAACAAACTTGACAAAGTAAAATGACAAGCCAAACTCTCTGGGCTACTCGAAGGTTTTTGAACAGGCATTTATTATCACCCAGAAAATATTTTCTGTTTTAATGCCCTAGTCAAAAAGGATAATAAATAAGAAATACAAAGTGTTTCTAGACAATATGACGAGAACTTACTTCAAAATCCCACTCGCCGTGTAAATCTGGATCAGTCTTGTCTGCCCATACATATGTGTAGGCCTCCAATTTCTCAGAAGCATCCTGCCAAATTTGAGAAATTTACTACTCTGTAGCTTCTAATAAGACCACCTTACATCATCTCTCGACGCCACTGGATTTTGGACAAGTAACAATATGTATGCATGTAGACGCTGATAAAAAAAGAATGACCACCACTTGGAGTGGACAGAGCTCAAACCAAAATTGGCATACCTTCAAGAAAACTTCGACATTTGCCCTCTCATACTCAACATCCTCAAACTCATCAAGAATATGGAGTTCAGGAGGAGTGATACCACGGAGCACCTATATTGATTGGAAACTAGTTACAGAAAGGTGCTAAGAACGAAATATTTTACTAAAAATAACGTAGGCTGGTAATCTCAGTTCTTCTGGACAATCGTTTTTCAAAGTAACAAGATTTCAATCTTGGCATTTTTACAGTGGATCAGTAAGAAAAATAGTTCTCACGTTGAATAGGTGCTAAGTACAAAATAATTTTCTACAAATAACGTAGGCTGGTAATCTCAGTTCTTCAGGACAATCGGCTTTCAATATAACAAGATCTCTAATCTTGGTATTTTTACAGTAGATCGGTAAGAAAAATAGTATTCACATTGTTCCTGATAAAAAAACAGCAGGTGACTCTGGAAATCATTGAATAATGAATCATAATGATTTAATCAAACAGTATACAACATGGTATAATGGGACATACCCTCCCAATAACTTTGTTATCTTCAGCAGGTACAATTGCAGGGTAAACACGATCCTTGATGCTAAACCTTTGGCTACAAAACATAATAAAGCATAACTTAAATGAAACGAAAATGACACAGATGCAAACTGCTTCTTTTGCTGATAATGTGTAGTCAGTAAGAGCATAACACAAATACGCAAGCGCAATCACTTGCTCTTATTTCATTTTTGGAACAACTGGTTTTCAGTAACGCATAGGATAATCATAGAAAAATTTCACGAGAAGTCACCTAATCGGTAAAATCCATCTTAATCGTAGAACAAAAGTTGCTTTATGGCATAGATTGCAACATCAATAAATCAGCCTTAATACTTGGAAATTCCGCTATGTGGTATAATGGTATTCTAACAGCATAGTCATAAGATAAGAGCATAACACGTATGCGCAATTACTCACTCTAATTTCATTGGAACAACTGATTTTCAGTAACGCACAGAATAATCACAGCTAATTTTCATAGAAGTAACCTAATTAAGATCCATCTCAATCGTAGTATAGAATGTTTAGATTATTGCAGAAGAAAAAGTTGCTTTATGCCATAGATTACAACATCAATAAATCAGCCCTATTTCTTAGAAATTCCAGTTTCGTAGCTCTTGGCATCAGAAAGTTGTATTGTCTCCAATTCTGAGAATTCCTTATTTGTTTTTATGCAGGCGCACGCACAGAGAGGGAGAGAGAGACTGACAAGCGGGGGAGGACGGCGTGGGAAGAGGAAGGAACGCGATCCAAGAGGACGCGAACGACGTCGTCAGCAAGGAGGCTGCCGTAGACGAAGACATTAGAAAGTGGAGCAGGAGCGGAAGACCCCATTGACGATGACAGAGAGGATTCTGATACTCCTCAGAGCCTCCCACAGAATACAATATTTTTGTGTAAAATTAATTCATATGGGATGAAGTGGCTACTGTAACTAGTTGACTAAGTCTCATGGTGTATGAGTTGCACGTTGCAATTTAGATTGAACATTATGATTGAATTGGACATCACAGATTTATAATTAGAAATATTGCATATTATTGTTAAACGTAATACATTTATCAAGAATATATAATATTTTACGCATAAATTTGTACTCTCTTCGTTCCAAATGAACTGACTTAATTTTCGTTTTCGTCAGTCCCAAGTAAACTTAAACACCTTCAAAAAGGAAAGTTATAACACACTCTCCACCCTCAAAATCTCTTCTCTCAATCTCCACCATCAATCAACCTTTGAAAAATCAACAAAATCTCAAAAAACAACTTTCTTTTTAATATGTTCGCCGACCCTCTGTGCAAGGTCATTTGGGACGGAGGGAGTAATACATTTTTAGCATTATACATTTATCCATAGCATATAATACATTTAGCCATAAATACTACGCCCTTCGTTTCGAATGAACTTGCACCCCTAAGGACGCAAAATTAAGAAAAAATGTTTTTTGCTTTTATGTTGACTTTTCTAAGGTGGAGATTGTGTGCTTTCCTTTTTAAGAGTTGGGCAAATTTGATTAGGACGGACTGTAACAACTCAATTTTCATAAAACTCTTTTTAAAGCATTTTAAAAAGACAAATAATATTATCAATGAAAATTATTTATTTTAATATAAGATTATTCATAAATTAGGTTGTTAGAAAAAATTTTAGCATAGATAATTTCATAACAAATATACAAAATAATCATTTTTTCCACACAAGCAAAATAAAAATCATAACATTCAATTTCATAAACCTTAATTTTTATAGCAGCGGAAAATAAGAAATAATTGACTAATTGAACCTATTAATGCATCCCAACTTAAATATAAATCATTCTTATCCACGAAAACTTAGTATAACATATAATCACATGCTCACAAGAAAAATTATACTTTTTAAATATGACTTATTGCACCAAAACACTTCTATGTTATTCACACAGTACCACATGAAAATTTAAATTATCATATTATTCATAAAGTCGACTACATCTCTTGTAATCATGTCACTAGACTAACATGGTTATCCTTAGTTAAATTCATGTACAAGCCAATAAATAATTTAAAATATATACCAGTACTTTCCATATTGAAAAGAGATTATTGAATGTAAACTAAAGCACAATGATTACATAATAAAAAACTAGCTAGTCAACTAACATAAATGAACATTAATATTTCAACAATCAAATACTTTAGCGCTCGTTTGGTAGGCTGTACAAGATAAGGATGTATTAGTCTTCAATAGATTTCTTATCTTGTTTGGGGTGTATAATACAAAGACTCATTCATTTGGTGGGTTGTACAACCTGCACTGATTGTTTCTAATCATTTGTTTGGTAGATCATACATGAACCGAGATTAATTTTTATGAGGACCTAATAAGACAATGTTACCCCCAAATGAATTGCTGAAATTACTCCAGCCCTTCTCCATCATTTCTTCTCTCCTTCGTTATTTTTTTTTTTTTTTTGCCCCATATTTCCACTGATGTTCTTGTAGTCGCGATCAGGGCTCGCTATTTCCCTTCCATTTTCTTGTGAAGAATAAAATTTCAGATTTCATCTCGGCAGACACGCATTTCGGACGTTTCCCGGTGAGGTTAATTTATAAAGAATTGAGTTTTCTTTTTTGCTTTGTTGTCGTAGATCCTTTCAGGGTGTAATAGTATGAGGTTTGGTTCCGATTTTTTGGAAACGTAATACAGAAGGTGCTGTGGTGTGAGTTAGAAGAGTCTGCAGCATGGGGAATTAAGCGAACTCGGGTTTGGATGCAATTATTGTCCAGTGAGTAAGTCAGCTAGATCTTCTACAATTGCTTGTTCCATGACCTTGGTAATCTTAATATGCTTTCAATTTTTGTTTTAAGGTTGTTCAAAAGGTTGATTCGCAGAAGGGTGTTTCTTTTGTATCTTTAATTTCAGTTTCCAACAGATATGCTTAGTTTTTATAATTTTTAGGCAAAAAATTGTGGATTCAAACAGAAATTTCAGTGTCTTGCTGCAGTGCCTCTTTCATTTCAGCTGATAACTAATCGTTCGAAACTCACAAACGAGCACATGTAGCGTCGGATTAACAGCCGTTCTGGCGACGCTAGAATGCAGTCACAGTAGGCATCCTTACCCGGTCAAATATGAGGTGAAACTATGTGTCTAGTTTATTGAGTTCTCAATATCTCACTAGATAGTATTTAGATGTTATTAGCATGTTAACACCCTCGTTTGCTTCATAATTATTTGTGCTTTGCCCTACAATAGGAAAATCTACAAAGTTACATTTCGTTGAAAAATATGGAAGCTTGTCGAGGCTATACCGAAACAATTCTGTGGTTGTGGACAGGTGCAAAGACAATGTGACATCATAGATGATTTAGAGGTGTCTATTGTGGAGCATAGTTACGGTGCGAAATAATTGCAGGCAAAAATTGATGCTCACATCAAGAGGGAGGTTGAGCTTGTTGACCGGCTGCACAAGATCGAGGGTCTGAGTTATTAGCTAGCACGAGCAAATTGTAACTTGCGTTTAACCCAACGCAAGTTATACTTCGTGATAACGTTTTGCATAACGGTGTTTTGGTATCTTGTTCGTTCCAATAAGTTTTGTCCAACGCCTATAGGGTTCAAACAACTTAATTCATAGCTGTTTCGATTGAGTTTAGTTTTGTATCGGGTTATGGCACATAGCCATGTGAACGAAATTTGTGCCTACACTGTATTAATTTAAATTATTTTCATGTCTAGCGAAGGTTCAGATTTTTTGGAATGCTTGTAGTAGGCTTGAATAGCCTGGTGTGGAAATAACATGAACATGGGGGGCAGCATCTTAATATGTGCAATAGGCCCAAAAAATTAAAAATGAATGCTTCATGCAGATAGAAAAAAATACAATAAAGTAATCCCCCATTTAATTGAATATTAGAGCTAGTTTGTTACAAACCTAAAAAAAGTAGAAAAGGACTGAGGATGTTTGCATCAACCGAATGCATCACCTTTTTTGGAACAATAAAAGACACAGCAACAAGCGAACAACACAACTTTGCTCTAGGACTGACCACAAATTAGGGGAGTCGTCGATCAATCAATTTTACCACTTATCTTTTTGGAACGAGAACCACTTCACCGGGCTTGACGATGCACACGAGCTTCTCCCGCTTGGCATTTTGGTCGGCCCCAACATTTTTGCCGGCTTGGGGGGAATGCATTCAATGGTGGAAAATGGTTCGCTTTAGGTGGACTTGCCACGGTGTCGTCGGCATAGCTCTCGTCAAACAACTTCTTGCAAATCGCCGTTCTGATATTTGAGGGAATGGGTGAGACCACCTCTTCTGAGTCATCCGAAATAACTAGAGTGTGTGTGGTGAAGTCGCTAATAATGACAACCTCGTCTTCATTGGCTTCGGTGATCAAGTCGTTGCTCCCAAATAAACGCTTGAGTTTGCCTGTAGTAGTATGCAATAGCAAATGGGTCCCTCTGCCACATTAAAAAAAAAAAATTATTACAAACCTATTAAGAAAAAATGCAATAAGCTATACAAATTGAGGATTTTTCTGCATAATATTAAGATTTTTTCGTGGGATAGGAGGACAATAAAACTCACTTTAATGAAACGATTCCATGTCGATTGATTCGCTACAACCTTGTTTTGCTTCTTGTCCCAAAGAACTTTGTAGTCTTGAATGAGTCGGAAGAAGGTTTCATGCCGCTTTTTCAACAATGACTCTTGAGCAACTATATCTTCCCAAGTTCGTGGCCACCAAGCTGACTCGTTCACATCTCCATTCGCCATCAGGAGAGCATGAAAATTACCCTTTACCTTTGAATTCCAGTTCCCCTTCGATTTTTGTTCAATGAGCCGGTCAATGAGAAGCTCATCCATTTCTTCATTCCACCCATTTTGGTAGAAAGCCGCTCTGAATCGGGATATCGGATGCACTCATCCTGTGAAATTACTTCGCAGGGGGCTGAAGATACAGCAAGCTAAACCAGTATATAAGGTGTCGTATTTTTTTGAATGGGTAACAGGTTTGTAAGAACATTCTTATTTAACATACAATCTAGAAAGACTAAACCTAGTAGGAACTTAATGGCATTTAATTCCTTGGTCACCAACCTTAATTTATTCCAACCTACCATCTAAAAGGACGTTTAATTAATTGTGAATACACAAAAGTGTGCATAGGCTCCGACAACATGAATTTTTAATTGCAAATCCTGTATGCGTGGTTTGAGTAGCCTGAAAACCAAATCAACACACTATCCAAACCTGTATAACATACCAACTTCAATCAAGTCTTGATTCACAACACGACAAAAGCCAAAGTTCAACATTCAACAAGCTGATACATTAAAAACCATCTAATCAACCAGCTAATGTGAATTCAAAAGGCATCTAATAAAACCATCATCATCAGTTAAGGACAAATTCATGCAAATTTCAGATTGTACATAGTTTCGATCGCAATGGCAACATTCAAAAGGTTAATAAGCTGTGGACGACGTCTACGGTTTAGCCTATTTATCAAGTAGCCGTTGAATAAACAGACACTTGGCCTCCTCCGGAACGCCCAGGAACATCTCATAAAGGTCGCTACATTTTGCCAGGATCATAGACGCATCTAATTTCTCTTCAATTGAGAGTCCTGGGACCCTACCTACAAGCTCAAACAAATTCTTCCTCATTTCACCCAAACCGTGTTCATACCCGATTACTCCAGCAAGCCAGTCTAATTTCTCTTCAGAGCTACGACATATTTGGCCAACTAGTTCATAAAGCCCTTCTAGACCATCCGAGTGCTTTCGCTTCTGTCCAGATGGGCTTCACATTGGCTGCCGCTTTGTCGTTCTAGCAGACGTTGTTTCCCTCATCCTCAAAGAGCCCTCCCATGCTAACATTACAGTCGTTCTTGTACCAGATTGATCAACCTTCTCCTTACCCCGATTTTCAGAAGCGTTTTCAGTTGTATTCATTTCTTCGTTTATTAAATCGTTGACGGCGTCCATGACATCCTCAGCTGCCTCACCAGTTGCTCTATCCTTCCCAAAGATTTCGACCCAAGTTTTGTATAATGGAAAAGGGACATGTCGTTTCCCTTTGGCATTAGAGCCATTCTGCGAAAAAAAGGAAATTAAAATCCAAACACGAATAACAAATAATCCGTAATGATAACCAAAGAAATGCAACATTTAAGTAGACTTAAACTATCACAGCACTAACAGCATGAACTCCGTATAAGACGACTATACACAACAAATCATTCATTCCTAAAATTCTAGAGGTTGTATTCCCTTTAACTAAACTAACATTTTGAGACATTAGAAAAGTTCAAATTAAGTCACATTTATAGGAGGCAGAAGTTTGTGGCACTCACATCAGACTTATAATTTCATCATGACAATAGGATACACATGCAAATAGTGAAGCAATGCACGAGAATGGGCCCGAAGAACAAAATTAAAATTAACCGACCCCAAAAAATATATAACACATAAAATCAAATATACCGACCTGAACAATGATAGCCCGCTGCTCGTTTGTGCACTCAATTAGTCCACTCGTGTCATTGAACCTAACACCCGTAAGTCCTAGCGCACCAGAATCAATTGTGTAATGCCTCTTCCATCCCACTATTTTTGAATTTATATGGGGTTGTCCCTTTAAATCAGTCCCAGGAAATACCTTTTTCATGGTTGTTTCCAACTTTCCCAAATATCCAACCCGAAACCCGTTATCCGTCTTCCATCCATCGGCTATTAAGTCATTTATGGCATTCACAAGCATCTCCTCTTCTCGAGGGCTCCACACCCTACGGCCCTTTTCTGATTGACATCCCGTTCGACGAGTGGCGCTACTAGCTCTACTCTCCTTAGCCAAAACTGCCAAACATATTAATAAAGAGATAAGGTCTTAGTATTTATATGAAATTAGACCACATAGAGACGAACTAAACATATCCCAAATATCATAAACTACTCGTTTGCACAAACCATGCAACATACTCTCCATAGCCAAAAACAAACACTGAACATCACAAACCCCAAAAAATATAAGAAAAAACAAAAAACTTATAAGAACAATAAATTTAAAACTAATTACCAACAGCTTTACAATAAAGTTCATAACCTAAACATATGTATTCTCAAGAGAATAACATAAAGAAAGTGAAGCAAAGATGTTCAAAATTACGGTAATACATCCGAAAGTTACATAAAAATGAGAAATAGCTATTGACTAAAGCGCCAGTCCGACCACATTGATTGCGCAAGATTGTCACGGCAAGCATTGGACTCTGGTGAAGAGTCGGTGTTATCTACAGTGTCCTCTATTTCTTCATGTTGATCAGGAGGCTGTCTATCTAAGAAGGCTTCTAGTGGATCATTGGACATCTCATTACGAATAAAGTTATGGAGGAGGAAAGAAGCCATTATCAATCGTGTTTGGACCTTGACGGTGTAATAAGTGCAGCTTCGAAATATTCCCCACCGCATTTTCATGACACCAAAAGCACGTTCTATTACGTTCCTGGCCCTAGTATGATGTATACTAAAGTGCTCTTGGGAATTTTGAGGTTGAGATGACGACCTATCCCAATCGTCCAAGTGATACCAGAATCCTCGATAAAGAGTTAAAAACCCCTCACTATTGGCGTACCCGTTATCACACAGATAATACTGACCTGTCACGCCAGAAACACATGTCACACTAGCTAAATTAAAAGGTTATGAGTTAAAGCAACCTATGATCTACTTGAGAGTTTATGATGTACCCTTTGGGACTCACAACCCGTGCGGCCTATGGATAGCGTTCCTTAGTATTCTAGCATCTGCAGCCGAGCCCTCCCAGCTCGGAAGGACATAAGTAAAACGCATGTCGGGATCACAAGCCGCTAGGACGTTTTTGCATATTTGGCCCTTTCTTGTCCTATATCGGCCCTTATCTACTTTCAGAACTCTAACGGGGACGAAAGTACCATCTAGTGCGCCTAGGCAACCCTAGATGTCAAATTTCAGATTCCCAAAATGTTAGGACAAAATACTAGTACAAATTGATTACTTTGTAAAAGATATTTTGTGAATGTGATTATAATCTAATAATGTTCTAGTAAATGAAAGCTTTCCTTGTTCTTACCTTGAACCACTTCCACCTGGCATTTGTGCAATCGTCGGGTATAGGCTTGGGAGTGACCAAAAGTAGGGGATACAATTTCAAAACAGCTTTCAAGACAAGGTGAATATAATGTGAAACTGTTTGACCAGACCTATTCAAGTCAAATTTGACGACACAATTTTTTTATGATGACCTATAGTGTTTAAAAACATTACCACCTGTTCCTCTACCCTAACGTATTTATTATCAACTAGCCCACCTAATTCTCGTAGCAAAAAACAGAGTCTAGCGAAGGTATTCAAGTCAACCCTACAATTTTCAATACGACTTGAATCCCTTAACTTCACCATCCTAGTTAGGTGACTAATTTGGTCGGGTATTTTTCCTATCATACTATATCGCTCAACATATTCCGACCGTTTTCTCTTCCTATTTAATATATTCTCTATTATAGCAAGTAATATTAGCAAAACGAGAATTCTATCCATTAGGATCTCTCGGACCAAAAAAAAGGACAGCAATCTTCTTTCGAACCAACAGCGACATAACTTCAGCAAGAATGGAAGACTTAAAGAGATCTGCATTTTTAACCCGTAATTAGATATAAACCATATATTGGCATCTGGAACGAAACGAACATTCAAAGGGATTATGAAAATTCAAAATGTTTATATACAAACACAAACTTTTACTTGTTTTTTGAAATCTGGTAGTGCACCGGTGAATTCTGATTTAATAGACACTGAACTATACCCAATAAATTCACGCAAATTGGTCGACCACTACCATGAATTCATTTATAAGTTGAACTACATAAATTTTTGGTGGGTTGTATCAAATGGGAGTTGACGTACATGAATAGGCAATTTACCTAAACTCCTTAAACATCAAATTTTAAAATTGAAATTTGGGCTAAAGAACACACAATGAGATTTCAACATGAGAGGAACAAATCAGAGCAACAACTATTCCCGAAACAGCATGAAATGGAAACAGACATTCGATTTCATTATAACTCATATCATATCGACAAACTCGATTTGGTTTTAAACAATAAGAAGTCGAAATTCCATGGCAGAAAAGATAAATCTCCCTTTGAGATATTTCTTCAGCACATCCATGAAAGAAACGAGAAGGGGACTTACTTGTAGTTTTATATTACCTTCTCCTTCGATCCAAGTACAGCAGATTCAGGCCAGGATGGTGACTGGCGAAGCCGCGTGACGGAGATTGAGGTCGGCATCGATAGGGGCTGCATTCGAAAGCGGCTACGAGGGTGTCTTGAACGCGATTTCCTTTTTCTCTTCCACTAGGGTTTCGCAGATGTGAAATGGGGGCTGTAAATTCGTCTAATTTTGATGACGTGGATGCGAGATACGTTGGCCGTATGAGACATCTGCCTAATTTGGGAGGATGCCATATACGGGCTTATCATGGCCAAATACAGGGCCCCTTGTTTAACCTTGTATAAGACATACACGCTACCAAATAAAAGATTATGATGTATAACTCATATTATCCGCCCTAATACGACCTACCAAACGAGTCGTAGGAATAGAATTACATCCTAGTATGTCATATGCTTTCGGTCCCGCCTCGCACTCCATCCACTCGCTTCAAGCTAACCTGAAAGGCTCAATAGTGGGTTGGGGTGAGCTTCCTTCAACTCGTGGAGGATCACAATTCATAAATATTATATACAAAATTAAAAGCATAAAATATAAACAGTCATAACTTGTAACTTGCAACTTGAATATTATATTCAATAAATTAAATATATTCTTGTAACTTGTAATCCATGTACTCACGGAACTTGAATTTGTATATCAAATAAATTTGAATATACACTTGTAACTTGAAAATATAACAGATATACTCACACAATTAATCAAGCATATAATTATCATAAACAGTAAACCCCCACCTGAATTGAGATGCAATTGTCCTACGTACATTTGTAGCATTCTGTAGTCTTGTTTTACTTCCTACTTATGCATGCATGACTCTATCTTGATCTTCAATTAATATATGGGATTTAGAAGTTTGAAATTTAGGGTTTGGCAGAAGATTTAGGAAAATTTGAAAATAGATTTAAAAGAAACAGAAAACTTGAAAGAATGGATTTGCTGCGCAGCAGCAAATAAATAATTTATTCTTCATAAACGGTAAGGGATAAAACATTAAAAATTTAACAGTAGGAAATAAACTTATGTGAAAGTATCATAATAAAATTTCATAATTTTCCAAGAAGTTTAACTATGGGTTTGGAATTTAGGGTTTGGTTGATGTTTTAAGAAATTTTTTTGGAAGAGGTAGAAAACTTGTTGCGCAGCAGCGAATAAATAATTTATTTTTCATAAGCGGTAAAGGATAAAACTTTGGAAATTTTAAAGTACGAAATAAACTTAAGTGAAATAATCATAATAAAATTTCATGATTTTCCAAGAAGTGTAACTATGTGTTTTGAATTTTTAAAACCGAATAAGTTGAAACTGTAAATTCTGCGCAGTAGTAGAAAAACCTTAATATCTCGAAAACTATTGGATGGATCAGTTTAAAATTTTACATAATGATATAAGACACATATATATAATACATATCCAAAAATAAAAAAATTTTAAGAAGTATAAATATAGTTTTTAAATTTTTCAAATCAGAAAACTGAATATTTCAGATCATGTGCTGACGTAATAGAAACATTATATAAAATACAATATAAGATGGATGGATTTGAAACTTCTACATAATATAAATAACATACTAGGAAACAACATATTCAAAAATCATAAGATATTAAAACTTTTAACTATATACTACGAATTTTCTAAATAGAAAAACTGAACATTTAAAATTTGGATCAGTGGAGATAGAAAATTAATATAAAATAAAATACAACTCATATGGGGTTAAAAAATTTACTGTAATTTGAAAATATGTCATGGAATAACATACTGAAAATTTATCGAAAAATAATATGTATTGGTATGAATTGCGAATTTTATAAAGAAGATATCTGAAAATAGAGTGAAAGAGGAAAACGAGGTTGGCGGGTCTCGGAAGGACATCTAGGGCTTATGCACGAAATTTTTAATAAAAATAGATGACTTGGATAGTGATTTTAATTTATGACATGAATCCCCTATTTATAAATTATATTTCTAGGGTTTAGAACTCCTAATTAGACTAGGAAAATATTTTTTTGTTCCCTAAGTAAAAATCATGGGCTAGCTTAAGCTTGACTAATGCATTGGACTAGTACCCAAATTAAATATTTAAAAGTCTAATAACATGAAGGCAAAAACTCTTGTGCACCTTGTGCACAATAGCCTTATTGTGCATCAGTCTGGTTCGCGACCGCGACCAATTGTGACTGAAAAGGGGTTTGGGCGCCGCGCACAATTGTGACTCAAACATACTTTATGAAATTGTCAAACATACTTTATGCAAATATCAAACATACTTTATGAGTAAATCAACCATGCCTATGTTAGGAATTTGTGTCTTGAATCTATTTCACTTTAAATTGTGACTCAAACATACTTTATGAACTTGTCAAACATACTTTATGCAAATATCAAACATACTTTATGAGTAAATCAACCATATCTATGTTAGAAATTTGTGTCTTGAATCTGTTTCACTTTAAAATTGTGACTCAAACATACTTTATGAAATTGACAAACATACTTTATGTAGATATCAAACATACTTTTTATGAAATTGTCAAACATATTTTATGTAAATATCAAACATACTTTATGAGTAAATCAAACATACCTTAAGTGAAGTATGTTAGGATTTTGTGCCTTGAATCTGTTTCACTTTAAAATTTTGACTCAAACATACTTTATGAAATTGTCAAACATACTTTATGTAAATATCAAATATACTTTATGCAAATATCAACAATAATGTACATTTACGCGGCCGAAACACTTGGTCGCGGCCGCGACACTTGATCGTCGCCGTGACACTCAAATAGGTGCACCCAAGACCTACTCATATCAAATATACTTTATGCAAATATCAACAATAATGTACGTTGACGCGGCCGCGACACTTGGTCGCGGTCGAAACACTTGGTCGCGGCCGCGACACTTGATCACGGCTGTGACACTCAAACAGGTGCACCATAGCACTATTGTGCACATGGTGCACCCAAGACCTACTCAACCATGAAATATACTTTTATCCATAACTTAAAATAATTTTAATAGTTTACAAAAAATAAATAATTCTCATTGGACAAAAATTGATATTGAAATATAATAATAACTAAATAATTTACGGAGCGTTACACGGACGAAAAATGAAAGTGTACAAATTCATTTAGCACGGAGGCAATAATATCTTTGACCCATGACTCAAATTCCACGGTAACTGATGCACATGAGATGTCCCCTCAATTAGTTGAGAATTAATTTTCGACATACCCAACCTATCAGGATTTGTACTTAAAACGTTGCACTAAAAAAATGAATGTGTACTAAAAAAGTCTCACTAACAGAAAACACGAGTGATCTAGGTAAGAAGTGGAGAATACTTTGTTTTCCGATTAGAGATAAAATTGGAAAGAGAAATAACATTACTTGATAAAAAAAAAATAATAATAATAATTCGTCCCAAAATCATGCTTAGGATTTTTTTCGCCCAAATCCCTTTATTATTTCTGAAAAATATGATTTTTGGTATATAACATTAGACAATAATACAAAATGTCATCTTCGACAGATCAATTTAAGTCTGTCTTAAATAGTTGGGAACCATACAGTATTCATTTTTTAATTCAGAATTAGTCGTGATTATTTGAACAATTAAAATCGTATTATATCAATGATTTAAGGCATTTTGGAAAGTTTGAATGTTTGCAATCATTTCATATGCATATAATATAAAAAATCTTAATATCAATTTCGCTGATTATTAAGATATCCTTCGTTCCGCTCTAACTTGTCTACTTTTTTTTTTTTTATCGTCTCAACTTAACTTGCCAGTTCATAAATGTCAAAAAAAAAATCAAACATAAAAGTCCCTACTTTTTATTCATATTACAAAAATGACATTACAAAAACCTAAATTAAATTTTCTTAACTAACTAAATTTCCTAAACCTAAATTAACTCAAATTAACAAACATTGCCCCATCCCACACCATAATACCAGCCCAACCCAAATTAACCCGTCCCTCCCCATTCTATTTCTGGATTATTCTCTCATCCTCAGGAACACTCTCTCTTTCTCACTCTACAAACCCTAATTTAGTTTCCAGAACACTCTCTCTTTCTCACTCTTTCATCGCGCCATTTCTTCTAGATCTCATCCAGATCTGGTTGATTCTTGTGAAAATAGTCTTTCTTTCATCCTTCGTGTTGGTGAATCGGA
Source organism: Ajuga chamaepitys (assembly GCA_958295605.1). Taxonomy (NCBI): domain Eukaryota; kingdom Viridiplantae; phylum Streptophyta; class Magnoliopsida; order Lamiales; family Lamiaceae; genus Ajuga; species Ajuga chamaepitys. Next base: position 1,108,102 of record OY282498.1, on the reverse strand, counting down.
GATTTATCCGTTGGGATGGAATACTCTTTCTCGGAATCTGAAGAGGGTTTTGTGTTTGACTCCGACGAGTCTTTTGTTGCTAAATCAGATATGGATGAAGTGGAAGTAGGCATGTCAACGGGGCGGGGCGGGGCGGATTTTTGGATTTTTTGACCTGCCCCGCCCCGCCCCGCGCCCCGCCACGGAGCAAAAATATATGCCCCGCACGGGGCGGGTCTGCCCCGCACGGGGCGGATCTGCCCCGACCCGCCTTTATCTTTTTTTTTTTCTTTTTTTTTTTCTTAAGTAAAAACTATTTTTTTAAATTAAAAACCTTGTTTTTTTTATAATTGAAATTAATAGGGTTTTAATTTTTAGGTTTACATTAGTTTTGTTTTAACATTTTTTATATTTTGTAAAATTAATTATTAGAAAATGGAATTTGATTATTTAAATTTATTCTAATCATAATTTAATGCATTAGGATGGCATATATATAACATATCATATATAAAATTTGATATTATAAATACATATATACACATATTTAATATTTATGTGTGTGTATATATATATATCTATATAATATTACATAATATATATTTAAAATTAAAATAAATTATATATATAAGGGAGGGAGCGGGGCGGGGCGGGGCGGGGCGGGGCGGGGCGGGGCGGGTCAGGGGTCATGACCCGCATCTGACCCGCCCCGTGGACGGGGCGGGGCGGGGCGTGCCCCGTTCTTTATCGGGGCGGATTTTGCCCCGCCACAAGGACCTCGGATCGGAGCGGATCGGGGCGGGACGGATCGATTTTGACATGCCTAAGTGGAAGAGGGTGCTCTCCTAATTGGGATCGAGGTTTCCTCCGTCATTTCCGATTTGTTGTACAGCCCAGAAATGCAAAGTCATTTCTTCGATTGTCTGGCTGTTTGGGTTCCTTTGGTTAAAAGGTTAAGTGAATATGCTTCCTTATTTTGATTTATATGTTGCTTGTTTTTTGAGATCTGTGGATTTGAAGCTTGTTGATTAGCTGATGTTAATGTTGCGTTGCTCGTTGACCGTTGATTGTCCGTTGGTCTATTTCTTGAAAGTCTAATTTGGGCATGATTCTTCGAAATTGTTTGAAAGCCCTAATTTCTGGAAATTTGTCATATGTTTTGGTTGTTCAATTGTTTGCTGCTCTGTTTCTGGAAACCCTAATTTGTGAAATCCCCAAAATTCCCGTCTAGAATAATTAAGGTTTGCATTCCCTTCTGCATGAACGAGTTACTATGACCATTAGCATGATTCTTCAATATTTAATTGAGCTTGTGGTATGAATTTGTTTGAAAGTCCTAATTTCTGGGTTAGTAATTTGATTGATCTGGAATTTGATTCACTACAGGTGGCTTGTTCAAAGTGATGATTTGTTTACTTGTCCCTGATTAAATGTTGCTACCCAATTTGAATTATGCGTGACTCAAATGTGATCATATTTTTGTGTGATTGAACTATGCTATGTGAATGGCGATTCTGTTGAATTGGTAACCTTTCAAAATGATGTGGTTTTGTATGATGATTGAACATGAAGTTGTGCAACATAATCTTTCTTATCAACTCCATACTGAAATTGGGTTGATAAGGTTAAGATTGAAGTAGCTTAAACTAGTCCTTTAGGTCTAGTTTAATGTTGTCATCTTAACCTGGTTGGTATAAGCTTAATCTCAATGATGATAGTTTTCTAAGGGAGAAAAATAAATCAAACACACAATGATGAATTTTATCACTGTCATGTTTTCAAAATGTTTGCAGTTTAAGCAAAATGAACACTTCATATGTGTTTACACTGCAAACAATAAAATAAAATGCATGTTCTTTCTAAAGCTAATTCAAATGTACCATAAATCTGTCAAAATCCCTCCTATGTCATAGTGTTCTGTTCAATTGTTTCCCTTACAAGCTCTTCTTCAACTTCAATAGTTGTAGGTAGTGTGTCTGTCGTTGCTAGTGCTGCCTTCCCTATGTGTGGCAGCTTATAGTTGTTCTCACCCTTCACTTTCATAATGTAGATTAAGAAAAATGTTGTTTAACTTTTCATGTTCAAGTTCTTCAAATGACTGAAGAACATTGGCTACAAAATCATCAACATTGTAGCTTCTTGTTTTTTCTTGCAAGGATTGAATGGCTCTGAAGTAGCCTAAATCCAAAACATTTGTGTCCGATGAATTAGGTGGTTGGCACATTAGCCTAATATCAAAACCATCTTATGTGGCCGCCCTTCTGAAATATGCATCTAAGTTGCTTAAAGGTGGTCTTGTTTTGTCTTGCTAAATAATGATCTGTTTACTTACATTTGCTGGCCACTTTGCCTTGATTGCTGGAATAATCTAATTTTTTGTGCCATGTGATGCAAACAGCAAAAATTGAACATAAAATGTGTTAGTAATGTCATCAAATCAGCCTGATTGTTATTCAAAACAGTAGGTCAACTTCAGGAGACTTACTAACACCATTAACTACATGATGAAGTTTTTCTGATTAAATTTTTCTGATATTTAATGAGTTACCTTCTCCAAAAAATAGCTCTTAAATCACTTATTTGTTTATTGAATCGATTGGTTTAGTAATCATCGTTCCTCTAAATCTGTTTGCACTGTTTCTGATGGCTAGTGCTTGTATTGTGAAAGGGAAAATGCCAATTTTCTAATCAAAGAGCACATCTCCTACCTCTGTGTATTATGGCCTTGCCACAACACACATGAACATGACTTTGGGGATGAACCTCTTACTCTTGCATGCTCTCTACGGGTCATCTTTAGAATCTAGTTCGTATGCCATTTCAGAAGCTCTTTGCATGTAGAACCACTTCTCATCTATGTGAATAACGTTATGCATGCTTTCATAACTGATTTTGTTGTTGTTGGTGTCTTGGTGCAAGAAAGAGAGGCTATATTTCAACTTATGCAGTTTGTTTGAATCTGTTAATGGAGGCTTCATTACATTTGTGTGAGCTTTAATTCTGTCTGTTTTGACCCATCTTCTAACTTGGGATTTGCTAACCTCTAGCTCTTTAGCTAGTCTCCTCATTGTGTCTCTCTTGTTGAAAGGTATAGATTTCATAGCTTCTTCATCCAAAATTTGAACATGAGATGAAGGGGGTCGAGGCCTTACCTCTGGAAAAGAAACGGGTAGCCCCTCTGAAATCTATTTTTTTGTAGCTTGCCATATGAACCGAACTGTCCAAGTCGAAACTCCAAATGATGTTGCGATTTCCTTAGTGACACTATTTTTCAGAACACCATTGGTGTTGTTTAGGAGAAGGCGTTGAGCTATGTAGAGTCGTTCTGATGGAGAGAGACTCTTCCCTTGTTTAATGCCTTTCATTTTGTAACTTAATTTCTGAATCTTTTGACCATTGTTGTTGAAAATGCATTCAATGCATTTTTAGTCATATTTATAGGCTTAGTTATGTTGTACCAACCTTGTAAATTCAGGTTTAAGTGGAAATTTTTTTTTAATGTAATCGACCAAAATTTTGGAGAGAGAAATCTAATGATTTGGCATTTTGGTGGGAAGTTTTCGTACAATTTTTCTAAGGAATTTGAACATATTTGATTTTTTATTCTGTTTGGATTTTACTGTTGAGATTTATCAGTTTTTTGTGTAAATTTCCCATCTGTTTGAATTTATTTTTACTGTTTTGTACATTGAAAATTAGGAAAAGGGAGGGAAATGTGATCACACTAATCCCTCCCTCTCCTAATTAAAGGGCTGAAAAAGCAAAAAGTCAGCAAAAGGTACTTCAACTGCTTTTTTTAACCTCCGTGTCTGGTCAATGTAGGAAAGTTAGGCCGGGACGGAGGGAGTACTTCCTCCGGTTAAAAAGAAAATGTCCCTTTATAGAAGATAAAATTGTTCAAAAAAAGAGTCATTTTAACCAAAAAAAATCACAATTCTTACAATTTTACCCTAAACAACATACTAAGTTTAGTTGACTATATTTCCTTATTCCACAAAACATATCTTAATTAGATGGATTGTGTCGGGATATATTCGTCATTTTCACTCATCCTTTATTTTTCCAAAAAAGTCTAAAACTACAATTTTTTTTACCAAGGTAGTATTAGTTTAACGCATTTAAATCATGTTTAGACATACCTTAAGATAGACAAATTGATTATGTGTAAAGATGTTTACCATGTGTGATTTTATCCTCAAACTTTCTGGAAATCATAGCCATATTCTTGCCGAGATTTTGGTTTACACATAAATTTGTGTCAAATTAAATAGTCAATCAGATATTGCAATGTGTCCAAATCTCAATTTCTTGTCAATCAAGACAAAATTTTGTCAATATGGAAGAGAATTACCAATAATTTGATAGCAAAATCAAATCATATCTTCATATTGAAGGAATGAGGTGTCATCGAATTATGAATGACCAATCAAATCCCGTCATTATGACAAGAGATCTCATCCTACACCTATATAAAGGGTAACATACAAAATATATACCACAAGTCAAGAAGTTGAGAAGAAATTCAAGATGTAAAATTTTCAACCATTCAAGATCGGCGTCAAGGCGAATACAAAGGCATTCTTCGCCGAGAAGATCAAGATATCAGGTCCTCCATCAAATCTTGAAGTCAACTTGAAGCGAAGAATTGAGGCTTTAAATAGAGATTGTATCACACAAATTTTCAATTTCATCAATAAATTAAATTTGTGCAAATTTATTTTGTTACAACGTCACCCACATATGCACTCTAAATAAACGTCATTTCAGTTATGTTTTCTCTCCCATCATACAAATCTGCGGCATAAATAAAACTTCGATTCAAAATCACACAAATTCATATACCAAAATAATTGCTAATGTAAAAACGGATCAGATTAATTAGTGAACATATTCACTAAAATCCATACAAAAAAAATCACTATTTATTCTATAGTTTATTTTCTACTGTACGTGAGATAGAGATATGTCAATCAACCTAAAATGTTCCAATAACATGTAACGAGAATAGCAGTGGCAACTATAAATTGATGCATTTCCGCATTCAAACGTCACATGCCTCGAACTCAATACATCTTCTTGTTCATAACATTGTTTTCCTGTTTCGTCATGGCTCCCATATATACCCTGACCAATAATATCAATCTATTCAAGACTTTGTAGGTGATAAATATCAATTTGCTCAAGACTTTGTAGGCGATGAACTTACGATTGGTTTGTACATATGATTAATCGGCTTATGGTCAGCATAACCGAATTCTCAAGACTGAGCACGTTTTTCATGACGAAGAGGCTGATTATCCTACGTACCTTAAATGTGTTTCATTAGTTAACTTTTATTATTCTAATTAGTCTATATTTATAATAATGGGTGACTACATTCATGCTACAATAAGATTAAATCAGAGGGAGTTGTACATGAACAAACTCTTTGAAGGGCCTCTTTATGCTGTAAAGAATTTTGTAATTGCTGATAACAACATGCGCTATAAAACACTCATGAATAAGTTTGAAATTATATTCATATGTCAGACCCGTTGACTGGAGTTTTTTACGAATATTTTCATTCCTACCTTTATGACTTTGTTCATGTGCATAAAAAAGTGAATTTGGATGAATTGAATGAGTTGGCTAATAGGTAGGTCTGAACGTACTCTATTATTCGTTCGATTATACATAAGATTTTAATTTTAATTTATAGATGATCATTAATTCAAACCAATTTATTACAATGTATTCATTCAATGTAATTTTCCCTTATAAAAACCAGATATTTTGACGATGGTTATATCAATTATGTCACCCCAGTACAAGGATATCAGGGGAGGTGTTACTAGGATGATGGATGTAGCTCTGGAGGATGCGGAGTATGGATTTCATATTATGTTTTTTTAATTTTATAGTAATATTTCTTATATTTGTACCAATTTTTATGTTTGAATTAATTAGAAATAATACGATCGCATACACGTTGTGGGGTGATTTTGTTGATGAAATGATGAGAAAGGTTGAAACTTGAGGAGCGGATCCACCGGTCCTCATACTACAATTATTTAAGGTTAAGTATTATGTGGTATAGTGTATTGTAAACAGTTCTTTTATTCGATTTGATAAATGTTGTGCTTTCCTCTGTATATGGTTTGGATCGTGAGGGTTTTATAAGTTTGAATTGTCCTTGTCTTTTGAACTCCACATGTCTGATTTAGAAGGTAGATTATTAAATAGCTAATTTTATTACCTACATCTCCCTACGTCTATTATTTCTATCGTGCAATGTTTCTTTGGTACATTGTTTTTCTTCTGCGCTAAATGTACAAAGAGTATCTCCACCCCATAGTTTCATTGTGTCTAGCTTATAGTTTTCTATATGAAATCAAGAGATAACAAAACATATAATTATTTGTCGAATAGACATGAGCTAATTGAATATTGTACTATACTAGGTTGAAACAAAACATTGTATTTTGTGTACAAAGAAGTGTTTTGAAATGTATAGATTTTTATATTTGTTCAAATAAAAAATATTTCCATATAAATTGAGTTTTTTCGTAATTAATAACCTTGATATTCTAAATATTTTTATTTATTGTTTAATTACTTTCTTTTATATTGTGCACAAGCAGATATGATATCAAGTGCTTAATTAAAATTAATTAGAATCCATTATATATTTTCATATTTTTAAAACATCTTACAACTGTGCATCTACTGGTTAAAAAAAAGGGGGAGGAGGGGGGGTAAATGTTCAAAATAAATTGAAACCATGTCACCCAGAAATAGTACCTCTTTTCTTGCTTTAAGAGTTCAAGTTTGTTTGTTTGTCATTAAAATGAATTCTTATTCTTAAAGATGTTATACCGAAAAATCATATCCTACTTTAATAAATTTATACAAATCAATCATTATATTTAAATTAAAATTCAATTAAACACATCATAACATATATAATTTGGTAGACAATGCAAAAAATTAAGAGGGTGTTTGCAAAGCTTATTTCAAACATTTTATAAGGTCCAACACAGTTGTTTAAAGAGATTATAAGATGTATTTCTTAAGAGATTATAAGTTAATAAAGTGTTTGGATAAAAAAAACTTATAAACTTGCAATTGAATAAAGTGACTTAGCTATGAAGTGTGTGTATTGTGTGAAATATGTGTAGTGTGTGAAAAGTATGAAGTGTGTGAAATGTGTGTAGTGTGTGAAGTGTGTGAAATGTGTGTAATGTGTGAAGTATGTGAAATGTGTGTAGTGTGTGTAGTATGTGAAATGTGTGAAGTGTGCTTATGTGTGTAGTGTATGAAATGTGTGTAGTGTGTGAAATATGTGTAGTGTGTTAAATGTATGTAGTATGTGCATAGTGTGTGAAATGTGTGCAGTGTGTGTATAGTGTGTGAAATGTGTATAGTGTATGAAATATGTGTAGTGTTTGTATTATGTGTGAAATGCATGCAGTGCATGTATAGTGTGTGAATGTGTATAGTGTGTATTTAGTGTGTGAAATGTGTATAGTGCGTATTTAGTATGTGAAATGTGTGTCGTGTGTGCATAGTGTGTGAAATGTAGTGTGTTAATTGAGTGTAATATGTGTGAAGTGGTGTATTGTGTGTATAGTGTGTGCAATGTATTAAATGTGTGTAGTGAGTGAAATGTGTGTATAGTGTGGGAAATGTGCAGTGCGTGTGTGTAAAAGTATGTGAAGTGTATGTAGTTTGTGAAGTGTGTGTATGTGTGTAGTGTATGTATAGTGTGTGAAATGTGCGTAGTGCGTGAAATGTGTGTATTGTGTGAAATGTGTGTTGTGTGTATAGTGTGTGGAAGTGTGTGAACTGTGTGTATTGTGTAAACTGTGTGAAATATGTGAGAAGTATGTGTGTAGTGTGTGTATTGTGTGTAAAATATGTGTATTGTGTGTGAAATGGGTGTAGTGTTTGTCTAGTGTGATATGTGTGTAGTGTGTGTATATTGTGTGAAAGTGTGTGAAGTGTGTGTATTGTATGTGAAATGTGTGTATTGTGTGTATAGTGTGTGAAATATGTGTAGTGTGTGAAATGTGCATGAAATGTGTGTAGTGTGTGAAATGTGCGTGAAATGTGTGTAGTGTGTTAAATGTGTATATAGTGTGTGCAGTGTGTGTAGTGTATGAAATATGTGTAGTGCGTGAAAGTGTGTGTAGTGTGTGTACAGTGCATAGTGTGCGTATAGTGTTTAAAATCTGTGTAGTGTGTTTACAGTCTGTGAAATGTGTGTAGTGTATGTATTGTGTGTGAAATTTATGTAGTGTGTGAAATGTGTGTATGTTTGTGTAGTGTGTGTATAGTTTGTGAAATGTGTGTAGTATGTATGTAGTGTGTGTATAATGTGTGAAAGTGCGTGAAGTGTGTGTAATGTGTTAAATATGTGATGTGTGTAGTGTATGAAATGTGTGAAACATGTGTGAAGTGTGTGTATATGTGTGTATTATGTGTAGTGTGTCTAGTGTGTGTAGTGTGTGAAATATGTGTAGCGTGTGTATAGTGTATGAAATGTGTGTAATGTGTATATAGTGAGTGAAATATGGGTAGTGTGTGAAATGTGTGTAGTGTGTGTATAGTGTGTAAAATGTGTGTACTGTGTCTGTAGTGTGTGAAATGTGTGTAGTGTGTAAAATGTGTATCGTATGTATGGTGTATGAAATGTACGTAGTGTGTGAAATTTGTGTAGTGTGTGAAATGTGTGTAGTGTGTGAAATGGGTATAGTGTGTGAAATGTGTGTAGTGTGTGAAATTTGTGTAGTTTGTGAAATGTGTGTATGTTTGTGTAGTGTGTGTATTGTGTGTGTGTGTGAAGTGTGTAATATGTGTGTAGTGTGTGAAGTGTGTGTATGTGTGTATAGTGTGTGAAATATGTGTAGTACGTGACATGTGTGTAATAAGTGTATAGTGTGTGAAGTGTGTTTAGTGTGTGTATAGTGTGTGCAGTGTGTGTATTGTGTATTAAATACATGTAGTGTGTGTATTGTGTGTGAAATGTGTGAAATATATAGTGTGTGGCATGTGTGTAGTGTGTTAATTGAGTGAAATGTGTGTGAAGTATATGTATGTGTGTGTAGCGGGTGTGATGTATGTGCATGTATGTGTATTGTGTGAAATATGTGTAGTGCATGAAATGTGTGTTGTGTGTGTATAGTGTATGAAAGTGTGTGTATAGTGCATGAAATGTGTGTTGTGTGTGTATAGTGTATGAAATGTGTGTAGTGTGCGTATTGTGTGTGAAATGTGTGTAGTGTGTGTATTGTGCGTGAAATGTGTGTAGTGTGTGAAGTATGTGTAGTGTGTTAATTGAGTGAAATGTGTGTGAAGTGTGTGTATATGTGTGTAGCATGTGTGTAGTGTGAGAAATGTGTGTAGTATGCGAAAGTTTGTGAAGTGTGTAGTGTGTGAAAGTGTGAGAAGTGTGTAGTGTGTGCAATGTATGAAATGCGTGTAGTGTGTGAAAGTGTATGAAGTGTGTGTAGTGTGTGAAGTGTGTGAAATGTGTGAAATAGGAAGTGTGTGTGAGATACATGAAGTGTGTATAGTGTGTATAAAATGTGTGTATGAAATGTGTATGTTATTGTAGTGTGTGTATAATGTATGTAATGTGTGCAGTACATGTACAATGTGTGAAATGTGTGTGTTTGTATAATATGTGAGTGTATGAAGTGTGTGTAATGTATGAGATGTGTGTAGTGTGTAATGTGTAGTGTATGAAATGTCTAAAATATGTGTAAAGTGTGTGCATGTGTATGAAATATGTGTAGTATGTGAAATGTGTGTAATATGTGCATAGTGTGTGAAATATGTGTAGTATGTGCATAGTGTGTGAAATATGTGTAGTATGTGCATAGTGTGTGAAATATGTGTATTGTGTGAAATGTGTGTAGTATGTGCGTAGTGTGTGAAATGTGTGTAGTATGTGCATAGTGTGTGAAATAAGTGTATTGTGTGCATAGTGTGTGAAATATGTGTAGTATGTGAAATGTGTGTAGTATGTGTATAGTGTGCATAGTGTGTGAAATGTGTGTAGTATGTGCATAGTGTGTGAAATATGTGTACTGTGTGCATGGTGTGTGAAATATGTGTATTATGTGCATAGTGTGTGAAATATGTGTATATGTGCATTGTGTGTGAAATATGTGTAGTGTGTGAAATGTGTGTAGTATGTGCATAGTGTGTGAAATATGTGTACTGTGTGCATAGTGTGTGAAATATGTGTACTGTGTGCATAGTGTGTGAAATATGTGTAGTGTGTGAAATGTGTGTAGTATGTGCATAGTGTGTGAAATATGTGTACTGCGTGCATGGTGTGTGAAATATGTGTACTGTGTGCATAGTGTGTGAAATATGTGTATATGTGCATAGTGTGTGAAATATGTGTAGTGTGTGCATAGTGTGTGAAATATGTGTAGTGTGTGCATAGTGTGTGAAATATGTGTAGTGTGTGCACAGTGTGTGAAATATGTGTAGTGTGTGAAATATGTGTAGTATGTGCATAGTGTGTGAAATATGTGTAGTGTGTGCATAGTGTGTGAAATATGTGTAGTGTGTGCATAGTGTGTGAAATATGTGTAGTATGTGCATAGTGTGTGAAATATGTGTACTGTGTGCATAGTGTGTGAAATATGTGTAGTATGTGAAATGTGTGTAGTATGTGCATAGTGTGTGAAATATGTGTAGTGTGTGCATAGTGTGTGAAATATGTGTAGTGTGTGCACAGTGTGTGAAATATGTGTAGTATGTGCATAGTGTGTGAAATATGTGTAGTGTGTGCATAGTGTGTGAAATATGTGTAGTGTGTGCATAGTGTGTGAAATATGTGTAGTATGTGCATAGTGTGTGAAATATGTGTAGTGTGTGCATAGTGTGTGAAATATGTGTAGTGTGTGCACAGTGTGTGAAATATGTGTAGTATGTGCATAGTGTGTGAAATATGTGTAGTGTGTGCATAGTGTGTGAAATATGTGTAGTGTGTGCACAGTGTGTGAAATATGTGTAGTGTGTGAAATATGTGTAGTGTGTGAAATATGTGTAGTGTGTGCACAGTGTGTGAAATATGTGTAGTATGTGCATAGTGTGCGAAATATGTGTACTGTGTGCATAGTGTGTGAAATATGTGTAGTGTGTGAAATGTGTGTAGTATGTGCATAGTGTGTGAAATATGTGTACTGTGTGCATAGTGTGTGAAATATGTGTAGTATGTGAAATGTGTGTAGTATGTGCATAGTGTGTGAAATATGTGTACTGTGTGCATAGTGTGTGAAATATGTGTACTCTGTGCATAGTGTGTGAAATATGTGTTCTGTGTGCATAGTGTGTGAAATATGTGTAGTGTGTGAAATGTGTGTAGTATGTGCATAGTGTGTGAAATATGTGTACTGTGTGCATAGTGTGTGAAATATGTGTAGTGTGTGCATAGTGTGTGAAATATGTGTAGTGTGTGAAATGTGTGTAGTATGTGCATAGTGTGTGAAATATGTGTACTGTGTGCATAGTGTGTGAAATATGTGTTCTGTGTGCATAGTGTGTGAAATATGTGTAGTGTGTGAAATGTGTGTAGTATGTGCATAGTGTGTGAAATATGTGTACCGTGTGCATAGTGTGCGAAATATGTGTAGTGTGTGCATAGTGTGTGAAATATGTGTAGTGTGTGAAATGTGTGTAGTATGTGCATAGTGTGTGAAATATGTGTACTGTGTGCATAGTGTGTGAAATATGTGTAGTATGTGAAATGTGTGTAGTATGTGCATAGTGTGTGAAACATGTGTAGTATGTGCATAGTGTGTGAAATATGTGTACTGTGTGCATAGTGTGTGAAATATGTGTAGTGTGTGAAATGTGTGTAGTGTGTGTATAGTATGTGAAATTTGTGTAATGTATGAAATGTGTGTATGTTTGTGTAGTGTATGTGTATGTGTGAAGCGTGTGTGGTGTGTGATATGTGTGTAGTGTGTGAAGTGTGTGTAAAATATGTGTAGTGTGAGACGTGTGAAGTGTGTATCAAGTGTGTGTATAATGTATGAAATATGTGTAGTGCATGAAATGTGTGTAGTGTGTGTGAAAGTGTGTGAAGTGTGTTTAGTGTGTGTATTGTGTGTGAAATGTGTGTAATGTGTGTATAGTGTGTAAAATGTGTGTAGTGTGTTAATTGAGTGAAATGTGTGTGTAGAGTGTGTGTAGTGTGTGCAGTGTGTGCGTGTATATAGTGAGAAATGTGAAGTGCATGAAATGTATGTAGTGTGTGAAAGTGTGTGTGTGTAGTGCATGTATAGTGTGTGAGAGTGTGTTCAGTGTGTGTTTGTATATGAAATGTGTGTAGTATGTTTATTGTGTATGAAAGGTGCGTAGTGTGCGTATAGTGTGTGAAGTGGGTAGTGTGTTAATTGAGTGAAATGTGTATGTGTGCGTAGTGTGTGTGTAGTTTGTGTATTGTGTGGGTAGTGTATAAAATGTGCATGAAATGTGTGTAGTGTGAAATGTGTAGTGCGTGTATAGTGTGTGAAAGTGTGTGAAGTATGTTTAGTTTGTGAAGTGTGTAGTGTGTAATAATGTGTGAGTGTGATATGTGTGAAATGTGTTGCAAGTGTGTGTTTGGTGTGTGAAATGCATAATATGTGTGTGACGTGTGTGTTGGGTGGTGTTTGCTGAGGTGAAAAATAGGTGATGTTTGTTCGACTACAATTTAAATGTATTCGTAGAACATGATAGTGTTGTTCCTTAGTATAACAATGGCAGAACAAACGTTCTCTAAAAAATCACAAAACAAGCGGACAGCATCACAATTCACAATCAAGGAGTTATTCTCTGAGGGTCACGGGGGAACAGCGATGTCTTGCGGATGTTGTTCAGCGCACAGAAAAGCATCACTACTCTCTCCAACCCCACTCCAAATCCTCCGTGAGGTGGCGCACCGTACCTTGGAGTACACACCACATCAGATACACAAATATGGTAGAAAGCCCAAGATCATTTAGTATGTTTATTTAAGACTGGATGAGGTGAAAAAGTAGATTTGACCTTCCCCAATATATTGAAGAGAACCTTAAACAAACACACCTGATATCAATGATATTTTACATTCATACGCACAATTTATAATCTCAAACTGTCTTCAGATGAATATCAAGTGTTCTATTTTCATTGGCATTAACTGTAAAACTAGAGATGTTAGCTAAAGTGACAAACAGAAGCTTACCTGAAAGAATCAGTGTATGTTGATATTGTCCCAACATCAATTCCACAAGCTTGTGCACGCTCTTTCAAGAAGTCAGCCACGTGGACACGCTGAGCACCTGATATTATTTCCTCACCTAACAAACAAATCAAGAAAGATTTTCAGGAATCAGATCCAATTACGGGGGTGTTTGCAAATGCTTAAATTAAGTAATTTTAGGCTTTTAGCTTCAAATAAGCTGAAAAGAGTGTGCAAATGTCAACTTCTGCTTAAATTTAAGTTGATTTAAGCTAAAAGTTGCAAGCTAAAAATTATTATTTTCCCGAATCACTTATTTTAATCACATCACCAAAAGTAGAAGCAATTGCAAGCACCCCTACATCAATGAAAACTTTTAATATGAGTATCAAAGATATAAACATAGTTTTGCACTTACCGCGGATGAAAACATCAAACGAATTGCTGTACTTTGGATCATCATGGCACGGCATCGTATAGAATGGTCGAACAGCTAGAGGATAGCGATGAAGTATGTAGAACTCAGTGCCATACCTAAACCAGAATTCCCATTTAATTTTGTACCAACGTGCTAAAACTCAAACACTAATACAGCAAAACATAAACCACCATAAAAGTAGGTGTAATAAATTGGAAAGGAACAGTAAGTAAAAGTCATACTTCTCCAGTACAAGCTGGCCAAGCTTTCTCTCTGATTCTGTGTTGAGATCTCCAAGCGGATCAATTTCAACGCCAGCTTCCTACAGAAGCAGAAGAAGGTGAAAAAGATAAAGGGCAAAGCGCAAATCATAAACAAGTCATGCATTAGAATTCACTTCCAATCACAAAACTATGTGAATTTCATGCACATTGAGCATCTCCCCAAATTAGGTAATTATACATGAAGAATCTAATGCAGACACAACGGGTATAATACCGTTAAAGTAAATTTATGCCAATTTGCTTACATCCTCAGCTCTTATATCCAATAAGTTTATTATGAAGATTCATTTGTGCGTTAATGCACTAATGTAACATTTCCGTTTAATCTAGTGACAACAAAACATTACTTGGTCAGTAATATTCCGTTTAATGCACTAATGTAACATTTCCTTTTACTCTACACATTCGTAGAAAAATGGAGGCTATGACCTCTAATATTTGCCCTCCAGGGGTCCACTTAAGTGTATAACATTGCTCTTATACTGCAAAATTTCAGAATCTATCATGATATAACAAAGTAATAAGATTTACCAATGTACGAGTTACCAATGTACGGATACAAAACCATCTTCTTTAGTAACTTCAGATTGACTTGATCTTTTAATGTTCTCACATCAAACCAAAGTAAAGTTGGGACATTTCTTTAGAGATGTTCAACATTCATATTATCCTCATACCTTCAGCATTTGAACCCCCTCTTCAAAGGTTAGCCGTAAGGTCTTCCGCAAATACTGCAAATCCATGTACAATAATGAGTGTCTAGACAAAATGTTTAAACGAGCATATACTAGGAGGGTAATGGCTAAGGTTATGAGCTCTTCAAAACATCTTAATAAGATGTTTGATGGCTTATAAGCTCTTGAAATGTGTGTAGCAAAGTAGACGATAAACAAAACTTTTAAGATGTCAAAATAAGCTTTTAGAGCTTATAAGATCCAAAAAAAGTAAGAGTTCTTCATCTTATTTTTTTACATACTACACAAATACACACTACAAACATTTCACACACACTACACATGTTTCATACACTTCTTTTACACGCACTACACACGTTTCACACACCACCCGCACAATTTACACACCACACACAAGACACACACTTCCCACACCAACCAAAATGTGAGTTTGAAGTGGCTTTCAAATGAGCCCCAAATCCATAGCTAAACCAGTCAATTCAATTGAGCTCTTCTATTTAAATTTATTAACTTATAAACTCTTGAGAAATTACATTTTACAAACTCTTGAAACAACTTATAAGATGTCGGGGCTCATAAGACGTTTAAATAAGCATGGCCAAACACCCTCGAAGTCTAGCCAAACCATGGTTCTGCCACGAGAGTAATACATACCTTCAACTTCAGGTCATTAAAACTAAGGGGGTATTTGCAAACAATAGTGATTCTAGAAAAGTGATTTAAATTGACTTTGTGGTAAAATTAGAAGTTGGTAGTGTTTGGGAAAAAAGTGATTTTAAAAAAATAAAAAAGAACAAATAAAATAACCAATAGTTCCATTTATTTGGGGGGGGGGGAAGCCAAAAGCAAACAAAATCTAGAGTTTTGGGAATTCTCAAAAGCAATTTTGGGAAGTAATTTGAGTGGCCAAATATGAGATGGCAAACACCCTTCAAATTAAAAGTGCTTCTAAAGAGTGATTTTAGTGTTCAATTGGGTTTGCTACGTATGATATACCAGTAACAAAACAGCACAAATTTACAGCAGGCCAACCTTCAGCTTCTCAAAAGGGTATTGCCTATTAATGGCTTCAAGCTCCTTCGAACATTTCTCGTTCAGACCGTCAAACATTTCCACAAATAAGCGGTCAACGATGTCCATCACCTGCACGAAAATTTCAGTCGACGACTACAAGACACAATCTAGAAGTATATCACATCAACACTCCATAGATGATATATACCTCTGAATAGTGCTCCTTAATCTCCATTTCAACGTCAAGGCCAGTGAATTCACACAAATGTCTGTGAGTGAAAGAGTCCTCTGCCCGGAAAACTGGACCAATCTCAAATACACGGCCAAAATCGCCACAAATCGCCATCTGTTTATGAAGCTGAGGTGACTGAGCCAAACAAGCCGGAGTTCCTTTGTAGTCTAATCTAAAGACGGCTGAACCACCTTCACTAGAACCCGCTATCAACTTTGGTGTGTGGATCCCGACGAAACCTTCAGCTAATAAAAATTGCCGAAATATCTGCAAGAAAATGTAATAGCATCACGGACCAGTGCTCAAGATTTCGTAATGTTAATTTCACAGCAAATTAAACAATCCCTGATTGGTGTTAACCAAAAGAAAACCACTCTACAACCATATTAGCATTAAGTTATCGGTAAAGGGGGAAGAGAGACAGAAAACACACACACACGCAAAATGACAACCATAAAACAAACCAGATTGAACAACTATTTATGACAATCTACTAAAATAGGTTCAAAAGTGTACTTCACCAAACAAAAGATATAAATATCAACTCAGAGATTGCATAACAGGCATGCCAAAGAAACAAAAAGCATATTCCATACAGCTTTGTCTGCAGCCTGATCCCGAGTAAACTGGAAATTGTGCAAAAAATAAAAACAATATACTAACATTCTCAACTTGACACTGAACGCGAAATATTGCTTGATTAGCAGGGGTACGCATGTCAAGGACTCTGAAGTTCAATCGAGTATCCTGATTTACACGAACAAGTTTCTCACCTGCCTGCAGTCAGAACGCAATCATCAGTACAAAATTATCCAGCAAAATGGTGAAAAGCATTTTGTTATGTATGTCTAGTCAAATTATAAGTGAACATAGAATACCTGCAAAGACTTCTCTATTTCAAGCTCACTTCTAGCAGCATCTTCAATATTGATAGGCAGAACAGGAAGAGCCATGTTAACAATGTAGAGTCTCCTCACTTGAATTTCCACCTTAGAGAATTAAAACAATACAACTGAATATCTATCAGATGATGACAGAAGAATAAAAACCCTAGCACGATTATATACAATAAATTATATAAAAAAGACGTACAAAAACATGAGATAGGAGAAATCAAGGCAATATAATACTCATAGGAATAACTTATAAATCCAGTAACAGAATTTAAATGAATTAATTGACTTAAACTGTGATTCTCTTTCGATTCTACTCCATTCTCATCAAACAACACATTTATAAAACACTAACAATAGGAAGCCTATTCGATAATCCAATTAGAAGGTCTAAATAGCCAAATCATATAGAAACAAAAGTTAACATCCAACAATAGCATCAAATTGTGCCTCTGTCCCTAAACGAGGAATGAATCAATCTACGATTTTGTTCCAAGTGGGGCAAATTTTGCTCAACTACAATATAAAGAGTGGGTACAGAATTTTACAGTCAGGGTGAGCGAACTTAGAGGGTGTTTCGCTAAGCTTATAAGCTCCTCAAAAGATCTTATAAAATGTTTAAGAGCTTATAAGCTCTTCAAATGAGTTTGGCAAAATAAGATGTTAAACAACTTATACGATGTAAAAATAGCTCTTAGAGATTATAAGCTCCAAAACAAATAAGCTCATCTAGTCCATCTTAACTTTTAAGATCTTAATCATTACACACAAATTTCACACACTTCACAATAATACACAATGACACAAACTTCACACAACACACAACACACACTACACACTACACACTACACACAATACACTTCAGACACTACACACGTTTCACTCACAATAAACACACTACACACACACTACACACACAATACACACAATACACACTTCACACACATCACACTTTTCACCCATCACACTCAATACACGCACTTCCTACACTAGTGAAAATGTGTGTTTGATAGTAGTTTTCAAATTAGTCCCCCAAATTCATGTTAAATCATCTCATTCACTTGCAAGCTTATAAGTTATTTTATCCAAACACTTTACTTTATTAACTTATAAGCTCTATAAAGTTACATCTTATAAGCTCTTGAAACAACTTAAGACGTTGGAGATGTTTAAAATAAGCTTAGCCAAACACCCTCTAAATTAACTTGTTGTTTATACCATTCATACAATTTTAATTTCAGCTAATATACACTTAACAGTATTAAACAACCTGCAAATTATGTCAACTGTCGAAGCAAGATATCTGCAATGTCCCAAAACCCAAAACCCTAATTTTCATGATCAGAAATACCAAGACACACAACTGTTTCAGCGAATACAGAATCAACAGTATTGAACAACCTGCAAATTACATCAACTGTCGAATCAAGATATCTGCAATGTCCAAAACCCTAAACCCTAATTTTCAAAATCAGAAATACCAACACACACACAAACCGGTTTCAGAGAATATACAATCAACAGTATTAAACAACAACCTGCAAATTACATTAACCGTCCAAGCAAGATATTCGCAATGTCCCAAAAACCCTAAACCCTAATATTCATGATCAGAATTACTCACACACACACACACAAACCTGTTTCAGCGAATATACAATCGCCAGTATTAAACAACCTGCAAATCATTAAATGTGGAAAGCAAGATATCGCAATGTCCCAGAACCCTAAACCCTAATTATCAAAATTAGAAATACCAACGCACACAAACCTGTTGAGTGGCGCCAGTGATGGATTGATTCGGCACCGACACTACCCCCTCAACGTCAATTATACTCTCCCGGCTCAAACTATTAGCAAACTTCACCATCTGCGGGCTCACCAAATCCGGAGCCACGGTCAACACGCACTGCACCGTAAACCCCCGCTCCCTCACCACCACAAACGCCATCTTCTTCCCCACAGCGCGGATCGCCTGCGCACGCCCACGTATCAGCACCATTTCGTCCTTTAACTCGTTACTCAAATCCTTAACCTCCGTCCACTGTCTCCCCGATATCTCCCTCGATTGCAGGTCCTTCAACGGGATTTCGCCGTAATTGGCCGCCAGTGGATCGTTGGCATCCATGGTAACGGATGCAATTGCGGCTGCAGCAGAGGCGGCGGCGGCTTCTTGGCGCTTCCGCTGGCGCTCGAGCTTGGCGAGGTCTTTTTTAGAGAGTTTCTTCTCGGCGCTGTCTTCGGCGCCGGGCGTGTTCTGCGGCGGTTCTTCGGATGACATCGTGAGAGAGGTCCACTGGTCGGATTTGAGGAAAGGGTTAAGCAAAGAAGAGGAAGAAGTGGATTTGTTACCACTGGTCGGATTTGAGGAAAGGGTTAAGCGAAGAAGAGGAAGAATTGTTGGCGGCCGAGGTTTCCCTTGTTTTGGTTTAGGGCCGCTTTCTTGTAGGGGAAAGAGTCCGCTAGTGCAACTTTAAGGTTTTGGCTGCCGTGTCAAAATAAGAACTAGTAAATCAATATGAGGATGTAGAATCAGTTGGTATGGAATTTGTAAGGTGGCGTTTGCAAACAAAACTGATTGTAAAAAAGTGATTAAAATTAATTGTTGTAGTAAAATAAAAATTTGATAGTGTTTGGAAAAAAAATGATTTTAAGAATTGATTCACAGAAGGTGCTCTCTCACTGATTCTCAAAAGCAGCTTAAAAGTGCTTCACATAATTGATTCTGTAAAAGTAACATGAGTTTGCAAACAAAACTGATTGTGAAAAGTGATTTTGAAAATTGATTTTGGGGGTGTTGTTGAGTTTGCAAACACCCCCTAATCAGTTTGTTACGGTATACAAAAAGCGAAGTGATCGAAAAATATACAAAAATATGTAAATATAAGGATTATTAATTACAAATAATATCGTATTAATGATGTAAACAAAAGAATATTTAAATAAATGTAAAATAATATATATTTATACATTTCTAAACACATCTTTGTACTAACCTTCAGTGTTCTGTTACGACTTTTATTTTATCATTACAAATAAATATCTTCAATCATCGGCAATTCGTGACTCGTGAAACTGCAATGTATAATTAATTATGACTGAATACGGATTTTTTTAGGAATAATCCATCATGAGATAAAAAAAATTCCTTAACTTTTATTAATTGTTATGGCCAAATTATGTTAAAATTGTAAGAAAATATATATGTCACGCTCATAAAATTTTGGCATATAAAGAAAAGGAATATAAAAAAAGGCGAACATATCTTACTTAAAATAGGAGTATATTAAAAAAATTACTCCACCATACAAAAAAAAATTAAGTAAATATTTCTTTTATCAAATAAATAATTGTTGTTTTTCTGACTTAAATCGTTGTTCGAAATTAAATAAAACATATTAGGATTTTTTTAACAATACTACAAAAACTTAAATTATATCTCTAGAAACAAATGTGTTGCTATAGTTTTTTAATATATGAAATTCATTACAATTATAAGCATTCCTATCATAAAACAGGTCACAACTCATCAAGTTTAGATTACCGATCTTTGATACGTGTTCAATCATATTCCCACATTTTATCGAGTGACCCAAAACCTCAACATTTCAGCTAATATACAGCTACGATGTCATCGCCGCCATGGAAAATGTGCGGCCAACTCCCGCTTCAACTATGGGCACCGTCACCATAGTAGAAATGCGACGATTTTGTCCAAAATTTCTAAGACGTCTCAAACGTTGCAACCAAAAAATGTGGACATCTTATCTAGATTTTGAGCCATACACTCAATTCTCAAAATATGTTCATCATTACAAATAAAGACAAGTGTTGTATAAATATTTTAAATTTTAAACTATTTTAGAATTATTTTCTTTTATACATTAAAATTAGGGTTAATTACCAAAAAGATCACGACCTTTGGTCCAATTTTCAATTGTAACATAACCTTTAAAACTTAGCAATGTTAGTCACCAACTTTGATGTTTTTTCAATTACAACATCGGCCGAACTTTTGAACTTCTAATTGTGTTACTACCACTACCATTAGATAAGTCGTAACGAACCGTCCTCCATCTGCAACTTATTTTATCATTCATTACTATAATTGTAGTGAATTGGTGATTGAAGTTATTATATTACGTCTCTCACTCTCAATTAACGGCTGTGGAAGTGACTAATTTTAAAATTATAAATGCATACAATGCATTTTTTAAATTTTACTACTTTAATGCAATAAATACAAATTTAATAACAAATACATCTCCAAAATATACTCATTAACCTGGTAAATGAAAAGTCATCATAGATTAAGGGTAACACCTAAGCCCTCTTCCCATTTCTGAACCGCAACCCAGGTCGCGATTATCGAACCGGCGCCAACGAAGATCAGAAAATTTTCAGTCCTCAACTTATTCCACCGTGCCACCCCGATGAAGGATCCCCGCCTTGTCGCGGCGCCATATTTATTTCAAATGCACAACCAGAAACTGTTGACCCCAACGTACATCGATCAATTCCAGCATGATTGGTGCTAACTCCGCTGACCTTTGTCGCGACCTCAATTACTCAACCCCCTCTTATAGGTGATATTCTCTTAAATATTTTTTTTTATTGAACAACCTATATGATTGTCCTCTAATAGATATATAATCTAAAGTATTATTTCTCTAAATGTAGAAAATTAGTTAAATAGAAACCTCCATCTATGCTAATAGTATGCGTCGGACAAAGTCGGTCATGAACTCGACACCATCGATCATGGTTGACAATGTCTTAAATCGCCAACGATACTGTAAATTTCGAAAATGTTCGCCTGATTAGACCACAAATAGGCAAACGCGGAGGTAATCGTCTCCAATTTATGAAACCTTACTATTCTGATATAATTGATTATTCTTAGTGAAATAAATAATTAACCCTAAAGATAGATATAGATTCTTATAAATATATGCAGAACTTACTTAATTTATGTTATTACTATATTCACATGCAAGTAATTGGATAATTTATGTTGATTGATTGTCATATGAATCTTTTTTCCATATTTTTAGAAGTTATTACCAAGCAATGAGCTTTCGAATCCGTTATATTAATATGCAAGTGATTGGATAATTTATGTTGCTTGGTTGTTATATACTATTTTTTCCATATTTTTCCCTATTTTATATTGCAGATGTCATTCGAAAGATTCATTACTGTATGCAAGTGATTGAATAATATATGTTGATTGGATGATTTTATGTTGATTGCTTGCATATTTGATTCAAAATTCAAATGATTCATTACCATATGATAATTGGTTGGACCAAAAATAAACTAATTATTTCTAGAAATGGGGTTGGAATTTGGGCGGAAAAAATTTAAGGTTTCCATACTGAGATGGTTTTGTTTTTATATACAAGAAGATTTGGAACTGTTATTTTTGTTTAAGTATATACGTATATATAGTTAGCCTTTGGAGTATTTTGATAGGAATTGGAGATTTGAGATCTTCCTATTATACTGGAACTTGGATTTCTTTGGGGCCCAGTCATGGGCCCGGTTGCAAATTAATGCATTAGGCTTGAGTCTTGGGATCAAAATTTTGGGCTTAGTAATGTAATAAAATATGAATGCGATGAACTAAAATATGATATGGTTTTCCTACAAAACATTGAGTCTAAAATAAATATATGATAGATAAAATGACTTGAAAATAATTAAATAATGATTCTCAATATAATTGGGCATGAAAATACTTGACGAGCCAACTAACGACTTATCTTGGACTTGAAATTTTAAATAAAAAATAATTGACGATGATGTCGCTACATGTGTTTGGTCCTAATGAGACTTTTCGCCTTAAGCTAAATCTATATAAAATACGACTTATTGACATTTAATTGGACTTAAAATAATTAATGAGGTTATTGTGACTTTAAATTGCGCCAAAGGCCAAATCTTGGATTTATATACATACTTGGCCCAAATTAATCAATTAAACCCAACTAAAAATCAAACTTAAATAATATTATAATACTAAATTAGTGAGCGTTACAGTATAGATCCATACAAGCACCAAACAAAGACACATGGTCATCCAATCATAGAAGAAACTATACCCATAGAAATTGTAGAAAAAATGATGGCAAACTGAAATAACAATAAACCGAGACCTGTGACAAACACATTATCCTTAAAATAGATTCGTCCGCTCTCATGTGCTAAGAGACTCGTGGACGTCCGTTTCCAGGATACAACGGTAAGCAAAGCATAAACTCTAGCACTGAGTTTAAACTATCTGGCGAACTGACTCAGTGTCAGATTTGTATCACGAACTATACTGGAGGGCCAAAGAGGAAGCAACTAAAAATGAAGAAGAGATGATAATAGAATGTTGGATTATATTAAGTTGTATCAATTTCAAGTCATTCAAAATGAACTAAAAGAGCCACCTTTTATAGGCTGTAAAAGGCTCTTGGAGGACCCCATGTCCTGATCATTACTCTTACAGTAATGTCTATCAAACCTGAAGTTTAATACCTTCAAGGCGTAAAAAACGTGGAGAAAATAATAAGACAACAATAAGGAATTTGAAGAGGCATGCAGAAAGGGAAGAAAAAAAATAGCAAAAATTAGCCCGCGGAACAGTCCCTCGATCGGACCGACATTCGTGTCCACAGATCGCGCTCGCACACAAGTCCCTTGATTCGAGGCTCGAATTCGGTCCTTGATTTGCACCCCCCTACGTCTGGGTGCGTGAGAGAGAGCCTCTTTGTTATTAATTCATATAACCCTTAGATGACAAAATATATTTATACTTGCCAAATTCCTTCCCCATTTTTAATGTGGGATAAGCACCAAAACCTCTTTCAAACTTCTAACTTTAAACTTCAATTTCTCATTCACCCAAGCTCCGATTTGGGCAAATAATATATCATCTCGAACCTCTTTTGGAGGAGAGCACGATAACAACTTAAGATTCCACGTTCCATTATCGGGTTCCACCCAAAACATGCCCAAATCGGGCTGCCTAAAAGTCATTTAAATATAATTGCAATTTTTCCAACAGATCCCCCACATGAATGAAAATTGACACATAATTAAATTGTTCGGTGATACAAATCAACAGTTGAACCTTGCGTAGGACAGGTAGGTGTTATCCTTTAAACCTTCCCTTGTGAAAACACATTTACTTTACTAGCTAACAGTAGACATGATGTCCTTGAACTGATCTGCTATTTATGTAAATGATGACGTGCTTCACACAAGATTCTCCCTAACATATTTCAGTTCTCATGGTTATGTTCATTTTGGCAATGAACATCTTCGTGGTTCTAGTTCTGCAAGAGTTTCTAGGAATTGAGTCTTTCATAATTCCCTTTGAAGCGGCCCCACTTCTCTCTCACATAGGTGATTCTTAACTAAGAGTAACTCGCATTACCCCGCTAAAATTGACGCGTAAGAATCGTTAAAAGTCTCAAGCTTAACCTTATACACACGAGCATCACTGTTTCATCCTAGGAATGGGCTTGGTACTAACTCCAACTGTGATCTCAGAGTTATAACAATTAGGTTGTCCCATTGAACTTAAATCTTGGGATCTCCAGTCAACTAGGTTGGGTTTCCATTGCCTCAACTATTTCTTTCAAAGTCTTTAGCCCCATTCCCCTTGATGATTTCGAAACCAGCTCTCTATTTAACCCTTTGGTTAACGGCTCCACTATGTTATCTTTAGATTTTACATAATCGATAGAGATTACGCTAGTTGAGAGTAGTTGTCTAATGGTATTATGTTTACGGCGTATGTGCCTAGACTTATCATTGTACATGTTGCTCTGTGTTCTCCCAATAGCTGATTGACTATCAAAATGTATACAAATTGCAGGCACAGGCTTAGGCTACATTGGAATATCTTCTAAGAATTATCGTAGTCATTCGACTTCTTCTCCATATTTGTCCAGAGCAATAAACACCGACTCCATTGTGGACATTGCAATTGCCGTTTTGCTTAGAAGATTTCCATGATACTGTTGCACCACCTAAAGTGAATACATATCCACTTGTCGACTTAGAATCCTTCATATCCGATATAGTTTGCATCACTATAGCCTTCAACTACAACCTGATACCTAGTATAGTGCAGTCCGTAATCACGAGTATATCTCAAGTACCTAAGTACTCTAACAATTGCTTTCCAGTGATCATCTCTCGGATTGCTTGTGTATCTACTCAACTTACTCATAGCGAATGTTATGTCTGGTCTCGTAAAACTCATTAGGTATATTGGACTTTCAATTATCCTTGAATACTCGACTTGATAAACACTTTCTCTTCTATTTTTCGATAGATGTTGACTCGTATCTATCGGGGTTCTAGCGTAGGAAATGTCATCCTTGTTGAATTTCTCAAGGATTTTTATCAATGTAATGAGATTGACTCAAAACAAGCCCTTCAGGTGATCTATGGATTTTGATTCCAAGAATCACATCAGCTAGACCTATATCTTTCATGTCAAATCTCGATCAACATATCTTTCGTGGATTTGATCATCTTGGCATTGCTACCGATGATTAGCATGTCATCTACGTAAGACATAGAATAACTTACCCATTTTCTGTGCTTTTCACATAAACACATTTATCACACTCATTGATCCTAAATCCACAACTCATCATGGCATTATCAAACTTTTCATGTCATTGTTTTGGTGCTTGTTTTAAGCCATATAATGACTTCACCAATTCACAAACTTTATTCTCTTGCCCTGGAGCAAAAAAAAAAACCCTCAGGTTGTTCCATATAAATTTCTTCCTCCAAATCTTCACTAGAAAAAGCAGTCTTGACATCCATTTGATGCACTTCAAGATTTCTCAAGACAACAATGGCTAAAACCATTCTTATGGAGGTTATTCTCGTTACAGGAGAATAAGTGTCAAAGTAATCAAGACCTTCTTTTTGTCTATAAACTTTGATCACTAATCTCGCTTTGTACTTATCAATAGATCCATCCGCTTTCATTTTTCTTTTGAAAATCCATTTGTATCTTAATGGTTTACTTCCCAAAGGAAGATCCACTAGCTCCCAAATATGATTTTACAGAATGGAATCAATCTCACTTTGAATTACCTCTTTCCAATGAGGTCCTTCTGACGAATTTATGGCTTCTGAGAAATTTTGAGGTTCACTTTCAAGCATATAGGTAAGGAAATCTGGACCAAAGATCGTTTCAATCCTTGCTCCTCTTACTCCGTCTAGGCTCAACCTCAATCTCTCCACCTCGTCTACTGTTTCCACAGTCTTATTTGTGGAGGCAACTTCCACTTGAGTTTTATAAGAAACTATATGTTCAAAGAACGATGCATTTCGAGACTTTGTTATCGTGTTATTATGTATGTCATCAATCTTAGATTCATGCACAAGAAACTGATAAGCACTACTGTTATGTGTATCTAATGAATACACAATCAATAGTTTTTTGTCCAACCTTTACCTTTTTGGGTAAAGATATGGCCACCTTAGCAAGACACCCCCACGCTTTCAAGTATTTGTAGGGTGGTCCTCACCTGTGCCATAGCTCATATGGGTTTTTGTCCACTTTTTTCTGAGGGACCTTATTTAAAAGGTAGTTAGCTGACATCACAACTTCCCCCACATGTTCTAGGGTAACCCAGAACTCAACAACAATGCATTTATCATTTCCTTTAAAGTCCTATTCTTTTGTTCGGCAATGCCATTATGTTGAGGTGAATAAGGTGCAATGGTTTCATGCTTGATTCCGTGTTGAGCACAAAAATCAGCAAATGGAGATTCATACTATCCTCCGCTATCACTTCGTAGCACCTTAATCTTTTTATTAAGTTGATTTTCAACTTCAGTCTTCTATAGAATAAATTTTTCTATGACTTCATCTTCACTTTTAAGAAGATACACATAACAATATTTAGTGTAATCATCTACAAAAGTAATGAAATAATTATTTCCACCATGAGTTTGCACGACTTTTAAATCACACACATCAGTATGAATTATGCCTAGTGGTTCACTATTTCTTTCAGTAGTTTGTTAAGATAACCGGGTTAATTTTGCCTCCACGCAAGTTTTGCACTTATATTTCTTATCAATATGGAATGTAGGTATGCTTTTTAAGTTCATCAATCTGCGCATGCTATCAAAATTGATATGTCCTAGTCTACCATGTCACATAATGGAAGACTCAAGCAAATAAATGGAAGAGTTAACTTTTTCATTCATTTTTGGCTTAATGACCATTACATTTAACTTAAACAAGCCATCACTTACATAACCCTTTCCTACAAACATCCCATTCTTAGACAAAATAACTTTATCGAACTCAAAAATAATGCGAAAGTCATGCATGTCAGCAACAAGCCGGACACCAATTTTTTGCGAATCTCCAGCACATAGAGCACATTGTTGAGAGTCAACTCCTTCCCCGAAGTCATCTTCAAAACCACCTTGCCTTGACCTTTGATATCCGAAGTGGCAGAATTGCCCATGTAGAGTTTTTCATCATTAACACTTTTATCAAGGAAGCTGAAGAGTTCCTTGTTCGAGCAAACATAACAGGTTGCACCCGTGTCTATCCACCACTCACGTGGGTTTGAAACCACCAAATTCACCTCTGAGACCACCGCCGCAAGATGTATGTCATCAACATCTTTGGTGATCTCATCCACCATATTAGCCTCTTGTTTTTCTTCGACTTTCTACACTCGGCAGCATGGTGACCCAATTTGTCACAATTAAAGCAGTTACCGGTAAATTTCTTCTTGAAATTTTTCTTTCTTTGATCCTAAAGCACCCTTGACAGTTGGACCGAATTTCTTGTTGAAGTTTTTCCTTAAGCCCTCACCATGCTCAACAACATTGGCCCTAGCCACCTCCGGAGTGAACTTCTTCTCTGAACCCCTATTGTCCTCTTTGATACGAAGCCGAACAACTAGTTCTTCAATGTTCATCTCCTTTCTTTTGCGTTTCAAGTAATTCTTGAAATCTTTCAAAGCAGGTGGTAACTTCTCGATTATGGCAGCTACTTGGAAAGTTTCACTCAACACCATTCCTTCCGAATAAATTTCGTGCAAGATGACCTGAAGCTCTTGCAGTTCACGTATGACGATTTTTTAATCAACAAAATGGTCACCAACCAGGGATTTAAACAATGTAAAAATGGCGCGACCAAAGAGGTTTAACCATAGTTGCATTGTAAAAATCAAGTCGGCGAGTGACCTACATTATAAAATAAACGGAAATAAAAAAGGGGGGGTATCACCTAGGGAGATACGATTCAAGCCTCATAAACCTTCACCTCAAAGCAAGCATAGCGGGTATGGGGTAGGGTGGGATGGGTGTGATGGGGTGGGGGTGGGAGGGGGTTATTCCACTATGATAATCCTGTTCTTGTACATTTTACAGGTATTCAGCATGAAGTAAACAAGAAGTGTGCCCAAACAATGGCCAAAATCAACCTGCTGAAAGCAGACGCCCATACATGGGGGCACAATATAAAACCAGCAATAACTGCACTATAATAAGGCCAAAACCAACCCCAAAACAATAGGCCAACACATATGAAGCCCAAAAGTTATTAGAACTTGACAAGGTCGGACGGGTAGAGGGAATAGATCACTTTGTAGACATTGACCTTTATCTTCGCTACAATCTTTTCCGGGTCGAATTTGGTGTCTTCAAAAATAAGTTCATTCCGGGCTTTCCAAATGTGGTATATGGTGCAGCAAACTGCAACTTTTCGTGCCTTAGAAAGCACCGGTCCGGTTCGATCTTTCTTTACCCATTTAAGGGCACTCGCAATGGTGGACATGGAACGAGTGAGGCCGAGCCACAATCGAACACGATCCCAGACAACCCTGGTACAAGCACATAAGAAAAACAAGTGAGGAGTAGATTCAGTATCACAATTACAAAGAGGGCATTCGGGGTCCAGATTAAGAAAGGAAAGATTATTTCTAGTAGCTAATCTATTCCTAATCGCAAGCCAAGTGCAGAATGAGTATTTTGGTGGAATAAAATTCTTCCAAATAGCAGATTTCCAAAAATTCAATTCACCGTGAGCTCTGAAGATATCATAAACTCTAGAAGAGCTTAGTCCTTTATCATCAGAGATTGAATTGAAAAAATTTGAAACTGCTACGTGGTCACCAAAAATAGCAATAAGTTCATCTCTAATTTTACAAATACTTTTGATAAGAGCAGAATTAACATCAGTTGGGTTCCACTCCCAAATACTAGCACCCTTTAAGTAGTAGGCGTGGACCCACTTGACCCAAAGAGAGTCAGGTTTAAGATGGAAATTCCAAAGATGTTTTGCTAATAAAGCTTTATTCCAAGACACCACATCCCGAAGCCCAAGTCCTCCCTCCTCAAGGGGAAGGGAAACATCTTCCCAAGCAACGGGAGAGGTCTTCTTTCCCCATAAAAATGTTCTACAAAGTCTATTAATACGCTCTACAACAGTAAGAGGTAAAGGAAAAATCTGAAGCCAGAAGCATTCAACTCCCTGTAGGACGGATTTAATCAGCTGAAGTCTACCTGCATAAGAGAGTGAGTTAGCATTCCAACAATTTATATAATCAACAATTTTTTCGAGTAATGGGGCATAATGCATAATTTGTAGCTTTTGGGAAGCTAAGGGGACACCTAAATATCTAACAGGCAATTCACCCCGGGGGAAGTCAACAAGTCCAAGAATCTCATCAAGATCATTGCCACGAATGCCTGCGGTAAAGATGGACGATTTAGAGGAATTTATACTAAGTCCGGAAATCGTTTTAAAATCCTCTAAACAGTCACAGAGAATCTTGACCGAGTGAGCATCACCCCGGGCAAATAGCATTAGATCATCCGCAAAGGTAAGGTGATTTATTTTGGTATCATCACATCTAGAGTGGTAATTTAATTCTCTATCAGCTGCTCTTACATTAAGAAGTCTAGACAAGTACTCCATGCAGATAACAAATAGGGCAGGAGACAAAGGATCGCTTTGTCTCAACCCCCTCTTACCCAGAAAGTAACCTTGAAAAGACCCATTAATGCAAATAGAGTAGGTGGGAGTTGTAACACACTCCATGATTAGAGAAACAAAAAAGGTAGGGAAGCCCAAACCCACAAGAACTTCCCAGAGGAAGGACCATGATACAGTATCGTAAGCTTTTCTGAGGTCCACTTTGAAAGTGCATCTTGGGGAATTACGGGCTCTGGCATAATTTCTAATGATTTCCTGAGCAAGGAAGATGTTATCTGTTATGTTTCTACCTTTAACAAAAGCAGCCTGAGCTGGATCAATTATGCAAGGAAGAATAGTCTCAAGTTAAGAAGCCATGATTTTAGTGATTATTTTGTACACCACATTACAACAGGCAATAGGTCTAAAGTCAGCTGTAGATGGGGAATGATTTTTTTTGGGAATAAGGGCAATAGACGTGTGATTAAGCTGTTTAAGAATCTTTCCTGAACGAAAAAATTCTAAAACAGCATCACAAACGTCCGTGCCAACAATATCCCAAGACTTCTTAAAGAAAGCAGAGGAAAACCCATCAGGACCCGGGGATTTATCATCCCAATATCGTGAAGAGCATTCTTTATGTCGCTAATGAGAACAGGGGCCTCAAGGATGTCAATATGTGCCTGAGAAAGGCGAGCTCCGGAAAGGAGAATAGACTGATCCACCGGGGATGTGGGATAAGCAGTTCCAAATAAGTTTGTAAAATAATCAACAAAGGAATTTGCCATTTCCTCAAAGGAGGAAGATGGTTGGCCATTATCAAGTATGACGGAGGAAATGTGTTTTTTAAGAGCGTTCCTCTTAATAATGCTGTGGAAAAATTTGGTATTTCGGTCACTTTTATTTAGAAAATCACACTTTGCTTTTTGAGAGAGAAAAGATTTTTCAGCTTTCGAATAGAAGATGGCTTTAACCCTGAGTTCTTCAACCTTGAGGCAAGGTCAAGATTCAAGGGATCAAGCTGATGAAGATATTGAAGTTCTTTTAAAGCAATTTTAGCGTCCTTAGAACGCGAAGAAATGTGGCTAAAGTGTGTGGAATTGAGGGTTTTAAGAGGGAGTTTTAGCTCTTTGAGCTTTTTGCATAAGACGAACTGTTTAGTTCCCCAATGATTTAGACCAAACACTTTGGACATCTCAAAAAAAGAGTGGTGTAGTGTCCACATATTAAAAAATCTGAAAGGTTTAATGAGTTTGGTTTCAGGTTTTATAAGAGAAATTATGATAGGCGAGTGATCAGACATAGTACCAGGAACTGGTATTTCTGCCGAACACAAAAGCCCCAAGTTCAGCCAAGCTGAATTCATAAGAGCTCTATCAAGCCTTCTCCAAAAAATTTCCCCGTGGAACGTGAAGAAACAGCCCGTAGACTGGACTTCACTTAGACCAAGAGCCAAGCAAGTATCATTGAAATCATCCAATTTCCAATTCTCAACTGGCTTACAATTTAATGACTCGTCAGGTGACCTTAAACAATTAAAGTCACCTACAACCAACCAAGGAGCAGTGATAAACTGACCAACATTATAAAGAGTATCCCAAAGGTCCCTCCGATTAGGTATACTAAACAGACCATATGCAAAGGACACAAAGAATGGGACATGTGTCACCTTACATGTGGCACTGCAGTGCACTAGTTGGGGGGATGAGTCTAGGACAGTTAAATCAACAGAACAAGGATTCCACATAACCAAGATACCACCATTTTTGCTAGTATGGAAATTATTTGCATAACTCCACCCATGAAGTTTGGTTTTCACCACATAATCACAGGTGGAAGAGAAATTGCAAATATTTCTTTCCAATTTTGTTTCTAGCAAGCAGATATATCAAGGTTATGTTCAACGATAAAAGAAATAAGATTGTCTTGTTTGTTCGGGTTTTTAAACCCTCTTATGTTCTAACAGGCAATCTTCATTTTTTATGATGAGTTTTGTGGGACTTACCCGAGCTGGGCTTCGAAGGCTGCCCAGAAATATGCTTCTTACCTTTTTGCTGTGGTGGTAAGAAAGAAGAATTATCTCCCTGATTGGAAACGAGTTTGTCTTTCTTCTTTTCTTTATTTTTCTTTTTCTTGAGGGGCTCTGCCTCAACGAACTCTTCCTCCTCCCCCGCTTCTAGGGAAGGGGCTTCAGACTCCTTTTCAACCTGTAAAGCTGTAGAATCTAAAGCAGCAAAAGGGTTAGTAGCAACTGCAATATCAACATTAATAGGGTATGGAACCAGTCTTGATTTCTCAAGACTGCCAAAAATAATGTTGTCCGGTTCCTGTGTATTAGGAACTGGCATATCATGTGCAGGTGTAGTGGGAATGACCCTAGGTGAACTAGGGCCACTCCTGCTAGTAGAACTAGTGGTGGGAACAGACACCCCACCTAAAGCTCGTGGAGGGCATAAGTCAAACCTCTCAGCATTATGTGAAGGCCCATTGGTGGGCTGAGCAGGTTTAGCTATGCTGGTACCAGGGGAAATTTTCTTGCCTTTATTTTTTTGGGGCAGGTCCCCCGGGCAATCCTCCATAGAGTGTCCAAAATTTGAACATTTAAGGCACAATCTTGGCCTATGTTCATAAGAGATTTTTTGCTCGAAAATTTTCCCACATGGAAGTTTAATGTGGACATAATCAAGTAAAGGAAGTGAGGCATCAACCTCAACATAGACTCTAACACAGGAGTTTAACTTCCTATGTAGAGTAGGCCTATCACAGCAGATAGGTTTGCCTATTTTCGAAGCAATTTTACCCAAAACAATTTTATGCCAGCATGCTATAGGGAGGTCAGGGAATTTAATCCATATGGGCACATTTATCAGTTCCTCCTGTGAGAAACTTTGCCCCTCAGACATTTTCTTTATAAGGAGGGGATTACCCATACAGTGGTATGGACCTCCTTCTAAAACTGAATTAATATCCTCCTTCTTTTTGAATTTGAAGATAACACAGTTATTCTCCTGGGGAGAGACTGTGCAATCTTTATTCGAAAAAGTAGGGAGTTTTTTGATATTAACTAGCCCAGGCCATCGACATGTGAAACATCCAAGGAGGCAAAGGCCCCACTCCTTTTTAACATAAAAAATATCAGAATCCTCTAAGGAAATGAGCTCGTCACATTTCAAAATTTTCAAGTTTTAATTCATCCTTAGCAGATTTTTTGAGGTGATTTGCCCAGTTCAGTGTTTTACCTGGTGGGGCCTGAACCCTATTCATATCAAGCAAAGACTCCTCCGCAAATGAGTCCTTTGAGCCTAGAGTGACTGACTCTTCCGTACTAGTGGGGCGGGCATTCCTACCGGTGCGATTGTTACCGGGAGGATGGAATTTTGATCCTGTGACATAGTGAATGGAGAGCACAAGACTACAAACAAATATAGCAGCTAAATACAGCAACACAGCAGCAAATTTTAAACCGAGAGCTATAAAATATGGCCAACAATTTTCAGAACAGAAATGGGGCAGACTAGTACAATTTTCAGCGTCTAAAAATATGATTATTCATGGCACACAGGCCCTCGGTATACAACAGTGATAAGCCAACAAAAACATCACAGTAAAGTTCCAGCCTCCAATCAGTAAATTCAGAATATTCAATTTAAATCCAAAAACCCAAACTAAATATTAAGAACCTACACAACAGGACACCAAAATAAAACTGCACTAGTTAGAGTGGCTCACAGGCCTACGGTAAAGTAAGCAAAGAAGGAGCAACAATGGCACACGGGCCAGCAGGGAACAGTAGCAGTAAAAAACCAGCAAGAAAAGGGATCACAAATTGGCGCCTAGGCCTTCAATATGCAGCAGTAGTGATCAGCAAACTTGGCAGCAGAATTCAACAGTTATGGCTCACAGGCCAGCAGTAAAATAAGCTAAATTGAGGCAGCAACTGGCACGCAGGAATTAATAGGCAGTAGCAGTAATCAATGGCCACAGGCCTTCCAGAGTCAAGCAAACTTAGAAAATCAAAATCGAAAAATCGAAACTCTTCGTTTCAGGTACTGAAACCAAAAGTTACAATGGAATCCGATTTCGAAATCTTAAGATTTAAATACCTGGAATTTGATGTTCCTTAGGTGGTATGAGGAAGAAAACTGTTCAGGTTCCAACTCGACTCAGTAACTCGGCAGCTGACTCACCCCAGTTCAGTGACTCTGCACCTTGGCTCGAGTTGACTCAGCAGCAATGGTGGATTCTCCTCAGTTTCTGCAGCTCTCGACTGTAGAAGACAAATCGCTTCTCTCGCAGCCAAGGATTCAAGAGACTAGCGCAACAAATTGTTCCCTGATTCGACGACAACAGATTCAAGTCCAGAAAAATAAAGGAAACCAGAAGCAGTAAGTTTCCTTCAATGGCGGGTTTGCTTCGACCTCTGCAAGGTCGCGACCTTCAGTACTCCTTCAATGGTGGGTTTAACAGCACCAAAAAGACCCAGAACAGCAGTCCCAGATTCAGAGTTTTGAAATCAATTCCAAAATAAAACTCGCACCTAGAACCTCAAATCACCTTCAATGGCGGAAGCAACGTCCTCTAGCTTCCGTTATCACCTCCGGCGAAGAGTTTTCAGGTGAAGGCGTGGCTGCGCAGCCCCAGGGCAAGGCAAAGCCCTGGGGCAAGGGAGAGAGACGACTTTTCGAGTGCTCTTCGAATGCTGGAGCATTGAATCCTCCAAATATGATGTTAAAATAATGATAATGCTTTTCGCAATTAACTAATAATACTAATATTAATCACAAAAAATCAAACGATGATGAAATCGGATGAAATTTGTGAAAAATTCCGAGAATATGAACGTTAGAGAAAGAACAGAATTGGGGCGTCTCTAGAGAGAATTCTAGAGAGAGAAAATTCTCAAACCCGCTACTGAGAGCTCTTTCTTAGGGCGAAATCTTTTTTTGTTTGTGGATATGGTGGTACTGGAAGGACTTATTTATAGAGAACTCTTTCTGCTTTGATAAGAGTAAAGGGAGATATTGTATTGAATGTTGTCTCGAGTGGCATAGCATTTCTGTTACTGCCTGGTGGAAGAACTGCACATTCACTACAAGAAAAAAGGGCATTTGCCACTAGTTTTTTGCAACTACAAAGTAGTTACTAAAATAACCCCTTTTGCAACTATTAGTAGTTACATAAAGTATTTCATACAATTTTAACCAAATTTGCTACAATATGACAAACTCTTTTGCAACTACTTTGAATTACAAATATATTAGTAACTACAAAGTAGTTCCAAAAAAACTTTTTGCATCTTATTATAAGTGACTACCTTATAGTAACTACTTTTAGATATTTAGTTACTAAAAATAGTTTAACTACTCTCCATTTTTTGTAACTACATTTTGTAGTGGCAAAAAGCCTTGTTTCTAGTAGTGATTCCGCTTTCATATACCAATTCGTGTAAAGGAAAACACAACGTGCAACATCTTTCAAGAAACTGAGCTTGCTGAGTTGATTGTCAAGTGTAAATTAGTTATTTGGGATGAAGCACAAATGATGCACATACATTGTTTTGAAGCACTTGACAAATCATTGAAGGATATCATGCAATTGAAGGATCCACGTTACAAGGTAACTCATTTTGGTGGGAAAATTGTGTTTTTTTATGGTGATTTTAGACAAATATTAACAGTTATTCGGAAAGGTATCAAATAAGATGTCGTTCGTGCTAAAATTAATTCTTCCGAGTGTATTGTCTTGAGATTAATAAAAAATATGAGGCTTTTGTACGTAGCATGTCGTGACACTAATGAACTTAAAGATTTTTCATATTGGGTTGGAAGTATAGGTGACGGTACATGAGGCAGTTCTAATCATGAAAATGTTGAGGTTGATATTCCCAATGATTTTCTGCTAGATTTTCACGATCACCTGATCGAATCTATTGTTCATAACATGTATCCTGACTTTTGCAATATGTTGGACGATACTAAATATATGGAAGAGATAGCTATTTTATGTCCAACGCTTGACATAGTCTGTACAATTAATGAACACATGATAGAGAAAAAGGAAAATGATCCAAGGATATATTATACTTTGTCTGTTCTTGCAAATCCAACTCTAATGGAGATCTGATGGGTGAGGTACACACGCCTGAATTCTTGAACAAAATTCGATGTTCTGGAACTCCAAATCATGAGCCGACTTTGAAGGTTGGGACACCAGTCATGCTTTTGAGAAATATAGATCCATTCATTGGTTTGTGCAGTGGTATTAGACTGGTCATTACAAACTTGGGTTTTCATGTTCTAGAAGGGAAAATTTTGACTGGAAGTAATGCTGGACATTTAGTATTTGAGTCCAAGAATATCTCTGACACCATGTGATCACACGCTGCCTTTTAAATTGCAATGTTGATATTTTCCTATAATTGTTTCATATACCATGACAATAAACAAAAGTCAAGGATAGTTATTGTCCCATGTTGATTTGTACTTGAAAAAAACCACTCTTCAGTCATGACCAACTTTATGTTGCAATTTTAAGGGTCACGAACCGAAAATGGTTGAAGATACTTATTTTGTGATCAAGAATATAAAAGTTTTAACAAAATAACGAATGTTGTTTATAAGGAAGTGTTTAGAAATTTGTAAATTTTATATTATTCCAGTACAAGTGTAGGCACTATAAAGGTACAATTTTTTTTTTTTTTTTTTTTTTGTGATCAAGAATATAAAAGTTTTAACAAAACAACGAATGTTGTTTATAGTGTTTAGAATTTTGTAAATTTGATATTATTCCAGTACAAGTGTAGGCACTATAAAGGTACAATTTATTTTTTTGCTCGACTTACTTTTACATTTTTTATTATTTAAACTCTCATATTGTTATTTTTCTACTTGGATCCATTAGCATTTGGTTAATGTTTCTATCAACATATAGATTTACGTTTTTAAAGTATACCAATTTTGTATGTTTTATGTAAATAAAAATTGTACATTTATTTATTTTATGATACATATAAATATTACAATGAAGATATTTATTAAATTCTTTGAATTGTGCATCGCGCGGATGATTTACTAGTTTGTAATAAAAGTTAATCCTTATTTTATGTTGCCGTGATGTGAACTATAACTCCCAAACAAGTCGATATTAATTTTAGATCTATGGATCTTTTATTAACATTTATTAATAAACTTATTTTTCAAGACCTGAATTGATAGTTGACATATATTTTGGATCGATGAAATTCTTAATCTTGATTAGTTTATTTTTATTTTATTTTGTTTGTTAACGGATTGATTTGATTTCAGTTTATATAATAACATAGGGAAAAATTCATTTTTAGTCCAGTATGTTAGGTCTTGTCCAGTAAAAGTCCTGTATGTTAGAAAATTTCAATTTTAGTCCTGTATGTTTAGGGGTGAGCAAAACCGAACCGAAACCGAATAACCAATCCAAACCGAGTGATTCGGTTCGGTTCGGTTCGGTTTTATATATACAATCGGTTCGGTTCGGTTCCAAATACTAGAACCGATTTATAATTCGGTTCGGTTCGGTTCTTAACAAAAAATAATTCGGTTGACCGAACCGAACCGAATTACTCATATTTAATTATATATTTTGAATTATATATTTATTGTATACTATTTTTCTTGATTGAATTGATATGCATTAGTAATTTCTTCATTTAACATGCATGAAAATAAAAATTTATTCCTTTATTTTGGTCCCTTCTTTAATTTGGCTTTTTAATAGAAAAAAATATTATGAAAATCAAGATTTGTTGTTAAAAAAAATAAAAAAAGAAAAATGTAAAACTTTAAAACCTAAACCGATAACCGAACCGAACCAAACCGAAATTTTTCGGTTCGGTTCGGTTTGGTTAAGAAGATGTGTTCGGTTCGGTTCGGTTTTAAAAATATAGAAAAATTCGGTTTTGGTTTTTGTCGGTTCGGTTCGGTTTTCAACCAAATCGACCGAATGCTCACCCCTATGTATGTTCCAAAAGTTGTCCAATTTAAGGACACTAACCATCAACAACCACCAATTTAGCCGCAATTAGACTAGTAAATTTAGGGCTTTTGAGTGCTAATGCTTATGTATCAAGTATTTGTCCAAATAACATGTCAAATCATTTAATTACTTTAGTAGCTCGGCCAAAAAAGAAAAGAAAAAAAGTAACCCCTAATTTTCATATGAGGTGTATTTTTCATTTTATTTTTCTTTCTTTCTTCATCTTTCTCAAATTTATTAGTGACGTGCGTCGCACGTGATTAATTGTGGCCAAATTGGCCATTTCTAATGGTCAGTGTCCTTAAATTGGACAACTTTGTAAACATACAGGATTAAAATTGAAATTTTCTAACATACAGGACTTTTACTGAACAAGACCTAATATACTGGACTAAAAATTATTTTTTCCCAAATAACATATATACTATTTCTAGTTATTTACTTTCCATTTCTTACGAAGTCGACAAAAATAATTGATAAAACCCTAGCCCCCGTTCACATCCCGCATATATTCGACCGGGAAAAAACCCTCCTTAAACCCTTTTTCACTATACCACACCCAGAAACCCCCCATCGTAGACGAGGTAGAGAGAGAAAATGCCGTTAGGAGAGAGACATGGGGGAGACAAGAGCGAGTCTCGGTACTGCGGTGTGGAGACGGAGTTCGACGATGACATGCCAAACCTCCTCTCATTCAACATCCACGGCGGCTTCGATTTCGTCGTTGCTACTCTGGTCAGTAATTTCACTTCTCTACTATTTTCTGTTTACTACTCCTCAACTCTGTGGCTGTATGCTGTACATTGATGACCTTGGTCCTTACGGAGGTGTATGCTTAATTACCTTTCACTTGGCTTGGTTTGTGTCGGTTGAACGTCTAGATGGATTTTTGGTTCTCGTAGAAGTATGAGGTTGCGGTTTCCTTTGTGTAAAATTTTAAGAAGAGTTAAACTCTCCTATGTAATTCAGACTTCAAGGTATTCCAGGTTGTAGATGTAGACTTGCAATGGCTGCTTTTCCCATTGCTGATGACACTATTCTTCTGCTGACTAGCTTTGGAGATACTTATGTTCCATTTTATAGGCCAAAGCTGGTTTATTCTTAATTTGTACAAAAATAGTTTCATTCAGAGTAATTAGTTATCCCATTTCTTATGGTGATGATGTAAGCCATGCGTTCGTTTCTGTTATAAGATCTTCACAATTGTCACGTTTCTTGTGCTCTTTGCTTATGCTGACTGAATTCACTTGTATAGATGTTGGCAGAGCACCTAGCAATTGCTATAAGCTCACATGATTTCACCGGTTATTGCAAATTAGTTGTTATTAAGCATTAACCAATATACCATTATTATTTTTTACTCGGTGCGTGAATTGTCAGTTAGTGGCCTATAGCTTCAGGTGCTTAACGGCCATTGATTTCTAGATTTAGTCTATATTCCCATTCTTTAATGTGTGTGAACTTTTATTTGTAAGCAATAGACCTAAATTTTATCTCCTTTACACATACCACAATGTGATCTTTCAAACTGACTCAGATTGTTATATTGGACTTTAATTAGTCTTGCTTTCTCTGTTGCATTAGATGCATTTTTATCTGCATGCATCATCCTCAGTAGCATTCGGAATAGGAATGTGGCAAATAAGGACCTCAGTTTCTGGAGTTGAAAATGATGCTCAACTTGTTTCTTGAGGTTGTTATGATGGTGGCCTTTTATTAGATTTTTGCAGTTCTGGTAGTTATAAATAATCTATATCCATGCATGCTCTTGCTCGATTAAAAGGTTTGTTTCTTTCCTAGAATTTGGTAAAAACTGGCTAAATAGTTACTGATGTGGTATCATGTTTTATCACAAGTTAATCCACTGAGCTAAAAATGAAAAGGTAAAATATCAATAGGTAAAATACTGTGTTGTCTGATAAAATAAATTTTAGCATTAGCATGGATATAATTGAGAGAAATTTAATCCCATTCTTAGGTGAAATTGAACAATTTTAGTTTGATCTCATTAGGATTTTGAATGAGAAGGGGTTTTAGGGGATACATAGTCTGCTTATGGTGGCCAATTGGTGAGTCCTGCATTCAATCTGTGTGAATGGTCAGTAGGCTCACCTGGATCATTATGTTGATGACCTCCTACTTGAGAGATTGTAGTTTCTCATGAGGTTATCAATGACAACATATAGTAGGAACTATAAGATATTTCTGTTTCTCCTGCTTAATATGTAAACAAACATTCGTCGTCATTTTTCATATGTTGTCAATAGTGAATTTTGGTACTTCCATAGTAAAAATGTTTTATATGACTATCATGATACATCAATACTTGATTGACATCATCATTTGTTAGTTTGTTACTTAGAAACTTAAGACATGTGCGGAAGATCTTCATCAGTCAAGTTGGTAATTAAATACATGGTTAATATGTCGTGTCCTTTTCGATAGATGTTAGCAATGTGATTAACGTTATCACAGTCATTATCATGATGCCATCTTCTTCTGTATTTGTCATTTCTTTGGACTTAGAAATTTACAGAAAGTAATAGAATGTGATATCTATCCAACGGTTCCAACAGGGAGAATGCATTGTGGTTTGTTTGAAAATGATTTGCTAATTCATAGTTAATGCAATTATTCACATTGATAATGAGACAAGCTTGACGGTAACCTGGCGTGAGCAAACTATTCTTATTTGAAAGTTTCATGTGCAGATGGATCCTAAATATAGGCCTAGTCTGGTGGACACTGGCACTAATAAATCACATGCTCTTCCATTTGCTGGGTCAGACTTGGTTCTAAGTCCTTCACAGTGGAGCAGTCATGTTGTTGGTTTGTACTTCATCACTTGCAACTATATATTTCATACGTTCCCAATCCTAATATCAGTTGGTTTTCCTATATTTCCGTCTTTCAGATATGATGTCACTAATAGTTCCTTATGTAACACTGAATTAATTTGCAGTCAGATGTCATTTCTTACTATTGCAAAAGACCACTTGATACTATTTCCATATTAGGTCTCTTGAAATAATCGTGTTCAATTGAGATATCTAGTCATTTTTTTACGTCCTGAATGACCTATTCAAGGGGAAATCCAGTGATTAAATATGTTTCCAATCACTAGTTAATACGGTTTTCATTAACTGCATCCCTGTTTATCTTAGGAAAAATTAGCTCTTGGATCGACTTGGACTCTGAAGATGAGACACTTCGCAACGATTCTGAAATAACATTGAAGCAAGAAATAGCTTGGGCATCTCATCTGTCTTTGCAGGTGAATCATGATACTGGGACTTGCTGGACATGATTGTTGTTTTTTGATTGAGATTATTACCATATCTTACTTTAAACTCTGTTCTCATTGTATATATGCTCTAGGCTTTTCCTTTATTTTCAAGTCTCCAGTTGCTTTCCTCGTTGTCCATTCGGTTTTGTGATCAATAATCTTTTGTTAATTGTAACAAAAGTCATAATTGTTAATAAGAAGCTTACGACTTCCCTTTTGTGCAGGCTTGTCTTCTCCCTACACCTAAGGGTGCTTCTTGTGCCAATTATGCAAGGTGTTTGAATCAGATTTTACAGAACTTAGGGAGCATGCAGGTACACTTGAAATCATTTCCACATTTACATCAATTTATGTGTTACTACATAGACTTGATAACTGTTACATGTCTTTGTGTTCACGTATTTCCCTTTATTCTCATTATTTACTTCTGTCTTAAAGTTGTGGCTTAGGATTCCACTGATGAAGTCTGAAGATGATACAGAGGCCCAGAACCCAGATTATATGGTGGGTAATGCTCTTAAATGCTGTTCGACATGTTCACCCCACAGGCTTCCACTTTGGTATTGTCGGAGGTTTTATTTCGTGTGTGTTTACCTATTGACATTGGCTGATTTCTTATGCTATTTTTGTTTATGAACTTTGATATCCTATTCTTTTGGTTGGTCATTTAATCAAATTTTTTAAAGTAGAATACTCTGAAAGGTTGTTAGAAGTCTAGCTCATAGTCATCCAGTGACAACCTTTTCCTAAGCATTCATACATCTGTAATTTTGCTTATAATGCTTCTGACCTGATGTCTCTGTTATTTTTCATATAGTCTATCATATGCTTAGTCTTGTATAACGCTTTGTTTTTTCCCTACAGGGGGAAGGAAAAATTGATTCATGGGATCTGTGGAATTCATTTCGGCTTCTTTGCGAACATCATAACCAGCTCTCAGTCGCACTTGATATTCTGTGAGCTTCTGAAGTCTTATGATTCTTGCCAATAATTCTCAATTAATTATTTATTCTTTGCTGCCTGACAAGGTATTTTTCTTGTGTTTGTTCAGGTCTTCATTACCTTCATCTTCTTCAGTTGCACGGTGGTTTGGAGAACCTGTTAGGGCAGCCATAATAAATACACATGTAATTATACGAAGGATTTTTACTTTCTTACTTGGACGGTTCTGGTAAATTGTATCATAGCCACTGTTGGTGCTATGGTGCCACAGTAAAGTGATGGCATCACAAAATCTATGTAAACATACAGAGAAACCTTTGCTATGTCAGGACGTAATTCATATCTTATCTGTCAACGTGATGCCAACATTCTTTGGATATCTCTAACACTGTTGCAATCTTGTTCAGTTAACACTCAAAATTTTGTAGTATAACAATTGTGTGATCTGTAGATGGATTGCACTGGCTGAACTATTTTCCTCAGCACTGTTAGCATCAGTCCTGATCTTGAAAAACATGACTGAAGTGGCTGAGAAGTGAAAGTTTCACATGGTTAAATAAGTACTTGTTGTTGGTACCTACAGTATCTATCTTTTGCTTCCTGAAATTGTGGCATTGTTCCTCACCTTCCTCGACTCAGTTAGGGTTTAAGTCCCGATAATCTAACGAGTTACTAATTTACCACCTTATAGGGCCTATACATTCTACTATAGCTTAAATTCTTCTGCTTCTAGGTATACACAAGCTGGTTTCTCATTAATTGAGTTGTTTTGGCAGTCTTTTCTGACCAATGCAAAGGGATATCCTTGTCTATCGAAGCGCCACCAAAGGTTGACAACTGCATTTTTCAATCACTCAATTCAGGTATTCTAGATTTATAGGGCTTGTCTGGTTTTGTTGCCAATAGCTGTTTCTACTATGCTACACATGGAATCATGTCTGTTTAACATCTTATCTTTTGTCGTCTTGAAATCGATCATTGCATTTAAGTTAAATATTTAAAATAGGTTTTACCACTATCAATTCATATAATATTACAATAAAAATTCCAACCACCATCATTTAATGGGACCTGCCACTAAATTTAACCATAATTTCTAAGTGTCTGTCCTACCATTATTAACTCATTTAATTTAATAGAACATAATTCAATCTAGAATAACCTTTTACTTTGCGTACAAAAACCATTTCTTGTTTTGTTCTTTTTTGCGCTGAAGATACTGAAAATTGATATTGGAAATTAAACCAAACCTCGCCTAACTTGCTTTACATTTTGTGCTTCAAGAGTGATGCCTATCTTTCTTCTTCATTGATCGTTAAGTCATTATAATGTTTCCCTCAGTAGCAAGTGTTATTATGTCATAGATGCTTGTTTAAATTTTTAGTGTGGGATATATTGAGTTTGGTGTTGGAACTTCGAATCTTGATATGCTATTTTCACTGCATATTATACAGATAGTGATTTCTGGCCAACCTGTACACAATATACCTGCGGGTGCTCAAGAATCTAATGCTAACAACAACATTGAGGGTAAGTAGGACTATTTGAGTTCAGTTGTATTTTACAATTTTGATTAATTATCTAAAACGAAGCGTGCAGTAGGGGTCCTCTTTAGCCTGATACGAGTTACTTTGGCAAACTTACCATGTTGTTTGAGTAGTTTTCTGCAGCTGATGTTTTAATTATTCACATCTATTGGTTCATGATAATTTGTATTTTAGGAGGTTGGAGACATCCCCTAAAGTCATACTTAGATTATGTTGCTTTCCTCTATCAAAAGATGGATCCCCTTCCTGAACAAGAGCGCTTTGAGGTAGAGGTTCCTCTGATCTAGTCACTTACATATGGTGTTTTCTAATACTTGTTTCCTTTAATTTTTTGTTAACTTCCTCATTATGACATTCCAGCTTGGGTATAGAGATTATCTACAATCACCGTTGCAGGTGAGTTTTCATTTCAACCTCGACAAAAGTCATCAATAGTTTTCGGCTTTGAGTCTTTAGATATGTATTTCTTGTAGTGTTGCCGTTTCCTCTAATTCACCCATAATTAATTTTCACTGACTTTGCAGCCTCTCATGGATAATCTGGAGGCGCAGACATACGAAACATTTGAAAAGGATACAGTCAAATATAGCCAGGTATAGTGAAGTTTGGAAATATTTTGACAACATGTTGGTGGATTCACATAGTCTAGTCACCAGGATGCGAATAAATAGTTGGAATGACAAAAAGTTCTCCCTCTTATAGAAGTTTGGGCAAGGTTTATGTTATTACTTTACTGACAAAATCAGGATGTCTGGATGAGCATCACTTTGATTTGTCTTACTAATTTTCTTCTTTTCCTTTCTTAGGCATTAGTTCCATTTTTCCCTCAGTTCACTCCCTTTTCAAACTAATGTAGAAGAGAACATGGAGGAAGGATTCCTAATGCATATTTCAGATTTAGTGTCTCATGGTCTTTACGAATGGTACATTTGGTGTTAAATATCTTTGTCATATCATGCCAGTACCAAAGAGCAGTTGCTAAAGCTTTACTTGACCGGGTTCCAGATGAAGATGCTTCTAGAGTGACCACTGTAAGTTCAGTTCCGTTGCTTAAGTATCTATTTTCACTCAGATAACTGCCAGTGCAGTGGAAGTCAGATAAAACTGTGAACCTTGTTATGATATGCTCCCCTTTTTTTAGGTGTTGATGGTTGTTGGTGCTGGACGAGGACCTCTTGTCAGGGCATCACTGCAGGTCTCTTTCTGTTCCTCTGCCAGGAGAATTTGCGGGAATTGAAGAACCGTAAAATCTTAT
Organism: Ajuga chamaepitys; assembly: GCA_958295605.1. Taxonomy (NCBI): domain Eukaryota; kingdom Viridiplantae; phylum Streptophyta; class Magnoliopsida; order Lamiales; family Lamiaceae; genus Ajuga; species Ajuga chamaepitys. The sequence continues at coordinate 1,063,382 of OY282498.1, read as the reverse complement.
TTGTTCTTTTCATTCGTTCCATGTTTGACAGGCATCTGAAGAAACAGAACGTAAGCTGAAAGTATATGCAGTAGAAAAAAATCCAAATGCAGTGGTAACACTCCATGTAAGTTCTGGAGATTCTCATATGTTCATTTGCTATTATGTGTGTAGTATGCGTATGCTTTCTGTGCAATTTTTTTCCTGGCTATCTGTATTTACCGTATGTATTATTCTCTTTATTGGAATTCCACTATAAAAAGGAAGCATCTTCTGTCTATAATAATACAGAGATGAAATATAGCACCACAGGTATTGAATCTGGTAAATAGTTAAATAAGCAACAACTGTGCTTGCTAATTGTCATGGTTTGGAAAACAAATCAAATATTTTAGTTGTTTGGTGCAGCTGGAAGACCATGAAAGGTCCTACAAACCATATAATTCAGATTTTTTATATGGGAATGCTAGCTAGATTTCATCTCAATGAGTTTGTTTGTTCTATAAATGTGTTAAATTCTAAAGGACATACAATTGCCATATATATATATATATCTAGATAGATATATATCTTTTTGGTCTTGTTCTAGTTTAAACTTTGCTGATATGTGTAAAAGTCATTGCTGAAGTAGATCTTTATGTTTATTTAGATGAATATATTTTAATTTACTTATATTATATGTGTAATGGATTTACTTATGTGCATGCATATGATAAGTGTTGGTTAATCATGCAAATAAAATCTTAGTCGAGAGTTTGTTCAAGCTTACTATTATATATCTACTTCTCATGAAAAAAGATGTACTATATGTGATGTGTAAGTTACTGGTGCAAATAATATCTTAATCTCCAGAGTTTGGTCAAGCTTGAGGGATGGGAAGAGATTGTTACGATTGTTTCTAGTGACATGCGTGATTGGGATGCTCCTGAGAAAGCTGACATATTGGTATTAATTTTTTGTCTCTGGGAGTTACTTCTAAAGAAAAAAGGCCTTAAGATTGCACATTTTTATTGATATTTGGCATAAGATTCTATTTTTTTCTTTACCTGATAAAGGTCAGTGAGTTGCTGGGTTCTTTTGGTGATAATGAGCTCTCGCCTGAGTGTCTTGATGGTGCCCAAAGGTTTTTGAAGGAAGATGGAATCTCAATACCATCATCGTACGTTTATTTAACATTCCTTTTCCTTTTTGAAGTGAAGTCATCTGTCTGGACAAAGGCCACTTACAATAAGGCTTAGATGCTGTTTAATGTATGTTATTCGATAGTGCTCTGTGAGTTGATTTATCTCCCTTGGATGTACTACAACCATAGGTACCTGTTGTTCTCCACAACATTGCTAGTATTCCCCTTCCCGACGCCCCCCCTCCAAAAAAAAGAAAGAAAAAGAAACATTAATTATAATAATAGTAATAATAGTAGTAGTAATAATTAATAATAATAATAATAATAACAACAATAATTTAACCTTGTATCTTCCACATGATCAGAAACCTCATCTTTTAAAAGTAGATTGCAGGGCTTTATTTGTAGCAGAGAGGCTAATGTTGTTCATTCCATGCTATTTGTGTTCTCAAGTTGACCATATAATTGGTAAACCTAACCTAAAAATATATTCTAAGTTCTATTTATAGCGTTTCAAATTGCTCTTCGTGGGTGTCGAACCATAAATACTTCAGAACTTTTCATGTAATAGATTTACTAAGAGATTGGACTTATGTTCTGTAGCTTTTTCTGTCTGTTTGAATTGGAAATCTCCCCCCATTTAATTATATATTATATTATATAAAAGGAAAATTGAATTGCTTCTCTGTGTTGTCCTTTTGGCAGGTATACAAGTTTCATTCAGCCAGTGACTGCTTGCAAACTGTACAACGATGTATAATTTATAGCTTCAACTCCCCATGTTTGGTTATTTTTTCACCTTTTCAAGCTTCTTCCTAATTTTCGGCGGCTTGTATTTTTGTGTTTATGGGTATGGTACAGATCAAGTCACATAAAGATCTTGTGCACTTTGAAACTGCATACGTGGTAAAGCTTCATCGTGTGGCCAGACTTGCAAATACTCAACCTGTTAGTTCCTTTTCTGTATGCCTGTTGATGTTGGCTTAATTGAAATCTGTTTTCTAGCATTATGGATAATGACTTCAGCAGTTAACATCATATATGCTTAAACAGGTATTCACATTTACACATCCAGAATTCTCACCTAGATCAAGCAATCAACGGTATACAAAGCTTCAGTTTGACATTCCGAGCGACACTGGATCGGCCTTAATTCATGGTACGTGATTGTGAAGACTTGCACTTTTGTGCTCAATATGCTGATATAGAATTCCAAGGCAAGTTAACTATGGCTACTTGAAAACATTGGATGGCCGAAAATTTATTTATGATTGCTGTGCGAAAATCTGGAATATGGGATGGCAAGAACATAGGATTGTTTGTGGAAGCATATTTGTAAAATTATCTTACCGTTCCATCTGTTCATCCGTTATCTATAGAAGTCATGGTGACTATTTTGTACAAGGGTTTTGTTAATGGTCATTGAAAAAGATAAGATATGAACAATCAGAGCCTACAAAGCAAAAGCTTAAAAATAAGCCATGATTACCTTTTGTTCATGTTTATCACCAATGCTGAAGGCTTGAAAGAATTGGAAACACCCACCCCACCTTCACCCGCCTCCAAAAAGAAAAAGAAATAAATACGGAGAGAGTTACTTGGGAAACATAGTGAAGGGCTTTGTTTGCTTTAATGTGGGTGTATACGTTGCTTTAGAGGGTGTTTGGCTAAGCTTATTTCAAACATTATATAAGCTCCAACATCTTATAAGTTGTTCAAAGAGCTTATAAGATGTAATTTCTTTAGAGTTTATATGTTAATAAAGTGTCTAGATAAAAGAGTTTATAAGCTTGCAAGCGAATAAAGTGATTTAACTATGAAGTGTGTGAAATGTGTATAGTGTGTGAAATGTGGCCTATGTAGTTTATGAAGTGTGTGAATGCGTGTGGTGTGTGAATGTGTATAGCGTGTGAAGTGTGGTGTGTGTAGTATATGAAGTGTGTGAAATGTGTGTGAAATATGTGTGAAGTGTGTGTAGTGTGAGTAGTGTGTGAAAAATGTGTAGTGTCTGTAGTGTGTGAAATGTGTGTAGTATGTGAAGTGTGTGAAATGTGTGAAGTGTGTGAAATGTGTGTAGTATGTGAAGTGTGTGAAATGTGTGTTGTGCGTGTAGTGTCTGAAATGTGTGTGGTGCGTGTAGTGTGTGAAATGTGTGTAGTGTGTTTAATGTGTGGTGTGTGAATGTGTGCAGTGTGGTGTGTAGTATGTGAAGTGCGTGAAATGTGTGTAGTGCGTGTAGTGTGTGAAATGCGTTTAGTGTGTTTAATGTGTGGTGTGTGTAGTGTATGAAGTGTGTGTAGTGTGTGAAGTGTGGTGTGTAGGAAGTGTGTGAAATGTGTGTAGTGCGTGTAGGGTGTGAAATGTGTGTAGTGTGTATAGTTCTGTGTGAAGCGTGTGTAGTATGTGAAATCTGAGTGTAACTTTATAAAATATAAGATTAACTAAAGGAACTTATTTTTTTTTGAGTTTATAAGCTCTAAGAGCTTATTTTTACATCTTATAAGTTGTGTAACATCTTATTTTGCCAGACCCATTACAAGAGCTTATAAGACGTTTTGAGGAGTTTATAAGCTTAGCCAAACACGCTGTTAATGTGTGGTTCTTTTGAAAGATTATTGACAAGCTTGACCTTTTTCCCGATTTAACAGGGTTTGCAGGTTATTTTGATGCAACACTTTACAAAGATGTTCATCTTGGTATTGAACCGTCGACAGCTACCCCAAACATGTTTAGCTGGTATGGTGTTTACAAAGATTTCATGTATGCTATAATGTAGTGAATGATGTGTCCCTAGAGATTGTAAAAGCCATTTTAACGTAACTTTCACCTTTTCTAAAGAAAAGAATAAGGTTCTAACACTTCTATCTATAACACTGAGAATAAGGTTCTAACACTTCTATCTATATCACTGAGTTCCTTATCTTTTTCTTTCCAAATTGGGTTCCTGAATTTTTTCATTTGTGAACATTGAGTCTCTAGACTTACTTGCACTACTTGAAAATTGGTCTTCGACAATAAATCATCTTACACTCTTCAAAAGTTCAACAGAAAGGACAAAATCGTGATGCAAATACAAGTACATGGACTCAATATTCATACATTGAAGTGTCAGGGACCCAATTCAGTAAAGGGAGAGCTGCTGATGCTCAACTTTTATAATTAAGTTTGTAGGTCTCAATTCAGTGAAAAAGAAAAGGAAAACATCGTAGTACAGGACCCCATAAATGTGTTATTCCAGTCAATGATTGTACAGACTCAGCCTAGCCATGAGCTGGTGTTAATTATCGATCTGAGCTAATTTTCGTAATTTAAGTCTAATTTTCTTCTTATTGCTTGTTAACAGGTTCCCAATATTTTTTCCATTGAGGGCGCCGGTGTGTGTTCAACCCGGAACTCCTTTAGAAGTTCAATTTTGGCGTTGTTGTGGTTCCACCAAGGTATAATCTGCTCAATCTTGCGTGTTCAAGTGTCATGTTGATTTTTTATTTTTGTTTATTACAGCCCAACACCCAATCTTGTTTTCCTATGTCCTTTTTCTCTCAACACATCTCTAAACCATGCATATGCTTATCTAGTTATGTTAAGATGGATTGTTATCTACTTTCAATGTTTACTGCAACATCTGGATAAGGATATTGGCTATCCTTATCCACCTTTTACTATGTGTGATATATGGAGGTTTAGATAATGGTGATATTGCCTTGAGGTCTCTTTTAAGAACTAAGTGGGCAAAAGAAATTAGTCGGGATAGAAATGTAATTTTCCTAATGTTATCCCAAATATTGGTCAACTATCCTGGGGGGTGGCTTGAATTATTATCTAAGGTATTATTTGAATTTTAGCATTTTATCCCGAGTCGGAAGGATGACCCGGCTTTTTATTTCCACCAAAGTGAACGCTAGATGAAGCTATAGATAACATGTCACTATCTTAAATTATCTACCAAAGTAAACGAAGCCTTAAAAGAAACGGGAAATGATCAAGAAAATCTATAAATGTGAAAACATTATGTTGTACGATTTGGAAAAAACAAGCACTGTTTCTATGGTATTGTTCTTACCCTTTTTGAACACAAACTGTTACTGCTTTTTTTAATTAGAAGGTGTACTTGTATTATATCTCACATCCCCAAGTAGAAGTTAGCATAAGCTTTTTCTTGAAATAATGACAGGTTTGGTACGAATGGTGTGTGACTTCTCCAACGGCTACACCTATGCACAATACTAACGGTCGCTCCTACTGGGTCGGGCTGTAGGTCCTTTGTGATGTTTTTTTCACGCGCCAATGACGTTGCGTTGTTGTATACTGGAGAGCTGAGTAAAGAATATAGATGCTGTACTCTTTGGTTTCTGAGATGCAGAGAAGAGCATTCTCAGAATGTGTTAGGGAATTTCTGTAGGCTCCTTAGATTGTGGTTGATGTTTTTCTTTTTAGTACAAATCCTGGGAAGGGTAGGGTCGGTGGGATTTGATCCTGTCCATTGACTAGAGTTACAAGATGCTCAACCAGTTGAGTTACAATCAATTCCGTGTTTAACATTGTTATGGTTAGTGTGTGAGATAATCTATTGCGTGTTGCCCGTGTATCGAGATGGCTATTTTCTTTCTTGCTCCCCATTTCTGCAATCAAATCTGTTCCTAGTACTTCCGTGCTACCTATGTTATGAATATCATGCCTTGGTGTTTTGTCTTAAGGGGCGTTTTCCATTGTGTTGAGTTTAGAAAGTGATTTAATTTTGAGATTGTGGGGGAAAATCACTTTTAAGTAAAAGTAGATAGCTTTTGAAATAAAAGTGAATGTTGGAAAAAAAGTCACAACTACTTGCTCCTTTTGAGGTAAAATTATTTTTGAAGCAGAATTTTTAATTAGCAAACACTTCTTTGAGCTAGCGATGATATCGTGTAGAAGAAACTCTAGTGGAACAAAAGATTTTGGTCAGTAATGATATATTATGGTGTTGTGCTTTTTTAGGGCACAAGGTTTTAGTGTACTTCTGAGTACAAAATGAACAGAGACATCGCAAAAGTACAAGGAAATTTTTTTTATGCTTCGTAATTTTGCTCATATCCAAATTATGTCTAAATTATGGGTTTTAATGGAGTAAGTACTTCATCCAACTTATATGATTTTGTCATAATTTCAACCGACTTGTATGCTCTTTCCGACTGTATGTGGCATTTTAGTTCAATAGTCCGCGATTGTGTTGGTTTAAGCTCCTCGCAAAGATTTTAAATAAATTCTAGATTGTTCACTAGATTAGATCATATCTTTTTTTTACCATTTGAACTCAACTGCATGTATCTTATTAATGCGCAATACAATTTCTCAATTTTCTCTTATACATGAATATTTTAAATAATAAAAATATAAATTTTAAATATTTAAATATTAAAAAATAGGTTTTATTTCCAAAATTTTAAGAAGTGCCCTTGTCCAACTTGTTTCTGTTTTAGTATATAGGGTATGTTTACATTGTAAGTAAGGCTATACCCATGTTTACTTGTAAAGCTAACTTCTGATCAATTAGTACAATTTAATCAAATCAAGTGTTTACTTTTCAGTTCAAAGTCAGTGACATATTTTTGCAATCTCGATTTTCTATATGGGATGGTTCAGACGAACTTGGTGAAACTCTGTACAGTTGTCGATACAGATATCTACTCATTATTCGAAAACTTACCATGTTTTATTCGGTAGCGTTTGGATTAAAAAAAGTCAAAATTAACAATTATTTTCGATTTGGTGCACCTTTAGTACAATTTAGTCCACATTAAGTACAGTTCGTTAAATTTGAGTTCCATCCACACTCCTAATCGTAAATATATAAAAACGGTTTCCTTGTCTGAGGATAATTTGAGGAATGAGCCCTCCACCATTTGCACAACTCACCAGACCATAGTTTGTTTTCTTTTATTTATTTTTTTGAGATTTTTCGATTTTCTGGAATTTTAGTTATTTTGGAATTTCTTAATTTTTATATTCTTCTAGAATTTCCATTTTTATTTTTTGGATTTCTTGTTTACTTTTTCTTTTTAATAAAATGTAAATTTGATCCTAGTCACATTTTAGATTCTTGAAGTTGTTCCACGTAAATTCGATGGACAAAGGTACTGATTGAATTTTTTCTTTCAAGAAAAATATTTTATTTTCCAACAAAACGTGATTGACTACTGTGATTGCTTGGGAACACAATGAAAAATATATAAAATCAATAATCACTTTATTTAGTAATAATAAAAAATTGGGAGAAATTACATGCAACCATTAAGAGGAAAAAAACTTTTAAAGGGTAAAGACCCAATTTAGGGGGTAGAAATGTAATTAAATATTTTGGTCCCAAGAGATAGTTTTGATCCTAGGGATGCCATGAGATCAATAATTTTAATCATAATCCCTAGTAGTGCTTTTAATACCGGGTCGGAAGGATTAACCACTTTGAACACATTAATAACGTAAATAACATATTCGAGAAAGATTATTTAGTCTAATCCTTATAGTACAATATAAACAGGCCCATAAGAGATAACTCCCTCCGCTGCGGCTTAATTTGCATACTTTGATTGGCCACAAAGATTAAGGAAAAACAGATTTTGTGGAATATTTAACTTTTTTAAAGGTAGAGATTGACTGTGGAGATTTTGAGAGTAGAGATTATGAGAGAATTTTTTTTCTTTCTTTTAAACTGACAAAGTTATTTGGATAAAAAAAAAAAAAGTATGTAAATTAAGTCGAGACGAATGAAGCAAGAAATAAGGAATAAGGGATAATGGATAAAGGTTATCTATATGATTTAAAAAGAAATTGTCGTCGACCCAATCCAATGTTAAATTACCATTCAAGACAAATTTTTATGATTTTATACGTTATGACAATTAATAAGAGACAGTCATACATTATCTAATGTTTGTCTCATCGGTATCAATTTGTAGCCGCGGTAAATTATACTTTCTTCATCTTAAATGAATTTGAACAAAGGGTCGATACATATATTAAGAAAAAATTATTTTTTGAGATTTTGTTGACTTTTTAAATGTTGATTGGGGATGGAGATTGAGGGTGAAAATTGTGTTATCACTTTCCTTTTTAAGGATGTGCAAATTTACTTGAGACAGACAAAAATGGAAAATAAGGGAATATATTGTTTCAACACGAATTATATATTGTTTTATCGAATCAACATGGTTGAAAATCTATATATATATTATGACAAAGAGAAAAAGAATATACAATTCTAATGTGAATATTGTATTATTAAAATATTTCATAATCTTTAGTTTGTTTAGTGTTTTCTTTTGTACCTACTTTTTCTCTATCATAACCTCTTCATTAACTTTTACCTTATAAGTTTTAAGTTTTTTCTTTCCGTAATATTATGTTACCTATACATCTTATAGTTATTTACTAGACTAGTAGTATTCTCGTGCGATACACGGTTTGTAAATATAAATAAATAAATGATAATAATTTTAATATAACAAAATATTACAATTAATATATAATAAGAGTTCGAATAATTATATATTAATGAAAGAAGAATCAATGAAAAATATTAAAAATTAAAAATATATAAATTTGAGTAAGTTACAGATTCATATTTGTTTTTCTTAATGTATGAATATCTCTACCATCAATGTATGGAGGTCATGTTGACCAACTTGTACAAATAATGAATGTATATATGTATATTTATAATTTTATGATAAACATTTATATTTATTCAAAGTATCTATTTTTTTTTTCAAATATAATGTTCAAGAAATTTTCAAAGCTTTTAGTGGGTACAAATAACATTACATTCTAATTTTATTAATTTTTATTTGTAGCACAATCACACTAATAATTAATCCACATAATCAACCAACAATTTTTTTTTTCATTTAATTTATTTATACAATATGGTGTCAAACTATAGATCGATAATGGATGACTAATTTATTTATACAATATGGTGTCAAACTATAGATCGGTCGACTATATAAGTCAAAATCGATCAAACTATAAGTACTTCCGTCTAATTTACAAACTTTGACCGATTTTGATTTATATAGTCGACCGGTCTAAATACTTCCGTTTAATTTGCAAACTTAAGGTAAACCCGTCTAATTTGCAAACTTTGACCGGTTTGATTTATATAGTAGACAAGTTTAGGTAACTCCGTCTAAATTGTAAACTTTGAGCGACTTTGACTTATATAGTCGATCGGTCTAGATACTTCTGTTAATTTACAAATTTTGACCAGTTTTGACTTAAATAATCAATCGGTTTTGGTATTTACCTCTAATTTACAAACTTTGACTAATTTTGACTTATAAAGTCGATCGGTTTAGATTCTTTCGTCTAATTTGTAAACTTGGACCGATTTTGACTTACATAGTTGGTCGGTAGGTACTTCTGTCTAATTTGTAAACTTTCACCGATTTTGACTTATATAGTCGATCAGTCTAGGTACTTTCGTCTAATTTGTAAACTTTCACCGATTTTGACTTATATAGTCGACTGATCTAGGTAATTTCGTGTAATTTTCAAAGTTTGACCGATTTTGACTTACATAGTTGACCTGTCTATATAATTTCGTCTAAATTGCAAATTAATGGGGACAATTTTGTTATTTCTCAAATTTAAAATTTATAATGGGACTCTTTGATTATTATATTGTAAATCTGGTTTTATAATAATTGTAATTAATTATGTTCACTGGTGAGTTTATCAAATTTGTGCTTTCAACCTTTGACTCAAAACATAACGTTGAAAGTTTTCCTTTGACTATTGTTACTAAATCAATTACAGGAAGATGAAAAGAACCTCCAAGAACAGAAACATGAAATTTTATTTTCCTTTCTCATTCAGCAGATCCATTTTCGTCTTGCCATCTTCTTTGGCATATGGTTCTGTTCCAGTAATTCCTTCCCCTGAAATCGATATTACCCTACGATTAAGTTACCACCTTCAAGATCCTACGACCAACAACTGCATAGATGCTCGTCTTCATCGTAATCGAGCTTCGGCCCTCTATATCACGGTAGCTCCGGATACTGGTTATTTTCCCGGCTAATGTTGACTCCGGTGATGGCCGAGGAAGAGTTCTGAGCAGCCGACATGATCTTTTGCGAGGTGGGCTCGGATTCGGAAAAATGGGAGTTTGGAGTGAAAGGGTTGTGGCTCAGAAGTTAAAGAGCCGTTAGACTTCTAAGTTCTAACTCAAAAAATTCGGAATACTGGGAAGATGGGATAGAGACTGAGTGAAGAGTTGAGATGGAGAGAAAAACAGTAATTGAGGGTCATTAATGGCTACTGAAAAAGCACTTTGGAATTGTAACATTTCCAGAATTCTTCAATACCAACAATACCCTTATGCATTTTTTTATAAGAAAAAAAAGTCAACGGTGAAGATAAAATCATCAAGGATCTAACGGCTATTAGAAGGGATTGGTATTGGTACCAATGGGGTATCAAAGTTGGACTCTATATTATAAGTGGCTAAAATAAAATTTCTGAAAAATGTATCTAACCATTGTGACCCTATGATTTAAAAAGAATTGGCATTACACGACCCACAAGCCCAGCCCAGAGTAACAACAGGTTGGGGGAAAAAAAACAAAAAAGCTTTTCTGATATTTCTGTCGAGTAACGAACCCTAGATCTAGCGAACATATTGAATAGCATTTCCATCTAATCCCTGTGGAAGTTCAAGGGAAACAAACCCTAATTCTCCGTTAAAATTCAATTTAGGATCCGAAATTTGCATACATCATGTACAACGGAATTGGGTTACAGACCCCTCGAGGCTCCGGAACCAACGGCTACATCCAATCGAACAAGTTCTTCGTGAGGCCGAAGACTAACAAAGTCGTCACCGACTCCAGTAAGGGCTACGAATCGGATCAAGGAACCGCCGGTGTATCCCGGAAACCCAACAGAGAGATCCTAGAGCACGACCGTAAGCGCCAGATTCAGCTAAAGCTGCTTGTGTTAGAGGAGAAGCTCGCTGATCAGGGATATACTGATGCCGAGATCGCCGAGAAGCTTGATGACGCCAGAAAGGCGCTTGAGGCCAAGGATAAGGACCTTGAGGATGGAGGAAATGGTGCAGTCCTTTCAGAAAAGTAAGTCTCGGAATTTTATTCAGGGTTTTTGTTGCTTGTTTTGCTCTATATTAGGTGTATGTGTAATTGCAATGGCTGTTTAATTTTTTTCTGCTTGTTTAGGCTTGGTGAGCGTTAGTAGTTAAGGGAGTTTTTTCTGGTAATATAGAATGGAGGGAGGGATAATATGCTAGATAGCTATCTCTAAGTAATTGAGGAAGTGTGTGTGTGTTTTGTTGAAGACGTATCATAGACATTATGATTTTTTAGGCTATGCTAATTGATATGCTTTTGTCTCTTCAGTGTCTTTTCCATGATTTATAACTACTAGTTGTCAACCCGTGCTCTGCACGGAATAAAATCTACTATATTGCATTAGCAATAAATAATGGAACTGATTATCTTATATCCGTAACTTGGAGAACAAAGGGAACTCAAATCTTGTTATGATATAACAAAATAAAAGATCAGGAAAGAAACAAAGTACATATATGATGCAAAGTATCCAATTGTGTAATAGAGTTTCATCTATCTTGATAAAGGATTAATAATTTTAATGTGGAAAATGTAGATTGACAGTAAGGTACTTGTTGATTCAAAATATGAATGGTAAAGGTAATAGGTATGAATGAGGGTCAATGATATTGTGGAATTATGTGGGGGTAGTTGTTGATAAAATGAAGGTAATGATTAACTTATTCATGTATATGAAACATAAGACATAGGAATGAAGCATCTTTCATTTCCATTACCCACCCCTGCTCCCCGTACCAAGAGCCCTAATATCTTAAAGATTTTAACTACCCAAAAGATGAAATCAAGCATAAACTTTGAAATGGTTCACATGTTAATAAGCACTTTGAAATCCTTCAACAGAAGTTTATCAAATGTTAGAAATCCTCTACACTTTTACTCTTGTTAAATTAACTCAAACATTTTAGCCAACTTTCTGAACCCTAAACCTAAAACCTAAACTGAAACTGAACCTTGAACCTGAACTGAAGTTTGTCAAAATAATAAAAAATGCTAAGTTTATTTTTTAAAATAAACATTCTGAGCCCATACAGTAGGCTTTTCCAAATTCCTTCCTCTTTATCTAACATTGGGAAAAAAATCTTAAAAAAGAAAAGAAAAAGAGGAGATTGATGACACCTTGATCGTATGTATAACATATACCCACATATATAATGATTTACATAATGTAGATGAAACTTAAAACACTTGCAAACCATAGCTGTTTAAGGCGCGAGGCGCACCGAGGCGCAAAGGGCCATCTGGCGCCCGAGGCGCGTGACAGTTGCCAACAATTCAAAAAACGAGTACTAATAGCAAAAATAAATCAATTCTACTCATTATTAGGCTAAAATAAACATTAAACAAGTAAATAATTGCACAAACACAAAAAAAGAAACAACATAATAGTTGAAAATTCAAATATCTAAACACGCAAGTGACAAATCATAAGATTCAAACAAGTTCATTAGTTTAACATACAAATCTAACATGGTCGGCGGCTGTTGGCAGCAGGCGGGAGTGGGTGGTCGGCCGACCGTTGGGCAGTGCCGTGGGTGGAGTCATAGACCTTTTTTTATTGTTTCTCTACTTCTATTTTTCTTTTGAAACCCTAGTTTCTAAGAGCCTAAAGAAGTGTTGAACAATTTAAACATTAAAAGAAGGGTCAAAATTAACTTCAAAATCGTTTTTTATTAAGCAAAATAGGCAGTGTGTCCCAAAGGCGTGCCTGAGGCGCGCCCGAGGCGCCAACCATGAGGCGCACGAGGCGCAGCGAGGCGTGCGCCTCCTGAACTGCGCCCGCCTTTGATGTATAGAGGCGCAGACTCCAAAATCTCGCCTCGGGCGCGCCTTTGACAGCTATGTGCAAAACTCTAGATTGCATCACTGTACCACATAATCCTAATATAAAAGGTGTCAAGAACAATTTTAAGCAACAATCACTGAAACACATGACGTAACAAAGATGTCTAACTTGCCCTGTTCGTCCACATCCCCTTCTAATTCTTCTTTGCTCCAACGTAGATAGAAAACTCAACAATAAATGTCCATTGCAGCATCAATTTCTACATCTTGAACAACTTGTATTATTTCCTAATTACTCTTCACGTACAAGTATCAATGTCTTGTATCATAGAATAGTCATGAGATTCTTGCAATTTGCTGTGACAGATGATTAGCAAAATAATGGAGTTTATTAAGAAGTAAAATTATTAAAGTTTAGTTTATTAAGTAGTAACTGAACGACAATCAAAACATACTTTTTGGTTCTTCTTAGACACAGGAGGAGCTTTGTATGACCATGCCAAACGCAAATGTCGTTTTTAAGAATTCACATCACTTGACTAAATCTGAAGAAGCTTTTGAAGGATTCACATTATATACGGACTAAACCAAAAAATGTAGCCATTTAATTTTGCAGAGTTTTGAATGGAAGAAAGAAGTTATAACACAGGAGAAATGAGGCTGATCGTACGGAAATTTTCCTTTACTGATGTTAATAATTTTCTGACGTGTGTGCAATTGCCCCAACGTGGCAGTGTTTAGTGGGATGAACAACTTCCCGCTTTTACAGGTTACATTATCTTATATTAAAAAATATATAAATTTTAATTCACACAGAGAGCCGTTCTCAATTTTCGGTACAGTTTGTTTTTGCGAAAATTACTCTCTGACAGCCACGTACATTCAGACGATCCTCCTTTTATATTAAGGAGGGATTCTTGGAGTGAGGGACAATATCCTAGTTAGCTATGTCTAGTAATTGATGAAGTGTGTGTTCGTGTTTTGTTGAAGAAGTATCATAGACATTATGGTTTTCTAGGCTATGCTAATTGATATGCTTGTCTCTGCTCATCTTTTCCATGACTTGTAACTATTCTTGGAGTGCTTTAGCTCTTGGGGTGTCTCTGTCCTTTATTTTGGGAAGGGGTGTTTTGGGGGTTCGAGACTCGGGCGTTGTATAAATTAATTGCTTGTGATTCGTCTCCTGATCTCTTATTTTTTGTTCTATGGTTTTCATGTGAGAGAATCTCAGATGTAGACTAAGTCCATCTTATTCCTTTATTAAGATGATTGAGTTGAGCTGCTGGACATATTACTTGCTTATGGCCATTTTTAATCGAGGGGAATTGTTGAAATATGCTTTGTGTTGGTAAAATTGAGAGTACTTGTTTACAATTTAAGTTTTTGAGTTGTTGGTGATTGAATTGTCTTTCATGAATGACCAGGGTTTCAGAGACGCAGACCCATCAGATAGCTGCATTGAAGGAAAGGCAGATGGAAACCCTTAAAGCTGCTCTTGGTATAGAATCCGAGCCTGAAAGAGAAAAGAAGCGCCGTGATGCAGAGGCCCTAGATCTTGAAGATGATCTCGAGGAGGGTGAACTTGGACACATCCAACAAAAGGATGATGGTGAGAGGGATGATATGCCTAAGGTTCCAAAGAAGAATCAATCTGGTAGAGATGAAATGAAGCGATATAGTAAGGAAAAGGTCAAAAGACGGCAGGATGATTCCTCTGATTCAGATAAAGATTTGAGGCGTGTGACTACAGAAAAACGCAAAAAAGACAGTAGAAGTAGTGATGATTCTGATGTAGCTCTTAGAAAGAGGGGGAAAGAGTCATCTAAGAAACACAGGAAAGTTCGAAAGCATGGCAGTAGTTCGTCTGATTCAGGATCCAGTTCTGATTCCGATACAGGTTCTGATTCCGAATCTAATGGAAAGAAGCACAAGAAATCTCGTAAGCGCCATGATTCTGATGATGACTACAGCTCTGACGAGAGGCATAAGAGTAGAAAGCAAAAACTGAAGAAGCCTTTGAGAAGCAACCAGCGTGATTCTGGTGATGACACTTCTGATGAAGACCATGTTCGTGATAGTAAAAAATCGAAGAGCAAACGGCATGATTCGGATGATGACAATTCTGAGGGAGGCCGTGTACATATTAGTAAAACGTCAAAGAGCAGACAACACGAGTCCTATGATAAATATAGCTCAGATGATGACCGCAAACACCATCTTAAAGGAAAGCAAACTCAGAAGCGTAATGAAAATAATTCTGATGAAGTCCCCACAAATAAGTTGTGGAGGGGGAAAGAGCCTTCGAGGAGCAGGCGTCATGATTCTGATGATGAGTTTTATGCTGATAGGTCGGAGAAAGGTGGAAGAAGCCGATCTGAAAAACCAAAGCAACAGCAAAGTCGCGGAAAAGAAGAACATTCTCGCGATGATAATAGGAGAGCCCGGAATGAGAGAGAAGATAAAGTTGGTGGAAGGTATGGTCAAGAAAGTGATTCTGATTCTGATGATGCAACTAAAAACAAAAGGGAACGATATGATAGAGAGAAGGAATTAAGTTCTGGTGGTGATAGACGAGATGGATCTTATGGAAGAAACAGGAATCTTGATTCTGGAAAAGCTGATGATCCTAAGATTGATAATAATAGGAGAACCCGGAATGAGAGAGAAGATAAAGTTGGTGGAAGGTATGGTCAAGCAAGTGATTCTGATTCTGATGATGCAACTAAAAACAAAAGGGAAGGATATGATAGAGAGAAGGAATTAAGTTCTGGTGGTGATAGACGAGATGGATCTTATGGAAGAAACAGGAATCTTGATTCTGGAAAAGCTGATTATCATAAGATTGATGATAATAGGAGAACCCGGAATGAGAGAGAAGATAAAGTTGGTGGAAGGTATGGTCAAGAAAGTGATTCTGATTCTGATGATGCAACTAAAAACAAAAGGGAACGACGTGATAGAGACAAGGACTTAAGTTCTGGTGGTGATAGACGAGATGGACCTTATGGGAGAAATAGGAATCTTGATTCTGGAAAAGCTGATGATCATAAGATTGATGATTTTGAAAGAAGTAGAGATAAAGATAGGAATCGAGTTTCAGATGGCAGAGGCAAGGAGAAAGACTATGCTCGTGAAGTTGATGTTGAGAAGCAGAAGCATAAGGATGATGAATTAGATACATTGAAGAAATTGGAGCAACTGTATAAGTCGAAGGAAAATGAAACTGGTGATAAAAATGATGATAGGGCCAGGAGTAAGCGCAAAGCAGATGATGGAAGTTTAGAAGAACCGGAGAGGAAGTCCAGCAGGCGGGACTCCACAAAAGAAACAGGGCTGGATACGGTCCGAAGGAGGGATGCATCACGAATTGAGAACAAGAGGGACAATGGGGAGCGTGAAGATTACGGACGAAGTAGAAGAGAGAGAGGGGATGATGGAGAGCGCCGTGAAAGAAAGCATGAAAGGTATGGAGATAGAGAGTCGTACAAGAGAGATCGTGAGCTGGAAGTGGGACGTGAAAGAGAGATGGAGGAGAAACATGTGAGTAATAGAGATGAGAGAGATAGAGAACACAGCTCAAAGAGGGCTAGATACGATGAAGAACGTAGTGGAAGAATGCATGAGGATGACAGGGATGATGATAGACGGGCCAGGCGCCGGTAGTAAACAAATCAGTTAATGTCTTCGACAAAGAAGCAGGTATGATGAGTTTGCCTGCACTTTTGAAGTATAAATTAGTTGGTTTTAAGCGTTTCTATTGTGCAAGCTTTTTTGGTTACAGTCCCAAAATGAAGAACATCTTAACTAGTCATGTAAATTTCGTTAAATACATTGGGTTTGGAATATTCATACACATGTTAGTTTCTTGTCTGATAAGTTCTGTTTTGATTATTGCAGGGGTGGTCATTACATGTGAGAGCTGGTTCATGATGCCTATATATGTATATGGTGTATGGTATGCTATGATTGTCTGATCTGGATAAGATGGTTGCTTTCTTTTTGTCTTTTAGAATGTTGTCATGTAATGAATGGAATTGCTATGTGATAATGTTTTCTTTCAGTCATACGAATGGGGTTTTTTTATGTGGGTTTGGACCTCTGATATTTTGTGCATGATTACAGTCAGCAAGATCATAGACAAATTGAACTATGTGGATGTAAATCATGTTTGAAATCTTAAGTTTTGTTTTTATTATATTTTAGACTATAATTTGTGAATGTAACGAATAGCTTACCTCATTGTTTATTTCATTCTTTATCAATACAACTTGATCCAAATGGCAAAGTAGGCTTATTACCATCCCCCTTTCGTGTTTCTCCGGGATATACAGTTCAGCTAAAATGCGATAGGAAAAACAGTGGATGGTTCAACTTGTATAAACCCTAAAGAAACAATTGAAGACTATTAATTGTATTCAAGATTTTGCTTCCATTTGACTCGGACAAATTTGTTCTCTTTCTACTCATGTTGATGACTCCATTTGGGGTACCTTCACACTGCTACAGCAAGAAAATGCACAGTAAAATATGAATAAAAAGGAAGTACCTGATTCTGACTAGCCGAATACTCGCAGATTCGAGCTCGATCGAGTGCATTATTTTTCAAACTCAGAACTCGACTTGATAAACTTTTTTTTTTTTAACAAACGATAGATTTCATTGAACAAACTCAGAGTTACAAGAGCAAAACAACCGACAGTCCACTGACTGAGAAAAAGCCCATTGGTTACATTACAACCAAGATGGGGGTTGAGATACCCATTCCTTGTAGGAGAATAAGTCAACTGCAACATGTGCAAGAGAAACACAAGAACTAAGAGAAACACAAGAACTAAGGGTTTTACAATTAAGGATACAAAAATAAACTTGCGTTAAAAAAGATTTCAAGCGATTGATGTCTTCGGCTATGGCTAAGTGTTGATTTTGGAGCAGCATGTCTTTATTTAACCTTTTAACCATATCCTTGTCATCAAGGATGAAACGAATTTTATGCCAACCAAATTTCAAAGCTTGAGTCAAAGCCATTCTAACTGCATCCAACATCAATGTCGATCGATTCAGAACGGAAGACTTCGGCATAGCCCAAGCACGAACAAAGTGATCAGCATCATCTACCACAATACATCCAAGACCACCTCTTTCTACGGAGTCGTAATTTGCACTGATGAAAATCGAAAACCATCCTACAAAACTTACAACCGGGTCGTCAGAGTTATGGTAATTAGACATACCATTCTTACCAGAGGGCAGACTGCGGGACAATGTGGTGGTATTAACTTCAGCCCATTCTCCTTGTGCTTTATCTACCACTTCTTTTTCTTCGATCCAATTTCTTTGAAAAATCCACTCGTTCCGAGCTTTCCAAATGTTCCACAAAATGTAGCTTGAGATAAGCACTCTATCCTTGGATTTTTCCTTGAATCCGACCCCACAAATATCCATCCACCACTGTTGGAAAGATGAAACCTCCTTTCCCGGGAGGTTGAACCATTGAAAAGGCGCCAATTTCCAGCAGAGAATTGCATTATTACAGGTGAAAAGCATGTGGTCTAAAGTTTCAACCTCCTCACCGCACCGCTCACAAATTGGATCAACCCGTATTCCTTTCTTGAGTAGAGCTTCCGTAGAGGGAAGAATTCCATGGAAACATTTCCATAGGAAATGCTTGATTTTACTTTTCAGGTCCAATTTCCAAAGATTCTTCCACATGAGACGACGATCGTCCCGTCCGGAACTACTATCTGGAGTATCAAGCTCTCTCCTAGCATTATTTTGTAGAACTTGAAAAGCTGATTTAACTGTGAATTGCCCATTGTGATTATGGTGCCAAACTAATCTGTCTCTACCCCCCAACCAGCTAATAGGAATTTTCAGAATCATTTCCACATCCTGATTCTGAAAATGAGTTTCAAGAATGCTCTTATCCCACTCCCTTCCATCTCTCTTCATCAATTCCCTAGCCCAAGTGATGTTCTTGTTTTGATCACACCACTGTACTGGTTTGAAATCCGGTAGCTTAGGGAGCCATGGGACCTCCCACACCCTAATTGACTTGCCATCCCCCACCTGATACCGAATTCCAGGACTAAGGGCTGGGATACATTTGACCCACCCACGCCATAGCCACGAATCCGAAACCTTTGATTTAGTTGATAGAAGTCCTCCCCGGGGAAAGTATTTTGCTTTGATAGCTTTGCTCATTAAGGTATTGGGGTGGGTAATGAGTCTCCAAAGCTGCTTGACAATCAAAGCTTTATTAAAAATGATAAGATCTTTAAAACCGAGACCACCCTCCTCTTTAGGCCAAGAAAGAGCGTTCCAGTTCTTCCAATGAAGTTTATTACCCCCCTCCTCCTTGGATCCCCACCAAAAGCCTGATATTCTCTTCCCAATCTCTTTACACACTCCCAATGGTAGAAGAAAACATGACATGACATACACTGGAAGTGCATCTAGAACGGATTTTATCATGATTTCTTTACCTGTAGTGCTAAGAAAAATATTCTTCCAGCTAGAGATTCTATTGGTGGTAGCTTCCACGGTATAGTTGAAAGTTTCCTTCTTTGATTTTCCAATGCCGAAAGGAAGACCCAGGTATCTACAGCTTTTTTGCTCTTTAAGGCCACCTAGGATGCCTTGAATCTGCACTTTGACAACCTGAGGAGTGTTTTTGCTGAAAAAAACTGAAGACTTGTCGAAATTCACTGCTTGACCTGAGGAGCAACAAAATTTATCAATGATATTCTTTATCGTAACCGCTTGCTCACAAGAAGCTTCACTAAAGAGAAGTGAATCGTCGGCGAACAAAAGGTGAGAGATAGAAGGACCATTTCTGGATATTTGGAGGCCTTTATAGAGTTTTTGTCTATGGGCTAGGTTAATCAGATTATAAAAAGCTTCTGAAATGATAAGAAAAAGGTATGGGGATAGAGGATCGCCTTGTCTGATCCCTCTCGTCGGAGTAATGTAGCCTGCAACTTTACCATTAATACAAAAGGAAAAAGATACTGTACTAATGCAAACAAAAATCCATTTGATAAATAAAGAGGGAAAGCCCATTTTCCTAAGGATGTGACTTAGAAAATTCCATTCTACCCTATCGTATGCTTTTGCCATATCTAGTTTAAGGGCCATGGACGATTTTTTTCCTTTCCTACGAGAGTTAAGAAAATGCATGCATTCATGTGCAACCACAACATTATCAAGAATTTGTCTCCCAGCTAAGAAAGCAGATTGTGATTCGCATATACAATTATGGAGGCATTCTTTCAGTCTTTTAGCAAGAATTTTTGTGATTGCTTTATAAATTGAATTGCAAAGGCTAATTGGTCTGAAATGTGCCACTGAAGTAGGTGATGTAGTTTTAGGAATGAGAACAATAGTAGTATGGTTCATTGCTTTGAGCATACTACCCGAGGCAAAGAAATCCTTAATTGCAAAGCACAAATCAGCGTGAATGATATTCCAGAAATGCTGAAAAAAGATTGGAGTCATACCATCGGGCCCGGGGGCTTTGGTGGGATTGAGATCAAAGAAAGCCTCTTTGATTTCTTTGTCTTCCACCGGGCTGGTCAGTTTGCCTTTCATCTTGCTGTTGATGGATTCCGGGATTCCTTGGATACATTCGACGTCTATCTCAGGGCGAGACGTAGAGAACAAATTACGGTAATACTCAGTCACTTCTTCCTCAATATCGACCTCACTAACACATCTAGTGCCATCCACCTTCAGTAGATTATCGATGGTGTTTGTTTTTCTCCTTTGCACCGTACAAGCATGGAAGAATTTGGTATTCTTATCACCTTCAGTAAGCCACTGAATTCTAGCTTTTTGGGCCCAATATTGTTCCTCCATTTTATAGGCTTCATTTAACTCCTTTTTGAGTCTGTACCAATCATTCCAGTTTCTATCCCCTCCTCTGTTTCTCAGAACTTCCATCTCTTTTTTCAGGTTGTCGATTTTTTTTCTAGAATTTGTATTCTGTCCCGAATTCCATTTTAGGAGGTCAATCCGACATGTTTTGATTTTCTGTTGAATTCTGTACATGGGAGTACCTGTTTGTGGCTTATTCCAGGCTGTCTCAATAACATCCTCTACCCCTTCCATGGCTATCCACCTCTTATCAAAATGGAACCTCTTCTTCTTATGCATGGACATAGGATGACTGTCCAGCATAATAAGATCATGGTCAGACGCTTGCTTTTCGATGTGATCAACCATTGCTGCCTGGAACTCCATGAACCAATTGGGAGAGCAAAAAAATCTGTCGAGCCTTTCTTCTATAAACTCTGAACCTTGCCTATTGTTGGCCCATGTGAACTTTTTTCCTCGAAATGGAATTTCAATCATATCCATAGACTCCACAAAATTTCTGAATCTTGAAAACCCAGCCTCCGATCTGATTTTACCTCCATTCTTGTCATCGTTTTCCAAAATATCATTGAAGTCGCCTCCCAAAAACCACTTATCCCCCCAACTATCCTTTGCGTTTAAAAGAAATTCCCACTGTTGTCCCCTTTGGTTATCATCCGTACTAGCATATATAAAAATGGCCCATTGGTGAGAGAGGCTATTCTCGAGAGAGAATTCTATTTCAAAGCAAAAAATAGACTCCTTAATACTATGTATTGTAACACTATCAGTCCAAAACACCATCAAACCCCCCCTCTTACCGATAGGATCAACGTATCTCCAACGATCATCAAGTTTAAATTTCCTGCAAACAGTTTGGACAAATTTTCTTTTTTTTTTGGTTTCACATAAGAAAAAAAATTCTGGATGGTAGAGTCGAATGGACTCTTTGAGTTGGGGAATGGTAAAGGGTCCGCCCAAACCTCTAACATTCCACACCCCCACTCTCATGGATAACTTTGGGGCCCTTCTAGGTAGGCTACCTCCACCTTCTCAGTCGGGATGCTATTTGCTTCTTCGTAGCATTGTTTTTTCTCGTTGAACTGCATCTCTTCCGGGTCCATATCTTTCTCATCAAGCAGGGTAATAGCTCTCTTATTTCCAACCATAGCTGTCTGGTTCAAAGGAGTCGTCATCTGATTTTGATGGTTCGTTTTAGTGGCTCCTTTCTTGTGGCTCATCATAGGTCTTTTACCAATCTTCTTATTGCTATGCTCACTGTTTAAATTGATTTCCACCAGAGGAATTCTGGCTTTTTTTAACCAGAATTGGGACATTCACCAAACTGCAAGGCTCAAGTTCCATCAGTAACTCCAGGGGCAAAGGATTCTCTGCATTGCCTTCATCGGACATATCCATAGATGTATCTTCGATATTCTCAATCCCCATCAAGGCTCCTTCCACTCCTTCCGTTTCTTCCCCCGGAACTTCTAACCACGATTCCGTATCCTTGCCATTTGCCTCCTCCTTGCTGCTTTTGATTGATTTGGCTGGATTTCTAAGTGTTTCTTGGCATAATCCACCATATCCTGTGTAGACTCTTTCGACTGTACCTCTAGCAGCTCATCATCTGTATTTTTTTCATGCGATTCTTTCCGTATTATATCCCCTGTGCTCTTTTCACCTGAATTCTGGAATTTGATTTTCGGATGAAGATCCATTGCTCTAATCCATTCTCCAAACTGACCTTGAATACTCTTTCCTGTAACAGCATTGCTCTTCCTCTTCGCACAGTGTTTTTCAATGTGTCCAATAGTTCCACAGTAGTAACAAAATCCAAGCAATTGTTCATACTTAAAATCCGCCCATACTGATTTGGTACCCAGTTTTATGATGGTGCCTCTAAGGAGTGGTCTATCTAGTTTCACGGAGACATTAACTTTAATATGCCTTCCTCGAACGCTTCCCGTTTCTGGCACGATCACATCTTTAACCCTCCCGAAGATCTTTCCAATCTTTAAACCTGTCTCTGTCGTGATCCAGTGGTTTGGGATATTCCAGATTTGAACCCAAAGGTCCACCATGGTGAAGCATTCATCAATCAGGCTTAAATCTTCGTTCCAGTTTTTCAAGATCAGATACTGGTTTTCAAACGTCCAGTTAGACCCTTTGAGTACTACCTCTTTATCCTCTATACTGTTAAACACAAACTGAAAACCATTAAACTCCAGCTCTCTCAAAACAAAGGGGTGTTTAATAGACCAAATGCTTAGCATAGCATTCCTTAGCCCTGTGAAATTGGCTTTTTTCGACCCCCAGATTTTACCCATCAAACTCCTTTCACACTCCTCTGTTCCTTTATTAACGTCCTCCTTAATAAGCTCCACCCCTTTCGCCTCCTCCTCCGAGAGTGCGAACTTCTGAAGTCTTTCCACTAACTCTGAATTCATAGTGATCCAAGGAATCCCTTGTTTCAACAGCGAGACGAGAACAAATTGACCTGAGCACAGCAGAAAATGAAACAAGAACGTGAGAAAAAGGAAGCCAACAGTGACACAGAGAAACACGTAAAAACAGAATTCAACAAGAAAGAAGTGACTACTAGGGGGGAGGAGTCCCCGTGGAGACTGTATTGCAGTATAAAGAAAGAAGAGAAAAAATGGGGAATTACAGGTGAGTCCGATCGAGAAACGAAATGAGTGTAGATAAGTGAGGTGGTTGTACACAAAATTATGGATATTCTCCTTCTAAAATGTAATCTAGAATGTTGTGAATGTTATGCAATTTGGCGAGGTAATCCACTGATATGAAGTAAATGAAGCAACCAATTAACATGAATATTCTATGCAGATTTAGAACGATGAAGATGTAGAGCTACTGTAGTGTTTTTGAAAAATTTTTTGAAAAAATTTTAGTTGCCTCCAAAAAGGGGACAGTACACTTCTCCTAGAGAGAGAAACAGGGGCACTCCAAGATGGGAGACTGTGAAAAAAATCGACTTGATAAACTTGCTGAGCTCGAGATTGACTTGATTAATACAAAATAAAATTTAAAAAATATACAAAATATATTAAAATTGAAAGCATTAATTATACTACAAATGGTTGCTAATGGGACCTAAAGGTGGGACTTTATTTTATTTAGAATTTGGATATATCTATAATTATGTCAACTCTAAAGGGTTAACTAGTAAATTTACACAAGCTCGATTAAGTTCACAAGTATGTTGAGCCGAACATCAATGAGCTCGAGCTTGAACTCGACATGTACTCGAGTAACTTGAGCTCGACCCATTTACTTTAAGTCGATTTCAAACTTTTTACGAGTCGATTATAAATGACTCGCGAGTTATCTCGGCTCACTTACACCACTATTGAACAACGAGGGCTGTAAATGAGGCGAGTTGAGTCGAACATATTGTTGTTCAAGCTTATTTTGAAATATTATCGAGCTTCTAATATTATGTTTAAGCTTATTTTAATTATTAATCGAATCGAACTTGAACGAGCTTTAATCGAGCCGAACACGAGCCGGACTCGAGTAGTTTGACATTTTTTACTTACCGAGCTCGAGTTAGAGTCGAGCTTTGCATTTTATCAAACGTAAAAGTATATTCAAGATTGTTTGATATCTTTAATCGAAAGGAATTGAGTATAAGTGGTTTGATTTCTTTTTCAACCCCAACAACGACCAAAGGAAAGAAGTCAACCACCATAACGCAACTAGAAGCCTAAAAATTAAAATTTATCTATGTTATTCTCTTCTTTTGTTGCCAAAATTACCTAAATGAAGGTTGCCACAACCCACTTTTGGAGAAGATGAACTGCTAAATGGCAACTGTGTTTTGAAAATCTAGTGAAATACACCATGCACCAGGCAGTGATTGACCCAAAAATTTAATCGAGGGAGATTCATTTATAAACGAATCTAAGAGTTTATTATACGGGATAAGTTTTTTCAACTATACTTTAAGATTGTGGCAATTTTTCACCAAATAGAGCAAATTTTGAGTAGGATAGAAATCAAATTATTTTATATTAGGATCTGAACTTAAAATATTTAAAAATTACATTAAAAATATTAGTTTGGAAAATTTAAAATCGTTGTAGACCCCTTAAATGTCCACGACCCTCTAAATATAATCAAAATATTATGTTTCTATATTCATTATATTTTCATAAATCTTTACCTCTATATTTTATACATAATAATATACTACCTCCGTCCCAACTTAATCTGCCTACTTGTCATTTTAGTTTGTCCCACCTTAACCTGCCTACCCCATAAATAGCAACTTTCTCTCACAATCTCCACCCTCAAAATCTTTATTCTCAATCTCCACCTTTAAAAAAGTCAAAGAATCCACAAAATCTGTTTTTTCTTAATCTCCGTGCCCGGTCAACCTAGGCAGGTTAAGCCGGGACGAAGGGAGTATTTATTTAATTTAAGTTATATTAAATCGATTAAAATATATATAGATAATACCACATTTTAACGGAGTCAGACGAGGCCAGTGCTCCCTGGCCTATATTTGTGCAATCGTGCATATATTTGCACCAAAAATTAGACCTAGCAAAATACTCGTGGTACTACCGTCTAAATCTAAATCGGCTAGCATGAAAGTGCATTATATGGAACCGAACCCTCTGCAGTTAGCAAAGCCATGGAGTTTGTGGATATCGGCCCATTTACACTGTTCATCACTCAACGAATAGAGACGGTGCCATGCCACTCCACTTTCCCCTTTTTCTCTTATTTTCTTTTCAGCTCTCAAGTCATAGCATATTATGAAGCTTTGCTTGTATTTTTTTTTTCCAATATTATTGCTGGGTTTTAACCAGAAATTTTATTATTACTATCCTTTATTGCAATATTCGGATATTCGGACATCGATAATCCACGGCCAGAGTTGAAGTCTGAAGAGCACTTTGAGAAACTCTTATGACTATATCCATGACCTTCATCAAGAAATTTCAATTAAATCTTTTCCTATAACATTAGAGTAAATTTTCACATGAAAAAATAGAAGAAAAAAACAGTGATGAAAATAGCAAAAGGGGAAGACTAGAAGAACTGAAAAGGTCGAATTTAATTTGCTTGAATTCGGGCATCTGTGACAGCGTTGACAAGGGAGAGTCTTTTCCCTTTTCTTTTTTAGAGTAAGTGAAGTGACATGGCACATCTCCGTTCGTTGATGTGATGAAACGGTGCAGATGCCAAAATTCACCAACTCCACGGATTTGCTAACTACAGAGAATCCGGTGCCGCATTATATACTGTACCTGCATCAATTTTACACCAACAGAACCAATAATTGCTTCATCATATTTCAATTGTCATGCACAAGGCCTCCACAATAACAGATAATTACAGAGACAAATTCCAGTACACACTTCGAGCATTCAATAACTTGGTAGTTTTAGTGTCCCACAACATGTCAACAATAGTAATTTCTATGCATACTCAAAATAACAGAATTCAGTCATCAAACATAAGGGAAGCATGAGGTTACTGCCAGATATGAAATGCAACAATTTCTGTTCAGAGAATATATCATTTTCGGATATTTTTACTGACGTTTTCTACCACCGCCCTTCCTCTTGCCGCCGCCTTTCGTTTTCTTCCCTTTACCAGTAGCTTGTCTGCTGTTCACATTCGATGCCTGAGGGGCGGAAGGTTGCAAAAGATGTTTGACGTCGAGCACACCGTTTCTAAAGTTGCCTTCAGTAGCCTTCAAAACTCTGTCCTCTGGCCTACGCCTCTCTGCTTCCCTTTTCGTGCCACTACTACTACTATAGGCTCCAAATCGTCCAAGGATTGCTCTCTGAGGCGGGGAGAGAGAGTGTTGTGACAGTTAACATTCGATTTAGAGAAATTGCAATGAAAGGTAAAAGTGAAGATGCCGATCAGCCCCACAGTAGAACAGATGATGACTTTTTATACTAGAACCAATGGTTTGATTCATTAGAAATTGGACAGGTAAGAAAAATTCTTGTTGAATTAACCGCGCTCTCTCTGGGGCGGGGGAGAGAGAGAGTTGTGACAGTTAACATTCAATTTAGAGAAATTGCAACGAAAGTTAAAAGTGAAGATCCCAATACGGTAGAAGAACAACTATTTATACCGGAACGAATGGTTATCTTGATTTATTAGAAATACATTAGAAATTGGACAGGCAAGGAAATTTCTTGTTGACTTAATGTACTTACTTAAAATGTAAAAAACCTCAGTTCCAAAAAATCATATCTTCTACTAAGGGGTGTTTGCAATTGTTTTCCCAAGTGCTTTTCAGCTTACAGTTTGGGAAAAGCTGTTGTGGAGTGTTTGAGAAAACAACTTCAGCTTTAATAAAAGTAGTTTTAGACCAAAAGTTAAAAGTAGAAAATAGTTGTTTTTTCCGAATTTTTCTCCAGCTTTTACATTTGACCAAAATCAATTTTATTCGCAAACATTACCCACTTTTGATAACAATTTTACCACAATTTCTACTTTTAATCACATCTTCAAAAGTTAAAGCAAAGGAAAACACCCCTAAAACATTTACGGAGAGGCAGAAGCCTTTTTGAAAGAAGCCTTTTTTAAAGAAGCTATTCAGGAACAAAAAAGCCTTTTTGAAAGAAGCTATTCAGGAACAAATGGACCGGTATCTACTTCAGGAACAAGCATAAAGAAATTCTTTACTTTTATCTTCCAAAAGGAATCAAGTGTCTCGTGTTCAAATTATGCAAAAAGCCCCTTTTTCTATCGAAATAAAAAATAGATGGAAATAAATTGCGCCCAATAGGATTTGAACCTAACCTCTTGAAGCATTTTCTCTTCTCTTTCCTTCTGTTTCTTCATTGTAACTCGTGCTACACTAAGAGGCAGTCTCTGCTTCTTTTGAGGCTGTAGAGCGGAAATAATAATATCATAACACCAGATTTCGGAGGTTAATATATGGTGCAACAATGTGAGGCGAGCAGTAAATACGAATTCACCTTTCCACCAAGTGATACTACCTTCCTATTCTCCAAGTCCTTTTTCTGTTTCCATGTCATATGTGAGTGTCCTGAATTGAAGTCCAAAATAAGATACATACTCCTGGGTAGCAAACTGAACAATAGCCACGCTATACGGCACAATAGTTGATATGGAAATTCAGACATGGACCACAATAAAATCAACATTTACAATAGTAGGTATATACCGGAACTTTTCCCCTTCACCTTTTCAGAATTTGGATACAAAGGAAGGACTTTGTTGGCAATTAGTATAAATTATCAAAAGCTGGTACTATATAATGTGGATTCTACAATTAAACTGCATTTGTATGCATCAGATTCAGAGTGGGCCTAATTACACATAAAAGTTATGGTTCCTATGGGACGCTTCAACCTATTACGATATAAACCATAGAAGAATCGTCTATTTACCAATTATTATCATTTTAATGCATAACTTCAGCTGCAATATCAAGTCTCAATGAGTGAAGCTAACTGCCCTTTCATTTTATTATCATTTTTTTAAAAAGGGAACTGATCTTTCCTATTCATCCATGCCGAAAACTTCAAAGTTAATTCACTTGAAACTCTCACATAGTCAAACTGTATTACTACACCTCTAACAAGAAAAGCAGCAGTATCCAGACAGGCAGACACCAATAAAGTAGCATTCACTAACCCCTCAAATTGCAAATTTCATCGACCATCACTTTCTCCTTCCAATTAATTAAAGGAAGACTTCCCCATCCAGAGGAAAATAGAGAAACCCAAATTCATTCTTGTTGAATTACATACTTACTTAAAAAAGTAATAAACCTCAATTCCAAGAAATCATATCTTCTACTAAAACATTTACTGAAGAGGCAGACACCTTTCTGAAAGAAGCTATTCAAGGTGTCAATCAAGGTACAAGTACATCATAAAAAATCTAAAGATAACATCACAGTAAGAGATAAAACTGGTGTGCCATGAAACTTAACAATTCTCCCACTCAGAATGACAATCACTATCACTCTTCAAGTCTCCAACTTACAAAAGTATTGCAGAAGCAATAAGAAAGTAGAGTGGATCCAGACACAACAAATTCTTCAATATATTAACCAATGCACTGGTCAATTTGCGTGCTTAAGACAAAATTGAAATGGAATAGGAGAGTAGACGTTAATCTTACCCACAAACTCGATATCTTTTAGGATGGACCTGATGTCCATTTTCGGTTCATCTGCATCCACATTAGAGGATGACGGTCCTCTTTTGGCTTCTTTCCTCTTCCCTCTTTTGTCTTCTATCCACTTCATGGGTATTTCTCTTTCTCCTTACTGCAAAAACATTAGATTCAACAAATTGGCAACCATTTCTCAGTGGGAAGATAACCACGAGTACAAAAACATGCTACAAAGGGCAGCAAAAAAACAGAGGAGATCAGGCAGTTAATACACAGTTTTCTCTATTTTGTACCTCTTAATATAAAACACAATAATTGGCAAGAACGAGTACTCTCAATATATTGACGCATACAAAGATACATAACTTTTTTCTTTTTTTAAGAAACAGAAATTTTTTATTGCTTATAAAATTGGAGGGACGAGGAATCACTCCACAATTACAAATAGTGAATAGTTTACAAGTCTAATCCACATGGCAATACTCCAGCTCCTCGTTAAATCTGACACCAAGAAATCCTTAAACAACCTATGACTCGATGACCATAGGGCTACTCGGAATTTAACCCTATAACAGACTTCCTCAAATGTGTCCTCCCTATTGTAAAAAATCCTCCCATTCCTCTCTAACCACACAGACCATAGTATCACAGCTACAACTATTTTCCATACAAAGATACACAGCTATAATAAGAATAATAGCATTAGTGAGCTTTTTATGATTTTTCTGAGAGATGCAGCACCAAGAAAGCATCTAACTGAAATTAATTGTTTCATATAACCTGCACTTCTCATATAAATACATTTTTATTCTCATTGGTGGGATTGTAAGTTATGACTCGAACAACTAGATCCATCCACTTCAAAGTTCAAAGAATGACCTCCCTAGTTCCAGTATCACAAATGAAGGTATGATGGTATGGTGAATATGGATATGGATATTGGATCATGTTTCCACTCTGCACTTCAGCATCTTAGCTGGTGCGCTGGTAGTGAAGACAACACATCCGCAGATTTTGTCAGATGATGTGGGCCATTTCATAGTTGAAGCCTCACATGACTTATCAATCACCAACCAAAATGCCCACATGTCAACGAATACATTAAAATAATTTTATTATACCAAGGCTCTAGTCAAGTGATTCCAACGATTTGGCCATTGGAATTGATAGGACACCCACTGACTGAGAGATAACTCTAAAACAAAACCCTTCATAAAATCAATGCTTTTGCTCGAAAAATTCTAGAATTATCAAAAGCTAAAAAAGAAAGAAAGGATTCTACACAACAGATACAACACCATACCTGTTACAGTTACAGTTCATTGGTAATCCTTTTGATGGCTCATAAATCGCTAAACAGACAATCTGATTGTGTGGTTGGGTAACTGAGCCAAAATCTTAAAGAGAGATTTATGAACTTAATCTACAAGATTTTATTATTGCACTGACCACATTAATGGTCAGTATACTTGAATGAATACACCGATTGAAAATATATATATGACTCTTAGTTAATATGATCAAGATTGAAACTTCTAAAGAATCTTGAGTTTTGTGCAACCAACAAGCACCGTACCGAATAAGAACAGAGCCGTGTCAATACAGTAAATCAAATAAAAGAAATGGAACAGCATGCAAAATGAAGAAACGATAATTTCTATCGTGCATATTAACAAACAAGTGAAGGGCAATAGAATCATCTACATTCAATTTCAAACACGACGAACGCAGATTGAAATCCTTGCGGTAGAGACCACCGGACCCAGGTAGATGCATTTTCATCATTGTCCACAACTTATGTGTATTACTTTTTTTTTTTTTCTATTACTTCATCAATTCAATCTCACATACTAGTTAAACCTTGTATTGAGAAGTAACTACTCCAGAACGAAACTCCAATTTCGAACGGAAACTGATAAACATAGAGCAACAAATTCTTCAACTATTCAAGGCACTCCATCATCAACTCATCCAAACCCCATTTTAGAAGATTAAATTAAAAATAACAGCTACGAGTTGATAAATTGCGTTCATAGTAGAAAACCTGGGAGGAAAAAAGAAGTTTCTGCAAATTGGCGTCACCGGATAATACTCCAACGCACCGACTTCGGTGACCGGTGAAGATATCGTTAGACGGCAGAGATAGATTGATACTCCGTCGAGAAAATTAGGGTTTTAGGGAAATTGGAGCTATATGTTAGGAGAGGCAATTTACTTGACTTCAGTGCCGGCAAGCTCAGGGTAATATTAGGATGATGGAATTTGAAATCAGCCGAGTCATAATAATTTATCTTTCCTACTTCTCCATAGAAACCGGGACACTAGACGATGGATTTCACTTTTCAAATTTAATCAATTGGGTAGTCTATCACTCTCGGAGCCCATTGGGATATCAAACTAAAAGCCCTCAATCATATCCCAATCCAGTAGGTAAACAGGCCCTTAGGGCATTTAGGCTCTCGAATTCGGGTTCGGTCGGGAAGGACCAGGGAACAAAATATCGCGAGCCAATCCGAGACGATAAGTGAAGTACATGGAGTTTTGTCATTAAATCGCCAAGTTTTTGCGAGATTTCGGCCTGATGAACGCGCTGGGACTGGCAGTGGGAATTTACCCGTTGTCGGCGATTTTCTCGCCAAAATCTCGATGCCATGATTCTTTTTTTTTTAATCTACAGAATTTTTTTTGAAACTAGGGGCTTGTTTTGGCACTTTGCAGCAGGATAACAGCATCATGTGAGGGCACAGCCGGTAAAAGCATAAAAGATGAAATTGAGGTGACATTTGGAGTGATTGATGTAACAATTTGTGCAGGAAATGAATTGCATCTTCAGTAGTTGAGCTTCACATTTGTGTATAAATGAAGGATGAGTTTATTAGTTTGTTGTACACAAATATTAAAGAAGCGTAATTTAGGAGAAAATTTAAGCAAATACCGGGAAGTAGAGAGATCGAGTTATAAGTAGGCGCAATAGTGATTTTGCAGTCCAATAAGAATTGTCTACCCAGTCTAAAGGTTGTGAAGAACAACTAGAAATTAATTTATGGTGCCGACATTAATTTCAGTCTTGATGTCTAGTTATGATTTATTTTGGAGTTAAATCATGTTGAAATGCCTCGTGATATAATTATATGACTATATTTTTCGGAGAGCTATTACTGCATAAATAATATGACTATATCACGTTAGCCAAAGTATAGGAAAATAACATAATTTACATATTAATGAGATCATTAACGTGTTCAATTAAATATTTTAATTTTTTGATAAGTAGAATTTAAATGTGAAAACTGAGATATAATTTTGCACATATGAAGTTATGTGTATATTTAGAATATATTATTTTTTACTTTTTAATTGACTTTTTTAAATGTGGAAATTGAGATATAATTTTCCTTTTAAAAAATGTACTAAATTGTGTGAAACGAATTAAAAGAAAAAGTGTACAAAATTTATTTATTGGACCAACTCAAATTCCAGCCTTGATGTCTAGTTATTATTTATTTTGGATATAAATCCTGTTGAAATGCCTCGTGATATGAAGTTCAGCTTTCAAATTTCTTGTATTTTGGGGTTTAATCTAAATGTACAATTTTGTAAGCATGTTTAACTATATTTTGTTGGTGAGGTGATTTATAAAATATAAACTAGACTAGTTTGGTAAAGGAAGTGTTATGTTGAAGCAAGTATCTTTTTAATGTGGTTTTGGTAACAATAATAACAATAACAATAATAGTTTTAGTAATCATAATAATAATAACAATAATGACAATAATAACAATAATGAATGTAATAACGGTAAAATCAAACAGTAATTACAATAACAATAATAATATGTTCATACAATATATATACTTATTTCATATATTTATAAAAATGTTAGTTCAGCATAATATTTTTTTATGAAAATTGGTGCCCCTTTATAAATTGAAACGGCGTCATTTAGAAATTATCGATCTTATCTTTTTCAACATGTTTAACTATATCTTCAAAATAATGTTAGGTAACATTATAGTTATCATTTTATTCAGATTTCCCATTGGAGAATGAAGTTCCGTAAATATCTTACTAATTCTCGGATTACATGAACATGTAGGTGAAAAGAAATGGCGAGGGGGAGCGATGCTGGTGATCGCAGGTCTTCAAGACTTGATTACGCATGGAAGTATGCTACTGTCGTTCCAGGGAATAAAACTGCCATCATTTGTCAGTTTTGTGGAGTCCAGAATTCCGGGGGTATAACTAGGTTCAAATATCATTAGAGTGGTATGGACCCAGAAAAGAACATTGCACCTTGTAGGAAAGTTCCACCAGATGTGAAGAAAGAGATTCGTAGCTTAATTAATGCAAAAAATATGGTCAAAGGGAAGAAGGCCGAAAAAATAGCTGATATAAGAGCAGAATTACGACAGGGACTCTCCCAGGGAGACGAAGACGAAGACAATGAAGACGAAGATGATTACATCGTATGTCCGCCGGATCTTACACCGGAAGAGCGAAGCGACTACCGGGACACTGTTAGAGCGTCGAAGGCGAGTGAATGGGAAAGGGAACATACAAGACAGTTTGGTGGTAGCAGAGAAGGGAGTTCCAGTATGCGACCGAGACCACAATCTTCCCAATTCCGTCGTTCACAAAGTGGTCGAACAACCAACTTCAAACCTTGTCCTGCCCCGACATTGTATAAATCCGCTGACGCACGACAAAAGAGGATAAAAAGTATATTCTCTGGCACCAACGTAAAGGAAAAGCTAGGCAAGGCCATCAGTAAATTTTTCATTTATGATAATTTACCGCCGAACAAAGCTTCGTCGCATCACTTCAAGAATATGATAGCGTGTGCTCAAGAAGTAGGGCCGGCTGTTGCAACCCCTACTCCATATGAGATAAAGCACAAGTATCTAGACGCGGAGTATGAGAAAATGCAGGAATACGTCAGAACACAAAAGAAAAAGTGGGAGACGTATGGATGCACAATTATGGCGGATGGATGGACCAGGCCGACGAAGATGTCCATAATTAATTTTATGGTTTACTGTAAGGGAACAACGGCGTTTCTCAAATTTGTGGATGCATCGAACCGGATAAAGGATCACGAATACATTTATGGGATGCTCAGGGATATTGTGCGGGAGGTCGGGAAGGACAGGGTTGTGCAAATTGTTACCGACAACGGATCGGCTTATGTGAAAGCCGGCAGAAAGCTACAGCAGCGCTACAACTTATACTGGACCCCGTGTGCTGCTCATTATATTGACCTTATCTTGGAAGAGATCAGGAATAGAGATAACATCAAAGCGGTCATTGTAGCGACGAGTCAAATAACCAACTTCATATATAACCATGGTTGGTTACTTGCGCTGATGAGGGAGGTATGCCTAGGTGATATTGTTAGACCCGGAGCAACACGTTTTGCGACTAACTACATCGCCTTGGACAGTTTGTATAAGAAAAAATCGCCCCTGAAGCAGATCTTCACTAGTGATGATTGGGCCGCCAATAGACCCAGTCGTACGTAAGTTGGCATAGAAGTGGAGAAAAACGTGCTTGATCATTCATTTTGGGATGGAGTGCAACACGCAGTGGCTATATTTGAGCCAATATATCAAGTGCTCCGAGTGGTTGACACAGAAGTAGTTCCAACTATGCCGAGCTTGTATGACTTGATTCGGGTAATGAAAGAAAAGGTCCAATCACTAAGATCTACACAGTGGATGACCAGAATTATTGAGTCCAGGTGGGACCGTACACCATCTCACCCACTCCACGCAGCAGGTAATACTGACTTTAATTTTTAGTTTTAACTTTTAACCTTGATTTTGCAAAAATGACTGACATTTCCTAAACAATATTGGATGATTTTCGCAGCATACTACCTTAACCCCAGATCCCAGTACCAGCCCGGAGTTGGTGAGGACGCAGAACTTATATAGGCAGTCCTTAAGGTTTATGATAAGCTGTACCCCAAAATCTACAGGAGTTGCCGATTTTAGGAATGAGGTAACGTTAACACAACTGAAAATTAAAACCAAATTAGTGACCTAATCATTCTTGATCATTCATTTTGTGTAGCTCATCTGTTTCCGTGATGGCAAAAAATCATTCGGAAACCGAACCGCTGTAGCTGCTCGAAATACTATGGCAGGAGGTAAGTTTATTTTGAATTTGATATTAATTTGGTATAAGTCTCATCAAATTGCAACCATTCAATTCATTGACATAAATCCTTATTTGACAGTTGATTGGTGGGTTATGCACGGTAGTTCAGCACCAACAGTGAGAGAGCTAGCCGTTAGAGTACTGGCACAGACTGCATCATCTTCCACATGTGAGAGAAACTGGAGCACATTTGCCTTGATACACACAAAACAAAGAAATCGTCTTGCTTATCCAAAACTCGAAAAGCTCGTATTTTGTTACTACAACATGAAGTTAAGGATACGAGATTTGGAGGCTAAAGCAGATAGGGTTGCTGAGCAAGAATTCATAGATTTAGTGGACATCACCGATGAAACCGACAACGAAGAGGGTGATCAGCTCTATCAATGGATTCGACCAGCACACCTGGACGACGAAGAAGGTAATCCTGATCCTCAGGTCGCTGAAGCGGCAAGTCAATTCGGAATTAATGTGGATCAGGTAATGCGTGATGAATTGGGTGTATCAAGTAGTGAGACACAAACGGAGAGCTCAACAGATGAAGACGGAAGTGCTGCCGATGGGAGTGGCGGTGGTAGACGTAGTGATTGCTATCAAGAATATAACCCAAGTCCAAGGGAACTGAGTCCATTCACTGTTGAGGGGTTTTACACATACACTGCACAAGATGCAGATCACGGAAGTAAGACTGGAGGTCACGGGATCGGTGCTATTGGAAAAGATTACACGAGCAGACGGGGTCGGAACCGAGGCACGAGCTCAAACGCAGACGTAACTTCCCTCTCGTCAAATTCAAACTCGATGAGTGTGAGCACCGATCGGGAAGATCTATATCCTAATTTATTTCCACATAGAATAGCAGACAGATCACAAGATCTGGCCTGAACTGATCGTAGCACCCTTGAGGACACAACCCCTCTCATGATATATGAAGACCAACAATATAATTCTTGGGTAAATCCGAATTATCCGGTATATGGACAGACGGTTGGGTGAGACGCTTCAACATATTTATTTTATCTTGATGACTATCTTCATAATTACGCTACCTCGGTGAGCTGGTACCACTATTGTAATTACATCGATAACCAATACTCTCAGGTTGAGCCTCACCGGAATTCATTTTGGTGCCAGGAGGTAGTAATGTATGATGAAAATAGTTCATAATGGTTATCGGATCAGCGGACAGTATATGTAATGTTTCTTATTTATCAAATAGTTGTAAATGCGTGTATTTTGATCTATGTTTTTCCATTAAAAACTAGAATTTAGCTATTTTATTGACAATCTAACAAATATCGTGATAAATTAACTGTTTTAATACATTTTCCGGCGTTTTTCATAAAATTTCACCGATATTCCGATATTAATCGATATCTCAGCGATATCTCCGTAAATTGAAAGACCGATATCTCCGCGAACACCGATATTTTCGTCCTTGTGAAGGACTCAGTCCAGATCGCGATTCTCTCGACAAATATTAGAGGTGGCAAAACTCAACAGATCCATAGCATGGCACCAAGGGTTTGGGTCAAGGTTCATCGGGTACGTGCAGTTATCAGTGTTGAAGTGAATTTTATATAAATTTGGATATATCTTTTATTCTATTTAAAAACTAGTAAATGGTTATAAGATGTTTTAGTAATATGAGAATATATAATGAGTTCTAATCGATTTTAATTTAAGCACTTGATATCATATCTAATTATACACAATGTAAAATAAAAGTGATTGAATAACAAATAGAAATATGTATAATATAAGGGTTATTAATTATGAAAAAACTACATAGTTATGGAAAGATTTTTTATTTGAACAAATGTAAAAAATCTAGTAAAAAATCTATACATTTCTAAACAACTCTTTATACACAACATGCGGTGCTTTGTTACAACCTAGTGTAATACATTGTTCAGTTATATTATGTCAATTTGACTGATAATTAGATGTTTTATTATCTCTTTATTTCATATAGAAAACTATAAGCATAGACGGGCATACATAGCCCCCTGGCCCGTCATAATGTGCTATTGTATGTGTATTTTAGTTGATTTTAATACAATTTTATTAAATAAAATAAATAATTTTATTGTTTAATTAAATAAAATAAATAATTCTATTGTGTAACTCGTATTAGATGAATATATTATTATGTATAAGCAATAGAGATAAAGATGTTAAAAATATAATAAATATAAAAACATTATATATATCCTTTTTTTTTCTCTTTGTAATTAAAAGAATTTATTGATCTTATCTAAATTATTAATACTATTCTAGTTTATTATAAAGAGTTGACTATTGTTGAGCTCATGGACATATTTAGCAGGCGCACAACGATAGTCCTCCTTTTAGATTTTCTAATTTTTTTTTTAATTAATTCATCTAATTTACTAAGTTTATAGCCAAATATAAAAGAACTTGATTTATAACCTACTCAAATTTTGCCCCATGTTTGGTAAAAGTTTCCACATAATGTTAAAGCATATAAAAAAACCCCGTGAAACAACTCATTAGTTCGTTTATAAATGGGTCCCCCTCAACTAAATTTCTAGGTTTGTAACTGACTATAAGTTAGACAAAGTGGAAATGTTTTTTATACAATTAGCGCAGAAGGAAAACAATGTATCAAAGAACCGTTGCACAATAGAAATAATAGATGTAGGAAGATGTAGGTAATAATGTTATTTAATAACCCACCTCCTAAATCAGACATGTGGAGTTAAAAAACCCACGAACCATTCAAAACTTATGAAACCTTCACAATCCAAACCTGATATGGAGGAAAACGCATACCATGTTCATAACTTACTAAAAAGGCAATCCAACAGAACATACACCAAAACCATAGCAACAAAATATCATTATTTAAAAAACGACCTGATATCAAAACATCAGTCCTCAACCTTCACAATCATCATGCACCTCTTCAACGCCTCATTCGATGAGAATGAATCATACAAACTACGTTGCACTCCTCGATAACACCTTCTTTGACTAGACTTACAGAGCAACTTCCCTTTTCTAGCGAACCAACCTCATCACCAAAATTACCAACCTGCAAAAGCAATTAACCTAAGAAAAATTAGACGTGTAAATAGCCTGATGAAGATGCTATATCAGTATTTGAAATTGAAATTACAAATGCCCATATATTTAGAAAGAAATGATACCTCCTCCTTCTTAGAAACGCTTCCGCTATTCATTTTTTAAAGAACATCCGGTTCCTCCAGAACGACATCCATCATCCTAGTAACACATTCCCTAATATCCTTGTACTGGGGTGGCATAACTGATATAACCCTCGAGGATATCTGATATTTATAAGAAAAGAAATCATTGAATGGATACAGGGTAATATATTAGTTTGAATTAAAAATCATCTATAAATTAAAATTAAAATCTTATGTATAATTGAACGAATAATAAAGTGCTCTCAGATTCACCTGTTAGCCAACTCTCATCGAATTCATCCTAATTCACCAACTTTTGCACGATAACAAAGTCATAAAGGTAGGTAGGAAAAGACTCGTCAAAAGCTTCAGTCAATCGGGTCTGACTTATGAATAAATCCTTAACTTATTAATGGTTGTTTTATTGCGCAAATTGTTATCAACAATTACAAAATTCTTTACAACATAAAAGAGGCCCTTCAAAGAGTTTGTCTGTGCACAACTCCCTCTGATTTGTTTTTATTGTAGCATGAATGGGTCATCCTTTTATCATAAACACAGACTAATTAAAAAAATAGAAATTAACTAATGAAACACATTTAAGGTACATAAGATAAACAATAAAAATACCTCATAATTATGAAAAACGCACTCAATGTTGACAATTCGATTATGCTGATTATAAGCTGGAGAATCTACGTACGAAACAATCGTAACTTCATCGCCCACAAAGTCTTGGACAAATTGATATTCTTGGCCAGAATATATATGGGAGCCATGGCGGAACAGGAAAATAATATTATAAGCCGGAAGAGGTATTGAGTCCGAGGATATAACATTTGAATGCCGAAATGCATCAATTTATAGTTGCCACTACTATTCTCGTTGCATGTTGGTGGAACATTTTAGGTTGATTGACATATATCCAGCTCACTTATAGTAGAAAATAAATTATAATAGCACTTATTTGTGCGGATTTTAGTGAATATGTTCACTAATTAATCTGATATATTATTACATTAGCGATTATTTTGGTATATGAATATGTGTGATTGATGAATCAAAGTTTTATATGTGCTGCAGATTTGTGTGATAGCAGAGCAAATAGAACTGAAATAATATTTATTTGGAGTGCATATGTGGGAGATGTGTAACCTAAAATCTCGGCTAGAATATGGTTGTGATTTCTAGAAAGATTGAAGACAAAATCACATATGGTAAAGATTTTATCAACATAATTGTCCATGTTCAGATATACCTAAACATGCTTTAAAGGCAACAATGATGATGCATAACTAATACTCCTTGGTCCAAAAAAATGTCGCTTTAGACTTTTTTGGAAAAATTAAGGATTGTGTGGAAATGACAAATATATTCCTACACAATTCATTTAATTAAGATATGTCTTGTGGAATAAACATCCAGTTAAGATACGCTTTGTGGGATTAGGAAATACAGTTAACAAAATTAAGTAGGTTGTTTAAGGTAAGATTGGAAGAATTGTGATTTTCTTTTGCTAAAATGACTTTTTTTAACAATTTATCTTCTCTAAAGTGCCACTTTTTTTAACCGGGGGAAGCACATCTTATTAATCAGAAAAATTGATATTAAGATTTTTATATTATATGCACATGGATATGATTGCAAAATATCCAAACTTTCTAAAATGCCTTAATTTGTTGTTATAATCACCGCAGTTTCTGAACATAAGAAAATATATTGTGTGCTTCCCAACAATTTAAGGCAAACTTAAATTGATCCGTCCAACATGGCGTTCTGTATTATTTTCGAATATTATATACAAAAATTTGTGTTTTTCAGAAATGGTAAATGAGTTTGGGCGAAAAAATTCATAGCTTACTATGTTTTGTCGTGTAATTGGAGTTTATATATGTA
Organism: Ajuga chamaepitys; assembly: GCA_958295605.1. Classification (NCBI taxonomy): domain Eukaryota; kingdom Viridiplantae; phylum Streptophyta; class Magnoliopsida; order Lamiales; family Lamiaceae; genus Ajuga; species Ajuga chamaepitys. The sequence goes on along the minus strand of OY282498.1, from coordinate 1,023,156 downwards.
TAGCCTGATATATACTCAGCACTAATCATGTTGAAATGATGTAAATTCCATTCAATCACTGCGTTTGACTTAAGATTGATTAGCTGAATCTTTGTATATTTGGTGAGCATACTTATTTATTCAGTCCACCAATGATAAAGGATGATTTGTAGGCATTCCTAAAATAATTCACCAGTAACAGAATTTCTAATTTCCTGATAATACGAATCGTACATTATCATTGCTAATTTAAATTGATATATAGCATTTGCTGAGGGTTTCAAATATGGTAAATTAATGAACAATTTCATTAAACTGACACCAATCAGGTTAGGTTTTAATCATATGAGTAGTTTTCTTTTGCAGGTACAATACGCGAAATCAACGTCAATTAATTGTCGTTTTAGAAAAACTGAAAGAATTAAGAAGAAATATTTTGATAGATATACCCGCAGCTCTAATATTAGGGGATAAAAGTTTGATCAAATAAAATATCTGATTGGTTGAAAAGTAGAGATATTCTAGGATTGAGTTCAAGGAGAAAATTGATAAAATTAGTGAAAAATATCCAAAACATCAACTAATTGAAGTAAAAATAAAAATAAGTAGCTAGAACGACAATTAATATTGAAAAGAGAGAGTATTTGGAGATTTAGATTTAGCTGGTGGATTAAGTTTAGGGGTGGTATAAGTAAACCTGAGTTGATTAGATAAATTGATTTGTGTAATAAATATGGCTGATTTTGCGGTGAGTTGATGTATGGATTAATTTTAGGGGTGGTATAAGTAACCATGATTTAATTGGATAAATTGATTTGTGTAATAAATAGGGCTGATTTTGCGGTGAATTGATGAAAATTAGCAAATTTGTATATATTTTGTTTATTGCCTCTTCGAAACGCGATTATGCGCTTAACAATAACAATACTAAGGCAAAAACTTGTGTGCACCCAATACATAATTGTACTATTGTGCACTCCCCTATTTAATTTGAAATTAAGAATATATATAAGGGCCTTGTTTGGATGAATTTGCAACAACAACATGTGGGTGCAACGGTAAGTCACGCGCAGGTGCTGTTCAGGCGCGCAGGTGCGAATCCTGATTTTGCTCTGTTTTTACCTCTTTTTATGTTGTTCAATAGTATATGTTATATTGCGTAATAGTATATGTTATATCGCGTAATAGTATATGTTATAATTACACGTACAATTTTTTAATAAAATATTCTGTTGTTTAATAGTATATGTTATATTGTGTAATAGTATATGTAACATTATATTGTGTAATAGTATATGTAACATTATATTGTGTAATAGTATATGTTATGTTACAGGTATACACATTTTTTTTTTAATAATATATAATTTTTTTAAATATTCTATTGTTTAATAGTATATGTTATATTGCGTAATAGTATATGTTATATTGTGTAATAGTATATGTTATGTTACAGGTATACACATTTTTTTTTAATAATAATATATAATTTTTTTAAATAATATATTACATTGTCTAAAATAATATAAAAAGTGCACATATATAAAAAATTGAAGAAGATGGGATTCGAACTCATGCCCTAATATCTAACAATTTAAGATTTTACCACTAGACTAGTGTCTCATGTGATAATAAATATGCCTTAATATACATATATACACACATATATTATTAATTTTAATTAAAAGAAAAAGAAAAAATTGTGCGCGCTGGCTGAGGCGAGACCTCAACGCGCGTGCGTGATGCTTTAACCGCTGGGCCACTGGCCTTTTATGCTTACCCAAACGCAGCCATTAATATATATCTAATTCCCAAATTAAATTGGGGAGTGCACAATAAGCTTATTGTGTGTTGGATGCACCCAAGACCTTACTAATCACGAAAAGCCCAAAAACGTATTTTTTTCTACTAAGGGATAGTGTTTTGGGCGGGAAACTCTTAAGGTTCTAATTTTGTACGGTTGTGGTTTTATATTATAGATGATTAAGTTTGGATAGTTAAAGTACTTTAACTAATAGACCCGTCTTCCCCTTTTCTTATCCCACATTCTCCTCGTTAAAAACATTTTTTATTCTTATTTATAAAGAAGATGTGAAAACAAAAAAAAAACAAAAAACAAAAAACAAAAAAAAAAATGATAAACAGTGCTTTCCAAATTCTACTTCCATTTTCCTTTTTTTATCTGTATAGAATTCCTAGCGATAAAGGAATATATGATTTTTTTCTTCTACCTACTCCAAGTAATAGAGGGAGGTAGTATACCGGTCCCTTTCTAATGCAGAAAGGTTCCGAAATAGAGAGAATTTCTGGATTGTTTTATCCTGGGACGACACTAAATAATAGTTGCACACTTTGGGCAGAACCGCGAAACGTCTTAAAGAGAGCGACTTAGTGTGCGACTCAACCCAAAAATTCCGATAATTTCGTTCCTTTATATTGGTGCAACAACATCTGGTCAATCTGATAAGCCACGATAATATTCGGGCCTCTCTGATAAACCCGATAATTTTTTTAATTACTACTCATTAGTAATAAGATTGCATTTGAATTAAAACTTTTCAACAATAATGGAGGTTTTAGCGCTAAAAATCTCATTATAGTTTTACTCGAAAGAACCTAACATATATATATATAGCACTTTAACAGCTTCATTAGACTAAGTAATGTTAAAATCCATGATGCTAAAAATTTGTTAATAATGTTCTGAATATTTTTAATTAATGATATTTATTTGTAATATTGAAGTTGATTGATTTAGCGGATGAAATTTACTTGAATATTGTTTGAAGACATGCATGTGGCTGCCTAGAGGGAATGTTGATTAGAGAAATTTGGAATAATTATGTTTAATCACTGTCTTGTGTTATAGACATTCGTTCAAAAGTCCTTTTTTTGTATTTATATTCATTTATTATTTGAATTGAGTTAACTATAGAATATGTGTGCTACTCATTTGAATTTCAAATTTATTTTTTATGTTTACAAAAATCAATAATAGTAGTATATTTAGTGAATCTGAACAAAATAAAAAGATATAAATATGTATGTAAGTATTAACAGGATCATCGGGTGAGGATTAAAATTTTCAACTCAATCCGCACAATTTGCCAACCCCTAATAAATACTTCCTCCGTCCCGGCCTAACTTGTCTACTTTGACCAGACACAAAGATTAAGGAAAAACAGATTTTATGGAATCTTTGACTTTTTTAAAGGTGAAGATTGGATGTGGAGATTTTGATGGTGGAGATTGTGGGAGAATTTGCAATTTATGAGGTATGACAATTAGCTTGAGACAAACAAATAAGATAAGTAGGTGAATTAGGCCGGGACAGGGGGAGTAATTGTTATTATTTGGTAATTGGTTAATGATTAAAGTAGTTTTGGGAATTTGATTGATGGATGATGTATAATTCTTTAGAAGTGATGTTAGTTTGTTTGTGTGATATATGAATAAAAAGGTTATTCTTTATATATACAAAGTTATGAGTAATATATTTTTTTTTATGGTGTAATATTTATTATTTTCATAAATATTCAATATAAGAAATAATAAATAAATTAATGTTGATTACACGGTAGATAAATTTAAAAGAGACTCGAATTCCTTCACTGTTAATTAAAAAAGGAAAAAATCGAAGGATTGTCGTGCTTTAATATTGCATGAAGTAGGGCAAGATGAATACTTAGATGTCAAACTAATAAGTTGGTGAATGATAATTTATATCATTATATCATATGATAGATAATGATTATATATATTTTCAGGATTGATGAATGTATATTATTATACAAATTAAAAAGAGTTGAATAGTTAATAACTGGTTGATTAGGTACTGATCAAAAAGATAGTAACGATTTATAAAAGAGGATAGAGTTTTGGAATAGGATTATACTACAACTCTATGAGATATATTTTCCTACTTGCGAATCCAAATAACAGTCCATGTACATTAGATGTATGAAGAAATTCTAGTTGAATATCATGATTTATGCTTAAATGTATTGCGTGTTCTAGGTAGAGGTGTCATAATACATTTAGGCATAAAAGTTCACACATTTTTACTATGATACCATTTACTCTAAAGGTGTTATACCATTAAGCATAACCACTAATATTTTTTGCACATGACCCGATTTTCATATATCTAAGATCCGTACGTGTACAACCAAATATACACATTCCCTCCATACACCTAAACTTCCATCATCTCTGTTTAGCGAAGGTACTTTGATGTGTGTTGCGTTTTCACCCTCTATTTTGACTTCGACTGACAAATTCAAGTTTAACAGAAAGGGAAGGAAGCATAGAGGACAAAGAAATGAAAAAAAATGAATGGCTGGAAATGCAGGAAATCAAAATAGAAAATAAAATATGGACAAAATTTAATAAAAGAAAAGAAAAGTAAGCTACTCAACAAAGTAGTAAATAGAGTATAAGATCTAAAAATTCCAAAATATGATCTTCTAATCTTCAAAAAAAAAAAATCAGTTGCTTATATGTCAGTCATCTGATCATAATACACAAGCATAGCAATGGAAAATCTTTCTAAATTTTAATATACGGCTCAAAAAGAATCATCTAAGACAAAATTTCAACAAAATCCACTCTTTTTCACTTTCAACTTCAGCTTCCAGTGTCAAATCTTTGGTAAATGGACAGACATGTATGTTACAAGGACGACGGCTTGGCGAGTTTAGCTGAACATATTAGGCAGTTGCCGCACTGCCATAAAAGCGTCGACCATCTGCACGAATAACACAAAAGACCATTACTTGAATAATATTGTTATCAAGAGAACGGCCATCAGTACATAATAGTTCCTTGTCTAACATTTCTTCCACCTTCACTCCACAATGCAATTTATTCTAGTTGTCACAGGAATGCACTTTTCGGATTAGGTAACTTATTTGAGTATATACTATGGCAAACCACAAAATTAATGAGTTTAGACTCAACATCAGACTTTACACTATGAGTCGAGTCCTCCCATTCAGTAACTATCGGTTGGGAGTGAGTGGCGGAGAGAAAGAGAGTATTTCCCTATTTCACTGAGAGTTTAAAGGGGTGTTTAAGCAATGAAAAACACCCCTTATGTATACCCAGATGGTGGCTTTCTTCTACAATGGAAGTAACTAATTGAGATTTATAATTTATCAGCCAGCTCCTAAGACCGTCAATCATCAAAGAGATTAACTATAAGTTGAATTAGAAATTAGAACAGGACTGACTCAAGACAAATTTGCTAAATGCTCAATCATTGCAATGAAGGGAACTGTATTAGTTACTCCCTCCGTCTCACTTAAATTTGCATACTTTCCTTTTCGGTCCGTCTCACTTAACTTTGCACACCCTTAAAAAGGAAATTTCTACCACAATCTCCACCTTTGAAAAAGTAAAAGATTCCCCAAAATCTGTTTTTTTTTAACATCCGTGTCCGGTCAACCGTGCAAATTTAGCTGGGACGGAGGGACTAGTATATATTCAGCAGACATAAAAAAAAAAATGAACCATCCATTCTTAAATTAGATTTGTCATCTGTTTCTTCTAATGCAAATCATAACTATTGAATGACAAGACTTCGAATATAAAACCAAATATGTAGGGATGGGATCGGGTCGGGTTTTTTCGGGTTTCAGGTTGGGTACCCGATAACAATACCTGGTCTTCAACTCGATATTGCGGTACCCGGCCAAAGTGACTTTTCCATGAATGAATTTTTTTTTTTTGCTTCTTTAAGATTGTTGAAATATGTGGAGAGTTACAGATGATTTTGATAAAAAGGTACCCAACAAAAACCCAACCCCAAAAAACCCAACCCTTAAAAACCAATCCCGACCTAAACCGGATACCCGATGGACTTAAAAGTAATAAGCAAACAAATAATCTCTTTACCTCATCGGTCACAGCAGCTCTGGCCCTGCGATGTCTCTCAACCAGCTCAGTCAAAACTTCAATAAGCCGCTTCTTAACTTCTCCAGTTAGCATACGGCCTGCACCGTATTCCTGTTTAATTATAGGGTCAGCATCAAAGTGATCAGGATAGACATGCTTTTATTCAGATTTAAGAAGGAATATAATGAAAATAATTACTTACTTTTCTAATGTGTTCCAGTTCAGCATCGTCCTCCAAGAAAAAGCCGAGATATTTGATGGGTATATCTACCTGAACATTTCCAAGAAAGCGGGTAAGAGGGTCGTCATCTCAGCGTAAATATATCATGACACCATAATTATAATACCTGGCACATATCAATTTGCTTAAAGAACATTATACTGAACATAAGAGTTGCTTCAAATTTAAACAACCGTATAATATTTTTGTGGTACGATTATAAGTCCAATGGGGTCAGATTCCATATGTCACCCTTGCTAAGGAGGTGTTTGCAATTGCACCCTTGCTAAGGAGGTGTTTGCAATTGCTTTTCCTAAGTGATTTTCAGCTTATAGCTTCGAAAAAGTTATTTCGGAGTATTTGGGAAAACAACTTCAACTTTAATAAAAGTGATTTTAGGCCAAAAGCTAAAAGTAGAAAATAGTTGTTTTTTACAACTTTAGTATTTTGGTAAATAAATAGAAGTTTTTTCTCTCGCTTATAAGCTAAAAGCTACATAAGTATCAAACACTGCAACTTTTATATTTGACCAAAATTACTTTTATTCTCAAACACTATCTACTTTTGATTTTAAGCAATTATACCATAATCTCTACTTTTAATCACTTATTCAAAAGTTAAGTAAAAGGAAAACACTCCCTAAGATAAGTAAGTGTATCAAGGAAGGCCTTTTGCACTATATTTACAATACTATATTTTGTAACTGAAAATTTTTCGCGGCCAAAACAATTTTGGGCAGTGAAATTCAAGATCTAATAACCAATCATTAGCCTAGACAGCACATTTATAGCGAAAACATTTAGGACAGAGAGACGACAAAATGCCAGTACCTCAAGATTTGCTCCATACTTACGGTGGTTCTCTATTGAATCTTGCCCGCCAGAGAATGCATATCTATTAATCTGTAGCAAACAAATATTATTAATCAATACAATGAAATAGAAATAACATCCAGCTACAAAACTATTTATGTGTGGGAACCCGTGAATAGTTTAGGGAACTTTTAAAGTGGAACCTTGTTCTTGATGTCCTTAGCGCTATCAGTGACATATATAGCCGAATTTGGATCACTAGCCGACATTTTCCCCGTCTCTCCCTGAAGATATAAAGGTTACGGAAAAGCTAGTCAAGGATAACATGGCATGAAATTGCACTACAAGGTTGATCTAAATAAGTTTCTCAAAGCAAAAAATAGTAGTCAGAAAAATTGAGCTACTCCCACTAGTTTTGATTTCATATTGAACACGCAGAAATAAATAGTTTCTTAAAAAAATTTACATGCTTTTATGTTAAACTACAGCAGTAATCATATACTCAGAAAACTTTAAACCGGCTTAGTGAATATGAAATAAACAGTAAACCTGAAGAGCAGGAAAGAACGATGATTCGATCAAGGCAGGCTTTTGATAACCTAGTCGAGGAGCAACATCTCGTGTCATCCGAAAGTAGGGGTCCTGAAACAAACTTATCAGAGTTAAATTCGAAGTAAGCAATAGAAGAGAGTTACAATATTAAGTATTCTTTCAAGTGCTATAACATTTATTACCAACTATCTCGTACTTCAAGTTTTACCAAGGAGCTAACAAACATGTTCAGAAAGTAGCTCGGAGAAAAGAAAAAGATTTAAGCGCAAAGCCCAGCTCCTTTATCCTTACAGTTATTACAATATTCCCAGAAATCAAACTCCATAAACAATTGAATAGATAACATTGCACGTACATACGGACTTCAATAACTGAAAAATCTGTGCAACAAAATATCCAATTGACAATCATCTTCAACAATATTTAGTAGTTGTTATGAAGTAAATAATGGATAACAACATTCAATCATTTAACACTTAAAAGACCATAGTAGCCATGAAATGAAACTAGCTGAAAACGACTTCAAGGATTCATTTTCTGTATATTAATGTTGACTACTCAGAAAAGCCCTACGCTAAAGGAACTATCATAGCATATTAATCTGAACAGGAATGATTGATAAACCTGATCAATAGCACAAGGAATCAAGCAACGAAGCTTATCGTCGGAGAAAAGATGTGGAAAAGAACTCGGGAAGGATGGAGCTGCCTGACAATGTGAGATTTACTGAACAATTAGTAGCATTCATAAGAGGAGAAAAATATAATCATATGCAAAGATTAAAAGATTATCAGAGCAGCAAAAGAAACTACAGAATAAAACACCAAGTAAAACTAAAAAATAAAAACAGGCATTACAACAAGTCAGCAACATAAGATGCCAATTAGCTAACAGTGGAATAACCTTTGATTTCACCATGCCAATTTTTAGTAAAACATGCAAAGGATATTGACCATAGACATGACCCACATCAAAAACAATTCTGGGAGAAAAATGTCTCTACCAAAAGAATACGACGCCCAAACATCTCAGTATAGCATGTACGAACACAGCGAAAGATAGAACAACGTAATACTTCCACATAATATCTGATCATTCTCATTGGAAGGAATAGCATAGATATCTTATAAATTTCAATAACAGAATGAGTTATAAATAGTTGTCTTCTTCTGATGGAGTGAAGAGCAGATTATTCAATTGAAAAGAAAATAGATATATTTGGATGAAAGAAAAGATATCCGGATGAATCCTGTCGGCCAAAGCTGCCCAGCTGAAGGCCGAATACAAAAGGAACTGAAAATAATTTTCTGCCTGCCCATTGCTCATCTCAACCCCTTACTATTATACACTAATATTCTTGATTCTACGCCACTACATTAGCTACTAATAAGCAGTTATCATGCTAGCTAATTATTCCTTCATATGAGCTATTAATATTCTAATATCTTGCTATCTATTTATTCCCCAATATACTCTAATCAATCCCCCAAGATTAGATCTATCACCTTTGCTATTCTGTTCGCCAGGGGAATATTTTAGTCCTTGTACATTAAAACATATGAAATTTGATACAGGAGGAACAGTAAGACCTCCTAACTGACTAACTGTAAAGCTAAAATATAAAGTACACATTAGATTTTATGACTATCAGAATGGCATAACTATGATAATGATTCAAAACATGTTTATTGCGCATTGTGTATTATTATAAGGGCAGTATACATCAGATCTTCAAATAGCTATGACACAAGAGGTAAATATTTATACCTGAACAGGTGGAAAGCTGACTTTTCCGATATGATCTTCTCCAGTGAAACCAAAAATACCGACTACCTGCAATGCCTCAAGGTCATCATCACTAGGCTTGATATCTATGACTACTTAGAAGCAAGGACGAAAATATCGGTGATTACGGAGATATCGGTATTTCAATTTAGAGAGATTTCGGTGAAATCTCGATTAATATCGAAATATCGGTGCAACTTTTTTAAAAATGCCGGAAAATGTATTAAAATAGTAATTTATCACGATATTTTATAGATTGTTATAAACATACTTAAATTCAAATATTTAATTTAAATATTGGGTGAAATTCACATATTTACAACTAGTTGACAAATAATAAACAATAGAAACATTATCAGGCCACACAAGATACATTATGAACTCTTATTATCATTAAGGATGTTCAAGTATTTTACAATAATATTCTAATTTATTAAATTTAGAAATTTTACAACTAAGGATCATGAAATTTCACCGATATTAACCAAAATTTTACAACTAAGGATGCATTAAGAAAATTTTACCGAAATTAACCGAAATTTCACCGATATTAACCGAAATTTCACCGATATTAATCGAAATCTCACCGAAATTAATCAAATTTTACCAAAATTCACCGATATTAACCAAAATTTCACCGATATTAACCAAAATTTCACCTATATTAATCGAAATCTCACCGAAATTAGCCGAAATTACCGAAATTCACCGATATTAACCGAAATTTCACCGATATTAATCGAAATCTCACCGAAATTAATCGAATTTTACCGAAATTTTGGTAAAATTTCCACGAAATTACAACAAATTATACCTGGAGATAGCCCAAATCGAAATTTTTGGAGTTTTCGGAGATATTTCGGAGATATATCGGAGATATTCTGACATAAATTTATTACATCCGAATATCGTTTCGGTATCGCCAAAAAAGAGAGATATCGGAGAGATATCGGTGAATATCGGAGATATTTTAATCCTTGCTTAGAAGTAATCATGCAAACAACAAAGAAACCATTCAACGGTATACTAATCACCTTATTGTATGTGACACACTTGGCAATCCTGATCATGTTCTTGTAGAAGGACCTGTACGGCAGATTTCACAGCCAAAAGAACCATATTAAACCAAAAAGCGCTAGGATCCATGCTGGCATGAAATAAATTTTCCAGAAAGATAATAATCAGTAATGTACTCAAGATTTTATGAGGATGCATTTTCTGGGAGTGAAATAGGGCTAATAATAAAATAAACAAAACAAAACATTCGCTTATACAATTGACCATACAAATGGATCTCCTCAAGTCAGCTCCAAAGTCCAAAAACAAAGTTAATAAATCCACTGCCAGACCTTGATAGCCTATTGGCATCGCCTCATCATTAATTGGTGTACGTCTGGGGGTCGAACCAAATTAAAGTGCACATACAAATAAATTATACAAAGAGAACATTATTACTTACAAAGTGAGAACTAACTAACTAAGACAAATATTATTAAAAACATGAATTACTCACCCTCCAACATAATCAAAATCGGAGAAAATAAATGTCCTCGAAACGTCAAATCCACAAGCAATTATATCTTTAGCATTTTCACGTGCAAGCCTCTGACTTTCCTCCACAGACAAATTCTTCCACATGCACTTCTCATCATCTGTCAGTTGTATCACAAGCGGCACCTTGAATGCATCCTGCAGATACCTAAAACCAAATAACAATGCCAAATATGTAAGACTGTGGTGAGAAAATCAGAAAAATGAACATTATATAATTGAAGTTTATGGCAAATAAATTAATGAAACTACTAAGCAACCTAGAACCAACATAAAGAATTGGGAATCACTCAATTTAAGGGGAAGAAAAATAAGTGCATCCATGGAGGGTCTTCAAAGTGGTTCGGTAAGCTAGCCCCCTTCATACTCTACATCGTTCAGATTTTATTGGATGTCCGCTAACCCTTCATATAATTATATCAGTCACAAACAGAGAATCAGATGGTGATTCCAAATTAGTACTACACTCTACCAAAATTCATAACATCAACTTGTTATCATATTCAAAATACAAAAACAAGCCGCACCATCAATATCGCTGATCCCTCTTAATTTACCTACTCCGTTTTCAATCAACCCCAACCCCTTTCTCAAATACACGCACACGAACATACACATCCAATGAAAAGTTGTACTGAACATTTTAAATCATACGAAGCCCAAACACACAACAATTGCACATAAACCGTCTGAATTCATGCCTATTCCGATATTTCTAATCCACAAGAACCCCAAAAGCTTCCCCCACCCCCACCCCCCAGAAAAAAGCTATCAGAGAAATGAGGGGAGGAAATCAGAAATAAAAATTCTCATTACTTTGTGAACATAAATGGCACAAGATGGCCTAAGTGCAGCGCCTCTGAAGACGGGCCCCGACCCGTATACAGATAAAACTTTTCCCCTCTCTCATAGGCATCCAGTACGTCACTGAAATCACGGTGGGCAAAAAAGACACCACGGCGGAGGAAGACATGAGGCGGCTGGCCAGTCAGACGGGCAACACGGTCGATGAGAAGTTGATCAAGGCGCTGGCAGCCGAACTTGTCAATGAGCTTATCGTAGTCGATTTTTCCCCCCTTTTCGGCAGTTACTTCCCATGGGGTTACTATTTGATCATCTTCTTTCTTTTCGGGTTGATCAAGGTGCTGGGAGGCGAAGTTGTCAATGAGCTTATCATAGTCGATTTTGCTGCCCTTTTCGGCATCTTCTATCTTTTTGGGCTCCATTCCTGTAAATGGGGACATATAGAGAGGGAACCTGGATCAATACTCACACAGGTTCGGCAGGGTTTATGTCTTCCATATTCTATCAATAATTCAATCACGCATTTTATTGATAATATCTGGAAGAAAATCCTCCGAAACAAAAATTTAATTACAGATTGAATCGCAAGAATGAGGAATGTGTAATGTGTGAGAAAAGAGAGAACTAGTTCTTCGTATAGCTACATACCTAAGCATACCCATTTTCTGGAAGGTTAAACCCAAGCTATCTGCTACGAATTGACAAATGCTATTCATATTAACCTTAATAAACACTGGGATTGGCAATGGGGCAGGGTGGGGTTTAATCCAATCCCCAAATGCAAGCGGGATGAGGAATTGTTTTATCGCGGAAATTGTTTAATAACTTTGATCAAAGAAGAATAACAAGAATTTCCAGATGTTATGGAGTAGAACATGCTAGTTTAGGAGGTCTACACCTTAAACTTCCATTATAGTATCTTGTAAGTAATTACAGAAGCAATAGAGGACAGAGATTGTATCCACTTTGTAGCAGAAAGTGAACTTACAAAAGTGAAGAGGTCGACGGAGATGGCTGGTGGTGGAGTCGCCGGAGTCGGCCAGACAGAATCTTGAAATTTGGGGATAGAGCGGCAGTATTTATATCATAGTTCTCACAGATGACAACTGAGAAAGTATATTGCACCCCAAATTGAATCATTTTTAGGGTTTTTATAGAACTATCAAGTGAGATTTCTTTTAATGAAGGTCTAAAATTTTTGAAACTATTAATGAAAACCCACATGCATCCAAAAATATCAATGGGAACCCACATAAATTCAAATTTATTATAAGGTATGTTTGAAAAATTCTAAAATTCATAAAATAAATTTATTTCGAAGTGATATAGAAATATACGTCAAAAGTATTTCATTACATTTTTTTTTATAAATTATCGTGATAAATAATTTACAATGTTTTTTAAAATATACAAATTAACCAAAAAAATTATCTACATAAGAAAAAAAAATCGTGAAATATGTTTACATGAAATTAAATATTATGAACTCGAAAAAGAGAAATTATAGATTTTTTTCAAAAAAATAATAATTCTCCGCGTATGATTTAAAAAAAGAAATTACAGATATTTAAATAAATAAATTTGAAAAAAAAAAAAAGCAATTTCGAATGTGAAACATGTAACAGCCCGAAATTCATAAATAATTTTAAGGGCAACTAAAAGCTTTTCTTTAAAAGGAAAATAATTAAAAGATTTGTACTTAGAAAAAAATACTAAACATAAATAAGGTTGTTGTAATATTTTTTTTAAGAGAAAAAAATAAATAACGGTGTAAGCTTTAAATGACAAAGGAATAGTATTTTCAAGAGTTTTCAAAATTAATATGAATAATACTTTTATAAATATGCGGAAGCAAATTAACTATTTTACCTTAAGAGTTAACATAAATTATAGATAAAACACTGAAATACAATAAAAGCGTTTTTCTTTAGAAAATTAGTTGATCAAATAGAACGTCTTAGACAAGTAATATATTCCTAACCTTTAAAAAATCAAGCGCAGAGTTTTTTCTCGTCCTTCTCTCTACTTTCTCTCTCTAAACTAGCGAAACCCTAGATCTAGCCGCGAGCAACCCTTCACGTCGCTCCTCATGGCGGCGACGACGAGCTTTTCGCTCGCGTCAGCCGTCGAGGGGGGAGATTTCCCCACCCTACCACACCTAGATGTGCCTATTAACAATCCCCAAAATATGACCAGACAGCCAACATCGTTCCTGGCGGTAGCACAGTCAAAACTGGCGGCGGAGAAGCTGGAAGGCTGTGCGGTGAAAAAATTGTTCGATCCGGCGGCGGCAGAAGGTTTTGGATCTACTGGAACCTATAGAGGCACGCCGATCGTCCAGTTTACAGAGGAGGAGATAGATCTCCTTGCATGTCAGTGCCGTTTTGTCCTAATCGAAAAAATTTCGCAAGGTAGTCCCCCTTTTAAATCAATTAGATCTAACCTGTCAGGCTTTGGATTTGTGGGTTCTGTGTTTATAGGAGCTGTTAATATCAAGCATATTATGCTTAAATTTAGCAACGAAGATGATTACCAAAGATTTTGGGCCAAACAAATAGTGCATGTTGGGGGTTTTCCCATGAGAGTTTTCAAATGGACCAAGGATTTTGAAACAAAAACTGAATCTCCTGTGGTCCCTGCATGGATCTCTTCCCTGAACTTCCCATCCATCTTTTTGATAAAAAAACGTTGTTTAAAATTGCTTCGTTGATTGGGAAGCCTCTGCGAATTGATGAAGCCACAGCTGATCGCACCAGGCCCAGTGTGGCCAGAGTGTGTGTCGAGCTGGACCTTACTAAACCTAGGGCAGAGGAAATATTCATAGGATGTGGTGATAATCTGATAACTCAAAAAGTGGTTTTCGACAAAACTCCTTCTTACTGTTCCAAATGTAAGCACCTGGGTCATATTGCTTTAGACTGTTTTAATGAAGATTACAAGAAGAAAATTGCTTTGAAAACGGATGCTGTCAGGAATGTGACTTTTACTAAGAATACTGAGAAACAGTGGGTACCGAAAGTGAGTAATGTGGAAGTAACAGACCTCAATGATGTTAATAATAATGAGGAAAATCAATCTGAGATTATTAGGGATAAAAATGTGTTAGGGGTGGATATTGGTGACCAAATTGATCATGTGGAAAAGGATTCTATTGCTGATGAATCTCTGCAAAGGAATTTTATCAGCAGTAAAACCTTGGATAAAGGTAAAGGAGTTGCCTCCACTCCTGCCATGCAATCAAATCTCCCTCCCCTGAGTGCCAGTAATGCTGGCACCTCGAGAGTGGGTGAGTCTTTGGCTAAGGATGTAGCTGAGGGGTCTAAGGGGATTAGATTTGATCCCTTGGGGGACATTCAAGTTCATGAAAATTCATTTTCAAGACTTGCTCTGCATAACGATGATGAAAATTCTCTATTACTCGATCATATTAATACTGCTGATGAAACTAACTCTTGTATTCATATGTCGCCTTTGCATGAGCTAATTGATGAGGAGGATGAAGCAGAATTGGAGCATTTCTCTTGTGATGAAGGCATTAACACTGAACAGAGGAGAAAACATGGTAAGAAGAAAAATAAAAAAAGAAAGAAGAAGTCAGTGGGTCCCCTGGTCATGCAAACACGAAGGGGCACTATCTTTACCAAAGGTACTCCTCCTGATTTGTCATGATTGTGATCACATGGAATGTGAGGGGCTTGGGGAATGCTAAAACCAGAACTTATCTTAAGAATCTTATTAGAAAGAAGAAACCTGATGTGTGTGCCATTCTTGAAACCAAATCTGCTGATATAGACTATTTTCTTGTAAATACTTTGGGTTTTAAAAATGTGATTGCTAATGCTAATGGGAAAATCTGGGTAATGTGGAATGATCCTATATCCATTGATCTCAAATTTTCTTCTGATCAAATGCTTGATGTTCTTGTGTGTAACCATGTGCTTGGTTGTAAGTTCTTCTGTTCTTTTGTTTATGCTTCATGTTCTAGAGCCATTAGAATGCATCTGTGGGATAACTTGAGATCGTATGGACATGGTGATGAACCGTGGATTGTCAGTGGGGATTTTAATGTCATTTTATCTGCTGATGAAAAAAATGGAGGGGGGCTCTCAAATTGAAATCTATGGATGAGTTTAACACGACTTTAATTGATTGCGGTCTTGAAGATGCGGGCTATACAGGTCTTCCATACACATGGCATGCAAACCATGTGTTTGAAAGACTTGATAGGGCTTTAGTATCTTCGAAGTGGTGTGATTTGTTTAATAAATTTGAGGTCAAGCACTTGTCTAAAGGGCCTTCTGATCACTGTCCTTTGCTTATGTCACTATCTTCTGTTAATCAGTCTGTTAAATCTTCCTTTAGATTCCTAAATGCTTGGACTCATCATCATACCTTTAAGCAAACAGTGGCAGATTCTTGGAACCTGCCCTTGGTGCAAAAGGGTATGATTAGAATCCAGCAGAAGCTTTTCAGACTTAAGCAGTGTCTGAAAAGTTGGAACAAAGAGGTTTTTGGGAATATTTTTGATAGGATTGCTCAAGCTGAGAAGCTTTTGTTAGATCAGGAAGCGGTCTACTTGAGTGATCCATCAGATTCCCATTTGATTATTCTTAAGCAGAGGCAAGCCATACTGACTTATGCCCTTGCTTTAGAAGAATCATTTTGGAAACAAAAATCTGCCTGTAAATGGCTTAGGGAGGGAGAGAAAAACACTGCCTATTTCCATGCTCTAGTTAAGAAAAAAAGATTCAAAAACAGAATTAATGAAATTCAGGTTGATGATGTTTGTATTAAGGAACCGGATCAAATTAATAAAACTGCTTGTGATTTCTTTGAAAAAATGTTCACTTCTGAACCTTGTGAATTGGATAGTGCAATCTTTAGTACTATTAAGCCGGTTGTAAATGAGGAGCAATCTTTGAAGCTGTGCTGCCCACCCAGTTTGGATGAATTGTATGATGTCATTAATAGTATTGATAAGGACAGCATGGCTGGACCAGATGGGTTTTCAGCCCTGTTTTTTCAATACTGTTGGGACATCATAAAGGATGACATGCTAGAGGCAGTACAAGAATTTTTACTAGGTGTACCCATGCCTAGAAGTTTCACTTGTACTTCCATAGCCCTCATTCCTAAAAAATCTCACCCTTCTGGTTGGGCAGATTTTAGGCCTATAAGCCTTTGCAATGTTATCAATAAAATAATAACTAAGCTGGTCAATAATAGGTTAGCTCCTCTCCTCCCTACACTAATTCCTAGCGCTCAAAGTGGCTTTGTTCCCACTAGAGACATTGCAAATAACATAATCCTTGCTCAAGAAATGGTGCATGAACTTCATAGTAAGAGCAAAATGGGTAAGATGATTCTGAAACTTGACCTGCAAAAAGCATATGATCGCATTGAATGGTCTGCCTTGTATAAGATTCTGCGATTAATGGGCTTTTCTGATCTGTTTATTACCTATATTGTGAATGCTACTAATAATTCTTGGTTTTCTATTGTGATAAATGGCTCTCTTTCTGGGTTCTTTAAATCTAGTAGAGGAATACGGCAAGGGGACCCCCTTTCCCCGAGCCTCTTTGCTATTTTCTCTAATATTCTGTCATTCGACCTAATGGAACTTTTTCAAAGCTATCCGGACTTAAGATTCAATAAAAGAGGTATGAGGGTGCCTTCATTGTCTTTTGCTGATGATACGGTTGTTTTCTCTTCTGCTAAAGTGTCGTCTTTCAAAAAACTTTTGAAATTTCTCACTTACTTTGAAAAAGCATCGGGGCAAAAAATCAACTATTCCAAGAGCACTGTTATTTTTGGCAAACATGTTTCAAGCTATAATAAGAACAAAATCCTCTCTTTATCTAAGTTTGTTGAAGAGAAATTGCCTTTCAAGTATTTAGGTGTTCCTCTTTTTAAAGGCAGGGTTAAAAATGTGCTTTTTCAAGAGCTCTTTGAAAAAATCAATGATAGACTTCGTGGTTGGGATAAATTGTTTTTAAGTATAGGGGGAAGATTAGAACTCATCAAAAGTGTTTTAAATTCCATCCCTATGTACACTCTTAGAGTGCTTGGAGCCACCAAGTCCGTTATTGATAGATTTCACAGGCTTTTCAATGGGTTTTTGTGGGGGTCTAATGCTGATCATAAAAAAATCCATTGGGCGTCTTGGGACAAACTGTGCTTCCCCAAAAACGAAGGGGGACTTGGGGTTAGAAACCTATTTGACACTAATAGAGCTTTTGCTGTATATGCCTGGTGGAAACTAAGAACAGCAAATGCTCTTTGGTGCCAATATCTCCTTAATAAATATGTGAAACAATCTCACCCTTCGTATGTGGATGCAGGCTGTAATCATTCACATTTTTGGAAAAGGTTGCTGCAGGTACAGGACTTTACAGAACAGCATATTTTTTGGAGAATCGGTAGAGGTAACATATCTTTCTGGTTTGATAGATGGTGCTCATTTTCCCCCTTATGTCAATATGTGGGTGTCTTTAATTGTGATGAAAAAGTTCATGACTATTGGCATAATGGGAATTGGGATATTATCAAACTTAGAGAGTTATTTCCAGATGCTATTATTGATGATATTTGTGCTGTTGTGATAAATCTGGATATGCATGATATACCTGTTTGGAAATTGTCCTCGAATGGCCTCTTCACGTTTGCTTCTGCTTGGAACTCCCTGAGGCTGTCGAAACCCTTAACGGTTTGGAAGTCGATGATGTGGCCCAAAACCATTCTTAGCACCCAATCCATTTTCATTTGGAGATTAATCAATAAATATTTGTCCCTTGATGATAATCTTGAAAAAAAAGGTTTTGTGGCTATTTCTTGGTGTCATCTTTGTCATAACTCTTGTGAAGAGGCTAACCATACGTTTGTACAGTGTACTTTCTCTTGGCAAGTGTGGACATACTTTGCTACTCTATTCCACCTTATTGTGCCTTCAAATTCTTCAGTGACAAATTTGCTATCCTTTTGGTTCTCCAAAAAACAGAATTCGGTCCATATCTGTATCACCTTACCCATCTTTGTGTTCTGGTTCCTATGGTGTGCACGAAACAATGCTAAATTTCAGGGCAAAGTGCCATCTGCTTCCCACATCCAACAGCAGGTAGTGAATAAGATTAGAGATTTATCTAATGCGAATTTGCTCCCTGTTGGATTTTGGAGAGGCTATTGTAGGGGTGGTTCGGTACGGTATACCGTACCGAATTGCCCATACCGTTACCATACCGAAATTTTCGGTACGCCGAAAATCCATACCGTTACCGTACCGAAAATTTCGGTATCCGAAATTCGGCATACCGAAAATTCGGTATGATATCGGTAAATACCGATACCGTACCGAAAATTCGGTATACCGAATTGTGTATCGGTATCGGTATATACCGATCCATACCGTTGATTTTGGTATACCGAAATTTCGGTATACCGAAAATTTACGGTATACCGTTAGGAATTTGGTATACCGAAATACCGAACTACCAAAATACCGGAAAAAAAATCGGTATACCGATATATACCGAAAATACCGAACTTTTTTCGGTATTCGGTATATACCGAAATACCGAAAATTTCAAATTATCATACCGTTACCGTACCGAAAATTTTCGGTACGGTATCATACCGTACCGAAAATTCGGTATACCGAAAATTTCGGTATTTTCGGTAATTTTTCGATACGGTATGTGCGGTATTTCGGTATTTTTCCCCACCCCTAGGCTATTGGTACCTAGCTGAAATTTGGAAAATCCCAGTTTTGAGAAAAAAGGAAAAAAAACCTCTTTTGGTTCGTTGGAAACCCCCAAGTGATGATTTTTTCAAAATAAATACTGATGGGGCGTCGAAAGGAAACCCCGGCTTGGCCGGGGCTGGTGGTTTAATCCGAGACTCGGAAGCGAACCTTGTGTATGCGTTCTATAAATTTTTGGGTATTAAAGATTCAATGTCAGCTGAATTGATTGCAATAGTTGAGGCTCTTCACATTTGTACTAAGAAGGGTTGGACAAAAATTTGGCTTGAAATTGATTCTCTTTCGATATACCATATGTTACGAAGTAATACTGTAGGACATTGGTCATACCAAGCAAGTTTGGCAGCTATCGGGAAACTTTCAAGGGGAATGGAATTGAGAATATCACATATTCCACGAGAAGGGAATGGGGCAGCGGATCACTTGGCCAACATGGCTGTCAAAAAGAAGACATCTGCTGAATTTTGTAATAGTATAGCGTGTAAAGGCCTTCGTGGCCATTTAATTTTAGATGCCCGGGAATATCCCAATTTTAGATTTCCTACTTAGTTTTGTTGTGCCTTGACATACGGATTTTGTAAATCTCTTGTGATTGTTATATATAGGTTGGGGGTCGACCTAACCCCTCCATCATACTGATGGTTTTTTTTTAAAAAAAAAAAAAAAAAAAAAAAATCAAGCTAACTCTAAAATTTATGTTAGACTACATACAAATTAAAACAATTTTAATAAACATCTTTAATATAGTTTAACGAATAATATTTCACCAAAAAACGACCTCTAATAAATACATTAGAAGAACACATGAAGATTAAATTTATAATGTGTTAATATGTGTGTATTACAATAAATAGCTGGCCTCCACACGTCCATAAGCCACTCCTAGTCATACACGCACACCCTGAGTCTCGCTTAGTTTCTCACAAACACACATATGGAGTTTCGCAACATATTTCCCTTCTCTCTTCCTCACAGTACACACACTAACACATACATGTAAGAAATTGTTGAGGGCTTGAAATTTAACACAATATATATAAAATAAAGAATACTTTTAGTTTATTGTAATACATGAGAAAAAAGGAGATGCAGTGACGACAACAGGGTGGTGGTATCTTACGACGGTGAAGAAATACTAGAGATCAATTTTGGTTCCTATTATAGGAACAAAAATGCTCAGAATTCTTAGCTCAAGATAGAGCATATGCAGAAGAAAGAGAAAAGTGACTTTATTACTCAATTTTTTTTCTTACACTTTGTGTTTCTTAGTATTTATAGAGCAAAGCTACAGCTGTGAGACAATCCTTAATCCTTGTGAATAGTAAAATAGCCTATCAAAACTCGACACCTGTACACTTAAATTAACACAAAACTGGTTTTTCCCGCCTAAGTTGGTCTTCTTCTGATTTCATATGTATGAGCCTTTTTTGTTGCTGTTTTTGTATAAGAGTCATGTGCTTCTTTTGTTGCTTTCATGCATGGATTGCTGCCACGTTAGCTCAGCTTCTAGCAGTTTCTATT
Organism: Ajuga chamaepitys; assembly: GCA_958295605.1. Classification (NCBI taxonomy): domain Eukaryota; kingdom Viridiplantae; phylum Streptophyta; class Magnoliopsida; order Lamiales; family Lamiaceae; genus Ajuga; species Ajuga chamaepitys. The sequence continues at coordinate 1,002,281 of OY282498.1, read as the reverse complement.
CTCTACAGCCCCCCCTCAAGTTGGGGCATGGGGATCTAGCAAACCCAACTTGCCACGAAGAGTAAGAAACTGTGAAGGGCCCAAGGATTTGGTAAACAAGTCAGCAAGTTGGTTATGAGAAGAGATGTGAGATAGAACAAGAAAACCTGATTTATAGTGAAGGCACACCAAGTGGCAGCCAATCTCGAGATGTTTGATGCGTTCATGAAATACCGGATTTTCGGTGATGTGAATTGCGGCCCTGTTATCACACCAAAGGGTTACTGGTTGAGGAATGGAAATACAAAAATCTATAGCTATATATGAGGCCCATAGCAGCTCGCACACAGTCGAATCGAGTGCACGATATTCGGATTCGGCCGAAGAGCGGGAGACAGTGTTTTGCTTCTTGGTTTTCCAAGAAACAAGACAGTCCCCGAGATATACGCAGTAGCCTGTTAAGGAACGGCGAGTATCAAGACACGACCCCCAATCTGAGTCACTATAACTCGTGAGGGTGAATGTGGGAGTCGAAGAATAGAAAATACCAAGAGAGGAACATCCTTTAAGATATCTAACTAGGTGTAGAGCAGCATCCCAATGGGCTGGAGTAGGAGCAGCTACAAATTGACTTAGTTGCTGGACTGCAAATGTGATATCAGGTCGTGAGAAATTCAAGTATAAAAGTCGACCAATTAAGCGTCAATAAGATTCTGGATTGGAGTAAGCATCTCCTGAAGTGGTGAGTTTGAGACCAGGAGGTAGAGGACTAGAAGAAGGCTTGCTCTCAAGACAATGAGTGTCTTTGAGGATGTCCAGCACGTATTTGCATTGGTTAATGTAAGTACCAGCTGTTGTTCGTGATATTTCTAAGCCCATAAAATACTTGGCTAGACCAAGGTCCTTAATTGTGAAAGCCTTGTCAAGGTATGATTTGAGATCATTGATGAGCTCTGGGCTAGAACCGGTGATAAGTACGTCATCGACATAGACTAGTAGTGCCAAGAAATGAGATCCCTTTTGAAGAGTGAAGAGACAATGATCGTGAGATGACTGAGAGAATCCATATTGAACAAGTTTGCTGCAAAATTCAGTATTCCATTGCCTCGAGGCTTGCTTGAGGCCATATAAACAGCGTAATAGCTTGCAAACTTGGCCTGGTGCAGCCTTTTCATATCCATCCGGTGGAGTCATGTATATTTCTTCTTTGAGATAGCCATGGAGGAATGCATTATTAATATCCAATTGGAACAATGGCCACTGCTTCTTTGTTGCAAGTACAATCAGCATCCTCACTGTTACTAGTTTGGCGACTGGGGAAAAACTATCCATGTAGTCGACTCCATGAATCTGATGATAACCTTTAGCAACAAGTCGGGCCTTGTGCCTTTCAATACTCCCATCAGCTTGGAGTTTGGTCTTATAGACCCATTTGCATCCAATGGAAGTTTTTCGGGCGGAAGAATAGTCAATTCCCATGTGTGATTTTTTTCGAGTGCCTCTATTTCCTTTCTCATAGCTTCCTCCCAATATGGATGGCCCTTGGCTTGATTGTAGGTGTATGGTTCTTTGAAGCTATCTAGGTTAGCCATGAAGCAAGCATATGTGTTGCTGATTTTATGATTAGGAACGAAAGGATAAGTAGAAGGGGGATTAGAAATACCTGTTAAACAATGTCCTTTGCTATTGGCAAATTCTTCAGCTCAGTTTCGGTGTAATAGTCATTTAGCCAAGCTGGTGGAGCTCTTGTACGATGGCTTCGTCTGTAGTGAATCTGTTCTGGTTCTGGAGTTGCAGCAGCAGGAAGTTGAGTGTCATCAAAGGTATTCGATCCTGCTGAAGAGCTAGTGTCGATGGATTCATAAAAGATATTGGGCATAGGGGAATTATGAATGTTTGGAGTTTGTTGAGTAAAAGGGAGCTGCTGTTCAAAAAACACCACATCCGTAGACACTAAAATTCTATTGCCATCCAAGTCCAGCAATCTATAAGCCTTTTGTCCACTGATATATCCCAAGAATGCACATTTATGAGATCTTCTAGTAAACTTGGTTTTATGAGGGGTGACATTTGTAGCAAAGACCAAGCTACCAAAAACCCTCAATTTCCTATAATCAGGAGGCTCTTTATACAGTACTTCATAAGGTGTTTTCCACTTTAAGACAACTGAGGGCAGTCGGTTAATTAGATAGACAGTTGTAAGAACAGAAAACGGCCAATATTGAATAGGTAATCTGGATTCAAACATCAGTGCTCTTGCCTTTTTGAGAATGTGCCTGTGCTTTCTCTCCACCAACTTCTTCTATTGTTGAGTGTAAGGACAGCTTTTCTGATGTAGTATCCTAAAGCTATGCAATAATTCTTGACAAACCTTGCTAGTGAATTCAAAACTATTATCAGTCCTGATGGTTTTGATAGTAATCTAAAATTGGTTCTTAACCATAAGGATAAAATCTTGCAGAACTTTTGTAAGCTGGGATTTATGACTCAGCAAGTATATCCAAATTCATCTACTAAAATCATCGACTATGGTAAAAAAATATAGGATGTTTGTCACTGATTTCTCATGGTATGGCCCCCAAATATCCACATGGATCAGTTCAAAAGGAAATTTAGTATGAATAGTACTGAGTTGAAAGTGAACTCTGCTTTGTTTGGCAAACTGACAAATGTCACAAGCTTTATTCTCAGTATTTACAGCAGCATCATACATTGTTTTAAGCTGGTCAATATGAATCAAAGTAGAGTAGGAGGGGTGACCTAATCTACTATGCCAAGTATCATATGAAATTTTACATGATAATGCTTGTTTGTCTATAGCTGCATTTGCTATCACTGTTGCTGGCTGTAGAACATAGAGTCTGCCCTTCAGTTTGCCAATAGCCAAGGTTTTGTCACTCTGCAGGTCCTGCAAGATACAATGAGAGGGAAGGAAAATAGCTTTTATGTGAGAGTTTTGGGTCAGTTGAGCAATAGAAAGGAGGTTGTACTTAAAACAAGGCACATATAGGACATCATGTAATGTTAGCTTTTCTGATAAGTGCACTGTCCCTGTTAAGTTGACTGGCTTTTCTGTGCCATCTGGCAGATATACATATAATTCTTCCAACGCAGGTTGCATTTCGGATAGCATTTTATAATTGTTGCACATATGTCTACTGGCTCTGGTATCAAGAATCCATGAGTTATGCTCAATATTTTCTGATGCAGTTAGTGCATAATGTAAAGTGGTACCTGCATATTCTGCGAGATGTGCAAATGATGGACCTGGTTCAGATGGATTCAGCTTGACATTGTTCAAGCATCTGCTCACTTCCTTTTGAATATAACTAGCAATATCAGTAGTGTCGAATTGAGGCCTTGGCTGCTCAGAGTTAACTTCCTTCGATCCTTCTTCCACAAGATTTGCATTTGCCTTCCCTTTGTAAATCTTATTACCTTTGTACCAATCAGGGTATCCTATTAGTTGAAAGCAGTCTTGAACTTCATGGCCAGATCTAGTGCATAGGTGCATTTTAGCAAAGCCTTTCTTCCTTTGTCTTCTTTTGATACTACCTTCCCCTTCCATAGTTATTGTTCCCATAACTGGACTGTCCTCTCTCATTATAACCTCGTCCAGTTGAAGCTCCACCAGTTTTAGATAGGAAGGCATGTATCTGCTTGTTTTCTGGAGCAATGTGGTGAACACTTCTCTGCTTTTCAACACGGAGTACCATAGAATAAGCTTTGTTGACTGTTGGAAGTGGATCTGTAATCAGGATCTGATTTCTAACAGCATCAAAGCTCTCATTTAGCCCCATGAGGAATTGAATCAATTTGGTATTCAAATAAAGTCACTCATTGCTTTTGAAGCTCCATAGGAGCATTCAAGAATCGGCATCATTATAGAATATTCATCCCAAAGTTTCTTCAACTTAGTAAAGTAGACCATCACAGATTCATTTCCTTGACTCATGCTACTAATGTCCCTCTGCAACTGATATAGCTGTGGTCGATTGCACTCTCCAAACCGTTGGCTTAAATCGTCCCATAGTTCCTTAGCCGAGTCAGTGTATAAGAATGCATCAACTATTTCCTTAGAAATTGAATTCAGAATCCAGGCCACAACCATGCAATCTACACGTTTCCATTGATTAAAAGCATCACTATCATCCTTGGGTGGGTTTACCTCTCCTGTGATGAATCCAATCTTATTCTTGGCAGAGAGTGCTATTTTCATTGATCTACTCCACGGTAGAAAGTTAGTCCCGCGCGTCCAGTGGATTTGAAACGATGATCATTCCAGGATTGTCGGAGCCATACAATTGCATTGGATTGCTCTCTTTGTTCTCTACTGCTTGATTTTGCTTGATTCCAGATCCAGAAGTTGCTGCATTAGCTGTGAGGGCTGGCCATTCTGCCTTTGACTGCCATGGTTAATTTCTCGCCATTGTTGATATGTAGCGTGTTAATAGCCTGCTCTGATACCATGAAGAAATACTAGAGATCAATTCTAGTTCCTATTATAGGAACAGAAGTGCTCAGAATTCTTAGCTCAAAATAGAGCATATGCAGAAGAAATAGAAAGTAACTTTATTACTCAAAAAATTGTTCTTACACTTTGTGTTTCCTAGTATTTATAGAGCAAAGCTAAATCTATGAGACAATCCTTAATCCTTGTTAACAAATAGCCTATCAAAACTTGACACCTGTACACTTAAACTAACACAAAACTGGTTTTTCCCGCCTAAGCTGGTCTACTTCTGATTTCATATGTATGAGCCTTTTTTGTTGTTGTTTTTGTATAAGAGTCGCGTGCTTCTTTTGTTGCTTGCATGCATGAATTTTTGCCACGTCAACTCAGTTTCTAGCAGCTTCTATTCTCTACAGACGGAAGCACGAAAGTTAGTTAGTGTGCTTACCGGTCTGGCACAAATTGGAGTTGAACGGAGGTAATGATTGCGGCGGCTCACTGGAAAAACACGGTAGAATAGGATGACAATTTACAGAATCTTTTTGTATGATAAGTGATGATCTTATTTTTCTGTTATATATATAGCTAGGGTTTAGAGTGGTATTGTGATAGAATTAGGAAAATTATGGATAGAGATTAATGGAAAGCATCGCGATCATTTTAATAGTTTTGAGATCTACAAGACTTGGATTCCTTTGGGCTCAGGTAATTGACTTTCTACAAATTAATGCATTAGGTTTGAGTTCTTTAAAAAATCTTGGTAAGTAATGATGAATGTGAATATAATGGACTAAACTATAATGATTGATTTTCTATGAAATATTGAGTCTAAAATTAATAAATAATTATATTGTAGACAAAATGATTTAAAAATAATTAAATAACGATTTCAATATTAGTGGACCTGAAAATATTAAACGGATCATGTTCATGAACTTAACTTGGGCTTGTAAATTTAAAATGCAGAATAATTGACAATGGTGCGTGACATGGACTTGATCCTAATGAGACTTTCGACTTAAGCTTAAATCTCTATAAAATAACTTGTTGACATTTAATTGGACTTAAAATAATTAATCGGGCTAACATGAGTTGAAGTTAGGCGAAAGACCAAGCATTGGATTATACATACTTTTCCAAAATCTATATATATATAAAAGGGTTAATTATAGCAACCCACCAAACTATCAACGTTTTTGCACATAAATTATTGATTTTTTTTGTGTGGCACCCATACATATAAACTATACGAGTTTGACAGATAAACCACCAACCTTATTTTTCAATCATTTTTTGCCGGAATTTCACACGTGTCTTGCGCGTTATAAAATTTTAAGGGTTTTTCTTGCCCAAATATGCTTTTTAGTAGGTAGAGGATCCGCCCATCTTCAACAATGGAGGTTTTAGATATTGGGAGAGAGAACTATTGATGATTCAAAGAAATTGCTATGGAAAAGAAAGATGTGGAATAATTTTACACTTTTGGCATACTAAAAATGTTGTTTGTACAAAAAAAAAATCATCAAAGTTTATCACGTACAAGTCACGTGCAGAATTCCAACGAAAAATGATCGGAAAATAAATTTGGTGACTTATCTGCCAATAGGAAAATAAGTTTGGTGGTTTATCTGTCAAACCCGTATAGTTTATATGTATTGATGCTACAAAACAAAGTTTAGTAATTTATGTGCAAAAACGTTAATAGTTTGGTGGGGTTGCTGCAATTAACCCTATATAAAAGTAGAAGACTAGAACCCTCTACTAATTATAGAGATTTTATGTTTTTCCTACCCATTTATACTTTTCACATCGGGTAGGACACGTGTCATCATGAGATTGGTCGTTCAAATTTTAATTATGTTTTTAATGCAAAAATTATTTCATATATTATAATTTTGGCAGATTTTAAGGGATTTTTTCGAGGTATTTTTGACAAGTTTTAAAGAATGAATCAATTAATTTTTAATCTACAATCTTCCCCTTAATTTAAGAGATTTTTCGAGGGTTTTTTTGGCAAGTCTTAAAGAATGAATCAATTAATCTTTAATCTACAACATTCCACTTATTTAGAATTGTCAAACTTTCTTAAAAAAATCAATCAACTAAACTGCCTAAAATAAAAAAAGAGAGTATTTATACGTATTCAAAACTCAAATTCTGCAATTGGTCTCTCTCGAAAAAATCATTCAATTAGTACTTTTTCTATTCATCATTCAATTTCGATTGCTATATAGTGATTTTAGTTTCTAATTTTGTTATATGTAGATTGTAAATTTTAGATTGTTGCTTTGTTTAATTTTATATCAACATTTTTTATTTTTATGCAAGTGTTAAAATTTTAAGGTAATTTTTTTATGGTTTGCATGAGTTTATATTTTTCAATTCGTTTTTTATTGCTATATTCTTATTTGATTGTGTAAGTTTATGGTTCATCTTAATTGTTTTATTATGTAATTTTATTTTATGGTTCGTTTGACTTCTTATTATGCATATTTTCAGAGGGATTGCTTAATCAAGAATTTTAAGGCAATTTTTTTTTAGGGTTTGCATGATTTTATATTATTTTTGTTCATCTTTTTCTGATTTGATTATGTAAGTTTATGTTTCATCTTGATTGCATAATTATGTAATTTTATACTTCATTTTTTTTTTTTCTGGAATTTTCGGAATTTAATTTATAGATTGCGTGTTTATTATATAAGTTTATAGTTCAGGGTTCAATTAGTTGGTCTAAATCATTCGATTTCTATATAGTGATTTGTATATTCTGATTTTGTTATATTTTTCGTTTTTTCTGATTTGGTTATGTAAGTTTATAGTTCATCTTGATTTTATAAGGTCATTAGGGGGATTGAGTAGAGGTAGAGGTAGAGAAATCTCTACCTAGGTAGAAGGAAAAGAAGGAGAGTGGGAGAGCGTATTCACGCTTGGGCAAAATAGGCAGACTATTGGCGTGTGTACCCCACGTGCGCGTGAGGGCAGCTCAGGCGTGGGGCCCACCTAGTCAGCTTGTCCCCTTTTTTTAATCCTGTTTTCCCAGTTTTTTCATATATTACCATTTATGAGATAAATTAGGGTGCAATATATTTTCATTGTTTTGACCTATTCGGCATTTTGCTTTTTTTTTTTTAAAGAAAAAATTTTAATACATTCAATATTTTCTATATTTCTAAAAGTAAAAATAAGATGTAGCTGTTGTAAATGGCTATTTTTACAACTAGCCGTTGTTTTTTTTTTTTTCAAAATTCAAAAAATTTCAACTATAAATACATGGTTTAATTTTTTTTTTTTTTCTCCTAATCTAAGAAAGAAAGAAAAAACCCTCCCCTCCCCCACGATGACTCGAACCCAGGACCAAAGGCCTAGATAGTAGATGCTCTGTCACTTGAGCAATCCAACTTCGTCATAAATACATGGTTTAATTCAACATTTTTCTACCACTCTTTGCAAATATTACTTCATCTATAATCTTACACATCACAAAAATAAGATGGATAAAGATTCTTGGCTGAATTGGTTTAATTCTTCTACTTCCGGGGAAAATTCTTCTTGTCAAAATAACAGTATTTGGCCCCAAAATTTCAACTTTCGTCCTCAAGATGTTAGGTTCCAATCACAAAATCTGTTTACACCTCCACCAAACTTCGTAGAAGGTGGCCAATTTCCACCTAATCCGATGAATACTCCTGGAGCTTCGTATTGCCTAAGTTCCCTTTCATGTCGCCTACCGTATGGAGGTCCTCCAGCTACGGGCTCAAATTCCACTCGAAGATTCAAAATAGATGAATCAGACACAAACAAGGACACTTCAACTCCAAAATCGCAAAGATCATCTCCTTACTCGCCACAATGCTCCCCGATAGGTGTAACGTCCCATTTTCGGAAATAAGTAATTTCGAAAAAAGGAACATGACAAGCTTTGTTTGAGGATATATTTTCATTTTTCTTTTGCAAATAATAAATTTTAAATAGAAATTTGAGTTATAAAAATAACTTCAAATCGTAAGATAAATATCAACAATAAAACATACTTTAGTGTGGAAGCTCTTTTATTAAGAAACACAAGTTCACTTTGAAACTTTAGAGGACAATCCTTAAGTATTTTTACATCAACTAAATATATCTTTCGTTCAAATAAAAAAAAAAAAATTGAAATATCACCTTGAAGAAACTATTATGAATGAAAATAAACTTTTACTTTGAAATTTTGTAGTTGGAGTGGTGCAGGGTCCTGCTATCCGTGTTAGTCATCCACATTGGCTTTGGTACCTGAAACGTTAGGGGGTGAGTGTTTGAGGAAAACACTCTGTGGGTTCACTCGGTTGCCCACTTAGATGTCATGCAAAGAATTGCAATAGCGGACAGTTACATAATAATGTATATACCATCAACACATAAAACACATCGGAAAACATGTTTGAATCTAAATTAAAATAAATATACACATATATACATACTATATAGATACAGATAGGAGCACATAGGTGGGGCACGTGTTGTCCCGCTCGAGCGGCATAGCATATTCGGGAGCCACCCGAGGATGATAACCTATACGGTGTTACCCGCAGAGCATAATTATATACGATTTTACCCGTAAACATAATCATATACGGTTTTACCCGTAAGCATAATCGTGTACGATTTTACTCGTAAAACATAGGATATACGGTTTTACCCGTAAGATTTTTGAAAAACATAGCATGTACAGTTTTACCTGTAAGGTTTATAATAAGAAAATTCAAAAAGAAAATTGAAAAGTAATTTAAATATTTTTCATTTATTGTCTTGCTTTTATTACACCTCTCCCCTACTTCATTAAATACTTGATTTATGTATTTATTGTGCTTTGATTATTGTATTTATGACTTGTGAGTAGTAGATTGTGGTTTATAGTATTGAGAGTAACCCAACCCTAAGATTTGATTTCTTGGTTGATTTATGGGTGATTTTTTTTATTGGAATTGATGTTATGACATTGTATGACTTATACCATAGGCGTAACTAACGTAGGGTATATCGGTTCTCCTCAAGGGCCCATGGGAGACGACAGCAGAATCCGAATCACAATTATCAATTTAGATGAATGTTCTAGGGCCTCGCACCCTAAACAATAGTCACTTGGGGTGGGAATTTTAGGATTAGTTTGATTACATTCGTGATTTGTTTGTCTTTGGCTTTGTAATTCTGTTATCGGTCTTTAGTAATTGAATTAGGGTGAATTAAGGAGTAATCGGCTAATTTGGTGAATCCCTCTTGTTTGTTCAATTGAATTTCTAACTTGGAATATGATCTTCCGTCACAACCCTTAAGTAAATCGGTAATCACTAGAATTAAATCCTAAGTAGGATGAAACCATACCTTAGAAACCCATTTTAGTAAAGAGTAAACCTTTAATTTGTTTAATTGCTGGTTTTATGCTTTTATAGTGATAATCAACTTTCAACTTCCATCTTGCCTAATTTAATATTGCGAAACACCTTTGGTGTGGCTTACGAGATATCCTCATTGTGGGATCGATTTATACTACTTCTGTCTTAATTCGTACACTTGCGGACTAAGGAAACATTTCTCTAATCTGACTGTTTTAGAGAGTTTTCGAGACAAGTTCATACATTTCTTGGTGGATTAATAAGATTGAGTGTGGTTTGGGCTCCGTGGATATAGGATCAACTCTTGATCCGAACCACGTAAGATTGTGTACAAGTCACAGATTGTTTGATCAATTGATCCAAAGAGTGTTTAAGACTTGTGTGAAACTCAAGGGTGGATATACTTAACAAATGTAATAACAAGCTAAGTTTGGACCCACCCCATCCTAGGGGGATAATTGGATTGGCATGTCCCATCCGGATATGGCATGGGTCATCCTCAACGTATTTTATTTTATATCGGATGACCCATCCCTCCACATCCATACTCTATTACCTACATCACATTTTACAATTTCTAATACACATTCTACCCTAATATACCTTTAAACTAAAATACATTTTCGAATGTTGCGTGCGTTGATATCCCACTCCAATCATCTTAATACTAATAAAAATAGTTTTCTATGTAATCCTGAACCTCATCCTTTTTCCTGGACACTGACATCAACTATATCTTCATACACTTACCCTGTCCAGCTTTTTTAGCTTTGCCAGATCAACCCTTATTATGCCCACTTCCTTCCTCGCTTTCTGCACTACAAATAAAATATTATTTAGCTTCCGTAGAATACTCAGATGTAAATGAGCTGAGATTTGGAAAAAGAAAAAATTAATTGCCAAAAACGATAAGTTGAACTAACAACATAACCTTGAAGTGGCTTTTCAGGTTTGCAAAAGTTATACGAGGTTTTTGCTAATTGAAAATTTTGTTTAAAGAAACAGTTTTACCTCAAAAGCAGCAAGCAATTTTGTTTTTCTCACGATCATTTTTATCTCAAATACTATCTACTTCTACTTAAAAGTGATTTTACCCACAATCTCTAAATTTAATTATTTTCTTAAAATCAAAAGTAATGAAAAACAATGCTTTAATTGTTGAAAAGTTGGTTGGGAATGGATTCCAAATAAGCACAACACAAGCTTGTTAATGAGTCCTACTACTACTAATGTCACACGATAAATGAGGAAACAAAAGGCAAGGTGGCATCATTTATGTGAGTGAGGTTATAATGAGAATTGTCACATGCTGCGTGTTGTATATGTTTCTTCACAATTGGTATATGATATTGTTCGTTTTAGGTTCTAATCTTCACAATTGATATGATATTGTTCGTTTTAGGTCAGGCTTGAACGGATTTGTTCTTGAATTTTACTCTAAAAGATCTCATACCAATGGAGGAGCATGCCCAACTAATATCTCCATAATCTTTCCTGAATTTAACCCATGTGCGACTTTAATTGACACCCTAAAGCCCTAACATTATCTCTCTCATCAATAATAATAATAATTTCATATAGTAGTTGTCTGCCCCTGGGTATTAAAGCACAGGTAGTTTTTGGCTTGAGCTATTTGCCCACCTGGCTTTTGTTCCGTCTCCATTTATCATCTACTTCATTCGGTCCGTCATAATTTACACACTTTCTTTCCTCAGTCGTCCTATTCTATTTTGCACATCCTAAAAATGAAAAGAAATTTTAGAATCTTTACCCTTAAAATATTCACATTTTAAAAAGTCAACGAAAAAAGCAAAAAATCATTTTTTCTTAATATACGCGCTGGAGTAGGTGTGCAAATTGGGCCGGAATGAAGAGAGTACTTTGCACCAATGTTTAAAAGTAATGCTATACATTACTCGATCGCAAGGCCAGGTTTTAGGTCTAGATGGAATTACTCAGGTCTAAGTAAGATTATATGAGAAAGAGTCGAAAAAAATATAGACGATCAATGATCGTGTAGCACCGACAGAATATAGCGGTGGCAGGTAGAGACTTTCAGAACAAAGGTTTATACAAAAACCCACACCTTTGATTTGTTTTCTAGTTACTCATTATTTTTTAAAATAATTCCGCTTAGAAGATAGAGAAATAATCAATCTTTGAAAAAGGAAATATAATAATTAACATTTATAAATATTTATGAATTATTTTAGGAAACAACACGTATTATAGGAGGGATGGGGTATTAATTAATTAAACTATACGTTACCTCCATTTTTTATGAAGGTTGAAGTTTTGTGATTTGTCGATAAATAAATGTCTTTTTTTTTTTTTTTTCCTCAAACTTCTTTTATTAACGTCCCTATAAATTAATGAAAGTGATAATAGTAAGAAAATAGTTGGAGCAAATCAAGGATTTGAGGGGAGATAGAAAATTTTAGATGATGATCTATTTTTCAATATTTCTAGTTTCTACCTCTTGATTAAGGTAAAAAAGAATAAATTTTAAAAAAAGGGTAAAATTTTCGAGATTTTAAATAAGATCATCTAAATATTGTGTAAAAGATATAAAGTATATTGAGATAATGGGGGAAGACTTGGATAACAGCCAGCGGCAGAGATGGTATAATCGATCCGCTTCGATATTTTAGATGGTTGGATCATATAAATTTTGGTTTGAAATACTATTTCACCTGATGACCCAATTCGTTGGAACAAAAGCCTGACTGACCGCAGGCCGATCCAATAATCTTAGCATATTCAAGAAAAATAGGTTGGTTCAGACTAATTAATTTTAGACTCAATCGAGCCCGATCTAATATATAACGTTGTCTGATGGACTAAGTGCGATCAGATCGGACCGTCCAAATTATCGCGGCCAGCTCTTTTAAGACGAGTCAGACGTGAGCCGTTTTGTTCAATTGCAGCAATAGAATCTGGGTCTAATTAGGCCCAAATTCACCCAGTACCATATTTAATTTTTTTGGCCCATAACTATAAGTAAATAAATAAATACTCCAGTCTTAGTATTATATAATAAAAGATAACTCCCTCTTCAAGGAAATTAAATATATTTTTCCGTCAATTTCATCTTCTAAAAGAAAATACATTATATATATATATATATATTTGATAAAACTTGCCAAATATTAGTTTCAAATTTGAATTCTTTCGTTTTTGCAATTTTCTATATAAAAGAAATTATAATTGACAATTTTTGATTTATTTATTTTATAAAAAAAAATATAAATCATAAAATAAATAATTTTTCCGTCCTTTTTTCTTTTTTAATGTAGAATATAGCGCATAGTTTTTTTTTCGTAGTCTTTGATATGTCATCTACATTGTACATTTTAAAATATATTACATTATAAAGATGCAATAGTCTGTCGTTTGTTTATGTTATATGAGTTTGAGATGCAAATAAACATTAAATAAATATTTTTTGATAAATATAAATACTTATTAACTAATATTTCTTTTTAAATATTAGTTGATACTCCCTCCGTCCCACCTTATCTTGCACACTTTCCTTTAACGGCCGTCCCACCTTATCTTGCACAGCCTAAAAAAGGAAAGTTATAACATAATCTCCACCCTCAAATTTTTCACCTTCAATCTCCACCCTCAATTTACCTTTGAAAAGTCAACAAACAACTAAAAAGTAACTTTTCTTAATACTCGTGTCGATCCCCCCTGTGCAAGATAAGCCGGGACGGAGGGAGTAATATTTATTTCTGAAACTTTAATTTTATTTTATTAGCAAGCCCATACATTTATTTTTCGTACAATATTACAGCTGTTTAGAAATAGTAAACACTGACTATTTTTCAATTTTCTAGATTCAGAGATAATATTTGAATACCCCTATAAAGAAAAAAAAAATAGTGGAAGAATACATGCGCACACGTTAGTGATGGAAAAATTTAGAGATCTGCTTTGTTATCTGTAATTTTCTTTCTCTCTCTCAAATGTTTTAATTTTTCCAACATCTTAAATATACTAATAACTTATTTACTTTTTTCATTTTTTATTTGAATAGATAGAAAATAATCATTTTTCTTTGTATTTAATCTTATAATAATATTCCACTAAAAAAACCTTATAATAATGTTGAATATTTTGATATAATATATCAAATTTTGAAACAAACAGTTGTTTGTTGATTGATTATTGCTCTTAGATTTGAATATCTAATAAATAATTCGATTTATAAATTCTAAGGTGTGATATAGACAAATTAATGCGATCTATTTTGAAAAGAAATTAGCTCTAACTTAAAAGTCTCCGTCTATCTCCGGTTATATTCCATTTATGTGCTAAATAAGCCTTGGCTTCTATATTTTTTTTTCAACTTCATCCCATCCAATCTCATTTAGATTCGATTAACTTTGTTTAAATTCTAATTAGACGCTAAACTTAGTTGGCGGCTTGGAAATTAGTAGTTTAAAAGTAAGTGTATGGTTGAAAGCAAGAATTTGTAATCGTTAAAGTGATTTGATTTTTGTTTAGAGATGTTGAATGAACATAAAAAGGTCATTATTTGTCATTGTCAATTAACTTCACAAAACAAATGGTTTTTCTTTTTTTTATAGGGAAATGTTCAGTTTTAACTTTTAAGTTGTTCTCTCCATATGTGAAGAGGCAAACAGTACAACAATATTGTATAGAATGTTAAATGTGAAAAAAATGTTAAATATGTCCAAAATAAGATGGCTAAGTAGCATATTTTCTATAAATTTGAAAACTTATTCCACAAAAATTCACTATAAAAGATTTTTTCAAAATAAAATTATTAAGATTTTAAAAGATGGTATTGCTTCATATTTAGTTTGGATCCTAACGTTATTAATTAGATAAATTATTTTTCTAGTCCATTAATTTTAGTCATCTTAATTTGGTCCTTTAACTTTTCGACAATAACAAATTGATCCTTTAATTTTTAAAATTTAATAAATAGATTATGTCACCGCCTACGGCAAATAATATCCACAGGACTAATTTGTCAAATTCTAAAAGTGAAAGGATTAATTTGTTGAGTTTGAAAAGTTAAATGACCAAAATAAAACTAAAACCAATGTATCTAAATAAAAAATGATGAAAGTTAATGGACTAAAAAAATTATTTACTCTTATTAAGTTTCGAACTCTCTTATTTCTTGCTGATGTCGTATTATTTTAATTTAATATTTTTATTTTGAAAAAAAAAAAGTAACTTAAAGAAAATTGTCATTGAAGGACACTATTGTAATTTTGAAAAGCTCCTGGTGTAACTCGGGTAATTGATTTAACCTGAAAATGAGCAAATATAATAAAATTAAAATATTATTACTTTGTTACCTGAAAGGCTCAAACAAAAAAAGAAGAGAAATTATTAGTTTGAGGTTATGATGACGCCTTGTCCAACGTATCTCTATATTAGGGGACCTCCAACGGTGCACTAATTTGGTGGTAAACACCATTTTTCTGCTCCAACAATGCACTATATCAAGCACTATTTTAGTGTTTATACAATTCTGGCACGCACTACTTTGCTGCACTATCTATTTCTTATTCTTTTTTCTTTATTTTTATTACTTCTTTTATATTCTATTTAATTGTGATGTAAATTTTAAAGTATTGGATAGTGTATTATGTATCGAAATTATTTTTTTTAAAAAAAAAAAATTACGTAAAATTTTGAAAAAAAAATTCAACAATAACAAGAAAAAACATCATACGATTTATTAAATTACTACAAAAGGAAAATATTATATAAAATTACAAACGAGCGTGAAATATAAATGAATTATAAGGAATATTCTTTTTTAGTGCAAAAAATAGTGCAGATTATTGGAGATGAATTTAGAAACATTGTTGGAGATGGCCTTATTGGGTTTTTGGGCTCCAGCACCACCATTGTTTAGGTCACAAATACCATTCTCTATTATTATTTTATAAACTATTGCGGGAAGTTTTGTACATATTTTAACTGGAATGACCGTGACTGTCGATTAATAATATTTTAAATTCTAGTCAATGTCCGTCCTTTTGAATTTTACGCATGGGAAAATTCTACTTCTCATTAATTTGTCAGTTCCTTTACATCTAATCACGTTATGTTTTGATTAGTTCCGTTTATATCTTGATTAGTCATTAAGTCCAAATTCACCTAGCTCTAACAATTTTTAAAATCATAGCTAAAACTCATGGAATAGAGTGAAATTAATTTAAAAAAACAAAACATATTTATCTTTCTTTAAAAAAAAAAAAGAAGAGAAAAACATGTATTAATCTAGTTCTATGAATTAGTCAGCCGTATGCTTCTTTTATCTTATGAGCATAATACGTCATTAATTTATAAATATTTACAAATTGTATTTTATAAATATAAAATATTTAAAATTAATAACATACTATAAATTAGGGATTTATATCTTGAATTACCTACAATTGAGGGATTCATAATTGATTTATTCCTTGTATAAAATAGGTAGGTTTGACTTGTAAATTGTATATATTGTAGAATGTATTATGTACATAAGCAAGGCTAATAATAATCTTCAATTCATATGGTATCAGCCTGCGCAACTTAACCCCTCTCCTTCTTCACGCTACAAACTCCTCTCTCCTTCTGATATTCTGTTTAAATCACGCCATGGCTGCCTCAAATTCCACTTCTTCCTCCACACACTCAGACACTCTCCCATATGCAACCTTATTTCACATGCTCACCATCAAGCTCTCTTCGACCAATTATCTTCTTTGGCGAAGTCAGTTGTACCCTATTCTAGTTGGTCAAGGGCTTGTCAACCTCATTGACGGCACTCGTTCGGCACCACCGTCTGATGTGGAAACCGACGGGAAAACAGTGCTCAATCCCACTTATCATTCATGGCTCATCGATGATCAACGACTCGTGAGTCTCATTTTCTCTTCTTTATCTGAGGAAGCGATGGCGGTCGTTGTTGGGTGCAAAACTGCTCGATCGGTTTGGCTTGCCTTGGAAAATCATTTCAGTCACCAATCCAAGGCCCGTGAGTTCCGACTCAAAGGCCAACTTCAATCGCTCAAGAAGGGCGACAAATCTGTTGCAGAATTTGGTTGCGATTTTAAACTGGTGTGTGACCAGTTATCTGCTATTGGCTGTTTGGTTGATGAAACAGACAAAATCCATCTCTATTTGAAAGGTCTGGGTTCTACTTATGCAAATTTTTCAGCCACCCAGATGGCCATGAATCCTTTGCCCTCTTTCCCGGATCTCCTCAATAATGCTGAGGCCTGGGATCAATTTCAGTAAGGGCTCGACACAACTGTACCATCTCAGGCCGCCTTTACCGCTACTACAAATACCAAATCATCCACATCCTCTACTTCTTCTCGTGGACGTCACAATAAGCAGAATCAAGGTGGACGTGGTTTTGGTCAAAAACGGAAGCCTCATTGCCAAATTTGCAGAACTAATGATCATTATGCCAATGTATGCCCTGACCGTTTCAATCGAAATGTTGGGGCTCCTTCTGCTAATATTGCAGAGGCCTTTTCTGCTGCTTGCTCTATTAATGATCAGCCTGCCTCGGACTGGTATCTGGACACTGGGGCCTCGGCCCATATGACTCCTGCTTCGAGTAAATTGGATTCTTCCATGCCATATACAGGTTCGGATACTGTAATTGTTGGTAATGGTGCCTTATTATCTATATCTCATATTGGCTCCTACTCTATTAATGCCTCACTTAAACTATCTGACGTGTTAGTTGTTCCAGGGCTCACTAAAAATTTGTTATCTGTGAGCAAGCTAACATTTGAATCTCCTGTTGATGTGATTTTTACTAATAATTGTTTTACGATTCAGCACCGGGTTACTCGGGACATTCTGGCTCGGGGAAGCCGTAGGCATGGTCTCTACATTTTGGATGATATTTAGCCGGCTTTGATTGCTGCTCGTAGACCAAATGCATCTTATGAATTGTGGCACTCCCGCCTTGGTCATGTTTCATTTGATGTAATTTCCCTTTTGAATAAGTTAGGAAGTGTTGGGAAATTAACGAACAATACAATAATAATAAACGATAAACGAGAACCATCGACAAAGTCAAAAGGAAGACACCAAATTTAACGTGGTTCGCTAACAACTTGTTAGCTACATCCACGGCCAAACGAGAGGAACCAATCAATATATCAAAAGAGTGCTTACAAAATAGGACAAAGACAAACTTGACCCTAGGTCAACTATCCAACTCTTCATCCTAACAAACGGAGACAAACTCGAGTATCAATCAATTGATACTCGACCAAAACAAATTCTCCACACTCTATGACCAAACGACTCTAAACCCGAAAATAGAGTCCCAAATCAAAAGACAACCTCTCTCTTGTCTCTCAACTCAAATTCAATGACTGATCAATCAACTGATTGACCAATCCAAAACAATTGACTGACCAATATGGCCAATCCAAAACAATTGACTGACCAATATGGCCAATCCAAAACAATTGACTGACCAATATGGCCAATACAAATTCCAAAGTCAATAGGCCTATTTATAAGCCCCAAAACCTAATTCTAGACACAAAAGGAATCCAATTGGGCCTAGGCTTGCGTCGGCCCATCTGCTGTGCCGCCAGGTCCGCCTTGGCCGCGGCCATCTCGCCTCAGGCGAGGCGATCTTTCTGCCCAACTAGACTCGACCGAGTCTACCTCGCCTCGGCCGAGGCCCATCTTCTGCACATCTCGCCGCGGCCGCGACCTTCCGTCGTGGCCGTGTCCTCCGACGCGCCCAATTCCAACGACGTCCAAATCCAAGCCTCCACCTCGATGTGAACGTCGATTCAAACCAAACCAGATTCAAGGCACAAATTCCTAACAGGAAGCATATCTGTTACTGCTTTATTACCTAAACCCATTATTTGTGATTCTTGTGAGCAAGCGAAAAGTAAGCGTTTACCTTTTGCTCTTGATGAAAAACGCTCGTCTTCTATTTTGGACATAGTACATTGTGATTTGTGGGGGCCAGCACCCGTTACTTCTGTTTCTGGTTTTCGATATTATGTTATTTTTGTGGACGATTTTTCCCGGTTTACATGGTTTTATCCTTTACGACAAAAATCTGACTTTTACAATGTGTTACTTCAGTTTCATGTTTTTAGTGAAAATCATTTTCAAATCGCATTAAAACCTTTCACAGTGATGGTGGCACCGAGTTTACAAACACTAGGGTGCAAATTTTTTTTCGAGAATCAGGAATTAGACACATTCTTTCTTGTCCATACACACCGGCTCAGAATGGACGAGCAGAACGTAAGCACCGGCATATCACTGAAACAGGTCTTGCTATGTTGTTTCATTCTCATATGCCTATGAAATTTTGGGTTGACGCTTTTAGCAGCGCTGTATATGTCATTAATCGTTTGCCGACCAAAGTACTCCAAGGAAAATCCCCCTTTGAGTTGTTATTCTCTTCTACTCCAAATTTTGAAAATTTTCATCCTTTCGGTTGTCGGGTTTATCCGTGTTTAAGGGATTATGCTGCAAATAAATTTGAGCCTCGAAGCAAAGCTTGTGTTTTCATGGGTTATAGCAGTTCTCATAAAGGGTTTCGTTGCTACGATCCTACATCCTTCCGCATCTACATATCTCGACATGCAAAATTTGATGAATTGTTTTTCCCTTTTGCTAAGTTTCCTGACAGGTCAACCTCTTCTTCATTGCCTCTCTCGGAATTTTTCGAACCTGCTCGAGTATTTGTTCCTCCTGCTCCCTCCTCGCCTACACTCAAGGATACTCCCTCATCTACTCCCTGCACAAAATGCCCTTCCGAGACAACTTCTACTCCTCCAGCTATTCTGCATACCCCTACTCAACAAATTAATGCAGTTGAGCCTCCTGCTCAACAAATTGATGCGGATGAGCCTAACCATATTGAGTCTCCCTCTCCACCTGGCCAAGAACAACCTCTTGCGGTTAACACTCATCCCATGCAAACTCGAGGGAAATCTGGTATCTTTAAACCAAAACACGTTACTTATTATGCTTTCTCCAATCTGTTTAATGCTCTTACTATGGTTCATGAGCCTCGTGGTGTCAAGTCCGCTTTAAAATGTCCGGAATGGTTGGCAGCTATGAATGAGGAGCTTTCTGCTTTATCCTCAAATCACACTTGGGATCTTGTACCCTGATCTGCAAATACCAATATTGTGGGTTCAAAATGGGTTTTTCGAACTAAATTTCTGGCTGATGGATCGATTGATCGACATAAAGCCCGCCTTGTTGCACAATTTGTAGATGGGTCTTCTTAAGCTGCTTATTTAATTGTGTTTAGTTAAGGATCTTAGTGGCTATTTTGTGTGCTGACCGCTTCCGCAAAGCATAGGCCGGGCGAGCGGTCGGTTATGTAAATTTACAAACGTTTGTTGTGAACTTCATATGATGAAACAAGCTATTGATATTGATTGATTAGGAGTACACAATATGTTATAGTACAGTGTTTCTCACGGCTCTTCTCTCTTTCTTCTACTTTTTTCTCCCTATTTTTTTATGACCCATTACAATGGGGATGTTGGGGTATTTATAGCCTTTGGAAGCTGCTTCCGCATGGTTGACACGTGTCCGCCTCGTGTCATAATTGGTCAGATGGCTTGTGTCCACGTGGAGCTTCCTTGCTGAGTTGGAGCATCACTTCGGCCATGTGTCATTCTGACGGTGCAATGATGACAGCAATCGGCGGTCGAGACCGATGCTTGGATCCAAGCCGACTTAAAAGGCGGTCGGCATCAGCGAACTATTCTTGTGTGGTTATGGGGAGGGACGGTATTCTTTGTCGGTTGTTGGGTCTCTGAGGTATATGCGAGCGGTCCAAAATTGAGTCGGTTTAGCTGGTGGCCAAACTCGAGACGGTCTTACTTAAATATCTTTAATTGCGATCTATAATATATTTTTGGTTGGTGATATCCACACACACATATATATATTAGTTTTTTTTATAAAATAAAACAAAATAATAAGTATTGCCCAGTAGGTTCACCTTTGTAGTTAAGGTCTATCTTAAGTTTGAAATCCATCAATCGCAAATATTCAATGTTTATTTTTTAAAGGTTACGTAAAGGGTTTGTGGCTTCTCGGGATATTACTGATTACATTATTCTTGCAAAAGAAATGGTGCAAGATTTGAATGTCAAAAATAAAAATGAAAAAATGAGTTTGAAAATTGATATGCAAAAGACTTATTATAGGATTGAGTGGAAAACTCTTTTTAAAAATCCTTAGGCTTTTAGGGCAGTCTGATTTGTTTGTTAAGTATGTGTCCAATTGTGTGGATAATTCTTGGTTTTCCTGGTTAATTAATGGGTCCCTTTATGATCTTTTTCAAATCTACTAGAGGTATACGACAAGGTAACCCTTTATCCCCGAGCCTATTTGTTATCTTTACTAATTCTTGACTAATGGTTTTATTGAGTTGTTAAATATCTATCCCAAGTCGAGATTCTTGGGCCCAAACTGAACCCACAATTACACATTGATATGAATTGTTTGATTTACCCAAGTTCACACAAATTTATTTTTAAATTAATTCACAAAATAGAATTATTATTTTTTGAAACCTCTACTTTCCTTTTTGTTCTAATTTTGTTACAAATATTTTATAACTAATAGATAATGGACCGATATGGTGCCGCATAATGTACTCATCCCCTGGTGTATGCAAACGATATAATTGGACGGATAAGAAATCTTTTATTACAATCATCAAAAAAGTTGTCTTTTGTCTTTTAGCTCATCAGCCAATTACTTTGCTTGTAACCCTACACTAATTAAATCTTATTTAAATTAAATTATAGTTTGTTGACCACAATAAACAATACATATTTCCCACAAACAATAGAATATCCACAAAAATTAAAATTTGCGTAGATTGGCCAAAGTCATTAAGAATCTATACGTACCTACACACCACCGATTTACACGGCACACAGTAAAAGAATTCAAATATATTTACAAAGTTGTAGAAGTGACTAGACCCTAATCAGTTGATAGATTAAGACCTAGTAACTTAATCGAAACCTAAACAAGATTAATTGGGTATAGGGACGGGACTAATCGAATTATAGATACAACTAGACGAGAAAGAATCAAGAAATAAAGATAAACAGTCAATGAAAACCTTGCGTCTATACGAAATCGGAAAATAAAGATAGATGGTGAATGAAATTCTAAACGCCTAGACAGAAATTTTAATTAGAGCTAGTTGGAATTTTTGCAACATACTTATAAAATGAGCATTGTGCATTTGTCCAATGGAATTATTTAATCCAGAAAATTTCCAGCAAAAATAACAAATTCTAAAATCAAACATTTTTCGTTGATGTATTATACATAACACCATATATTTATAACTAAATATATTTAAAAAATAATCGAAACAAAAAAAAAAGAAGAAAAAAAACCTTTTTTTAAGTACAATGTAAATTCGAGTGGGCGAATCGGGGCAAGATATGAAGGGCCACAATTTGGGAAGCAGGCGGAGCATCCACCACCCACAGTCTAGCTGGCGGCGGCGCTGCAACATCCACCACCGTGATGTTACTGCCATCGGCGCTTAAAATACACACCCTCCCACCCGCTGCCGCCGCCTGTTGCGCCCCTTTAAGCCCACTATTCTCAACCACTTCCACCCAATAGTCATTAACATGATCATACTTTTTAAGCAAACCTTTGGATTCATCCACCACGTAGATAGTTTCTTCGTCCATCGCCGCCGCCGGGCCCCTCCATCCCGCCAGCATCCCCTCCGGCATCTCCTCCCAAGAGTCCGTTTCCACGTCGTATAGTACCCCTTCTTTCGCCGCAGCTCCTTTCACGTTCACCATGCACAATTTCCCCCTCCATCCGACTGCCTCGATTGCGTCGCGACTGAATTTTCCGTCCTTTAAATTCCCCATCCTCTTCCATCTCCAGCGGCGCCGCCGCTGCAATTGAGCATTTAGTTCCCACTTTTCCACCGATCTCGCAACGTCAGTATTATAGTGAGATCCAATCCCGCTAGCGACGTATACAGCCCCCCGGGAAGCGCCGGCGGCGCACCAGCGCCGCGGCGCACCGAGCGGAGGCCCGAGAGTCCATTCTGTAGACATTGGGTCGAAAACGAGTGGTTGCGATAAGGCCGGGAGGAAGAAGTCGTTGGTAGCAGCGAGGATAACGAGTTTGCCGGAAACGATGACGGATTGGACAGGGAGCTTTCGCGAGATGAAGGCATGGTGACGGAAGAGGAATCTGGGAGTGGGCGGCGGAGGGAGGCGCTGCCAGTGGCCGGAGATCGGATCGAAAGAGGTGAATTCGAGTGAAATCGCTTGAGAGGGTAAAATCAGGGCATAAAGTGAGAGAAAAGGGGGAAATGATGGAGAATAAATTAAACGGCGCCATGAACGGCAGACGGAGTAGAGAGTGGAAGGAGGGACCAGAGATAGGCAGAGTTGAGCTATGTGGTCCGGAATTCCGGGGAGTAGAGAATGGTGGGTCTCTGCGGAGTCGTGGTTCCTCCGCCTCTTGTCGGCGGCGGCGGATAGGGGATTGGTCATTGGAGAGGTGTGCTTTGGAATGAGGGGATCAAGTTTATTTAATGAGGAAATATAATATTTTATTTGGAAATTCAGTGGATTTTTGGGGTATAACAGATTGGCTGGCTTAAACTTTTTTAATTTATTAATAAAAAATTGGGGTTGTGATTGGAGGGGAAGTGAACAAGTGGAGAATCAGGATTTTAGGTGGGGGGAATAAAAGGCAAAAGTTGGATGCACCCGCCCGCCCCTTTCTCTACATCACCCTCTAAACTCGCTCTTTTAACAATTTTGCCATTGCCTTTTCACCCATTCTAATTACGCTTAAACACTTTTTCCACCTTAATATAAACGATTTATCACTATACTTTTTAAACTATTTTTTGTATCTCAATTATATCAAATTATCAAATAACTGTCTTTCCGCTAAAATTCATTGCGTATATGTCACATTCCATATTTAATGATAGTTTTTTATTTTATTTTTTTAGATTTTCTGTTTATATTCTCTTCGACGATCATTCATCGAAGTTGGATGGTGAAATCAGGTTCTGTAGGCAAGTTGTTGTCCATTGAGAATTCTCCTCCTCAAATCTTATCTTCCTTTATTTCAATAGTTCCGAAAGCTATCGAGGATCACGATTCTGCACTTGAATGTCAGATCGCGAGTTAGAATGTTCTGTTCTCAAACGACATCTAAAGGCCGAAACCTAGTCACATTTTCGAGGCCCAAATTTAAGTTGAGATTTGAGGCCCGATTTGGATGGTCTACGCAAGGTCACCATCTTCATCTTCTGGTGTATCTAAAGAAATTACAAAATTGCAATTAGATACAAAGCGTGGCATACACGCGATGGATTGGTATCCCAAGAAAATTACAAATTGCTATTAGATACAGAGTGTGGCATACACACAATGAATTTTGGCCGGAATTGTAGCCACCAGGTACTTATGTGATAGTTTTCGTATAGTTCAGATATATAAGTAATACCAAAAATAGCTTAGAAATCCAAATGATAAATCACACACATAATTTAGGCTCGGAAAAACTTTTTAACCTTTCTAATTATTATAATTAGAATAGATACATATGTTTCGTTGATCTTAATGTTGTATATCGTATTATTTGTGCAGTAATAATATGAAGTCGGGATTTATCTTCTACTATATTGTTAAAATCTTGGGTACACAGATGTCAACTAAAATAAGTTATACAACTGAAAATGAATAGTTGAGTGTGACTTATGGAATGTAAGAAGTAACTAGGCAAAAGATAAGTTTTGAAAAAATATGTAGCAGCCAACATCTGTGACTTGAACAGCAAGCAATTAAGAAAGATACTCCCTCCGTCTCACTTTGCATACTTTTTTTTTCGGTTCGTTTCACTTAACTTTGCACACTCTTAAAAAAAAATTTCTCTCACAATCTTCATCCTCAATCTCCATCTTTAAAAAAATCAAAAATTCTCTAAAATCTATTTTTTCTTAACATTCGTATCCGATCAACCGTGCAAAATTAATTGGGATGGAGGGAGTATATCTAACTACTTAAAGATGAAAATCAAACACTATCCTCATCTCCATTGTATGTGCCGAGAGCTTCAAGTTTACTATCAATTAATTTAATATGAGCTAGCTAGATGAATTAGATTAGTTGTGGTATTTAATTGTATAATAATTTTAGTAAATACCGAAAACTATCTCAATAAAATGCATGGTTAACTAATTAATTCAAGGATTTATTACAGAATGTCAATAAAATTTTATTTTGTAATTTAAAGTAAATTATTTTTTCTGATCACAACCTGTATAATACGAGATTTTATTTTTACAACATCCAACTAAATATCTCAACATGTATAGGTCATGTGCACAGCACATGCCAAAAAAGTTCAATACGATGACGACACGTGGCCATCTAATAAAAAAATTATTAAATAATATAAAAATAATTTAAACTCTAAATAATTTTATATAAATATAAGAAATATAAAAAAAATTAGAAAATAAATATAAAATTCAGAAAATTATTGTAATTTTATAAAAAATTCATTTAAATTTCTGAAAATTAAAATATTTACTTCTAAAAATTAGCTTAAGCATTTGAAATTCACTTAAAGTTCAAAAAAAGAAATTTTTTATAAAAATTATAAGAAAATATTTAAAATCCAAAAAAATTAAAAATCTGAAAATTATTTAAAAATTCATATAAAAATATATTTTCAAGAAATACATTTAAAATCCCACTAATCTTTGTAGGAGATCTTATTATTCTTTTAGAAAAATATATTTTTATTTTAAAATTAAATTTTCTGGAAATATATTTCTCTTCGAAAATAATTTTATGAAATAAACTTTTTAAATTTCTAAATTTTAAATGAAAATTTAGAATTTTTCAAATATTTTTCAATATTTCTAGTATTATCAATTTTAAATGAATATTAGAATCTTCAAAATAATTTTTTAATTTTCTGAAATTTTAAAATTCATTTAAAAAATTTAAATCATTTTCAGAAATAAAATTTTATTTTCTGAATTTTTTTATTTTAAAATTAATTTTCTGTTTTTTTTTTTGTAATTTTAAATGAATATTAAAAATTTCAAAATATTTTTTAGAAATAATTTTTCTATTTTTCTTAAATTGAAATGAATTTTTAAAATCTTACAATAATTTTCTGAATTTTATATTTATTTTCTAGAATTTATTTATATTTCTTATATTTTATATAAATTTTTGTAGAGTTTAAATTATTTTATATATTATTTAATAATTTATTTTTTTAAAAAAAATAAGATGACCACGTATCGCCATTTTATTAGACCTTTTTGGCATGTGCTGAGCACATAATCTATACATGTCGGAATATATAGTCCGAAGTCGCAAAAGTAAAATCCCGCATTATACAGGTTGTGATCGAAAATGTAACGACCCGATTTTCATAAAATAATTTAATCTTAATTAAATTTCAATAAATCAAATCATGGAACCTTTTTTTCTATATATATATATACACACACACATATATATAAAAGTCAATTCTTAGTCGGGCCATTAAGGGAACCACATAAACATACAAATACTAATCTTCCTATCACATGTAGGAGCGGAATAACACTAGCATCCTCAAATTATAACTGAAACGTTTATTAACTAATAAATTATCATGAAATATTACTTATATATAATCAAATAGGCAAAATTATTTCTAAACATGCTTCTAACAAAACTAATGTAGAACTAACAAACTTCCCTATTATAGTTTCATATCAACCTAAATATTATAAAAGAATAAATCATGCATAGCAGCGGAACATACTAAACACATACGACACATTATCACAAATAAATTATATTTTTAATCTCCTCAAAGCTAACATCCTAAGAAATTAATAATCCATGAAATACTTCAATGATCAACTTATAAATAAATATTTATATAACAAGCTTCAGTATTATTCCATGCTTCAAGATAAATATATGAAACTCCTTCTAATCATGCAACTAGTGAAGTAGGCTTCCCCATTAAACTCACAACATAGAAAACAATTCGAATCCATGAAAAAGATTTCATTTGATTTATAACTTGACAACAACACTCCTTAAAAATTAATTAGTCAAATAACATAGACAAGTAACAACACATTATCATTTAAATAGTCATCTTGTATAAAATTGCACCAAAATCAAAAGCATCAAATATAAACAATTATAACTTGTAACTTGTAATATTATATTCAATAAATTGAATATAAACTTGTAACTTGTAACTTGTAATCCATGTACTCACGGAAATCTTGAATTTGTATGTCAAATAAATTGAATATACACTTGTAACTTGTAAATATAACAGTTATAAATCCCCACCTGAATAAAAAGTAAACCCCCACCTGAATTGTGATGCAACTCGGAATGTAGATGCAATTACTCTATTGTTTGTAGCACTCAGTAGTCTCGTCTCCTTCC
The DNA here is from genome assembly GCA_958295605.1 of Ajuga chamaepitys. NCBI lineage: Eukaryota > Viridiplantae > Streptophyta > Magnoliopsida > Lamiales > Lamiaceae > Ajuga > Ajuga chamaepitys. Next base: position 974,985 of record OY282498.1, on the reverse strand, counting down.
TACTTAAGGATGCATGACTCTATCTTGATCTCCAATTAATATATGGGATTTGGAATTTTGGAATTTAGGGTTTGGTTGATGATTTAGGAAATTTTGAAAATAGATTTGAAAGAAATAGAGAACTTCTAAGAATGGATTTGCTGCGCAGCAACAGATAAATAATTTATTTTTCATAAACGGTAAGAGATAAAACTTTGAAAACTTTATAGAAGGAAATAAACTTTATTGAAAGTATCATACTAAAATTTCATGATTTTACAAGAAGTTTAACTATGAGTTTTGAATTTTTGAAACCGAATAAGTCGAAACTGTAAATTCTGCACAGCAGTGGAAAAACTTTAATAACTCGAACATTACTGAAGGGATCACTTTGAAAATTTACATAATAATAGAAGACATGTATATGTTGTACATATCCAAAAATCATAATTTTTCAACATTTATAAATATGTGTTTCGAATTTCTCAAATCAGAAAGCAGAATATTTCAGATCATGTGTAGACGTAATAGAAAGATTATATAAAATAAAATATAAGTTGGATGGATTTGAAACTTTTATATAAAATAGATAACATACTGGGGAACAACATATTCAAAAATAATAAGATTTGAAGTTCATATAAATATATATCACGAATTTTCTAGATGGAATAACATAATATTTACAATCTGGATCAGCGGAGATAGAAAATTTGTATAAAATAAAATACGACTTATATGGATTTGAAATTTTTACTGTAACTTGAGAACATATCATGGAATGACATAATAAAAATTCATTGAAAAATAATGTGTATGGATATAGTTTTCGAATTTTATAAAGAAGATACCTGAAATTAGAGTGAAAGAGGAAAATAAGGTTCGGGCGATGATGTCGGCTTCCCGAAGGTCCCTACTGTGTTTTGGACGAAATTCTCAGAAAAATAGGTTATGTGGGTTATGATTTTAATAAATGGCATGAATCCCTTATTTATAGAATATATATCTAGGGTTTTTGATTCCTAATTACGCTAGAAAAGTATTTTCTTGTTCCCTAAGTAAAAATAATGGGTTTGGGCTTGACTAATGCATTGGGCTAGTATCCAAATTAAATATTTAAAAGTCTAATAACATGAAATATACTTTTATCCATAACTTAAAATAATTTCCAAAATTTACGAAAAATAAATAATTCTTATTGGACAAAATAGATATTGAAATATAATAATAATTAAATAATTTTACGGGACGTTACAGAAAAAAATAATTACTTTAGGTTGCAAAGTGAAAAATCGCTAAAAGTACATGCTGCATTCTGTAATTAACAATTAATCTAATTTAGTGTATAAAAATAGTTTAATCTAATTTATCATGCATTTTTCACTTTATGCCAATTCTCTGTTATATTCTACTACCTCCGTCCCATAAAGATAGGATTACAGGTTGTTTTACACTAATCAAGAAATAAAAAGTTATTATAGTTAGGCCATTAAATTTTATTTTATTTAGTAACAAGATACATTAAATATGGATAAAGATGAAAATGAAAAAATAATGATGTGTTAAATAAAGTAACAAGATTATCTTTGTGAGATGGATGAAAATGAAAAGTAAATATATTTTTTTGGGACGGAGGAAGTAATATTTTCACTTTTTGTTGATTGATTCAACCTCTTATTGTTTAGCTAATAGTTTCTTTATCATAGTTAAATGAACAGTTTAAAAGAAAATTCATAATAAAGAAATTCTAAATAATTAGCAGAACGTGCAAGAAAAGTAATATATTCATCATAAGTAAAACTTTCTGCCAAGAAAGTAATATATTCATCATAGTGTGTAGGGAATAGTGTTGTTAGAAATAAGTGATATAGGTTTCAAACAAATAATAAATCTTAGGGTAATTACAGAATGCAACCTGTATTATTGGCATTTTTTTTATTTTTAGTTCAAACTAAATATTTTTTTCGATTGTAACATGTATAACGCATTTTTGTTGCAGTCTGCAACTCCGGCCATATTTCAGGCTATATAGGCACATGGCCTCCATGGGCCAATAATATGGCGATACGTGGCCACTAATAAAAAAAAATAAAAGAATTCGAAAAAAAGGAAAAAAAATACTTATAAATTATTTAAAAATTTCAAAATAATTCATAAAAAATATAAAAATAATTTTAATTTATAAATATTGAATATAAAAAATAAAAAAAATATTTTGAAAATTTTAAAATTCAGGAAATTAACAAAAAAATCTAAAATTAATTTTAAAAATTCTGAAATAAATATATAAAAAAAAAAAGAAAAATCGAAAATACTTATAAATTATTTTAAAAACATAATTTTTTTAATTAAAAATATAAAATTATATACATGTCTAAATAATTTTATATAAAAAATAAAATATTTCGAAAATTTTGAAATTCAGGAAATTAACAAAAAAATCTAAAATTAATTTTAAAATTTCTGAAAATAAATATAAAAAAATAAAAAATAGTTTTATTTTGAAAAATATCGAAAAAATTGTAAATTATTTTAAAAAATTTAAAAAATTTATTAAAAATATAAAATTATATAAATTTCTAAATAATTTTATATAAAAAATGAAAAAATTTTAAAATTTTAAAATCCGGGAAATTAACAAAAAATCAATTTTTTTTTTTTTTTTTGTTAATTTCCTGAATTTTAAATTTTTTAGAATTTAAGAATAAATTTTAATTTTTTTTTTTTATTTTCTGAATTTTAAAATTCTCTCGTAGGCGGACATATTGAAGGAGATTCAGCTGCCCGGTGCAGACGTCAAACTAGAAAAAAAAAAAAAAAAAAAGAGAAGCCGATTTTCCCTCTCGCAGTTCTGTCGTCGTCTTGCCGCTTGAATAGCTGCCGAGTTTCATTAGGCTGAGAAGCCAGGTCTATCGGAGAAGACCCCCGCTTCTACTGTCCATGATCATTATTATTGTTCTATGCGCGCGTAAAGAAAATGGAGAGGAATTGGAAATTTAATTCTCAATTCCCAAATTCATTTAAAATAGTTTTCAGAAATAAGTTTTTTTAATTATTTGGATTGTAAATGAATTTGCAATAAGTTTTCAAATTTTATATTATGTTCTAGAAATTTTAAAATAAATTTTAGATTTTTTGTTAGTTTCCTGAAATTTAAAATTTTCAAAATATTTTTTTAAAATTTTTAAATAAAATTATTTAGAAATTTATATTATTTTAAATTTTTAAATAATCTACAATTTTTTCGATTTTTTTTCAAAATAGAAGTATTTTCGATTTTTTTATATTTATTTTCAGAATTTATAAATATTTTTTTATTTTTTATATTAAATATTTATAAATTTAAATTATTTTGAAATTTTTAAATAATTTATAAGTATTTTTTCCTTTTTTTCAATTTTTTTTTTTTATTAGTGGCCACGTGTCGTCATATTATTGGTCCATGAAGGTCATGTGCATGGCACATGACTTATATAGCCTGAAATATGGTCGGAGTTGCAAATTGCAACAAAAACGCATTATACAGGTTGCAATCGGAAAAAATATTTAGTTTGGACTAGAAATGGAAAAAAGATCAATAGTACAGGTTGCATTCTGTAATTAACCCTAAATATTAATTTAGTATACAGTATGATATTGATAGCATAACTATGATTGTGTTTACCTATGGTCGAAGGAGGTTGGAGTATTATAGGCTGAGAAAAGTTAAGTGGAAATGAAAAATTGAGCTAAATAAATGAGTGTTTGATTTTGTTAGTTGGTGATTGAATTGTGATTTGTTTTTGTGTGTAAACTGTGATAAAAAAGATGATATAATGTATATAAATATATTACCAGCAATCCCAAAGGAATCACAACCCGCTGGCCCAATCTATTGAAGATTGAGCCAAGTCATAAGTAAACAAACCCGATGAGTGTGTTTGGTTGCTGATCTCAATATGTGGGTTATTAAAACATAATGGGCTTTTGAGGAGATAAGTGTACAACATAGGTTGATGAATATTGTGGTTGCTTGCAATGATTTGGTAAGTTAATTTTAATATAACCCTTGTTTTGTGGTTGGCATATGGAACCCAACCCCCCATGTGCAGGGCCGGTCCAACATTTCTGGAGGCCCTGTGCGACGATAATATTGGGCCCTAATTATTTTCAATAAATATTCAAATAAATTATATAAAGAATATTATATTCACTGGACACAATATATAGAAGCAAAATAATAAAAAAAACATAATGTTTTGGTATTAATGTTTTCAAATCACATGAAATGATTAAATTTTTTTTCCAGAAAACTAGTCTAACTTCATTGACATAGAAAAAAAATCCTAACGGAATCAACTATGAAAAATTGAGCAAAAGGAAAACTTTCAGGAAAAAAAAAATAAAAAATAAAAAATTCAAAATGGCAGCAGTAGAATTTGACCACTGGACATGTTGCTTGAGGGAGGCCTTAACAAGAGCCCAAGCACCAATTGGACAATAAGCTCATTTATTTATTTAGCACACAGTGTAATAAATATTTCAGAACTATATCTATATATATATATAAAATTATTTGGGGGCCCTCACCGACGGAGGGCCCTGTGCGACGGCACTTGTCGCACTCCCCCGGGCCCGCCCCTGCCCATGTGTTCCATTCAATCGAGCTGATGGGTTTAGAGATACGGACTTCTAACAAAAATAGAACTATCAACCTGTCAATCAAACATATTTATAGGTGAATTAGGGCCTGTAATAAAACCTTAATTCACCAACCAAACAGACTCTATGAATTTATGGTATGAGCAGAACAATTAAAATTAAAATAAGGAAAGGAAAAGTGAGAAAGGGATGTAAGAAAATTTCACAAGGAAAATGGAATGAATTAATGGGTAGGAACCGCCCATACTAAATGCTAACTACTAACTCAATGCACCTTTCAAAATTAAAACACACACACAGACAAGACCACTAACTTATTTTTATTTTTAGTTTCCCTTATATATAGTTTTCAGCAACTAAATCGATCAACTTGCCTATTAACTATAGTCATCGTATTTATATCTATACTATTATAAGAAAAGAATCCATAATAAATAGTCAAATTTCGTTAATTTTTAGTTTCTAGATATGAAAATAATCATATCAATTCTATTTTTTTTAAATTTGATAATCTCCTAAACAAAAGCAATGTTTCATTTTTTTAGTTATATTAAAAAACAAATTCGAGTTTTTTCAAACACAAATAATTTTTATAATCTTTATCTGTTTTTAATGTATATAAATATATTATTTATATTCTCATAATCTTTAAATTGACATTTATTAAAATATAGCATTAGATCCAAAATATTGGCTGTAATTTTTTCTTGGATCAAATTATTTATTTTGGATGGTTATCGTTATAATGTGAATATATTTATGTTTGTGGCCAGTGAAGTATTTGATGTAAATAAATAAATAAAATTTAATTGCAAGGGAGAATTTTCGAGGCGTATGCACATGATATTTGTAACTTATCTTATTGAAATTTTGAGGTTATTGTGAAATTATTTTTACATCACTTGATGAAAGTTTGAATGATACAGATATAGAACATACAAACAAAAAGGACGAGACAAATGTGCTAATATTTATTTGCCACCACCTTTCTGAGGATCTAAAAATGAGTATGTACAAATTAAAAGGGCATGTGAAATATGGAAAATACTTGGAAATAGATTTGACTACACCAGAAGTGTGATACTACCACAAATACAATATGAATGGCAACAATAACAGTTACAAAATTAGATTTTAGTTGTTGATTACAACTCAAAGTTGTTATCTCGACTTGCTATTTACAGGACAAAGTTATTAGAATATGATTAGAGAAAATTTTCATTACTCTGTATGTCTCAAATATGTTACTCTAGCAGCAGTATCGAGAAAGACAATTTAAAACATATTGTGAGTTGATTTATGTCAAGCTGAAACAAAGCTAATGTGTTACTCTTGAGAAATCATGGTGTACATCCTACATGATCTATAGTTGTGCTTAAAGCACATGTCAATTCTAGCATAATTATAGGACGATCTAGAGGTCACGAGTATAAACCCACTTGCGAGGCCTACAAGGGTAAATGTGGTGGTCCTCGTAGATATTACTGAAGTTATTCTAGAAATAACAATTATCAAATTAAACAAGCGCAATCTACACAGAAAAGTCAGAACCGGGCTAAACTGTCTGCAAGGGAATATATGAAAGTACTTGTTATAGATGTGGGATGACCAAACAATGGTCAAGAATCCATCATACTGTCCATACTTGGTAGAATTTGATTAGGCCCTCGAAAAATGGTAAAAGAAAATGCATTTGAGAACATGTGACTGAGGTTGTTGAGTCAATCTTATAGAGGCTAATACATCTAAAATTGTACGTGATCAAATCCAACTCGGGTCAAAAAATCATTAGATGTGTTAGATTTCTTGAAAGAACATGATCCTGAAGCACATGATCTGATTGGTGGAAAAATAGTCAAACTTAAGTCTAGTTAATCAGAAAAGCAATAAATTTTTGAGCATATCGATCGTACATATCATATTTTGTTCCTCCCTTGGACTGTGTTTTTTTCCGAGGTTGAGATCGTTTTGTCTTAAGGTGATATGAATAGATATTACACTCTGATGATACATTCCTGAGCATAAGTTAATGTTACAAATGAAAAATATTGAAAATGAAGCCTATTATCTATTTGATAGCGTAACAACGCACACAATATTATTCCGACAAAAGGTATTTCTCAAGTATGACTTTGTGCAAAATACAAGTCAAAATCAACTCTGGTACCTATAAATTATAGATGGCTCTGGAAATGTAATAAATATGTTGCCAAACGGTACCATCTTGAATATTAAAAATGCATCCCAGAATATGTAAAAGAAAGTTGCTAAGCATTAAAGATATATGTCTAAATGTATATTACCTGAAGTAACTATATATCTTGGTATTGGTACCTTGAAATAAAAGTGTACAGTAGAAGTTCAATATAATGCCGAAACATGAATGAAATTAATCAAAAGTAGGAGGATATGATATTCTCCATAGAGCATGCATACGATGAATATGATACTCTAGTAGTAGTATCTGACGCTTAAAGAAAAATAAATCAAGATCTTGTTTATGTTTATCATAAAGGAAAGTGTTGAGCACTTCTTAAAATATAATTATTTGTGACCTTATGACGTCCCACATAGTGCCTAAAAACACTTTGAAATTCCAACAGAAATAGAGGCCAACTGAGAGATTATGGATACATACGAAGATATAGTGATCCTTCTCAAATAACTATATGGGTGACGGTGATAGATGTGAATATTCCTGCCAAGATGATTATCCGGTCTTAGTGAAAATATCTTATTCAAAGATATCGTGATAAAGGCAAGACATATTCAATATATTGTACCTCTATCAGATGAAAAGTTCTCGATATTGAGGAATGCAGCATCTTTAAGTTACCTCTCCTTGATGATATATTTTTCCAGGGATTGAGATGTTTCAATAATAAAATTATTTTTTTCGAATTACATATTCAATGAGGTTATGTTTATTGTGTTTAAAATATATGATCATATATTTAGTTTCCTTGGATGTCACATTTTCGATGTTGAATTTATCTCCCTTGAATGATATGTTCTCAAGGTCGAGCTAATATTGTCAAGTTAGATTAAATCGTGAAATATTTCTCGAGAATGAATTTGTGTACAAACAAAAAAATATCCATATCATGTCCCATTGAGATTATTGATAGCTCTGGGAGTGCAAGAATTATATTATTAGATCTAGAAGAGCTACTAAATTTTAAACATGTACATCGTAATGTGCATAATTTGAAGCTAATAGCTTCGGGGTTGTATTGTGTCCAAATTAGAATTTCGAATCATATAGCATTATGTTGGAAGCTAGTGAATCTTGATACATCCGGGTTGTGGCATGATCGCCTTGACCCCTCCCCTCCCCCTCCCAAAGTGCAAAGGTATGTATGCTTGTTAAAGATACTAAAAATAGTCATTGAAAGCACAATAATGCTAATTTCCAAAGATTATTAGTGTATATCATCTTTAAAACGAACTAATTGCTATAGTCAAAATGGTTGATTACATATTTGTAGACCAATACACCCAGTAGGTGAGCTATTCGAATATTTTATGGTCCTTGTAGACACATCCTGCAGATGATCCAAAATATATTGATTCAATACTGAGTTAAATTTTGTTACTTGATACTATTGATATAAGATCTAATCTCAATAGTATAACTTGAAATTGTGCAGTATTGCATGCATCAGCATTGTTAATAATATGCTACACTGCTTACCACATGAACTCCAGAAAATGGAAAATGAAATGTTCAAAAAGTCGCTAATTATCAAGAACTTGTAGATATAGTTACAAAATTCTTGTCAACAAGTATATTTGAGAAATTTATACATTACATTGGAATGAGAAGAGTTATGAACTTGCAAGATTGATAATATTGTATGAATTAGGGGGAGCGAAATTTGGTGTGTTGTACTTTTTTTTCCTGATGTCTGGATTTTATCCCTTTAGGATTTTTCCAACTTGAGGTTTTTAATGAGACAACTATATACACCTCACATGAATTAGAGTTATGCATTTTTTTTTTCTTTTTGATCGATTTTTCTCCACTGCATTTTTCGAATTAAGGTTTTTAATGAGGCATACTAATATTCAAAGTAGTCCTGAAGTCTGAGTGTGGGCAAGAAAAGATAGTGAAGTATTAAAAAACTTATAAGTTATATCTAAAACAACTCTTAAACCTTAACTTATAAAAATACTCTTTACAAGTTACTAGAGTTCGTGTTTCGTATGAAAAAGAATAGCACAAAATTGTAAAGTTGTCAACTTTCGTTAATAAACCTATTTCTAGTATACCTTTCAATAAAAAAATCTCATACACGAATTTTCGTCATCTTGATTTATAAATAGTTGCAAATAATCTCAGGAAGATGGACTATGAGAGTAAAGAAATAAGATCAGTATGACTAACTACAGTGAAATCGTACTTAACTTAAAAAATATAAATAAGATTTCATGAGAAAGATGAAAAATCAAAGAACCAAACGAGCAACGAGCTTTTGTTAGTTTTGTATACGATAAGTGTTAGAATTTAGGTTTAGGAATTCTACCTTTATACATGTGAATAATTTAATATAAGATTAGATATACTCATAAATTTTATTGCTGAATTGGACTAAAAAATATAAAGTTAATTTAAACATATTATGTATTAATATATTACTTTTATAAATTATAAAAATGTTAACTAATTAATATATAATATATTTAATAGATCTATTTTGTTTCAAAATTTATTCATTACAAATTTTTTGCTATATCATGAATTACTAAATAACATAATAGGAATATCAATAAACTAATTAAATAATACTAAAAAAATATAGAACAAGTAATTAAAATTCAATAAAATTTACAATTAATTATTTAGTATCATAATATAGAAAAACTAAGTAAAGTGATAAATACGCCACAATATGAATATCATTAAATAAATTAAATGATATGATCCTTGAAATCGGTTATACTCGGTTCTATTTCAATTTGAAATGGTTTGTGTAACAACAAATTTATTGTCTGCAATAAAGAAATAGTAAAAAACAAGAAAATATTCCACAACTTTATTTCTATTGATTAAAATCAATTATGTGTGTGTTACAATCTCTATTTTCCCTCAAATTCTTCTCTTGGAGAACTTCACTTGATATTTTGAATTTGGAGTTGAATCTTCAATTAGATCTTCTCGGGATTTGGATCTTAACTTTGATAACGCTAACTTGAGCACCTTGATAAAGCTAACTCGAGCGCTCAATGTCTTAATTTTGAATCAAACATCAGTATTTGGAGATATCGTGATGAACACCTTAAATCCTGCTAAATCACGAAGAACGCCGTTGAATATATGACTTGAATAACGCCGATCTGAGGTACTTGACACCTTAATCACTTGCTTCTTGCACTTGTGTCTTCACTTATTGACTTGTGTTATGAATTGTGAAGAGATAAAGTTGTAGGATGAGAGTTCTTTCCATATCCACCTAACCTAATAACTCTATTTATTTGGTCATTCTTGATATGGTAATCTTTGCCTTTGGCTTGGAAATTTGATGTGGTGATCGTTGTCTTTGATATGAAGATTTGATTTGATTTTGGTGATCCTTCTTCCTTTAATAGGGAGAGTTGATATGATTTGATTTTGTTACCAAATTATTAACAATCCTCTTCCATAATGACAAGATTTTATGTTGACTAGATGTTCGCTCGTGCAATGCACGAGATAAAATATTCTGTTACATTAATAATATGTGATTAAATTCTAATATTGCTACCAGTCATTATAAACATATATAAGTCATTATACATTTTACTATATTTTATGTATTAAAATTAAGTAAATATTAACATTTATTTTTTTATGTAAGCAATATGAATTTTAACAAAAAAGTGAAATAAGTTATTTGAAATTTTGTAGTATGCCATATTTTTTTTTTCTAATATGAAATAAATAATTGGAAACAAATACACATAGGGTGTGTTTGCTTAAGGTTGGGAAGTGCTGAGCCAAACTTGGCTGAGAGAGTTAATGTGTGTGCTTTATTGAAATTTGTTCTCCTAAATCTACTGAGAGAAATTATAAGCAAACATACCCATATTTTTTTCTTTCTAACATACAGTTTTTGTACAATTCATCAATGTAAATCCAACAAATTTATTATATCTAATATGGATGTCTATTTGAATATCGTGAAATAATGATTAATTTGATATATTTTTCATCAAGAATTAAGTTGATATGAAAAGTTATAAACATTCAAAATTTTAAGTTAAAAAGAAAAAGAATTGAAGAGAGAATTTTATTGATTGGTACGTCCAATTCTTTTTTTTTTTCCTTTTAAAAATTAAAATAAAAATAAACTCCTACAGTCCGTATGATTGACACGTGTTTTTCCTGATAGAGGACTTATATAGATGACATGTCTGTTCCTCTTACTGTAATAGTAAAGGGGATTTTTTTTACAATTTTTGTTAATAATTTTTTTTATAGAAATAACCACATATTAAAAAATATTATAATGAAACAATCAATATTATAAATTTATGAATCGGATTATTTTTTATTATAAAATTAAAATTTAAATACTTGTGGCTAAAACCCATAAAAATAATTTAATTATGTACATATTACAAAACTAAGCAAATAATTCAATACTACAAAAAATTATAGTTCATATTTTAGGTCTAATATTTTGTTCTTAAGTAATTGGTTTTTATATATTTAATATGGGTGTCAAACTAAAGATCCTAGCAAGAAGATTAATTTGATATATTATTTGTCGAATATAGATTAGGAACGAAAAAGTTATGTGCAATTTAAATTATAGTTGGAAATAAAAAAAAAAAAAAAAAAAGATGAGAGAGGGACGTTGATTGGTTTCTTTTTTTTTTTTAATATTTATTATTATTATTATTATTATTATTATTATTGTTGTTGTTGTTGTTGTTGTTGTTGTTGTTGTTGTTGTTGTTGTTGTTTTTGTTTAAAGCCTATAATTAAGGTGGTGAAGACACATCACCCTAAACTATCATACTTTTATATTAAGTAGGGATTGTAAAAAAATAAAGATTTAAACATTTAACAATATCCATTAACTACTTAATCTGACACAAATCTTATATGTCTACTGGTCTCTTTGGAGACTTGTTTTTGTTGGTTGAAGATTGAGTTGATATATTTATATCATAAAAGGTGAAAAGATGATGTGATGAGTGTAAGAGTTAGTTAAAAAATATTGGTTGTAGTTTTTTTATATTATAAAAGTTAAAAAATGTGATGTGTGTAAAAGTTAGTGATGAAATGATTGATTATTGATGAAAGTTGTGTTGAGCATTATGTTTAATTGATGATGCATGTAAGAGTTAGTTAGATGATTGTTGGATTTTTTTTTTGTTTAATCGAGATAGTATATTACTAGCAACAGGGATGGACCGGGCCCGTCATAATGTGCTATTATATATGTGTGTCCCATTTAGTTCGGTCATAATATGTAATTATATGTGTATTTTAGTCGATTTTAGTATAACTTAATTAAATAAAATAAATAATTATATTGTTTAACTTGGAGTAGAATGTATTGTTATGTATAAGCGATAGAGATAAAATGAAATTAGAAACATAAGATCTTGATTTTTTTTCTTTTTGCGATTAAACCAATTTATTGATCTTATCTAAATATTACTACGTAGTACTTTTCTAGGTTTATTAATAAAGTTGATTATATTTAGGGGGCGCATAATGGTAGTCCTCCTTTAATTTTCTAAAATATTATTTTTTATTTTAAGTTTATGGCCTAATTATATAAAATAATTTGATTTCTGACCTATTCAGAATCTGTCCTCTATTTGGTAAAAATTTGCGACATGACATATTTAAAAGAAATTATTTCGTGAGACGAACTCCTAAATCCATCTATAAATTTGGGTTCTGAATTAACCAAATACGACCTGATTAACCAAAACTGGTTGATCAAACACGGCCTTAGTATAAAAAATTTAAGACTCAAAGGTATGGACTTTGTCTAGATTTGGTTGAGTCGAGAGTCGGGTCACGCCAGTTAAAATACTTGCAAAACTACTCCAATATTTTATAAAATAATAATAGAGAATGGTATTTGTGACCTAACAATGGTGGTGCTGGAGCCCACAAACCCAATAATATAGTGATACGTTGGACAAGGCGTCATCATAACCTCAAAACCTACTTTTGTCTCTTTATCAAACTAATAATATCTCTTTCTTGAGGTAAGAAACCCATTTAAATGCATATTTTCATTTCCATTTAATTTTACATGCTTTTGAAAATAAAAATTTTCTCACAATCTTTATCCTCAAAATCTTCATTCTCAAGTTTTACATTTAAAAAAATCGAAGATTCACTAAAATTTATTTTTTCTTAACATCTGCGTCCGATTAACCATACAAAATTAATTGGAATTGAGGGAGTAATATTTTAATTATATTATATTTGCTCATTTTCAGATTAAGTCAATTACCCGAGAGATCCCCCTGGAGCGTTTCAAATTACAATAGTGTCCTTCAGTGACAATTTTCATTAAGTAGTTAAATTTCTTGACATATGAAGCAATACCATCTACTAGAATCTAAATAATTTCACCCCCTAAAAAAAATCTAAATATTTTCACTTTGAAAAAATCTTTTTTAGTGATTTTCTTGTGGAATATCATTTCAAATTTCTTGAGAATATGCTACTTAGCCATCTAATTTAGACATACAGTAAAATTTTCATAAATTCTACTTGATAAATTAATAATTATAACTTTTCTAAGTTAATAATTTTCTCCTCTCCCGTCTTTGGCTTCTTTAGTAAATTATTAAATTCGATAAATTAATAAGATAATAATTTTTTTGAAGATAATAATTTGTTTTATGAAGTTAATTGACAATGACAAATAATGACATTTTTATGTTCAATCAAAATCTCCAAAGAAAAATCATATCAGTTTAATGATCAGAAATTTCTTGCTTTCAAGCGAGGGTGTTTTGCTGAGCTTGTAAGTTCCTAAAAACATTTTATAAGTTGTTTAGGAGCTTATAAGTTCTTGCAAAGTGTTTGACAGAAAAAAATGTTTAGGAGCTTATAACACACAAAATAAGCTCTAAGAGCTTATAAGATCTAAAAAAAAGAAGTTGCTATACCCCCATCTTATTTTTTAAAATCTTAATTATTACACTCAAATTTCACACAATTCACACACTACACACAATTCACACTATATACACTTCACAAACTACACACATTTCACACACTACAGACACTACACATATTTCACACATTTCACACACTACACATGCTACACACACTTGACACTCTAATCAAAATGTGTGTTTAAAATTAATTTTTAAATTAGACCCAAAATTTATTGCTAATCACTATATTCAATTGTAAACTTATAAGCTCTGTTATCCAAACACTTGGTTAACTTATAAGCTCCTAAAAAATTACATCTTATATGCTCTTGAAACAACTTATAAGATGTCAGAGCTTATAAAATGTTTAAAATAAGCTTAGACAAACACCCTCTCAATTGCTTTAAACTACTATTGTCAATTTAAGATAGATCGCATTAAATTTTCTACATAACACCTAGCTCAGAATTTATTGAATTATTTATTTATTTATTTACTTATTATGATTATGGGCCAAAATTAAGTATGCTATGGGGTGAATTTGGGCCTAATTATACTTTATACCTTTTACAATATTTAGATATTCTCATTTAAAATCTTCTACCTAATTTTCTTTTTCTTTTTATGAAAATTTTAGTACGATATTTCGTAATAGTAGTAAGGTTGAAGTTGAGTTCATTGCAAGATCTAAAGTGTTTCACTTTTATAATTTAAAAATTCTAAAACTACAGCTATAGGTCTCTAATTATTTTTGGTATTGGATATGATATTCCTCACTATGTCTATCTTTTGTAGAATTTTAAATGATTCCAAATAAATATTTGTCTACTACAATTTGATGTAGAAACTATCAAAGAAAAATAGAGTTAGAATTTAATGTTTTAACAATCATTTTTTTAAATTTGTGTGAAACTGATTTTAAGTTTTTTTTAAAGATTGATTATCTCTTTACCTATTTAGTATCAATTTCTCTTTCCAATATTTATTCTATGGACAAGGTTCAAAGATAACGGAAAATGGTGTCTTAAATTCCTGAATCATATTTGCTTTGGTTCGAAATTCTTATTGTTAGAATATATTGCACATATTTACACGTAAATACGTAAGTGGAAATCGATGTATATTCTATATATCAACGAAAGAAGATAATCGATTCTCTAGTGTCGAATCTCGAACAACCCATATATTATATATAGAGTATTTACGTATAATATGAGTCACATTACAATTCATGCATTCATGCATAATTAGTGTTTATAATATATTATATTTGATAAATTTATTAGTGATTATATATTAGAGGGATAGAGAGAAATAAATTAAATTAATTGAATTGAAGAGGTGTGAGGAAGAGATGTGATGATTTCTAAAGCTGTAAGTGAATAGGTGCTTCATGCTTGAATAAATATGTGCAAATTCATTGTAACCATTCATGAAGAGGCACCATATTGTTTGGATGTGTCTATTCAAGACATTCCTACAAAAACTATAAATACGCGATGAGATCAATCAAACAATCAAGGAAAAATAATTAAATCCTCCACACAGAGATCTCTCTATTCTTTCATATTATTTTTTTATTTTAAAAATAAAACTTGCAATTCTTGTTTCATATAATCCGAGAGAGTACAACTTTTGTATTACAAGTGAAATAGACTTTGTATCCTGGAAGGTGAATTCCTCAAAACCATTTGCACCATAGTGGGAGGAATTTATACCTTTCAAGATAACATCGTTTGAGATGTGCCTAGCCTACACAAATCCATCACCCACTACAATTTTGATCGAGAATTTCAATATACAACACCGTCTACAATCCTCGCTTTGATGAATACTACTAGAACATCCATTAATTGCACATGTCTTATACTCTTGGAGGAATTAAGGTGATACTCCAAGGATAAGATGTAGAGAGAAAAAAGAAAAACTGTATTGAGAGTGGTGTACGTGTTGTTCTAATTTTGCGGGTATATACACATCCAATACTGCGTATGAGAAATATCTATTTAATATTTAGATAAGATCTTCATCCCCTATTGAAATATATTTGTTAAAGATTTATTTAAGGATCAATTTCTTTTATGAGAGGTGCATGCTAATGATATATTGAAAGCCAATAAAATTGGATGGTAGCAACACTTATTTTAAAAGATGATGAGTAAGAAGAAAACATATTAAAGATGTGGATTTGTTGTGCATAAAGTAGATGATCACAAAGGGCAGGTGGGCAAATAGTTGAGCCAAATACAGCAACTTTGGTTTAATAGCCAGGGGCACACAACTGCTAACTTTATGAAATTATTATTATTATTATTGATGAGAGAGAACATATACAACACACAGCATGTGACAATTCTCATTATAACCTCACTCACATAAATGATGCCACCTTCACTTTTACTTTACTCATTTATTGTGTGATGCTAGGAGTTGGACTCATTAACAAACGTTTTCATCCTAAATTTTTCTAGAGCTTTAATGATACTCGATTTTCGAGATTATCATAACTTTCTTTGTAATTTACCATGAAATATTTATATTCTAATTATATAAGTTGTCTCACCGTATTTTTCATTTTAAAATTCTCAAAGAAAGAGTTTCTTAGTTTCAAATAATAAACCAAGACCATCAGTTGCAAGTCAAATGTAATCAACGATATAAGATTGGAATGATAAGCTTACTCCCGCTGACTTTCAAATATATATACTAGTCAACGGTGTTTTCATTAAATTCCAAAAAAATAGTGAGATCATTGAAATTAAGATACATACTAACAAGAAGTTTGCTTAAGTCCATATATTGATTTCTTGAGTTTACACACCTTATGTTTCTTTCCTTCAGTGGAAAAGCCCTCAAATTTATCCATATAGACTTCTTTCACTAAATTCCTATTTGAAAGATCAATTTAACATTCATTTAGTGTAAATCTAAAATATAATGAGCCAATAAAACCATAATAATTCCAAAAGAAGTCAATCTGAGCCACTAAAAGAAAAATGTTTCCATGCAGTCAATGCCATTTTTTTAGTATAACATTTGACAGCTAGTCTAACTTTATGTCTTTCGATATTGTCATTTAAGTCGAGGTTGGTCTTGAAGACCCATTTTCATCCAAATTGTTTACATCCTTCTAGCTATTTTACAAGATCCCGGACTTCATTATGAGCAATTAATTTTAACTCTTCTTTCATAGCACCCAAGCACTTAGTATAATTATTATTTTTCATGGCTTGGGAAAATAAAACTAGATCATCATCAATTCTAATGTCAAATGATGACTCGTGTAGATAAACCATATAATCATCAGCAATAGTAGATTGTCTTGACCTTACATACATATCTTACTATTTGTCGTTGTAGTTCATCTATTGCAGGTTGCTAGGTTTATCAATAACATGTTCATTATTGGGGAATCAATTATTTATACATTGTTGTTGTAAGTTGTTTGACAGTACAACAACTGTAGAAACAAAAAACTTGATGAAGTTTTAGGTAGATAAATATCCACCCTTACTTCTTCATTGTTCATTATTCGTGTCTCAACATCCCCACTAATTTCATCATTTTCAATGAACCTAGCATTTCAAGTATTAATAGTTCTCGTACTATGATTAGGACAGTAAAACCTATATACTTTGAACTTTTCTGGATAATCATTGAAGAATTCACTAATTGTTCTTAAGTCCAGTTTCTTTATCTTGTGGATTATAAAATCTAATTTCTTTCACGCAATTCCAAACATGCAGGTGCCTTAAACCAGGTTTCCTACCCTTCCATAATTCAGAAGGCATTTTAGGAATTGCTTTGCTAGGAAATCTGTTTAACAAATACATTGCAGTTTTAGTGTATACATCCACACTGAGATGGGTAAAGAGGAATCACTTAACATACTCCTAACCAAATTCATAAGAGTACAATTTCTCCTTTATGCTACACCATTTTATTGTGGTGTACCGAACATTGTGTATTGAGTACAAATGCGACGTTTTCAAAGAATTTAGCAAATGGGCCTGAGCATTGCCCTGATTCATCATTAATTTTCATAATATTCACCACGTCTATCTTACCTACTGATTTTCATTTTTCTATCTAATTATCTTTCACTTTATTAACACATATTTCTAATACATTTATTAAATGAAGCTTTCCTTCACTTAGATAGACATAACCATACGTGAATTATCATAATAAATGTGATAAAATATATTTCTCTCGTGTGGATTACCCGAAGCCTTCATTAGATTATTAGAAGTAGATCGTGCTTCGAGTGTCACGATGACCCCAAGCCTTGCTAACAGTAAGTACCGGTTTCGCGATGTGAGAAGTGGACTTGGGATGTTGAGGTGAGGGTATCAAGTGTTCTCAAGAGGCCTGAGGCGAGGCCACAACTCCAATTCTTTCTTCCTCTAAATTAGTTTCTAATTATGACACATAAAAAATATTTAATTTTGCGAATAAGTAACATATGATTGAGTAAGTCAAATCAACAAATAAATGAGTCATATAAATAGGATTATATTTTTTAGAAAATTGTTCCTTCACTAGATAAACAGAAATAAAAGAATTGTCCACTATGAAACACAACTTTTTTTTTTTTTTAAATGGAGGAAGTATTATTATTATTATACACATACAAACACATATCTTTGTATTGTTTGGGGTGGTGGAGGTCACGATGTAGAATGAAAGCCATATTAAGTGTGAAAGGGGAAATTTATTGTAACTCAATTGATTAAATCCTTTGTAACCGAGATCAATGACCACATATCAAATTCCACCAAACCCCTTTTATTTTTTTATCAGTATTTAAAGATAAAAACTTTTAAAAAATCATATATTATCATTTATATGACTTGCTTTATTCATTAATTTGACAATTATTCATGAAATTATATTTTTAAATTTCTATTTCAACTAATACCCCCCTGTTTCATACTAATTGTCGTTCTAGTGAATTATTCATTTTTTCAATTAATTGATGTTTCATATATTTTTTACGAAATCTACTAATTTTTTTCCTGGGCTCAATCCTAGAATATCTCAACTTTTCAATCTATCACAGATATTTTAATTGGTCAAATATTTATCCCCTAATATTAAATAATAATATATCTGTCAAAATATTTTCATCATTAATTCCTTTTAAAATAATTAATATGAAACGAAATGAGTAATATTGTTTTTTGGAAATGAGTCTTGCCTCTTATACAGGAGAAGGAATCTTTTTTAAAAATAGATTTTTCTTATGAAATCGATCGGGTTTTTTTCAGGACAATTATGTATTTGTTTAATTCACAAATCATATAAATATAAATGTAGGGTCCCTGTATATTTCTAATAATCTTAAAATTTAAAATAGAAGAAGTAAACGGGTCTATAAATAAATAAATAAATGAGAGAGAGAGAAAAGAAAGGAGAAGGCCATGATGGGGGCAGCTAGTTGATAAGTACCACTCATATGCTGACACTTACAAACCAAAAGGTGGCATTTGCCATTGTGCACTATCTTACCAGCTACCCCTCCGTCCTGGCCTAATTTGCACGCTTGCTTCAACGTATATTTTAAGAGAAAATTATTTTTTACTTTTTAATTAATTTTTTTAAAAGTAGAAATTGGGGGTAGGATTTTAAGGGTGGAGATTGTAAGAGAAATTTTCTTTTAAGGGTGTGCAAATTAGTGTGAGATGGACCGAAAAGGAAAGTGTGCAAACTAGAGTGAGACGGAAGGAGTATTTGGATTGACATATCCCCATGTGACATGACCAATTTTTAATATATTTTAATTTATATTCTAAAATTTAGGATGATCCATCTCTCAACATTATCACCCTACTATCAACATCATCTTTTACAATTTTCAATATAACTTTTACAAGTTTCAATACATCCTTTTCAATTTTTAATACACATCCTATCCTACTCTACCCTTGAACTAAAATATTTTTACTATTTAAACGAATGTCCCGTCCATAGATGTGTCCCAGCGAATGTGGCACATGCCAGTACATCCCAAACCAAGTATCTTCTTACCAAATTTAAGTAGCAATACATTAAAATTAAGTATGTCGCTAACTCAGCCCACACCTTTAATTAAATGAAATCTATACATATTACGACATGGTTTGTATGAGAGAATGAAATAATGTCTGAATGAAATCAACTTAGAAATTGAATGAAGATGGAGAAAAAATTATATAATTATAATCATTCAAATGATTGGTATGCTCAATGAATGATAAGAAATGAAATATTCAATTATCTAAATAAAATGCCAAAATATTATTATTATTATTATTATTATCATCATCATCATCATCATCATCATCATCGATAACTATAGTTAATTTAATAATTTAATTAATTATCAATTAATGATAATGATGATAATAGTCATAATAATCGTAATAAAAAAAAAATAATGGTAGTAATAGTCATAATAATAATAATTACATTATTATTAACTAAATAATTAATTGAAAGTATTTTTAAATTATGAAAATATATTATTAATAATTAAATTAGAAATAATAGTGATCAATAGTAATTGATTAATTAATAACAACGGGCACCAGAATAAGAACACCAATATCATCAATCAATAAATTAATTAGTAATGGTTAACTGAGAATATTAAAAATTATTAAAAATAGTGATAATAAATAATAACAACTAATTAATCAATTAATAATAATAAAACTCCTCTTCCAACCTAGCAGCCAATTTCGGTCTCGCCTTGAGAACATGTAACGGTCCGAAAGGGTCATCTGGGGGTGGAACATAGCCACTCCGGGAATATCTTCCAATATCTCACGGACCACATCACTTGGCACCCCGTTGTCACCAGAAGATCTGGTCGATGGGCTATCACCTATAACATAATGACGATGGATGGCCGGAGGCTTTAGAAGTACCCTCATTTATTGTTTCCTCACCAAGGTCATCCATTAATTGCTCAACAGAGGGCTCACCCTCGTCGGGACGAGGCCCCTCTTCGATCATCATTTCATCACTCACAAATGGAGTAAATGCAAGAGTGGTCATGGAAGTAAAAATATAGAAGAAGGTAAAAAGAAATAACAGAGAAGGAAGAAAAAAAAACCTTTTCAGCGAAGTTGAGATCTCTGACAACTTCAGGGAATGAAAATCGGAGGAGTAAAAATGATGAAATAGGGAGAGACAAAGTATATATAGGAGGAAAAGGAGAATTACTTAAAGAGGCGGAGTGGATTTTGGCCGTTGGATGAGAAGCGGTTGAAGGAATAAAAGCTAGCCGTTGGATGAAGCTTCTCGGAGAATTTTGAAGGTTGTTGAAGGAGATTTTGACACGTGGCACGAGGATAAGGACACGTGGCGATCGCATTATAGAAGTGCAAAAAAAAGGCGCCCGGAAAATTATTTCAGCGCCAGAATTTGAATCAGCGACCTGAAGACATCAACTCGCTAGTCCAAATGGGGCAGTTGTGGATACCTCGTCCACATCAAGATGTTGATAAGTGTGAGATGGCCGGACACGTCATTCAGGAGAGGACGTGGAACGTGCAGAGTGTAGAGACCTGTTCAAATGAAGACAAATGGGAAGTCGAAGAGGCAATCTCTAGAGTGAGGTCGCATTAGGGGATGATACCGCGACCTGAATATTCCCGAGCTCACCTTCAGAACATCAGAGCAGAACAGTTTGCCTTAATTGGTTAGGGCGCCTTCAAGCGACCTCCGTTGTTTTTCTCAGTCGCGAGCTAGATCAAAGTGGCAGACAAAGGCAAGTGCCTCTGAAATGAGCTTCGCATGTGTGACACATGGCAGTCATGGCCTCTTGCACGACCTTGATGAGACATTTGCAATTTGAAAGGCTTATGATGATGTTTTCCGCCAAAATTTAACCCTATAAATTGGAGAACTTGTATTCAAGAATGATATATGAAATTTAATGAGAAAAAACTCTGAAAAGAAAGAGCAAGCTCATTGTGTAAGAGAGGAACATAGTGCGATCCTTGTAATTATCTTGTAAGGGTAATCTCAGTTGCGAAGAAACTGACATTCTAACTTGTATGGTTAGTTTTTTTTTTTTTTGGTTGGTGATCATGTGAAATCCTTGCATGTCCGAAATATCCACATCAGCAAAGCGCACCGCGTAACCTTCACACACATTACAAAAAATATCTAATTTGAAAAACTAAAGAGGGATGGAGATAATGATTTGAAGAAAGTACTGTGAAAATGAATTTCCTGAAAATAAATATATTATACATTTTAAAAATATTTCTTTTTTAATTTTCGGAATGTCAAATGAATTTTTAAAATTTTAAATAATTTTCTAATTTTATATTTTTTTATATTTTTGATTCTTTATATAAAATTATTGATTTTTATATATTTTTAATAAATTAATTTATTTTTAAATAAAATAAAAATAATTCTAATATACTAGTATATAACTTATCATTAAGTAATTAAAATAAAATGAAAAAAACATAAAAAAATGTATCATGTGACGAGCACATCTCCTATATAGGTGGAAAATATGGTCGGGGTTGTAAAGAATGACAATTCGCATTATAGTTATACAGGTTTCAATTGGAAAAATAAAATGTTTAGATAGCAAAGTGTAAAAACCCGCATAATTCAGGTTGCAAATTGAAATTAACCCCCTTTTTTTTTCCTACATAAAAACAAGTCATTCTAGCAACTTTATCCTATTTCTTTTAATATTGTCCTTAAATAAATCTAAACAAATCTCATAATATTATCATCAGCTAAATTATGTATTCTCTCTAATGTATGGTAATAACAGATTTGTTGGAGTTAACATTATAAAAGATAGATTCAGTAAAAGTATACTCCATCCGTTCCATATTAATTGACGTTTTAGGATGAAAGGAAAGAATGAAGCATTATATATTTTGACAGATATACCCTCAGCTAAAGATTTGACCAAATCAAAATATTTTCGATAGATTGAAAAATAGAGATATTTTAGGATTGAGTTCAGGGAGAAAATTGATAGAATTGGTGAAAAATATGTAAAACGTCAATTAATTGAAAAAGAGAAAAACATTCTAAAACATCACTTAATATGGAACGGAGGAAGTATTTATCTATTCTATAATTTTTTAATTTTGACCTAAAATTTAAAGTGATTTTGTTTTGAACGGAGGGTGTATAAAAGTTACAAGAGAGTTAGAATTATTATTTATAATTATTTGTAAGAGGTACGTAACTTTTGATTTATTTGTTCCTTTCCTTTTCTTTTCCCCAAAAAAAATCATTTTCTCAAATTTTAAATACAAATAATGTTTTTGCATCTTAATGTTAAAGGAAAAATATAATTAATGCGTCTTTGTCAAAAGTATATGATGAATGGCAATTTAAGTATTTACTAAATATTGTGTCAATGTGAAGCCCCTTGTTTTGTTGCACTCTTTATAAAGGAATCTGATGAATAAGATAACACTAATTATTGTGCGCCTCTCTTTCTCCTTCCTTTTCTATATTTCCTACAACACTTAACTGTTTTTTACGTATTATATATCAAATTAATCATCTTTTCATGATCTTTAACTTGACAAACATATCACATATATTAAACAACGCCCAAATGTTTAATACAAGACTCCATCATGAAAGGAGTATTTGGGGGCTTTGAGGACAACTTGCCGAGCTCGAAGCTTGTCAGTAGGCAGGATTCCATCTCGGAGATATTGAATGATAGGAGTCATCCAATTCGGATCATTATCGGTCAGTACCGAAACTGTGGCCTCATGAATCGCTGGATGAGATAGGTCTTCGACCATGATATCCGGAGATATATTAGTTCGGACCGCGGAGGCCAACTTGCTGAGCGCGTCTGCTCTTGCATTCTGAGCACGCGGTATTTTCTGGATAATAACTGTATCAAGAGTTGACATAAGCTTGAGTGTTAGAGCACGAT
Organism: Ajuga chamaepitys; assembly: GCA_958295605.1. Classification (NCBI taxonomy): domain Eukaryota; kingdom Viridiplantae; phylum Streptophyta; class Magnoliopsida; order Lamiales; family Lamiaceae; genus Ajuga; species Ajuga chamaepitys. Next base: position 951,320 of record OY282498.1, on the reverse strand, counting down.
ACCTGACCATTGTTTCATCCTTGGCGACATAAGTCCCCTGAATTTGCTTGGACACGATCTCGGAGTCCGTGAAGAGCTCAAGATGACGAACGCCTAAGGATTGAGCGAGCCGGAGCCCGGCGAGAACTGCCTCGTACTCCGCTTCATTATTAGTCACCTTAAACTTGAATCGGATGACGTATTTAACTTCAACCTCCTCGGGGTCGATGAGAAGCACCCCGACACCACTTCCTCGAGTCGTGGATGCTCCATCCACGAATAGTTGCCATTTCCGAGGCGAAGATACGAGGGTAGCGGGGTGATGTGTATCACTGTCTTTCGGAGACTCATGACTGTCTCCCGGGGTTTCAGCCAGAAAGTCGGCGAGTGCTTGACCCTTGATTGCTCGGCGGGGAAGGTATTGAATATCATATTCGCCTAACTCGACGGCCCACTTTGCAAGGCGCCCAGACACCTCGGGTTTGACAAGAATCTGACGGATAGGATGATTGGTCAGAACCCGTATTTCACGCCCTTGGAAATATGGGCGCAGACGCCGAGCTGCCATGACAAGAGCTAGTACAGTTTTTTCCAGTACGGAGTACCGGGTCTCCGCCCCGTGGAGAACACGACTTGCGAAATACACGGGATGTTGAACCCCATTGACTTCGCGCATAAGTGCAACGCTAATAGCTTCCTCGGCGGAAGCCAAATATAAGTAAAGTGGCTCTCCGGAGAGAGGAACTGACAAAGTAGGCAGCTGCTGTATATGGCATTTCAAAGCCTCGAAAGCCTCGGCGCACGCCGGAGTCCATTCAAAGGACTTCGATTGTCGCAAGATTTTGAAGAATGGGAGTTGACGCTCTGCCGCTTTGGACAGAAAACGATTTAAGGCCGCCAAACCGCCCGTGAGGCGCTGAACGTCTCTGAACGTCTTCGGTGGCTGCAGATCCAGAACATCCCGAAGTTTGGCTGGATTAGCCTGAAGACCGTGTTGTGAAACCATATATCCAAGGAACTTGCCGGAACCAACGCCGAAAGTGCATTTCGCTGGATTAAGTCGCAAATTGTAACGCCGCAGAGTGCGCAACGTTTCGGCAATGTCCTGTACACATGAAGAATGGGTGGTGCTCTTTATAACAAGATCATCAACGTAAACCTCGACATTGCGGCCAATCTGGTCGTGAAAAACTCGGTCCATGAGACGTTGATATGTGGCTCCGGCGTTCTTGAGCCCAAAGGGCATTTTCTTAAAAGCAAAACACCCGAAAGCAGTGATGAATGCTGTCTTGATGGCATCTTGCGGATCCATAAAGATCTGGTGATATCCCTTATACAGATCCAAGAAACAAAGTGCCACATACCCAGTAATGGCTTCGGCCTTTTGGTCTATGGAAGGTAGAGGATAGCAGTCCTTTGGACAATGTTTATTAAGGTCGGAGAAATCAACGTACATCCGCCATGCCCCACTGGACTTAATCACCATTACCGGATTGGATAGCCAGGAGGGGTAATATACTTCGAACAGGATGTCCGCATCCAAAAGTTGTTGCACCTCAATTCGAATTGCGTCATTTCGCTCCGGAGCGAATTTCCTTTGCTTCTGCTGTATAGGCTTTACGCTGGGATCGATGTTCAGCTTGTGTGTTATTATATCGGGAGAGACCCCGGGCATATCCAGAGGAGACCATGCGAAGACATCGGAATATTCTCGCAAGGTCTGAATTATAGCCTGGTGTAGCCATGGCACATCCACGGCTCCGACGGTTACAGTCTGTTCCGGCTTGGACGGATCAAGCGGTACTTGGGCGGTGGCATCCCCCAATGAGGTACATTCCCGAGGTTCCAGAGCCGATGATGCTACCTGAAGCTGCTGTTTGGGAGGAACTTTAGCAGTCTTTTTGAGTGCCACGTACATACACTCCTTTGAAACCCGCTGACTCCCGCGGATAGCCACTTCGCCATGCGAAGTGGGGAACTTTAGTGCGAGGTGATACGTGGAACATATGGCTTTGGCGGGGGTAAGCCAGTCTCGGCCCAATATCATGTTGTACGGTGATGGGGAATTCACCACATAAAAATCCACGAAAATGGTTTTTATTGCCGGATAAGTCCCCAAAGACGCCGGGAGAGTGATGACACCCTCTGGCTGGACTTCACCCTGAGTGAAAGTCTGCAGTGGCCTGGGGGCCGGCCGAAGTTGTTCCCGAGGAATCTCCATCCTTTGGAAACAGTCGGCAAATATAACACTCACCGCGGCCCCATTATCCACGAAGACCCGCCTTATTGTTATGTTAGCTACAGTCATGTCGATGACAATAGCGTCAATATGAGGTGTTATCTCCGGAATCGGGTCTCTATCCGTGAAGCTGACAGTCTCGGATTGATGGAGGCGTTTATGACGTGGCTCCTTGGGAGGAGGACGTCGAGCCTCTGCCTTCAAGGCATGTCGCGAAGCCCCGGTGGGGAGGGCCCCATATATCACGTTTATTACATGAGGGGGTGCGTTGTCTCCGGGTCCTCCCGGAGGAGGAGGTGGTGGAGGAAGACGTGGTTGTTGGCGATTGCCAGAATCTTGCCGTGCGTAATTACTAGGCCCCGGCCGATTATTATGCCACGACGGTCGATTTTGTTGTGTACCGCGGTCATGATAACCTCCAAGATTATGGGACGACCCCCCATTCTGACCTGTCCGAGGCTTGTCATCGGTCCGCGCAATGTATTGACGCAAGAAACCTTTCCTCGGGTTGTGACCGATGTGTTTCGAACCAATTCGGTGTAAAGTGTTCCAGGACGGAGTCCATTCATGAATGCGTTGATGACTACGTCTTCGGAGCAACTTCCCACCTTGAGGCTTTCCGCTGTAAAGCGGTCAAGAAATTGGGTAACGGTTTCACCGTCCCGCTGTTCCATATTCATGAGGTCGGCCAAAGTGGCCATGGGCTTCGCCCGTGCTTCGAACCGCGCCCAAAAGTGTTCGGCGAGTTCTCTGAAAGAGGATACGCTGTTGCGCGGGAGAGAATCAAACCAAACCCGAGCCTCATCCTGTAAGTACTCGGGGAAAATCTTACAGTAATGGAGGGATGTAGTGTTATCGCGGCTAAGCATGTTGTGCCGGAAAGCTCCAAGAAAATTGGCCGGATCTCCGGTGCCATCGTAAGGTGGTATGGCCGGCCGTTTGAACCCTTCGGGAAGGGAGGTGGCCATGATTTCTTGGGAGAATGGTGTGATGATATCTCCATTGGCATCAAGGCCCAAGATTCTGTCAAGTTCAACATTGCGTTGGACTCGCTCATACTCTTGAAGATCTAGAGTATGAGGATTGGCATAACGAACTCTCTTAGCCGCGTTGAGTGGACGGCGGCGATCGACATTGGTAAATTCATCATTGCGTTGTCGTGATTCGTTAGAACTCCCATGGTCCTCGGAAGAACCAGGTCGTTCCCGTCGCCGATCTTGACGCCCGCGATGCCCCGGGTCTTGCTGATCACGCGAGTGCTGACGTTGTGGAGGCACCGCGGGATTGGCATCATGTCCGGCATGCCCCGCGGGGTGTTGGCGATTAGCCGCCCAGTCTTGAAGAACATGGGCGTGCTCTTGCAAGAAAGCCTGGAGCAATTATGGTGTGATTTGAATGTTAACCGGTGGTTGGGCAGCAGCGGGATTAGGGTTTTGCATGTCTTGAGGGGGTGGAGGTAATACTGATTATCTGGATTCGCAACCGGGCCTTGATTGCCCTGATGATGAGATGTACTCCTTGCCGGCAATTGCCTCGGCGGCAAAACTTGATCCACGGGTGGATCCTTGTTGGATTGATCACCGTGGCGAGATTGATTCAAACGAGTCGTCACCATGATCTCTGATTACCCTGTAAACGTCAAAAATTGCTTTACGTTCCCACAGACGGCGCCAATTGATAAAGCACAATCCGGTATCCAATCAATTCAGCCTCAATCAGTGCAAGAAATATAAAAACACACAAGATATACGTGGTTCGATCCGGAGATCTACGTCCACGGGCAGAAAATCACTCTTGCCGAGGTGTTTCTTTCACTAAAACTTTGAGCTTACAAGCAATAATTCAGAATACAGAATGCGAACCCTAATTCAGAGTTCTTTTCTCATATTTATACTCGACTTTCCTAAACCCTAACTGAACCCTAACAAACTCCCTATTCTCACGCCTATTTCCCGCTGCATGGCGGTTGGGAACGAATCCTGAGCCTTGATTCGCGGAACAAACCATCTGTTGGGCCGACGCGTGTTCCTGGGCCTGCTGGGCCTACGCGTGCTGGGCCTACGCGTGCTTGCTGGGCCTACGCGTGCTGGGCCGGTCAGTGGGCTTAGGTATTAACCCGACCCGCAGTGATCGGGTTATCCCTATCATTTGCCTATTTGATTATATATGAATATTTATGTGTATCGTGTTTAGGTTGTGATAAAGCGCAATCCGTTAACCACCCAATTTAACAATAATCTACGCAACCAGAATGTAAAAACACAAGATTTACGTGGTTCGATCCGGAGATCTACGTCCACGGGCAGAAAATCACTCTTGCCGAGGTGTTTCTTTCACTAGAATATTGAGTTTACAGATAGTAATTCAATGTACAGAGTGCGAACCCCAATTCAGAATGCACAGTCCCCACCCTAATTCAAATTTCTTTTCTCATATTTATAGAGTCTCCTAATAAACCCTAACTAACTCCCTATTATCGTGCCTATTTTCCGCTACATGGCGGTTGGGAACGGATCGTGGGCCTTGATTCGCGGAACAAAACACTCGTTGGGCCGACGCGTGTTCTTGGACCTGCTGGGCCTATGCGTGCTGGGCCGGTCAGTGGGCTCAGGTATTAACCCGACCCGAAGTGATCGGGCCATCCCTATCAGATGCCCCCCCCAGCCGGAGCGAGGAAGGAGCTTCGGTTGTCACCGGGGTGGAACCATAAGCAAGAGGGGCCGTGGGTCGCGGTCGCGCTGAAGTGTTTGTGGATGACTAAGTCTATCCGCGTCCCAGGGACTCCGCGGCGCAGTCTGCGGAAGCGGAACCGAACTAGGCCGAAGTGCACGGGTCAGATAGCGAGATACCGAGTCTCCCAAAAGCAAGAAACATGTCGGAAGTACATAATGACCCGGCCGAGGTGAAGGGAGCACCGGAGTGTAGTAGTCTGGCCGAGGTGAAGGGATCATCGGAGTGTGGCAGGATGGCCGATGTGAAAGGATCACCGGAGTGTAATTTAAATCTGCCTGGCGAAGAGTGAGGTTGATGTGATTGGCGGCGCCATCATGAGAGAGAGGGAAGTGAAGTGACACGCTCTGCTATTTCCCATAAACCGGACTGAGCCCGTATTATTCGGGCGATGCGGTTGCCGAGGAGGGTAGGAGTTCTCATATCTTGTTGTAAAAACTGTTGCCTTGTACAGGACTAACTTCAAATTGGGGATGCAGTGGGACGCTTCGGAGAAGAGCCAATCGGAAGCCCCGCAGTGGCTGTGGCAGCCAAGAATAAGGGAAAAACTGCTGAGGTGTCTCCCCGGGGGAAGACGTCACCCAGTGGGTGGAGAAGGCCTACTACACAGTTTTAACGCATCTGCTAGAGTGGCCTCTGTTGAAGTCCGTGACATCCAAGGGCCCGCGGAGGGGAGAGAGCCGGAGCTCAAGGCCGAGGAATGACAGAATCCCGTAGGACCCGGAGGAGGTCCGAGAATAAATCTCAACGCCGGAGCGCCGAATACTGGCTCGGAGGCCGTAGATAATTGTAAAGAAAAATCTCCCCGGACGGATCGGGTTAATAGGTGTTCGGGAACACTATATGGACGGTGCCAATTAAAATCTCCCCGGACGGATCGGGCGGGAGTGAAACCTTCCCGGACGGATCAGGCGGGAGTGAAACCTCCCCGGACGGATCAGGCGGGAGTAAAATCTCTCCGGGCGGATCAGGCGGGAGAGTGATATGAGTCCGGGGACGAAACATGAATCTCCCCGGACTGATCGGGGGAGAGATTTAATTGTCCGGAGACGAAACGTGAATCTCCCCGGACGGATCGGGGGAGAGATTTAATTGTCCGGAGACGAAACGTGAATCTCCCCAGACGGATCGGGGGAGAGATTTAATTGTCCGGAGACGAATAATAACAGTACTACTACATTAGGGCGTCCCCGTAACGTAAAAGAGAATACAGTAAGATGCACAAACAAAGAGTACTTATTCAATGATGTGTGCCGGAGCAACCTAAACAATCCGAAGAGGAATCACAACGAAAAAGAACTGTACAATAAATGTAAAGTTAAGAACAGTACTTGTTATTCGATGTTCATAGGCCCACGGTCATGATAACCTCCACGGCTTTGGGATGAACCCCCATTCTGGCCTGACCGAGGCTGGTCATCGGTCCGAGCAATGTATTGGCGCAAGAATCCTTTCCTAAGGCACTCCTCGATTTCCTTACCGAGTTCTCGGCACTCCTCTGTCTCGTGCCCATGATCTCGGTGGTACGCACACCACTTTCCACGATTTCTCTTCTCAGGAGGCGCGGTCATCCGCGGACAAGGTCGCAGATTGTTCTTGTGGATAGATAGGATTTCAGCTCGTGACTTCGTCAACGGAGTCAATTGTGGAATTTCACTTCGGGATTCTGAACGCCCCGGTGTCAGGCGGGAAAATGCACTAGGTCGAGTACTAGGCCCGGTTTGTGCTTTGTCGGATTGCCGCTTGCTAGCGTGTTTCTCTCGCTTCTGGCGAGTCTGCTCCTCGGCTTTAGCATATCTGCATACCGTTTTGAACAGTGCTCGGGTTGTGGCCGGTGTGTTTCGAACCAACTCGCTGTAAAGTACCCCGGGACGGAGTTCATTCATGAATGCGTTGATGACTACGTCTTCGGGGCAATTTCCCACCTTGAGGCTTACCGCTGTAAAACGGTCAAGAAATTGGGTAACGGTTTCACCGTCCCTCTGTTCCATATTCATGAGGTCGGCCAAGGTGGCCATGGGCTTCGCTCGTGCTTCGAACCGCGCCCAAAAGTGTTCGGCGAGTTCTCTGAAAGAGGATACGCTGTTGCGTGGGAGAGAATCAAACCAAACCCGAGCCTCATCCTGTAAGTACTCGGGGAAAATCTTACAGTAATGAAGGGATGTAGTGTTATCGCGGCTAAGCATGTTGTGCCGGAAAGCTCCAAGAAAATTGGCAGGATCTCCGGTGCCGTCATAAGGTGGTATGGCTGGCCGTTTGAACCCTTCGGGAAGGGAGGTGGCCATGATTTCTTGGGAGAACGGTGTGATGATATCTCCATTGGCATCAAGGCCCAGAATTCTGTCCAGTTCAACATTGCGTTGAACTCGCTCATACTCTTGAAGATCTAGAGCATGAGGATTGGCATAGCGAACTCTCTTAGCCGCATTAAGTGGACGGCGGCGATCCACATCAGTAGGTTCCTCATTGCGAGGTCGTGATTCATTAGAACTCCCATGGTCCTCGGAGGAACCAGGTCGTTCCCGTCGCCGATCCTGACGTCCGCGGTGCCCCGGGTCCTGTCTACCACGCGAGTGCTGACGAGGTGGGGGCACCGCGGGATTAGCATCATGGCCGGCAGGCCCCGCGGCAGGCCCCGCGGGATGTAGGCGATTAGCTGCCCAATCTTGAAGAACATGTGCATGCTCTTGTAAGAAAGCCTGGAGCAATTCTGGGGTAATTTGAATATTAACCGGTGGTTGGTCAGCAGAGGGATTAGGGTGTTGCATGTTTTGAGGGGGTGGGCCTTGATTGCCCTGATGTTGAGATGTACTCCTTGCCGGCAATTGCCTCGGCGGCAAAACCTGATCCACGGGTGGATCCTGGTTGGATTGATCACCGTGACGAGATTGATTCAAACGAGTTGTCACCATGATTCTTGAATACGCTGTAGACGTCAAGAATTGCTTTTCGTTCCCACAGACGGCGCCAATTGATAAAGCGCAATCCGTTAACCACCCAATTTAACAATAATCTACGCAACCAGAATGTAAAAACACAAGATTTACATGGTTCGATCCGGAGATCTACGTCCACGGGCAGAAAATCACTCTTGCCGAGGTGATTCTTTCACTAGAATATTGAGTTTACAGATAGTAATTCAATGTACAGAGTGCGAACCCCAATTCAGAATGCAAAGTCCCCACCCTAATTCAAAGTTCTTTTCTCATATTTATAGAGTCTCCTAATAAACCCTAACTAACTCCCTATTATCGTGCCTATTTTCCGCTGCATGGCGGTTGGGAACGGATCGTGGGCCTTGATTCGCGGAACAAAACACTCGTTGGGCCGACGCGTGTTCTTGGACCTGCTGGGCCTATGCGTGCTGGGCCGGTCAGTGGGCTCAGGTATTAACCCGACCCGAAGTGATCGGGCCATCCCTATCAGGTTGCAAATAAAAATTAGCTAAATACTTTTTTGTACAAAGATTATTTAACAATTTTAGTTTTTAATATAATAATTTTATTCTATAAATTAATTGTATTGATGTGTGTGTTCCTTAGAGCAAAAGGGGGAAGTCTCTCCCCCGGAGACCCACACTGCAGCCAAGTAGGTAGTGTACGTCAGACGTCGAACTTGCGTCCTTATTAATTTTACCCTACTTAGTTAACCGATTAAGGTTTTTTTATTAGTTTAACAAAGAGTTGGTTACCTTCAGTTGCTTCCTATATTTGACTTGCTTTGCCGGCCTATATATACAAATCAGTTTTTTGTCATAAATTTTCACTACAATGAAATTAAAAAAATGTCTTACTATGTGTTAATGCAAAATGTCAAACTTATACTCTAATCTTCATAAATATCTAATTCAAGCATGCCTCACGAACACTTTTTATTTTCTTTTATGAAAAGAGAACACAATATTTAATTATGTACTTTTTGATAAAGCACAATCCGGTATCCAATCAATTCAGCCTCAATCAGTGCAAGAAATATAAAAACACACAAGATATACGTGGTTCGATCCGGAGATCTACGTCCACGGGCAGAAAATCACTCTTGCCGAGGTGTTTCTTTCACTAAAACTTTGAGCTTACAAGCAATAATTCAGAATACAGAATGCGAACCCTAATTCAGAGTTCTTTTCTCATATTTATACTCGACTTTCCTAAACCCTAACTGAACCCTAACAAACTCCCTATTCTCACGCCTATTTCCCGCTGCATGGCGGTTGGGAACGAATCCTGAGCCTTGATTCGCGGAACAAACCATCTGTTGGGCCGACGCGTGTTCCTGGGCCTGCTGGGCCTACGCGTGCTTGCTGGGCCTACGCGTGCTGGGCCGGTCAGTGGGCTTAGGTATTAACCCGACCCGCAGTGATCGGGTTATCCCTATCAGATGCCCCCCCCCCAGCCGAAGCGAGGAAGGATCTTCGGTTGTCACCGGGGTGGAACCGTAAGCAAGAAGAGCCGTGGTCGCGGGCGCGCCGGAGTGTTTATGGATGACTAAGTCTATCCGCGTCCCCAGGGACTCCGCGGAGCAGTCTGCGGATGCGGAGTCGAACTAGGCCGAAGTGCACAGGACATATAGCGAGATACCGAATTTCCCAGAAGCAAGAAACGCGTTGGAAGTATATAACAACCTGATCGAGGTGGAGGGTACACCGGAGTGTAGTAGTCTGGCCAAAATGAAGGAAGCACCGGAGTGTGGTGGTATGACCGAGGTAATTGAATCACCGGAGTGTAGTTTGAATCTTCCTGACGAAGGGTGAGGTTGATGTGACTGGCGGCGCCATCATGAGAGAGAGGGATGTGAAGTGACACGCTCTGCGATTTCCAAGAAACCTGTTCCCCACGCGCCTTGGGAACTGTAAAGCGCGTGAAGAGCACGTTTAAATCTCCCTCATTGAATTTGAATAGGCTGTATCAGAGCCGTTGTTTTTTTGCGTATATATTTGGAATAACTGCACAGTAACTCTTCATCTTCTTCATTGCGATTTACCAGTTTAGAAAGCGGGAAAAAGAGGGGATTCGGTGCCTGTGATTCATCTCAAATCAAAACTTCTCAAATTCAACCCACTCAAATTCAACCCAAGTAAGTATGTCTTCCTCTTCACCTTCTGCCTCATCTTCTGCCTCTATTCAAGAAGTAGGGACTATGGATGCTCCGTTAGATATCCCCCCCTTCGATACCTCATTCCCGAGAGGAATGAGATTAGGACCGTAGACAAGGCCGATGGGCTGGAAAGCAACGTTATGATGGTTGCCTTCTATCCATGCGCGGAGGAGGATTTGGAGGTGGCCTCTGTAGCGTTACGGATGACGCGAGAGCAAATTGAGAGAGAAATCCTTTTATTTTTCTTTCCCTTCAACTTAGAGTATATAATACCGAACCCCGAGGATAGGGCCTGCTGCCCACCGCAGGGGTTTATTAGTGTGTACATAGATTCCCTTAGAATAGGCCTGAGACTGCCCCTGTGGGACATTGTGGTCCGGTTGCTGCAATATTACGGTATTGCCTTGAGCCAACTAGCGCCGAACGCGGTGAGACAGGTAGTGGGATTCACCGTGGTGTGCAAGAACGCGGGGATAGAACCCACCGTAGAGATTTTTAGGTTTTTTTACCAATTAAAAAACTTCGGGAAGTCCAAGGGGTGGTACTCATTCAGTCCCCGAACCCGAGGTGGGTTCAAGGTTCAAAACCCTACTAAGGTGGAGGGATGGAAGGAGAGGTTTATATTTGTTAGGAATAAAGTAGCTCTCCCGAAGTGGAGGAGGGATGAGGTACTTTATACCGCTCCTGTGGAGAACCCGGAGCCCGAAGTTATACATGTGTTCCGGTCAGTGGGGACTTTCAAAACCCTCTGCACCGAGGAAGAACTGGAGGAGGCAGGACTGAGCCCGTATTATTCGGGCAATGCGGGTGCCGAAGAGGGTAGGAGTTCTTCTATCTTGCTTTTTACAACTGTTGACTGTGTATATAACTAACTTTATCTTCTGTGTGCAGTGGGACGCTTCGGGAAAGAGCCGGCTGGAAGCCCCGCGGCAGCGACAGCGGCCAAAAAGAAAGGCAAGGCTGCTGAGGCATCCCCCCGAGGAAAGATGCCATCCGATACGAGGCCCAGCGCTGGGTCCGAGGAGCAAGTAGGGGTAACGAAGCCTACCCCTATGTCCAAGAAGAGGCCGGAGCCATCTGGGACTCCTCCATCAGCAGCGAAAAGACTCCGCGCGGAGGGGGGTATGGAGGTAAGTTTCAGTCGTGTTATCAGCTACTGTTAATGCAATTGCATTGAATATTCTTCTGTGCTGATCATTGTGTGCTAACATTGGTTCAGGTGAAGGAGCAGGGGCCCCCAAGTCTGTTGGGGTTAGAAGGCGCGGACGCCGAAGAACTTCTGCGCTTGGCGCGAGGTATTCTGGACCTCGGTCGAAAGAGCGAGAAGGATGGCAAGGAGGAACTGGCCGAAGTGGCAAGGGAGCTGCGGGCGCGCAACGACCGGTTGACCCACGATCTGACCGAGGCACGCAAGAGGGCTGCCTTGGTCGAAAACGAGGTTGCGCGTCTGCGCGGAGTGGAGGCGGAGAATAATGTCCTCCGGGGTGAAGTGCTGCGGCTGCGGGCAGAGATGGAGGCTCGGGAAGCTGCCGTAGTCGAAGGGCAAGGAGCGATGCTGAAGGCATTCGCCGACAGATTATTCCAAACCAGCACGTTCCTTGACTTCTAGACGGAGTTCGTGGCTAGAGGGGACCAGGCCACACGATCCGCGCTGCTGGATCAGGTGAAGGAGGTCTACCCGAACGTGGACGTATATCGTCCAGAATTCGGGTACGACTTCGAGGCAGTGGCCGGGGTGGAAAAGGCCTACTATGCAGCTCTAGCGAATCTGCCGGAGTGGCCCCTGGTGAAGGCTCTCGGGGAGAAGAAACAACTACTGACGGCCGCGGAGGTCGCCAACTGTGAGGTGGACCAGGACCAAGAGTTCATGGCGTTCCGCCGAGGTGAACTGGTCTCCGCACCCCGAAGCAGAGAACCCCCTCCACGGATGGAGGTCGAAGCCACAGCTGCGGACGAAGCTGTCGCAGCAAATGAGGAGGGTGAAGCCGAAGTGTCAGAGGGCCGGCGAGAGGTGTTGCCCGGAGATACGGAGGCAACTGAGCGGGAGGTCAGTCGATCCCCGCAAATTTAAAAACTATAGATGATAGGATTATATGCAAACATTGTACGAATCATGGATATTGTACTTCCATTTTGTGAAATATAATTCTTTGTTTCTCAGACACTTCATCTTCTCTTTGCTTGCATAATCAATTTTGTGTTTGTTTTCGAACTGAACTCCCACTCTTGACATACTTTAAATTGATCGATCTGGTTGACTCTTCTTTCTGTTTAGAATACCGCGGAACTACACGAAACAATAAAGAAACTCATGCGATCACTTGAGTGGTTCCGCGAAGAAAAGAACAACCTGCAAATGCACGTACTGCCAAAGCTAGAAAAGCAGGTGGCCTCGGCAGAGAGGAAAGTGGTTGAAGCCGAAGAAAGAGCCAAAGATTTCGAGATGAAATACCGGACTACAGCTGCCGAAATGAGCCGTGTCCTTGTTCATCAGAGGGAGTATGATCGGATACTGTCGGAGTTCGGTCTTCTGACCTTTGAGGAAGTGGAGGAGCGGGTCGTAGAGATCCAGGGCGAAATCTCGGCACTTACGGCAAATAACCCCGCGGAGGCCTCGGAGCTTGTAAGAAAGCGAGAAGTTCTAGAGTTGCTTCTGAGCATGTATGAAGGGCTAAAGGGCCGAGGCAGGTGGAGGCCTTCTGCCGAGGAATTCATCGCAAGTTCAAGCCGGAGCCAAGGTACCCCAAAAGCGCCCCGGAAGGATAAAAAGAAACCCTCTGGAAAGAGCCAAGGCATTGTTATTCGGGAGCCAGCTCCAGTGACCACGATCGAAGAAGAGCCCGCTGTGGTTGCCGAAGAAGTAGTCGAGGAGCTGGCCAGAGAAATTGAAGTGATGGCTCCGGAGGAGTGGGACCCTGTGCAACTTCGAGGTCCGCGCCACAATCAAGTAACCGAGCGCGGACTAGAGACGAAGTCCCCAGGCAAGCGCCCAGAGCAAGTCCTCGGCGTAGGGAAGTTCGCGGGGGAGAAAGAGCCGGAGCCCGAGGCCGAAGAACGACAAGGTCCCGGAGGACGCATCGAAGGTCTAGGAGTAGGCCTCAACGCCGGAGCGCAGAATATTGGCTCGGGGGCCGTAGATAATGCCTTGTCATATTTTTTTTTTTTTTTTTTGAAGTTTCATGTAAAAAACTTTCGGTGTTAAATCATTTAGAAGATAATAGAATCGATGTGATGTGCACAAATGTGTTTAAGGAAAACAACAAGTTATTAACTGTTTTAGTTAGGTGTCCGGGAACACAATTCGAATAACTCTAATGTAAATCTCCCCGGACGGATCAGGCAGGAGTAAGTTCTCCCCAGACGGATCAGGCAGGAGTATTTACATTTCCCCGGTTAAACAGGCGAGATAGTGGTATAAGTCCGGGGACGAAATGTGATTCTCTTCGGACGGACCGAGAGAGAGATTTAATTGTCCGGAGACTAATAATGATAATACGATTGTGTTAGGGCGTCCCCGTAACGTAAAGGAAAACACAGCAAGATGTATAAGCAAAGAATTTTTATTCAACGATGAGTGCCGGAGCAAACTAAAGAGTATAAAGAGAAATAACAACCATAAAAGAAATTAAAGATAAGATGGTACTTGTGATTTGGCATTCACAGATAGAAGCGCCTCAAGTTGGTTACGTGCCAGCTTCGGGGAATCGGGGTTCCATTGAGATGCTCTAGCTGATAGGATCCGGAATCGTGCGCGGCAACGACTCGGTAGGGACCCTCCCAAGAAGCGTGTAATTTCCCTTCGGGGGCAGCTTTGCTGGCCGAATTGAGCCGAAGAACTAGGTCCCCGACATTGAACTGAGTGCCCCGGACCCGGAGGTTATGATACCGGGCTGCTCGTTGTTTACACCTGGCCTGTTGAATGAATGATTGGTCACGACGATTTTCAAGCTCATCCAAATTTGCTCGGAGAGCCTCGTCATTATCCTCTGGAACCAATGTGAGGAGGCGGGGGCTTGGTACACTGATTTCCGCAGGAATAACGGCTTCGGAACCATAAGTAAGGCTGTAAGGAGTCTCCCCGGTGGAGGTATGAGGTGTTGTGCGATAAGCCCATAGGACTTGCGGAAGGTTTTCAGCCCAAAGACCTTTGGCATTATCCAGGCGTTTCTTTATACCCGTGAGCAGTGTACGATTAGTGACTTCAACCTGATCGTTGGCTTGAGGGTGAGCAACAGAAGTGAAAATTTATTTGATGTGAAGCTCTTCGCACCATGACCGAAAGGGATCATTGGCGAATTGTTTACCATTGTCCGAGATAATAGCACTCGGGATGCCGAAGCGACAAACGATATTGCGCCATACAAACTTCAAGATATTCTGACCAGTAATGGCCGTGAGAGGTTCGGCTTCGACCCACTTAGTGAAGTAGTCTACGGCAACGACCAGGAACTTCAATCCCCCCGGAGCAACGGGGAATGGGTCAAACAATGTCGATACCCCACTGAATAAACGGCCACGCACTCTGGATTCCAGTGAGCTCGGTCTGCGGCAGATGCTTTACACGGGAGTGCAGCTGACACTTGCTGCATTTGGTCACTAAGTCGTGGGCATCGTTGAACAGGGTTGGCCAATAATATCCCCAGCGGAGAACTTTCTTGGCTAATGTCCGGGAGCCGATATGGCTGGCACAGGCCCCTTCGTGAACCTCCCGTAGAACTTGATTAGCTTCGGCAGGAGAGAGACACCGGAGACTCGGTTGTAGATATGACCACCGATACAAGACTCCATCATGAAAGGAGTATTTGGGGGCTTTGAGGACAACTTGCCGAGCTCGAAGCTTGTCAGTAGGCAGGATTCCATCTCGGAGATATTGAATGATAGGAGTCATCCAATTCGGATCATTATCGGTCAGTATCGAAACTGTGGCCTCATGAATCGCTGGATGAGATAGGTCTTCGACCATGATATCCGGAGATATATTAGTTCGGACCGCGGAGGCCAACTTGCTGAGCGCGTCTGCTCTTGCATTCTGAGCACGCGGTATTTTCTGGATAATAACTGTATCAAGAGTTGACATAAGCTTGAGTGTTAGAGCACGATACCTGACCATTGTTTCATCCTTGGCGACATAAGTCCCCTGAATTTGCTTGGACACGATCTCGGAGTCCGTGAAGAGCTCAAGATGACGAACGCCTAAGGATTGAGCGAGCCGGAGCCCGGCGAGAACTGCCTCGTACTCCGCTTCATTATTAGTCACCTTAAACTTGAATCGGATGACGTATTTAACTTCAACCTCCTCGGGGTCGATGAGAAGCACTCCGGCACCACTTCCTCGAGTCGTGGATGCTCCATCCACGAATAGTTGCCATTTTCGAGGTGAAGATACGAGGGTAGCGGGGTGATGTGTATCACTGTCTGTCGGAGACTCATGACTGTCTCCCGGGGTTTCAGCCAGAAAGTCGGCGAGTGCTTGACCCTTGATTGCTCGGCGGGGAAGGTATTGAATATCATATTCGCCTAACTTGACGGCCCACTTTGCAAGGCGCCCAGACACCTCGGGTTTGACAAGAATATGACGGATAGGATGATTGGTCAGAACCCGTATTTCACGCCCTTGGAAATATGGGCGCAGACGCCGAGCTGCCATGACAAGAGCTAGTACAGTTTTTTCCAGTACGGAGTACCAGGTCTCCGCCCCGTGGAGAACACGACTTGCGAAATACACGGGATGTTGAACCCCATTGACTTCGCGCACAAGTGCAGCGCTAATAGCTTCCTCGGCGGAAGCCAAATATAAGTAAAGTGGCTCTCCGGAGAGAGGAACTGACAAAGTAGGCAGCTGCTGTATATGGCGTTTCAAAGCCTCGGTGCACGCCGGAGTCCATTCAAAGGACTTCGATTGTCGCAAGATTTTGAAGAATGGGAGTTGACGCTCTGCCGCTTTGGACAGAAAACGATTTAAGGCCGCCAAACCGCCCGTGAGGCGCTGAACGTCTCTGAACGTCTTCGGTGGCTGCAGATCCAGAACATCCCGAAGTTTGGCTGGATTAGCCTGAAGACCGTGTTGTGAAACCATATATCCAAGGAACTTGCCGGAACCAACGCCGAAAGTGCATTTCGCTGGATTAAGTCGCAAATTGTAACGCCGCAGAGTGCGTAACGTTTCGGCAGTGTCCTGTACACATGAAGAATGGGTGGTGCTCTTTATAACAAGATCATCAACGTAAACCTCGACATTGCGGCCAATCTGGTCGTGAAAAACTCGGTCCATGAGACGTTGATATGTGGCTCCGGCGTTCTTGAGCCCAAAGGGCATTTTCTTAAAAGCAAAACACCCGAAAGCAGTGATGAATGCTGTCTTGATGGCATCTTGCGGATCCATAAAGATCTGGTGGTATCCCTTATACAGATCCAAGAAACAAAGTGCCACATACCCAGTAATGGCTTCGGCCTTTTGGTCTATGGAAGGTAGAGGATAGCAGTCCTTTGGACAATGTTTATTAAGGTCGGAGAAATCAACGCACATCCGCCATGCCCCACTGGACTTAATCACCATTACCGGATTGGATAGCCAGGAGGGGTAATATACTTCGAACAGGATGTCCGCATCCAAAAGTTGTTGCACCTCAATTCGAATTGCGTCATTTCGCTCCGGAGCGAATTTCCTTTGCTTCTGCTGTATAGGCTTTACGCTGGGATCGATGTTCAGCTTGTGTGTTATTATATCAGGAGAGACCCCGGGCATATCCAGAGGAGACCATGCGAAGACATCGGAATATTCTCGCAAGGTCTGAATTATAGCCTGGTGTAGCCATGGCACATCCACGGCTCCGACGGTTACAGTCTGTTCCGGCTTGGACGGATCAAGCGGTACTTGGGCGGTGGCATCCCCCAATGAGGTACATTCCCGAGGTTCCAGAGCCGATGATGCTACCTGAAGCTGCTGTTTGGGAGGAACTTTAGCAGTCTTTTTGAGTGCCACGTACATACACTCCTTTGAAACCCGCTGACTCCCGCGGATAGCCACTTCGCCATGCGAAGTGGGGAACTTTAGTGCGAGGTGATACGTGGAACATATGGCTTTTGCGGGGGTAAGCCAGTCTCGGCCCAAGATCATGTTGTACGGTGATGGGGAATTCACCACATAAAAATCCACGAAAATGGTTTTTATTGCCGGATAAGTCCCCAAAGACGCCGGGAGAGTGATGACACCCTCTGGCTGGACTTCACCCTGAGTGAAAGTCTGCAGTGGCCCGGGGGCCGGCCGAAGTTGTTCCCGAGGAATCCCCATCCTTTGGAAACAGTCGGCAAATATAACACTCACCGCGGCCCCATTATCCACGAAGACCCGCCTTATTGTTATGTTAGCTACAGTCATGTCGATGACAATAGCGTCAGTATGAGGTGTTATCTCCGGAACCGGGTCTCTATCCGTGAAGCTGACAGTCTCGGATTGATGGAGGCGTTTATGACGTGGCTCCTCGGGAGGAGGACGTCGAGCCTCTGCCTTCAAGGCATGTCGCGAAGCCCCGGTGGGGAGGGCCCCATATATCACGTTTATTACATGAGGGGGTGCGTTGTCTCCGGGTCCTCCCGGAGGAGGAGGTGGTGGCGGAAGACGTGGTTGTTGGCGATTGCCAGAATCTTGCCGTGCGTAATTACTAGGCCCCGGCCGATTATTATGCCACGACGGTCGATTTTGTTGTGTACCGCGGTCATGATAACCTCCACGATTATGGGACGACCCCCCATTCTGACCTGTCCGAGGCTTGTCATCGGTCCGCGCAATGTATTGACGCAAGAAACCTTTCCTTAGGCACTCCTCGATTTCCTTGCTGAGTTCTCGGCACTCCTCTGTCTCGTGCCCATGATCTCGGTGGTACGCACACCACTTTCCACGGTTCCTCTTCTCAGGCGGAGCAGTCATCCGCGGACAAGGTCGTAGATCGTTCTTGTGAATAGAAAGGATTTCGGCTCGTGACTTTGTCAACGGAGTCAATTGTGGAATATCGCCTCGGGATTCTGAACGCCCCGGGTTCAGGCGGGAAAAGGCACTAGGTCGCGTACTAGGCCCAGTTTGTGCCTTGTCGGACTGCCGCTTGCTAGCATGTTTCTCACGTTTCCGGCGAGTCTGCTCCTTGGCCTTAGCAAATTTGCACACCGTTTTGAACAGTGCTCGGGTTGTGACTTGTGTGTTTCGAACCAATTCGGTGTAAAGTGTTCCAGGACGGAGTCCATTCATGAATGCGTTGATGACTACGTCTTCGGAGCAACTTCCCACCTTGAGGCTTTCCGCTGTAAAGCGGTCAAGAAATTGGGTAACGGTTTCACCGTCCCGCTGTTCCATATTCATGAGGTCGGCCAAAGTGGCCATGGGCTTCGCCCGTGCTTCGAACCGCGCCCAAAAGTGTTCGGCGAGTTCTCTGAAAGAGGATACGCTGTTGCGCGGGAGAGAATCAAACCAAACCCGAGCCTCATCCTGTAAGTACTCGGGGAAAATCTTACAGTAATGGAGGGATGTAGTGTTATCTCGGCTAAGCATGTTGTGCCGGAAAGCTCCAAGAAAATTGGCCGGATCTCCGGTGCCATCGTAAGGTGGTTTGGCCGGCCGTTTGAACCCTTCGGGAAGGGAGGTGGCCATGATTTCTTGGGAGAATGGTGTGATGATATCTCCATTGGCATCAAGGCCCAAGATTCTGTCAAGTTCAACATTGCGTTGGACTCGCTCATACTCTTGAAGATCTAGAGTATGAGGATTGGCATAACGAACTCTCTTAGCCGCGTTGAGTGGACGGCGGCGATCGACATCGGTAAATTCATCATTGCGTTGTCGTGATTCATTAGAACTCCCATGGTCCTCGGAAGAACCAGGTCGTTCCCGTCGCCGATCTTGACGCCCGCGATGCCCCGGGTCTTGCTGATCACGCGAGTGCTGACGTTGTGGAGGCACCGCGGGATTGGCATCATGTCCAGCATGCCCCGCGGGGTGTTGGCGATTAGCCGCCCAGTCTTGAAGAACATGGGCGTGCTCTTGCAGGAAAGCCTGGAGCAATTCTGGTGTGATTTGAATGTTAACCGGTGGTTGGGCAGCAGCGGGATTAGGGTTTTGCATGTCTTGAGGGGGTGGAGGTAAATACTGATTGTCTGGATTCGCAACCGGGCCTTGATTGCCCTGATGATGAGATGTACTCCTTGCCGGCAATTGCCTCGGCGGAAAAACTTGATCCACGGGTGGATCCTGGTTGGATTGATCACCGTGGCGAGATTGATTCAAACGAGTCGTCACCATGATCTCTGATTACCCTGTGAACGTCAAAAATTGTTTTACGTTCCCACAGACGGCGCCAATTGATAAAGCACAATCCGGTATCCAATCAATTCAGCCTCAATCAGTGCAAGAAATATAAAAACACACAAGATATACGTGGTTCGATCCGGAGATCTACGTCCACGGGCAGAAAATCACTCTTGCCGAGGTGTTTCTTTCACTAAAACTTTGAGCTTACAAGCAATAATTCAGAATACAGAATGCGAACCCTAATTCAGAGTTCTTTTCTCATATTTTTACTCGACTTTCCTAAACCCTAACTGAACCCTAACAAACTCCCTATTCTCACGCCTATTTCCCGCTGCATGGCGGTTGGGAACGAATCCTGAGCCTTGATTCGCGGAACAAACCATCTGTTGGGCCGATGCGTGTTCCTGGGCCTGCTGGGCCTACGCGTGCTGGGCCGGTCAGTGGGCTTAGGTATTAACCCGACCCGCAGTGATCGGGTTATCCCTATCACTTTTAAAAATGAATTTCCCATTTTTTATTTTTATTTTTATTATTGGGGAGCCCAAAAATATAAGTTTGCTAAGACGGCTAGTTGAATTTCCCCCCTATAATTTTAGCCTTTTAAGTTTACAAATAAATATAATATTGTACATTCGATTGGAAATTCAAATTTCATACCAGAACTAATTATTCATGACAATCATAGAACAATGAATTCATGGATAGCTGTAGAAAATTTATTTATTAAACTAAATTGTTATATCAAAGTAATAAATGAACATAAGCAAGAAACTAATTAATCACATACCTCACAACAATATAACTGAATTAAGTTGCACTTGAATCATAAAAAGAACCTTAATTGATGATAATAAAAGATAGAAAAAGATAAATAGATGATGGAATTCTCCTTTCTCTGTCTCTTACAAGTTGGTAATCTTGTAAGTTATGCTGATCATTCTGTCCTTGATCATCATCACCTTCAAAGTCATCATATTCTTCTGAAGCAGACTCCACCTTGACTAATGATTTAGTACTTGTATCACCAGTTTGAATTTTTAACTTCTGACTTTCTTTCAAAGGCATATCATCTTCTGAGAACACCACATCTCTGCTTATAATGATTTTCCAAGCACCAGGCTCAGTATTCCAGAGCCTATATCCTTTTACTCCATCAGGATAACCAAGCATTAAGCATTTTATAGCTCTAGCTTCCAACTTATTTTGTTTAGTATGTGTATAGGCTCTGCATCCAAAAATCCTTAAGTGATTATAATTTGGAGGCTTTCCTGACCATTTCTCCTCAGGAGTAAGATATTCAATAGCAGCTGATGGGCATCTGTTAATCAAATATGCAGCAGTAGATGCAGCTTCCCCCCAAAACCTTCTGTCTAGTCCTGAACTAGATAACATACACCTAACCTTTTCCAGTATAGTTATGTTCATTCTTTCAATGACACCATTCTGTTGGGGATTAGATGGCACTGTTTTGTGTCTTTTGATCCCTTTAGTGTTGCAAAACACATTAAATTCCTCAGAAAAAAATTGAAGACCATTGTCAGTTCTTAGGCACTTAACTGTTGCATTTCTTTCATTTTCCACCTGTTTGCACCAGATCTTAAATCTTTCTAAGGCTTCTGATTTTGACTTCATGACATATAACCACAATTTTCTGGAAAAATCATCCATGATGCTGAGAAACTATCTTCCCCACCTAATGTATGTGTTCTGGATGGACCCCAGAGATCAGCATGTATGTAATCCAGTGGGGCATTTGAACATTTCTTGCCTTCAGGATATGGAAGTTTCTTACACTTACTCAGAACACAATCTTCACACAATTTTTGTTGATTCTCATCTTTGAAACTTATTAACTTCTGCTTTGATAATTGTCTAAGTCCAGCTTCACTGACATGTCCCATTCTAGCATGTCAGATATCTAAACTATCCTTCACAATTACTTCAGCTTCTCCAAGAACAACTGTTCCCAACAGATAATATAGACTGACTCTCCTTACACCCCTTAACACAACAATTTGATTTTTAATAACACCTAGGAAGCCATTTTCAAATTTGAGCCAACATCCTCTTTTCTCCAATGTTCTAAGACTTATTAAATTTCTTTTCAATTGTGGTATATATCTTACATTTGTCAAAACAATTATCTTATTGTCATGTGTTCTAAGTTTCAGATCACCTATCCCTTTTACACTACACAGTTGATCATTTCCAAGCAGAAGAGTTCCAGCATTTTGTTCTTAGAATCAGTTATGTTTAGTACCTGGGGGATCATCATTTGAAGCTTCTGCAATTTCTGCAGAATTTGAGCCAGATGCCCTTTTCTAGTTTTGCTTCTTTTTTCACTCATAACGATTCTTCTTCAAATGGTCTGGTTTCTTACAGAAGAAGCACTTTCTTGACTCCTTCTGATCAGTGGATTTTGTTTTTGGGTTTGGAGCTTTCTTGAAACTTTCCCCAAACTGGAACTGCTTTAGGTTATTGAATCTTCCTTTCTTGATGTTGAGACCTTCAGAGATGACTTCTTGCTTATTCTGCTTCATCTTCTGTAATTCCTTTCCTTTTAATGCTGACTGTACCTCAGCCAAGGTTATCTTGGATTCTCTGCCATAGAGCATGGCATCCCTTAAGTGATCAAAGGATTAAGGCAGTGAGTTTAGGAGTAACACAGCCTTGTCCTCATCCACCATCTTGACCTCTATGGCTTCAAGGTCATCCAACGTTTTATTGAATTCATCCAGCTGGTCTTCCACCCCTTTTTCTTCCAGAAACATAAATGAAAACAACTTCTGTTTCAAGAACAGTCTATTTGCCATGGACTTGGTGAGATATAATTTGTCAAGTTTTCCAATCACACCTTCTACATTTGTTTCCTTTGATACCTCACACAAAACCTTGTCTGTGAGGCAAAGAATTACCAGACTATGAGCCTTTTCCTAAATCTCCAGTTTCTGCTAAGGCGTGGTTGATGCAGAAAACCCCTTTTCACCCTTGAGAGCAGCTCCCAAACCTTGTTGGATCAACAGGGCTTTGATCTTCAATTTCCAAAGCCCGTAGTCATTCTTCCCATTGAACTTCTCCGCTTCAAACTTAGAGACAAACATTCTGATGATTTAGAATCCTCCAATTGGTGTGGTTCCCATAGACAGCGCCACTTGTTGCAAATAAGGATTCAAAACTAAAACAGAAAATTCTCTCAGACAATAAATCAAACACCTTGCAAGCAGTTCAAAACTATATCACACGCAAGCAAAAATTGAACAAGAACTCAGGATTTATGTGGTTCAGCTTTAACGCCTACATTCACGGGCAAGACCAGAAATAATTCCACTTTTTTAGACGTAAAGATTACAAGGAAACTCAAGAAACGAAGTTCCCAATCTGAACTCGTTTTTCCTCTCAAGCCTCTTAAATTTCCTCACTCTAGATCTTAATTGTGTGTTACAAGTTGTGTATATTCACTCCGGATATCTAGAGATACAATTAGAACAGAAATGCTGAATAACCGCTGCTGAAAATGACTGAAAACGGACTCCAAAAACGAGCTGAAAAATAACAGAATTGCAACTGCATAAGACAACGGTTATATGGCAGTTAAATCAGTTAAAAAACCGTAGTCTTATATCCTTCCTTTATAATCCTGAAACTGCTTAATTTCTGCTGCTTTCCAAAGCACTTTTCATCAGCTTCTTCAGCTTATTTAATCACTTCACCCTCAGCTCATCACACCAGCTATCAGTTGTACATTCAACCACATTTTGACACCAACATTTCACATTTGGCCTTAAATTGAGTAATTTCTGAATTTACTAAATTGAAAAAAAAAACAAAAAAAAAACTAAATGTGTGGGATCAATTTTTTTAAAGCAAATGATTGTGGGATGAGTTATGGTTTTTTTCCCCAAAAAGTTGGAAAAAACAATTATTTTTTACTTTGAACTTTTCGCCTAAAATTACTTTTATTAAAGTTGAAGTTGTTTTCCTAAACACTCTAAAACGATTTTTCTAAGCTCTAAAATGCACTTGGAAAAAACAATTGTAATGTTTGCAATTCCTTCTGCTTTTGGAGAAGTGATTATGAAGAACACTAATTTTTAGCTTGCAGCTTTTGATTTATATCAGCTTAAATATAAGCAGAAGCTGTCATTTACAAATTCTTTTTGCAACTCATTTTAAGATAAAAGCCCAAAAGTATTTACGTTAAGCGTTTGCACACCGCTAAGAAGGTGTTTGCAAACTCATTATCAACATTAAAATCACTTTTGAAAAGCACTTCAATTTAAAGGAGTGTTTGCAAACTCCTATTTCATCACTATAATCACTCCTAGAAGTGATTTTTAGAATCCCCAAAATCCTAGCTTTTGGGTGCTTTTGACTCTTTTTACAAATAAATGAAATTATTTTTTTGTTTTATTTATTTAGAATCACTTTATCTTCAAACACTACCAAATTCTAATTTTTACCATAAAATCAGTGTAAATCACTTTTCTAAAAGCACAATTGTTTACAAACACCCCGTAAATACTTATCAGAAGTGATTTGAGTGACGTTATTGAGTTTGCCCCCGCACCATGTAATTTCGAACTGGAAAAGGTGATTTTAAATTATTTTATTTGGTTGCGTCGAAAAGAAATTATTCTAGTCTGTTAGCAAACTCCCTCTAAATCTCCTAGTAGTAATAACAACCGCAAAAACAGACTTTTAATCTATCTTCTACAGAAAACAGAAGTGATAATATGGAAAGCACCATTAACACGAAGAAGCTTGAAATTTTCGAAGTGGGACCTTGTAGAGACGCATTCGAGATGGGGTTTTTGATAGGCCAAAGATTTGCCCCTCTTATCAAAAGCAGACTGCAAAAAGACCTGATTTTGAAGAAGCAGCTCCTCCCCTTTGCTCATTCTCCACCTTCAAAATCTCTACTTCAATCCCTCACCGAAACCAATATGAAAAAGTACCCCAATTACTGGGACGAACTCAGAGGAACTGCTCATGGAAGCGGCGCCTCCTTTCTCGAGGTGTGTGTGTGTTGTGGAATCAACTTCTGTCAATTGGAATGGCCGTTTCAAATTGGGGCTTTATGTTTTTGCAGATAATGCTGTTGAATTTCAGAAAAGAGATACTCCCGTTGATCCCGAAGCTCGAAGATATTTCAATAAATGATGATGGTGGTGCTGATATTATTGATGATTGTTCTGATGTTCTAGTTGTTAGTGAATCCATGGCGGTTGCAGCGCACAATGAGGATGCAAATGTTGCCCTAATTGGCCATACGTACGTCTACATTACCACCAATTCATTTTTTGCATTTGAAATTGAATGTTGAATGTTGAGTGAATTTGACATCATTATTGCTTGGGGCAGTTATTTGATAAAGGGAATTCTAGCAAATGGAGCATGCTACACTGCTTATACATATGCAGGGGAACTGCCAAGCTGTGCATTTGGTTTCAATAGTCATGGACTGGTATTTCTTCCTTATACTAATCACACAGATTTTCAATTACCACAGACATAGAAAACAAAATGGCTGTGTTTGCCGTTTGTGCAGGGATTCACGCTGAACTCGGTTCCACCTTCTAAACACGAGATTGAAGGTGGGGCGATAGGTAGGAACTTCATCTCGAGGGACTTGCTTGAAGCAAAAAGCATTGATGATGCCTTGCTTGTATGTCTCTGGAATTCTTTAGAGAAGTTCTACAAGTTGAAAATGCAACATTCTGATTGAAATTGTTGTGTGACTTCAGAGAATTCGTTCATCCAAAGTTTCTGTAGGGCATAGTTACAATCTGATTGATGTAAACACTCGAAGGATCTTGAATGTGGAGACGGCATCAAGAAATCGTTGCTCGGTTTATCAAGTGGGGGCAGTGCCATTCTTCCATGCCAACATGTATCTTCATCTTGAAGTTGAACAGGCAGGTTGCGTACTTGCATTTTCGTATCCTATTTCAGATCTTAAAGAAAAACTAAAGAAATCTTTTCAGGATTATTGATATTTTTATAATTTTATCATCTTTGGCTTGCGAAGGAACAAGATGAGAATTCATTGAGGAGACAAAAAAGAGCTGCTATGCTGCCAAAGGGATCAAGTAGTGATTTTCTCTCTCTCCTTGGGGACAACAATGACTCAAAATATCCTATTTACATGACAGGTATTCCATACTAGAGTTGAGATGTTTCCAAGAAATTTTTAAATTTATACATGTATTATTTGCTTGTATTTTAGGTCCATTGCTTCACACCATATGCTCAGTTGTGATAGACTTGGACGAGAAAACCCTCTCAATCATAGAAGGGAACCCTAAAGAAAGAGAAGCCTCGTTTGTCTTCTCAATACCGTGATCAGATGAAGATGACGAAAACCCGAGCCAATTTTCATCCTTCACTTCATAATCCGTTTCAATTAGAGCAAGACCTCACACGACTCATTGCATTATTGGAAGCTTGTTAGGTATAGTCGCAACCTGCAGTGCATCACTAGTCTGATAATCCCGATTGGGTGATCCAACCATCCATTTAGAAAGTAAAATAAGATCAATAACTAATCTTTATTTGATCTACATTTATTTTTTGAATGTATAGTTAGATCACCCAATCAGGCACTACCGACTAGGTAACATAGAGTTTCTCCTTTTCTAGTAAGGGAAGGAAGTATAGTTTAAAGTTTAGAATGTGAACTTTCTATAATCAATCATTTTTGTCAGAATATTTTGCATTTAGTTCCTTAATTCTCTTGAATCAATCAACCATAAAAGAAATTGTGATTATTTAAGCAACATATGGGGCAAAAAGTTCAAAGAAGCAACATTTCTAAACATGCCATAATTGGGATTTGGCTGCACCGGATCCAATATTTAGTGCGTGTGGGATATAGGTAGAGAGTGTGAAGTGTGTGTTAGTATGTGCCAGAGGGTGTTGTGTGTGTATGAGAGATACGGACACAGAAAACACTAGACTGGTGCAGTGACACCGAATCCAAATTCCGGATCCAAATCCACCATAATTGAGAATGGAATGTGGACAGTGGGATAAAATACAGCAAATTATACAGCGTCTTAAAACGAAAAAGGCAAATATTATTCAAGAGGTTGTTTCTTTTTTAATCCTCAAAAAAGTTTTCCAGAATAGAGGTAGTTGTATTATGCAGCCTCAGACTGCCTTTTCGGCAATAAGGATGGAAAAGAAGACACAAACAGCCTCAGCCTGTTCAAGATACTGTGGTTAGGTTTCCTCAAACTAGATATCAGCCACTCATAATCCGACAATGCGTCTTCTGATAATGGCTCTAAGAATTCACATCGAGACAAAATATCAGCAGGCGGTATGTTGGCAGTGAGATTCGTTTCAAGCTTGGGTCTACCCTTGGAACCCACTTGAGGCTGTTCAAACGAGGGTTTGAGCGAAAGCGGTGATGCACCAGGAATAATCTCTTCCTTGAAAGGCAAGGCTCTTTCTGGTTGCAAACAAAACTCTACCCACTGCTGTACCAGTGGTGAAGGTCCTCTTACTCTTCCTCCAATTTGGTCTGTAACGAGTCTTGAGGTCGCTGGTATTGCCTGCAACACCAACAAAGGAAACGCGTTTAGCAAAGCCTAATGGCAGCCATGGGAATCAGAACCCGAGACATTGAAGTCCCTCTGTCAGCAAAATGCATGATAAAAGAATCAAGGGACTATTTATCAGGTCAATTCTGTGGCATGAACTTTACAGATTCAACTTCATTTGCCACTTCAGTTGAAGAGTTTTTGTAACTGAACTCACAAGTACTTGTATATTCAAACTCATGGATCAGCACCGTCGCCAGATTATCAGTAGTGAAACTTTTAAAATGATAAAAAAAAAAAAAAAAAGGAAGAACTTAAGGAATACCCAAAAATCTGCCCACAAGCTAGCGCCAGACTTGGGAACCATTACTGAAATATTTGACATTGTTTTCGCAACAGGAAGAACATCGCCGCTCCATCCAACGGCCACCCATACATCTCCAGCTCTGAAGGCTTTAAGATAGTGCCGACTGTCAAATAGTCGTACCTGTAGAAAGACATTTAGTAATAAGTTGCTATGTTATGAAACCACTAGAAAATGGTCTTCAAAGACTTGGTCACCTAAAGATAAACATGCAAAATTTCAACATGATTTGGATTAGCAATTAAACCATAAACTTTTCACCAGCTGAACATGAAAACAAGTGGCTTTAAACTCAAAAAAAATCTTATCTAAACTTTTTAGTGCCTGCATGGCTGAATATTTCTCATTATGCTGAATGCATTTGTCAATCAAAACATTCAGAGAATAAGTAATTCTGTAAGTTGAATTTATGCAAAATAGTTCACAAGGATTTAAATGATAAACAGGCATGTCTTTCTGCAGTAGACCACATCTTTTAACAGAAAATATGTTGTCATTGTATTGGTCGGTCTAATATTTAGACTTGAACTAGAACTAACTACTAGCCTAATATTCATTCCTTATAGGACTTCTTTTGGTCATTCATCGAAAGGTTGAACTGAGATATCTGGAAACATGATTTTGTATTATTTCTTCAGTCAAATTCGAAGTGGAGTCTTATTCTAATATTTCTGGATTCAAACAAAATCACAAGGAAAATAGATTCGACCCAAAAAGGGTATTGAAAAAGAACTTCCAGCCTAATTTTACGGAGTATGCTTTAACTCCAAATTTAGTAAAGCACTAAACTAGATGAAACTGGAAAAAAATAAAAAATTATCATGCAATTTGTACCAACATCCGATAAGAAACAAAAACAAAATTGGAGAAAATTCAATTGCTCCAAGAATTGTTCCTTCATATTTGTTGCGCAATTCTGAGTGCTTGCACTAATATGTTCCATATTTTTCTTACTAGGGGATCATATTACATGTTACACGCGTTACATGACACTCCATTGATCCCATAAAAAAAGTCATGTTTGAAAATGTACAACTTTTTTATTTTTGGTCAATTTGTTGAATTTTACAACCAAAAGAAAAACCATCGATAGACACTTACACGACTTATTTCATTTTTTTATTTGACTTATTCAATCATATTTAACTAATTTGTAAAATTAAAAACTTTAATTTTTTACTTGAACTAGTAAAACGAGACATTGACTTTTGAAACATGATGGGACAAGAATTTTTTTCAAATAGGACTATTTTTGGGGGGCGAAGGGAGTATTTGTTTACACATCATAAAAGGAAAAAATCTTGAAACACTTCCAACTCATCCCATCTACTATAAGAACTCTCTATCCTTTCTCTTACCTGTTGAAAAAGCAACTCCAGTTGTTGCAGCACGGCATTTTTCCCACCAACTACTTGGGAATCAATATTAGTAGTGTTATATGATGCTCCCATGTATTTTAACACTGCTCCAATAATCTCCCGAGGTGAATCGACCATTGCAATCTTCCCAGCAAGTTCAGGGCGCCATAGATCTGACCAGTCCTGGAAGAAGATTTAAATCAAAGACATGAGAATTTAGCTACTATTTTAGCCATATTAACTAGAAGAAATGTTGAGTTTAGGCTAGAAGTCATATGAGGCAAGACAAACTAACATTAGAACCCAAGAGACATTAAAGGTTAAAAGGAAAATCACCTCGACTGGAGGCAATTTACGCTTTTGAAATTCTTTTTTATTGTAAGCTATCACCAT
Organism: Ajuga chamaepitys; assembly: GCA_958295605.1. Taxonomy (NCBI): domain Eukaryota; kingdom Viridiplantae; phylum Streptophyta; class Magnoliopsida; order Lamiales; family Lamiaceae; genus Ajuga; species Ajuga chamaepitys. The sequence goes on along the minus strand of OY282498.1, from coordinate 922,321 downwards.
GCTACCCCAACGATATGGCACAGCCCATACTTTGCCTTGAGAACCCAAATTCCCCTCGGTGCTCCTGCGTAAATATACCTGAGATTATTTCAAAAGTACAAAAGGTTCTGATCTTCCATGAATGTCAAAAGATGCCAGGAGAATTGAAGATTAGTAGCAACAACGAATTGAGTGCATGCAACCAATATATGAAACGCTCGAATGGACAGAGAACATCCAACTTCAGATGATCGTTCACGATATTATGGTTCAATGAAATGCTTTCCAGGACAGTATTGATGGCTATAGATGCGTTCTGCTTTTTTGCTTTTAATTCTTTCCATTTTACATTAGTTATTTCTTCTTTATTGACTACGCAAGCCCATGTTTCTTGAGTGCTCCTTCCATTTTCTTTATTTACTTTACGTGATCACGTGAAAAATCTTCATAAGTTCATGATCATTTCCTCTCAAAAAAATTAAAATTGAAGTTTGTGATCATTTCTGTTCAAATTAGTAAGGCAGTAAATGACCACAATATCATGAAGAACACAATGTGATTCAACTTTGGAGTAGTTTATTTGCTTATAGCATCTGAATTTTCCTTCGACACATTCTAGGTATACACTACAATTCTTCTGTGAAGCAGCATATAGAGGAGTTGTGAATCTCGTCCATCATGAACATTGATTCTGAAAAGCCAAATAATGAAGACAAAAACAGAAAGACTACGTTCCTGACCTTCCATTTGTCACTCAAAACTCGAAACCAGTCTTGGTCCTCTGCTCCTTTGAAGGGCTCAAACAACCCCTTGCCAATGGCAAAATCTAGCCAGGTATCACCAAGAGTAACAAGATCAGCTGCTACAGCAGATTTATGATTGATTTTCCCTTTGGTAAATGGATCAGAAAGTTCATGAAATATATCTCCGACACTTCTACGGAACTCTGGACGGAACCGCACCCTCTTCCCTTGGGATAGCAAGAACTCCTGCATATTACCCGTAAAACATCATATGTATCTACGGATGCACTCAAATTTTAGCATAAAACACGTTTTGAGTTGGATACATGTTTCAATCAGATTTGCAGATTGTAAGATATAGAACTCACGCGGATCCAGACAGGAGGCAGTGAACCTTCAAGAGCAACTATTCTCAGAGGGACTGTCAATGCGTATGATTTGGATTTCCAGCGCTCAAATGCTAATTTCATATCCTTATCTTCATTATTCTCCAAATTTTCAAAGTTACCCCCATTCTCAATATCTGTAAATGGAAAAAAGACCAGAAAATCAAAACAAAGAATATGCTGATGCTGAATTAGTACTCTTACACCAGCAAATAGCTACATTATCCCCGGTATATACAAAACCCCCCCAATTTTCCCACAAATATTAAACATAATTTGGTCTGACCTAATTAGTGCAGAACAACGATTTAAGAGACAGGCTACGCAGCACAAAGAACAGAAATTTCATATCCTCATCTTCATTATTCTCCAAATTTTCAAAGTTTCCCCCATTCCCGAGTTCTGTAAATGGAAAACAAGATCACAAAATCAAAACATAGAATATCCTAATGCCAAATTAGTACTGTTACACCAGCAATTAGCTAAATTGTCACCCGTTTATACAAAAAACACCAATTTTCCCCACAAATATTAAGCATAATTTGGTCTGACCTAATTAATTGCAGAAATCAAAACAAACAATATCATAATGCTAAATTAGTACTCTTACACCAACAAATAGCTACATTGTGCCTCAGTTTATACAAAAATCCCCAATTACCCCCACAGATATTAAACCTAACTTGTTCTGACCTAATTAATTGCAGAACAGCGATTTAATAGACAGGCTACGCAGCACAAAGAACAGTAATTGCAATTTCAATGAAGCAAGTTAAGCAAAGGCATTGTACCGTGATTCTCCTCCAGCGTGGAGGAGAGAGAGACAGGTGAAATTCGGGCCGAAGCTGGATGAGAGAAGACCCAAACGCTGCTCAGGCTAAGGCCGACAAGGAGAACAGAGGAAACAGAAAGCTGCCGGAAAAAGTCTCCCGCCGGCGAGCATCGGTTATTGTTCGACGCGACCACGAGTTTTATTGAGAAATCTGCGGGTGGATTACGGGAAGTGCGGAAACTGTGATGAATCGGGTTGGGGATGGAAAATGTGAGGCCGGGTAGAGAAGGTAAGGATAGTACTGGCATAACCATGGAGAGAGCGGGGGAGAAGACTACTTTTGTTGTGGTGTATGCTGTAGTATATAATATTCAGATTACTGCCGGAAACCAAAAATGGATTAGTATACTATATTTAGGGAGGGTTTGGTTGGGTGGTTAGTTATGGGCTGATAGTTTAGGGGTTAGTTTATTGGGTGGGTTGGGCTGGGGATGGAAAACGGTTAATTTGTTTGGTGTGTAAAATTGGGCCGTTGGGTTTAGATGGGTTAGACAGCACTAAGGCATTTGGTAGTTTAAGATACCAGCTCAAACCCATTTAAGATTTTAAAAAACATACCCCACTCCACTCATCTCCCTGCCCACCCCAGTGCCCCTTCGCATTCCTCTCCTCAGTCATCTCCCAAGTGCGAGTTCAAAAAATGAGGGGAGTGAAGCATTTTTCTTTTCTACTGTGACATTTCTCATTTAATTGAACTCGACCTAGCATAATCTCCGTCTACACCATATGAAAAGACAACGATCTGGAGAAAACCTCCCACCGCCATAGTTCCATCTGGGTTTCGGACGCTTCCTCATTTCCCCAAAAAGAAACTAACTTCAGGTTAGGCCCCCGTATCATCCTTCATGTATAATTTCTAGTGGTACGACGGGAGACTTTACTGCCGCTGTACCTGGAGATTGGCTGAGGATGATGACAGCCGCGCATTGGACCAAAAGTTATTCACCGTTAGGGTTTATGCAATTTCTTGGTGAAATTATTCGTAGGAACATTCGAAGAACAACAGATATTAATACCTAACTGTACTTGTTGCTTTTACACATATTTTGTTAGTGACCCACTCGATTGAGCATATGCTTGGCCTGGTCCTTGCGGTTGGGTCAGTAAATTACACTTGCATCTCTTTCTCCAAATTTCTGGATTTTTTATTGCGCTGCTCCTCGAAACGGTTGTATGTATGCCCTGCACTTATTTGTGTTTACTATTAGTTTAGGCCCTTCATCGGAATTTTAAGCCAAACACGATTGGCATGATATATGATAGCTGATGAACTGCGGATTCTCTCTGCAGATGTGCATGTACGAATTAATCCTCTTTGTAAATTAGTTTAGTTTGCTGCCGTTATAGTTAATACGTCTTTTCACAAATCCAAGTCCGGATGCTCATAATAAACGTTTTGGTGCATGATTTACTTGTGTTTAGTTTTACTCCAGCATATGAAACAAGATGTTTATGTTATGCTAATGCTATGGTTTCTCTAATTGGGTTCCCTTTGTTTTTTTTTTTTTTTTGTCCCAGTAAAATGCCTGTTCAGACTAGGAACACACTCTTGCTCGAAAAATTTGCATCCTGTTTAGACAAAGAGAAAGAGGATCAACTCTTTGAGTACCTCATTGACGAATGTATTTGCGAGGATTTGACTAACCCGATCACGTATATGCTATGTTTGCAGCGGGTCGCAGTTAGGCTTCAGTCCAAATACAATGATCCATCTCTTACTGCTAGGTTCGTCAAAATGCATGTTTGGGGGTATCATCATCTCTACCTCGTTTTCAAGATGTTCGTTTTCGAAACTCCTGGTGTTACGTTCAATTCCACCTTCAGGAAGGTTACGGTTGGGCCGAAGTATTGGGATTACACTAGGCAGGTATTAGAAATTACATACCGCCTCCCCTTCTATTTAAATTTAATTTTTTAATGGCCGCTAAGCGAACTCCGAAGAATATGTTATATTTTACCTGGTTTTGTGATTCTGTGTTTGTGCTTTCCAGGCTGGAGGTCCCGAAGATGATTGTTGTCGCTACTTCCGTACGTACGGTTTCAAGAGGTACGGCCTTTGTCGTTTTATGTTCGATGAAAAAGGGGCAGATACTTTCTACTTCGAGGACTATCGCGTACCGATGGTTGTACCTCCCGTTATACATATTTCGAGCGATGATGAAAGCGACGACGATGGATCGCCATCTAACTAATTGACAACAACTTCGGCCTGGTTGCTTGGCTTAAAAAAAAGGTGTAAGAAATGTTTGCTGTATGTATGTGATTATGACCAATACGAAGCGGATTGTTGATTCGGTTGGTAATTTTGCCACTATGTTGGTCTTTTTGTAAATGATTCCGGAAGCTCCCCGTACGGCGCGTGTTTCGTTTTCATTTGTAATCTGCAAATCGATTTGATGCTAGTGGCCTTACTGCTGCCATTTTTGTAAATTTGTGCCTGAATATATATATTGCGGATAATCAAGTGTGGGGGGTTTTGTTGACATACATATATGTTATTCATGCTCCATTGTGTATCTGTTTGTGTGTAAGTGCATTCAACTGTTCACATTTATGTGAAGAGACCCACCCACCAACTTAAGAAACTCACAAGGAAATATAAAAAATTACTCACGGTGTTATGTCCTTTCCATTATAAAGTTTCTGCCAAGCATTTATGATGGCTCCAGGCCTATTGTTGACTTGTATATTGTCTTTATATTCATTTTCCCTCTTTACAATAAGTTGTTGTCCAATTACATCTCCACATTCAGACATTCATCTACCGAGAAACACACCTCAACACTTGAATCCAATATTACTCACATCATACTCTCACTCCCCAATCGACAGCCAAGCCATGTCTTTCAACTGGGGACAATCATCGCATCTTGTTGCCAACAAGGAGTTCGCACCTACAAAGTTCTATGACCCAACGGTAACAAATTCAATACTTAGTACACTAGACCTTGCGGCCTTCAGGACCCGAAGTGACTGGTTCAGTCTGCTGAAATTGGAATGCCCAACATACCCGTCACTAGCGAGAGATTTTGTTTCAACAATAAGTTGCTTGAACCGTGACGATCGCTGGCTCGAGGATTTCTCCATTGAGTTCTCACTTGAGGGAAACCGCTACCGCCTCCCACTGGCCGAGCTCAACGAAATCTACACCATACATCGCGCAGAATGTCGCACGGAGTACTCCGAATTTGACAGAAATGCTTTTTGGAGTAAGATTTCGGGCGAAGCTGTTTACAATGCCCGCACTGCAATCGCCCTTCAGATACGGAATCCAACCTTGAGGTACTTGCACTACGTTATTGCCAATACCATTTTTGGTCGCCGTAGGGGAGTTGAAAAAGTGGTACATTTAGATTTGTTTGCCTTATGGTGTCTGACAGTAGGGAATCAAGTAAACATGGTATATTTCATGATGAAATATGTAGAGGATGTTGCCCCCTACGGCGATGTTATAGTGGTTGGCGGTATGTTCACTCCAATTTTTTAATATTTGGGGTTTAACCTAGACCTATATGAAGAACGTGCCGGGTCACGCAGACTGGATATTTCTTGCTTGATGGATTACGGGATGATTAGTCCTAGGTTCGAGGGTGGTTGGTATCTCCATTTCCATGATATCCCCTCCATCCGACTACGGAACTTTGAACGTATCCGTTTGGACATGGATCCCAATTGGCTAATGATCGATGAGGACGCCGATTCGGGGTAGAATTTATCATAAACATTTGGGATCCACTGCTGGTTTAAATTTTCTCGCATTCTTGTTGAATTTGGTCCATCACAGTCCGGTTTCGTGGGTCAACACAAGTACGTCCCTTGTTATTGTTCTCGTTGTTCTTAGTTTAGGTGAACCGACGACTTGTTGTGTATTTTATTTATGTATGTCTTTCACTATCGGTCATTATGATAATTTAATTTAGTTTGGTCACATCCCTTCTACGTAAGTTTTTTAATATTTTATATTTCGTTCTTGTTTGGATTTATGTATATTAGACACTCTAAACCGATGGCATCACCATCATTATGTTTAGCAACGGATATATGGTGAAATTTGCGTGTTGCTCGATGGCCTTGGATAGAATTCCACAATTAAAAATTTGGCTTTTGTGTAAAATTAAGAAGTTATTCAGCAAGATTTAGGCCTGGAAAATAAATTATACAAGTCTAGTATCACAACTGTTTTTGCCACACATGATTAGATTACCAATGGTCCACTTTGCTTGAGATTTCCCATCAACTAAGTCCCTTGAAAAGGTTGCTATTTCCCACATCCACACCAAAGCTAAACCCTACTGTACTCCACTTTCCCGTGCCTTCTGTACACATCCGTAACACGCATAGCCTATTCAGTCTTTGCAAATATAGCAACCACAACATAAAGTAACATACACACTCCATAGCCATAACCATAATAAGCTATAGCATCATAATATCTCCCCAAGAAGGATATCTCGCGTTTCATATGGCACCTACTACAAAGCCATGCAAAGGAGCTCTTCAGCAGTCGAGAGTGTTCTACACTACTGAGTGGACAAGGGATGTCGATCTGTGCTTTATGCGTGGGTTAGGCATGGCAACAGTTAGTGGGCATCCAGTAAATACCGGACCAAATATTCACGCAATCACCAAAGCGATGGATATGGTAAACATGCGTATGGGCACAAACTTCAGTTACAAGACTTGTTTAGACCGCTATCGCAAACTCTGCAAACGCTACAACACTTTCACGTGGATTCGGGGCCTGCAAGGGGTTCCGATTAGCGTTGTTGATAAAACGGTTCAGTACGAAGACGCCGTATGGGCATACATAAGCATGGTACACAATCACCCTACTACATTCCTGCGCGTTGTATATTTTGATTGTTCGTATTATTAGCATCATAGTAACTTTAACTTCAACTAATCTTGTTTGTGTCACCTCTGTGTACATGCATCCACACAGAACGTGATCTATGTCAACTCCAGTTGATATTTGAACATTATGACCCGGTTGCACTTGCGGCGGCGGCAGAAACAACTTCGGAATCGACCGTTGGAGACCAAGAACCCCCTAGGAAAATCTCAGAAGACGACGAGACAGCGAATTGTTTCGGCCCGGACCTAGCCTGGTATCATAGTGATGATGACAGCGACACACCGGAAGGCGAAGCCAGTGTTTCTAGTCAATATTCCACTAACAATCGTCCAAGTAACTACTGGGCAAGGAACTATGACTCGGCGTTCCGATATCCAGATGCAAGAGACGATTCTGGCCCATCTTCACACGCTTCGTGTAGCCCCATAAAGAAGAAATAGATCGAGCATCGACGTTATGAAGGGTCACGTGTGATTTTTTTAATATTATGTATGGGTGATTTATACTTTAGTCGACTTATGGTTAGTTTGGCTCATGTTAAACTCAAATAGTTTTGGCTTTTTGTCTGTTAGGATTAATATCATCTGCGTGTAGTTGATCTTTTAGCTTCATAACTCTATTCCCGATATTGTGATCACGGGTTCAGCTAATTATGGGATTATCTTAATGTCGCATTAGCTTCTTTCAGTGAGTTATCTTTCCCTAAACCGTCGGGCAAATTTTTTTTGGTTGTTGTTCGATGTACAAATTTATTCGCGCCAGACAGAATAATTAGTCCACGGTATCCTATAAAACATTGAGTATCATTTGCATTTTTTTACGTAACCGCACAAAGTATATCAATCGTGGAACTGCCTTTGGCATGGAGATCACATTAACACCTTACGCCTTTATGTAGGTGACGCAACATGGGTCAGTTTTAAGCCAATTTGTATACTATGGGCTTATTGCACCTCTGTTTAGGCTTTGATACATGCCCGTCTTACATGTATGTTAGGTCAATTAAAGGTCGTAATTTGTGGCATATGCATGTGCATTTCGGCGAAAAGGGAAGCTAAAATCCGTCTTTTGAGCTAGATGAAGTGTTTCTGCTTGTTTTAGTGTTACTCAGGTATAAAAAGGCCAAAAAATTCCGTTTGGATAATGTTCGGATGAAAAACGAGCAAGAAAAGTCGGAAACAGCAAAGAAGAGTTGAAGCATGGTCAGAAAATATGACTCGGTCGAGTTGTTTAACAACTCGGTCGAGTGAGAAATGAAGAGCAATACGTGAAATTGGTCAGAGACTACAACTCGGTCGAGGGGAATTCTGCCTCGGTCGAGTTGACCCAACTCGGTCGCGGGGGATTCTGACTCGGTCGAGGCAGCTTTCCAAGTCCAAAACTGAATGTGCGCTTTATTTGATTTTGAGCCCATCTTGAGCCCAATTTAAAGCTTGTTGAGTGCAGGAGCACATTTGACTATTACGTCAGACCAAATCAGACCAAATGCCATTTTAATATATTTGGTTATTCCAATTTTCAATGATGTATCTTACACAAGATTCGTGGCCTGCATGCATGCGTATCCCATAGACTACTGTTCTCATTTGTCATTCCAGCCTTCCAGCTTTTTCCAGGTTCAGGGAATCGGATTCCCTGAGGCAAAGTAATTAACTTTCACGTGAACCATGCAAACCTATACACGGTTAGACTACACAAACAAGATTTTTTCAAGATTTCGTTGATAGGAATCCTTGGTCTTTGTTTGGACCCACATTATATAAGAATATCATTTGCAACTGATATTTTGTGTCAACCGGATCCAAAGTTTCCTACATATCTCCATATCTACTGAACTTTACCCCAACTGATATCATCATGGCAGGCCCAAACCATCTTACACCCGCCTTGCCTCAAGCCGATGTATTCTATACAGAAACGTGGACCAAAACTGTGGACACCCGTTTTATCCAACTCCTTCGTCTCGAGAAAGAAGCTGGGCATTTCGATCCTTCGAGGAGAAACGTGGTCACCGTTAGAAGGGTGCTCAGAGTACTTAACTTGGAGTTTAATACAGATTTCGACTACAACTTCTGTGCTGACCGTTTAAGGGAACTCCAACGGCGCTACAAGACATTTTACTACATATCGAAGTACAAGGGAATAACCTACGACTTGGAATCTGGTACGATCGACGCAGATCAAGCGTTGTGGGAGCAAATTTGCAAGGTATGTTGACTGCATAGAACAAAAGATTTGTTCCATCTCTTGAATGACGCCCTCATTTAATATCTAACCTAATGTGAAGTTTATTTTACGTTATTCTTTTTTTTCAGAACAAGCGTCTGGCCATGGCTTATGCTACCCAAGGAGAGTCGGAGTTCGAGTCATTGCGTGTAATATTCCAGCAAGAAGATGACTCCGTAGGATGGCATCAGCTCGAAGACATTCAACAGATTTCCAGTGACTTCTCAGACATCAGTGTTACAGAGCCAGTAAAAATACCACGCGATATCATTCAAGTCTCTAGCGACTCTTCGTTTTGGAGGTATGTCGGGGGGAACGGATTCGGGACATCAAGTGTGGGGGGTTCATCTGCGCAACAGACGCCGACTTCATCGCAATTGACCGAGGCCAACTCTGCCTTCAATAAGGATTCGGGAAAGGCGGCTGCCCAAAAAATCAAGGTTGCAGGGAATGCCTCGCCCAAGAGCCACGGTACAGGTGACTTGGGTGACATTTGAAAATTTGAAGTTGAACTCTTTTGTTCTGGATTAGATGGATGGAATTTGTGTTGGTATATTTGCTAAGTTTCCAAATTAAGTCAAACAACTCAGGCATTGGGTTATTTTCTGTAATCTTACCTTTCTGATTTTAAATTCCAAGAAGTATGGCGCATCGAAGGCGCAAACGTGTTGCGCCCTCGATGTGGTGTGTGTTGTAAAAAACGTATGCGTTCAGTTATATTGCATGCTGATGTCAAAATTTGTCTTCCACTTTCTTGGTACTTTTATTGTTTGGTTGATGTGCGCATATACAGTGGTGGCGTTGTTGTAAACCATACTGAAAAGGAGAAATTGTTGCCTTGTGATCCTAAACTTTACGTCCAAACATCATAAAATCGCTAATGCACCACCCAAATCAACTATAGAAAGTAACCCAAAGTAATTCCAAAGCAACATTGGCATTAGTTAACATAATATAAGTTCCAGTATTGACTCAAAGCTATGAACGACCGGTTAATATGTACATAATTTAATAGCTTGTTGAGCCTACTGGAAAATCGTAGCACCTGACCATTGACAAAAGACCAACTAGATTTTCCGAATACTAGTTTGGTAGAACCATCATATTTACACATTGCCACCAAATTAACAATCCAAAAACTTCCAACAGCGTACTGCAGCCCATCACAATTGACTAACTTATAGCTTCCCAGCCAACTTCATCCTCGTCCATTCCTCCTTCGCCTCATCAGGCAAACCGGAGAAAATTTCAAGGTCCTCGGTATTCTGTCCCAACATCTTCGTAGCAAGGAGCTTCTCCTGAAGAGAAAGGCCGTCGATTCGATCAACGAATGCAAACACTTGCTTCCTGACATTGCCGAGGTCAACTTCATACCCGATACGCTCAACGATTGCCTCAAGCCTTTTTGAAGCTTCAGTGCAAAATTTAATTACATATTCCGACATTGCGTTGGATTGAACTTCAGATTTCCGCTTGCGGCCTAGTAGTTTCTTGGTTGTAGCTGTGCTTGGCTCAAGAATATCAGGAATGGCTGCGGTATTAGTCTCATCGTTCCAGCTAGCGAAAACACCGTTCAGAGGATCTTCTTTTTCAATACCAGTGTGATTGGAGGCTTGTCCAGAAGGAGCTCTAGAAGCATCCCCAATGTCTTCCGCACCCGCACCATTGGCACGGTCCTTCCCAAAGATTTCGCACCATGCTTCATAGTAAGGCCATGTCTTGTAGCGCATCAGGCGGGCATTTGGATCGACCTGAAACGACCACCACATTTCAGGAAAAGTGTTCATGCTAAACATATCAAGTAAATACATGATAACATCAAACAGAAATGCTAAACAAGTCTATCATGAAACTTTAGTTCGACAAGCAATTGCAACGGACAAGATAATATTAACCCTCACTAGTACTATCACATAAGATGTAGCAAAATAAATATACAGCATTGATGCACTTGTCCAAGATGCACAAATGATAACACGCTGAATGCGTAAACCGCCTATCCTATTTTACCTTCACATGTGACTCCCATGCTTCATCAGTAGCCTCAATCATTTTAGTCTTGAAATCCATTCCGATGCCCATCTTTGAAATCATTGAGAAGATACTCCCGTAGTTTTTTTTCCAGGTATGAATTCGTGAGTTGATATGCGGGATAGCCTTGATATCAGTTCGGGGAAAGACCTGGCGAATCTTCCCTTCGAGCACTTGGAGGTAACCGGGGCGGAACCCATTTTCGCTCTTCCAGCCGCCAACAATTATTTCCTTCAGACCCCCAAGAAGGACCTCTTCCTCCTTGGTACTCCAACCCCTTCGGCCTTTGTCATTCCTGAGCCGTTGGGGCCTCTGAAAACCGCTAACATTGTTCGCCATCCTGACACAACTAATAACAACAAGTATTACCTACAACTTATTTCAAGTATATCAGTTACATAGTTAAAAAAAATAAAAAAATATAATGCGCAAAATGGTTATAACACAATGTTTCGAAGTGCACTGTTTTCAAAAGTATAAGCGGCAGCTGACATTCACATTATCTAAATCAGCAGATACCATTCAATAAAGAACTGATGCCAAATTCCGTGTGTATGACATGAGCAACAATTTAAAGAGTTAAATTAGCAGAATAATAAAATATAGACATGGTCCAACCCGTGAATATTATAAATTCATACTTTTCCACCAATAATCCAAAATGGCTAAGGGAGGGTTCAATACAGACCAGCAAAATAATAGGAACTAAAAATGTAGAAACATTCGGATTTTACACATCCGTAGATCGGTTTCACGTAATATAGCCTGAAACCTAAACCGACACAAAAAGTACTCTAAACAAGATCCAACTAATTCTTCAAATGCCTTTCCACTGATTGAACATATTCTGGGCAAGCTCGTCCCGATACGCCGTCCATGCTTGTGAGGATTCCACGCTGTCAATGTAATCGGTAGGGTCGAAATTAGATTCGTCGTGTTCTAGCATTACCTCATCAATGTCTTCTTCTAGTGGATCGTTTGGCATAAAACGCCGAATGAAATTGTGAATTAGGGCACATGCCATGATTATCCTATTTTGGATCTTTATAGGGTAAAAGGTTGGACTACGTAGGACAGACCAGCGTTTTTCATTGATACCAAAGGAACGCTCAATTACGTTTCGAGCCCTAGAGTGGTTCATATTGTAAAATTCTTGGTAATTTTGTGGAAGAGATGGACCAGTTCCCCAGTCATCCAGATGATATCTGACTGATTTGTAAGGAGTCAAGAACCCTTCGCTGTTCATATAGCCATTATCACAGAGAAAAAAATGTCCTGTACAAAAAAAAAAAAAAAAAAAAAAAGAGCTTGAGTTCAGATTAGAAATTCTTGGACGGGAGACGTTTTGTAATGGGACTTTACACTCCTGGTGTTTTCTCCTAAATGAAGTCAATCTAAAAAGCCGTAGGTATTGTACCTTGTGGCACTTTGAGTCCGTTAGGCCTGCCAACGGCGTCCCTTAGTATCCTAGCGTCCGCTGCAGAGCCCTCCCAGCCGGTTAGCATGTACATGAATCTCAGATTCATATCACAGGCAGCTAATACGTTCACGGCGACGGTACCCTTCCGTGTTCTAAAGCGGGGCTTATCACTCTCCGCCACAGTTACCTCGACGTAGGTGCCATCGAGCATGCCTATGCAGCCCTGAAGTTTTAAAAAAAGGCCAAACAAAAAAAGCGAGGATACAATTGGTAAAATGAGACGGGAGATCCGACTGTGAACTTCAAGGGCACTATGGTTTGAAATACAAGTGCATGGAAGAACTAGTGTAACGTCAATAAGTATTACCTTGAACCACTTCCACCGTGGGTGCGTACAATTATCGTCAATGGGTTCGGGCGTAGCAAGCAAAATGGGATGTAGTTGCAGTATTGTGTCGAGAACGGAATGAAAGTGGTGACTTAAAGTGTGCATACTACGCTTAAAATCGAACCTAACGCACCGGAATTTAGTGTGATGAGATAAGACAGTGAGAAAAAGAGAGACCTTCTCGCGTACCGAGACATATTTACTGTCTGATAAGCCGCCGGCATGCTGGAGTAAATAGCAAAACCGACTGAAGGTACTGCGGTTCATACGGAGCTTAGAATAGCAATCTTCGTCGCTAAGGCCAACCAAAGAATCCAAATACTTTATTCTATCTTGAACTCTGTCAGCCATTCTGTACCGAATCAGTCCAACAGAGCGATGGCGACGAGGAAGAGCTAGCCGCTTTTGATGGGCGGCGGCAGCATTCAGAAGAAACACAACGAGGAGGATGACTTCCTCGACCAATAAGGAGATATCAGATCTCCTCCGTCCTAAGCGGGCCATATCCTAATAAGAAGTTAGAAGAAATTATCCCTGCCCGCGCATGGAATCTGACTCCTATACTTGAATGAATTTATTTATATGAAAAGGATTACAGAAAACGATTGTTGTCACCCAAAAAAGTGGGCAGACAAACAATTGAAAGAGTTAAACGAGTCAGTTGGATTGACGAAATGTAAGGGAAAACAAAAAAGGAATGACTGAAGAACCTACGACAAACATATATTAAAAACACCGACGTGAACAAAGTATACGTTACACACGTGTATGCAAGTGAAGAGGATTGCGAGTATTAAATGCGTTCCCTCAAATTTTAGTCGTAACGTACACGTGGGGAGGGTATTATTTTGTTGAAGGGGCTGAACCACATGTCCTGAACAAGCTTAGTTTAAGCAATTAATTAAACAAACAGCACGTAACCGGCAGACGATGCGACTGATACGAACAAATAAAGGATCCCCCCTCAATGGGAAAATAAAGCAGGCAAACAGGTTCAGTCAATTGTTTTAAAAAATAAAATAAAAATAAAAACAGAGAGAGATGCACAGTAACCATAAATACTGTAGAGTACAGTTCAAATAATCATAAGAAGACATAATTTTTGCACAAAACCACCCAATATAACACATGCTAATGAACAGGGGCTAATCGTCTAGAGCGAGGTACACAAACATTACATAACAGAAAAATTTTCCACCATGGAAATGAAGTGAAGATGAAACTGCAAAATAATGGCTAAACACCAAAGAATGTAGGAACTTACCTGTCGTAGCTTCGATGAGTACCGACCAGAAACCCTAGCAAGTTTATTTACACCAAAAAACTTGTGAGTAAACCATAGACGAGAAGGTAAACACAAGAAAAAGGAAAGGAACTAGGAAGAGTTGGTACACCAACCGTGAGCTCGTTGACCACGGTAGCAACAGCTTGTTGCGTCCGATGAACTGCTTCTTTTCTTCAGCGACCAAGCAGCGCCGCAGTATGTGAATTAGGGTTTCGTAAAGGTTGAAATGAGAGGGAAAGTAGAAGTAGATGAAAATATTCAGGGACATTTCGGTAATTTCGTCTGTAAAAAATGGATGGATATAATCCGTGTGTTAAAGTGGGTCAGCCCATCAGACCTAAATTGGTGGGTTGCAGTATCATTCGGGAAGCACATTACTAGTGCGGGCCCAGCAGAAAAAACGGGCCTCACTTTGAAAGCACCGAACGCTATAATTGGTTGGTTATGGTATCAAACCAACTATATCAACCCAACCAAACCCTCCCTTAATTTAAAATTTGGTCAAAAGTTAAACGGTTGAGTAACACAAAATCGGATCACATATTTTTGCTTCTTTCAACCTAAATATTTATATAAAGGGAAGAAAAAAATAAATCGAAGACAATATATAAAAAATACAACCTCCGATCGAGCCGAATATGCCCAGTCGAGCTGATTGACGAGTAAAGGAAGAAAGGCTCGGGGTTGATTCAAACCACGCCGCTCGGTCAAGCACACTGCAGCGTCAATTCAATGTTTTGCAGCATCAATTCGATGTCCACACTGTCTGATCGAGCGATTTGTTAGCCTTCTGCGATTTTACGTGTTTTGATGATTTTTTTTATCCATCAATCAATTTGTTAGCCTAAAATTTATACACGTCCTATTCCTCAGTTCACAAAAGAGAGTTCCATTCTTCATTTCTTTGTCATAAGTGTGCCTAAATACTTTTGGTTTGTTGTGTTACGATCAATGAAGAGTAGCAACTGATTATTACATCTTCGGAGAAAGTCTCCTCTCTATTATATCCAATGAAGACAAGTGCTAAAGATTTCCCAAAAAAACATAAAATAAAATCGTCCAAATTCATTTCAGATTGTAAATGTGTTGCAATTTGTTTAATTAATTTGATCAGCAATCTACCTTCCAATAATAATAATTATCATAGTACCCAACAATCAATGCTCATCGGGATTATGCATAATGTTCTGTAAAATTGAAATGACGGACTGAGAAATTTCAGCATAATTTCGATCTAAAGGAAAATGGAGAAACTGTGAAACCATTCTCATTACTGAAAAAAAAACACAGAAATAAACACAAGATCCTACAATTAAACGGAAACGGCAACAAAATAAAACTAATAACTAAATCAAACACATAAAAACTTTATTAAAACCAGAAACCAGAGATGCTCTTTCACTACTCAGTCTTGCTGCAATCGGTTGGCAGAAAACTAACTTCCTGCTTCACCAGATCATACCCTACCTGAAAGTTCATCTGATTCAAATTCCCAAATATGGCCAAATCCTGAGACGGCAATATCGTCAAACAAACAAGCCCTTTCTCCACCTCCACGAACGTGTTCACCGGCTGCAACACGACGTCTCCACCTTTGAAATGCATCGTGATTGGCGGCGAGCTGAACTCACCCCCACTTGGCACTTCATAGCACAAACCAAACGTTCCTTGTGGGTCCGATCCAGGGGTTGCTTTGATAGCCTTTGACAAAGCTGATTCAACTTCCTCGTAGAATTCCGATGGGACGAAGGTTAGGGTGGTGCCTGAATCAATGATAATGTTTCCCTCTTCGGCCACGGCAGAATTCGTGCTGGACTTGTAAAAGAACCTCTCTGTTCCAACACTGATCCCTTCCAGTGTAAGATAGTAGAATGTATCGGGCGTTTGCTTCACTAGCGGAGTTGATACGACATCAGGCCCTGTGACGACTGCGTCGCTGCCAAAACTTATCTTGCTCATAACATTTGAATCGAGCAGGGTTAAGCAGTAGGAGAATTTGCCGCCGATGGACTTCTCTAACTGGTTGATGATAGAGACGGGACCCCCTCCTAGACCGACTATTCCGGAGCCGGTTTGGCTGAATGTTCCGGCGTTCTGGAAGCCGCAGCCAAACACGACCTTAGGGAATGAGGTGGAACCAAAAGTGAAGGTCTCTGCTGCAAGCTGGCCAAGGCTGTATGATCTATCACCATACGAGACCTGGTATAAGTAATGATTAATCACCGAATGAATCGTATAAATAATGATCAGTTACGGAATGAATTTTATTGAACATACGTGTACAGTATTAAACTATATCAAATGTTTGATCAAGCTTGACTTGTCTTCGTGTGATTGTGATCTTGGAGATAGTCAATCTAAGGTAAACTTTTATTCAACACAACATCAATCCTAGCATATAAACAATTCATGATGAATCATTTCGCCAAAAAAAAGCCATCAAGAATATTCTAGAAAGATATCATATAAACCTATTCAATATTTACCTGGTACTTGCAGCGGTTGTCTTGGTCACAAGAAGGGTTTCCAGTTGCACCACAGATATCTGATTCACACGATATCGTTTTGTAAGAAGTGGTTTCAGTAGGATCAAAGAGAGGGGTGGTTTGGTTGTAGCACGCTGTGCATGGCTTGCACTGTGTCCACGTCAGATCGCTTCCCGTGTCAGCAATGCCAAGCTGTTCGACAGGTGGCGTGCCGATTTTGATTTTCATCAAGTATTCGCCTCCGTTTGGAGCAATGGGAACATCTATAGATTGAAGGGAGTTGAGGTGCATGAGGGAGGATTTACGCGAAAACGAGCGCTGGCAGGCGCGTTGGAGACGGTCGAAATAGGTTATGGAGGGGTTGTAGGATGGGGATAGAGGCGAGTCGCGATGGATCAAATCGACGGTGAAGCCGCCATTGTTGATGGATTGGACGGAGGAGATCAAACAGACAATGCTAACAACAAGAACAGTCATGGATTTGTCGTAAGAAGCCATGATAAATGTTTAAAGTAACAAAATTATTATTATTATGTAATAATAAGGTTGCTAGAATTGTCACTACAATTTATAGGGAAAGATTTTGGGGAGAAAATATATATGGAAAATTGTTTTCATGAATTGGATTAAATTCCAATTTATGTAATATTATACGTTAGAAACCTTTGAGATTTTTGAGGTGATGAAATGAAATCAGAGTTGATTATTATAATATTTTCAGTTTTTTGCCATAAAACATGCAATTAATTCATACACGTTACACATAATGTAACGAATCACTTCTTTTTATTACCCAATTCACTGAATGGATTTAATTGTAATCATCTTGCTTTTTAATTGTAATCAATACTATATATTAGTAATAGAATCATCCTTAAGTTTAACTCCTTCAATTACTGAATCTTCAAGAAATAAGTAATAGATTTTATATTCTATTAGCTCGTATATATTATACCATATATGTAAAACTGATGAAATCAAGTAGTAGATATTTTTATAACTTCCATCATAAAACTTTTCAGTTGATTACTACTATTGCTAAATAAAATAATTTGATACACGATTTATTCCAAAGTATATGATATTTTTTAAAAAAAAATTAAGTCCTTTTCTCTTTACGATTTATTTCATAGAGTTGATTTTGAGATGAATATTACTAGATTACAGGGGATCCTAGCAACTTCTTTTGGTACATTTCAATTTTTATTCAAAAGATATATACACTAGAATCTGGTAAAAAAAATTAATTGTTATCTGTTCGAAATGAAGAAGCCAATCTTCCTGAAATAAGAACTCTTCCTAAAATCACTCCCCCAACAAACTGGAGATTTATTGAAATTTGAAACCCTGAAATTAGGCCGCACATAAGTAGAGTTTTTGTTGAACTGCTCGTTGACGAGCTTGTCTATTTGAATAAACGAAAAAGAATTGAGCTGGTTTTATAAACGAACATAGCTTGAACATGAATGACTCGTTCATTAAAAACTCGCAAACAAGCTTGTTTGAAACTCAATTAATATAGCAGTAATAATAGGAAAAATAACAATAAAAAAGTATTATTACATACCCCGTCCATTTCAAAATAAGTGTCGCTTTAGATAAGAAGAAAATTGTCAAAATAAGTGTTGATTTAGCAAAAGAAAACACGATTCATCCAATCTTACCCTAAACAAACTATTTAATTTAGTTGATTATTTTCTTATTCCATAAAATATATCCCAATTAAGTGGATTATGTATGGATATATTTGTCTTTTTTATCCATTCTCAAAATTTTCAAAGCAAGTTAAAACGACACGTATTTTGAAACGGAGGGAGTATAATATAATATTCTTACATTACCCCTTCTTATACTCCTCCGTTCACAAATAAGTGTCATTTTAGTCTTTCAAGTCTTATTATACTCCCTCCGTTCACAAATAAGCGTCATTTTAGACTTTCAAGTGGAATTTAAGAGATTATGCAATGGATAACAACACCCCTCCATTTCTCTCTCCATCAATTTTTTTATTACATAACTTCCTCTATCTTTTTCTCCATGCCTTATTTATATAATATTATACTCCTTCCGTTTAAAAAAGAATGTCAGTTTAGCTATTTTTGGGGAAACTAAGGATGAATAAAATTGGCAGATAATCTATACAAAATCCATTTTATTATGAATATTTTGTGGAATATGAAAATAGTCAATTAAATTAAATATGTTGTTTAAAGTAAAAATTGGAAGAATACTAGTTTTTCTTGCTAAAGCGATACTTATTTTTTTTTAAAAAGAAAAAAAATCATTTTGTCTAAAATAACAATTATTTTAAAATGGAGGGAGTATGAATTATATGAAAATCTCCTTAGATAGCTGAGGATAATATTGGAATAAATAGGTAAAAATTGCTAGGATGACATTTTTTTGTGAAAATAATGATTTCTGCTAAAATGACACTTATTTGTGAATGAGGGGAGTAATAAACATTAATAAGCAGGTTATTAAATTCGTATATTTATATGGAGATTTAGGAAAATGTGTGTTTATCTGAATAAGGAGTTGCTGCAGCAATTGTTTGATGAAGAAGAGGTGCAATGGGGATCAGTACAAACCCAATCCATGCTAGAATCGGACCAGATAGTTTGGTATGGGGGTTCTTGAAGGACAGAGAGTACGGGGGGGGGGGGGGGGGGGGGGGGAGGGGAGGGGAGGAGAGGGGAGGGGAGGGGGGGAGGGGGGTTCACATACCAAGTTGCAAGCAACATGCGGGTGTAAGGGCAGGTGGGGTCGTCAAGTTCGAGTGGAATGAATAGGATATGGAAATGGGTACGGCGATGAAGTGCCTCCAAAGGTTCGAGTTTTTGTGTGGAAGGTAGCTAAAAATATGCTTTCTAGTGTTTATGAATTTGGTTAGGAGATGATCGGACATTGATCGGGATTGCAAACGGAGGATGAATAGTATGTGGCAATGGGTACGGCGATGAAGTGCATCCAAAGGTTCGAGTTTTTGTGTGGAAGGTAGCTAAAAATATGCTTTCCAGTGTTTATGAATTTGGTTAGGAGATGATCGGACATTGATCGGGATTGCAAACAGAGGATCACACTTTAAGGGACTGTAAGTGGTGTGCTACATTGTGGCAGGTATTAGGGTTTGTGCGTTGAATCAGATTGGGTTTGAATCGACGTTCGTATCGAGGTGGAGGCTTGAATTTGAATGTTGTTGAAATGGTTCGCATCGGAAGACGCGGCCAGATGGATGGTCGTGGCCACAGCGAGATGTTGACATTTGCAGGGGCCGCGGGCGCGCATGCTTGGTCAAACCCATTATTCTGTTTTGGTCGTGGACGCGAGACACAGTCGCGGCCACGACACGATATGCGGCAGATTTTTGGCTTACGCGATTTAGACCCAGTTTGATTCTTTTCTGTATAGGATTAGGTTTGGGGGGCTTATAAATAAGTCCTATTGGAGTCCTTTGACATAGAGAGAGATTAGAATTGTTTGGTTTTATTTTGGCTTTGAATTGTTTGCTGTGAGAGATAGTTTGGGTCAAGTATCAATGATTTTGATCTTTATTTGATAGGATACTCTAGTCTTATTTTGTTTGAACTCTCTTTTGAATTTGAATTGGGATCCTCCGGTTTGGTCGTGGACGTAGCTAACAAGTTGTTAGCGAACCACGTTAATTCTTGGTATTTTTATATTTGTTTCTTCACGCTTATTATTTGTTTTGATTGCTTATTTCTCAACAAGTGGTATCAAAAGCTTGGTTTGAGTTTCCGCTGGTTTTTCGTGGGAAATATGCCTAGGATGAACATGCATATCAATAAATTCACAGGGAGGAATAGCTTTAGTCTATGCCAGACTAAAATGAAAGCCTTGTTGAAGCAACAAGGATTGTGGGCGCTGTTGATGCCGAAGAAGAAAGAGGCCGAGGTCCTGGTGTCGGCCGAGATGGCCACTTTGGACGAGAGAGCGCACTCAACAATCATGTTGTATCTCGATGACGACATCATCACCGAGGTAGCAGAGGAAGAAACTGCACAGGGATTATGAACGAAATTGGAGAGTTTGTACATGACAAAGTCGCTCACCAATAAGTTGATCTTGAAGCAACATTTGTTCGGGCTGCGTATGCGTGAAGGTCAGTCTCTTTGCGATCACTTAGATCAACTTAACAAAATTATATTAGAATTGTGTAACATTGATGTTAAATTAGAAGACGAGGATGTTGCTTTGATCTTGTTGGTTTCTCTACCACCTTCGTATGAGAATTTTGTGCAGTCGTTTGTTGTTGAAAAAGACTCTGTGTCTCTAGAAGAAGTGAGTTCATCGTTGCACTCTATCGAATTGCGTCATCAGGCGAATGGTTTGTTGGGGGAATCGAGTGAAACTTTAGCAGTTGAAAATAATCAAGGTTCGGGATATTCGGGGAGAAGGAGGTTCAAGAAGAATTCAAGCCCTAAAGATCCTAAACTAGGTGATGCTTGCAACTACTGTAAGGAGAAAGGACATTGAAAATATGCCTGTCCGAGGATGAAGGAGAAGCGGGAAGACACTGCTGATTCTGTTGTGGAAGTTGAAGCAGACTTTGACGAAGATTCAGTCCTAGTTGCTGAGAAACAGACAGGTAAATCTGATGCGTGGGTTCTCGACTCTGGGGCATCGTACCACATATGTCCGCGTAGGGAGTGGTTCGCAACCTATAAGCAGAAGGAAGGTGGCAATATCTCATTGACCAATGGTTCCAAATACAAGGCGGTTGGAATAGGCTCAGTTAAAGTGAGGATACATGATGGTACGTAGGTTGTGTACATTGAACGATGTCAGAGATGTTCCATCCATGACGAGAAATCTGATTTCACTGAGTTGATTAGACAACAGAGATTTCAGTTTCAAAGGTGAAGATGGAGTTTTGAACGTCTGCAAAGGTTCGAATGTAATTTGAAGGGCATTAAAAAGGGAACTTTGTATTTGATGCAAGGTTCTACTTTGGTTCGGTCTGCTGCTGTTAGAAGTTGTTAGTGTCTCATTGTTTGGGACAATTTGGGTACTTAAGGCGCATCTGGTACATTGAGTACAACTGGCGCAGATTGAATTTGGTTTATTTGAGTTTGATTTGTTTGAATTTGTGAGAAGGTTTGATTTGAGGTGGAGCTTTAACTGAAGAAATTGCATCGTTTGTTGATTCACGGCAAGGTGAAGATTATTAGGATTTGTGCGTTGAATCTGGTTGGATTTGAATCGACGTTCGTATCGAGGTGGAGGCTTGGAGTTGAATGTTGTTGGAATGAGTCTCGTCAGCCGTCGCGGCAGCGGCGAGAAGTTGACATTTGCAGGGGCCGCGGGCGCAACTACTTGGTCGAACCAATTTTTCTATTTTGGTGAGTCGCGATCGCGACACGATAGGCGGCAGATTTTGGGTTTACACGATTTAGGCCCAGTTTGATTCCTTTTTGTATAGGATTAGATTTTGGGGGCTTATAAATAAGTCCTATTAGAGTCCTTTGACATGGAGAGAGATTAGAATGGTTTGGTTTTGTTTTGGCTTTGAATTGTTTGCTGTGAGAGATAGTTTGGGTCGAGTATCAATTGATTGATACTCGATTTTGGTCTTTATTTGATAGGATACTCTAGTCCTATTTTGTTTGAACTCTCTTTTGAATTTGAATTGGGATCCTCCCGTTTGATCGTGGACGTAGCTAACAAGTTGTTAGCGAACCACGTTAATGCTTGGTGTTTTTATATTTGTTTCTTCACGCTTATTATTTGCTTTGATCGCTTATTTCTCAACAGCAAGCATCACCACTTCACTTGGATAGCAAATTGATGGACCAATCGGCTTCGATGACAAATATGTTGGAAAGAGTATAATTGATCAATGATAAAGAATTACATTGTCGATATTTCTATGTTGATGGTGGTGGTTTCGAGTGCAAGAAAGAAATTGTATTTCAAAGGTAAAGAATTGGAGCAGCAAGAACGTTTTGTTGTTGCAGAGAGGACACTTCATGATTTTTCGAAAGGTTCAGTTGGCCCGATTCAGCGAATCTGATCCAGAGGTGATTCTGTCATGGCAGCCGCAAACTGTTATGTGAAAGGGACAATGAAAGGGAGATTTATGTGAAAGAGTAGGTGTGAGTAACCTGTTAATGAGATAAGTGGCGGCTGAGAAAGCCAAGGACCAAAATTCGAGAGGAAGGTGGACATGGGATAGAAGCGACAACCCAGTTTCAACAATGTGTCGATGGCGGCGCTCGGCATAGCCATTATGTTCCGGGGTATGAGGAGGTGTGGTGAGATGGGAGATGCCATTGATGGTGAGATATGAGGATAATGCGTCATATTCCCCACCATTATCAGAATAAAGAATTTTAATTGATTTGTCAAAGAATTTCTCAACTATAGCCTTGAAACAAATGAAGACCTCCTTACTGTCAGATTTCTTTTTGAGTGGATATAGCCAAATGTACTTGGTGAAGTGATCCACAAAAATAACATAATATTGAAAACCATCAAAAGAATAAATAGGAGAGGTCCATAAGTCTGTATAAATAAGCTCAAGAGGAGAAAAAGAAATCAATGTATTCTGATTAAATGGAAGCTTGTGGCTTTTGTTACATTGCCATGCATTGCAATTAAAGGAAAAATCATTGGGAACATTTAGACGGAAAGATGAAACTATAGACTTTAAAATAGATAATGACGGATGGCCTAAGCAGTGATGCCAATCAATGGCAGAACTTTTGACACTGGAGAGAGCTACGATGGAAGATGGCCATTCATAGATTCCATTTCTAGTTGGTCCCTGGAGAATAGGTGCCCCCGTAAGCCGATCCTTCACAAGAAACGAGGTGGGTGAGAATTCTATTAGAAGATTATTTTCAGTGCAAAATTGAGAAATGAAAATTATGTTTCGTTTCATGGTGGGAACATATAAGACATTTGAAAGAGAGAACGTTTTTTAAGGAGAAGAGATAAGAGTTGAACCAGTGTGAGTGATGGGGAGAGCAGAACCGTCACCAATCACAATTTCCTCTGTGCCATCATATGGTTGATGCAAGGACAGATTAGAGAGATCTTGAGTAACGTGATGGGATGCACCTGAGTCAAGGAGCCATGGGGAGGAGGTATTGGGAGTTTGAGATGTGACAACATGTGCTTGAGGTTGTGTCGACGTTTGACTGTAGAGGGGAGGGCGAATAGCCGGATGTTTCTCCAAAAAGATGGGACATTTTTGGAGAGTATGACCTTTGGTATGACACCATTGACATCTCCCAAGAAAAGGTTTAGGACCATTTGTTGCAGCAGAATTATGATGGGGGTGAGATGAAGTGCTTCGTGGTGTGTAGGGACTGCGGGATTGGTGAGGATGATTTGAGGCGTGACGTTGAGAGGTGTAAGTCGGTCGACTGGATACAACATGAGCCGAGGCAGGGAAAGAGCAGAGAATGGGTTGAGCCTTAATTGTGAGTTCCCGGTTGATCAGTTTCTCATGGAGTTCAGCAAAGGAGATGATAGAATCACGAGCATTTATGGCGTCAATGACCCCTTGATAATTAGGATCACCAAGCCCTTCAAGCACCCGCTCAATAAGATCATCAGGCTGGACAGGTTCGCCAAGCAAAGCAAGTTCATCACTTACCATTTTAATGGCATTCATGAATTTTGAGATGGATTGAGGCCCCTTAGATATTGCCCGGAAGCGAGATTTGAGTTGTTTGATATGACCACGAGAAGCACTTGCATAGGTGGTGGCAAGCATATCCGAAAGCTCTTTTGTAGTCGTGGCACGAGAGACAAGAGGAACGATGCCTTGCTCCAAAGTACCAATAAGTGTGCCGAAGAGGAGACGATCTTGCCGCATCCATGTGATGTAGGATGGATTTGGAATCTTGGCAGTTTCTGTGACGACAGTGGGAGGCGGGGAAGGGAGAGAGCCATCCAAGTATTTGAAGAGATCATAGCCAACAAGAGTAGCTTCAATTTGCAGTCTCCATGCAAGGTAATTTGTTGGAGAAAGCTTAATAGTGTTGGGAAGAGAGACAATGACGAGAGGTGATTTGGGATCAACATTGTTAGGAATGGTGTTGTTTGCCATCTGTGAAAAGAAGCAAGATGCAGCGGAAACGAAGAAATGGATCAGAACGTTTCTCTGATACCATATAAGAGATAGAGGAGAATAATTGATGATTCTTATTATTATGATACAACAGACGTAAACATATATATATATACAATGAGAAGGCTGTTGAATATATGCTAAGGATATGTTTATCTCTTAGTTACAACTATGCCCTATATACATGCTAAAGTATGCTAAAGATATGATACATATTTTAAGCTTTATCCGTTACATATACAAGTTCAACTCAAAAACCTCGGTTGTGGCGGGGAGAGGAACAGGTCTAGGGGCTGTAATCGGAGATTGCAGAGTACGACTGACCCAATGGAAGTGGAGGTAGCTGAGGCAATGAGGTGTTTGGAGTGCCTCAAGTTGGCAGTGGAGCTTTAGGTGCAAAACTCTTTTCAAGTTGACAGTGGAGCTTTAGGTGCAAAACTCTTTTCTATAGGCTCGAGGGACGTCGATGTTTGTGAATCTTTTCAGTGTATTTCATTTAGTTTAGTTAGGTGATTGGCAGACACTTTAGCCCACCAGCTAGTCCAGTTTTCGTTTTTTTGTTTTATTTCATTTCGATGGTAACTGAAAATGTGTTGGAGTCACTTGAACACTTTATTTTCGCCAAATATATGGGCTCGTGATTTATGAAATTGGTTTCCATCCTTTAAAAAAAAGGTCATTTCAAGAAAGAGCGAAACCATGTATTTCTAATGGAAATATTCATCAACTCATGATATGTGTTAATGTTCCTACAATTAGACTTTTGGCATAATGTAATGGATCTCATTAACACGTGCCACTACCAGCGGGTAGGTGATAATTCACGATAATATTAACAATCCTATAACATTTCTAACATCCAAACATGCCACAAAGAAAAAATAAATGAGAAGAACAAAAACAAAGAAGATGGTGTATATTGAGATCATCTGTTATATTTTGGTATTTGATCTTAGATTTCACTACTACTAATCAATAAGTATCGTGTATTAAATTAAATGTAACAGAAAATAAAACACTTATCGTAACAGATAATCTGGATTGGTACATACACTGTTGAAGCAAAATTTGAGATACAGCATAGCATAAAGTAGTAATAAAAGTTGGAAAACAAGTAGCGTTGTTAATCGTGGAGTTTGGGAGGCCTTCCCCTTCTGTTATTGACACAGGTGAAGAGTTGACCATTTCCATTTTGGAGCAGCTTGGCTTTGATTAAAGTATTGGTCACAAATTGGAGACTGATTTTGGTTCCGACAGTGATTTTGGTTTGGGTCAAGAAGTGGTTCCACCCAACAGTGATGGCAATTTTGCCGGATTCCTTCTTCGACACAAAAACGGGCCACTTCCTCCCCTCTGCGTCCTCTACTTTCACTTTCCTGTTTCTGATCATTCCCTTTATTCCTACTGCCAATTCTCCTGGGATTTCCTGCACCCAACCATTATTTCATCTAATTATTGCCTTGTATGGATCACTTTTTCGCCACATTCTGCCTACCACCAAAAAATACCGATTATACTACTTGGCTAGAACAAAAAAAAAATTTACAATAAAAATGTTTGCCCGAACATAACATGCCCAAATAGCAAGCTCCAAATTCTTTTGTTAAAATTAATTCTTTTTTTCAATAATCTTATAATTAAAATTACAAATATAATTGATAATTATCACCAAATGAAATTTAAATGTTAACTAACAAGTTGAAGCAGTCTAAAAAAATTGGTTGCTCTTTTTAACCAGTAATCGAGCGTTAATGTAAAAAATTTAATTACCATCTTCACAAATAGTTCTTCATTTATAATTTTTAATGCATTTATAAAAAAATTAATTTTAGAAAACATATATAACCTGCATGTAACCATATATTATTACTCTCTGAAAACACAAGAGTAATTACTTGGTAATAATTCTCCAAATTTGAAAGGTAGATACGAGAGACGCTTCGGATTCTCTACACTATCTTAATATTTAGTACGTGTTAATCACCGACATCATCTAATACATACTTTTCTCATTTATAAAAAAGATATTACTTTACAAAAGATAAAATTTGTCAAAAGAAAGTTCCATTTTAGTTAAACATATCCCATTTTATTTGGTTGATTATATTTCTTTATGGCAAAAACTCATATGTGACCGTCACACGATGTGACGGGAAAAAGTATAACTTTTTATTGTAAAAGTATCACGTTTATCTGTAAAAATATCACATTTTTGAACAAAAAAAATATCACTTTTTGTAGCAAAAGTATCACCTTTATCTGTAAAAGTATCATTGTAGTGAAAGTATCACTTTTTCCTGTAAAAGTGTATTCCGTCACACGTGTGACCGTTCAAACACAAGACTCACCCTTTACTTATTCCACAAAATATATTCCAATTAAATTTATTTTCATCCATCCTTAATTTTTCCAAAAGATTCTAAAGCAACACTTCTTTTACACTTCTTTTAGACAGGAGGGAGTATAACAGTTTGATAAACATCGTAAAACACAAGATGAGACAAATAAATGTAATAATTGATCTCATGGCATGAGAGAGGGCATCTTTTGCCAAAAGAGTAGACATTTTGGTAGAGGTGGCAATCCTTAACTCAACTCGGCCGACCGACTTAAATCAACACAGAAAATCTGCAACCAACCCAACACTAATCAATTTTCAAATCGATCCGAAATAAAATATTTATGTTAAAATATAACAATTATATGTTCTCAACCATTTTTAATATAAAACCCGATTCAGCTCTAAATCGAACACGAATTGTCACCCATGCATAAAGCTGAAAAATCCCTAATTACGGCAGAAATTATTAATTTCCAGACCACCATTGTTCATCGAAAAAATAATTATTTTCTTCTTAAAAAAAGAAAAAGAAGAGAAAATCACCAGTTCGGATGTGTGGTCTTGGGTGAGTTCCTTTACAAAACTCAAACACGTTTCTTCATCTCCAGAATCATTTGTTTGATCACTCTCAGAATTTTCTGCCCGGCGAAAATCATCATCTGTTCATGCAATCCACCATTAAAGAAAAAAGAATCTGAAAATACATGTAGAGAAAATGAATCAAACCGTGCTCCTTATTGCAGCCATTGATTCCATAGACGGAGACTTCAAATGTGGATTTCCCGACGAATTTGAAAAGCAGAAACTCCCAGAATTTAAGATTGGCACAGCGAGCGAATCTGGTCCATCCATCCGTGAAGAAGTGGTGCTTCCCGATTCGCTGAATCCTCACGATATGCACATTTCCAGATTCAGATGCAACCACTTTTGCCTGTTTGGGTAGCTTCTGATTCTTCACAAAGTCGCCCGGAATTCTCTGCAACAAATTAATTAATGATCTATAGTCATGCAGATAGATAATGATGAAGAAGAAGAAGTTAATTTGCATGTACTGTACGAGGTGGGTAGTGAAGTCGTCGTCGCACAACAATTTATAGAATGAATTTATTCTTCCTTCTGAGTTGTTCATTTTTTAACATTTATACATTCTTTTGTGAATTTGATGTTGCAAATTAATGACTGTGGGCTTACTTATAGAGCTGAATAAAAAATACTGTTTTTTTGCTGACTCCAACATTCACTCACCGACGGCATAGACCAATAAGATGGAGATTCTCGCACAAAGCTTCTCGTTCATATCAATGAAATGCAACATTAAATTAATTTCTCTCTTTTTTTTTTTTTTTTTCCTTTTCTTTGTTTTGGATATGTTTGTTTATGAATTGAGATTTGACATGTAAATTTTAGAACGTGTAAATGAAATGCAACATTAAATTAATTTCTCTCTTTTTTTTTTTTTTTTCCTTTTCTTTGTTTTGGATATGTTTGTTTATGAATTGAGTGAGACATGTCAAATCTAGACGTGTAAATTTTAGAACGTGTAAAATTTGTTAGAATTAGATCACACAAAACACAACCAAAGTTTGTTCGGAAGAAGTTTGTGAATGACCGAACACGATTGAGTTGGTTGATCACAAAACTAAAAACCAACCGAATGCAATTATGCACAGAAAACAGAAACAATTCAGCAAGAACAAGAGATTTACGTGGTTCGATCAAGGTGATCTACATCCATAGAGGATTAGCACTCCTCAATTCACTATAACAAGTCACCAGTTACAAGGAATTGTACACGCTCACCAAAACCACCAAATTGAAAACCCAATTCAGATTATGAACCCTAATCTCACAATTCTCTCTTGATGATCACTGTTACAATGGGGAAACTGCACTATTATATTCACCTCACCAAACCGACTTATTTCTATGTAGAAAACTGAACTCGAATCCCTGCCAAACTTGAGCAGCAAGTTGAGCTGCAAAAAACGATTTACAAAACCGTTGTAAAAAACTTCCAGATGTTGTTACAAGTTGTTAGTGTCACAACTACCGATTCAAATTAGTTGTGACACCGGTTCACTTCTTGAATTCGATCCTCCTGGCCGGTTTACAACGGGTTTGATCCGGTTCCAAGTTCAACACCTCGAATTACACATGTCTTCAACACTTTGATGAGATTGAACTTAATCTTACAATTCTCCACCTCAATGAATCAAAGTAGCTTCACTTCCTCAACTGCCTTCTTCTGTTGGACTTCAAACACAAGACACAAGCTTTACTAAGCTTGTACAATGACCAAATTTAGAACCTGGCAACGACTATGTAAGAAAATCTACAGCATTTTCACTAGTATGAACCTTCTTGACAACAACATAACCTGATTCAATTACATCCCTTACAAAATGTAGCTTAACATCGATATGCTTTGATCTCTCATGAAATACTTGGTGTTTTACCAAGTGTAAGGCATTCTGATTGTCACATAACACAGTAACACACTTCTGCACAATCCCAAAGTCTTTTAGAATTCCTCTCAACCATACTGCCTCCTTAACAGCATCAGTCATTGATATATATTCTGCCTCAGTAGTTGACAAGGCCACCACTGATTGATGCATGGATCTCCAACTCACAGCTGTGCCATAGAGAGTGAACACATATCCTTATATAGACCATCTGGTGTCCAAGTTACCAGCAAAATCAGCATCTACATAACCCAGTAGTGGATCACTTAAGTGTTTCACTTTTTCAAACTTCAAATCCAAACTGATTGACCCTCTTAAGTATCTAAGGATGTATTTAAAG
Source organism: Ajuga chamaepitys (assembly GCA_958295605.1). Taxonomy (NCBI): domain Eukaryota; kingdom Viridiplantae; phylum Streptophyta; class Magnoliopsida; order Lamiales; family Lamiaceae; genus Ajuga; species Ajuga chamaepitys. Next base: position 892,443 of record OY282498.1, on the reverse strand, counting down.
CCTCCCAGTGCTCTTTACCAGGGTTGGGCATAAATCTGCTGACCAAGGATACCCAATAAGCCAGGTCTAGTCTGCTGCAGATCATCCCATACATAAGACTACCCACTCCACTTGCATATGGAATGTTATTCATGTAAAGTTCATCAGCTGGTGTTCTAGGGCATTGATCTTTAGAGAGCTTAAAATGATGTCCTACTGGAGTTACCACTGGTTTTGAATCATGCATATGAAATCTCTCAACTACTTTCTGCAATTAATTTCTTTGGGACAAACACAACTGACCAGAAGCTCTATCTTTGAGAATATCTATTCCCAAGATCTTCTTTGCATTTCCCAAGTCCTTCATTTCAAACTCTGAACTTAACTTTTGTTTCAACTGTTGAATTTTTAGTTTGCTCTTGCTGGCTATTAACATATCATCAACATACAAGAGTAAATATACCTGGTCAGTCTTAGAATGTTTCTCAAAATAAACACAACTGTCATATAAACTTCTTGTAAATCCAACATTTATCATGAACTCATTGAATTTCTTGTTCCACTGTCTGAGACTTTGCTTTAACCTATAAAGAGACTTTCTGAGATGACATACCTTATCTTCATTCCCAGGAAGCACAAATCCCTCAGGTTGTTTCATGAAAATGTTTTCTATTAAGTCGCCATGCAAGAAAAGCAGTCTTGACATCAAGTTGTTGTAGTTCAAGGTCTTCTTGTGTTACTTTTGCAAGTAGAAGCCTAATGGAACAATGTTTAACCACTAGTGAGAAAACTTCATTGAAGTATATTCCTTCTCTTTGAGTGAAGCCTCTAGCTACAAGCCTTGCCTTGTATCTAACTTTCTCACCATTACCAATCTTTAGTTTCTTCTTAAAAATTCCACTTAGAGCTCTTCAGTTTCTGTCCCTTTGGTTTATCCACCAAATTCCAAGTGTGATTAACCAGTGCTCTCTTTCACTTCCACCGACTGCTTCTTTATAACTTTGTGGCTCATCATTCTCAAGCGATTCAGCAACACTTAGTGCGTAGTAAACCATATTAGCTTGTCCATATCTGTTTGGTCTGTGAATCTGTTTTCTTGTTCTATCCTTGGCCAAGCTATAATCTCTCAGATTATGGTGATGAGGTTGTTCATCTTCCTCATCTGAAGAACTGCTACTTATATTAGGAAGGTTGTTTCCCCTCCCTCCTTGTGAACTGCTCTCTGGAATCTCCACCTCAACAGATAGTTTGTGAATTGAATCTACTCCACCAGTTTCACTTTTGTCATCAATTGAAGTATATCCCATAACATGCTCATTAAACTTGACATCTCTACTAATCAATAATTTTTTATGCCTCTTTTTTAAACACCACAACCTGTAGCCTTTGACCCCTCCTAGATATCCAACACATCTAAGCGCTCTGGGATCCAACTTATCTTGCCTCACATGTGTAAAAGCCAAACACTCAAACACTTTGAGATCAAAGTAATTTGACAGTCTTCCATACCAGACTTCATCTGGTGTTTTAAAGTCCAAAGCTGATGATGGAGTCTTGTTAATTAAGTAACATGCAGTGTTCATTGTTTCTCCCCAAAATGACTTAGGTAAACTGGCATCCACTAATATGCACCTGACTCTCTCCAAAATGGTCTTATTTAACCTTTCTGCAAGCCCATTCTGCTATGGGTTTAAAGGGACAGTCTTATGCCTAGTAATTCCTTTCTATTTGCATAATTCATTAAACTCAGTAGACAGATATTCAAGACCATTGTCTGTTCTAATATGCTTCAGCTTCTTGCGTCTCTGATTTTCAATTTGAACCAGCCAATCTTTGAATTTTATAAAAGAATCACTCTTCTGTTTCAGTATGGAAACCCATGATTTCCTGCTGAAATCATCTATAATTGTCATGAAGTACTTGCCTTCACCATGAGTTTCAGTTCTTGCAGGCCCCCAAACATCTGAGTGGACATAATCTAATGGTTCATTAGTGCTATGTGTTCCTTTTCCATACACTAACTTCTTGGATTACCAAGGGCACACTGGTCACAATAATCCAAGCTGTTTGAACTCACGTTTCCAAACACCCCTTTCTTGGATAATTCAATAATGCCCTTCTCCCCAATAAGGCCCAATCTTTTATGCCACAGCGTAATCTCAGTCTTATTCAAAATAACATCCACAGAACCAATCACTGATTTTCCTATTAAGAAAAATAAGCCATTGTGTTTTTGACCCTTCATCACAACCTTATTGTTCTTTGTTATATGAATAAAACCATCAACAGTGCTAAACTCACATCCAGATGCATTTAGGGTGCCTACTGATATTAAATTCCTCTTGAGAGAGGGAACATACCTCACATTAGAAATGATTCTCGAGACTACATCAAACATCTGAATTTTGACAGTGCCAATTCCTTGAACTTTGCATGATTGGTCATTTCCCAGTAGCACAATCCCACCATCTGATTGATTCAACTCTTGGAACTTGCTCATCAGGACACATGTGAAATGAGCATCCTGTATCCAACACCCATTCACTGGTCATCTTTCCATCAGAGACATTTAGAACCTCAGCAGTTTCATATCCTTGTTCAACCACTGTTACATCTGCTTCTTTTACATTAGACTTCTTCTTCTTTTGGGGACAATCTTTCTTCAAATGCCCAGTTTGCTTGCAGGCATATCACCTCCTCTTCTCCACCCATTCTGAAGGTTTCTTGGCACCTATATTTCCAGAATTCTGATCCTTTTGGGTTTGATTCTGGAATTTCTTCTTCTGGTTCTGATTCTGTTTCTTGAACTTAATATTCAAACCTTCAGCAGCAGGTATGATCCTCTTCTGACCTTGGAGCTGCAATACTTTGGTTTTCAAGGATGTGACAATTGAGTCAAAACTCAACTTGTCTTGCCTTCCAAACATCAAAGTATCCTTGAAGTTTTCAAGGGATTTTGGCAAAGAATTCAGTAGCATGAGAGACTTGTCATCTTCTTCAAGTTTCACCTCCAAATCTTCAAGGTCATCAATCAATCGATTGAATTCATCTAATTGATCAAACAATGCCTTGTCTATGTCATTTTGAAAGCCAATAGTTTCTGTTTGAGAAACAACTTGTTTGTGACTGTCTTTGACTGATACAGCTCTCCCAACCTTTCCCAAGCTTCAATAGCAGTCTTGGATCTTGATATCTTCCTTAGTGGTTTGTCCCCAAGACACAAGATGATAAAACTCAATGCCTTTTGATCCATTTCTACATATTTTGGCTTCTCTACATCAGGCTACTCAGGTTCAGGTTTCAGAGCCATGACTAATCCATTCTGAATCAAGATTGCGTTCATCTTGATCTTCCATAACCCAAAATCGTTCTTTTCAGTGAATCTTTCAACCTCCATCTTCATTCCAGCCATTAATCTCTTTTGTGTAGGTTGGCTTACCACAGACGGCGCCACTTGTTAGAATTAGATCACACAAAACACAACCAAAGTTTGTTCGGACGAAGTTTGTAAATAATGACCGAACACGATTGAGCAATTCGATCACAAAACTGGAAAACCAACCGAATGCGATTATGCGCATAAAATAGAAACAATTTAGCAAGAACAAGAGATTTACATGGTTCGATCAAGGTGATGTACATCCACGGAGGATTAGCACTCCTCAATTCACTATAACAAGTCACCGATTACAAGGAATTGTACACGATCACCAAAACCCCCAAATTGAAAACCCAATTTAGATTATGAACCCTAACCTCACAATTCTCTCTTGATGATCACTGTTACAAAGGGAAAATTGCACTATTATATTCACCTCACCTAACCGACTTATTCTATGTAGAAATTTGAAGTCGAATCCCTACCAAACTTGAGCAGCAAGTTGAGCTGCAAAAAATGATTTACAAAACCGTTGTAAAAAACTTCCAGAAACTGTTACAAGTTTTTAATGTCACAACTACCGGTTCAGATTAGTTGTGACACCGGTTCACTTCTTGAATTCGATCCTTCTGGCCGGTTTACAACGGATTTGATCCGGTTCCAAGTTCAACACCTCGAATTTCACATGTCTTCAACACTTTGATGAGATTGAACTTAATCTTACAAAATTTAAATAATTATGTAAATTTTGTATTTGTTCTAGGATAAAATATGATAAGATTTGTAAAAAATGCAATTATTATGTTGGAAAAAATATCATAGTTATTGATTATGTTTCGTTCTGTTTGGAATGGCGAAATGTTCAATTCCGATCATAAAAACAAAACGTTTTGGCAATTATTCTGTTTCAGCCAATTTCTTGACTATCTCGGACTGGAACGACGTTGAAATGACCGAAATTTTTGAGATATCAGAATGGTGTGACAAAAAAATTGTGTATTTCTTTTTTTTTTAATTTGTTTATAAATATATATGTCTATATTTAAATAAAATGTTGAAGTATTATAATAAATTAAAACTAACTGATCTTTCTAGTGAGTTGTCTCATTTTATTTCTTTTGAATTTTGTGTAGTCCTAAAAAATTTTAAGACCAAAATTGTCAATTGAAAAATCCTTACAAATTAATCTATAATGTGACAAAATATATCTAATCAATAAATTACGTTATACCAATATTTTAAAATATGTATAGACATATATATATATATATATATATATATATATATAATGTCGAAATGCTTCGATATCGCAATATCTCGTTCCATTTGCAAATTCAGAACGCTTGCAGGAACGGTATTAAAAACTTTGAAAAATATTAAAAAAAGTTGTTCTTGTAATGAATGTATGGAAAGAGAGTAGAATATGTTAGATTTAAGTGGAATAAATAATCCGAATTTTAAGTCCAATTCAAACGCAAGTGTAACTGCAAATTTTGTGTATAAATAATTAAACTAAAAAGTTCGTACAAATTGTATATATTGAATCAAAACAACTTTGCGAGTACAATCCCTAAATTTCCCTTGATTCTTTCTTCAACTTGTATCACTTGGACTTTGGAGTAGAGCTTCACTTAGATCTTCTCCGAATTTGGATATTTGACTTAATAACGTTAACTCGAGTGCTCAACGCCTTAATTTCGAATTAAATGTTATTAACTGGGGAACTCCGTGAAAATCGGCTTGAATGTCGTTAGACTCATGAAGAACATTGTTGGACTTTGACTTGATTTACGTCGATCTGAGGGGTTCAGCACCTTAATCTCGGATCAGACGCCGTTTTTGGATGGATTTCTTGAAGAACGCCGAAGAACGCTTGAAGCTTGAAGAGTGTTGAAGTTGCCTCTGGAATTCTTTACTTGATTCTTGACTTGTGTTGTTGATGATTTTGGTGGAGAATGATGCCCTATTTATAGTTGTAGGATGGAGAAACCCTAATGAGCCTGAGTCTGAATGGAGCAATATGATTGGTCCTCCACAATTCCATTATCCATAAAATAATTATTAAATTAATTATATTTAATTTAATAATTACTGCTATAGCTTGACACATGGAACATTCTGATTGGTCCACCATGACTTGATTTTTATCGTCGTCTTCTTGGATAATTACTAAATTAATTTAATTTAATTTATGAATATCTGCATCATCCTGACACGTGACAGCTTCCAATTGGTCAATAAAATATATAGTGAATCACCAATTAAATTGATTATTTAACTTAGGAATTTTATTTAATTAATCCATAATATTAAAATAATCAATATAAAATTGATTTTCAACTCATATTTTCTTATGTGACGCATTTTAATTGGATACAAACTAGTGTAATACACATGCGATGTGTAGGAAGACATTTTATAATTTTTTTATTTATATATAATATTGGAAAATAACGCCCTCTCTCTCTCTCTCTCCATCCCTATCCCTCCCCCTTTCATGATATGCGCTTATTGATGGTGTGATACCAACATGAATGTTTTCTTGAAATGTTTTTGCATTAATATTTTTAATATAATAATGTTTAGTGGACTCCTTTTGGTTTACATTTTATACTTGAGAATAATCGTAATTTAGATAATTAAGGAATCCTTATCATACTAATATCAGAAAAATGCTACAATAAAGATATTATTTCTCTTAATACAGAAAATGTACTCAAGAAATGCATTATTTATTACAAAATTAAATGCATATTATATAAACTATGCCCGATAAATGATACACTGTTCAAAATATTAACGCAAAAAATAAGATTTGAAAACTTCAAGTCACAACACTAAAATTACTCATCAAAGTGATATATAAGAGGTAAAAACAAACTAATTCAATCGATCAGTTCAATGAATAATATTCAATTTATAGACAAAATCAAACAGTGTGTTAATTTAAGTGTCTCCCCCATATATTAGGGAACACAAAACCTACATTTTCGTCCAATCTTCACTAGTTATTTACCTTAGCCAACAGTACTCCAGCACTCCACAACCTTAAACAAATCCACAATTTTTATTTCTAATTTTCATTCCAATTAATGTGTTTTTCTCTTTACATTTTAAAAACATTCGAGCATTTATATGGGATTATGCATCATGATGGAAGACCATCTACGTAAAAGAGTAAAGTATTTTCCGTTCAATAAGTGATTCAGATAAAACAAACCTAAAAAGTGAGCTTCACAAAATAGTAAACGGGAAGACATGAGAAAGATTTTGATGCTTCCCATCACAACTTCTCATTGATATATTGAAGAACTACATCTACCATAATTGGGGTTAATAGTGTCCCTCGCAATCTCTCATATAAACATACGAACACTACATATCTTACGTCCATTCAGCTAAAATGGGTAGGGGATTGTGATAAAAGATACTTAATAACCTCGGAACCGTAAAACAAAATTCATATATAGGGCGGAAGTTCACTGTCTATTGTGTAAGAAATATTAGCACAAGATCCTACTAACACTAGGCTAGCTGCCAATCTCATATCATTAGTACCAAGTACGCTCCGTATAATTCTGCACATATAACGAAAACTCATCAAGATATTCAGATACTCGTTAACATAAAGATGAATCAATATTCAATACAATACAATATAGCCAAAAGATAAACCAATAGAGCAACTGTCCTTCTGTAACAACAATACGGACACATCACCGGACTTCTAAATATTAACATTGAAATTAGAGAGGAAAGGCCAAAAAATTAGAAACCCTTACGATGAAAAAAGAGAGAACTAATTAGTCTACCCAAAAGTTACCACTGTTCTTGTTCTCCAATCGAAAGAAAAAGCATTGATAAATTATTAACGAAGTATAGCTTCATCCTTGTTCAACCATTATGTACGATAGTACTTGCATAAAAATAAAATTGCACGCCACAAATTTGACAAAATTCATACATAGAGCACCTTTATAAGTTGGGACCTCTTTGGATGCACATGAAAGTACTACCTATCATATATAAATAAAATATTTCCTTCCCTAAAAATACAGATAGACCTCCCTTTCCCAAAACAAAAGGTACTACGCTAAGATATAAAAACCCTCACATTCAAATAACACAATACACACACCGTTACTACCCTTGCACTTTGAATCTATATTTACACCTCTGGAAAAAGAATTAAGCAAAAATTTCAACCATCAAGATTTCCACTTATATTTTGAGAAAGGCACAAACTACAGAAGAAACTATAGAACATCAAAAGAAAAAAGAAAAGATAATTCATAAATTACTCAACCAATTGAATAATCTCCACAAAGAGAATATTTTCTTAGAAATAAGGAAATAAACAAAGATTCAACTTCACTTTAGATCGCTCAACAATAAAAAGTAGGAAGATGACTTGATGATTGTAAGATATTGAGACATAATATCAATGGAATCAAGAAGCATCTCCAAATAAACACTACCAACTAAGCCAGTACTTATGCTTTTGAATCATCTTTTACTCAATCAATATGTGTTCGCAAGACATCGAATATTGAATTAGTGCATTTATTACCTTGTCGAAGTCTTCGATCAGCTCACTATTACTTCGGACCAAGATATGAGAAACTTCATGTTCGTAGCACAATGGATACACCGCCAATTAGGTCTACCCCTCGCACTTTGAATCTACATATAAATAACTGAAACAAAGTTTATGCAAAAAGTCCAAAAATCAAGATCATTACATATTGTTAGAGAAAGACACTAAACATAGAAGGATTAAACATAAATTACTCAACCAATTGGATTTTCTCCACGAAGAGAACCTTTTTTCATAAATGATGAAATATAAATGAAAATTAGAAATTACTTCAAATCGCTCTCAAGCATTTACGGTAACAAAAAGAAATCCGCAATAAAAAGGAAAATCATAGCCAAACACTAAGCACTACACCATCATTTAGGTAGGATTAAAGAAAAGGACATTACAGTCGGTTGATAATTTACAAATTACTTTTTTTTAAAGAACCATTTACAAATTACTTGATTGAGCAATAAATTGAAGAAATATATGAACTCTTGAGGCCTAAACCTTTCCTGAAAGTTCCTTATGTCAAAAACCACCATTCAAAATTTGAAGAAGTATTACTTACATGATTCTAGTCAATTGCATAATCCACTTGCTTAAAGTCCCCAAGGCAAAAAAAAAAAAAAAAAAAAAAAAAAAAGAAAAGGAAACCTCATTTCAATGTGAAGAAATTTTGTTTCAAAAAGAGATAAAGATGACCTGAGAAAGGGAAAAAGAAAAATATAAAATAAGAGAAAAAATCTTGATATAATGAAAATGAAGGTGGACTACTAGTGAGGTTCAAACTCGAAGGAATCAAATGAAGAAAAGAAATACTGTAGGAGTTCAATGCATAATAAATTTAAAGATTAATTAAAACGAATAAGAAAATATTCAGAAGAAATAAATCCATCAAGGGAAAGAGAGAAATAAAGCACTGGAAAAAAAAAAAAAATCGGAAGAGAATGACAGTGGCTTTTGCATATTGATGAATTAATTTGAAAATATTCTTGAGATACCCAATTTTCTGGCGAAAATTTAATGAAATAAAGAAAACTTAACTAAATAACACATTGTATTTCCATTCTACAATAAGTTGCAAAACCTCAGGTATTTCCAAATAGACATTTGATTGCGTTTATGTCATTTTCATTGATGAATGGTTCACCGAATTTCTTCATAAGAGGCTCAAATTCCTTAGATTTCCTGATGTTTTCAAGCTCAGGATCTGTCTGGATTATGTGTCAAAAGTAGCAGCATAGACAATAGAGTAGTAGAATATCAATTCCAACTTGATAAATGATAGACATCGAAAACTCAACTAACCTTAATGTCCTCAAATCCTGCTTTCATCGAATCCCCAAGAGCCGAAAGTCCAACTTGCTGCAAAAGTTTACATAACTTATCATTCTCATTTTGTTTATTTTTAAATATATAATAATAAACACGACTCTTTTTTGTGACGAAAGGGAAGGTTTAAGTCAAGCCAAAAGTGCCTAAATTTGTATGAATTACCTGATCACTCTTTGTGTAGCAGTAAGCCACATTGTAACTCGCTACTGAAGCTTCATGTGGGGTCAGGTTTTGATCCTAATACTGACTCGAACTTTTCCAAAGCCTCTTCATACTTTCCACCCCTTTAAGAATGTTGGGAAATTACGAACAATACAAAGCAAAAACGATAAAAGAGAAAGATCAACAATGCCAAAATAAAGACACCAAATTTAATTGGTTCGCTAACAACTTATTAGCTACGTTCACGGCCAAACGAGAGGAACCAATCAATATCAAAAGAATGCTTACAACATAGGACAAAGACAAACTTGACCATAGGTCAACTATCCAACTCTTCATCTTAACAAAAAGAGACAAACTCGATTGATACTCGACCAAAACCAAACTCTCCATACTCTACGACCAAATGAGTCTAAACCCGAAAATAAGACCCAAAACCAAATTGAATATTCTAGATCGAAAGAGTACCAAGTACTCAACAAATACCAATTCTAGAATATCTTAGACAGACAACCTCTCTGCATGTCTGTCTCTCCAATACCAAATTTCAAAGGCTATAGGACTATTTATAAGCCCCCAAACCTAATCTTAGACACAAAAGGAATCCAACTGGGCCTAAACAGCTTAAGCCCATTTGATGTGCCGCCTAACCAGTTGTGGCCGCGACTATCTGTCGCGCCCGCGACCGCTTCAAATGACGCAACCGCGTTCAACCAATGACGCAACCGCATAAATACCTGACGCGATCGCGTTGCCTTCTAGCTTCAATTTGAAGCGACTGCATCGCTTTCCGACGCGATCACGTTGCTTTCCAACGCTTCCAGAGTTGCTTCAAATTCTTCTTCCACCTTGACACGAACGTCGACCTAAATCGAATCAAATTCAAGGCATAAATTCCTAACAAATAATTGTTTAAATAAGTACATAATATTATTGTTAACATGTCCAAGATGAACTGCATAGTATTACTTGTAAAGCTTCATGACCGTGCTGTCGAGGCACTCAAAATTAAATTCCTAAACTTCCCTCTTCTAATTTGTAGAAGTGGTAAGTCAGGGTCGATCCCACGAGGAGCAGTTGATTATCGTGTTTTACGTATTAATTATCGGAACAACCAAAAATAATAAAGAGGGGAAGTTGATTTGATTTTATCTAATTAACTAATAATCCAAAAACGAACAAGTGAATAAGCAGTAAAGTGATTGCAAACAATTAAAAAGAAACTCAGGCCCTAATCTAGTTATCCCCCTAGTCTGATTAAACCTTATAATTAATGCAATTAACCCTAAATAAGTTCCGAAACTTCTACCCCTAAATTAGCAACAAGCTCTGCTAATCCGAATTGTCCCTTAATTTTTAATAAACCAAAATAAGCTCTTTGATTTATCTGTCTAACCAAACGATTTAGAATAAGCTCTCTAAACCTAATTGGCTACACGCTTAAAGAACTAGGACAATAGGCTAGACGGAGTGTTAAGACTCACAAGCTCGGTCCAATTGACCCCGATTTATGTTACCTAATGAATTAATTCATTAATTGCTACTAATGGATATAAATCATAACAATTACGGATTATGATAATACCCTAACTACAAACATGCGATCAATTAACCTCGGTGATCATTCTAAATTAATAATTTGCATATAAGAAACAATAAAATCTGATAACATAAATGAATTCCGGAATATAAATTAAAAGTAACTACCGTAAGAATTATAAAGTCGACAAACTAGGGTTCAAACATCAATTAGGGACTGAAACAGGAAATTAGCCGGACATATCGGCGTTCATAAACATAATTAAATTATCCAACATGAAATTAAAAGCAAAAATTAACAGAACCAAATTGCCGAACTCGCGTCTCCAAGCCAACGTGATTCTGTTCTTTTCCCCTCTGTCTGCGTGAATGTGTGCCCTCCAGTACATATATATCGTTCCTTCTTCAATCAAAAGAAGTTTAAATAAATTTTCACCCATCATGGGCCTTAGCCCATTCCTACTTCTTGCCGTGACTTTGGCCTCAATTTAGTTTGGATTGGGCTTGGCACTGGGTCACCCAGTGTCGGCTCAAATTCGTCCTTCTTGATCCAAAATTTCGCCAAATTCACTAAATTAAACAATAAAAAAAACAATGGAAGTAAATTGAATCAAAATCAAGATAGGTAGAAAAATACATAGTGCAATAACTAAAATATTCATAAAAATACAATCTTGACAACTAAATTAATGCACAATTTTCTACCTATCACTTCAATACCTCACGAAGGTCTTGTGCTCTATGTTCCTCCGATTCTTTCTTACTCAAGCAATTTTGCATCTGCATTCACTCAAGTTCGAAATCATATATCAAGTCGAATGGCCATTAAAGCAAGCGACGACATAAACCTTTTACACGGGACTTACTCAAATTTCCTTCACTCGATTTCTAACCACACCAGAGTTTCTCTTGACTCTGATGATTTCCTTTTCCAATCTGCTCATCCATGTAATCCATTTTTCTTGATAAAAAAATTGACCACATGAAAACTGATTTTCCAATTGAAGTCATATGGCTGTGATTGAACAAATAATTACATTATTTGTTGGTTTAATTATCTATTGACGTTATGTCGCTCGATTCTTTGTCGAACAATGTACAATGTTCTTCCATATTCGACAGCAGACTAGATCTCCTCCCCAAAACTGCACTGCAATAGTATATTCCAATGTCTTCAATCGAATCACAAAAAAATGAGGTGAGAAGCCTCCTCCTCTTATTCCACATATGGAGATTGTACTGTAAGGGTCTATGAAAATTGAATGAGGGAGACAGAGAGAAAGAGAGAGCATACATGTTCTTTAATTAAGACTGCAGAAAAAATAGAAAAAATCAAATTGCTAGCAGAAACAAAATGGTGGATAGATCTACTGTTAAATAAAATGAACACAGAAAAAAAAATATAAAATAAGTATTAAATATACCAAAATTAGCAGAAAACAAAATTAATTGAACATTTGCAGTATCAACAAAAAAAAAAAAAAATCATTAGAACACCATGTATAATTAATTAAAAGATTAAACAAAAAATAGCAAAGATTAAAAAAAAAAGTTGCGAAGATTGAGTAAACAGGAGGGAGAAAAGAGAAAAGATAAATACCTATCAAAGCAGCTTTTGCATCCCGCGGTGGTGCTCCATGGAGAGACGACACAGAAGTTGCCACCGGCGATCGTTGCAGAGGTGCCGCTGCACGATTCTATGTCAACCCATCGAGCCCCAAAATTCATACATGAGGAAACTCACACTGTCGTCTTCTTCGCCGCTAGCCAACTTGCCAAATGTTGATACCGGCCAATGTTTAGAAAGTGGTTGAGGGTGAGTGCTAAAAAGTGAAAAGGAGAGCGAGGGACGTTGTCACCATAGACAATGAAAGAAATCAAAGAAATCAGATATTTTAACCGCTAGTATGGTTATAGATCCTAAAAATCAGTCCCAAAAATCATCGATTTACATTACGAGAAAAAAGGAAGAAAATCAGTGTGGTTATTGATAGGGATCCGATAGTCGCCACTTCTAGAAAATGGGGATTTGCTTCAGTTTCAAAGAAACTATATTCCTTTTTCACCTGAGTAAAAAATGGTGGGCGAGTGGGGCCTGCTCTAGTTTTCAGAAATATTGATATTTAGTGTATATATATAACATATTTTCCTTCTTTTAGGCTGGTGCTATTTTTTTTTTTAAAAAAATTAAATGATTACCAAAGTTTCCTGAATTAGGATGTGCAAATGGGCGGGAAAATCCACTTCTTTCCAGATCAAGCATAAAGTCATTTTGTTATTAGATATATATATATAGATATAGATTTAGATTTTGCGTATCAACAAGAAGTCTGGATCGACTCGTCCTCCATTCGGTTGATCAGTAAACAATTACCTCTTATTTAACACTAATAATTTCATTTAAACTAGTTTAGATCCCCAAAGCACATTATATATGTATTTGGGTGAGAATAAAACCAAGAAGTTCGAATTTCGAAACTTCATTTGATATAATTCGTTACAAGTCAGGTTGTACTTCGGTTAACAAAAGATGTTAAATATATTAAGGATATTCAATCAATTCCCGATTCTAGCACAATTAGTTAGCAATTCAAACTTTCAAATTATTTTGAATATTTGTATGTTGTATCTTTCGATACCACCACCCCAGTCGCCACCCAAATCCCGACGGCCCCTCTCACCCCGCCGTTTGTTATCCCCATCACCACCCATCACTATCTCCCTATCAAACTTTCGTCCACTAATTTTTCATCCTGGCGAGCTCATCTCCTCGCTCTCCTTCACGGCCACGATTTAGTCGGCTACGTTGACGGTAAATTTCCTTGTCCTCCTTTAGCCGTTGATGGCTCCAACGGCATGGCTGTCACCACCTGGATCCGCCAGGATCAATTACTCCTGGCTGCCATTTTCGGGTCCCTTGCACCCGAAGTTCTTCCATTGGTCTCCTCCTGTGATACCTCCGTTGCAACATGGTCTGCACTCAATCATCTCTTCGCGAGCAAGTCACGCGCTCGGGTCAACCAACTTAAGAGCGATCTCTATCGCATCACCATCGGGGACCGCTCCATATCGGAATACATGCATCCCGAATATGCCAACACGTTGGCCCCATTCTCACTTGAGAGACTCCTCTCCGTTTCGAGGAACTCCATGATTTACTCGTCGAGCACGAACTCTCTCTCCGTGCTCAAGAAAAGGCTCATAAAAACCTTGTTGCTACCGCTAATGCTGCGCAGTCGGGTGGTAATCGCCACACCAACAACCGACGTTCAAACTCCGGTGGCTATCGCGGGTCCTCTCACCATGGCAGTCATCATCCAAACCAGCCGTCGTCTCGCGGCTCCTCAACCACCGGTCGTGGTGGTTCTTATTCGGCACCTGTCTATCCCAGCCGTCCATCAGCCATCATTTGTCAACTCTGTGGCATTGCCAGGCACATGACCCTCTAGTGCGGTCGTCCTCCTTATTCTGCCCATTATGCAGCCTCGCCGTCTCACTCCACCTCCGATCGGTGGCTGGTTGATACCGGGGCCTCTCACAACCTCACCAACGATTTGAACACCCTATCTATTCATTCCGAGTATGACGTGGGGATGTAAGTGAGTCGAGACAACTCGTGAGCTACTCGGAATCGACTAGCTAAAAGATCGAAATTGACTCGAGAAAAATGAGTCAAGCTCGAGCTACTCGAGTAGGTGTTGAGTTCGAGTTCGAGCTCATTGATACTCGGCTCAACAGGCTCGCGAGCTTAATCGAGCTTATGTTAAATTGCTAATTTACCCTTTAGAGTTGACATAATTATAGATATATTCTAATTCTATAAGGTCCCCATTAACAACGCTTGTAGTATCGTCAATGTTTTCAATTTAAATACTACCTCCGTCCCGGCTATTCTTGCACTGAGAGAGTTGGCACAAGTATTAAGAAAAGCTGCTTTTTGGGATTTTGTTGACTTTTCAAAGGTGAATTAAAGGTGGAGATTGAGGGTGGAGATTTTTAGAGTGTAGATTGTATTATAACTTTCCTTTTTTAAGGGGTGTGCAAGTTTAGCTGGGACGGACAAAATGGAAAGTGTGCAAGTTTAGCTGGGACGGAGGGAGTATAATTTTATATTTTTTATATCTATTTTTGCATGAATCGAGTCGAGTCGAGCCGATCTCGAGCTCAACGAGTTTCTACCGAGCCGAGCTCGAGTTTGAAAAAAATGAGCTCGAGCTCGAGCTTGAAGCCTTATAGCCGAGCTCGAGCTCGAGCCCGCCGGTACTCGACTCGACTCGGCTCATTTACACCCCTAGCATGACGACACGGACTCGGTTCAAATCGCAGATGGTACTGGTCTTCCGATTACTCACACTGGTAACTCGGTTCTCCACTTTCCCTCTCTTTCCTTTCGTTTATCAGATGTTTTATGTGTTTCGGCGACCACACAAAACTTACTATCTGTTAGCAAAATTACGGCTGCAAATAAAGTTTCGATTGGAATTCTTTCTTGATTGTTTTATTGTTAAGGATCAAACCACGGGGGCGCCTCTTGCTAAGGGTCCTTGCCGAGACGGTGTCTACCATATCTCTGCTCCACCTCACACCGTGATCAAGTCGGCTTCTGTTGGAGTCCGCATGACTCATTCTCTTTGGCATGCGCGTCTGAGACATCCATCCTCAGACACTGGAAATTTCATTATTCGCAAAAATAGATTACCAGTTTTGAATAAGTCCCATAGTTTGGGCACAGACTGTATTTCTTGTCGTTTGAGTAAAGCTCATAAACTACCATTTTATGACTCTTCTTTTACTGTTTGTCATCCGTTACATTACATTTTTTATGATGTTTGGGGCCCTACACTAGTTCCGTCCATTGACGGTTCTAAATATTTCGTGCTTTCTGTGGATTTATTCACTTGTTACGGCTGGTTGTTTCCACTCAGTGCTAAATCACAGGTTGCTTCGGTTTTTTCTCAATTTCGTGGTTTAGTTGAGAAACAGTTTGGGCATCATATCCATAATTTTTATACGGACAATGGTGGAGAATTTCTCGCATCACGCCCTTATCTAGTACACAATGGTATTTATTGCTTACGACGGCCCCCCATACTCCGCAGCAAAATAGCATCACCGAACACCGTCATCGTCATATTCTTGAGGTGGGCCGGACCTTACTGCATTATGCCTCTCTGCCATCTTCGTTCTGGTCATATGCCCTCCAGACGGCCGTATATTTGATAAATCGAATGCCAACGCCAATTCTTGGAAATCAGTCTCCTTTTCAACGCCTGTTTGACAAACTACCAAACTACAACAAACTCCACATTTTTTGTTGTCTCTGCTTTCCATGGTTGCGTCTGTATCTTCCGGGGAAGCTCACGCCGCCATCCAAACAGTGCATATTTCTTGGCTACTCCACCTCCCAAAGCACGTAAATGCTTTGATCCGGAGTCCCGATGGATTTACACGTCCCGCCATGTTCACTTTGTTGAAACCCACTTTTCGGGCTTCTCCCCACCTGCCTCGGCTGGATCTTCCTTCCCTCCGGCCTCTTCTACACTCATCATGAAGATACTTCCGCCTCCAGCAGCTCCATCTAACCTGGCACCACCAGTGCCGCCGCCTGCAACAGCTCCTCCGTCGGCCGTCGCCTCTGCTGAAACCCCCTTGGCCTCGGCACATTCCTCGCCTTCTTCCTGTCCATCGGTGGCACCTCCTCCTCCTCCGGTGGATCATCGTACTCATCCCATGCGAACCCGGAGCTTAAACAACATTCATAAACCAAAGAAGTTGTTGACTGCCACTAAGCATCCTCTTCCGCCGGACTTTGAACCCTCTACCGTCGCTCAGGCCCTCTCTCATCCTTTATGGCGTGCTGCCATGGCCGAGGAGTTTACGACACTCCAACGGCATGGTACGTGGGATTTAGTTCCACCACCCTCCCATGCTAACATCATTGGTTGCAAATGGGTCTTCCGGATAAAGCGCAAGCTCGATGGTTCTGTAGATCAATACAAGGCTCGCCTCGTCGCCAAGGGCTTTCATCAACGCTTCGGTGTTGATTTTTGTGAAACATTCAGCCCGGTAATCAAACCCGCCATCATTCGCACCATTCTTTCCTTGGTCCTTCACTTTAAATGGCCTCTCCGTGAACTTGACGTCAGCAACGCATTTTTGCACGGCAAGCTGGACATTCCGGTGTATATGTCGCAACCTCCGGGGGTTCAAAGATTCCTCATCGCAGGATCATGTGTGCCTCCTTCGTCGCACATGTTACGAACTCCGCCAGGCTCCGCGAGCTTGGTACAATACTTTGCGTTCGGCTTTACTCACCTTCGGCTTCACTCGGTCCAAATCCGATACCTCCCTCTTTATCTGGTGGTCTTTGTCTCTATGCCCTTGTTTATGTGGAGGACATTATCATTACTGGCTCTTCACCTCAACAGCTTGCAGCTCTCACTCATCATCTCAAAAGTACGTTTGCCCTTAAAGATCTTGGCGATCTCTCATATTTTCTTGGCATTGAAGTCGCTCATTGCTAAGAAGGTTTTCTCCTCTCTCAACATAAATACACGTTCGACCTCCTTCGTCGCCACAAATGGATGGTGCTAAGGCTCTTTCTACCCCTATGACGTCGAAGTCAGCCTCTACCTCCGGTTCGATAAATGCCACCGAATACCACAGCGCTATTGGCGGTCTCCAATACTTAACCATTACCCGACCGGATATAGCCTTTACTGTTAACAAACTTGCTCAACACATGTCAGCTCCTACTACCTCTCATTGGCAAGCGGTTAAATACCTTTTTCATTACCTCAAGAGCTCACTGCATCACGGCCTTCTTCTACGCCGCTCCTCCTCGTTCTTCCTTACGGCTTATCCCGCCTCCGACTTCTCAGGTTGGCAGTAAGGGTCGGAGAAGGGCAATCTATCTGACGGCAAATCCACTTTGGCATATATCATATTTCTTGGGCTCAATCCCATCTCTTGGCGTTCCCGGAAACAAACGGTGTTGCCCTAATATCAAGCCTTAGCTTCGGTAACTTCGGAATTGTGCTGGCTCTGCCACCTTTTTAGTGAACTACAGATCCCATTTCCGACTGTTCCTAGGCTGCTTTGCGACAACATGGGAGCCACTCGTCTCGCTCTCAATCCAGTGCAACACTCTCATTTGAAGCACATCGCCCTCGATCTTCACAACTAAAGATTGTCTTGCCGTTTCTTGCGTTCCTACCATCGATCAATTGGCTGACCTGCTAACTAAGCCTCTTGCTGAACCTCGATTTCAGACATTATGCTCCAAAGCCTCAGTTGCCGATGACACGTCTTTTTTGCGGGGACGTATTAAGGATATTCAATCAATCCCCGATTCTAGCACAATTAGTTAGCAATTCAAACTTTCAAATTATTTTGAATATTTGTATGTTGTATCTTTGAATATTGATGTAACATATCCTTGTACATTTGAGAAATCAATATACGGAAATTATCCATCTTATAAAATAAGCTTAAACTTTACATTTGATAAAATGTAGAGTTGGATCTAATTTGTTACGAGTTGGTTTGTACTTTGGTCAACAAAGATACAAGATAAGCTTAAACTTTTATTATGAGGATCAAATAAGCTTAAAATATTACTTTTGGTAAAATATAAAGCTAGGTCGATCTAGATTTTAATAAATAAGTTATTTCAATTTTCCTTTTACTCGTTGAACTTTCTATTAATATGATGTGTCTTTTTTTTTTTTTTTCTGGTGTTTTTAAATTTATTTTAAATATAAATTATGGATATTTGATAAAAAAAAAAAAATGGATTGGGATGTCACTTCCTCTTACAATTGAGGAGAATCAACCAATCGATTTTTTTTTTCTCCTTTCTCCTTAATATTTAAAAGTTGTATAATTTTTTCATTTCAACTCCCTTTTTTGCGAAAAATATACCGAATTAGTATTCTTTTCGTAATCTTCGATTTGACATAATGCATATATTAAATATTAAATTTTAAGGGTAATTTACTTTTTTTATGGTTTTATGATATATTTTGATTTAAATTTTTTGTATATAAAATAAAAATGTCAGATATTATCAAAATAATATTTTATTAGAAAAAATTATCTATTCTTTTTTAAAAAGATTAATTTATTTTACTTTAGTTGTGCCCTTTTATAATAATTTTAGATTGGTTGAATCATTTTATTTTAAATAAATTTAATATAAAAAATTAGTCGATTTGGTAAAGTTACAATTACAATAGAAAGCTTAGATATTTTAGTAAAAAAGATTTGTCGATTGAATTAGTGTTTTTTTAAAAAAGAAATATGTTAACTACAAATATACTAAATTGATTATTTTTTATATTTAAATATGTCACAGTAATATACTTTAGTACGCCCTTACTTAGGGTCTGTTTGTTTATGGATTGACACAGCCGTTCAGAATTTAGCACAGTCTACATGTGTTTGGTTCTAGGTTGTGCACAATATATTGTGCCCAACTCTAAAATCCCCCAATAAATTATTTTAAACACCAAACAACAAAACATCAATCCACTAACTACCTCTTACACACATCATCAATCAAACTCATTTCTCAATACAACTTTAATCAATTACCAATCATTTACTAACTACCTCTTACACACATTATCAATCAAACCCAATTCTCAATACAACTTTAATCAATAATCAATCATTCACTAACTGCCTCTTACACATATCAAATCACATTTACCACCTTTTATATTATAATCACCCCACAACCCAATCTCCAACCAACATAAACAAACACTCACTTATTTACCCCAACCTCATATTTCACTTTATTCCTCACAGTACAGTACTCCAGCCACTCACAGCCATAAACAAACAGAGCCTAAGAGTTTGGTAATATTCTAATCAAACTTAAACAATGATACATTGGGCTCCACTTAGTCCTTTGTGTATGTGTGTATGTATGACTACAAAAGTAGGCCATTTTGCAGGCCCAGAATCGACTTGCACAGTTGCACCCCAGCCATCACGCAATTGAGGAGGGCTAAGGAGGTGTTTGTAAATGCTTAAATAACTTTAAAAAATAAGTGAAAATAGTATTCGTAAATTTTAGTTAATTTGTATCCAAAACTGCAACCTAAAGAATGATACTTTCAGAATTACTTAAGTAAAATCTCAGGTAAATGCAATCAGTTTCTTGCCCAAAAGCTCATATGCAGAGAACACCCTTTATCTTTTATAATATGAATTTATGCATTCTGTTCTCCAAGAGAGCAGAACTGAAAAAAGCCAGGATATTACAGAAGGCAGAAACAAGATATATGCATGTTATGTAAAATATAAGCACTATGAATCAAATGCAAACAATTTAATGATATTTAGAATTGTCATCGTCACTTAGCTCATCTGCAATCCCTGAAACATCCATTCTTGCAGAAGCTTGCTTAGCCCACTTCACAATTTTTTCAGCCTCCCTACAAACCCTCTCCTCCTCCTCCATAGCCTTCTTTATCATCCTTTTCTGATTATTACTCAAATCAGATAAAAGCTCACCATGCTTCCCCCAATCAAGCCCCAGATCCAAACCCCTGTTCTCTTTACTGATTTTCCTAGACACCTTCTTCTTTGGAGAACACAAAAAGCACCCACTTTTCACAGGTGGAGAAACAGACCTACTTGAAAACCCAGAAGAAAAAGAAGGCGATTTTGGCCCCTTCTTCTCCATTTTCCCTCGTGGGATTTTCTTGCAAGGTGAAAAACTCATCTCATTATCAGAAGACAAGCAACTCTTACCTTCTGGGCTTTTTGTCAAACACTTTGTGTGCGCCTTTTCACTATCCTCACAGGAAGAAAAAGAAGGCGATTTTGGTCCCTTCTTTTCCCTTTTCCCACGTGGGATTTTCTTGCAAGGTGAAAAACTCATCTCATCATCAGAAGATAAGCAGCTCCTTGTGTGCGCCTTTTCACTGTTCTCCTCATTTTTCTCTTCTGGGCTTCTTGTCGAACACTTTGGGTGCGCCTTTTCATTTCTCTCTTCACCACGTTTCCTGAATTCAGGTGGATGTGAAAGACTGAAGCTTTTTGTAGATAGGGAATTGGGGTTTCTCGTGGATGATGGGAAAGATTTGAGCTTCTGAAAGCGGGTTTCGAGGTGAGAAGGGAGGCCGGAATCGGTGAAACCGGCGCAGTTAATGGCGGCGACCTGCTGAAGAACGGTGGAGTCCATAGCCTGAGATAAGAGCTCTTCCACCGCCTTATCATCATCGCTATCTGTAAAGAAATCGGCCATTCTCGGACGCGGTGAGGAAGCAGGAGAGCAGAATTTATGGCGATTCGTCAAAAAATTCCGTGTGTGTTGCAGAGATCTTCTCAACGGCTAACTCATGAATTTGGCGTTAGTCAGTCAAATATGTCAATTGTTTGGGCCTTTTCCTTTTTGTGGGGCCCAATTTGATTGCGCTCCAGCTTTGCTTCAAGGCCTTATTTATTTATTTATTAACGAAACTTTGGTTGAACTTTTGGCTACAGCATGTACCATTACAAGGAATCCAAGACATATAGAACTAATAATAAATTTATACTGTATTTTTGGATTTTAAAATTAAATTGAGATTTAATAAAAAATATATATATGAAGATTCTTTTATTTTAGGATGATCTAATATGGAGAATAAGATCTAGTAGAACAAATTAATTTGGTTCAATACTTCATAGAGGACAGACAGGGGAGTGTGTCTGCTCTTAAAGAAAGTCAGATTAATATTCCAAAATTCAAAAGATAACTTTACTGTGCTTTAGAGGATGTTTGGCTAAACTTATTTTAATTAAAGGATGTTTGACTAAATTTATTTTAAATATTTTATAAGTTTCAAAATCTATTTTAAATATTTTATAAATTTTAACATCTTATAAGTTGTTTCAAGAGTTTATAAGACATAATTTTCCAAGAGCTTATAAGTTAATAAAATGTTTGGATAATCAACTTATAAGCTTGCAATTTTGCTCCAACATCTTATAAGTTGTTTCAAGAGCTTATAAGATGTAATTTTCCAAGAGCTTATAAGTTATTAAAGTGTTTGGATAAAACAACTTATAAGCTTGCAATTTTTTTTGAGACGGTATAAGCTTGCAATTGAATGTAGTAATTTAGCATGAATTAGAGGACTAATTTGTAAACTACTATCAAACACACTTTGACTAGTGTGGAAGTGCGTGTGGTGTGTGAAGTGTGTGTATTGTGTGTAAATTGTGTGAAGTATGTGTCTTGTGCGTATAGTGTGTATAATGTGTTTATTTTGTGTAGTGTATGTAGTGAGTGTAGTGTGTGTATTGTGCGTAAATTGGGTGTAGTGAGTGTAATGTGTGAAGTGTGTGTAGGTGCGCAATGTATGTGGGGTGTGCATGTGCGTGTAACATATGAAATTTGAGTGTAATAATTAAGATCTTAAAAAATAAGACGAGATATATCAACTTATTTTTTTAGAGCTTATAAGCTTTTAGCGCTTTTTTTATTTTATTTTATAAGCTCATAAACAAATTTTTTTTTTTTTTTTTGCCTAACACCTTGTAAGAGCTTATAAGCTCCTGAACATCTTATAAGATATTTTTAGGAGCTTATTAGCTCAGCCACACCCTCTTAATCTTGGATTTGGATCTGGTTATTGCGTGAGAGAAAGAGAGAGAATAAGAGATAGTGTGTATGTGTATGCGAGAGTCGATAGTTGTTCATATAAAAACTAAAAGAAAACAAGAAATAAATCAAATATTGGGACAACAAGTCGGACCCTCATCACAAAACATGAAAATAAAATGAAAGCGTATTCATGCCTCAAGTTGACAGGAGCAGGATATATAAAAAACAAGTCCTATAGGCCTTATGTTAACAAAAAGAAGAGCCCAACAGATGACGACAATATCGAACCACGCTTTGTTGCAAGCAAGCATATTGGGCTGAAAAGAATCAATCCAACTAGCACTTGATTCTATGATAAAACGACATGTATTTGATTTGACAGTGCTAGTCTCACCAAATGAAGTATGTAGAATATAAAAATACATTTTGTCAATAAGCCTAGTTAGACAAATAAAGTCCTGAGATACAGAGGATACCTTGAAGAACAAGGTTTTCTCACAACATCCTGAATTGACTATAAGGAGATATAATCTCTCACAATGGACGTTACAACGTTCAGCGAATAAGTTTCAAAAGAATTAGAAATGCAATAGTAATGTAGTTATAACATATCTCTTTGGGATCTTGTTTACGAGATCTGTGAAAGTGTCTAATATACTTATATTGCGCAACTCCAGTTACTCTAGACCACATAGTGCATTTACAATATAAAATTGAAATGCTCACCTTGATTAAAATAATTTAAAAGGGAAATGGTATACCCTCTGAGTGACTACTTGATTGGGAAGACAAAGAACAATTAACTTCGCATTTGTGCATTCATAAAGAAAACAAGTTCTAGATTGCAATTAAAGCAATTTATGTCAATGATAAGGATATATTTTATACTCATAACGAAATACGAGAAACTTTTAGGTATTCTGAATATGAGGTAAAGAATCATAGGAAATCTCGATATTATCTTGAACTAGAGGGTCGAGTTTGTGTAATACTTTTTTCCCAGTTTGCATATTACAGAAATCTGATCGGGCGATTTAATGTGGATAAAATGCAATATATTAGCATTCCTATATAGTTGAAGTGTGGACATAAGAAAAGGTCCATTCGCCTCTAAAGTAAATGACAAAGAATTATTGGGAGTTGAAATCACCTAATTAAGTGCAATATGTGCGTTATTATACTAAGCTCAAATCACCTAATTAAGTGCAATATGTGCGTTATTATACTAAGCTCAATGCACTCAACCAGATATTATTTTCTCAAAGAAATTGTCAATTTATTATACTCATGACAACACAATATCAGTAGAATGGTAACAAAAAGTATTTTGATATAAAAAAGGGAACCATCATCATGAATTTGTTATTTCCATATTAGAGACATGAGAGATTACAAATAAAATTGTAACCTCTAACGAGAAATGTCAAATGGTCTCATATATAAAGATAAGAAGGGCTATAAATGAAACTATAATTCCTAAAGAAAATGTTGAAGTTACCCCCTTATTCGAAATACCAAATACCACTTTAGCTAGTTCTATTAGTGTCAATGTATAGGTCATCACTAAACTAGTTATGTACTATCACAAGGAACACCGCGAGATCTTGAAGGTCAATCAACCACAACTCCTCTAGCTATCTCACCAAATCATTCAGAGACCATTGCCATCGACGGACCTACATGGGGGCCAAGGGGGGGCACTGAGCCCTCCTGGCCCCGATCGAAATGTGCTATTATATAAATGTATTTTAATCGATTTTAATACAACGTAATTAAATAAAATAAAAAATTCTATTATTTGACTTGAATATGATTTAATAATAATCAAGTGATGTTTTCTTAAGTGGATGCAATAGAGTTAAAAATTTCAAAAAATAGAATGAAAGGTTTAGAAATACTAAATCTTGATTTTTTTTTAATTGAATTAATTTATTAATCTTATCAATATCATTAGTACTTTTTAGTTTTTTATATATAGTTGAATATTGTTGAAGCCCATGGACAAAGTTAGAGACACCCCGGCCCTTTTTTTTCTAAAACTCTAGTTTTAAATGTAATTTTATCAAATATTAAATTTAGAGTATAATGTATGATCGTTTTCTAGTTTTCTCAAAATGAGTAGCCTAATTGATATAAAATTTGCCTTCAAATTTTAGATATAATTAAAAAAAAGTTACCCCGATAACACGAATACCTAGATTTATCTATAAATGGGCCCCCTCAACAAAATTTCTGGGTCCGTCACTGCATATAGCAGTAAGTGAATGTCTATGATTAATGATCATCATCGTACATATACAAGAGGATGGTGGTTTGAGTCCTACCAAAGAAGACCTACTCGTATTTATGAAAAAAATAAAAAAGTAATTTACTACAAAAAAGATGAAACTATGCTACAATAAAAAATGATATTACGAAGCATGCATCATTGAAATTTTTCTACTATCAACAACCACATATTTTGTTCGTTGTTTATGTAAAAATTAAGGATGTGGAAATTTATAAAACTCTTTTGATGAATGTACTTGTCAAAGTGAGATGTGTAGAAGAATGAAAAACACATTTATGTGCTTTTATAAAAAATTATTGGATTGAGGGACAATTTAAACGTTTCACTATGTTCCACGTATTCCTAAACACCTGTATTCCTAAACAATTAGTTTATATACTTATATAAAGGAACCTCCAATAAAATAATAATATACTTTTAGGCATATTTCCGTCTTCTCTCCTCTTCTTTTCTTTTCTACTAACTTTTTTGCCATTATATATCCCTAAAGTAAATGAAGATGTAACAGCTGATATACATCATATACACTGGCATTTATGAGGTGAATATCTAACAGTCTAAGAGATCATTAAAGCTACACAGTGACCATCTTCTCATTAAGTTTGGACAAAAATCATAGTATTTATTATCAATTTTGTACTACGTTATATAAGAACTTTACATATACTTTCACATCCGCACAAAAAACACAGTCCTGATTATTATCTTCTAGCATGGATAGGTGTTACCCCTGGCAATCTTTCAAGAATAAAGAATGTGACCAGACTACTAACAAAAGCTTCGCGATTTCTGAAAAGAATGCTTACTATGGAGATTATGGAATGGATGATATTAATATTTATGGCGAAAACGGGGTTTTTCCGACGAAAGAAGAGGGAAAACTGATGAAGGAAGCCATGAAAGTGCAAGAGAAAGCAACTGCTAAGGTGGCAAAGAAAAAGGGTTTCAACTTTGGGATGAAGGGAAACGCAGGGAAGTGATACACGATTAAAATTATTTTTGGTCCCGTAACTTTTTATTTGTATAATTTTAGTTTTAAAAAAAGTTAAAAATTCAATTCATTTCAGTATCTTCAAGATTTGTCCGCATTTAATCATTTTTTTGTCAACGATGACTAATTTGATCGGAAAATTGCACGTGTCGGTCACGTGACTATTTTTCCGGCCTACTTTGTGGCATCGGCTAATGACCAACATCTGTGATGTTCCGGTCAAATTGAGCAAAAAAATGAATTAAATACGGATAAATTTTAAAGATAAAGAACTAAATTAAATTTTTAACTTTTTAAAATTAAATTTATAGATGTGTAATTACGGGACCATTAATATTTTTTGCTGAGGAAGAAGCAGCACTTTTTTCTGAAACATATATATTTAATAATTTTGAGGTTGTTTATGTTGGTTAATAGATAACCATAAGGCCCAAGTTTAAAATTTCTATATCTTTGTGAGATTTTGTTATTTTTTCCCAAATTCCTTTTTAAAGTTGTCAATTTTTCTAACTTTGGGTGAATGCGATCACTAGTTATAGAATCTAATTTATATGTTCCAATTATCTACCTTCAATAGAAGTAGATAAAATTAGTTGATATCTGAATTTACATATCTACAAAATTAATCACACGTAATCTATATAATATTGAACTCACTTTACACATGCACACATATGATCAATTCATGTCCAACTTGATAAATTCTAAAAAATTGATCAAAAGAGAAAAAAATATGGCAAAAGCTTGATTTTGGTCTAAAAGATATTATTTTTACTGCCTCCTCCAAATGAAGATAGGTTTGGTTAGCTTTGGATAGTTTAAGTACTGTTTGCTAAGTTTTCAAGTGAACCGAGCATGTTAATTTGATATTCATTAATATTAAAGAATATTAACAAATACCAAGTTAGTAACATTTTGGGTTCGTGAACGTGGATATTAATTATTATTCTAATTTTGCAAAAGAGATGTTGAGTTTAATTTTTCAATAACAAGTGAATGTGAATTTTTAAATAAATAAGATATAAAAACATTACTATTGATATTAATTTTTTTATTATTGTTGTACGAGCCTAACGAACATGTTTACACGCCATTGACAAATAAGTCCTTCAATGTGCAAGCTTAAACGGATAAAAATAAATAAGCTTGAACAAGTGCTAATCGAGTTTGAACGTGAGCTTTAAATTGAATATTTTGTTCGCCAACAATCCTAGTAAATTAACAAGCACATTATACTATTCGATGCTAATTAAGTTATAGAATTGCGAAATTGTAAAAGATGCTATTCAATAATTTTTTTTATAAAAGCAATAGTACTTCATGTATCAAAATATATCAAATGAAAATATTATTTGTAATATATCTTACATTTATATCAAGCATTAATGACATAAAACAATTGGGCAAGTAAAATGACATTGGGTATCCATATGAATTTGCAGAAGCCCAATATTGACCAACTATGCACAGTTGACCATTACTTTGTGCATCTCTGAAGCCTAAGTTTGTGGGCCTATTGATCAAAGATGGGCCTAGTGAAAGCATTAATAGGGTTGCGCCATGAGCCCATCTCTTACAGGTAGAAGCCCGCTTCGGCTGAATTGGGCCTTAACACAGGTATGGTTATCATAATCTCTATTGCAAAAATCGACTAGCTCCGTTTAATTCGACGGGACTGTACCAAAAATTATTTGGGCTCGAATCGAGTTTATCAAGTGGATAAATAATTTTTTTTCTAGCACACAAACTTAGAAAAATATAAAAAAATTGAAGCATTTGCAACATTTTATATATTTATTTTATCATAGAAAATAAAAAATGAGTTTTCCAAATGGACGAATAATTTTTCTAATGTATAAAGTTAAAGAAAAACATAAAAACTGAAGCACTTACAAGTTGCAACAGTCTAGATATTTATATTAAGGGCTCATTTGGTAGAAGGTATTGGATACGGGAGTATAAGTTATCATGAGATTGTTTAACATGGTTTTAGGATATAATATAACAAGTCTTTCATTTGGTAGTGGGTATAAGATAATATGATAATTTTTTATCGGGTGTTTGGTGGTCTGTATTACATTACTGTTAGACCCGGACAGAGCAATGTATGTACATTTTTGCCCCTAAAAAACTTGAAAATTTGTTGAAGCATTAAGGGTATGTTCGTTATGGATTCCCACGTCTGGATACAGGACGTGGCAATTTAATTAATTATTATCCAAATTTTTAATTCACTTTGATCATTTGATAAATACCTTATCAATTTCATCACATTCTTTTTAAAAAACATTAGATTTAGAATTCAAACAATTTTTTTTATATCTAAGTCTTTCACACCCACTCAAACCATAAACAAACATACTCTAAGTAAACTACCATTTTTTTCCTCATACGTCGTGACATCTTTGTCAGTTAATAAAAAAATATCAGATTACAATCTGCAATTATAGATAAATATTTCAAAGAATACTCTTACAAACTGCATTAAGGGGAGGTCCGGCCATGATCCCTGCCTATGAGCTAGCCTCTCATTGTCTGCTTATATTCTTTTTTTTTTATTTCTTTTCGTCTAAAAATGTCTATGCCTCGCGTAGAACATTAGTCGCTAAATCTCAATTTACTGCATGATTAGCGACTTCTGTATTATTGGACCATATATGCATGTGTTCATTAAATCAATCCATTATTATCTAAATAGAGCTAGAGTCACATTCATATATACACTATTAAAATCTATTTGTATTATCAGTTAAACGATCATTACTTCGAAAAAAATTATTGTTCTAAATATTTCTGCCTAACTTCAATTAGATTTTATTAGACGTCAGATTATTATTGATCACCTACATTTCTTTTTCCCAATTAATTCATCTAAATCCCGCTTTATCTTATCTAAATTCTAATCATACAATAAACCATAATCTATCATCCAATCAACACCTAATATCTTTTAGAATATAACTTCAAGAAAACGCAATTGCCAAAGTCAAAAAAAAGAAAACATGGAAAGGCACCAGAAAATTGGTTGGACCATAAAATGCTGCGAAACAAGTTAATTGGGCATGTTATTTGGTGAATTTGCACACTAAAGTCATGGTTGACTTTGGCCACTATATGAAGTAAAGGGACCAAAATTTATTAAATTTTATTATTGCTGAGACTTTCAAAACTTAAAATTAAAAAATTCAGAAGCTATGTGGAGCTGTACCTAATTAATTATGCTACTGCTCCGATCTATACTTTCATATCAACAAACGTAATCTTGAAATAAATTCATCCGCGATGCCCTCTATCTCCAATCCTCAATTGATTTTATATTGAATGCGTCATCCGTATTGTTATCGTATACAATTTTCGATATGTCGAAAATCTACTTATATTAGACTCAGGGGTTGACACACCTTTATAATTGGGATGATCCTGGCCCCTCCCAACTCCCACCTACACCATACTATTTTTATGTGTAAAACGTGTATGATATATATATTGTGTATTTATTTTGAAGAAACGAGTGTTCCCCCAAAAAAATTATAAAATACTAGGATATACTTAGAAAATTTTCATTATATACAATAAAGATAATCTAAATTTTAATATATAGATAACTAGTGTATATTTCAACATATACAATGATAAATATTGTGATATTCTATTTTAATATTTATTATCATGTGTTATTAATGTTGGTTGGAGATTTTTTTGGGTCGCCTCCCTCCTAACCATGAGTTCTGGATCCACCCCTGATTATATCGTATATCGAAATTTCGTATAATAATTTTTTTTTACAGGGGTGACAATATAGAATCCATGTTGATAGATTGAATTGTAATGAATTTGTAGATAAATTCCTCGTATCCAAACTTAAATCATTTATTGAATGTGTCACATATTAGGATTCATACCTAACGCACTAATTCCACGTGTCAACTTACTAACCAATTTAACTCTCATAAATTAAAAATGATATTTTATGTACATGTATTAATTACAGTAAAATTAACTTGTATAATTCAAACTACTATAATAAATTTTAATATATCAAAATAGTAAACTACCAAAAGGTTTATAATATCATCCTCATAATCCATGACACAAATTCAAACATAATGAAAATATCTAAAATATAGACAATATCTCAAAAAGGATAACTTTAGTATTTATTAATCACTAATTTTCACATAAACCACAAGAAAAAAGAAAAGTTGATTGGTTGGATACATAGTGCATACAAGATCTGCAGTTAAGATTTTTAGGTTTTACTAGAATTCTCCCAACGTGCGATGCACGAATTGTTAATGTCTCACGAATATATAATATATTTATATAATTATATTGTAAAATAATAAAATATGTAAATATATATATTTACAATAAAAAGAAAGAGATTAAAAAAAATAAGAATTGCACACATATGAATTAGTTATAACTTATAAGTAATCATATTCTCTGGGTTAGTGTGCGAATATCTTTTTTATCCTTGCATAAAAGTCGTTCTAATCTTCTTTTATGCTTCACGATTTATTTTACTCAATTATTTCTTTAGAATAGCTTCACATTTTCATTCTGTATAAAATATTTTAAATATCAATATATATCAAAATTTAACTAAATAAAAAATTACATTAAAAATTTGGTGTACCTATTTCCTTTTCAAATTAATGTACATAGTTAAAATAAATATTAACCTAATTTTGTCAAATTAAATTGGTTCACAAATTACTTTGATTAATGCACCGAATTCTTTTTCATTTGTTATTAATGTAAATCCAATAAATTTATGCCATGTAAAACAACAAAAATTATAGCCCAAAAATAATCTTAGCTGAATATAGAAGAAATTTGTACTTCTTCTAGAAAAAAAATTAATTTTCACAAATAGCCTCAAATTTCGGCTAATATGTTGATATTTATACCTGGAATATAAAATCTTTGGCTAATCTATTGATATTTTGAAAATATTCTCCCAGCATACATCGAGGGAATTTATGGTACCGATAATAACAAATTTCGGCTAATCAGTTGAATAAATCAATATTTGAATATAAATTCAGTGGATTTTCGAGCTGTAACTGCAGTATAATCTTACCATAAAGTTTCTAAATTTATTATAATCTTACCATAAAATTGCTATTTCTATTTTAAATAGGTGCGTTTAGACGAGAAAATATTGAATTTACTATTTACAGAGGGTTTCATGTTATTATATAGTAAGATTACCTAATACTCCCTCCGTCCCGGCCTAAATGTCCTACTTGCCTTATTTGTTTGTCCCGGCCTACTTGTCCAACCCCAAAATGGCAAACAAAGTCAACACTCTAAACCCCTCATTTTTCAGTTTTTTACAGAAATGCCATTCAGATTTTATTTATCAATTCCTAATTACCACTAACCCAAATCCATAATTTAAACTAAAACCTACCCACTTAATACCCAAACCCAAACCTAAACCCAAACCCATTGTTTTATTACAGAAACCTTACTTCCATATCATATCCCCCCTCCTCTCTCCTCTCTCAGCCGCTCTTCTTCTCTCTCTACGAACTCTCTGGAATCAATTTTTCTGGGATTCTTCTCCTCCATATTCATCATCCCTTCCACTCTCTGGTGTCTTCTCACCCATGTCACCCGGTCTTCTCTCTCACCTTCTCACCCAAAATTTGTTTGAAACCCTAAAAATCTAGATCTCCCGGGTTTGTGTTATCTGGTCTTTTATTTTTCCCGATTTGGCCAGATCCACACCGATCTGGTATATAGAAGGCCGATTTCAGCTACTTGTTTGGTGATTTGGGGTCGAGGAGACAAAGAGACGAGATCTGTTCTGGAATGGAGATTGATTCTCCAGATTCGACAGACGGTTTTGTTTGGGACTCGGAGGAGAGTTTCGTGCCTGAAACTCAGTTTTCCGAGGACGACGGAGTGGCAGCTCTCCCTACTGGGATCGAGGAGGCCCCCCGGTGCATTTGAATCAACATTCCCCAGAAATGCAACGCATCATCCTCGAGTGCGTTGCTTTCTAGGTCCCGATGGTGAAGAGGTTCATTTTCTGTTTAGTTTCTTGTCGAAGTTTGGGGGTCTTCTGAAAACCCTAATTTCCTGATGAAGTTTGGGGATCTTCTGCAAACCCTAATTTGTTGATGAAGTTTTGGGGATCTTCTGCAAACCCTAATTTCTTGTGATCATCTCGGGTGCTTGCATCTTTTATGAGAACGTTGGCTGCATGTGTGGTTATCTTTGTTGTTTAGCTGGTTTTTTTGAATTGTTGACAGCTAGAGTTGTTTGTCTGTAGGGACCACCCCAGTGATGAAGTTATTCTGAGGGGAAAAAAATGTGGGTTATCCAATATTCTGTCTTTGTTGTTTCGGTAGCTTTTTCAAAATGATGAACATTTTTCGTTTTGATTGAGTTCATAGCTGCCCAATTAAAGACAATTTTCTGCAATAGCAAGTGTAGAAATTGATATTGAGTCATGAGCTTTTGTGTAGCTTGATTTGGTCAGATTTTATGTCCAAATTAATGTTGCCTTTTGGCTGATTTGTGGGAATTTAGGTACAACCCCAATGATGATATTGTTCTGAGGGGAAAAAGTTCAAAAACTGCTGATAGCACTTCATTTGATTTTGAATCCTGTGTTTACAGTTTAAGCAAAACGAACACCTTCATCAGTGTTTACACTGTAAACAGCTGCAAAAACCTTGAATGCTGCTTTAAAACTAATCTACCAAATACCCCAATTCTCCCACAATCCCACTTTCCATCTGCCTGTCCAATTGGCCCTGTTCTCTCAAATGCTCGATGCTCTGCCTAACAAGCTCCTCTTCAACTTCTAGGGCTTCGGGTAGGACATCAGCTCTTGCTAGTCTTGCCTTTCCCATATGTGGAACCTTATAATTATTCCCACCTTTGTCTTTCATTATCTCCACCATACAGCCCTGCAAACTAAGAAATATATTGTCTAGCTTCGCTGGTTCAAGGTCCTCAAATGATTTAAGGACATTGGCCACCAAGTCATCCACATTATAGCTACGAGTCTCAATTTGTAGCGATTGAAGTGCTCTGAAATAACCTAAGTCGAGAACATTGGTATCTGGTGAATTCGGAGGCTGGAACATCAGCTTGATGTCAAAACCATCAGCTGTTGCAGCATTTCTGAACTCTATATCGCTGTCAATTAGGTGTGGCCTTGCGTTATCCTGCTGAATTATGATTGTTTTGTTTGCATTGCTTGGCCATTTTGCTTTGATCGCCGGAATAACCTAGTTTGTGAAGCCATATGAAGAAACATAAAGCAATTTATTACACACTTAATGTTTTGTATTGTCATCAATTTCAACCCATTTTTTACTAAATCTAAAAAATGTGTTTTAATTTGGAGACATACTCACATTAAAATCTCTAAATGATGAATTTATTCTGATAGAGAATAAAAAAGTTACCTGTTCCAAAAGGCAGCTTTTTATTACGGCACTGTTTACCGAATCGATTGGTTTTGTAACCATTGTCCCGCGTACTCTGTTTACGCTGTTTCTGATGGCAGGTTCCTGTTTAGTTAATGGAAAAATTCCGATTTTCCCATCGAAAACTAGTGCCCCGCTGTCTGAATACTGTGGCCGAGCCACTGCACACATAAACATTACCTTCGAGATGAATCGTTTGCTTTTACAGGCTCGATAAGGGTCTTCCTCACCCACTAGCTTATATGCTCGATCCGTTACTCTTTGCATATAAAACCATTTCTCGTCTATGTGTATGACATTATGCATGCTTTCGTATTTGCATTTCATGTTTACGCTGTCCTGATGCAAATAACTAAGGCTGTACTTCAGCCTTTGAATTTTGTTTGCATCAGTCAATGTTGGTTTTATTGAGTTGGTATGAGCTTTAATCTTACCTGCCATGATCCATCTGCCTATTTGTGACTTGCTGACCTCTAACTCTTTTGCTAAACGCCTGATTGTACCCCTCTTTTCAAACGGTATTGCCTTCATGGCGACTTCGTCTAATTTCTGTATAATGGACGGAGGTTGCCGGAGCCTTACTGCTGGAAACGAGATGGGAACATCTTCTGAAGTTTGTTTCCTTGCAGCCTTCCAAATGCGCCGGATCGTCCGACTTGAAACTCCATATGATGCAGCCATTTCGATAGCGATTCCGTTTGTTAAAACGCCGTCTTTGTTGTTGTTAAGAAGGCACTGCGCTATACGAAGTCGGTCTGATGGAGCAACATCTTTACCCCTTTTTTTAGTCATGAGCTGTAATTTGTAATCTGAGTATTTCTTTGCTGTAATAGTTAGAAAAAACTGCATTGAATGCAATTGTTGGCATATTTATAGACTAATCTATGTGGTAGGTTGAATTTAATTTGAATTTTAGAGGGAAAAGATTTAAATGTAATTCCCAGCAGTTTGAGAAATTTTAACTGCTGTAAATTTCAGTTTTTGGAGGGATTACTCCCCCAAAAACTTGGCAATAGAAATTTTCAATTTTTGGCCTGCTTCGCACAAATTACTTTACTGCATTTTCAATTTTGATCAATTCAGTATTTTTAATTTTATTTTATTCAGTGTTCAAAAAAAAAAAACAGGTTAAAAAAAAAATTACAAAAATGGAGGGAAAGATTAAAACTCTAATTCTTCCTCCCAAAAATTACTGAAATTCAAAAAAGTCAACAAAACAACACCATTTCTTAGTCTCCGTGCCCGGCCAAGGTAGGACATTTAGGCCGGGACGGAGGGAGTATAATATTTTGGTTTTAATTTAACTTCTCTACATTTCTTTTGAGTTTTCTAGTTATGTAAATATTTTTTGAAAATCGAAAATCTCATTAATCAATTCAAGTTAAGTACAAGATTCTCAACTCATTCAAGAAAATTAGGACATTTCTACACTCGTATTGGCTGAAGAAAAGAAAAGAAAAAAACGTGCAAGCCTATGAGCATACGCTGAATAACATCCACATGAAGTCTACTAGCAGTAATAACCGATTCTTGTCTCGTGGCTGCATGCACAACAAGCAACGAATTGAAAAAATCACTCAATCTTCATAAAACTTCGTTTCTGATGCCTGTTAGTCACAACATCATTCAAAATCGAAAGATCTATAGGAAACTGGAGATCGGATGCCGAATAAAACTTGGAAAATCAGGAAGACTCATCTTGAAATAAAGATCGGAGGTTGTACAAGGCGTGAAAAGCACACAAGTCAATCATATATAAATCCCACAAAGGCAAACATGAGGAGAGGAAAAACAAAAAAAAAAAAACAAAAAAAAAAAATCAAATGAGGGAAAAAAGGAGAAAAATATCTAAACTTTCAGGAGATTGAGAGGATGGAGAAAGAATGAGGCTAGATTTTTTTTTAATCTTTGAATGAAGCCAAATGGAATTGATAACATAAGTATTTTTTTTTTTTTTTCTTACTGTTTATGGTGAAATTTCACTTTCGATTTATTTTATTTTTCTCTTCATCTCCCTTTATGAGAGTTTTCGTCTCTCCTCAATAAGTAGGAGTATTAGTCTCTCAAAGGATGGGAGATCCGTTATTCATGTGTAGGTTGTATCAGTTTTGAAGGTTCAGTCATCATTGAGCTTTTCAACATTAATTTCCTTCATTATTGCGGCTTTCATTTAGAACATTAATGACAAATTCGAGATTGAGATCAAATATTTTGATAAGCGATTTGTCCAGTGCAATAGATATTTGTTTGATTTACCAAATTTAAATATGTATATATTTAGATTTAGTAATTTTGTGGTTCAATTATTTAATAGTTATTTATGTTATTTTGGTGGTTTTTTTTTTATAAATGAATGATGGTTGATTATAGCAATTTAATTTTGATTTTTTTAGATAAAAAAAGAAAGTCAAATTGGCGTTTCATCTGGTCACATGGGGAGGCCGAAATGCACTAAAACCCAAACTTCCTTCCACTCACAAAAAGTGTTGCACACTTTACTTCACTACTCATCCTAACTTTCCCACCAAAATAACCTTTCCACTTTGTCTGCATTAATCTCATGAAACTTCCATTTCCTTCCAACAATGGCCATCGCCGCCAACACCAAATCCAAAAAACCACCCATGCTCAACCTCCATTCCAACCTCGCCATTACCCTCTTCTTCATTGTCGTCTTCACAATCCCCGCCCTCCTCCTCCTCCACACCCCGTCTAATTACATCTGCACCAATCTCTCCTCCAGCCAAAAACCTTGGTCCGGCGACCTCCGCTTCGCCGAATTCGCCTGGAACAAGCTCAAGTTCAACCACCACACGCCGCCCCCCACCGTGCTCAAAATCGCCGTCTTCTCCCGAAAATGGCCGACCTCCTCCATCCCCGGCGGCATGGAGCGCCACGCCCATACCCTCCACACAGCCCTAGCTCGCCGCGGCCACCAAGTCCACGTTTTCACCTCTCCTCCGATATCACAAGAAGCCCCGATCGGAGGCGCGTCCCCGGTGGTGCACTGGCACGAGGGTGAGCCGGAGAAGTGGCGCTACAATAAAGCGTGGGAGCAGTTTGAAGAAGAAAACAAGAAGCAGGCCTTCGACGTGGTCCACTCGGAAAGCGTGGCGCTTCCTTATTGGCTTGCCAGGGATCTCAAAAACCTTGCTGTCTCTTGGCATGGGATTGCTCTTGAGAGCGTTCAATCAAGCATTTATCAGGATTTGAGCCGCAAATCTGACGAACCTATTTCCCCTTCTTTCAATCAGAGCCTTCAGAATATGATTCCCAAAGTGTTGAACGAAATTAGATTCTTCTCCAAGTACCAACACCACGTCGCCATAAGTGACAGCTGCGGGGAAATGCTGAGGGACGTGTACCAGATCCCGACAAGGAGAGTCCACGTCATTGTCAACGGCGTCAACGAGGAGGATTTCGTCCAGGATCCGGGCTTGGGCCGACAGTTCCGGGAAAAGATTGGTATCCCAAGAAACGTTAGTGTGGTTCTTGGTGTGGCAGGGAGATTGGTGAAAGACAAAGGGCATCCATTGCTGTACGAGGCCTTCTCCAAGCTCAAGACGAAGCACCCCAATGTGTACCTCATCGTGGCGGGGTCAGGGCCGTGGCAGAACAGGTATAAGTGATAAAACTGTATTGGATATACGTATACAAAATTACAACAATATGTACAAGAAGAATATTCTTGACCTATTCAATATTTTCAGGTACAAGGAGATGGGGTCTCAAGTGAAAGTGTTGGGGTCTATGAGCCCAATGGAGCTGCGGGGTTTCTACAACGCCATCGACATGTTTGTCAACCCGACACTGAGGCCGCAGGGGCTTGACCTGACGCTGATGGAGGCGATGATGAGTGGGAAGGCGGTGATGGCGTCGAGGTTTCCTAGTATAAAGGGGACGATAGTGGTGGATGATGAGTATGGGGTGATGTTTTCACCGAACGTGGAGTCGCTGTACGAGGCGCTGGAGGTGGTGGTGGGAGAAGGGGCGGAGAGGCTGTCGGAAAGAGGGAAGGCGTGCAGGGAATATGCTGCTTCCATGTTTACGGCGAGGAAGATGGCTATGGCGTACGAGAGACTCTTTCTTTGTATTAAGAACCAGACGTTTTGTATGTATCCCTAGATACATGGATTTTCTTCTTTTTACTTGTTAATTATTTATTGTAGGCATTAATACCATACAATAATGAGATTCAAACTGGCATTGCTTGATGAAATTTTGATTGAATTGAACTTGAATTTAGCTTGAAAACCAACAGATAATCCTCGCCCAAAATCAACCAAGTAAACATGGGATATCAGAAAAAAAAAATTCAATCCGGCACCTTATTCTGCCCTATTGTTTTCTCAACAAAGTAAACATAACCTAATATGTGGTGTTGGTATTATTAGTGTTTAGGGGTGGATGTTCGTGGTAAAACAGAGTGAAATGCCAAGTTTACTTCAAACTTCTCAAATTTGTCTTTATTTGTTTCTTATTAGAATATCGGTTTTAATTAAATGGGTATTGACCCTAATTTTGAACCCATTAATATGTAATGTAAATTTAATTCTAGAATAATTATAATGGTAAATTGGAAAACTATGTTTCGCAATGATGAATGTAGTTTTCAAAATTTCTCAAAATGAATTTTCGACAAATAAAAAATTGATGGTTAAAGGTTAGCATTGTTAAGTGAAGAGATATAATTAATCTCCCACATAGGGTAGTTAATGTGGTTTAAACACTATAAATATAATTAAGTTGTGTATTATTTACAAACATTACATACAAGTGGACTAATAGTACAAAACATACGCCCGCCCATTAGCTTGGTCTGGGCATAGTCCTGGATGAGGGTTTGGGCTGGGTTTAGGTCCATTTTTTTCCGTCTTTTGTCCAGCTTAGCAAAATCGATTCGGCCCGTGACTATTAGATATTCAGAGATCATGAAGAATTTGAATAACCATATGTCCAAATTTGGACTTTAAAATAGGGGTACTATTACCTAATATAGACTTGGGCTTGGGCTTGGTCTAGGTCCATTTTTGTCCGTCTTCTGTCCAACTTAGCAAAATCGGGTTCTAAAGAACCATCGGGACTGACACGATTCAACTTGTGACTACTAGATATCCATGATGAATTTGAATAACCATGTGACCAGATTTGTACTTTAAAGTAGTGGTACTATTACCTAATATAGTGGCTGCTTAGCAAAATCAGATTTTGAAAAATAGTCGGGGCCGACATGATTCATCTTGTCCAGCTTAGCAAAATTAGGTTTTGAAGAAGAACCATCGAGACTGACCCTATTTAGCTTGTGGCTATTGGATATGCAGGGTGATGAACAATTTTGTGTCCATGTACATAATTTGAAGTTAGTGGTACGACTATCTAAAATAGTGGGCAGCTAGACATTTAATTGAAGAATGTGGTTGGAGCTAACACACCCCTTAAAAGGCACTAACCCACTAGAAAATGGACATTAATATTCCCTACATGTGAAATCCTATAAATAGGTGTTTCTCATGTCATTTCAGTAGATTTTTCCATGAGAGATTTTTTGTAGGATTCTTTATATTTTTCAAAATTATGTAGAAGCATGGTCTTCGTTGAAACATCACTACAACAAATTCGTTAATAGACCTGGGTTTTTAATCAAGGCCTATCAAGAAAAAAACCGGTGTAAGGACCTCGGTTTGTACCATGGTAAAAAATCGAGGACTTTTTCTGAAATAGACATCGATTTTAAACCGTTGACTATTTTCGATGTTTGACCAACCGATTTACTACCGTAAAAAAACTGTGGTCTAAGACAAATAAACTGAAGTGTATTCGAGTATACACCACAGTTTTCTCAATGGTAATAAACTGTAGTTTAGTCGAACATAGACCACGGTTCGAACCGTTGACTTTCTGAAACGATCTGTTAGACCGTTGACTACGGTAAAAACCGAGGTCTTATTTAAAAAAACCGAGATGTATTTATGTATAGACTTCGGTTTTATCACGATTTTTTTTTCGAGGTCTATCATTGAGGTTTTTGGTAGAAAAATCGAGGTCTATTTGAAAAAAAATCAATGTATATATATTAATACACTTCGGTGTTTACCACTTATTAAAACCGAGGTCTATGCTGTTTAAAACGAGGTAAAAGGTTGACATTTTGCTATTCATTTGTTGTCTTTGTCTTTTGTTCTATTGTCTTTGTCATTTTTATCTGTTGTCTTTATCATATCTCTGTTGTCTTTTGTCATTTTTATCTGTTGTCTTTGTCTCTTTCTTTTGTTGTCTTTGCCATTTTTTATCTATTGTCCTTGTAATTTATTATTTGTTGTATTTCTTGACCAGTTTGATAGACTGTTGATATTACTGTAGCAAGCTTTCAAAGAAACACCCTAAACTCTAATCAAGCCATCAAACTGAACAACAAAAATACAAACAAACCACAGTCCAAAATAAAACTAAACTACAACAATCTATATCACAAAAACAAAACGCTTCATTATGAAATAAAATATCATAACATACTATCCACCCAAATTAACAGCTGGCACATCAGGCCAACAATTCCACATATATCAATTCAAATTTATCATCTTCAATTTCATTCAAATTCACCCTCAAACCCAACATTCATAACCACTCAAATTACCCCAAGATTCAAAACACTTGTTCACAAACACCATTGTCTGTACCTAGCTCCATCCACACCCTTCCCATGCCTAACTCTCAAAGCTTCCAGCCGCCATGCCGCTCATCCAATTCCTCAACACCTACGATTAATCAAATCAACAAAAACAGAATATTTAGAATAAGCACAAGTTCCTCAATTTTCACAAAAACCAAATAGGAGCATTTTAATTATTTACCCTCTTTACACAGTTAAACAAATTGTTCTTCACAATTATCCACAAGACATGGAATCTAATTCATCAGCAAATCGGTCAAATAACAGTATGTCCAAAATACAGCAAGCATGGAATATTCAGTAGAAAGATGAGTGTATCCACGTACTTAAAAATCTAATATAATCGTATTACGACTTCTACAAGCAAAGATAACAGACTCTCCCAATGATGTACGACAATTTATGTATAACTTGTGATTATAAAGCTAATTACCTGTCACGTTTGTAGAAGTTAGATAAAGTCTTCAATGAATTCGGCCCATTCAGATCGCAGTTCGTCGATTTCTGTCGGAGAGTACTCCCCTTGCTTAAACGGTTTCCTGGCAACAGAACAATAACAATTGTAATATTATTTTAATGTTACTTAGCTATTCATAAACGTAATTGATAATTAACTTAATAAAAGAAGTGCCACTAAATGTAGCGACGTGTTGAAGCCGACTCCGACTTTTTCAACGATCTCTCGCATGAACCGCATCACAAGAACCCACATTGTACTGCATCAGGCTGCATTGGACCCTGTGCCGGCAAACTTCAACATAAGGCAGAGAAATTGACAATAAGATACCTAAAATGAAATGGATACACACCTTCACTATCTCCCACGCAGGCGTCTTTTTACCTCTTATGTCGTTCTCCACATTAAAGAATTTCAAGGCACTGTGAATATATAAGAAATTAACATAAACACAAGACTAACTAGCTCATTGGGTTTAAAATAATACAACTAGATGGACTTACGTATTAACCACGATTTTCCATTCGGAATCACGACGATGGGTAGTCGAGTCTAGTAGATAATCTCGTTGTACGAGTCGATGACAGTGAGAATCCAGTGGTTACTACATGCAAACCTCTAATGCTCTTTAGTGCAAGTATTTGAAATGGAAATATTTAAAGAATACTTACCCTTTCAATGCTAATATAGGGCCCAATCAATCCCATTT
Source organism: Ajuga chamaepitys (assembly GCA_958295605.1). Classification (NCBI taxonomy): domain Eukaryota; kingdom Viridiplantae; phylum Streptophyta; class Magnoliopsida; order Lamiales; family Lamiaceae; genus Ajuga; species Ajuga chamaepitys. The sequence continues at coordinate 851,288 of OY282498.1, read as the reverse complement.
TTGGAGAAGGTTGCTTAAATTGCAAGGTTTTATTGATCAGAACATCTACTGGAGGATTGGTAAAGGTAATGTATCATTTTGGTTTGATAATTGGTACCCCTCTTCCCCACTGTGTTAGTATATTGGTGCATTTAATTGTGATGATATGGTCAACATACCGGTACAATGAGGATTGGGATATGAATAAATTGAGAATGTTACAACCTGCTAATGTGATTAACTCATTCAGACACATTTTTATGAATGAAAATGCTCATGATATTCTGGCAATCGATGATGTGGTCCAAAACTATTTTAAGTCCCCAATCTATTTTTCTTTGGAGATTGATCAATAACTTTATGTCCCTTGATTCTACAATCTTAGAAAAAAAAAGGTTTTTAGGCTATTTCTTGGTTTCACTTATGTCATAACTCTAGTGAAGAGACCAACGATACCTTTGTGCATTGTGTTATTTCTTGGCAAGTATATAATTATGCTAATCTATTCCACATATTATTCATTCTGACCTTTCTATTCATAAAAAATAAAAAAATAAAAAAATAAAAAATAAAAAAAACTCTTAACACATTTGCATTTCTTTACTCTTACTTGTCCTCTGGTTCATCCGATGTGTTAGGAATGTTTCTAAATTGCAAGACAAATGCCTTCTGCTTCCCAAATTCAATGAAAGATAGTGGATAAACTTAGTTCTATGTCTAATACTAATATGTTCCCTGTTGGATTTTGGCGAGACTTTTCGCATTTGGCGGGGATCTGGAAATTTCAGCGTCAAAAGGAAACTTTGGCTTTGCCGGGGCTGGGGGATTAATTTGGGACTCTAACTCCCATTTAATTGATGCTTTCTATAAATTTTTGGGCATTTCTGATATTATGACTGTTGAACTGAGTGTTATTATTAAGACCTTAAAACTGTCTTAAGAAGGGAATTACCAAAGTTTGGCTTGAGATGGATTCGCTCGCCATCTATTACATGCTTAGTAAAAATGCTATAGGACATTGGTCCTATTAAGCTCTTTGTGCAAATTTCCAGAAACTTTCAAGGTTGATGGAGTTGAAAGTTTCTCATATTCATGGAGAAGGAAATTCGGTTGCTGAGTACTTGGCAAATATTATTGTGAAGAGGAAATCTACCTTAGAATTTGTAATGTTTCCCAATGTAAAAGTCTTAGTGACTTTTTGTGTATAGATGCTATGAGTTTACCTAGCTCTAGATCTCCTAAATAGGCTTTGTATGGATGTATACCTAAATTCCCTTTGTACTCTTAAGACTCTCTTGAGCTTTTTATATACAGGTTGGGGATCAATGTCTTAATCCCTCCATCATCTTGATGGTCCTTTGCCCAAAAAATAAAATAAAATAAAATAAAAATGTTTTATTAAAAATTTATCATTCAACATAGAAAAAAAAAAAAAAAAAGCCCCCAAATTATTTAGTACACTATGTGATTAATATTTTGTGATTTCAGATATTAAATAAGACTTCTGTTTCACGTTTTTCGAATTTTATACTTTACTTAATAAACTAAAATGTTAGAACTGAAGGCTGGGTTTCATGATTAGCTTAGAGGAATGTAGAAGACAGCTTGTGTTATGTACTTTCCCTCCAATATTTTTCAATTGATTTCAAAATAGAAAATAGCCGTATATATGCTAGTAACATCACAACCCTATTGGTTGTGATGATATGTTTGGACCAATACATTTCGGCCAATTCAGCTCATAACTAATATAAAGCTACTAATCTTTTTACTAATCCAAGCTAATCCATGCACGTGCAATGAAACTTACTTCTTCGTGCATGTTGCTGCTCACTTCTCAATAATGTGAAGAGCCGCCTGATTATCACAAATTAAAGAAACGAGGCTAGAAATTGTTACCAACAACTCAGAAGCCAAGTAATCAATCCACAGTAGTTCACAAACGATTGATGCCAGAGCTCTATATTCTGCGTCCACTGAGCTCTGGGAAATAGCTGTTTGTTTCTTGATTTTCGAAGATATTAAATAGTCGCCTAAAAAAACGCAATAACCAGTGAGGGACTTTCGAGTGTCAGCACAAGACCCCCAATCGACATCCCCATAAGCAGTGAGTTTAAGTTCAGTGACAGCAAGAAAGAAAATTCCAAGAGCAGAGGTACCATTCAAGTAGCGTAGAACGTGTTGAGCAGCATCCCAATGGGAACTTCTAGGTGAGTTTACATACTAACTAAGGTGTTACGTAGCATAGGTGAGATCTAGTCGAGTGAGATTCAGGTAAAGAAGCCGACCCACCAGCTGTCTATATATGTCTGAATCAGAAAGCAGAGTACCATGAGTGCTAAATAGCTTTAGGCCATGTGGAAAGGGAGTGTTGACTAGTTTGCAAGATAACATGCCAGGGTCCTTTAAAATATCTAAAAACATACTTTCTCAGGTTTAGATGAGTACCTGCAGTAGTGCGAGCAATCTCGATCCCTAAGAAGTATTTGGCAATGCCTAGGTCTTTGATAGTAAAAATAGTATCCAGAAAGTGTTTGAACTCAGCAAAAGGTGCCCTGAAGAGCCAGTCAAGAGGACATCATCTACGTAGACAATGAGGGCCATAAATTCGTGCTTTTGCAACTAAGTAAACAAGCAATGGTCATTAGATGACTGCCTGAAGCCAAACAAGATCAACTTATCATAGAATTCAGTGTTCCATTGCCTAGGAGCCTGTTAGAGGCCATAAAGACTCTTGAGCAGCTTACAAACCTGGCATGGGGAAGCCTTGTCATAACCAGCTGGGGGTTGCATGTATATTTCATCATTCAGGTAGTCATGTAAAAAAGCATTGTTGATGTCTAGTTAATATAAAGGCCATTGGTGAATAATGGCAAGGGTTATAATAACCCGGACTGTGACTTGCTTGGCCACAGGGGAGAAACACTCCATGTAATCTACAGTAACACCTCGAATTATTATGTTTTAGGCTATATTAATGATTATTAATATTTCTATTATTTATTAGGTCCAACATACATCATACATATTTTATGTGGGTCAAATCAAGTTATTTGAGCCCAGATGAGCCAAAATCATAATTTATAATTATCCATAAAGGTTGTCAGTTAATTACGTATCTTGACCAGATTAATGCCTATCTATTAAATACTTTTCTACTGGATATCTATTAGAAAAACGCTTTTCCTATGGGGCTTCTGATTAATACCCAGTAGGAAAATAACCTAGTATAAAACTAGACAGTAGAATAGGAAACCACTTTCAAATACGCTCATCGTCGAAAAAGAAAATCCTTTCCTTTCACATACAACCGTCATTCCAAATCCACCTTCAGTAGACAATTGCCAAATCCACCTTCAGTAGACAATTGATTTCTTCCGGAGGTAAATCAAAATCTTTTCTCTCCATCTGATTTAATGAAATTCTTCTTTTGATTTATTTAAATTTCCTTCTTCGTTTTAATTCACTAAATCAATAGGTAATTAGGGTTTAATTTATTTGGGTTAGGAGGATAAAGGAATTAATTTGTTTGGGATTATATTCGTACGATGTGATTACGTGTTTGTGTATAATCATTTTGGTGTATGTTAAGATATATATATCAGTATGCGTGCGTGTATATATATATATATATATAGTTGAGTGATGTGGGTGCAGCTGTGTGTTGGTATGTGTAGCAGGGTGTGTGTGCGCAATTAATATATAAATTGCAGTATGTGTGTGTTGCTCTAATAAATGCATGTATATATATATATATAGATAATGGGTGCGTGTGTGTATATAATATTATATTTTTATAAGTGTGTGAATGGAGTTGTGGTGTTGTGTCACTATGGTGGTGTGTGTGTTGGTTATATATATATGTATTATTGGAAGGTGTGTGTAGTAATATATATGTGTGCTACGTGTATGTACATATGTTCCGGTGTGTGTGCGTGTATGATGATGTGTGTGTTGGTGTATTTTGCATAGCATACATATATACTAAAAATATGTGTGTGCTATATGTATATATATATATATAGGTATACAATAAGGCGTGTGATGCTATTATGTATGGGTTATGGAGGACCACATATAGGGTAGCAAATGTAGAAAAAAATTACTTATTTTTTTTTGTCCAATTCTCTTTTTGGCAGACCCTTTACATCATTTACCAGAATTAGAAAATTTCAGATATACAAGCTTATGCCCTTTCCTACAAATAATTAACTAGCTTCGATTTGCCTAGTTAGGATCTCTTCTGTTATTAATTAAAGATGTACTACGTATGGATTAGGTCCTTCTGGTCAAGAGTACGTGACTAAGCTGTAATTGCACGACATTCACCCATTCAACAGTTAAGGTGGGATTTTCTATCCTTCTTTGCTTTAATTAAATGTTTGCTTGTGATGATAATATGATGATATGGTGATATGATGGACTGAGTTTCAAATTTATTTGATCTCGTTATGGTGATATTATGCTATGGTGATAATTAACGTGATGATATGGTGATATTTTGTATGGTGATAATATGGTGATTTGATTGTATTGAATTACTTGCTTATATTTAATTTAGCAAACTAAACCCCACGAGCTGGATGTAGCTCACCCCATATTCTGAAATTAACTTTCAGGTTAAGGAGCCGGCGACAGGAGTGGATGGAAAGAGGGGCTAGTAAATTACGTTATGTTGAACCTTTTCAATTTTGTTTATGATGGTTTTTATTGGGTTAAGTTATTAGGAGTGTTTGAATTTCTTGATAAAACTGGTTGGATTCGTTTGATGTGTTTTTGGATATCAGTCTTATTTGGAATCTCGGTTTTAGGAAGTAACTGTTGGCTTTAAAGTGGAAAATTGGTTGCTTTGCTATTTTTGTGTGGATATAAAATTTATTTCTTCTATTGCCTATTAGCTGAAAATATAGCGGTTTATTTGATTTATTTTATTAAAAGTTCTTTATGGTGAAAATTATTAATATTACCTTCACTTAGGTGTTTTTTTTTAAAAAAAAAAAAAAACTCTGATAAAATAAATAAAAATTTATCTAGGATGTTACATCTACACCTTGGATTTGATGATACCCTTTGGCCACCAATCTTGCCTTATGTCTTTCCACATTACCATCAGGATTGAGCTTTGTATTATACACCCATTTACAACCAATTGCTTTCTTATTGGGTCGAAGAGTAGTGAGTTCCCAAGTTTGGTTGTCTTCTAAAGCTTTGATCTCCTTTGCCATTGCTTCTTGCCAACGAGACTTATTCTTAGCTTCATCGTAGCTTCTTGGCTCATCTGAATCTCCACATTGGCTATGAAGGCTGTAAAACCATGATCAATATAGTCTAAAGTGTGAGGTAGTTCAGAATGGTTGCTGTCAACAGAAGGAAGTTGCAGATGGTGCACATAGTCATCCAAATATGCTGGTTTATGAGAGATTGTTCCATGGGAAATGGTTGCTGGTCGTCAGTCTGGTCTGGCAGAGGCAAAGGCCAGCAACCTGTTCCAAAGGCAGGAGATCTAGTGTACGGAAACTCATGTTCAACAAACACAACATCTCTAGAGATCAAAACACAATGATTCTCAATATCAAACAGTTTATACCCCTTCTGCCCAGGAGGGTAACCCACCAATATACACTTGTAGGCTCTGGAATGAACTTGTCTTTGTGTGGTGTAACATTGGTGGCATAATGCAGCCAACCAAAGGGTTTAAAGCATTCATACTCCGGCACTTTTCCAAACAACACTGTATAAGGTGTTTGCCACTTCAAGACCACTGTGGGAAGCCTGTTGATGAAGAAAGCTACTGTCAACACATAATAAGGCCATAAATAGGATGGGGCTGCTGATTAGATCATCAAGGCCCTTGCCATTTCTAGTAGATGTCGATGCTTTCGTTCCACCACTCCATTCGGTTGAGATGTATACACACATGTCTTTTGATGCACAATACCCATAGAAGAAAACAATTCTTGACAATCATTGCTAAGAAATTTTGCTCCATTGTCTGTTCACACCATTTTGATTGTTTGCTCAAATTGTATGCTAACCATTTTTAGAAAGGTCCTTAATGACTTAACAACCTGGCCCTTATGCCCCAACATATACACCCAAGTCACTCTACTATAATCATCTACAATGGTAAGAAAGTAGGGTGTGTAGGTGATGCTTGGCTTACTATAAGGACCCCATATGTCTACATGCAACACTTCCAATAATCTAGAAGTTTGAATATTATTGGTAAGAAAGGATAACCTACTCTGTTTAGACATATGACACACATCACAACCCTTATGATGTTGTATGACTTTTGGTGGGCAAACATGTTTGAGGAAGTTCAAATGTTGTAGAGTACTAGGTGAAGCATGTCCCAATCTCTTATGCCATACATCGAATGCATCATGGAAATGAGTAACATATAGACTTGGGGAAATAACAATGTGTTGTATATTATCCTTATGAAAGACATAGCATGGGATTGCTTGCTAACACTTCACCTGTTTCAACCTTCTGCAACTCGCAATATGTAAGCAAGAAAACAACTCTCACATTCATATCAACAGAGAGTTGAGGTATGGACATTAGGTTAAACTTGAAAGTAGGCACATAGAAGACATTTGTTAAAATGAACTTAGATGACAAAGCAACCTGACCTTTGTATGTGACCCATTTATGTATTCCATCTGGTAACACTATTGGAGCTTGATTCTCCAATGCTTTGAGATTTTGCACAATTCTTAGATCATTGCACATGTGGCAGCTGGCTCCCGTGTCAATGATCCATGATCCCTTTCTCAGCTCTTCAAGTAGTGTGAATGCAAAAAATGTCTCTGCCTCTTCATGGCGTCCAGTTTTACTTCCAAAGCTCTTGGTACTATCATCTGATCCAGTGGATTGAACGCTCTTAGTTCCAATTAATTTAGCAAGCTCTTGTTTTACTATAAAAGTGATATCAGTACTTGAAGCTGATTGCTTGCTATGATCTGTGCTAGAACTAGAAAGTGCTACTTTGAACATTGTTAACCACACTATGTGCACCCTGAAACCTATCTTCCTTTGGTTTAAAATACTAATTGGGATAACCTTCCAATTTGAAACATTCTCCTACTTCATGTCCAGGCATTTGGCAGTGTTCACAAACCAACTTTGCCCTTTCCTCCTTTGTTTTTTCTATCGTTGCCTCTACCTCTGCCTGTTCTTGATCCACCTCTTCCATTATAACAAGACCTTCCTCCTCCACCTCTGCCTGGTGTATTCATCCCTTGTGAACATACCCGCACTGTCACTTGCATCTGCATATATATCCTTTACAGCCCTCTATTTTTCAATGCGTAAAATCCTTAAATATGCCTTATCTATATCAGGTATATGATCCATTATCAACACTTGACTACGAATATCATCATAAGAGTCATCCAAGCCCATTAGAAATTGCATCAATTTATTATTTCTGTCAATTTCACGCCATTTCTCACTAGCTTCACATTTACAGGTAGGCATTGGCATTAGAAAGTTAATTTCATCCCACAGTTTGTTGAGCTTTATGAAATAAACAGCAACATAAGAGTTACCTTGTGCAATGCTAGCTATTTCCCTTTGGATCTGCTACAGTTGTGGACCATTACATTATTCAAAACTTCGTGTGATACTGTCCCATAATTTCTTCGAAGACTCGGCATATATGAACGCATCACCAATTTCCTTTGACAACGAGCTTAGGATCCACGACATTACCATATTGTTTGCCTTCTGCCATTGCTCAAAACCTTCTTCATCAGCTGGAGGTTTAACATGACCCATGACAAATCCTAATTTGTTCTTCGCCATAAGAGCAATTAGCATCGATCTGCTCCATGGTAGAAAATCATTTCCAGTAAGCACATTCGTAACAAGTTTCATTCCTGGATGATCTGATCCTTGAAGTTGAATTGGAGCATTATCTCGATTTGCATTCTACATTTCTTAGGACGTCTCTGCTCTAGTATTCAGTGTCGGTCATGCACTTGATTTTAACGGCGAAATACCTATGGATTTAACCTAAATCTCTTGACACCATGTTAGAACCCAAGGCTGGGTTTCTTGTTTAGCTTGTATAATGTACTTTCCCTCCAATATTTTTCAATTGATTTCAAAATAGAAAACAACTTTATATATGCTAGTAACATCACAATCCTATGTGATGATGCGTTTGGACCAATACATTTCTGCCAAGTCGGCTCATAACTAATATAAAGCTACTAATTTATTTACTAATCCAAGCTAATCCATGCACGCAGGGACGAATTTGGGGGGGGAGGGGGGGGGGGGGGGGGGGCGGCCGCCCCCCTTGGACTTAAAAATTTACATGTAATTTTATCTGATAATTTTCATTAATACTCTTAATATATAAGAGTTTATCCCCCTTATTCTTTCAAACTTCGCCCCCCTTGATTCAAGAATTCCGCCCCTATACTATATAACATAGTTATAAAAAAAATCGTCCCCCTTCTAACGAGTTCCTAGATCCGTCCCTGCATGCACGTGCAATGCAGCTCACTTCTTCGTGCATGTTGCTGCTCACTTTTACTCTTCATAAAATATAGCTCAAGGAATCTGCATCTGGGTCCATCCATTGTGACCAGTTAGACCGTGAGGAGCAGTCTATAAAATTCGGTGGATACAACTCGGATGTAATACGATTAAAAAGGTATTAAAACGTTTATAAAGTTTTTTATTTAGTTTGCGGAAGCATGTTGAATCTGATATGATTGTCATGGAATATTTCCATAAAACGAACTATTAGTATTTTCGGGTAAAAACAGGGATGATGATGATGATGATCATAATAACAACAACAATAAAACAGAAAGAAATAGGTAAGGCACTAAATTGACATTGTAAGTGGCTAGCACAATTTGGTGGAATTTAAGGCCAGTAGAGAATCTGTATCTAAGAATTAGTGTGAATGATCCAAAATATTTATTTAGAATATACTAATCCAATTAAATGGAGGATCTTTGTCGACTTTGTTCAAATCTCTGATAAGCAGGCTTGGTTCTCAAGTACAAGAGCACACTACATAGCAACCCCAGAAGAGAGATGCAGCCCCACCCCATGAACGTCAACAAGTAGCACTCCCTTCCCATGCACACCACTGAATTAGCAGCCATAACCTCCCCATGCGAATCATACACCATCGCAGCTAGAGAACCGTACAGAAGGGATCCGATGGGGATGTTCGTGATGAGAATATTGTGGTTTACGCCTACGCTCTCTGGTCCAAAAAGCTCTGATGTTATTGAAACTGCAGCCGCGAATATGAAACCCGAGCTCAGTCCTATCAGAGCTGTTCCTGCTTCGACTGCCATTGCGTTGCCTCCGAATGTGCTCAGGAAAAGGAAGGCCATTGGCGTGGGTAGCAGAGCAATCGCCAGCCATCCTGTCCTTGCAAAGTACACTTTACTGCAACAAATATTTGTTGTTTATCGGTAATGACAAAGATACCCTTAAATTCTTAATGTAAAAATTAATAAGGGGAGAGCATACCTCCGAATGAAGTCTGGAGTGGCTGAAAGCAAGCGGCCGAAGAAGGAGAAGGATGAATATATTGTAATGAGCTTTGAATTAATCAAACCATGCCCAAGTGATTGCGCTATCTGCCCAAGATTATTACTATACACAAGCCCAACAGTGCCTCCACAAAAATAGGCAACATAGTAGAGCCAAAAGTCCAACCTGCGTAGAAGCATTCGCGCGTCATGTTCCTCCCCAAGCATTACCAGCTGGTCTTTCTGAATCAGTGCTGTCCTAGACAAACAGCCTTCATCTTGACCAGTGATCAGTCTAGACATATCATTAACGGGTGCATCAGTATTGTGTATCAGTCCATTTGCAACACTGTTATCCTGACTGAGGAGCTCTTTGTGTAGCTCAAGATCATCAGCATCAACAAGAATGAATCCTGAGCCATCAAACTGGAAGCTCGAGTAGACCGTATGGTGGAACCATTCTCTGGCATAGATAATGCCGGGGATGCCTAAAGGGAGGATGAGGAGGAAAATGGCACCAGGAAAGAGGAAAGACGCCATTAACGAAGTGGTTGGATGAAGGAAGAGAAGGTAGAGGCCTGTGATGATAGCTAAAAGGTTTAACTTGAGGAATGTGAGCTGATCGCGCTTGACAACATCGGAAGGTGGAGAATTCGTTGCCGGTTGGTGAAGGATGGGGATTAGTGCTATGATTGATGTGAAGAGGGGAACCAAAGCATTGAGGAGAAGATAGATGGCTGATGAAGAAGAGTTAAGCGACCGGACGAGAAGGTTGTATAGGGCAGCGCTTACACCATTAAAGCTGATGGTGAGGGAAAGAGCGAGTGGACGGTTAGATGGGAAGTTCTTTATGCAGAGGACGAAGCAAACTGTGTTGAACCAACAGATGCTGCATCCTGCTAATAGGCAGAGTAAGAATACCTGAATGCAACAGAATAATCAAATCATTTATCATGCTTACATAAACACCAATTCAACAGAGAGATGAAGGCTGGCTATGGGCTTTTTTTTTTTTAAAATAAAGGCTAGATATGAGTAACATTAAATTGATTAGCAGAAAAAAAGGGGGAAAAAACGTAAAATCTACAAAATTTTCAGATTTTAAAAACAGAAGAATAGAGCTGTTGACTCAAAAGATTCATGTGCAACACAGGACACAGGTGAGGAAAACCGAACCAAGACCAGAAACCCGACTCGAATCGAGTGATTCGGTTCGGTTTTATATATACAATCGGTTCGATTTCAAATATTAAAACCGATTTATAATTCGATTTGGTTCTTAACCAAAAAGAATTTCGATTGGTCGAACCGAACTACTCAAGTTTAATATTATATTTTCAATTATATATTATTTCTCTTGATTGGATTGATAAATATAAGTAATTTACATTGTAACATGCACGCATGAAAAGTAAAACGTATTCTTGTGATCTAGTCTTTTTTTTAATTTGCCTATTTCAGAGAAAAATTATCTGAAAGTCGAGATTTCTTGTTATGAGAAAATCAAAAAATAAAAATGTAATAACTTTAAAACCTTAACCGACAACAGAACAAAAAAATCTCGGTTCGATTTGGTTCGATTTTAAGAATATAAAGAAGTTCGATTTCGGTTCTTGTCTGTTTGTTTTAGTTTTTAATCGAACCGAACGAATACTCATTTTTACGGGACAGTAGCTTGGATATATGAGTGGGAGTTGCAGGATTGAAGCATTTATATATTTGAGTGTTAAATTATCGAGCACACATATATTTAGGAAGACAGAATACAATGCAATCGAAGTGCATGGGAAAATTCTACTTTATAAATGAAACGTAACTCGAATTTTTAATAAAGTAATTCATCACTGAATATTTTAACACACTTGTTTAAAAAAAGCATTGAATATACTATGGCCAATGAGACAAACACTTGGCACATCTGTTCCCACATATTTAAGGAATCTTTTTGTTTCCTTCAAAAAAACAAATTGTTGGCAAGTGCAAATAGTTCGAGTGGCTACTCATTTTTATATTATACTATGAATTAAGGTCCATTCGTCGACTCGTAAATATCATGTCTGATTTCATTAGCCTAGTTAAAAAATAATTCTAATTTCATTAATAAATTTACTTACAATTGGATAAGTCAAATGAATAATTAATCTTGTTTTAATCTGCATTACCAATCCAATAATATATTGTTTCAAGGGGTAGGGTAGAATGTGTGTAAATAGTTCCACAATAATTAGGGCCTGTCCAATTCCACACCACTGAAACAAGAGATGACATAAATTTAGTGTTCACTATATATATAAGTTAATAATTGGGGGGCCCAATTCTCACCAATTTAATGAATGCAACATCGGGACCGCGAAAACAGAACTGAACAAGACTGTATCCATCAATTTCTTCAAAAGAAATCTATCAAAATTTAAGTGCTTTTGTAGATATTACTACGTCCGTCCCGAATGAATTTGTACATTTTTCTTTTTCGTCTATCCCAAGAAAACTTGCACATTCTTAAAAAGAAAAGTTATAACACAATCTTCATTCTCAAAATTTCCAATCTCCATCACTCTCAATTAATCTTTAAAAAATTATCAACAAAATCTCAAAAAACAATTTTTTCTTAATATATGTGCCGACCTCAAGTTTATTTGGGACGAAAGGAGTACTTAACAAATATATATATATATATATATAATGCCCATCCACAGAAAGAGTAAAATCAAAGTTGTATGTAAACAGAATCGATAGATACATTGATTACTTTAAATATCAAGTTGAAAATGAACTTTTGAATTTTTAACATTCTCATAAGTAAACGTTTTGAAAGTATCTGGACCAATTGAAGTTTTGTATACATCTATTCTATTGTATATTAAATTTTATTATTTATAATATATTTATGAATTTATTATTTGGTACAGTTACGATATCAGCAGTTTTGTATAAGACAATTCCATTGTAAATTAAGTTTTATATTTATAGTACTATATTTATCGATTCATTATTTGGAACAGTAACGATATCAACTTATGGTATTTATTTATTTACTAGAAAAACAAGCATGCATCATGAGAAAGTAATGCTAAATTGTATAGATATAAACTAAGGGTAAGACCCGTCTGACCCGACAAATCCGACCTAACCCGACATGAATTTAGTGAGAGAAATCCGTAAATAATTCGACAACCTGAATCGACTCAAAATTAATATTTTTTTTAAAATGTAATAATAATAATAATAATGTTTTAAATTATTTTTTATATATAACTCGAATCGACCCGAAATCAAACACAAATCCCACCTTATGACCCGAGTTGCCACAGCTGATGTAGACCCGGTGGGTTTCATTAATGCAGTGTGTGTGTGTATATTCAATAAATTTACCAATGCTCATATTCAGAAAAACAATGTACTCATGGCTTATAGGAATATGAAAGAGATCAGACAGAAATAGTTCACCTAGTAACACACACTAAATTATTATTTTTATGCCCAAATGTGCTTGTATAATATATTAAAATAAAGTGAAAAAGGGATGCCATATATTGAAGCGCTTATAACTTAGGAAAATTTGGTTTGGAATATTTGGAAAAATAGCTTTACATTTTGTTAGAGTAATTTTATGTGAAAAGTTAGAAGTAGAAAATAATTATTTTTATTATTTTTCTGGAATTTTGATAAATAAATAAATGTTTTTCTTTCACTCATAAAAGAAAAGTGTTTAAGTAGCAAATACTCCAACTTTTGTGTTTAATCAAAATTAATTTTATTCTCAAATACAATTATTTTTGGTTTAAACAATTTTACTAGAATCTCCACTTTTAATAACTTTTTCAAAAATTAAAAGCAAAGGAAAATATCCCATAATCATTTGCTGACAATCTCAAATATTTTGGAGCATGAAAAACAACTTCAACTTTAATAAAATTAATTTTAGATAAAAATTAAAAGTTAATAATATTTATTTTTGTAACTTTTAATTTTAGTAATAGTACCACAATTTAAACTTTTATCGGTGTTGCAGCAACAAACACGAAGGGAAAGACCGAATTGATAGGGCAAAAATAACTAACCACAAAATAGGGCAGAGTAACGACATTGGTAATCACAAGCCACTGCGCACCGTACCCGACCATCCCCATCGCCGCCGCCACAAACATCACTGCCCACAGCGGCAGCCACTTCAGCGCCAGTCCCGACGACCACCCCACTGCCTTCCCCAGGTCCGACGCCGTCGCCAGATAATTGAGCTGCACCTGAGATATCCCCAGAGCCGCCTTCATCTCCGATGAGTATGCCGAGAAGTCGAAATTCGTGCCGGTGAACGCCTGAATCCAAATCGTCGCTACAAGAATCATCCACTTTCGCGATTCCTCCGCCATTGCTGGTTGCGGATTTTGTGTGCGATGATGAATTGAAATTTTGCGCGGAGGTTTTATACTGGCTCACATGATTTTCAAGTTAATATCCTCAGAGAAACTGTTGGCGGGGCTCCTACTTCTTTTCGGGTTCCATTTTGCAAAAAATATGTATAAATTTATTCTTATGTGAGATTTGGGTATTTTTTAATAAACTAATAAAAGAGGGTTGTATAAAATGACTTAAAAAAAGTTTGAAAACAAAGGTCCCGTGTGTTTAGGATTAGGCTAAGCGATTATGGATTGAGCTCAACCCATTACATATTTATCCAGGATTAGGCTAAGCGGTTATGAATTGAACTTAACCCATTACGTTAGGCATGTCAAAATCGATCCGCCCCGCCCCGAGGTCCTAGGGGCGGGGCAAAATCCGCCCCGATGAAGAACGGGGCGGGTCAGATGCGGTCATGACCCCTGCCCCGCCCCGCCCCGCTCGCTCTTTTTATATATATAATTTATTTTAATTTTAAATATATATTATGTAATATTATATAGATATATATATATACACACATAAATATTAAATATGTGTATATATGTATTTATAATATCAAATTTTATATATGATGTGTTATATATATACCATCCTAATACATTAAATTATGATTAGAATAAATTTAAATAATCAAATTCCATTTTCTAATAATTAATTTTACAAAATATAAAAATTGTTAAAACAAAACTAATGTAAACGTAAAAGTTAAAACCCTATTAATTTCAATTATAAAAAAAAACAAGGTTTTTAATTAAAAAAAAATAGTTTTTTTTTATAAAAAAAAAAAAAAAAAGATAAAGGCGGGTCGGGCGGGACGGGTCGGGGCAAATCATGGGGCATGTATTTTTGCTCCGTGGCGGGGCGCGGGGCGGGGCGGGGGCGGGGCAGGTCAAAAAATCCAAAAATTCGCCCCGCCCCGTTGACATGCCTACATTACGTGTTTATCCATCGGTTGTGAGCAATAAATTATCCACAATCTTCACATATATCACCAAACCACTAAGTAACTCTTATACACATCATCAATCAAACTTAATTCTCAATACACACTGTAATCAATAATCAATAACTCTTACACACATCAAATCAATTTTAACATCTTTTATATTATAATCATCCACCAACAAAATCTTCAACAAACATAAAAAAACACTCGTTTATTTACCTCAACCTTTATATTCCATTATATTTTTCACAACCTACAATACTCCAATTACTCACGGTCATAAACAAACAGGGAGAAAGAAAAAAGAATCCATCCTTCCTCCCCCTTTTCTCGTCACGTCATCTCTAACTCAAAGTGTTGCAAAATCCTCCTTTTAGAAATAACCCCATTTAACAATCTCAGCTAGTGACGTAGTCCAACTACGAGCATACAAACAAAAATCGTTGACTTAAAATGAATATGGCAGCACTTTTGAATTGGTTGTAACCATCTTGTAACTTAATTCACTAAGCTTTATTTTTTACCAACCCCGCCCCAATCAGAATTCAAAGAAATAAAAACGGTAGCACTAAATATTTTTATAAAAAAATTGTTATATCTTATTGGTTTTTCTTTAAATCAAAATCAACTCAAACAATATAGAATATCTATCTATACACTTGTAAAATAAATAGTCTTAAACTAATCCTAATCGAAATAGAAAATAAATTAAAAGATATCTAAATAAATAATTTATAACAAACTAAAATATATAAAAAAAAATCATAAATCTATCTATCTATATATATATAGTAACACAATCTTTACCACTTTTGGCAGGCATTGTATTTTTCTGCTCAAATCCCCTTTCCCCATCAGTAACCCCATGAGATCACCTGTTACACTTTGATGTTACATTCTGTGTTTCACTCATTCACTAACCGACACTAATTGATTCGTCCATTATTTAGCCTAATTATGTAAATTATGACTAATTATTATTACAATTGATTTATCCGGCCAATTAGTGAGAAAAATGTCAAATTATACCATTTTTAACGCATCAACGTTAATTATTTTTTTAAATTTGGAAGGTAATGGATCATCTTTTAATTTCAGTTAAATCTTTTTTAATTTACAATCTTAATAATTTAACACTCTCCAATACCAAACAAATCATATACGCACAAGTTGTATTTTTGCCCCAAGTAATTTTATTTTCTCTCGCTCCTTTCTCATCTCCTCATTCGTCATCCTCTACCAGGTTATTTCATAAGCAAATTTAATCTTATTGTTTGTATAAAAAGTTTTTAATTATTTTTTTAGTATTTGTTAGATAATGGTGATTTGTCAATCTTAATCTTGCGTTCATGTTTGAATCTTCACTTTTACAATGCTAAATTATTGAGTTGGGATCATATTTTTATTATCTACTTTATTAATGTATTTCGTTTTTTGGTTGATTTTTTTTTTTTTTTTTTTTTGGCAGTTTGTAGAACTTACATCTTACATTACTAAATGTATTTCATTATGATCTTTACTTTTGGTTTAAACTATAAACATTAGGGTCTTTTTTGTTTATTAAGTAAAAGAACATATTTTAGTGAGAATTTTATTTGTCTTTTACCGTCAATGATTCTTTAGTTTCTTTCTAAATATTTTTATCTTATTTTATTTAGTTTCTTATATTCTAATATCCAGATTTGTATTACCAAACAATTGTCCAGGGTTTCAAATTTTAATGTTACGTTCATGTTTGAATCTCCATTTTATATTGCTAAATTATCGAGTTGTGGTCATATTTTTTTTTAATTATTAGTGTATTTTGTTCTTTGGTTGATTTTATTTTCTTTTATTTTTTCATTTTTTTTTTTTTTTGTAGGTTGTAGAACTTGCATCTTACATTACTAATGGTATTTCGTTCTTATCTTTACTTTTAGTTTAAACTATAAACGATTAGGGCTTTTTCGTTTATTAAGTAAAAGAACAAATTTTAGTGAGGTTTTTATTCATTTTTTTTACCATCAATGATTGTTTAGTTTCTTTTTAAATATTTCTATCTTATTTTATTTAGTTTTTTATATTCTAAATATCCATATTTGTGTTACCAAACAATTGTCCAAGGTTTCATGAATATTATTAGTGACTGATTTTAGTGACGGACAATTTCCGTCACAATCTAATTACGGACTAGTGACGGAATAGTCACGGATAGAGACTGCAAGAGTGTTTGATTATTAGCAACGACTTAGTGACGGAATCATGACGGAATTTAGAGACGGAAAAAAATCCGTCATTAAACCGTAGTAACAAAGGGCGCTAAAAATGTGGGAATAAAATATTTTAAGATTGTGACGGAAATATTCCGTCATTAATCATGTATCGACGAATTAGTGACGGTATTTTAGCCGTTGCTATTTAGTGACGGAAAATATTCCGTCATTAATCTTGTATTAACGGATTAGTGACGGAATTTTAACCGTTGCTATGTAGTGACGGAAAATATTCCGTCATTAGTCTTGTATTGACGGATCAGTGACGGAATTTTTTCCGTTGCTATGTAGTGACGGAAAATATTCCGTCATTAGTCTTGTATTGACGGATTAATGACGGAATTTTAACCGTTGCTATGTAGTGACGGAAAATATTCCGTCATTAATCTTGTATTAACGGATTAGTGACGGAAAATAGTGACGAAAAATATTCCGTCATTACTTAATGCCCATATAAATGACGTTTATTTAATGACTCGAAACCATAGTCATAAACATTTTTCGAGAATAAATCGTGAGTTATGATATTTTCGTTAATATCGCAATATTCACGCTGTTTTAGTGAGAAATATATTTCTCTCGCGATAAATTGATTTAGTCTATTTGAAACAAATAAACATAAATTTAATTAGAAAAAATAAGTAACTGAAGAAAATTAACGTATGTAAACCCGATTGATGAGCCGAAAATTTTTCATTTTATTTCCCGAATAAAATTCGAATCACAAATTATTAGTGATGCTAAATAATACCCGTATCCATATTTTGTTACTATGCCCGAAACGACATCATTCTGGTTGGTAATGACGGAATCACAAATTATTAGTGATGCTAAATAATACCCGTATCCATATTTTGTTACTATGCCCGAAACGACATCATTCTGGTTGGTAATGACGGAAATATTCCATCATTATACTCAAAAACTCGCGCTTAAAAAAAATTGTGCGAGTAAAGACTCGAACCTGGTTCTAAGGGAATTAGATCAAGTTGCTTACCACCAGGCTAATTCTTATTATATAGAATAATTTTCATTTAGCTTTTACTTATTTAGTTATTTGGCTTTTAGAATTTCTACTTAGCTAGGGTTAAGTAACTTTCCATTCATCTTCCTCTCCACCCTCCGACTGCCTCCGACATTTACCTCCACCCTCTGACTGCCTCCAATTCCGACGTTTACCGCCACAGCCGCTTCCACCACCGCAGCCGCCTCCACCGCCGCAGCATTCATCTTCGCAGAAAAGCCGGAAACTACAATCCTCAACGATTCTCGTTTTTTTAGAATCGCGATTCAATCTCCACAAATTCATCGCTGTTTCTCCCCTATATTCTTGGATTTTAGAATCGCTTCTCGTTTCATCTCCGCACTGGTAAAATATTTTGACATTTTTATATTCAGATTGAATTGCTGCCATGCTTTCACACCGACTTTTCACATTGAATTGCTCGGATTCGACTGTAATATATTATTATATGTCTGTCTGCATATAAGTAAATACTGCATTGCGGTTGCTGGGAACAATCAGGAGGGGAAATAAAGGCTCCAACGACTCCGCCATCTGACTTTTCAGACACCAATGTTGTTAAAACTCGAATTTCTTCTCGCGAGACCTTTTTCCTTTGATTTGATTGTGGCTGTGAATTATTGAGGTTTTCAATCATAGGCTTCGCAGAGGTAAAGGAACCCTTTCTTTTTTCTTGTTGATTGCTTTATTTTCTTAGAACATGTAAATTATGTTGGTCTTTTCTTGAGTTCTTGATTGCATGTCATTCATCATGTTTGGAATTTCATTTATTGTACTTTATGCACAATTTAAATTTCATTTATTGTTTTCTACTCGGTAGTGGTGCTTTCACTTTGTTGTGCTTGAGTGAATCTTGATTCTTGCTCAGGTTGTCATCTTGTCGGGGTTTCTTTTGTGTTTTCAGTCACTCTGATCTCAATTTCTTGCTTGATTACTTGTATTTTTTTGTACGTAAAAAGGCTTCATGGATTTGATGTTTCTAATGTGGTGTAGAAGTCAATTCAAATTTCAGATTTTGATTTTAGTTGGTTAATTTTTGTGTTCATGAATATTTTTGTGTTATGCACCTGGATGTTTGAGTTCTCCTTGAGCTTATCTTCTGAATGGTCTTTTTTTGTCTTCTTGGACTTCAATCCCTCATCCATACTTTCGACATGGATAGTGCTTGGCATTTTTTATTATTTTGTGACTTGATTCGGTTCTTGACTTTGTTATATTATGAATTGAGTTGTGATTCATAAACAAGAATCTTATCATCAGGTGGTAATTGTTGGTTTTTTATTTTTCATCTACTTTTTCTGCCTATGAAATTATATGTGGAGTGCACGAAGTTGTAAATACTGGTCAACTTCTCATTATGAAGAAGCAAGTGAGAATACTAATTCATTAACCCTTGAATTCATGAAGACTCTGGCATGTGAAGAATAGTATAACTATGTAAAGCTGAAAATCTTGGTCAAGGAATGTTTCGACATTGTTAGTTTTCAAGTGAATTTTGATGTTCTAGTCTGCTTCAATGTCTGTCTTTTAACTATTTTCATTTATTTATAGCGAGAAGAGAGATATGAAGACTGTAGCAAGAAGAACAACAATGCAATTGCAGCCACTTTTCTTAAAAGATGAAGAAGGTAATGATTTTATTAATGATTTTCATGTTGTAGTTGGCTTTATCAATAGAATTGTTATTGGTGAAAATCATCTCTATCAAAAACTAATTCATATCGTTTTGTGGTATAAAAGTTTAAGTTGCTCTATTGTCAAATACAACCTTTAGCACAGTAGAAGGTGCTCAATCATATATTTTCTTTGCATACTTTTTTCATTATTAATTATACAAATCGGCAAGTATCAATTTGAAGATTATATATGAACAACTTGAGTTACCTTCATGTCTTATTGTATCTAAGAAGCAGCTTGTTAGAAATTGAAAAGCATGGTGCATAATTTTTTTTTTTTTTTAATTTCTGATTACTTCTGCTTTTCTTTTGGCCAGCTGGTGCAGTAGCTGATCCTACTAAATTCTATAAATATTGACATTATTGAAGGAATTACTTTTGGAGTCTTACAACAGGTTTGCTTTCATGATTAGACAGGTTTGTGGCAGTTTTCTTTCAATGCTTTGTGTAATATATCATGTTGGAGTGGCAACTGATGAGATGTTGAGGATTCCCAAAGCGCCCTTTGTTGTTATTGGTTTTCTTAAATCCGCCACGACTGTTTCTGTTGGGAGTTAAGAGAATGGAAGAAACAAGAGACACAATACTGGAAAAAAGAAACTTTCCGCCCAAGCTAACGCCGAAAATTCAATCAATCATCAAAATCCATAATACCCAATAATTACCCTAATTCCAACATAAATACGTACTTGGCCCACGGGCCGACTCCCCTAATAGATGGAATTAATACGGAAAGGAAAAGAAATAACAATAATAAAGAAAGGAAATAATAATTCAAATATAAACGACTAGCGGCAACTCCGCGCCTACTCCCGCTTGCTACGACGGCTGTACTTGACATCCGTATCAACTCCCCCCCTCTCAAAAACCGCCTTGTCCTCAAGGCGGAACTCCGGAAACTGCGCACGGAACACGTCCTCATCAACCCACGTAGCGTCGTCCGGAGACATGTTCGTCCACTCTATTAGGACCTGCGACACACGGTCATCACCCCGCCAAATGTCCCGATATCGCAGCACCTTCGCTGGCAGGAACTCGGCCTCTTCGAACTGGCAGCCCGGCGGAAACTGCCCCGCGACAACATGCTCCCCTAGCACAGCCTTCAACTGAGACGCATGAAAAACCGGATGAAGGCGAGTGCCCTCCGGCAATACCAGCCTGTATGCGGATGCCCCAACGCGGTGCGAAATCAGAAACGGACCAAAGTAGCGAGGGGCCAGTTTGACATTTAATTTGCGAAACAAGCTCACTTGGCGATACGAGCGAAACTTCAAAAATACCCGGTCGCCGACAGCAAAAGTCACATCACGACGATGCTTGTTCGCCTCCTTAGCCATGCGCTGCTGGGCGCGTTCCAAGTGAAAACGCAGATTGCGCAATATATAGTCCCGCGCAGCCAAATCCTCGGCGACAGATTTCACCCGCACTTCTCCCGGGGGTGTACGCCATTCGAGGCGGTCTTCTCGGATCAACAAGCACCAACTACTTGACTCCGTTCGACTTCACGAATCATTAAGGCTTGTATTTGAACCCAATTGACTTCTCGGATCAACAAGTCTTTCAATTGACCCAATTCGGCTTCTCGGATCAACAAGTATCCATAACTTGATCCGTTTGTTATACCAAGTCACCAAGTACGCACAATGTGACCCAATTCGCCTTCTCGGATCAACAAGCACCAACTACTTGACTCCGTTCGACTTCACGAATCATTAAGGCTTGTAGTTGAACCCAATTGACTTCTCGGATCAACAAGTCTTCCATTTAACTTAATTGGGCTTCTCGGATCAACAAGTATCCATAACTTGATTCATTTGTTTTATTAAGTCATTAAGTACGCACAATGTGACCCAATTCGCCTTCTCGGATCAACAAGCACCAACTAATTGACTCCGTTCGACTTCACGAATCATTAAGGCTTGTATTTGAACCCAATTGACTTCTCGGATCAACAAGTCTTTCAATTGACCCAATTCGGCTTCTCGGATCAACAAGTATCCATAACTTGATCCGTTTGTTATACCAAGTCACCAAGTACGCACAATGTGACCCAATTCGCCTTCTCGGATCAACAAGCACCAACTACTTGACTCCGTTCGACGTCACGAATCATTAAGGCTTGTAGTTGAACCCAATTGACTTCTCGGATCAACAAGTCTTCCATTTGACTTAATTGGGCTTCTCGGATCAACAAGTATCCATAACTTGATTCATTTATTTTATTAAGTCACCAAGTACGCAAAATGTGACCCAATTCGCCTTCTCGGATCAACAAGCACCAACTAATTGACTCCGTTCGACTTCACGAATCATTAAAGCTTGTATTTGAACCCAATTGACTTCTCGGATCAACAAGTCTTTCAATTGACCCAATTCGGCTTCTCGGATCAACAAGTATCCATAACTTGATGCATTTGTTTTACCAAGTCACCAAGTACGCACAACGGGATGCAATTCGCCTTCTCGGATCAACAAGCACCAACTAATTGACTCCGTTCGACTTCACGAATCATTAAGGCTCGTATTTGAACTCAATTGACTTCTCGGATCAACAAGCCTTTCAATTGACCCAATTTGGCTTCTCGGATTAACAAGTATCCATAACTTGATCCATTTGTTTTACCAAGTCACCAAGTACGCACAACGTGACCCAATTCGCCTTCTCGGATCAACAAGCACCAACTAATTGACTCCGTTCGACTTCACGAATCATTAAGGCTTGTATTTGAACCCAATTGACTTCTCGGATCAACAAGTCTTTCAATTGACCCAATTCGGCTCCTCGGATTAACAAGTATCCATAACTTTATCCGTTTGTTTTACCAAGTCACCAAGTACGCACAATGTGACCCAATTCGCCTTCTCGAGTCAACAAGCACCAACTATTTGACTCCGTTCGACTTCACGAATCATTAAGGCTTGTATTTGAACCCAATTGACTTCTCGGATCAACAAGTAATCCATTTGACTTAATTGGGCTTCTCGGATCAACAAGTATCCATAACTTGATTCATTCGTTTTATAAAGTCACCAAGTACGCACGATGTGACCCAATTCGCCTTCTCGGATCAACAAGCACCAACAATTTGACTCCGTTCGACTTCACGAATCATTAAGGCTTGTATTTGAACCCAATTGATTTCTCGGATCAACAAGTCTTTCAATTGACCCAATTCGGCTTCTCGGATCAACAAGTATCCATAACTTGATCCATTTGTTTTACCAAGTCACCAAGTACGCACAATGTGACCCAATTCGCCTTCTCGGATCAACAAGCACCAACTAATTGACTCCGTTCGACTTCACGAATCATTAAGGCTTGTATTTGAACCCAATTGACTTCTCGGATCAACAAGTCTTTCAATTGACCCAATTCGGCTCCTCGGATTAACAAGTATCCATAACTTGATCCGTTTGTTTTACCAAGTCACCAAGTACGCACAATGTGACCCGATTCGCCTTCTCGAATCAACAAGCACCAACTATTTGTCTCCGTTCGACTTCACGAATCATTAAGGCTTGTATTTGAACCCAATTGACTTCTCGGATCAACAAGTCTTTCAATTGACCCAATTCGGCTTCTCGGATCAACAAGTATCCATAACTTGATCCATTTGTTTTACCAAGTCACCAAGTACGCACAATGTGACCCAATTCGCCTTCTCGAGTCAACAAGCACCAACTATTTGACTCCGTTCGACTTCACGAATCATTAAGGCTTGTATTTGAACCCAATTGACTTCTCGGATCAACAAGTAATCCATTTGACTTAATTGGGCTTCTCGGATTAACAAGTATCCGTAACTTGATTCATTTGTTTTATAAAGTCAACAAGTACGCACGATGTGACCCAATTCGCCTTCTCGGATCAACAAGCACCAACAATTTGACTCTGTTCGACTTCACGAATCATTAAGGCTTGTATTTGAACCCAATTGGCTTCTCGGATCAACAAGTCTTTCAATTGACCCAATTCGGCTTCTCGGATCAACAAGTATCCATAACTTGATCCGTTTGTTATACCAAGTCACCAAGTACGCACAATGTGACCCAATTCGCCTTCTCGGATCAACAAGCACCAACTAATTGACTCCGTTCGACCTCACGAATCATTAAGGCTTGTAGTTGAACCCAATTGACTTCTCGGATCAACAAGTCTTCCATTTGACTTAATTGGGCTTCTCGGATCAACAAGTATCCATAACTTGATTCATTTGTTTTATTAAGTCATTAAGTACGCACAATGTGACCCAATTCGCCTTCTCGGATCAACAAGCACCAACTAATTGACTCCGTTCGATTTCACTAATCATTAAGGCTTGTATTTGAACCCAATTGACTTCTCGGATCAACAAGTCTTTCAATTGACCCAATTCGGCTTCTCGGATCAACAATTATCCATAACTTGATCCGTTTGTTATACCAAGTCACCAAGTACGCACAATGTGACCCAATTCGCCTTCTCGGATCAACAAGCACCAACTACTTGACTCCGTTCGACTTCACGAATCATAAAGGCTTGTAGTTGAACCCAATTGACTTCTCGGATCAACAAGTCTTCCATTTGACTTAATTGGGCTTCTCGGATCAACAAGTATCCATAACTTGATTCATTTATTTTATTAAGTCACCAAGTACGCAAAATGTGACCCAATTCGCCTTCTCGGATCAACAAGCACCAACTAATTGACTCCGTTCGACTTCACGAATCATTAAAGCTTGTATTTGAACCCAATTGACTTCTCGGATCAACAAGTCTTTCAATTGACCCAATTCGGCTTCTCGGATCAACAAGTATCCATAACTTGATGCATTTGTTTTACCAAGTCACCAAGTACGCACAACGTGACCCAATTCGCCTTCTCGGATCAACAAGCACCAACTAATTGACTCCGTTCGACTTCACGAATCATTACGGCTTGTATTTGAACCCAATTGACTTCTCGGATCAACACGTCTTTCAATTGACCCAATTCGGCTTCTCGGATCAACAAGTATCCATAACTTGATCCGTTTGTTATACCAAGTCACCAAGTACGCACAATGTGACCCAATTCGCCTTCTCGGATCAACAAGCACCAACTACTTGACTCCGTTCGACTTCACGAATCATTAAGGCTTGTAGTTGAACCCAATTGACTTCTCGGATCAACAAGTCTTCCATTTGACTTAATTGGGCTTCTCGGATCAACAAGTATCCATAACTTGATTCATTTGTTTTATTAAGTCAACAAGTACGCACAATGTGACCCAATTCGCCTTCTCGGATCAACAAGCACCAACTAATTGACTCCGTTCGACTTCACGAATCATTAAGGCTCGTATTTGAATTCAATTGACTTCTCGGATCAACAAGCCTTTCAATTGACCCAATTTGGCTTCTCGGATTAACAAGTATCCATAACTTGATCCATTTGTTTTACCAAGTTACCAAGTACGCACAACGTGACCCAATTCGCCTTCTCGGATCAACAAG
The DNA here is from genome assembly GCA_958295605.1 of Ajuga chamaepitys. NCBI lineage: Eukaryota > Viridiplantae > Streptophyta > Magnoliopsida > Lamiales > Lamiaceae > Ajuga > Ajuga chamaepitys. The sequence goes on along the minus strand of OY282498.1, from coordinate 826,022 downwards.
CACCAACTAATTGACTCCGTTCGACTTCACGAATCATTAAGGCTTGTATTTGAACCCAATTGACTTCTCGGATCAACAAGTCTTTCAATTGACCCAATTCGGCTTCTCGGATCAACAAGTATCCATAACTTGATCCATTTGTTTTACCAAGTCACCAAGTACGCACAATGTGACCCAATTCGCCTTCTTGGATCAACAAGCACCAACTACTTGACTCCGTTCGACTTCACGAATCATAAAGGCTTGTAGTTGAACCCAATTGACTTCTCGGATCAACAAGTCTTCCATTTGACTTAATTGGGCTTCTCGGATCAACAAGTATCCATAACTTGATTCATTTATTTTATTAAGTCACCAAGTACGCAAAATGTGACCCAATTCGCCTTCTCGGATCAACAAGCACCAACTAATTGACTCCGTTCGACTTCACGAATCATTAAAGCTTGTATTTGAACCCAATTGACTTCTCGGATCAACAAGTCTTTCAATTGACCCAATTCGGCTTCTCGGATCAACAAGTATCCATAACTTGATGCATTTGTTTTACCAAGTCACCAAGTACGCACAACGTGACCCAATTCGCCTTCTCGGATCAACAAGCACCAACTAATTGACTCCGTTCGACTTCACGAATCATTACGGCTTGTATTTGAACCCAATTGACTTCTCGGATCAACACGTCTTTCAATTGACCCAATTCGGCTTCTCGGATCAACAAGTATCCATAACTTGATCCGTTTGTTATACCAAGTCACCAAGTACGCACAATGTGACCCAATTCGCCTTCTCGGATCAACAAGCACCAACTACTTGACTCCGTTCGACTTCACGAATCATTAAGGCTTGTAGTTGAACCCAATTGACTTCTCGGATCAACAAGTCTTCCATTTGACTTAATTGGGCTTCTCGGATCAACAAGTATCCATAACTTGATTCATTTGTTTTATTAAGTCATTAAGTACGCACAATGTGACCCAATTCGCCTTCTCGGATCAACAAGCACCAACTAATTGACTCCGTTCGACTTCACTAATCATTAAGGCTTGTATTTGAACCCAATTGACTTCTCGGATCAACAAGTCTTTCAATTGACCCAATTCGGCTTCTCGTATCAACAAGTATCCATAACTTGATCCGTTTGTTATACCAAGTCACCAAGTACGCACAATGTGACCCAATTCGCCTTCTCGGATCAACAAGCACCAACTACTTGACTCCGTTCGACTTCACGAATCATTAAGGCTTGTAGTTGAACCCAATTGACTTCTCGGATCAACAAGTCTTCCATTTGACTTAATTGGGCTTCTCGGATCAACAAGTATCCATAACTTGATTCATTTATTTTATTAAGTCACCAAGTACGCAAAATGTGACCCAATTCGCCTTCTCGGATCAACAAGCACCAACTAATTGACTCCGTTCGACTTCACGAATCATTAAAGCTTGTATTTGAACCCAATTGACTTCTCGGATCAACAAGTCTTTCAATTGACCCAATTCGGCTTCTCGGATCAACAAGTATCCATAACTTGATGCATTTGTTTTACCAAGTCACCAAGTACGCACAACGTGACCCAATTCGCCTTCTCGGATCAACAAGCACCAACTAATTGACTCCGTTCGACTTCACGAATCATTACGGCTTGTATTTGAACCCAATTGACTTCTCGGATCAACACGTCTTTCAATTGACCCAATTCGGCTTCTCGGATCAACAAGTATCCATAACTTGATCCGTTTGTTATACCAAGTCACCAAGTACGCACAATGTGACCCAATTCGCCTTCTCGGATCAACAAGCACCAACTACTTGACTCCGTTCGACTTCACGAATCATTAAGGCTTGTAGTTGAACCCAATTGACTTCTCGGATCAACAAGTCTTCCATTTGACTTAATTGGGCTTCTCGGATCAACAAGTATCCATAACTTGATTCATTTGTTTTATTAAGTCAACAAGTACGCACAATGTGACCCAATTCGCCTTCTTGGATCAACAAGCACCAACTAATTGACTCCGTTCGACTTCACGAATCATTAAGGCTCGTATTTGAATTCAATTGACTTCTCGGATCAACAAGCCTTTCAATTGACCCAATTTGGCTTCTCGGATTAACAAGTATCCATAACTTGATCCATTTGTTTTACCAAGTCACCAAGTACGCACAACGTGACCCAATTCGCCTTCTCGGATCAACAAGCACCAACTAATTGACTCCGTTCGACTTCACGAATCATTAAGGCTTGTATTTGAACCCAATTGACTTCTCAGATCAACAAGTCTTTCAATTGACCCAATTCGGCTTCTCGGATCAACAAGTATCCATAACTTGATCCATTTGTTTTACCAAGTCACCAAGTACGCACAATGTGACCCAATTCGCCTTCTCGGATCAACAAGCACCAACTACTTGACTCCGTTCGACTTTACGAATCATAAAGGCTTGTAGTTGAACCCAATTGACTTCTCGGATCAACAAGTCTTCCATTTGACTTAATTGGGCTTCTCGGATCAACAAGTATCCATAACTTGATTCATTTATTTTATTAAGTCACCAAGTACGCAAAATGTGACCCAATTCGCCTTCTCGGATCAACAAGCACCAACTAATTGACTCCGTTCGACTTCACGAATCATTAAAGCTTGTATTTGAACCCAATTGACTTCTCGGATCAACAAGTCTTTCAATTGACCCAATTCGGCTTCTCGGATCAACAAGTATCCATAACTTGATGCATTTGTTTTACCAAGTCACCAAGTACGCACAACGTGACCCAATTCGCCTTCTCGGATCAACAAGCACCAACTAATTGACTCCGTTCGACTTCACGAATCATTACGGCTTGTATTTGAACCCAATTGACTTCTCGAATCAACACGTCTTTCAATTGACCCAATTCGGCTTCTCGGATCAACAAGTATCCATAACTTGATCCGTTTGTTATACCAAGTCACCAAGTACGCACAATGTGACCCAATTCGCCTTCTCGGATCAACAAGCACCAACTACTTGACTCTGTTCGACTTCACGAATCATTAAGGCTTGTAGTTGAACCCAATTGACTTCTCGGATCAACAAGTCTTCCATTTGACTTAATTGGGCTTCTCGGATCAACAAGTATCCATAACTTGATTCATTTGTTTTATTAAGTCATTAAGTACGCACAATGTGACCCAATTCGCCTTCTCGGATCAACAAGCACCAACTAATTGACTCCGTTCGACTTCACGAATCATTAAGGCTTGTATTTGAACCCAATTGACTTCTCGGATCAACAAGTCTTTCAATTGACCCAATTCGGCTTCTCGGATCAACAAGTATCCATAACTTGATCCGTTTGTTATACCAAGTCACCAAGTACGCACAATGTGACCCAATTCGCCTTCTCGGATCAACAAGCACCAACTACTTGACTCCGTTCGACTTCACGAATCATTAAGGCTTGTAGTTGAACCCAATTGACTTCTCGGATCAACAAGTCTTCCATTTGACTTAATTGGGCTTCTCGGATCAACAAGTATCCATAACTTGATTCATTTATTTTATTAAGTCACCAAGTACGCAAAATGTGACCCAATTCGCCTTCTCGGATCAACAAGCACCAACTAATTGACTCCGTTCGACTTCACGAATCATTAAAGCTTGTATTTGAACCCAATTGACTTCTCGGATCAACAAGTCTTTCAATTGACCCAATTCGGCTTCTCGGATCAACAAGTATCCATAACTTGATGCATTTGTTTTACCAAGTCACCAAGTACGCACAACGTGACCCAATTCGCCTTCTCGGATCAACAAGCACCAACTAATTGACTCCGTTCGACTTCACGAATCATTACGGCTTGTATTTGAACCCAATTGACTTCTCGGATCAACACGTCTTTCAATTGACCCAATTCGGCTTCTCGGATCAACAAGTATCCATAACTTGATCCGTTTGTTATACCAAGTCACCAAGTACGCACAATGTGACCCAATTCGCCTTCTCGGATCAACAAGCACCAACTACTTGACTCCGTTCGACTTCACGAATCATTAAGGCTTGTAGTTGAACCCAATTGACTTCTCGGATCAACAAGTCTTCCATTTGACTTAATTGGGCTTCTCGGATCAACAAGTATCCATAACTTGATTCATTTGTTTTATTAAGTCACCAAGTACGCACAACGTGACCCAATTCGCCTTCTCGGATCAACAAGCACCAACTAATTGACTCCGTTCGACTTCACGAATCATTAAGGCTTGTATTTGAACCCAATTGACTTCTCGGATCAACAAGTCTTTCAATTGACCCAATTCGGCTTCTCGTATCAACAAGTATCCATAACTTGATCCGTTTGTTATACCAAGTCACCAAGTACGCACAATGTGACCCAATTCGCCTTCTCGGATCAACAAGCACCAACTACTTGACTCCGTTCGACTTCACGAATCATTAAGGCTTGTAGTTGAACCCAATTGACTTCTCGGATCAACAAGTCTTCCATTTGACTTAATTGGGCTTCTCGGATCAACAAGTATCCATAACTTGATTCATTTATTTTATTAAGTCACCAAGTACGCAAAATGTGACCCAATTCGCCTTCTCGGATCAACAAGCACCAACTAATTGACTCCGTTCGACTTCACGAATCATTAAAGCTTGTATTTGAACCCAATTGACTTCTCGGATCAACAAGTCTTTCAATTGACCCAATTCGGCTTCTCGGATCAACAAGTATCCATAACTTGATGCATTTGTTTTACCAAGTCACCAAGTACGCACAACGTGACCCAATTCGCCTTCTCGGATCAACAAGCACCAACTAATTGACTCCGTTCGACTTCACGAATCATTACGGCTTGTATTTGAACCCAATTGACTTCTCGGATCAACACGTCTTTCAATTGACCCAATTCGGCTTCTCGGATCAACAAGTATCCATAACTTGATCCGTTTGTTATACCAAGTCACCAAGTACGCACAATGTGACCCAATTCGCCTTCTCGGATCAACAAGCACCAACTACTTGACTCCGTTCGACTTCACGAATCATTAAGGCTTGTAGTTGAACCCAATTGACTTCTCGGATCAACAAGTCTTCCATTTGACTTAATTGGGCTTCTCGGATCAACAAGTATCCATAACTTGATTCATTTGTTTTATTAAGTCAACAAGTACGCACAATGTGACCCAATTCGCCTTCTTGGATCAACAAGCACCAACTAATTGACTCCGTTCGACTTCACGAATCATTAAGGCTCGTATTTGAATTCAATTGACTTCTCGGATCAACAAGCCTTTCAATTGACCCAATTTGGCTTCTCGGATTAACAAGTATCCATAACTTGATCCATTTGTTTTACCAAGTCACCAAGTACGCACAACGTGACCCAATTCGCCTTCTCGGATCAACAAGCACCAACTAATTGACTCCGTTCGACTTCACGAATCATTAAGGCTTGTATTTGAACCCAATTGACTTCTCGGATCAACAAGTCTTTCAATTGACCCAATTCGGCTTCTCGGATCAACAAGTATCCATAACTTGATCCATTTGTTTTACCAAGTCACCAAGTACGCACAATGTGACCCAATTCGCCTTCTCGGATCAACAAGCACCAACTACTTGACTCCGTTCGACTTTACGAATCATAAAGGCTTGTAGTTGAACCCAATTGACTTCTCGGATCAACAAGTCTTCCATTTGACTTAATTGGGCTTCTCGGATCAACAAGTATCCATAACTTGATTCATTTATTTTATTAAGTCACCAAGTACGCAAAATGTGACCCAATTCGCCTTCTCGGATCAACAAGCACCAACTAATTGACTCCGTTCGACTTCACGAATCATTAAAGCTTGTATTTGAACCCAATTGACTTCTCGGATCAACAAGTCTTTCAATTGACCCAATTCGGCTTCTCGGATCAACAAGTATCCATAACTTGATGCATTTGTTTTACCAAGTCACCAAGTACGCACAACGTGACCCAATTCGCCTTCTCGGATCAACAAGCACCAACTAATTGACTCCGTTCGACTTCACGAATCATTACGGCTTGTATTTGAACCCAATTGACTTCTCGGATCAACACGTCTTTCAATTGACCCAATTCGGCTTCTCGGATCAACAAGTATCCATAACTTGATCCGTTTGTTATACCAAGTCACCAAGTACGCACAATGTGACCCAATTCGCCTTCTCGGATCAACAAGCACCAACTACTTGACTCCGTTCGACTTCACGAATCATTAAGGCTTGTAGTTGAACCCAATTGACTTCTCGGATCAACAAGTCTTCCATTTGACTTAATTGGGCTTCTCGGATCAACAAGTATCCATAACTTGATTCATTTGTTTTATTAAGTCATTAAGTACGCACAATGTGACCCAATTCGCCTTCTCGGATCAACAAGCACCAACTAATTGACTCCGTTCGACTTCACGAATCATTAAGGCTTGTATTTGAACCCAATTGACTTCTCGGATCAACAAGTCTTTCAATTGACCCAATTCGGCTTCTCGGATCAACAAGTATCCATAACTTGATCCGTTTGTTATACCAAGTCACCAAGTACGCACAATGTGACCCAATTCGCCTTCTCGGATCAACAAGCACCAACTACTTGACTCCGTTCGACTTCACGAATCATTAAGGCTTGTAGTTGAACCCAATTGACTTCTCGGATCAACAAGTCTTCCATTTGACTTAATTGGGCTTCTCGGATCAACAAGTATCCATAACTTGATTCATTTATTTTATTAAGTCACCAAGTACGCAAAATGTGACCCAATTCGCCTTCTCGGATCAACAAGCACCAACTAATTGACTCCGTTCGACTTCACGAATCATTAAAGCTTGTATTTGAACCCAATTGACTTCTCGGATCAACAAGTCTTTCAATTGACCCAATTCGGCTTCTCGGATCAACAAGTATCCATAACTTGATGCATTTGTTTTACCAAGTCACCAAGTACGCACAACGTGACCCAATTCGCCTTCTCGGATCAACAAGCACCAACTAATTGACTCCGTTCGACTTCACGAATCATTACGGCTTGTATTTGAACCCAATTGACTTCTCGGATCAACACGTCTTTCAATTGACCCAATTCGGCTTCTCGGATCAACAAGTATCCATAACTTGATCCATTTGTTATACCAAGTCACCAAGTACGCACAATGTGACCCAATTCGCCTTCTCGGATCAACAAGCACCAACTACTTGACTCCGTTCAACTTCACGAATCATTAAGGCTTGTAGTTGAACCCAATTGACTTCTCGGATCAACAAGTCTTCCATTTGACTTAATTGGGCTTCTCGGATTAACAAGTATCCATAACTTGATTCATTTGTTTTATTAAGTCAACAAGTACGCACAATGTGACCCAATTCGCCTTCTCGGATCAACAAGCACCAACTAATTGACTCCGTTCGACTTCACGAATTATTAAGGCTCGTATTTGAACTCAATTGACTTCTCGGATCAACAGGCCTTTCAATTGACCCAATTTGGCTTCTCGGATTAACAAGTATCCATAACATGATCCATTTGTTTTACCAAGTCACCAAGTACGCACAACGTGACCCAATTCGCCTTCTCGGATCAACAAGCACCAACTAATTGACTCCGTTCGACTTCACGAATCATTAAGGCTTGTATTTGAACCCAATTGACTTCTCGGATCAACAAGTCTTTCAATTGACCCAATTCGGCTTCTCGGATCAACAAGTATCCATAACTTGATCCATTTGTTATACCAAGTCACCAAGTACGCACAATGTGACCCAATTCGCCTTCTCGGATCAACAAGCACCAACTACTTGACTCCGTTCGACTTCACGAATCATTAAGGCTTGTATTTGAACCCAATTGACTTCTCGGACCAACAAGTCTTCCATTTGACTTAATTGGGCTTCTCGGATTAACAAGTATCCATAACTTGATTCATTTGTTTTATAAAGTCACCAAGTACGCACGATGTGACCCAATTCGCCTTCTCGGATCAACAAGCACCAACTAATTGACTCCGTTCGACTTCACGAATCATTAAGGCTTGTATTTGAACCCAATTGACTTCTCGGATCAACAAGTCTTTCAATTGACCCAATTCGGCTTCTCGGATCAACAAGTATCCATAACTTGATCCGTTTGTTATACCAAGTCACCAAGTACGCACAATGTGACCCAATTCGCCTTCTCGGATCAACAAGCACCAACTACTTGACTCCGTTCGACTTCACGAATCATTAAGGCTTGTAGTTGAACCCAATTGACTTCTCGGATCAACAAGTCTTCCATTTGACTTAATTGGGCTTCTCGGATCAACAAGTATCCATAACTTGATTCATTTATTTTATTAAGTCACCAAGTACGCAAAATGTGACCCAATTCGCCTTCTCGGATCAACAAGCACCAACTAATTGACTCCGTTCGACTTCACGAATCATTAAAGCTTGTATTTGAACCCAATTGACTTCTCGGATCAACAAGTCTTTCAATTGACCCAATTCGGCTTCTCGGATCAACAAGTATCCATAACTTGATGCATTTGTTTTACCAAGTCACCAAGTACGCACAACGTGACCCAATTCGCCTTCTCGGATCAACAAGCACCAACTAATTGACTCCGTTCGACTTCACGAATCATTACGGCTTGTATTTGAACCCAATTGACTTCTCGGATCAACACGTCTTTCAATTGACCCAATTCGGCTTCTCGGATCAACAAGTATCCATAACTTGATCCGTTTGTTATACCAAGTCACCAAGTACGCACAATGTGACCCAATTCGCCTTCTCGGATCAACAAGCACCAACTACTTGACTCCGTTCGACTTCACGAATCATTAAGGCTTGTAGTTGAACCCAATTGACTTCTCGGATCAACAAGTCTTCCATTTGACTTAATTGGGCTTCTCGGATCAACAAGTATCCATAACTTGATTCATTTGTTTTATTAAGTCATTAAGTACGCACAATGTGACCCAATTCGCCTTCTCGGATCAACAAGCACCAACTAATTGACTCCGTTCGACTTCACGAATCATTAAGGCTTGTATTTGAACCCAATTGACTTCTCGGATCAACAAGTCTTTCAATTGACCCAATTCGGCTTCTCGTATCAACAAGTATCCATAACTTGATCCGTTTGTTATACCAAGTCACCAAGTACGCACAATGTGACCCAATTCGCCTTCTCGGATCAACAAGCACCAACTACTTGACTCCGTTCGACTTCACGAATCATTAAGGCTTGTAGTTGAACCCAATTGACTTCTCGGATCAACAAGTCTTCCATTTGACTTAATTGGGCTTCTCGGATCAACAAGTATCCATAACTTGATTCATTTATTTTATTAAGTCACCAAGTACGCAAAATGTGACCCAATTCGCCTTCTCGGATCAACAAGCACCAACTAATTGACTCCGTTCGACTTCACGAATCATTAAAGCTTGTATTTGAACCCAATTGACTTCTCGGATCAACAAGTCTTTCAATTGACCCAATTCGGCTTCTCGGATCAACAAGTATCCATAACTTGATGCATTTGTTTTACCAAGTCACCAAGTACGCACAACGTGACCCAATTCGCCTTCTCGGATCAACAAGCACCAACTAATTGACTCCGTTCGACTTCACGAATCATTACGGCTTGTATTTGAACCCAATTGACTTCTCGGATCAACACGTCTTTCAATTGACCCAATTCGGCTTCTCGGATCAACAAGTATCCATAACTTGATCCGTTTGTTATACCAAGTCACCAAGTACGCACAATGTGACCCAAATCGCCTTCTCGGATCAACAAGCACCAACTACTTGACTCCGTTCGACTTCACGAATCATTAAGGCTTGTAGTTGAACCCAATTGACTTCTCGGATCAACAAGTCTTCCATTTGACTTAATTGGGCTTCTCGGATCAACAAGTATCCATAACTTGATTCATTTGTTTTATTAAGTCAACAAGTACGCACAATGTGACCCAATTCGCCTTCTTGGATCAACAAGCACCAACTAATTGACTCCGTTCGACTTCACGAATCATTAAGGCTCGTATTTGAATTCAATTGACTTCTCGGATCAACAAGCCTTTCAATTGACCCAATTTGGCTTCTCGGATTAACAAGTATCCATAACTTGATCCATTTGTTTTACCAAGTCACCAAGTACGCACAACGTGACCCAATTCGCCTTCTCGGATCAACAAGCACCAACTAATTGACTCCGTTCGACTTCACGAATCATTAAGGCTTGTATTTGAACCCAATTGACTTCTCGGATCAACAAGTCTTTCAATTGACCCAATTCGGCTTCTCGGATCAACAAGTATCCATAACTTGATCCATTTGTTTTACCAAGTCACCAAGTACGCACAATGTGACCCAATTCGCCTTCTGGGATCAACAAGCACCAACTACTTGACTCCGTTCGACTTTACGAATCATAAAGGCTTGTAGTTGAACCCAATTGACTTCTCGGATCAACAAGTCTTCCATTTGACTTAATTGGGCTTCTCGGATCAACAAGTATCCATAACTTGATTCATTTATTTTATTAAGTCACCAAGTACGCAAAATGTGACCCAATTCGCCTTCTCGGATCAACAAGCACCAACTAATTGACTCTGTTCGACTTCACGAATCATTAAAGCTTGTATTTGAACCCAATTGACTTCTCGGATCAACAAGTCTTTCAATTGACCCAATTCGGCTTCTCGGATCAACAAGTATCCATAACTTGATGCATTTGTTTTACCAAGTCACCAAGTACGCACAACGTGACCCAATTCGCCTTCTCGGATCAACAAGCACCAACTAATTGACTCCGTTCGACTTCACGAATCATTACGGCTTGTATTTGAACCCAATTGACTTCTCGGATCAACACGTCTTTCAATTGACCCAATTCGGCTTCTCGGATCAACAAGTATCCATAACTTGATCCGTTTGTTATACCAAGTCACCAAGTACGCACAATGTGACCCAATTCGCCTTCTCGGATCAACAAGCACCAACTACTTGACTCCGTTCGACTTCACGAATCATTAAGGCTTGTAGTTGAACCCAATTGACTTCTCGGATCAACAAGTCTTCCATTTGACTTAATTGGGCTTCTCGGATCAACAAGTATCCATAACTTGATTCATTTGTTTTATTAAGTCATTAAGTACGCACAATGTGACCCAATTCGCCTTCTCGGATCAACAAGCACCAACTAATTGACTCCGTTCGACTTCACGAATCATTAAGGCTTGTATTTGAACCCAATTGACTTCTCGGATCAACAAGTCTTTCAATTGACCCAATTCGGCTTCTCGGATCAACAAGTATCCATAACTTGATCCGTTTGTTATACCAAGTCACCAAGTACGCACAATGTGACCCAATTCGCCTTCTCGGATCAACAAGCACCAACTACTTGACTCCGTTCGACTTCACGAATCATTAAGGCTTGTAGTTGAACCCAATTGACTTCTCGGATCAACAAGTCTTCCATTTGACTTAATTGGGCTTCTCGGATCAACAAGTATCCATAACTTGATTCATTTATTTTATTAAGTCACCAAGTACGCAAAATGTGACCCAATTCGCCTTCTCGGATCAACAAGCACCAACTAATTGACTCCGTTCGACTTCACGAATCATTAAAGCTTGTATTTGAACCCAATTGACTTCTCGGATCAACAAGTCTTTCAATTGACCCAATTCGGCTTCTCGGATCAACAAGTATCCATAACTTGATGCATTTGTTTTACCAAGTCACCAAGTACGCACAACGTGACCCAATTCGCCTTCTCGGATCAACAAGCACCAACTAATTGACTCCGTTCGACTTCACGAATCATTACGGCTTGTATTTGAACCCAATTGACTTCTCGGATCAACACGTCTTTCAATTGACCCAATTCGGCTTCTCGGATCAACAAGTATCCATAACTTGATCCATTTGTTATACCAAGTCACCAAGTACGCACAATGTGACCCAATTCGCCTTCTCGGATCAACAAGCACCAACTACTTGACTCCGTTCGACTTCACGAATCATTAAGGCTTGTAGTTGAACCCAATTGACTTCTCGGATCAACAAGTCTTCCATTTGACTTAATTGGGCTTCTCGGATTAACAAGTATCCATAACTTGATTCATTTGTTTTATTAAGTCAACAAGTACGCACAATGTGACCCAATTCGCCTTCTCGGATCAACAAGCACCAACTAATTGACTCCGTTCGACTTCACGAATTATTAAGGCTCGTATTTGAACTCAATTGACTTCTCGGATCAACAGGCCTTTCAATTGACCCAATTTGGCTTCTCGGATTAACAAGTATCCATAACATGATCCATTTGTTTTACCAAGTCACCAAGTACGCACAACGTGACCCAATTCGCCTTCTCGGATCAACAAGCACCAACTAATTGACTCCGTTCGACTTCACGAATCATTAAGGCTTGTATTTGAACCCAATTGACTTCTCGGATCAACAAGTCTTTCAATTGACCCAATTCGGCTTCTCGGATCAACAAGTATCCATAACTTGATCCATTTGTTATACCAAGTCACCAAGTACGCACAATGTGACCCAATTCGCCTTCTCGGATCAACAAGCACCAACTACTTGACTCCGTTCGACTTCACGAATCATTAAGGCTTGTATTTGAACCCAATTGACTTCTCGGACCAACAAGTCTTCCATTTGACTTAATTGGGCTTCTCGGATTAACAAGTATCCATAACTTGATTCATTTGTTTTATAAAGTCACCAAGTACGCACGATGTGACCCAATTCGCCTTCTCGGATCAACAAGCACCAACAATTTGACTCCGTTTGACTTCACGAATCATTAAGGCTTGTATTTGAACCCAATTGACTTCTCGGATCAACAAGTCTTTCAATTGACCTAATTCGGCTTCTCGGATCAACAAGTATCCATAACTTGATCCGTTTGTTATACCAAGTCACCAAGTACGCACAATGTGACCCAATTCGCCTTCTCGGATCAACAAGCACCAACTACTTGACTCCGTTCGACTTCACGAATCATTAAGGCTTGTAGTTGAACCCAATTGACTTCTCGGATCAACAAGTCTTCCATTTGACTTAATTGGGCTTCTCGGATCAACAAGTATCCATAACTTGATTCATTTGTTTTATTAAGTCATTAAGTACGCACAATGTGACCCAATTGGTAAGCGGCAAAGCCAATCGCCCATAATCACGAATGAAACGCCTGTAATACCCAGTCAAACCGAGGAACCCGCGAACACCCTTCACGGTGCGAGGCGTGGGCCACTGGAGGACGGCTAAGACCTTATTAGGGTCCATCTGGACCCCGGCAGCAGACACGACATGGCCTAAATAGTCAATGGACGTCTGAGCCCAAGAGCATTTCTTCGGATTAACAACAAAAGTGGCAGCCGCCAAAGTGCCCAAAACCTGGCGAATGTGAGTGACATGGGACTGCCAATCCGGACTATACACCAAGATGTCGTCAAAGAAAACCAGGACAAACTTGCGAAGCCACGGCCGAAACAGATAGTTCATAACGGCCTGAAATGTGGACGGTGCGTTCCGGAGTCCGAACGGCGTTACCAAAAATTCATAATGGCCCGAATGCGTTCGAAACTCCGTCTTAGGTATATCCTCCGGCGCTACACGAATCTGATGATAACCAGCTCGCAGGTCGAGCTTAGTAAACCACGCTGCCCCATGTAATTCATCAAGCAATTCCTGAATAACCGGGATAGGATACTTATCAGGAACTGTCCACTTGTTTAACTCCCTGTAATCAACACAGAATCGCCAACTACCATCCTTCTTATGCACCAACAAGACGGGACTCGAGTAAGGACCCGTACTTGGTTGGATCAAACCTGCTGCCAACATATCCGCTACCAAACGTTCAATCTCTGTCTTCTGCGTGGCACTGTAGCGGTAGGGACGTACCGCGACAGGGGTGGACCCCGGGAGGAGGGGAATGCGGTGATCACACTCCCGCGGGGGCGGTAAGGTATCTAAGGGGGCGAAAACCTGTGGGTGCTCATCGATCAACGCCTGAATTTCCGCCGAAAGTGGAGAGACCGGGGAAAGCTCCACGGACGTAAGGTCGGCCGGCCAGACCACCCAACATGAGTCGTCCGCGGCTAATTTCTGAAAGCCCGCGGCGGTGATCATCTTGCAAGTCAGACTGGGGACTCCCTGCAAGCAAACAGACTGACCCTCCCAGTGGAAACGCATAGAGAGTGCCGCCCAATCGGCGCGAACCTCGCCCAAGGTCGCGAGCCAAGAAACGCCCAAAATAAGATCAACCCCGCTCACCGGGAACACATATGCAGCAATGTCAAAAGTCAAATCGTTTAGAACAAGCGGAATTGAAGGAACCAGTCCTGATGTATTAGAGATCTTACCGTCGCCTAGACAGACCGGAAGGACCGCGGATGGCTGAGTGGGCAAGGATAGAGCTGTGACCAGGCGAGGGGAAATGAAACAGTGGGTAGCTCCACTGTCGACCATGATGACCACGGCAGTACCCAAAATTGACCCACGTAACTTCATAGTCTGGGGACCGTCGAATCCCGACGCCGCAGTCGCCGAGAGGTGCAGAGCATGCAAATCAAGGCCGTCCAATTCAGCGGCAGCCTGCAGGTCCGGAGAATCCTCGTCCTCCGGGCAGTCGTCGTCATCTAACACCATGACACGCAATGACTTGTTGGCACAAACGTGGAGAGGAGAATAAGGGGCCTTGCAACGAAAGCACAGGCCCTTGGCCCGTAAATCATTATATTCGGACTGAGACATGTTGCGGGACGACCGAGGGTGGGGCGCCGAGGCCGACGAGGACTCGGTTCGAGCAGGGACTGTGAGTCCCGAACCAGCGGAGCGAAACGGGGCCGGGGCCCGAGTGGCACTCTGGGATGCGGCTGGTGGGTTGAAAACTCCCGAGGAACGGGTGAATGAAGACGGTCCAGGAGGGCGACTGCCGGTGAAACCGCGCCCCGCGGGCGGGAAAGGCCGCGGGCTAAAGGCAGGGCGTGTGATTGCCAACTCGCGTTCTATTTCGCGAGCCGTATGCATGGCAGAACTGATGTCCGGTGCGTCCCGCGAACGAAGGCGAACACGGATGTCCTCTCGGAGACCATGGAGAAATAAGCCTAGAGCATTGGCTTTGGAGAGAGAAGGCACAGCCGCCATCCGCATGAGAAAAGTGTCGACATACTCGTCGACGGTGCCAGTCTGCCGGGTGAGGGCGAGTAACTCGCACGGGTTGGCGCGAGGATCGTTCCCATAGTGTCGGAGGAGTTCCGTGGTAAAGTCCGACCACGTGAGAGCCGGGGAATCAGAGATGAGCCAGCGTAGCCAATGCAGAGCCGAGCCTTCCATAGCAATAAGGGCGTGATCGAGTTTCTCCGAGTCCGGTGTATTGGCCACCCGGAAGAACTGGTCAGCCCGAGCGATCCATGCAGATGGGTCATCGCCGTGGAAACTCGGAAGATCGACCTTAGCGCGGGACGAAACGATCGAAGGCGGAACAGGAGCCGCAGCCGTGGGGATCGGGACCGGAGGTGGGTCGGCCGAAGCGGAATCGGCAGTAGCGCCGTCAGGCCCGCGAGCAAGGGACTGAAGCAGAAGACGTATTTCGTCGAGACCCTTGTGAACGGAAGCAACGTCGGAACGAATGGCATCCATTCCCTTTCCCAACTCACTGACAGTCGCCTCAAGGGTATCAAGACGTGCTTCACTACGCGTCATGGATCCGGCAGGTCGGACCAAATTGTTGGGAGTTAAGAGAATGGAAGAAACAAGAGACACAATACTGGAAAAAAGAAACTTTCCGCCCAAGCTAACGCCGAAAATTCAATCAATCATCAAAATCCATAATACCCAATAATTACCCTAATTCCAACATAAATACGTACTTGGCCCACGGGCCGACTCCCCTAATAGATGGAATTAATACGGAAAGGAAAAGAAATAACAATAATAAAGAAAGGAAATAATAATTCAAATATAAACGACTAGCGGCAACTCCGCGCCTACTCCCGCTTGCTACGACGGCTGTACTTGACATCCGTATCAGTTTCTAGGATGTATGCTGGAGGTACCACTTTAGTGATTGACTGTTCAAGAACGACCATTTATATGTATACATATATCTTCTTTCGATGTTACAATAAGCAATTTATATTATAAGCATCAGGTTTTGAAGGATCTAAGTTCATACTGCTTCTTGGTGAGGTTGTTTTTTGATGATTATTATTAATTTTATTTTTTTCTCCAAGTTTTCACGTTAATCTATTTATTGAATTATCTCAAATGGGCAGATCATCATTAAGATGGCTGCTGCAAATGGAGTAAGGCGTCTATGGATTGGTCAGAATGGTGCTATCTACTCCTTTTGTATCAGCTGTTGTACGTGAACGAGTTGCTGCTGATGTGAGTAATCTACTCTATTACTCCATAAGTAACTTCTTATTTCATTAAAATAGTTGCTGCTGCTGCAAATTTCTCTTTGAATGATGTTATTCTGATGCTCAAATTGTTGGTGGACAATGTGATTTATTTTTTCTTGTTTTCTTTTGTTGACATGCTTTTTTGCCTTCAAATTGTATGATGGTTACCTCTCTCTAGAGGGTTCCACCTTCAAGAAAGAGAGAGAGATGACATGATCATGATTCTGGTACAATGCAAAACAACAAATTTTATAGAGAGCAAGTGTGTGCATTACTTTTAAGAAAATATGACTTTGTTCTAAATAAAGAGCAAGTGCATATTAATTTGTATTTTATAATTAATTATAACTTAAAATTCTCATAATTGTGTTTTAGCGTATTAATTGCTTAAATTATTTGTGTTACGTACTTTATTATTTTATTTTATTTATTTATCCCTTGATGAATGTGTTTTATCCTATTAAACTTGTCTTCTATTAAACTTGTCTTCTATATGGGGATTCAAAAGTTAATTATTTTGTTATAAATGCAGGTGACTAATGCTCATGATCGAGAGTGGCCTTACTTTTGGTAGTTTATTGATTTCAGTTAGTAAAAAAGTTAATAATTTTGTATAGTTAGGTATGCACTTTGTAATTAGAGCTCTATAATATTATCTCTATGTAATTATACATTTGTAATACATACCTTGTTAAAATTATGATATATTATATAATGGTTTGTTTGTTTCCAATTTTTTTTTTTTCCTATTCTTTCTATCATAATGGGACATTTTAGACTGGACCAGTTTAATATTACAGGTTTTTCAATGAAGTATAAATATAATAAAGAATAAAAAAATTGAAACAATAGTGATGGAAATATTTAGTTGCTAAGCTTCATATATTAAAAAAAATTAATATAGTGACGGAATAGTGACAAATTTATTTTGTGATGGAATAATTCCGTTACTAATATAGGCAAGATAGTGACGGTAAATTCCGTCATTAATTTGTAACGGAAATATTCCGTCATTAATCATGTAATGACGGATTAGTGACGAAATTTTAGCCGTTGCTATATAGTAACGGAAATATTCCGTCACAACTTTATGACGGATTTTTTTTTTAAATTGTGACAGAATTTCCGTCACTAAACTAGTGACGGAATAAAAAATCCGTCATTATCGGTTTAGTGACAAAGGTTTTTGTAACAGAATATTTCCGTTAGAAATCCGTCACTACTTCTTCATTGTGACGGAATTTCTCAGTTTAGTGACGGAAATTTCCGTCGCAATGGGTGATTTTTGTTGTAGTGATCAAGTTTTAATCTTTGAGTTAATATTGACCAACAGGTGTTATCTTTTAATCAATTATTGATGCATCTTTAAGTTGTTTATGTTTTTTTGTTGATTTTTATATTATGTTATTTAGGTTCTTTGTTGGTTTTGACCTTAAGATGTTTTAATTATTTTTTGGTTGTGATTTTTTTTTAACTTTTTTGCTGTTATTTTATCATAATTATATATGTAGGGTAGATTTTAAAGGTGATCATATATTTATAATATTTAATTTTTCCAGTAGGGTTACAATATTATTTATTGTTTTAATTATTTTATGTTATATTACCAATAACTATTTCCAATTTACAACATTATCTACTTTTTTAAATTATTTTTCGTGATTTTTTTTACATAAATATAATATTTATTTTTATGTAGTTTATCAAATTTTGTTTTTGTTTTGTTTGTTTTATATGCTTTTTATTATAACTTGATTTTGGTTAATTAGGTGGTACTTAGTGTGAACTTATACAAGGAACTTCAATCATGTTTTTATTTGATGCTACAATCGTGTTTTGTCATTTTAGTGTTACCACGAGCTACATTTGGATGTCGAAGCCTTTGTGTAGAAATTATGCGGACGAGCGAGAATTCTTGGTAGTTTACTAGTCAGATTATGATGATATGGTATGACAAATTTATTTGATGTTTTTTGTTACATTTTGTACATATATGATTATCATGCGTATCTAACATTATTGTTTAAAAAAAACTTTTGTACCTATTTTAAGGTGATCCCTTCCAAATTTATAGAAATTGTTGGAGGAACTCTTCCTCCCAATTGTATTATACATGATTTTTTTTGTGGTATTTGGCATGTTGCAGTTCACAGCTCGGCAAACATTGGGGTTTTGGTAAGCATATAAAGGTTTTAGTTCGAAATATTGGTCTACAAGATGGCGATGTTTTGCTCTATAGATAAAATAATCGGGCCGAGTTTTCGTTCATTATTTTCTCCACTCAAGGTTATGTGAAACCTAACTTTATGCATCAAAGTATCAAAGGAGTAGGAACAAAATCTGAAAATGGTAGCGTTCTATATAAATTTTTAAATGTCTCTTCAGGGAAAAAATCATAAACCGTCCTGTAAGTATAGTGACTTCCACTAAATATCCCGTATCTATCTGCTTTTTCAATTTCGTCCTATATCTTTTTAGATTATCCGATTTTCGTCCTAAAATTCAAATTTTCGCCGGAAAATGCACGTGCCGGTCACGTGCCGGCATAAATTTTGGGATTTTGCCAGCGTGGCGCCGGAATGATGCGCTGGAACCGACACGGCCGCGTCAGACTTGTAACACGGCCGTGTCAAAAGTGGTCCATAACGCGCTGTGAATTTTGCAAATCAACACGGCCGTGTCACTCAAGCAACACGGCCGTGTCAAATTGTTGCTAGAAAAG
This sequence comes from Ajuga chamaepitys, assembly GCA_958295605.1. NCBI lineage: Eukaryota > Viridiplantae > Streptophyta > Magnoliopsida > Lamiales > Lamiaceae > Ajuga > Ajuga chamaepitys. Next base: position 806,857 of record OY282498.1, on the reverse strand, counting down.
TGAATTTTGCAAATCAACACGGCCGTGTCACTCAAGCAACACGGCCGTGTCAAATTGTTGCTAGAAAAGTGAATTTTGCAAATCAACACGGCCGTGTCACTCAAGCAACACGGCCGTGTCAGAAGTGTTTTCCTGCGATAATTACCTAATTTTAATAGGATTTTGATCCTATCTTCCCCAAGATTCGGCCCAACTCTATAAAAAGGACACCAAAACTTTAGGAAAGAGGAGGAATCATCAAGAACATAAATTACATATCTTGGAAGACAAAGAAGACGAAGATCATCGAGACGGAGTCATCCGGGTTAAATTAGAAAAATAAATAGAAATGTACCAAAACTAAGAAAGAACAATTTAACCCGGATGACTCCGTCTCGATGATCTTCGTCTTCTTTGTCTTCCAAGATATGTAATTTATGTTCTTGATGATTCCTCCTCTTTCCTAAAGTTTTGGGTGTCCTTTTTATAGAGTTGGGCCGAATCTTGGGGAAGATAGGATCAAAATCCTATTAAAATTAGGTAATTATCGCAGGAAAACACTTCTGACACGGCCGTGTTGCTTGAGTGACACGGCCGTGTTGATTTGCAAAATTCACTTTTCTAGCAACAATTTGACACGGCCGTGTTGCTTGAGTGACACGGCCGTGTTGATTTGCAAAATTCACAGCGCGTTATGGACCACTTTTGACATGGCCGTGTTACAAGTCTGACGCGGCCGTGTCGGTTCCAGCGCATCATTCCGGCGCCACGCTGGCAAAATCCCAAAATTTATGCCGGCACGTGACCGGCACGTGCATTTTCCGGCGAAAATTTGAATTTTAGGACGAAAATCGGATAATCTAAAAAGATATAGGACGAAATTGAAAAAGCAGATAGATACGGGATATTTAGTGGAAGTCACTATACTTACAGGACGGTTTATGATTTTTTTCATTTTGCTCTTATATTATTTTTTAAAAATATCCTTATTGACATGTATGAAGGATTGTGCTTTAAAATGTTTTAGGTCTTCTATGAAACCTTAGCATATGTTTTATATTCAGGTTAATTCTGAAGTCTTGGTACGTGTCTAATGTTCATCAAGTTACATTAATTCCTATTAAATTTTTTATCTTCACTTAATTTATATATTTATCTTTTCAAATGTATTTTAAATCAATAAATACTTTTTTAAAAAAATAGGATATACCTCCAAAGTTTATCGCTGCCGTCAATGATATTTGCCTCCTTTATGTATTCTTAGATCTGTCTCAGAAGAAGAATATTGGAGTTTCCCTGCTCATGCGTCTCCTAATGATTGGGTTATAAAAATGGGTTGGGATGAATTTATCACCGACAATCTTATTGTTGTTGGAGATTTGATATCTTTCCTACAACGACGATAACTCGTTTGAGGTAAAAATCTTCGATAAAAGGTGGACATATAAGGAGAGAAGTTTAAGAATGAGGTTCCGTAAGTAGAAAAAGATTTTCGTATCACAATCTTGATAAATCGATCCTATCCTCGTTTCTAACAGTAAATCTGTAGATATTTTAACTTTTTATTTATCACATTAAATAATTTCAGATTATTTCTTTTATGACTATTGTTTTCAGTTGTCTATAAGCATGATCCAAATAAAATACTTAATTTTAAAATTTATAAGAACATGGAAAGTTGAAAAATTGGATTCATGATTTATCATGTTATCAATCATGGTAAATCATTTACATTTTGGACTCTAATTCATCATAATCATGCATATTGTCAAAACCTTATTGTTCAAAATATATCTAATCTTTTTGTTAAATTCGAAATTTTAAAATGCAATAAATTGATTGCATGGAATCAATCATGATGTGTATTAATACATGATTTGACGATATTTTTTGTCTATCAGCATGGTCCATTTAAAATAAAGAATTTAAATTTTATGGAAAATTGATAAATTGGATTCATGATTTATCATGTTATCAATCATGGTAAATTGTGTACATTTTGGACTCTAATTCATCAGAATCGTGCATATTGTCAAAAACATATTGTTCAAAATATATTTAGACGTTTAGCTAAATTTGAAATTTTAAAATGCAATAAATTGATTGCATGGAATTAATCATGATGTGTATTAATACATGATTTGACAATATTTTTTGTCTATCAGCATGATCCAATTAAAGTAAAAATTTATAAAATTATAAGAATATGGAAAGTTGATAAATTGGATTCACAATTTATCATGTTGTCAATCATCGTATATTGTGCACATTTTGTACTCAACTTCATTAGATTTTTGGCGTTAATAAGTGTCGTTCTTTGATGCTAAAGATACTAAAAGTCTGATTAATTTTATAAATCGATTTTCACAACTTTCATTTTGTGCCACAAGTTGCCAGTGAAATATTTTTAATAAATGTAGATTAACATTTCTATACATTTTAAGTTTATATATTCTTCTGCACTTTTTTATATCTTTTTATTTTTAATTGACAATAAAAAATCAACATTTTATTATTCTATAGTAAAAAACTGTTGAGAAAATGTAATTGTTTAAGAATATTAACCATCATAATGTGTCATCAATTGTGCATGCATAATTTGTCATGATTTTGTACAAATATCATTCAAAGGTCACGTTCAATTAAATCACTATAACTATCAATTTAATGAATGAAATGATTAATTCCTCTAGCATTAAAATTGGAAGGACGAAGAGGCAATTCTTTTTTAAAAAAAATAACTAGTAGTTACCCCGTGCGATGCACGGGAAAGAGTTTAAATTAATATTTTTTATATACAAAAATATCATTTAATTTAGTGCTAAAAGTGTAACATGTTGAAATTTGAATGTGTAACTTTTGTGTGTGCATGTGTTCTTGTTACGAATGTTTTAATTGTTATTTTTACTCTCATAAATATATCCTCAATAACAAACATAATAACATCAAAATTCATCATAAATAAATAGGAATTCAAAAAATTCAAAATTAGTAGGTTTTCTTTAAAAAAATCATCATGCAAAAACACAAAAGGTTTAGTATCAACATACTATAACAAAAAATTACTGGAAAAAATTAATATAGATCATTCAAGTCTCTAAAAAGACATAAATGTTAACGAATTTTGAAATACTTATTTATACACGAACATGTAGTAGTTTTCCCATAAAATATCAAAATCTTCAATTATTCTTGATTCGTAACTCTAAAAACAACTAAGAATATACCACGATAGAAGATAGGCTCACTAAAGAGCAATCCTAACCTGATTGTGAAAATATCAAGTTGTACCGTCAATTAGTATATATCGTCAATTCCAGTAGTATCACAAACTCCCACTTTTGAAAGTATAGTCTTGAAAATATTGAAAATAACATCGGAAAAGAAAGAAAAAGTCGGTATACAATTTTCCCCATTAGGAACTTGATAAAGCGCAATCCGGTATCCAAGAAACCTTAACCGAAAATTACACAAACAATACGAAAGCACACAGGATTTACGTGGTTCGATCCGGAGATCTACGTCCACGGGCAGAAAATCACCCTTGCCGAGGTGTTACTTTCCCTAGAATCTTGAGTTTACAGATAGTAATTCAATGTACAGAGTGCGAACCCTAATGCAGAGTTCTTTTCACCTATTTATACTACCAAATCAAAACCCTAACTAAATCCCTATAATCTTGCCCATCAAATCTGCATGGCAGTTGGGAAAAGATCATGGGCCTTGATTCGCGGAACAGACTACGTTTTGGGCCAACGCGTGTTGCTGGGCCTGCTGGGCCTGGGCCTTCGCTCTTGCTGGCGCGTTTGCTGGGCCGGTAAATGGGCTCATGTATTAACCCGACCCGAAGTAACCAGGTTATCCCTATCAGATGCCCCCCCCCCCCAGCCGAAGCGAGGAGGGAGCTTCGGTTGTCACCGGAGTGGTACGGTAAGCAGGAAGGGCCGTGGTCACTGGCCGGCCGAAGTGTTTACGGTCGAATAAGTCGATCCGAGTCCCCGGAGGACTTGGTGGAGCAGTTTGTGAACACGAAGTCGAGCTAGGCCGGAGTGTCTAAGACCTTTATCGGGATGCCAAACTTCCCAGAAGCAAGAAACGCGGTGTAAGTACGTAACAACCTGGCCGAGGTGAGAAGTTCACCGGAGTGAGTTGCCTGGCCAACATGAAGGGAACACCGGAGTGTGGTAGCATGACCGAGGTGGAAGATACACCGGAGTGTAGTTTGAATCTTCCTGAAGAAGGGTGAGGCTGATGTGATTGGCGGCGCCATCATGAGAGAGAGGGATGTGAAGTGACACGCTCTGCAACTTCCAAGAAACCTGTTCCCCACGCGCCTTGGGAACTGTAAAGCGCGTGTGGCGCACGTTTAAATCCCCATTATTGAATTTGAATTGTTTGCATCAACGCCGTTGATTTTTGGCGTATATAATTGGAGTAATTGCACAGTAACCTTTCATCTTCTTCATTGCGATTCATCAGTTTAGAAAGCGGGAAAAAGAGGAAATCTTCATTCGTGATTCATCTCAGATCAAAAAAACTTCTCGAATCAACCCTTTCAAATTCAAACCAAGTAAGTATGTCTTCCTTTTCATATTCTTCATCTTCTGCCTCATCTTCGGGCTCGATTGAAGAATTAGGGACTTCGAGTACCCCGTTAGACGTCCCCCCCCTATCATATCTCATTCCGGAGAGGAATGAGGTTAGAACAGTAGACAGAGTTGATGGCTTAGAGTGCAATGTCATGATGGTTTCGTTTTATGAATGCACGGTGGAGGATCTTGAGGTGTCCTCTATAGCGCTAAGGATGTCGCGAGAGCAAATTTTGAGGGAGCTCCCGTCTTTTTACCTTCCCTTCGACCTTGAGTACATAATCCCTACCCCCGAGGATAGGGCCTGTTGCCCACCGCAGGGGTTTATTACCGTGTATATAGATCCCCTTAGAGTAGGATTGAGATTGCCGCTGTGGGACGTAGTCATCGAATTGTTAAAATACTACGGTATTGCCCTCTGTCAATTAGCGCCGAACGCGGTGAGGCAGGTGGTGGGATTCACCGTGGTCTGTAAACAGGCCGGAGTAGAACCAACTGTAGAGCTTTTTAGGTTCTTCTACCAGCTAAAAAACTTCGGGAAGTCCAAGGGGTGGTATTCCTTTAGTCCCCGAGCCCGAGGAGGGTTCAAGGCTCAGAACCCGAGCAAAGTAGAGGGGTGGAAGGAGAAGTTCATATTCATTAGGAATAAAATAGCTCTTCCGAAGTGGAGGACTGACGAGGTGCTTGATACCGCCCCCGTGGAGAGCCCGGGGGCCGAAGTGGAGCATACGTTCCGGACAGTGAGGACTTTCAAAACCCTCTGCTCCGAGGAGGAGTTGGAGAAGGCAGGATTGAGCCTGTACTATTCGGGCAATGGGGGCGCCGAAGAGGGTAGGAGTTTTTTCTTTCCTTGATATTTTAAACTTGTCATTTTGCGCAGAACTAACCATAGACCTTATATGCAGTGGGACGCTTCGGAAAGCAACCAGCAGCAGGAAGCCCCGCTAAGACTGCAGCGACCAAGAAGAAGGGGAAAGCCGCTGAGGTGTCTCCCCGGGGGGAGATGCCACCCAGTGCGCGACCAGCGGCGGGGTCTGACGAGCGGGTGATGTCGGCGGAGCCATCTCCCGTGATGAAAAGGAGGCCAGAGCCTACCGGCACTCCGCTGGCACCGTCTAAAAGACCCCGAGTAGGGGAGAGTACGGAGGTAATACTCAAAATGCTGATCATAACTTTTACGTACGCGAGGTGTATAGTATGAGGTCTGAGCTCAGTGTCGTGTTATATTCAACTTATCCAGGTAGGACAGGCGACCCTCAGTAGGCTGGGGTTTGACGGCGCGGACGCCGAGAAGATTCTGCAGCTGGCCAGAGGAATCATAGAGGTTGGCCTGAAGAGCGAGGTGGAGGCCAGAGAAGAGCTGGCCGCGGCAGCGCGGGATCTTCGTGCGCGAAATGACAAGCTAGCTCATGACCTAGCCGAGGCGCGTAAAAGGGCGTATTTGGTCGAAAACGAGGTGGTGCGCTTGCGCAGTGTGGGGGCCGAGAACGCTGCTCTGCGGGGAGAAAATCTGCAGCTTCGGATGGAGATGGAGGCGCGGGAAGCCGCTGTGATCGAAGGGCAAGGAGCGATGCTGAAGGCGTTCGCCGAAAAATTACTACACACCAGCACGTTCCTTGACTTCCAGACAGAGTTTGTGGCAATAGGGGACAAAGCCACACGAGCCTTGGTGCTAGAGGAGGTGAAGGAGGCGTACCCGAATGTGGACATCAATCGCCCGGAATTCGGGTATGACTCTGAGGCGGTGGCCGAGGTGGAAAAGGCCTATTACGCCGCTCTAGCGAAGCTGCCGGAGTGGCCTCTGGTGAAGGCGCTCGGGGAGAAGAAGCAGCTTCTGACGGCCGCAGAAGTTGTGAACTGCGAGGTGGACCAGGACGAAGAATTCATGGCATTCTGCCGCGGTGAACTGGCTACCGCACCCCGGAGCACCGAGCCCCCCCCACAGATGGAGGTCGAAGCCCCAGCTGCGATCGAGGCCGTCGCAGCAGCTGAAGGAGAAGAAGCCGAAGTGTCCGAGGGCCGGCGAGAGGAGTTGCCCGAAGAGACTGAGGCAATTGAGCGGGAGGTCAGTCGATCCCCGCAAATTTAAACTTGTATAGTTTAGGAATGTATGCGGAACGATGTACCGAATTTGGAACAATTGTACATTTGTCTTGTGAAATACAATCTTCTATTTTTCAAACTCTTGAACTTCTTGCTTTACTTGCATGAGCAGTATTATGTCTGTTGTCGAACTGAATGTAACTCTGTACATACTTGAGAGTAATCGATCTGGTTGTCTTCGTTGTCTGTTTAGAACACCGCGGAGCTACACGAAACAATAAAGAAGCTCATGCGATCACTTGAGTGGTTCCGCGGAGAGAAGAATCATCTGCAGACGCACGTAGTGCCAAAACTGGAAAAGCAGGTTGCCTCAGCAGAGAAGAAGGTGGTTGAGGCCAATGAAAGAGCCAAGGACTTCGAGATGAAGTATCGAACTACAGCTGCCGAGATGAGCCGCGTCCGTGTTCATCAGAAGGAGTATGAACGAATTCTTTCAGAGTTTGGTCTTCTGACTTTTGAAGAAGTAGAGGAGCGGGTCGTTGAAATCCAGGGTGACATCGCGGCATTGATGTCGAGGAGCTCTGTCGAGTCCGCGGAGCTCGTGAGGAAACGAGAAGTCCTAGAGCTGCTTCTCAGTATGTATGAAGGGCTGAAGAGCCGAGGCAGGTGGAGGCCTACTGCAGAAGAATTCATTGCGAGCTCCAGTCGGGACCGAAGTACGCAGAGAGCTCCTCGTAAGGATAAGAAAAAACCCTCCGGAAAGACCAAAGGCATAGTTATCCAAGAGCCAGCTCCAGTGGTCACAGTCGAAGAAGAACCCGCGGCGGTTGCCGAAGAGGTAGTCGAGGAGCTGGCCAGGGAAATCGAGGTGATGGTTCCGGAGGAGTGGGACCCTGAGCAATGGGCCCAAACTCCAAGGTCCGTGCCCCAACAAAGCAGACAAGCGCGGACCAGAGATGAAGCCCCCAGGCAAGTGCCTAGAGCAAGTCCCCGGCGCAGGGAAACCCAAGAGGGTTACAGACCCGGATCCCGAGGGGATAACAGAGCCGGAGCCCGTGGTCGAGGATCTAGAAGATCCCGGAGGACCCAACGCAGACCGAGAAGCGGATCCCAACGCCGGAGCGCTGAATATTGGCTCGGGGGCCGTAGATAGTTGTTTTATGTTTTTTTTTTTTTTTTTTTTTTTTTTTTGCGAAGTCTTATGTAAAAAACTTCTTAATGTTGTAATATTCAGATAATAATAAAACTGTTGTAGTGTGTACGAACTGGTTTAATAAAGGCAACAGGTTACGAACCAACTTAATCGGGTGTTCGGGAACACGACGGGAAAAATTATTAACTGTTTAATTGGGTGTTCGGGAACATAGTATGGATTAGTCCAATCTCCCCGGACGGATCAGGCGGGAGTAATATATCTCCCCGGACGGATCAGGCGGGAGTAAACACTTCTCCGGTTAAACAGACGAGAAAGTGATATGAGTCCGGGGACTAAAATGCGAACCTCCTCGGACGGACCGAGAGAAAGATTTTTAACTGTCCGGAGACTAGTAATGATTATATGACTGCGTTAGGGCGTCCCCGTAACATAAAGAATGACACCACGGGTTATATAAGCAAAGAATTTTTATTCCATAATAAGTGCCGGAGCAAACTTAAAAGTACAAGGAGAGATAACAACTATAAAAGAAATTAAAGGTAAGATGGTACTTGAGATGTGGCCTTCACAGATAGAAACGCCTTAAGTTAGTGACGTGTCAGCTTCGGGAAATCGGGGTCCCGTTGAGATGTTCAAGCTGATAGGATCCAGAGTCGTGTACAGCAACGACTCGGTAGGGACCTTCCCAAGAAGCGTGCAATTTCCCTTCAGGGGCAGCTTTGCTGGCTGAGTTAAGCCGAAGAACTAAGTCCCCGACATTGAACTGAGTACCCCGGACCCGGAGGTTATGATACCGGGCTGCTCGTTGTTTACATCTGGCCTGTTGAATGAATGATTGATCCCGGCGATCTTCGAGTTCATCCAAATTTGTCCGGAGAGCTTCGTCATTATCCTCTGGAACCAATGTAAGGAGACGGGGGCTTGGAACACTGATTTCAGCAGGGATAACGGCTTCAGAACCGTAAGTAAGGCTGTAGGGAGTCTCCCCGGTAGATGTATGCGGTGTAGTGCGATAAGCCCATAGGACTTGTGGAAGGTTTTCAGCCCAGAGACCTTTGGCATTATCCAAGCGCTTCTTTATTCCCGTGAGCAGTGTCCGATTGGTGACCTCAACCTGCCCGTTGGCTTGAGGGTGAGCTACCGAAGTGAAAATTTGTTTGATGTGGAGTTCTTCGCACCATGACCGGAATGGATCATTGGCAAACTGTTTACCATTGTCCGAGATGATAGTGCTCGGGATGCCGAAGCGACAAACAATATTGCGCCACACAAATTTCAAGATATTCTGACCAGTAATGGCTGTAAGTGGTTCGGCTTCGACCCACTTAGTGAAGTAGTCCACGGCAACGACCAGGAACTTTAACCCTCCCGGAGCAACAGGGAATGGTCCAACAATATCAATACCCCACTGAATAAATGGCCATGCACTCTGGATTCCCGTGAGTTCGGTCTGTGGCAGATGTTTTACACGGGAGTGCAGTTGGCACTTGCTGCATTTAGACACTAAGTCATGAGCATCGTTGAACAGGGTTGGCCAATAGTATCCCCATCGGAGAACTTTCTTGGCTAATGTGCGAGAACCGATATGGCTGGCACAGGCCCCTTCATGAACCTCCCGCAGAACTTGGGTAGCTTCGGCAGGAGCAAGACACCGGAGACTCGGTTGTAGGTATGATCGCCGGTATAAGACTCCATCATGAAAGGAGTATTTGGGGGCTTTCAGGACAATTTGCCGAGCTCGTAGCTTGTCAATGGGCAGGACTCCATCTCGGAGATATTGGATGATAGGAGTCATCCAATTCGAATCATTATCGGTCAGTACCGAAACCGTGGCCTCATGAACTGCTGGATGAGGTAGATCTTCAACCATGATATCTGGAGATATATTAGTTCGGACCGCGGAGGCCAACTTGCTGAGCGCGTCTGCTCTTGTATTTTGTGCACGCGGTATTTTCTGGATAGTAACTGCTTCAAAAGTTGACATGAGCTTGAGTGTAAGAGCACGATACCTGACCAATGTTTCATCTTTGGCGACATAAGTCCCCTGAATTTGCCTGGATACGATCTCGGAGTCCGTGAAGAGCTCGAGATGGCGAACACCCAAGGATTGAGCGAGCCGGAGCCCGGCGAGAACTGCCTCGTACTCCGCTTCATTATTGGTCACCTTAAACTTGAATCTGATGACATATTTAACTTCCACCTCCTCGGGGTCGATGAGAATCAGTCCGGCACCACTTTCTCGGACCGCGGACGCTCCATCCACGAAGAGTTGCCACTTCTGGGGTGAAGGAGTGAGGGTAGCATGGTGATGTGTATCACCGTCCACGGGAGACTCAAGATTGTCTCCCGGGGCTTCAGCCAGGAAGTCGGCGAGTGCTTGACCCTTAATTGCTCGGCGGGGGAGAAACTGGATGTCATATTCGCCCAACTCAATGGCCCACTTGGCGAGGCGCCCAGACACCTCGGGTTTTACGAGAATCTGGCGGATGGGGTGATTGGTCAGAACTCGTATCTCACGTCCTTGGAAGTATGGCCGAAGACGTCGAGCTGCCATAACAAGGGCCAAAGCGGTTTTCTCTAGCACGGAATATCGCGTCTCTGCCCCGTGAAGTACTCGGCTTGCAAAGTACACGGGGTGCTGAACGCCATCGATCTCTCGTACGAGAGCTGCGCTAATAGCTTCCTCGGCGGAAGCCAAATATAGGTAAAGCGGCTCTCCGGGGAGAGGAACTGCCAAAGTAGGTAGCTGCTGTATGTGACGTTTCAAAGCCTCGAAGGCCTCGGTGCACTCCGGTGTCCACTGAAAGGACTTCGCTTGTCTCAAGACTTTAAAGAATGGGAGCTGGCGCTCCGCCGCTTTAGACAAAAATCGATTCAAAGCCGCCAAACCACCTGTGAGGCGTTGAACGTCCCTGAATGTTTTTGGTGGCTGCAGATCTAACACATCACGAAGCTTGGCCTGATTGGCCTGCAGGCCGTTTTGCGAAACCAAATAACCGAGAAACTTCCCGGAGCCAACACCAAAGGTGCATTTCGCTGGATTGAGTCGCAAGTTATAGCGCCGCAGAGTGTACAATGTTTCGGCAATGTCTTGCACACATGAAGGATGAGAGGAGCTTTTGATGACCAGGTCATCGACGTAAACCTCAACGTTACGACCAATCTGGTCGTGAAAAACACAGTCCATGAGACGTTGATAGGTGGCTCCAGCGTTCTTGAGCCCGAAGGGCAATTTCTTAAAAGCGTAGCACCCAAAGGCAGTGATAAATGCCGTTTTGAAGGCATCCTGCGGATCCATAAAAATCTGATGATACCCCTTGTATAGATCTAGGAAGCAAAGTGCCACGTACCCCGTAATGGCTTCAGCCTTTTGGTCGATGGAGGGCAGAGGATAACAGTCTTTCGGACAGTGCTTATTGAGATCGGAGAAGTCGACACACATCCGCCATGCCCCACCGGTTTTTGTCACCATTACCGGATTGGATAGCCAAGAGGGGTAAAATACTTCGAACAAGATGTCCGCATCCAAGAGTTGCTTTACCTCGATTCGAATGGCCTCATTTCGCTCTGGAGCGAACTTCCTCTGTTTTTGCTGGATCGGCTTTACGCTAGGATCAATGTTCAGCTTATGCGTTATTATATCGGGAGAGACCCCGGGCATATCTAGTGGGGACCATGCGAAAACATCGGAATATTCTCGCAAGGTCCGAATTATAGCCTGATGTAACCGTGGCACATCCACGGCTCCTACGGTTACAGTCTGCTCCGGCTTGGACGGATCAAGCGGTACTTGAGCGGTGGCATCCCCCAACAAAGTACATTCTTGAGGTTCCAAAGTTGATGATGCTACCTGAAGCTGCTGTTTGGGAGGGGCTTTAGCAGTCTTTTTGAGTGCCACGTACATACACTCCTTTGAAACCCGCTGACTTCCGCGGATAGCCACTTCGCCATGCGAGGTGGGAAACTTTAGCGCGAGGTGATACGTGGAGCAAATGGCTTTAGCGGGGGTAAGCCAGTCCCGGCCCAGGATCATGTTGTACGGTGATGGGGAATTCACCACATAAAAATCTACGAAAATAGTTTTTATTTTCGGATAGGTACCCAGAGACGCCGGGAGGGTGATGACACCTTCCGGCTGGACTTCGCCTTGAGTGAAAGTCTGCAGTGGCCCGGGGGCCGGCCGAAGTTGGTCCCGAGGAATCCCCATCCTTTGGAAACAGTCGGCAAATATAACACTCACCGCTGCCCCATTATCCACAAAGACCCGCCTTATTGTTATGTTGGCTACAGTCATGTCGATGACAATAGCGTCTGTGTGAGGTGTTATCTCCGGAACCGGGTCCCTATCCGTGAAGCTGACAGTCTCGGACTGATGAAGGCGTTTATGACGTGGCTCCTCGGGAGGAGGACTCGAGCTTCTACCTTTAAGGCATGTCGTGAAGCCCCGGTGGGTAGGGCTCCATATATCACGTTTATCACGTGAGGAGGTGCGTTGTCTTCGGGCACTCCCGGAGGAGGAGGTGGTGGTGGGAGGCGTGGTTGCTGGCGATTGCCAGAATCTTACCGTGCGTAGTTGTTAGGTCCTGGCCGATTATTCTGCCACGGTGGCCGATTTTGTTGAGTGCCCCGGTCATGATAACCCCCGCGGTTGTGGGACGAACCCCCATTGTGGTTTGCCTGAGGTTGGTCATTGGTTCGCGCAACGTATTGCCGCAAGAGACCCTTCTTGAGGCATTCCTCAATCTCCTTGCTAAGTTCCCGGCACTCCTCTGTCTCGTGCCCATGATCTCGGTGGTACGCGCACCACTTTCCACGGTTCCTCTTTTCTGGTGGAGCAGTCATCCGCGGACAAGGTTGCAGATCGTTCTTATGAATAGAAAGGATTTCGGCTCGTGACTTCGTCAACGGAGTCAATTGTGGAATATCACCTCGGGATTCTAAACGCCCCGGAGTCAGGCGGGAAAATGCACTAGGTCGTGTACTGGGCCCGGTTTGTGCCGGCAATTGCCTCGGCGGCAAAACTTGATCCACAGGTGGATCCTGGTTAGATTGATCACCGTGATGAGATTGATTCAAGCGTGTTGTCACCATGATTCTTGAATGCGATGCAAACGTCAAAAGTTGTTGGTTAAAGCGATTCCCACAGACGGCGCCAATTGATAAAGCGCAATCCGGTATCCAAGAAACCTTAACCGAAAATTACACAAACAATACGAAAGCACACAGGATTTACGTGGTTCGATCCGGAGATCTACGTCCACGGGCAGAAAATCAACCGAAAATTACACAAACAATACGAAAGCACACAGGATTTACGTGGTTCGATCCGGAGATCTACGTCCACGGGCAGAAAATCACCCTTGCCGAGGTGTTACTTTCCCTAGAATCTTGAGTTTACAGATAGTAATTCAATGTACAGAGTGCGAACCCTAATGCAGAGTTCTTTTCACCTATTTATACTACCAAATCAAAACCCTAACTAAATCCCTATAATCTTGCCCATCAAATCTGCATGGCAGTTGGGAAAAGATCATGGGCCTTGATTCGCGGAACAGACTACGTTTTGGGCCAACGCGTGTTGCTGGGCCTGCTGGGCCTGGGCCTTCGCGCTTGCTGGCGCGTTTGCTGGGCCGGTAAATGGGCTCATGTATTAACCCGACCCGAAGTAACCAGGTTATCCCTATCAGAACTACTAAAGAAAATAATAAGAAATCTATCAAGAAAATGTTTGTCATTTGAAACTTTTGCAGAAAAGCAAGAGAATATAATCTACAAATTGTTCCTCATTGGAGACTTTGCAAAAGGATCCACCAAAATCTACATCATAAACCTAGAAATATTTCTTTAATTATCCTCATAGAAGAAAGTAATTGCTTGCAAGATCTTCAATTCCTGAAACTCATACATGAACTATAAATGTGATAGTTTAGTTTAGTTTAGTTGCAAATCAGGGTATTGTTATTACTTATATAGTGGAGAATAGATTTCTCCCTAGCAATAATCAACCAAAAATAAAATAAAATAAGAAGTAGTTAGTCAACGTGGGGAACTTCCATAAGAATTTTTTTTCTCCATAAACTAATTAATTAATGTAGTACTATACCTCCGTCGTTTTTAGTTGTCATTCTAACTAATTTATTTTGTTTGTAAATAGTTGTCATTGTAGCGATGCACGGGATATTTTTTTAAAAAGTAAATCAATATTAACATGAACAATACTTTTTATTGAGAACACATTTTTATTTGATAATATATAACAAAAAAGGAAATGGTTAAATTTTTTTACAAAGAAAACATTAGTAAATTCAATAATTTAATAAGCTGATTATAAATCAAATATTAACTTGAGACAATTCATGTCAGATAAAACAAACTGATTAGTTGTGGTTTTAATGAAATAATCAAGTAAAATAATTTGTAAAAGAGAATTATTTGAATGATTTTACTTTTATTCCAAACCAATACTATATTTTTTGTACAACTCACAATAAACACTTAAATCTTACTTAAATAATCAACGAACAAATAATATAATATTTTAAATAAAAAAAAAATATATATATATATATATCATATGGATGTCAAATCAAACATCGTCAAAAGATGATTAATTTGATATAGTATATATAATAAATAGATTAGAGATGAAAAAAAGATTTTTGCAACTTTAGAAAGTAAAATAAATTTTGATTCTTACCAAATGTGACAACAACTACCAATTACAATCTAAAATTTTAGGCTGAGAAGTGTTACTTACAGAATTGTCACTATTGTGGCTTATATATATATATATATATATATATATATATATATATATATATATATATATATATATATATATATATATATATATTTTTTTTTTTTTAATTTATAAGATAATTTTTAAATTCTAACAATATATAACTAAAAATAACCATAAAATATGTAATAAAAGGAACAATAATATTTTATTTGGATCATACGTAATGTAAAGTTTAATACTTTTCTCATTATGTCCGTACTTTTATTTTATATTTAACTTTTAATTTATCTAAATAAACTTTCAAATTCTAATTATAAATATTTAATTTTTTTTTATAACATTGAATTTTGATTTGCAACTTTTAACATTTCATTTGGTGATTTCAAATATACTTAAATAATTTTTATTTAATAAAATCTTATTTTAACAAAATAAAATTCAAAATTTATTTAATGATTCGAATAACAAATTAAAGTCTTTGGTTTCTTCAAAATATTTGATATTTTCGTATTTTATATGGTATCGTAAATTATTTATATAAATGTTATAGTCTTCTTATAAATAGTTTATTTATTTGAAGATAAAAATTAATTAATGCGAACAAATTTGTTTAGATTGTTAAGAGTAAAAAAGACATTCAATGTTGATTTGTGCAACCAAGTATTATTTATCTTAGAAAGTGTAAAAACATATAACTGAAGTTTTAGTAAACGTAAAAAATTAAAAAGATTTCCAAATATAATAAAAGTCATAATTTAGGCTACAAATAATAAATTTCCTTAATAGAGTAATTTTAACAAATACTCGTTATTAAAAATATTAATAGGTAATTAAAAATAATTTCAATAACTGTTTTAATACACAATTATATATATGCTCAAAGTCGTGATAAGAAAGATATTTTAGCAGATTTGATAATTTAATAAGTTGATTATAAAATAGATATTTTTGTTTTTGCCTTTGATTCAAATAAAGTAGGACTTTAATTATTTAAACAATGGGTTTTCTCCCTGACTTAAATAAAAAAGAATTAAAAATTCATGTCAAATAAAATAAATTGATTAGTTGTATTTTTATAAAAAAATTCTCATATTTTTTATAAAGAAATTATTTTACTAATATTAGTTGCCACTAAAAACAAAATATTATAGTCCAATTCACAATAAACATCAATTCTAGCACAAATAATTAACCAACAAACAATTTGTTTATTCAGATGCAATATCTCATTATAATATATGTGATATGGATGTCAAATCGAAGATCGTGAAAAAATAAATAATTTGGTATTTTATGCATAAAAATCGGATTAAAAATGAAAAAGTTATTTGTATTTTAGAAAAGTAAAAAAAAAGTTATGAACTTACCAAATATAAGAAAAAGTTACCAATTATGATCTAATTTTTTTGGAGGAAAAACTAAAATTACATTAATGCCCTCCATTTTGCTTTTATATATATATAGATTTATCACTATATATTCATATTGCAACACAATTTTTAAAATATCAAACAAAATATTTCCAACATTGTAAAACAAAGGAGTGAGTCTTGTGTGTGAACGGTCACACGTATGACAGAATGCACTTTTATCGAAAATATTTATACTTTTACAGAAAAAAGTGATACTTTTACAAGAAAATGTGATACTTTTACTACATTGATACTTTTACAGATAAAGGTGATACTTTTGCTACAAAAAGTGATATTTTTTTTTGTTAAAAAAAAGTGATACTTTTACAGATAAACGTGATACTTTTACCACAAAAAGTGATACTTTTTCCTGTCACTCCGTGTGACCACCGTGTGACGGTCACATACGAGTTTTTGCCAAAACAAAGAGTCTTTGAAGGAGTTTAGAAGGAGGATTTTTTTATGAAAAACACAACTAACTACCTTAAATCATGGTGTAGCAAAATAAATGTGTACAAATAGATTTTATTGATGGAATTAAGAATTTGAGTTACAATCTCTATTTATTCCTCTGATTCATCTCTTCGGATTGACTTTTAATTTGATGGAGGACTTGATATTTTGACACCGGTCTTGAATGGTTGAGAATTTTACATCTTGAATTTCTTCTCAACTTCTTGACTTGTGGTATAACTTTTAGCGGAACAATGAGGCGCTATTTATAGTTGTAGGATGAAGAATCCTAATGGGCTTAGGATCCAAATGGAGCAATTTGATTGGTCCTCTAAAATATCAAATCTATCAAATATCTAAGAGATAATTATTAAATTAAATAGGATTTAATTTAATAATATATGCATGATTTTGACATGTGGCAGCCTTTGATTAGATATAAAATTTGTGTATCTACAAATGCCCCTTCAAGACTTGTTCACGGACAACATATCTTGCTGTGAATGAGTCTCGAATTGACTTCTGGAATTTTCTTTGAGCATATTTGATATTTTTATACTCTTATCAAGGAGTTCTTGAATTTGGACTTGAATTTCATTTGAAGACCTTATAAACTCGTGTCAATGAGCCTTGAACTTGAATTTGAACTTAGGTATTTTACACTCGTCCCTAGGAGTCTTCAATTTGAATTTAGGATTTGTCGATAGTTTATACTCATATCAAAGAGTTCTTGACTTAAATTTGTAGATAGTTTATACTTGTATCAAGGAGTTCTTTATTTGGATTTGATAGATAGATTATACTCTTATTTGGGAGCCTTCATTTGATTTTGATAACTGTAGGTAGTTTATACTCATACCAAGGAGTTCTTGATTTGAATTTGACTTATAGACCTTTTAAACTCGTACCAAGAGGTCTTTTTTTTAAATTTGATTTGAGGGGCTTAGATAGTTTTGTTCGTATCTAGGAGCATTATAGATAGTTTAGACTTTTGTCAAGGAGCATTATTTATTTTGGGACTTTAGAAAGTTTTTGCTCGTATCTAGGAGCATTATAGACAGTTTAGGCTCGTATCAAGGAGCATCAATTAATTTGATTTTCTTCACTTGGAGTTTCGCCAGAAGCTTTGCCCCAACTTTTTGTTTGGGATGACGTCTTCATGGCTCGTTGAACACCATCACTGATGGAAGATGGAGAGTTCTTCCTTGTGATTTTAAACATGGCTTCAAAGAGAAGAGATGAGAGGTAGAGATTATCCCACTGGGCGTGTCAGATTTTTAGCAAAATAAATTTGTACAAATAGAGATGGAATTGAGAATTATAGTTACAATCTCAATTTATTCCTATAACTCTTCTCTTCGAGTTGACTTTAAAATTTGATGGAGGACTTGATATCTTGACATCGGTCTTAAATGGTTGAGAATTTCTTCTCAACTTCTTGACTAGTGGTATATTTTTTAGTGGAATAATGAGACCCTATATATATAATTGTAGGATGCAGATCCTAATGGACCTAAGATCCAAACGGAGCAATTTGATTGGTCCTCAAAGATATCAAATCTATCAAATATCTTTGAAATAATTATTAAATTAAATGTGATTTAATTTAATAATATTTGCATGATTTTGAAATGTGGCAGCATTTGATTCGATACGAAATTTGTGTATCTACACATTGCAAATCAAAATGGTGCATATTATGGTAAGTGTTTTTTATTTTGTTTTCATTTGTTATGTGTATACTTTTGAAACTGAAATATTTCTTTTTTTTTTCTCTATTCATTTATAAAGTTCTTATTGTTGTAGCAAAAGTAATAAAGAAGACATTGAAGAGAGGCGTAGAATTGTATTCTCTTATTCATCAGAGATCCCTTTATATAAGGTATCCAAAGTAGGGTTACAAGAATATACAAAATATAGTAAACGCCTAAATTGTCCCTCATCAGTTACTTTTGATGAAGGCACACTAATTGTATTTTTCCTTCAACACTCTCCCTTGTGCCAAATCAAAAGGGTGAATGGTGCATAACTCGTTGCCTCGTTAAAAATCTTGCAATGTAACAAAACTCAGTGGAAAAAATAAACATTAGTCGAAGGAAAAAAGAGTGCAACTCACCTTTGTTGAGACTCCCATTGAAGTCTACATCTCTCCCTTGATATGTACATCTATCAAGAGAGTTTCAAAAATCTCTTCATCCTCAATTTTACATAAATTATGAGGATATTATGTGGTTGCTGGTTATTGAAAAGCGTTGGCCGTACATGCTTGGTCTCGTCACCTTTGATGTGTAGCATAATCCATCTTTTTGTTGCAAATAACTTCATCTTCATAACTTCGGGTAGGTTCTTCAGCAGTATAACTCAAGTCACTAATATAGATTAGTGAATTTCTTGAGATATCTTCCATGGGTAATGTGATGAGGTAGCTAGAGTAGTTGTGATTTGTTGATCTCTAATATTTCGTCGTATTTCTGAGTCGGGGATAGCTTCAACATTTTCTTTAGGAGTTACATATTCTTTTGTAATCCTTTTATCTCTCTATATGAGGGCATTTGAGATTTTCTTTAGAGTTTACAATTGCATTTGTAATCTCTCTTGTCTCAAATATGGGAAGAACAAATATGTGTCAATGGTTTCTTTCAGATGTCAAAATACTATTTGATATCATTCAACTGATATTGCGTTGTCCAAAGTAAAATATAACCAACATGCATGTTCTTTGAGAAAGTAATACATGGTTGAGTGCATTGAGCTTTTTGTACTATGATGCACACATTTCAATTAAGTAGAGAATTTCATCTCTCAATAACTCTTTCGTCATTTCCTTTAAACTCAAATGGATCTTTCTTTATGTCCACACTTCAACCAATCGCAGGAGTGCTAACATATTGCACTTTAACCATATTATATCTCCTGGTAATCTTTTGGATATATGCCAACTGAGAAATTAATATTCCACAAACTCGATCTTCTAGTTCAAGGCAGTGACGGACCCAGGAATTTAGTCGAGGGGGGTCCATATATAAATGGATCTAGGAGTTCATTTAACGGGGTGATTTTTTTTAATTTTTTTACTATGCTATAAGGTTATGTGCCAATATTTTACCAAATAGGAAACAAATTTTGCAGGCTAGAAATCAAACTAAAATTTGGCTCTAAACTTAAAATATTGGATAAATTACATTAAAAATTAATATTTTAAAAAATTTAAAAGGAGGACTACCATTGTGTGCCCCCTAAACATGTCCACGAGCCTCAACAATTATCAACTCTATAAATAAAACTAGAAAATTACTACCAATTTAGATAAGATAAATAAATTATTTTAATTACGAAAAGAAGAAAAATTATATAATGTCTCTATATTCACTATATTTTTTAACATCTTTACCTTTGTTGCTTATAGAGAATAATACATCCATCTAATTTAAATTAAACTATATTATTATTTATTTTATTTAATTAAGTTGTATTAAAATTTAAAAAAATACATATATAATAGCACATTATGATGGGACCAACATATATAATAGCACATTATGACGGGACCAGGGGGGCCCAGTGCCCCCCTTGGCCCATGCGTGTGTCCGTCTCTGGTTCAAGGCATAGACAATACCGAATTTTCCCATGACTCTTTATCTCAATTTTGATTTCAAATACATCACAGTATCTCTTATTTCTTTAAGAGTACCTATTATGTACTTAACATCGACATAAGCTGCTATAGTTACAAATATAGAACTCGTTTTCTTTATAAATGCGTAGGAGTAATACTACTTGTTCTTTCCCTTCCCAATCAAGTAGTCACTTAGACGGGTATACCATTTCCATCCAGATTTATTTCAATCAAAGTGAGCATTTCAATCTAATATTGTAAATGCACTCCGTGATCTAGAGTCACTTGAGTTGGGCAATGCAAGTCCATCTGACACTTTCACATATCTCAATAACAAGATCCCCAAAGAGATATGTTGTAACCACATTGATATGTTACATTTCCGATCCTTCGGAAACTTATCAATAAGACGTTAAGACGTCTGTTGCGGGAGAATATGTCTCCTCATAGTCAATTCCAAGGTTTTTGTGAGAAAACCTTGTTCTTTAAGGTAAGTTTGTATCTTAGGACTTTATTCTTCTCACTATGCTTACTGACAAAACATATTTTATGTCCTACAGGTTTTACACTTGGTGAGGCTAGCACTACCAAACCAAATACCTGTCGTTTTGTCATAGAATCGAGTTCTACCTGGATTGATTCTATATAGGTCAATATGCTCTTTGTTGATATATTACAATAGAGCGTGGTTCGATATTATTGTGTTATATAATTCATTGAACAACAATGTATACATCATCAATGCACGTGAAAGATTTTTCCATTAATCCACATGCACTCTCATTATCTCTAGAATCATATTAAACTTCGGAGCATCCTCCAGTGATGATTCATGGACATAATTAATCAGAGATAATTTGAGAGTATTTCTTTCCATTGATGATTCAAATTGTGCCACACCTGCCTCCTTCCTTGAGCAGGTGTTCATCGAACCATATGGCACCCCCCATTTTCTTTTGAGAGCCACGACCTCAACTACACCTCCACTAAGTGTGGTTGCAACATCTTTATCTGCGGTGTTGTACCCCTAACTGGGGACTTTTAACCTTACAGGCACATTTGCAGCTGGTATATATGATCTTGTCACTTCAGCGATTTTAGCAAATGCATCAACAATCAAATCTTCCATATGAAGAATGATAATTTGTTTTACTTCACTTTACATTATGAAGTGTGGGGATCCTAATGAGACATACTGGGAAACACTTCTTGTCGTTCCCTTAGAAAATTCTTTTTCTTATCTCCCTCTAACGACGGGAAGACTGTCTCATTAAAGTGACAATCCGCCAATCTAGCGGTAAATAGATCTCGCAGGTTTAGGGTTTAGGGTTTAGTTTAGTTTAGTTTAGTTTAGTTTAATTTAGTTTATTTTAGTTTAGTTTAGTTTGTCAAAGGTTTCAAATAGCGGGTAATAATTGGAAATCCATAACCAACATAAATATTTAATTATTTTTATAGACACATTTTGATGCGTTGTGGGGATGTAAATAGGCACATATACTGCGTAACCAAATAAGCGTAAATGTAAAAATATCATGCTCAATCCAGTTACAGCTGGTACGCATATATCAACGATATTGCATAATCCCATATCTGATAGGCATTTTAGTACGCATTTCAATGCCTAATCCTCCATCTATATCCTTTTGATGGTGGCATATGTGAGACCATTTTTGTGTATGGACATGGGTTCAATAATATTATACATTGATCCTGATAGATATGCAATAATCATCAAATCCTTATGACAAGAACTCTCTAGAGTTAATGAGTCTTATAGACTCTATGAAGTGAGGGTGGTGAGACCTTATATAATAGTTTCTAGGAGTTTCAAATGCAACATTTCTTGTGGACAAAATATGATGATCAGTTAGTGTGCCAAAGCATTTACCAGAACCATAGATACTTTAATGGCCCGCTTTCTGGTTTGATAGATCCACATATATTATATTATGTTCTTTTGTAAGAATGGAATGTCTTACTTATATATCAGGCATAGGAAGGCCTCGATCTTACTTATTGCTAAATAGTAGGCTTGGTAGAATGAGTAATATGCCCTAAAATAATTAATGAGACAGAATGTGATGTTGGTCATGCTTTTTAGTACTTTAGAAAGCATTAACCCTGTTATAATAAAATTAGTACTGACAATGTACATCGTATAAGATTTTCACCCCTTTTGTATTTCACTCGAAAGAAAGAATGCCCATATAATTTCTTAAATATGGATCATCATGTTATGACTTGGATGTCTAAGAAAGTCGTACCAAAACCTATATGAATTAATGTCCCAAAGTTCATTTTGGGTAACATATGATTTTGTCTTTCAAAGTTCATTTTGGTGATAGTGCTTGATCTAACGATCAGAGTAGTAGTGGAGTACATGCTGCTAGATTGACTCATTTATTTCTCTAAGATGTGATTCCTTTCACATTCATTAGAAGTATCATAAATTATTCAATTTCATTCTCACATGTAGTTTTTAAATGATAGTCTTTGACACGCTCCTGGTGCATATAGAGCGTTTTGTGACTATAATTGTTATGTCATTAGGCATCTAGAGAATTCGACGATTCTTCGCCCTTTTAGTACTTGTGATTCAATGATGGTCATTATGCAGTGATGCAGTGAGTCTCTGTTCTTTGGACTTCTTGTATCTCTTATAATTAACTGTTCTAGCAGTTTTCATACAAACGTATAATATTTTCACACTTATTTAAAAGTTCATTACCAATTCTATGCCTTTTGTTTAGAGGGTTCCGAGGTGTCTTTTGCACATGATTTCCATAACCACCATGTTCATTTGGGGTAGGCACACTGCAAGGCCTTCAGGGCTTCTATGTCACTTACTTTGTGGTGTATTATTACCACAATAGTAGAGACAAACACATTCGTTCCCTTTACTTTGGGGTTATTTCCACTATTTAGTTCACCATAGTTAGGTTATGGAATTTTCTTTATCCCAGCGCGTTATGTGTTATTTTTCATAAGAAAGTGATCATGCCTCTGAACTACTTACACTGGTTGATAGACTGATTGAATATTGTAATTCTTTTATTTCATACTCTAGCCTATAGGGGTTCGCTTGTATAAGCATTGGAATAGGAAAGTAAATAGATATTACGTATCATATCATATTTTGTGATTTCTTTACACATAAAGAGAGTTTTGTTTCTAGACAAGTGGGTTGCTTTCCACAAAACAATTAACCCTGAAAGTAGATGATTGTCTATTATTCCAAAAAAAAATTTATGGCAACCCACAGTTCATCGAGGTATGCTTTAACTAAAGAATACTTTCAAAGTGAGTTAGGATTACCGTGTCGTCTCAATTTCATTAGAGCATAGACTTTGACTTTGTTGGACGATTCTTTGTCCTTAGGGTCAGTGAATGACATGATTTGAGGAAATATTTTTTTTCAAGTGTGGTACTCAATTTCTTATGAGTCCAATAATTCAAATTGAATATGAGTTGGTTTAGTCATTTTCTTATAAATTAGATTTCAAGACCATATATCACAAGTTTTCCTGTAAAATTATTTTATCACGTAGTTGATTTTTCCATGAATCTCCTTTATCGTGGACATGCATAATTTATCATAAAAAATGCATGGGCAAAATACCGACCAAGTTCATAATCTATCAGATAAATAATCTAATTCACAATTTCTAGTCACAAAATCCTCAAAAGACATAATAATTCGACTAAATAACTTTCAATTTCATGAGAATGTATCAAACTGGATTAACCATGAGTGTTCCAAGAATATCAGTAAAATCAAGCAATATTGCATTATTGCCAAAATTGTACATAATAAAATTCAAGTGCATATATAAATTCATCAATTCTCGAATTTCATAAAATCATATTTATATATAGATCTGGGAGAAATATATATTTATGGAATTCCTCATATTCACTCAAAAAATATTCTAACAAACGCATCATGCTATCATAAGCATATATAGTTATTTGCATTTACTTTGCAAAATAGGGGATTCAAATTACCTGATACGAAATACACGATTATTTCCTATAGTGTTTCTTGATCTTTGCATAGGAGGATTTGTTGATTTTACGAAGGACAATCTCTCAGTTCAATCTCCACATCAATGATAGTGAAATAATACTCTGATACGGTTCAAGTCATGTCATGGAAGAAAATCAAACATTAAATTAGAGAGATGATTTGAATAACAAGATCATAATTTCATATATTCAAAACAAATATATCAAGAACAAAAAGACATGTATGTAACTCACATGACACTTATGTAATCAGATCCCAACAGTGAGGAACCTATAAAGTCATAAATACTAACTAGTGTTTGCATAATTCCAGGAATATAAATTGTATTCCAACATAATATTACCAAAAACTATAAAAGCGTTCACTGCAATATAAGAAATTGATAACAACTAATCCAAGTCTCTAAGAAGAGACCAAGTTTGGTATTTTATCCTTTCTCTACATTTCCTTCGAATTTGGGGGAGGTAATCAATCCAAAAGTTGTAATTGAATATAATACTGTCTGATTATTAGAAAAGAAATCTACAATTACCCGTATTATCAAATAGAAAAACCTAATTTCCAATAAAACCTACGACACATTAAACTTACAGAAACTCTTTTTACTTTTATTGTCTTTATGTAGGAAACCTTCCTTAGTTGTCAATTAATCACTGTTCCATATACTATGATACATACATAGACCAAACACATAACATGACATATGCATATACAAACTCAATTGTAATTTAAGAAGTAAATCAAAATGTTTTGCAGAGAAACGAAATCAAATGATCTGTGGAAAAACGGAGCTTTGTGTTGATTTGACGGAATTCATGCTCAATTCTTCCGATGAAATAAAAATATGTTGAATAGAATTTTGATCATTGATTTGTTGTGGTTGAGTTTCGTGCTGATAACGTGTTGTAAGGAAAAGTAAGAAAGAAGACACGGAAGAGACGTAGAATTGTATTCTCTTATCCAACAGAGATCCCTTTATATAAGGTATCCAAAGTAGGGTTACAAGAATATACAAAATATAGTAAACGCCTAAATTGTCCCTCATCAGTTACTTTTGATAAAGGCACACTAATTGTATTTTTCCTTCAACAATTATTTATTTCGAAAGTAAAACTTTTTAATAAATAAAGTATTTAAAGTTTTCCTTCACAAAGTATATTAAGTGCTTAACATTTTTTAAATCACAATACTTTTTTTTTATGTATTTTAATACAATTTATTCCTTTTTAATGCATGTAATCTATTTGTTATACATGAAGTCCTAACAATCCTATCGTGATCGATGATGACGACTTTCCAACATTTATTCTTGATTTACATTAGCCAAAAATGTTTTTATAAGTGTTTTTTACTAATTCTTTTGTCCATAAATATGATTTTTTTGTTTTTTGAATTATTTGTAGACTATTCCTAGGAACTTTGTTAGGCAACATATCACTCGAGATCATTTACATGGTGGTTTTGCTGTACGTAAAATCCGGTGATGAAGATTTTGAAGTTGATTTGATCCGTTAGAGCAATGGAGTCGTTCGTCTTGCCAGTTGCCATGATTTAATCAGAGCACTGAAGTATTCTAGACTATGCAGATGTTTGTTTGAGTTGCAGCCTCAGTTTGTTATAATTGTTAAGTACAATATATTATGCATGTAATCATTTAAAGCATCAAACTTATTTAAACTAAACAATTATAATATTCAGGGAAAAATTCATTTTTAGTCCTGTATGCTAGAGCTTGTCCAGAAAAAATCCTGTATGTTCCGAAATTTCAATTTTAGTCTAATATGTTTCGAAAAATGTCCAATTTAAGGACACCAGACACCGGGAAAAAATCATAAACCGTCTCATAACTATAGTGACTTCCACTAAATATCCCGTATCTATCTGCTTTTTCAATTTCGTCCCATATCTTTTTAGATTATCCGATTTTCGTCCTAAAATTCAAAATTTCGCTGAAAAATGCACGTGCCGGTCACGTGACGGCATAAATTTGGGGGTTTTTTTGCAATGTGGCATCGGAAAAAAATCATTTGTCCACTAAATATCCCACAACTTTCTGCTTTTCTAATTTCGTCCCATATGTCCTGAGATTATCCAATTTTCGTCCCAAAATTCAAATTTAATCTGGAAAATGCACGTGCCGGCGCGTGCTGGCCAAAATTTGGGGGTTTTTTCCACGTGGTGTCTGAATTCTGAGCTGGATTTGAATTTACATTTTTCTTTTTCTTGCCACTTTTTCCTATATTTGTTCTTCTCCTGCAGCTCCATCCACCGCTGCTCTTCACCGATAGACACTGCCAACAACCCCCACCCTCTGCTGGTGTTCATTCTGTGCCAGAAGAACTGCCCTCCTCATGCCGCTCCATTTCGGCGTAGGCGATTCTCTTCTGCAGATTCTGATGAAGGTGAGACAAGCCTCAACCCGACCTCCACCTACCACCCTCACGGTGGCGGAAATCTCGCTCCCCCCACCTCTCATGGCGGCGGCCCAGACCCCTATATCACTTCATCGTTGTCGAGCACTATGGCTTGCCATCCATACTCTTCATCTTCATCACCCCATTTTTCCTCTATTTTGACCCCTGCTTCTGAGACGGCTCGTACTCTCCTTCCATCGCGGGCATGCCGGCCACTACTGTTAGCGCTGCCGCGAGCTCCATAGGGTATCTCAACCCTAGTTGTACAAGAAAAACATAAGTTGGAAGGGGGTAAAATTTTAGAAAAATGTGGCAAGAAAAAGAAAAAGGTAAATTCAAATCCAGCTCAGAATTCCGACGCCACGTGACAAAATATCCCCAAATTTTGGCCGGCACGTGTCCGACATGTGAATTTTTCGGCTTAAATTTGAATTTTGGGACGAAAATTGGATAATCTCAGGACATATGGGACGAAATTAGAAAAACAGAAAGTTGTGGGATATTTAGTGGACATATGATTTTTTCCCGACGCCACGTGGAAGAAAATCCCCAAATATTGGCCGACACGTGCCCGTCACGTGCATTTGCCGGCGAAATTTTGAATTTTAGGACGAAAATCGGATAATCTAAAAAGATATGGGATGAAATTGAAAAAGCAGTAGATACGGGATATTTAGTGGAAGTCACTATAGTTATGGGACGGTTTATGATTTTTTCCCCCAGACGCCAATGGCCACTAATTATGTCGGAATATGCACACGTGACCCAATAAATTAGGGGGTGTTTGGTTTAGGCTTAGCATGGACGGATTTTGGATGTTAAAATACTCAATCCCCGTTTGTTTTAAGATTTCAACTCAAAATATTTCATCCAATTCAATCCTATCCTATAAAATCTGCCTACACATATCCTATACAAAATCAAACACATATATCTATTTTCCAACATTGATTTGACATCTAAAGTACAATCCTATCCTATACAACCTCAAAACAAACATACATCTTTACTATTTACCTTTATTTTTAAATCCTAGGATTTCAAAGTCAGGATTTTCCCCGACCCACTAAAGCCTAAACCAAACACCCCCTTAGGGATTTCAGGTCAAAAAGCTAACGTGACAGTTCTGAATCCAGGTATACATGCCAAGTAATTAAATCAACACACCAATTAAAAAACTACAAAATCTAAATCCACATCAGTGTTAGACTTCCTGGAGGGAAATAACTCGTCATTTTGAGTTTATTTAATTAATCACATGTACACTTTGATTCATAACTGTCACATTAGCTATTTGACCGAAACCCCTAATTTATTGGGCTCCATGCGGTACAATTACTAGCCGCCAACATCTCGTGTCCTTAAATAGGACATTTTTCAACATTATGGACTAAAATTGAAAATTCGAAACGTACATGACTTTTTCTAAACAAGCCCTAACATACAAGACTAGAAATAGATTTTTCCCTAATATTCATATATTGATATTTTATCTTTATATTTGAAAATTTTCAGATACCTGATATTGATCGAGGTTTTCCAAGCTCTTTAGGTCGAATTATTATTGAGTTTGAGTTTAAGGAGTTTTAGATCAATATAAACAATTCGTCCTTCGTCCAGAAAAGATTGGTATGCTAATTATTTTGTAATGCACTACTTTGTAAATGAACTTTAACTATATATTGCAATTTCATCATATATATTTTTGAAGTTTAGGTTAATTGTTAGACTACATTGTTAAAAAAAAAAAAAAAAACTATATAGAAACTTTCCTTGCAGGTTACACCGAAATACTTTGCAGATGAGTTTTTGGATGCGAAAAAATTCATATCTCCTGATGCTTCCCTCGGTATCAATCTCAAAAAGTGGAGTGTCGGCATTTGGTATGAGGGTCACCAATGGATTTTTCAGCATGGTGTGCCTCGGTTTATTGATGACAATTACCTTACTTCTGTATAATGTTGAAAATTATTTAGTTAGATGTTGAAAAGTGGTGCTTCGAGGTTTCTATGCAACGCTAAGTTTGTTTTGTTGTTAATTTTTATTCTTTGAATTTTTGATTGATTGTTACCCGTGTTTGCCAGATTTTTCTTCTCACTTTTATGGTTGAATCTGTTATAATAATTTTATTTTAGTCGGATTTATTTCAATACCTTTATCCTGTTATTTAATTTTTTTATCAGTGTTTAATACGTCATCATATTTTGCCACAATTGTATGATATTTTGCATGTGTTACAATTTTTTTATGTTTATTTATCTAATTATTCGGATAAAAGAATGTTTCAAACTTCTAAAAATTGATTTTTTTTAAAAAAGATTTAGAGACTGAAAGTTGCCATAATGTTTCATCATTGTTACATGCATGGTTTTAAACAATATTTTGGACACAATTTTATCCAAAGGTCATGTTCAATTATTTTGAACATAACCCCTACAACTAAATGCGTTAATTGATTCATAAATTCAAGTTCATAGATCAATCATGATGTGAAATAATGCATGATTTGACAATATTTATTGTTTATAAGCATGATCCAAATAAAATTCTTAATTTTAATATTTATAAGCAGGGGCGGACCCAGGATGAGTAATCGGGGCCCGGAGGGGGGGGGGGGGGCAACAGTCAAATTTCGAAGTTGTAAAATTTAAATTACACATATCATGACAAATTTGCAAGCTCATATCTAATATATTTGCATCAATAATCATTACTAAATATTTAAAATAGTTCATAAATATACAATCTACGAAAATTCAGTACGTCTTTCCTTCAAGTCACATAAATCATCTATAAGCGAATCTATGCTGAATTCTTTGCAATTTTCTTTTCAATATACACTAGCAAACAATCTGCAAGAAAGTCATCTTCTATCCTGTTCCAAAGTATAGTCTTGACTACGTTCATAGCTGAGAAAGATCGCTCTGTGGTCTCAGTGGAAACTGGAAAGTATGAGGATGAGAATTATCATTCTATACACAAGCAGATATAATTCTAATTTTCTACATTTCACCATCCATTGACATAAATAAAAAATAGTCTCCAATAACCTGAAATCAAGAAGTTGTCGCACATGATCCAAATGCTCAAATTACGTCTTTAATTGTAGCATCTCAAATTCTGCGAAGTCTTGTGGATAGAACTTATGTACCAACTTACAGATGTCTTCAATTCTAAAAGATGTGCGCATCTCTCTTGGATCCAAGGCCGAACTAAGAACAATCAACTCCACTGTGTTATCATTGAACTTATTGTTCAACTCTTCCCTTTGAGTGTCGATCACTACATTAAAAATAACATTTTTGTAAGATGTCCAACGGTAAAGTCATATTGTTGGTGGCGAGACCTTCCTCTTCTTGCAACATATCGAGCATTAAAATCCGGCACATGTATAACATTAACTTCCCCACAAAAAGATATGACATTTGCAACTAATTCTTCCCACCCATCGTCTCTAAGTTTTTGAATGAGCAACTTGGTAGATGACACAAGATGCATTGCATTCAAAATATCTTGAGAGTAAACTTGCAAAGTTTGGCAAAGAATATTAGAAATCTCCAAACTCTTTCTCATAAGATGTAGAATGAAAACAAATTCAAAAGAAGCATGTTACCTGCACCATCATAATAAGCATATGAACATTCATCTAAAATCAAAGCTTGCAATCCTTTCCGTTCTCCACGCATGTTACTTGCACCATCATAACCCTGTCCTCGAATTCTTTTAACATCAAGATCATGCCGAGATAGGACATAAATGATACCTTCTTTTAAAGTTGATGCATTGGAGTCTCTAACATGAACAAGCGCAAAGAAACGTTTTTGTACACATCCATCTTTATCCATAAATCTCAAGACAATGGCATTTGCTCCTTCTTTGATTTATCCCTAGCTTCATCAACAATGATACAAAATTTGGCATCACCAATTTCTTCACAAATAACATTCTTGACTTTAGTAGCCATAACCTGCAAAATTTGCTTTTGTAAATTTGGGCATCTGTATGTTGCGTTTTTTTTTTTAGCTTTATCCACAACTTCCCTTACTTTGTCATTGTAAGAGGATATGGAACTTAATAATTCTAGAAAATTCCCTCAATTAGTTGATGTTATGGACTCATCATGTCCTCTAAAAGAACATCCTTGAAATGCAAGCCATCTGATAGTCTCAATTGAAGCTTTCACACGGAGTCTAGTTTCAACACGTTCTTGGGAAGTCCTTCTTTCAATAGCGTGAGCAATATGTCTTTGTTGGTTCATTAAATCTGCACATGCTCTCTCAGCATCTCGATGAGGTGAAGTGAGTTCTTTCCCGAAGTGTGCCAAAAAGGAACATCTAAGGCCATCCCTAACCTTCTTCCATGACCGAAATCTATTGATTGTAAATGCATCTAATCCAAAAGGAACCCCTTTGGTATGAAATAGAAAACATGGTAAACAAAATGCAGCATCTACCCTCGGAGAATACTCCAACCATGATGGGAATAACTTGAACCATGGGGCTTGAAAACTATGAATTTTTTTTCTCCAGACTTTGGATAGATTGAAAGTATATGTTGGTATGGTACAGCTTTAATATATGCCCTTCTAACTTCATCACGCTTGTCAACAGAATACTCCCATATTGGCGGTCGCAATCCTGGATCACGTTCTAATGATTGAGTATCAAATATCTCATAGATTTCAACTCTCAAATATTTTGTAGGACGAGTTTCTACATTATCTATAGATTGATTTGACCGAGATGCTCGAGAATATCCATTCTTTCTTTCAAAGAAACAATCTAGTGCTCGTGGCTTTTTCATCTACAAAAGAATTAAATACAAGACTACATTACGTTCCAAATTCTAACTTTTAGCCAATAATCAATTATATGATTGCTCAATTATTCAACTTAACCACACATATTGAAATATTTTACAAGAAAAATATTAAATAAAAAGAGGGATTAGTGTATAATCAAACCCTAGCAAAAAGTATTAATCACAATAAATCAACAAAATAATGGAAATACTTCAAGTTCTAATGTCTCATCTCAACCCCTAATCTCTTCCATTAAGCAATTACTAAACATCAATATACTTTAAATTTAGAATAAAAATATATCAATATTTGTGAATCTATGTGGAAAGAGATAGAGGGAAATAAAAAAGACAATAAATAAATAATATAAAGCAAAAACAATAAATATACCTTAAAAAATAATGGTGGATTTTGGAAGAAAATAAATGAATGCTCCTGCGCCTGCTACTGCCACCGCGTCCGTCTGCCTTGCTGGAGAGTGATGAGTGGTTCATTTACTAAAAAAAAAATTAACACTTGTTTTGCGGGCCTAACTAAGTAACTAACAGAAGCACTATTGGCAACCTCTTCATTTAATAAATAATTTAAAAGCCCATGTAATATTGACTTCTTAAAGCCCACCATTATTTAAAGTATGGGGCAACAGTAATTGAGGAGGGAAGGGATGGGGGGGGGGGGCATACATAACATTTCTAAAATGAATGCTATATATTCCATATTCTTATAAAGAGGGGCGGACGGACAGCATCAAGGAGGAGGGCCATGGCCCGCCACAAGTTATAGTACAGCTGTTGGACAAAACTTGTGGCGGGCCATGGCCCTCCTCCTTGATGCTGTCCGTCCGCTCCTCTTTATAAGAATATGAAAATTTTATAAATTGGGTTCATGATTTATCATGTTATCAATCATGATAAATTGATTACATTTTGTTTTCTAATTCATCAAAATCATGTATATTGTCAAAATCCTATTGTTGATCAAAATATATTTAATTTTTTAGTTAAATTCGAAATTTTAAAATACAATAAATTGATTGCATTGAATCAATCATGATGTGTGTTAATTAGAGCTAGCAAAACTGGCCCGCTCCGATGGGCCAGCCCGTTTAACCCGAAATATAGAGCGGGCTGGGCCGGAATATTAGAGGCCCGAAAAAAATCGGGTTTTTTTGGCCCGGCCCGCGGGCCCGCGTGCCGGCCCGATGGAATTGAATTTTTTTCCCCTCAATAATCGAATAAGAAAATTTTAGGAATTAGGTAATATATTGTTTAATATTTGAAACATGTTTTTTTTTTTTTTTTTTCTAGCAGAGCATAATTGCATCTATTTACCGAGAAATTAAAACATTTGACTAATTTAATACTCTATTTCTTCAGTTTTATTAGCCAAAGATGGAAATTAACTGGATCCAAGCATGCTCATTAATTATTATGTGTCGAAAAATGAAAAATTGATTAACATGTAGTATAGTACGTACACAAAAATTTAATAACTTGTGACGTATAGTATATAACTATATATCATCATCCATTACTTCTTTATTATTATTATTATTATTATTATTATTATTATTATTATTATTATTATTATTATTATTATT
This sequence comes from Ajuga chamaepitys, assembly GCA_958295605.1. Classification (NCBI taxonomy): domain Eukaryota; kingdom Viridiplantae; phylum Streptophyta; class Magnoliopsida; order Lamiales; family Lamiaceae; genus Ajuga; species Ajuga chamaepitys. The sequence continues at coordinate 774,022 of OY282498.1, read as the reverse complement.
ATTATTATTATTATTATTATTATTATTATTATTATTATTATTATTATTATTATTATATCTGGGGTTTGAGACATGCAATAGATATCATTCCATATTGCAACGAATAGTAATATATTATCTTCCGATCAAATTTTTTCTTAAAAGAATTAAACTGAAGTTCGCCTCAATATATAATTCTACTTCATGGTTAAAGTAATAAAAAAGAAAAGAAAAAAACTCATTGGTGGGCTTTTTTTGCCCGATGGCCCGAGGTCCTCCAGGTCGGGCCTAGCATTTCTAGGCCCGGTCCGGCCCGAACTTTCCCTTAGCCCGACTGGACCCGGCCCGGCCCGGCCGGCCCGAATTGCCACCTCTAGTATTAATGCATGATTTGACAATATTTGTTTTTTCTATTAGCATGATCTAATTAAAATAAAAAAATTAAAATTTATAAGGATATGGAAAGTTGATAAATTGAATTCATGGTTTATCATGTTATCAATCATGGTACGTTGTGTACATTTTGGACTTTAATTCATCAGAATCGTGCATATTGTCAAAAACCTATTGTTCAAAATATATTTAGACGTTTAGATAAATTCGAAATTTGTTAATGCAATAAATTGATTGCATGGAATCAATCATGATGTGTATTAATGCATGATTTGACAATATTTTTTGCCTATATATCAGCATGATCCAATTAAAATAAAATTTTAAAAATTATAAGAATATGGAAAGTTGATAAATTGGATTCACGATTTATCATGTTATCAATCATAGTATATTGTACACATTTTATACTCAACTTCACCAGAATTTTGGCGTCAATAAGTGCCGTTCTTTGATGTTAAAGATACTAAATTGATTAATTTTTATGAGTTGATTTTCACAACTTTCATTTTGTGCGACAAGTTGCCAGTAAAATATTTTTAATAAATGTAGATTAACATTTTTATACATCTCAAATTCATATATTCTTCTGCACTTTTTAATATATTTTTATTTTTAGTTGACAATAAAAATTCAACATTTTATTATTCTATAGTAAAAACCTGTTGAGAAAATGTAATTGTTTAAGAATATTAACCATCATAATGTGACTTGGATCCTCTACTCCCAAAAGCTCTTACATCTCCTACTACATTAATAGATTTTTGACATATGGATTAATTTGCCACATCAGCGAATGAATTGTACAACCTTATCAATTATGTGGTTATCATGGAAAGTGGGATTCTCCACAATTTTTGCAAGATTATAACAGAATTACATGGAAAGAGCAAAAATAAATTTAAAAAAAAAAAAGCCTAGAAAAAAGAATTCAAATTAATGAAAGATGAATTGCACAATGAATTAATTGACAACGGCAGGCAGACGAGATTAGCTTATGATTAAATATAAAAGTGATTGATACTTGAGCAACTTTTAGCTTATGAGTGAGAAAAAAATTTATTTACTAAAATACCAAAAGGCTGTAAAAATCAACTATTTTTTACTTTTTGCTTTTGGAATAAAAATCACTTTTATTAAAGCTAAAGTTGTTATCCCAAACACTCCAAAATAACTTTTCACAAGCTATAAGTTGAAAAATGCTTAGGAAAAGCAACTGCAAACACCCTTTATTCTAATGAAATAAGTGCTTATAATTTGATGGTGCCAATTCTAGACACAATTAGGGGGTATTTGCGATTGCTTTTGCTTTTGAAACGTGATTAAAAATTAGAGATTCTATAACAAACACTACCTACTTTTTACATAAGTCATTTTTATAGAATCTCTAATTTTTAATCACGTTTCAAAAGCAAAAGCAATCGCAAATACCCCCTAATTGTGTCTAGAATTGGCACCATCAAATTATAAGCACTTATTTCATTAGAATAAAGGGTGTTTGCAGTTGCTTTTCCTAAGCATTTTTCAACTTATAGCTTGTGAAAAGTTATTTTTGAGTGTTTGGGATAACAACTTTAGCTTTAATAAACGTGATTTTTATGCCAAAAGCTAAAAGTAGAAAATAGTTGATTTTTACAGCCTTTTGGTATTTTAGTAAATAAATTTTTTTCTCACTCATAAGCTAAAAGTTGCTCAAGTATCAATCACTTTTATATTTAATCATAAGCTAATCTCGTCTGCCTGCCGTTGTCAATTAATTCATTGTGCAATTCATCTTTCATTAATTTGAATTCTTTTTTCTAGGCTTTTTTTTAAAAAAAATTATTTTTGCTCTTTCCATGTAATTCTGTTATAATCTTGCAAAAATTGTGGAGAATCCCACTTTCCATGATAACCACATAATTGATAAGGTTGTACAACTCATTCGCTGATGTGGCAAATTAGTTCATATGTCAAAAATCTATTAATGTAGTAGGAGATGTAGGAGCTTTTGAGAGTAGAGGATCCAAGTCGATCATAATGTGTCATCAATTGTGCATGCACAATTTGTCTTGATTTTGGACAAAATCATCCAAAGGTCATGTTCAATTATATCACTATAACTATCACTTAATGAATGAAATGATTAATTCCACTAGCATTAAAATTGAGAGGAGGAAGAGCCAATTCTTTTATTAAAAAAATTATTTATCACTATATATTGAGATTGCAACGCCATTTTTAACATATCAAACAAAATATTTCCAACGTTATAAAACAAAGAATCTTTGAAGGAGTTTAGAAGGAAGAATGTTTTTATGAAAAACGCAACTAACTACCTTAAATCATGACAAATCAACATGGTGCAGATTATGGTAAGTGTTTTTTATTTTGTTTTCATTGTTTGTATACTTTTGATTTTTGAAATATGATTATTTTTCTCTATTCCTTTATAAAGTTATTATTTATTTCGAAGTAATTTTTTTTTAATAAATCAAGCATTTTAAAGTTTTCGTTCACACAAAGTATATTAAGTAGTTAACATTTTTTAAATCACAATATTTTTTTTTTTATGTATTTTAATACAATTTATTATTTTTTAATGCATGTTATCTATAACATGATAGACGATGACGAAATCCAACATTTATAGTTGATTTTCGTTTGCCAAAATGTTTCAAAGGGAAAATTTAAATTTTCTTTAAGATTTTTATAAATTTTTTTTACTAGTTCTTTTGTCCATAAATCTTATTTTTTTTTTGTATTTTGAATTGTTTGTAGACTCTTCCTAGGAACTTTGTCAGGTAACATATCACTCCAGATCATTTACATGGTGGTTTTGTTGTAATTAAAACCGGCGATAAAGATTTTAAAGTTGATTTGATTCGTTTGAGCAATGGTATTGTTCGTCTCGCCGGTTGCCATGGCACTGAACTATTCTAGACTATGCAAATGTTTGTTTGAATTCTAGCCTCAGTTAGTTATAATGTTAAGTACAATATATTATGCATGTAATCATTTAAAGCATCAAACTAATTTAAACTAAACAATTATAATATTCATATATTGACATTTTATCTTTATATTTGAAAATTTTCAGATACCAGATACTGATCGAGGTTGTCCAAACTCTTTAGGTCGAACTGTAATTGAGTTTAATTTTAAGGAGTTTTACATCAATATATACAATTCATCCTTCGTCACGAAAAGGTTGGTATGTTAATTATTTTGTAATGCACTACTTTGTACTTAAGCTCTAACTATATATTGTAGTTTCATCATATATATTTTTGAAGGTTAAGCTAATTATGAGACTACATTGTAAAAAAAAATTATATAAAAACTTTCCTTGCAAACTACACTGAAATACTTTGCAGATGAGTTTTTGGATGCGAACAAATTCATATTTGCTGATACTTCCCTCGATATTAATCTCAAAAAGTGAATTGTCGGCATTCGTTGTGAGGGTCATCGGTGGATTTTTCAGCATGGTGTGCCTCAGTTTATTGATGCCAATTACCTTATTTATGGTGTAATGTTGAAAATTATTTTGTAAGATGTTGAAAGTGGTGCTTCGAGGTTTCTATAGAACGCTAAGTTTGTTTTGTTGTTATTTTTTGTTCTTTGAATTTCCAATTGATTGTTACCCATGTTTGCCAAAAAAAATTCTCACTTTTATGGTTGAACCTGTTGTAATAATTTTGTTTCAATTGAATTTATTTCAATACCTTTATCCATTTGGTGTAATTTTTTTTGTCGACATTTTATACGTCATCATATTTTCCCATTATCGTATGCTATTTTTCATGTATTACAATTTTTTTATCTAATTATTCGGATAAAATAAAGTTACAAACTTCTAAAAACTGATTTTATATTTTAAATTTTTAGAGATGGAAGTTGTCATAATATTTCATCATTGTTACATGCATGGTTTTAAACAGTTTTGCACACCATTTTATCCAAAGGTCATGTTCAATTATTTTGAACATAACCCCTAAAACTAATGCGTTAATTGATTCATATATTCAAGTTATCCAGATTTTTTTATATTCATTTAAGATCAAGGTTGCAGAAGGCGGAAAGTGGAGGCAGAGCATTTTCTGGCCGCCTAGGCGCCGCCCAGGAATTTATTTATTTATTGTTTTTTTACATTTTTTGTTAATTATTTAATTCAAAATTAATATAAAAAAATAAAATATTGAAGATATAGCAACACAATCCTTCATGAGACTAATTTCAATTTGTTTAATATTAAAAAAAGATGTCATTTTTTTGCTATGAAGTATTTGTATTTAAAAAAACCAAAAGTCGCCACCAATACAATTTTTTTTTTTATTAAATTTAAAAGAATTCATTCAATTAATAAACTTTACCAAATAAACTAACAAAAAATAAAAAAATTCAAATTGATATGTTAAATCTTAAAAATTTAAAACTACATAACTCCAACTCTAAGTTTTATCTATGAAGTTAACCAAAACAACACCGTTTTCAGTTTTAGAAAAAAAAATTAAAATCGATTTGGACCTCCTAGATAGCCTAGGTGACACACACACCAGAAAACGCATTATGTAATCGTTTTGGGCAAAATCGGAGCGGCTAGGTGGCGCCTAGCGCCTAAGCGGTCGCGTAGACCGTCTTTTGCATCCATGTTTGAAACAAATTGTATGGCACAATTCAATTAAAAGTATTTATTCATGCCATACTTTAAAATATGTACTTATCATCTAATATTGTGTGTGTGTCATTGTTCAAAATATATTTAATATTTTAGTTAAATTTTAAATTTTATAAATGCAATAAATTGATTGCATGGAATCAATCACCAAGTGTATTAATGCATGATTTGACAATATTTATTGTTTATAAGCATGATCCAAATAAAATACTGAATTTTAAAATATATAAGAATATAAAAGGTTGATATTGTTTACATTTTGAACTCTAATGCATCAGAATCATGCATATTGTTAAAAATCATGGAAAATTGTGCACATCAAAATGGTGCAAATTATGGTAATTTTTTTTTAATGTTTTTTTCATTTGGTTATATATATTTTTGTGAAAACTGAAATATGTTTTTTTTTTTTTTTTTTTTTTTTTTTTACTTTTCGTGTATAAAGTTATTATTTATTCCGAAGTAATTTTTTTTATTTTTTTTTAGGTTTTCATTCATAAACACTACAAGGAAAAGGGTCTTTTGAGACCACAAAAAAGTGGTCTCAAATAATGAGTATTTGCCACAACTTAAGCAAAGTGGTCTCAAATAATGAGTATTTGTCACAACTTATGAGTATTTGTCACAACTTTATTGTCGTCTCAATAACTCCGTCGCAAATAATATATTTGTGACCACAAAAATTATCTCAAATGTGTCTCAAATATTTTTTGCAACAACTAGTTGTCTCTAAAAGTAGTCTTAAAGTTGCCTCAAATAATTTGTAGAGAGATTTGTGACAACAAGTGGTCACAAATAAATTATTATTAGTGACCACAATTGTGGTGTCAAAAAGTCTTATACAAAAGACTTCTTTTGTTGTAGTGAAAGTAGATTAAGTAGTTAACTTTTTTTAAATCACAATAATTCTATTTTTTTATGTATTTTAATACAATTTATTCTTTTTTTTTTTTTTTTACATGTAATCTATTTGTTATACAGGAGGTCCGAACAATCTTATCGTGATCGACAATGACAAATTCCCAATCTTTATTGTTGATTTACGTTTGCCTAAATGTTTCAGGGGAAAAATTGTAATTTCTTTAAGGGTTCATTTGGATGGAGGGATTTGTGTTATTGATTTATAAATTCATTATCAAATCCACTTCATGTATTTGGATAAAATACTAAATGAGTGGATTTGTAAATTCAGATTTTTTTAATCAACCCAATTAGAAATCCAAGGTTTGAGGTTCATCATTTTACACTATATGTTGGTGGATTTCTAATCTTTTAATAAAGGTAGTTATTTACAAATCCTTCCTCCCTCTCTCTCTCTCTCTTCCTTCTGTCTCTCTCCTCCTCCTATCTCTCTCGTCCTCTCTCTCTCTCTCTCTCTCTCTCTCTCTCTCTCTCTCTCTTTCTCCTCCTCCGCTCTCTCTCCTCATTGACTATCTCTCCCTCTTCTCTCCATCGATGTCACTCCCTCTCGTTCTTCAATGAAATGCTCTCAGTTTTTTTTTATTCGTTTTTTCTTTTATCTCCAATGAAATGCTCTTAATAATTTTTTGGGTATAAAATATATAAAATGTATATGTATATGTGTATATATATAACTGAAAAAAAAATTTGTTCGGTTAATTTAGATGTAGATAAATATATATTAATTTATTTAATAAAAATTATGAAATTGTGAGTTTAAACTCTGAAGAAAATAACTGAATTTTACAAATGTTGTATCAGTTTTTTTGCCAGACAATGGATTTGAAAATTTTAGATTTAAAAATCCTTTCACAATTCCACCATAAATCCAAACAAGAGATTTCAAGTTCATGTTCAAATCTAAGGATTTTGAAATCTATTCATTTTAAATCCTTTGACAAATCAAATCCCTCCATCTAAATGGGGCATAAGATTTTTATATGTTTTTTTTACTAATTCTTTTGTCCATAAATCTATTTTTTTGTATTTGAATTGTTTTTAGACTATTCCTAGGAACTTTGTCAGGCAACATATGACTCCAGATCATTTACGTGGTGGTTTTGCTATAATTAAAACAGGTGATGAAGATTCTGAAGTTGATTTGAGGTGTTGTTCATCTCGCCGGTTGCCATGATTTAATCAGAGCATTGAAGTATTCTAGACTATGCAAATGTTTGTTTGAGTTGCAGCCTTAGTTTGAGATTGTTTCTAATTTAATTTAGAAACATGTATTAGAGTTAATTAATGGTGTTATCTTTATGTAAAAAACTTTGTCAATGTTATTATTAATGAAAATCACGTAATGCTTCGATTTACTTTATATTTTTCAAATTGTTGATATTTTTATATTGTTAATTAATTAACAAAATTTACGTAGTTGTTGAAATAAATTTACGGTAAGTCAAACTATCAATATTGAATTCATGTCTTTATAATTTTGATGTATTATTAAGTCCCGTGTCATTTATTTGATAGTTATTATTATCCTCCTTTAACTTAAAAGGAGAATCGTTGAATAATTGACTGGACACGTGTCTTCATGTGGTTAATTTGGGTTTAGGTTTTCTTTTTCTTTTTTTTTTTTTTTTTTCTCACTGAATATATTAACTTTTCCTGCTTAATGAGTGCTGGCGTGTTTATCTTCCAAAATAATATAATACTATAATATTTAATTGAAAGATGGCACACGTTCAAATAAATATAGCCACGTTCAGCTATGCAATTGTTGCCTGGATGTTGTAACTCACAGTATAGTTTTTCATAGTATCATAGTTGTGCTCCATTACGTTAAATTATGGGTTAGTGGAGTGGAAAACTGCTTAATTCAGTTTACTGAAACAGTAATAAATAGCTAATTGTTGAACAATATATCTCACGCATTTATCTATCAAATTATTGCTGATCATTGCACTTCATTGTTTCCAAATCTGCTATTCTACACTCCTTTCTCTCAATGGCTCCTCTATTTAGCTTGATTCGAGATGTTAACCCTTCGAAGACGCAGTGGGCAATGAGGCTCCGACTGGTGCGCTGCTACAATGTCCCTGTTTTCAGAAACAGAAATCAAATCGCAAGCACTGAGTGTGTTTTCCATGATCGAGAGGTAAAAAATAATTGAATTGCACATTCTTGAATTCTGTCTATAGTATGTTCAATATTTTTTACTAACTTAAATATGCAATGCAATGTTAACAGGGGGATCGTATCCATGCATCTATGAAGGGAACTGCCATGGACATTATTCGACCGAAGCTTACTGAAGGTGGTCTTTTTGCTATAAAAGACTTCATTGTTGCTGAAAACAGACACAAATTCAGGACAACATCATGCAAGTACAAGTTGATATTCCTAACGAGGACTAATGTGGTTGAGTTCTTCGATGATGCTTTTCCTAAGTCCAACTATCAGTTTAGGAGCTTTTCTGAACTTACACCCGAAAAAGAGGTCGAGGAATTCGAGTTATTTGGTGGGTAAATTTTAGTTTTTTAGTGTTATAAAAATTATGAGTACAAAATATGTTCCAACTTAATGTATACATATCATCTTTCTACCAGATATCATAGGCCGGGTGGTTTCATACCAGCCTCCAACCCAACACCCAAACCACACCAGCACTTGGATGGAATTCAGGATAGAGGATCTCGAGTAATACTCGATTTCTTTTGCAACAAATTGTATTATTTTCAATTTCTGATTCACATGTCTTACAAACAAATATTGTATGCTAAATTGCAGGAATAATAAGATGTCATGCACTTTGTGGGAGGAGTACATTGACTGCCTACTGCCACATCTGGAGGATGCCAACAACAAGCAAGTAATTATGATCATACAATTTGGACGTGCAAGACTATACGGTGGTATGTGACGCATAATTTCATACATAAAATTTTATTGGATTTTAGGTGCTGATCTTAATGTGCTTTATATGAACAGATGAGATAAGTGTTTCAAACAGCTACAACGTTACAAAGGTTATAGTAAATGGTGATAGTGCAGAATTCAAAGACTTTGAGAAAAAGTAAAAAATCACTGCAATTTCAAAGAAATTTAATTTCTTATCAATTTTACTGAACTAACTGTCGTTCTTTCTATATACATTTGTATTATTTACCTAATAAGATTGCTAGATGCTGGGGAATCCAATGCTCCCATCAACAGATCATCCAACAGGGTGTTTCTGTCTGTTGAGGATGAGATAAACAGTGGACACACAATTGTGAAAAATTTAGCTGAACTGAATGAGGTGGATAAGGTAAAAATTATTGTGATATACCAGTAGATACATTGATTTACTGTTCAGAAAATACAATTTTGAAAATAATCTATATTTGTTTTTGTTGTTGTTTTGTTTTACAAAGGATGGTACATATTGGGTTGATGCTACTATTGTTGAGATTGAAACTGTTGGGGATCTGTGGTACCTTGCTTGCAAACGTTGTACCAAAAAGTTAATTGAGGATGAGTCAAAGTTTTTTTGTTCTAAGTGTCGTGTCAAAGAATCAACAGGAACCTACAGGTGATAATCTGTAACTTAAATTGTCAAAATCTTATGATTACATAAACTGTCTTAATGTGCCGATTGTTCTTATTTTGGATTTTTTTGTTGTTCCATGTGTATGATTTCTGACATAGGTATAAAATTGAGATTCGTGTTGTGGATGGATCTGGAACTGCGCATTTTTTACTTTGGGATAAAGAATGTGTGCAATTGATTGGAAAGAGTGCTGAAGATGTTAAAAAGAAACATGTAGTCTCCTTATTCTGTTGGTCTAAAAGTTAAACATATATCTTAAACAAGTTATTGTTCTAACTCAATTTCTGTTTGGATTTTTTCCCATAGAATGATGATATGGTAGAAATACGGAAGTATGTTGAGAAAGCAATATCTGATAAGGATGCATTGTTCAAGGTTCAGGTTAAGACTGATCTCAAGGAGAAATTTTTTGACATGTATAATGTCATGAAAATTTCACTTGAGGTGGGGGTTGCTAATGTGGAAGATTATTACGAGTTTGCTGAGGTAAGAAAAATATTTATAAATCTATGAAAATACATTACTTGCTTTTATATTGTACACTAATATCTACATTTCTTTATGTTCAGGAATCTGATGTATCAACAAACATGCCCAAAAATCAACATGATAGTGAGCATACTAATGAAAAATCACCAGAGAAAAAGAATGGGAAGGACATTGTGCAGGATGACAACACAAATGAGCAGATTGGTAAATGCTCGATGAATATAGAGGTAAAGAAAGCCAAAGGTTCGAAGAAGCTGAGGATTGTCATTAAGAAGGAGAAGTGATGTGATGTTTAGGTCTGTTGCTTTGGAAGTAGTTTATGCTGTTAAGTTTGATTACTAAGTTATTTCCCTAAGTTTTCAATCCAGTTTGTTATTTGGTCATAGTAGGATAGGACTAGGTGTTTTATTTAGTGTATTTCAGCTAGGATTTCTATGTTATTCCATTTCCAGTTGTTTATTTGTACTTCCAAAGACCTATGTTTCTATTTAAGTGAATATATTTTGTTTAGGGCATGTGTCATATATTCTGCTCATGAGTATATTTCCCTTATTATACAAGTTAATTACAATTTCACTATAACTTATTTTAAATTATGCATTGTATGTACCTATGCTTTTGAAACCTATATAACTAATATGACAAGTCAGATGTGTTATGCTATAATGCACAGTATAATGCATATAAACAATCAGTTATTGTTTCATGTCAATTCAAATTCCAGGTATTCAAACATATCATCAACAAATACATGGAACATTACAACTTCACAAACATAATCTGCAATAGACGGTGGTTTGGATACTTATCTTATCTGCATGTTTGCTGTGCAATAGTTGCTCATCATTGTGTATTCCGGGATAAGATATTTGATATACTTGGGATATACATAAACTGCTGCATAACTTGCAATATCAATTGTTAGTTAAAATTTTGAACTAACATTTTTTATGTGATAATATAAATTAATTCTTTATTTAATTATGCAACTAAAACTAAATTTAATTACCACTAGCTCTATAGATAAGTATTACAGTTTCAAATCAAATTATATTTAATAAGTAATAATTTTTTTTCTATTTTTTACTAGATGCTTTAGATGTATTGTGAGTTTACTATGTTAAATTTATATATATACACAGACATATATATATACATTTTTTTTTTCGTTTACCTACAGAATATTCAGCTTAGTGATTTATAATTTTTTCACAAGAAAGATTAAAAACACAACAAATCCCATATAAATGTTTTGATGTATATATGTTAAAAGAAAATTAATCTGTCAAGCATAAACACAAATCTTATACACTATGTATGAATAGAGACAATTCATAAAATTATTTGTCAATATAAAACATAATCATCACCTAACATGTTACCAAGCCTGCAATGTTACAAGTTAATTTAAAACTAATAATTTCTCAACAGTTATTAGATAAATATTATCAAATACAAATAAAAATATGTATCACAAAACGAATTTTCTTTGTATTTGAACATAAATATAAGCCAGTATCGAAATAAATTACCTCTTACCGTCCCCTATGGATACTTTACATGGCATCATCCCGTCCAACGTTTTTCTGCCACACCCAATTTGTTAGTAATCTCTACACACACAAAAAAATTAAAAAAAATATATAATAGTAATAATATGAATTGTCATGTATAAGACTTTTTTTAGCTGACGATTTTATGTAAAATTCTTATAATATATAAATGACTCAACATTAAAGTAAATATTTAATCAAAATTTATAGTAAATTAAACATGCAGTAATAGTTTAACAAAATGTAGGTATTTTAAATTTTGATTTCTTTGTTAAAATAATAAATACAAGACTCACATTTTCGGAGCAGAAAAGTAGTAAACTTTATTTATTAATGGATATGTAACTGTTACTTCAAGAGAATCTGCTTCGACAAGAAATATCCTAATAACTGATATTTTAATCCTTTATGCAATGAAAGAAGATGTAATGTGTAAATTGATAAGAGTCTTATATAAAATAATGGATGTCTATTCAAATTGAGTGTAACTAAATCAACTCTGGGGCAGATTCATATAGTGCGTATCCACAAATTGATTGACTAAATGTATTTCAACATAAATATAAGCCAGGATCGAATAAATTACCTGTTACAGTCCCCTATGGATAGTTTACATGGCATCGTCCCGTCCAACGTTTTTCTACAACATCCAATTTGTTAGTAATCTCTACACACACAAAAAATTAAAAATAAAAATAAAATAATAATAATATGAATTGTCAATTCATTACGAACACATTTATAATAATTTTATTGCTTAAACATATATGTTTTGCATTCAAAATTTTAAATATATGGCAGCGGAAGTTGAAAATTTGAAATAATAACTGCCCTTAAGTGGTTACTGGCTACTAGCTACACAGATTAAAAGACAAACTAAAATAAAAACTGACTTGTCATGTCTAAACCAAGTATTGATATGAAGGAAAACAAATAATCTTTTTCTTCCGATAGTTCTGTAATCAGTAATTCATCAACTGACGAGTATTCAGTGGAAGAACCACGCATCAACTGAAGGACATCATATAAACATAACATCAGGAGAAGAAATTTTTACGCATCAGTTTACTTGAAGGCCAAATACTAAATTGACAGGTTGGTTTTTCGATTTCTAGACTTATTTATTCATTTTTTTAGTTCTTTTTTAGGAGGATCGCTGAAAAACCAAATTGTTGTAGGTGAACAACTAGCAGAACATGGGTTTACAGAAATATGTCTCTGATTTTCATTTTTTTTCCAAGTATATGACTTTCAATTTGCAAATCAACAATAAATACAGTAAAAATTAAACTGAAAAAAAGAATTGTGTTCTCACCGTTTCTGTGCTCGCAGATCTGAAACTTCCGAAGCTTGCATGTTTGGATAGTAATTTAAAATAGTTATAATATTTCTGGAATTTTGAATAAAAACAAAATGGAGCCGATTGTAAAGAGTGAAATAGAACGATCTAAAAATTCCTTTTTAGGACTACTCAATTCATAACTTATTTCTTAAAATCATAAAAAAAAAAAAAAAAAAAAAAAAAAAAGAAGAAAAACTAAACATTTCACTTTGCCACCGAAAATGGGTGAATGATCGAAGCTCATACATGCAACTTTCTGGTAGGAAGTTGAAGTTTACCAAAATATTTAGCTGGATCTGATTTTGTTTTTTTAGGACTGAAATATATATATTTTCTGTACAACGACCCATAAATTCAAAGAAATCGAGATTAAAATCAAACTAGATCCAACTGATCTATAGTCACTAGCAAGGAATTGTTAAAAAAACTAAAAAAACATCAGATTTACAAAAAAGAATATAAGTGTTAAAACTCAAAAAATAAGTTTTTCTCAAAGAAGATCTTTGGACTGCAGTAAGATAAGTATAACGAACTAAAAAAATAAAAAATAAAGATGTTTTGGTGAAAAACTCCAGATCTGATGGAAGATTGGAGCTCAGAAATATGTTTTTCAACAATACATTGAAACGAAACATAGATAACATATGGAGCTTCATCATCTTCCTCCGAATGTTAGATCTGAAGAGTAGATAGAGAGAGGCGGTGAAAGGTTGTTTCTGGGTGACTGTAAAAGCCTAGAAATTATCGACAGTATAGCTGCGCAAGTGGAAGGTGAAAGAGTGTGAAGACTGAAGAGTGTTTAGAATTCTCTAGAAAGAGAATGATATGAAATGTTGTTCTGTTTTGTGGCCCGGCTGATATAGTTGGGCCACTTTCACTTCTATTTTTTTTTTTTTTTTGATTATATTGTAGATTGAGTGCAGAGATGGGCTTTTACCTTACTACAAATAATTGTGTGGGCTATTAATTGGCCCATGTCTTTAGTGGGCTGTAATTGTATAATTACTCTTCATTTATGTGATATGGCCCATGTGACCACCATTATAGTTTTAATTTTTTAATATTTCATCTTAATATTTTATATTACTTCAACATTATATAATTATATGTTGAATATGTGTGCTTGCTTTGTATAGTTTTGAAGTTAGATATGATTGGCCTTACACCAATTATAATTTTTACTTAATAAAATGTTTTATGGGAATTAAATTAATTTTACTATTATTTTAAGTCTTTTATAAATATTACATTATTTAATGTTTTACTTATTGCAATTCATTATAGAATGGATGAAGATATGGCAAAACAAGCAAGATTGTTACGTCGAGCTCAGATGAATAAGAAAAGAGAAAGATCACGTCAAGGTATTTTTTTATTATTGAGTTTAGAATTAATTCATTGATTTACACTTAGGTTATACTTTTTCATGTGTTAGTCATTATTAATTTAAATTATAAATTATGTTTATAAATTTAAAAAATAGTTACTTTCATAGCTTAATTCACTTTTAATTTCTTAATTGTTTAATCTAAGCTACCCGTCCAACTCCATATGCACGTAATTCAACTGGTCGGATTCATGTGAGAGATGTTACACAAAGTAGTACAAGGGTTGCATTTCATGATATTACAAATGGTATGTGCCGGCAACGTATACTTTATATATTTATTCTTTTCAATGTTTTTTTATTATAAATTGCATGTGTAAATGAATGGAATTAATATTTTTATGTTTTTTCTTTAGATCTCTCTCATTCAAGTGCAAGTAAAAAACAACGTTCCAATTTAAATTTACCAGTAACAAATGCACCGCATCTTGATTCAGGGCCAGAAGGTAAATAGTTTATGCTAATGTGTAATTTTTTTTTAATTTAATTTATATTTTCTTTTCAGATTTGTATTACATAGTTTTGATATTTTCAATTTTATGTGTAATTTTTAAAGGCACCTGTAGGAGTTCATGCACCCTGCACCCAATATCTCAAGTTCAGCTTGGAGATAATTCACATGATCAATCAGATGACCCATTTTTTAAAATCACGAATGGTAAGATTTAAATTAAGATTCTTATACACTTAGAATATTATTTTTATACATTTTTTTCTCAGTTTGTAGCACAAGTCAAGCAAATCACCATATTCCATCAAGGTAATAAATTGGATTGTTATTTATATTTTTTTAATATTTCTTCTTATTATTATTATTAGGTTTAATTCCAACAATACTAATATTATATTATCTTTTATGCACAACTCAATCTCTATTGATTAGTCCTGAAGAAGATTTAGTTGTCAGTAACGATTGTGATGATGAAGATGAACAACTGTGTGCTTATACATCTACAGGTAACAAAATAAATTCATAAATTTTTTTCATATGCGTAAACTACCAATATTTTTTTCCAATTTAATGTATTCTTTATTCTATTTTAAATTGTTTTAGTTTATTGGGATATTGGAGATGCTGAGTTGAAGTGTGAGTTTTGTGGTGCCTTTTTTTGGTATGAAGAGAGATTGCGCTCCGATCACAAGGGGAAAAAACCAAAATACTCGCTTTGTTGCATGCAAGGAAAGATTAGTCTCCCTTCTATGAAACGACCACCCCAACTTTTGGAAGACTTACTGAGTGGTCAAACTCGAAAAAGCAGACATTTTATTAAAAACATACGATCTTACAATAGTATGTTTGCATTCACTTCTATGGGAGGAAAGATCGATAGTAGACCAAATTCTGGGAATTCTCCTCCAATATTTAAGCTACATGGAGAAAATTATCACTTAATTGGTAGTTTGTTGCCCCCTGATGGTGATACTCCAAAGTTTGCTCAACTTTACATATATGACACAGAAAATGAGGTTTCTAATAGAATAAACTCTGTCAGGTATCTCTCCATCTTTTTATTTTAATATTTAATTTATGTTATTTTACAGTATATTAACAATAATCTTAGTTATTAGTTACCTAGGTTATAATAAATTAATTATTTTGTGTAAATTAACAGGTCAAGAGATAACATTGAGACACTTCATACTGATATTGTTTCTGATCTTAAAGCAATGCTTGATGATAACAATATTTTAGTCAAATCATTTCGGATGGCAAAGAATAAAATCGAGGAGAGTCCTAATTTGGATGTGAAGCTTAAGCTTATTGCTGGGAGAGGCCATGACGGTAGAAGGTACAATATACCTTCTGTTTCAGAAGTAGCTGCATTAATTGTTGGAGACTTTGACGAAGCTTTAGGTAATAGAGATATTGTGGTCGAAACAAAATCGGGTCAGTTAAAACGTATTAATGAGCTACATTCTGCTTATCTTGGTCTACAATATCCTTTGCTTTTTCCGTATGGGGAAGATGGATATAGAGATGACATAGCAATGGCCGACACAACAGCTTCTGTGGGGAAAAAAAGAAAGAGAATAAGTCCAAGAGAGTTCTTTGCATATCGGTTTCATGATAGGGACGGTGAGTATTGTCTCTTATTGCGTTGTAGAAGGCTCACGCAACAGTTTTCGGTTGATGGTTATACTATTGTTGAAGCAGGACGATTAGTTTTTGTGAGGACGCATCAAAAGCAGTTGCGATGTGAGATGTATAAGGGTCTAGCTGATGCTCTTTTGCGAGGTGATACAGATGCATCGACCCAAGGCATGAGAATAGTATTACCTCCGACGTATACAGGTGAACCACGATACATGGTTCAGAACTTTCATGATGCAATGACTATTTGTGGATGGACGGGATATCCAGATTTGTTCATTACATTAACATGTAATGCAAAATGGCCAGAAATAACACGCTATCTTCAACCTAAAGGTTTAAAACCTGAAGATCGTCCTGATATAGTGTGTCGTGTTTTCAAGATGAAGCTGGATGGGTTGCTTAAGGATCTTCGAAATAACAGAGTCTTTGGACGTGTCAAAGCAGGTACTCATCTAACTTTAGCTTCTTATTTTTTTAAAGTTGTTTTTCTACACTTACTTTTTTTTTTTTTTTTTTTTTATATTTGTATTGTTTTTAAATATTCAATACAGTTGTGAGTGATGTACAATTTTTTTTCTTTTTTATGTGTAGTAATATATACCGTAGAATTCCAGAAGCGTGGACTCCCGCATGCCCACATATTATTGTTTCTTGCATCAGAAGACAAGTATATTACTGGAAGTGATATCGACCGAATTATCTCTGCGGAAATTCCGGATGTTGTTACAGATCCTGATTACTATGCAGCTGTTGAGAATTACATGATGCATGGTCCATGTGGTATTGCGAATAAAAAAGCAGCTTGCATGTCATCAAAGGGTTGCACAAAATACTTTCCGAAGGACTTTGCTGATGCTATCACTTTTGATAAAGAAGGATTTCCACTATACAAAAGAAGTGATAGTGGAAGAACTATTACGAGAAATGGTGTACCGCTTGATAACAGATATGTAGTTCCACATAACCGTTATTTGCTGCTTAAATATGGTGCTCATATCAACATGGAATGGTGCAACCAGACTCGATCGATCAAATATTTGTTTAAGTATATAAACAAAGGAGATGATCGTGTTACTGCTAAGTTCTTTAGAAGTGCTCACGATGAACAAACTGGAAAAGAAGTGGATGAGGTGAAGATGTATTATGATTGTAGGTATGTTTCCCCTTGTGAGGCAATGTGGAGGATCTTTGCATTTCCAATTCATTACAGACATCCTGCAGTCGAACGTTTGAGTTTTCACCTACCCGGTCAGCAGAATGTCATCTTCTCTGATTCTGATCCAATTGAAGAAATTGTCGATCGTCAAAATTCCTTGACGAGCAAATTTGAGGCTTGGTTCGAGGCGAACAAGAAGTACCCGAAGTTAGCTAATCATCTAACTTATGCAGAATTCCCCCAATTTTTTGTTTGGAAGCAAAAAACAAGAGAATGGGCCCCACGTGAAAAGGGTATTGCATTAGGAAGACCGTATTATGTGCCTCCTGGATCAGGTGATGCGTATTATCAAAGATGCCTTATCAATGTCATTCGAGGAGCAAGATGTCATGATGATATGAAAGTCGCACATGGAGTTCAATACCAGACATATCGTGATGCTTGCTATGCGTATGGATTGCTAGATGATGATAAGGAATACATTGATGGTATTACAGAGGCAAGTTTTTGGGCATCTGCTCATTCTTTACGTGCAATGTTTGTTACATTGTTAACAAAGAGTTGCATAAGCCGACCTGAGTATGTTTGGGAGAATTGTTGGAAGTTTTTGTCAGATGATGTTTTATATAAACAACGCAGATTTTTCAACAATAGAGGTATATATTCTATTATTATTGAACATCTCATTACATTTATCATTCTCTTGAGATTATGTTGTTAAGATATTTCACTAATTTTGATTATGCTTGATTTTATGTAGATTTGATGTTGACTGATGCTCAAATAAAAAATCTGGCGCTGATCGAAATCGAGAAGTTGTTACACAGATGTAATCAAAGTCTCAAGCATTTTGATGGTATGCCATTTCCTGAATTTGATGATATTTCCACTTTCAAGAACCAGTTGTTGCATGATGAACTACAGTACGATTGAAATTCTCTACGGTTGGAGCATGAAGAGTTACTTCCTAAGTTGAATGATGAACAACGTACTGCATATGATGCTATTCTTGAGTCTGTGCAATTAGATAAAGGAAAGATTTTTTTCCTTTACGGATATGGTGGAACAGGAAAGACGTTCATTTGGAGAACTTTGTCTGCAGCGCTTAGATCAAAGGGAGAGATTGTACTTAATGTGGCTTCAAGTGGTATAGCGTCTTTACTTTTACCTGGTGGTAGGACTGCACATTCTAGGTTTAAAATACCACTTAATCCACACGCAGGTTCAACATGTGGTGTTAGGCTGGGGAGTGACCTTGATGAACTTATTGCAAAAAGTAAGTTAATCATTTGGGACGAAGCTCCGATGATGCACAAGTTTTGTTTTCAGGCGTTGGAAAGGACGTTGAAAGATGTGATGAAGGCTGTTGACAGCTCAAATGCTACCAAACCTTTTGGTGGTAAGACAGTTGTTTTTGGAGGAGATTTTCGTCAGATATTACCAGTAATCCCAAAGGGTCGGAGACAGGATATTGTTAATGCAACAATCAATGCTGCTTATTTTTGGAAGGATTGTCAAGTTCTTCGGCTCACAATGAACATGCGGTTGCAAAGGGTTCCCTCCACTGAAGAATGTTCTGAGTTGAAGAAATTTTCAGATTGGATTGCAAGTGTCGGAGATGGTGTAGTTGGTGATGGAGATGATGGATCATCACTTATAGAGATTCCTGATGATATGTTGCTCTCTGAAGGTGGAGACCCGATTGCAACTATTGTCGAGAGTACTTATCCTTCATTTTCAGAGAGAATTGATGATCCAGAATATCTCCAACAAAGAGCTATCTTAGCTCCAACTCTTGATGCAGTTGATTCCATTAACCAGTATATGATTGAACAAAATACTGGTGAGAGTCATACACACTATAGTTCTGATAATGCAAGCAAATCGGATCTAACAGTTGATGTAATGACTAATGTACATACACCGGAATTTTTAAATGCAATAAAATGTTCTGGTGTTCCGAATCATGAGTTGGTGCTAAAGGTTGGCACTCCGGTAATGCTTTTGAGGAATATTGATCCTACTCTTGGATTGTGTAATGGTACAAGATTGATTCTCACTAGGCTTGGTACGCATGTGCTTGAAGGAAAAGTTATGACTGGAACTAATGTGGGTACAAAGGTGTTAATCCCCAGATTATCACTCACGCCATCAGATGCCAGGATACCTTTCAAATTTCAGCGTCGTCAATTTCCTATTACAGTTTCATATGCTATGACAATCAACAAGAGCCAAGGTCAGTCACTATCCAATGTAGGCCTCTTCTTGCGCAAACCAATATTTAGCCATGGCCAACTTTACGTTGCTTTGTCAAGAGTTACGAATCGACATGGTTTGAAGATCTTGATATGCAAAGGAGATAGATAAGGTGGCAATTCGACTGTCAATGTCGTGTATAGAGAGGTTTTTCAGAACCTTTAGACTTTACTACTTATTGTATTTTCGTTCCCCAATATTTTACTTTATAGCAGTTACATGTTCAACTTTGTCATTTCATACCTTTATCACTTATAATATTTCATGTTATACAATGTATTTGTTCATACAACGTACATAATATATTGTGACATTCTATAAAATGCATATTAAACTATCGACTCTCGAAAAACAAAACATAAAAAAATTAAATGCCCGTGCATCGCACGGGTGGAAATCTAGTTACTAGTAAATTACCCGTACGATACACGGTTATAATGTATTTTTACAAATATAATAATAAAATAATATCCTAATTGTATATTTATATGTATCATAAAATAAATAAAGGTATTATTAACATAAAGCGTACAAAATGATATAATTTAAAAAGTAAATATATATGTGGATGTACAACATTAACCAAATGATAATGGATCCAAGTAGAAAAATAACAATCAGAGAGTGTTTAAATAATAAAAAATGTAAAAGTTAGGAAATAAGAGGGAATATTGCAATCCAAGATAAGATGGGTTTAGTTGTTGATACGTTGCAACTGTTCCGATTGAGTTTCGACTAAAATGTCTCTATTCTTTAGTGAGATATCAAAATCACCAACTATTAAAGAAGCCGCTTCAGAAGCCGAAAGAAGATTGTACCTCCTTGCATCACCACCACCTCTTCTAAGTTGCAATTTGACATTGGATTGGCCTAGTTGTATCGTCTCCCTGGCCATTCGGAATGTCTTTGCAAGAACGTTGTTCTCATCTGACAATTCCTTCAATTCAGTAATAATTTCTGCATAGAGGTTGTTTATTTCATTCCTTTGCCTAAAAATAATTTAATAATTTATTAGATTAAAAAAATTTGTAAGACAGATTAATCTTACAATATAAAAAAGATTAGATTTAAAGTAGTAGTAATTACCTCACAGTTTAATTATTTTATAACTATATATTAGTATAACTGAATATAATTTATGATACAGAATACAAACTATATAAAAAATTAAAATAACATAAATTTATACTCAAACTATAAATTTTGAATTGATCACAGTCAAAGAATGTGCGTCATTTGTTTTAGTTGTAGATAAGGATTCCATAACATGTAAATCAATAATTAATAATCATAACAGATGCATTTATTATTATCTTTAGTTGAATAAAAGTTCAATAGAAAAGCAAGTTTACTTCCCAGTATCAATTTTCACGGTCCGCAATAAATCGGGTCAGCCCACTCCATCGACCTAAAGTTATTTGTAGGTGTGCCACGGCCGTTCCCAAAATTTCATAATGCATACAACTATTTAGAGCAGCACAACTCCCTATAATATGCTAATATTTTTTGTCTAGTTTGTTACATGTTCGAACATTAACTAATCGGACGCAGGGGCGGATCCATCATGGGACATGGGGGTACAGTTGTACCCTAAACAGTCAAATCTCTGTATATATATTTGGTAGTACTTGGAATATAGAGAAGTCAATTTGTCCGAGTAGCTGGAATCTTTATTAAGTTGCTTAATTAATTCTACAATTCGTTGTAGTAGGTTATTTTTTCGGCTTCATATTTTTAGTTTTAAGCTAGTAATCTTTATTAAGTTGTTTAAAATTCTATAATTTGTTGTGGTGGATTATCTTTTCGGCTTCATATCCTTAAGATTAAGGTGAATTCATTTACCAAATTCTTTCAAGATTACTGAATAACATTTTGTTGCAAAATGTTACTTACAAAATAACCAAAGAAGCGAAAGAGTTCAACACTATTAATCATTTTATTTTTAGGTTCATGTCGTATACCGAAAAATCTCTACTAGTATTGAAAACTTGATACTTTGACCGAAGTTATTCGATACATCGAATTTCGATATGGCATAACATTCATACCGGTTCATACCATAAAATATCGATGTTAAATACCACACCGACAATACTGTTATTATTATAGTTCTCAATGAGTATTGAACTAAAAATTACAAACTCATACTTTAACACATTAAGCCCATACTATATTTTAGTTGAAGAGAATATGACTCAAAAATGATAATCCATGTCTGAGGCCCAAACACTTGTAACTCAAAGAAGAAACAAATTTTATTGACTTCGTCAGGCACTGTGTCGAGAATTGTTGGTTCTCGTTCCTCATTAACGGGAGCCCTATTAGCTTTTTCCACTCGAGTTGAGGCCTCCGATAAGGAGACCCGCTCTCCCCCACTCTGTTTGTCTTGGCGGTTGACTATCTCTCTCGTGGGTTGAATGCCTTTGTTCAGGACAGGCTGCATATGGTTTACAATACCCTTGGCTGGGGCGACCCCCTGTCCCATCTCGCCTACATAGATGATGTTGTGATCTTCACTCGTGCCGATCCGGAGGGCTTATTTGAGTTGGATCTATTTTTGAGCCACTACACTACTGTCACTATCAGTTCATTAATAGGCAGAAGAGTAGTTTATTTCTCGGAGCCACCTTGAGGATTCTTGGAAGGACCTTGTGACACATCTGATTGGATTTTAGCTTGGGCACCTCCCGGTCACTTATCTGGGTGTCCCCCTGTATAGGGGAAATATGCGCAAGGCTCTCTTCCAGTCGATTCTTCAGCGTCTTATGAGTAGCATTGTTGGGTGGTCTCATCGTCGTTTATCTCTAGGTGGTAAGGCTCGATCTCATTAAGAGCACTCTGAGCACCATCCCTTTGTATGTTCTCCAGGTCATGGTCCTCCCGAAGGGAATGCTTCAGGTTATGAGTCAGATCATTGCTCGCTTCTTCTAGAGCCAGGATGGTGATGTGCGGAGACTCCACTGGATTACTTGGCGGAGGGCATGTCTCCCGACTGATGAGGGGGGCCTTGGCATCCGTGATTTTTTTAATTTGGTTGGGTTTTTTGGGATGAAGATGTGGTGGTGATTCAAGGAGGGTCACTCCATTTGGGCATAATACATGCGAGAAGAGTACTACTCACGTGGACTCGTGGTCCTTACACGTGCTTGAGTTAGGACCATGACAGTACTCAGTAGAACCGGTTGCGTAGAGTTGCTCCGCAGGTTCAGGAGCAGATTCTTTGGGCTCTTGGTGATGATTCTGTGAGCTTTTGGGATGACACTTGGCTTGGGCACAATCTGCTTTTTGAGATTTATGTTGCCGAGTTGGCCCTGTGCGATGTTGAGTGGGATTTGAGAGTTCAGGATCTCTGGTATTACGGGGATTGGGATCTTCCTAGGTTGCAGTCTGATATTATTGATACTTATGACCTTCCCCAACATCTTTTGAGTGATATTGCCTAGGTTCCGATCATGCGGGATAGTGGGGATCACACTTTCTAATTTGCATGGAATGTTTTCACTTTGTATGGCACTGCAATAAGCTGGAAGGCTGTACATCAGTCCATGGTTGCACTCTCCACAACTGAGGCAGACTACATTGCATTACCAGAGGCTGTGAAAGAGGCAATATGGTTAAAGGGAATTCTTAGGGATTTTGGTGTACAACAGAAGAGTGTGAACATATTCTTTGACAATCAAAGTGCTTTACATCTAGCTAAACATCAGGTTTTCCATGAACGTTCAAAACACATAGATGTCAAGTTGCACTTTATTAGAGACATTGTGGAAAAAGGTGTTATTGTAGTGAAGATGATAACATTTGAGGATAATACAACTGATATTTTCACTAAGGTGTTGCTAGGTGGGAAGTTCAGGTTATGTACAAGTCTGTTAAAGCTTGTGCAGATTGAATAGGTTGAAAGCAGTGTGGGTTTTTTTAATAATGTAATGAGTTCTTTGTGTTCATTGAGGTGGAGATTTGTTGTATGGTGATCAATTTCAACAAAGAAGGACACACATATTACGTGGTTCGATTTCTATTGTAATTGATTTTGTGTGTGTGGAATAAGAGATAGATCGTCATATACTCATTTTCAGCTTGCAATTGGGGAGATTGGGTAGAGTAACACTTGAGTTTAGGGTTTGTACCAAAATTAGGTTAGAATTTGGGGGTTTTACAAATCTGAAGTGTAATCTGTATAATCTCTTGATTGATTAGTGAATTGAAGAACTCTGATTCTTCGGTAAATGTAGATCGAAAGGATCGAACCACGTAAAACTTGTTCGTGTCGATTTCATTTATTCATTTCTTTCCAGATTTGAAGTGTGAGTGAGTTTGAGTTTTGTGTTCAAGTTTGTGTGTTTTTCTGGAATTCTTGAGTTAAATTAACAGGATACTTCCTCGGTTAAGAGATTAGTTCCAACTTTGATCTCGAATGCTTTTCGGAAGTCAGATCAGCTCTCATCTGATCTTAGAGACTTCCTTAGTCAGAAACTCTCTTCTGATCTCGTACACCTCGTGGAAGTGAGATCAATTCTTACCTGACCTCAGGCTCTTCCTTGGTTAGAAATAATTTTCATCACTAATCTCGAACGCTTCTAGAAAACAAGGCCAGTTTCTCATTTGATTTTGTGTGCTTCTCGCGAAGTGAGATTAGTTGTTCTATGATCTCGATTGCTTTTTGAAAAGGAACCTGGTTTAATTTCATCAACCAGAAAACGTAAACTGGACGAGAGGATAGAAGCCTTTCATTCAATTCTTGATCACGAGATCAAGATTTAGCTTAGTTATGAGGATTTCCACGAACTGAATTTGATTGGTCTAAATTATCTAGACTAGGGATTGTCTAATGACTTGATTGCCTGTTTGGATTCTATCATAACTATGGTATAGCTTGACTGTCTATGTGGATTTAGACTTGAAGATGATGTGATTTGCTTATGAGATCCTTTGGATTGAAAACTTCTACATGATTTAATCTGCAACTTAAGAGCTGAGAGCTGTAATACGGATTTTTGAAATACTCATACTTGTGAGTTGTGATTGCTTTTCAGATCATGGGATTATGATCTAGATACCTTTTTCGCAGACATGTTATCTTGAAATATTGAGGGGAAAATGATGTGCGTATCATGTTGATATTATTCTTACGACCAAAGATATGGTCGCTTAATGAATTCTCTCATTTGAATTGCGTAAATTAACTCACTTCCGGAGTTTCCTTGGCCTTCACTGATGATAGAGTGCTAGTGCAAGTATCCAATTGACGACTCTGAAGGATTATAAAGTCATTAAGAGTAGGGGGAGTAGTTGATGAGGAAAAATCGTGCACTTCTGAAGTTGTGTGCTGGAGCCCATATTCTATTATCCGTTGCTAGTGGCCCAGGCCTAAAAGAGGTCCATCATAGGCCAAATCCTGAGAATGTCTAATTCATGCAAAATGACCATAGTACCCCAAGATAACACTATTATATATACCTATTAAAACAAAATAAATGTAACACTTTCTCCCAACACCTTCTCTATCTATTTACACAATTATGATATATAAGGCATATCATAGCCTCGACTAGATCTGAACTGACTTGAGCGTCGGAGTTCCCGTGCCGGGATCCTCCCCCGACGTGGTTTTCGCAGGTCCAATGGGTCGATCGGACCACACGAAGCAGAGAAGATGGAGTTTGGAGGGCGGATAGTTCTACCTGTATCACCATCTAAATCATCTTCACAAGTACAAAACCTATATTAACAAAAAATAACTCTAATAATTTGTCACAGAAAGCCATATCTGAAAAATGAATCAATTTAGTAGAGAAATTGACACAGATCTAATGATTTACCTAATTTAGAACTTCTAATTTTTCACCATAGTAGGGGGAGAGTGAGTAGGTTGAGTTGGGATGAAGGACTCCACTGTGGAGAATGCGAAAGTAGGTTGTTCGGGCTCGAAGAACATCAGACGGGAACTGCGAGAGAAAGGGATGTAAGGAGCAGTTGAGAGAGAGAGAGGGTTATGTTTATGGTGGAATGGAAGGGGAAGGGCCCAGCCTCAGGCCTAGGGGATAGATAGGCTTGGATATTTTCTTAAAAAATATTAATTTATTCCGTATTCGGTATTTACCGATATTTTTGTATACTGAAATATAAAAAAAAATAAGATATTTGATATTGTATCGAAAATTCACTGTACCGAAAATTTTAATATTTTATGTAAATTTTCAGTAAGATATGTGTTGTATTTTGGTATTTTGATATTTTTTCCCACCTCGATCAAGTTGGACAAAGATGATGTGTGTAGTGCTTGCACAATCAATCTCTAGGGATGTTCCCTTAATACAATGAAGATATATCTATAAGTAGGGGTATTCATGTTTCGATTTGGTCGATTTTTTGACTAAAATCCAATAGCCAAACCAATAAAGTCGGTTTCTAAATATCTCAAATTTTAACCGAACCAACTAAAACAAGAGATATCCAAACCAAAGCTATCGAATTCGGTTTGGATTTGGTTGGTTTGGTCAGCTTGACTAATAAATAAAATAATAATAATTGATATACAAAAATAACGCAAATATCCTTTAATCAATTAATCGGTGCCAAAAAATGCAAAAAAATATTCTATACAAATAATTCATAATTTCAATTAACTCGTAAAATAAAGAATAAATTGCATAACAAATTAAATTCTTTCATAAGCATGAAGTCCAGAGATGTCTTCATCCGATTATTGTTGTTGATTGACTTCGACAAAAGATTTTATGCACCTATGGTTGTTGCTGTCTGTCTTCGACTATGGTTTTTGTGCCTCAAATATAGGGTTCAATATTAATAATGAATATTAACTTAATCTTTGAAATTAAATAATGAATTTTTTTAGCCTAATCAAAGTCTTTATCTTTTTTTTTTAGATAAAAAATAGTAGTATCATTCGTATATATTTATTTATAATTATAGTTTATAAATAAAATTATATCTATAATTATATATATATATATATATATTCATATTGTATCGGTTTGGATTGGTTTTAGTGGATTTTTATTTTAGTAGTCCATAAGCAAATTAATTATTCGATTTGTAAAATATTATAATGCATAACTGTCCACAAACTAATATGAATTATGAGTCCCGAATTGAGTTGAATTGGTTCGATTTGATTATATTTTGAATAACCCTATATAAGCTAGTAGATTCGCCTTTCTTATTGCATTAATAAATAAATGAAAACAAACTTATCTTCGAATTGAAGATAATATATTACAAGACTCATGAAGCAATTTGACAATAAACAAAATCCTACTGCTAGGAATGAAATTAACAATCAAGAATAAAAAGAGGGGAGCAAATTGAAGAAATAAAATATATGTATTATTATATATTATTACTATATAATAATACATATGTGTGTGGGGAGGGTGGGGGGGGGGGGTGGGGGATTTATATGTATATGGCTAAAACTTACAAAAAAATTAGTTTCGAATTTGATTTTTTTTCAACAATTTTCTATAAAAAAAATAATAGGTGATAACTTTTGGTTGATGTATTTTTTAAAAAAATCAAAATTAAATGAAAAGGAATTAATTTTTTAAGTTCTTTTACATTTTTAATGTAAAATAAATTAATATTTTTTGTGGCCTTTAATATGATATCTACATAATAAATTTTAAAAGAAATTACATTATAAAAATCAAATTATTTTTTGATTGTTTAGATTAGCTTTGTTTACGTAATATGAATTGAATTATTTGTCTTGGATTTGAGATGAAAATAAAGATTAAATAAATAATTGTGAAAATACTATTTATTTTTATATAAATATTTATTAACTGATCTTTTTAATTTTTTTTTATTATATCTATTTTTAAAACTTTAATTTTATTTGTAAGCAATCTATATACTTATATTTACTACGTGCAATATTGCATCTGTTTAGAAATAGTAAAAACTAACACATTTTCAGTTTCTAGAGTCAGAGTTAATATTTGAGTACTCCTATAAAGAATAAAAAAATGAAATAGTGGGAACACATACGCCACGTTAGGAAAGAGAAAAAATAGTGATATGCTTCGTTTACTGTAGCCCCCTTCTCTCAAATGTTCTGATTATTCCCATATTCTAAAGACACTACTAACTTATTTATTTTTCATGTATTTTTTATTTGCAATAGATAAAAAATAATCCCAATTTCTTAGTATTTAATCTGATACTGATATTGAATATTTTGATATAATATATTAAATTTAAAATGAATAATTATATTTGGTTGATTAATGTGTTTAGATTTAAATATCTATTGTGGGTTCAATTGTCTATATTTAATGAGTTGCAAATAAAAATAAGTTTACTTACTATTAAAATGAAAATTTATTGGATAATTTAATTAAAAAAAAGTTTTTTAATTATTTATTTGATCATTATTTTTTTATAAATAAATATATTTAAAATTCCCAAAATTTTATATAAACCTTTCTATTATTTGAGAAAAAAAACAAAAATAAAGATTAAAACACCATTTACAAGGGAGATATAATCTTATTCTCTAAAATTGGGCCCAAATAATTAAGTCGGCCCAAGTAATCTCGTGCTCGCCAACCGTCCGTGCTAATTCCTAAAACCCTGAGGCGATTCCTCCATCTCAGCAGCACAGAAAGGGTCTCTGGTTTTTGGTTTCGGACCCCCCAAACCCGACCCGTTAACCCAACGAATCGTTCTTCGTGGCCGCTTCTCTTCCGCTAACCATAACCTTCCGACGATTCTCATGGCTTCGCCGCCATCACCCCCTGTTCATTTCTCTCCTCAACCACTCTCTCTCTAACTCAGTTTTCTCACATTCAGCTTATTTTTCAAAACAAACCTTAATCTGAATGGACATGAGAAGACTGGCTGTCCACAGCGCCGCCGCCACCACCAACACCGCCGCAATGCTCTTCCCTCCGATCAAACGACCATTAACTGTCTCACCGCATCCTTCACAGAAACATGAAATTCCAGTAGCCAGATCAAATATCGAGGCAACACCACCACCGTCAGCTGCATTAGGTCAGAGTTTTGATTACCGGAAAAGAGTATCTTCTGTTCTCTTGGCACCGAATTTAAATTCGCAACAGTGCAGAAACTTGCTAATCGATTTGACTCCTCATCAATTTGATTCAATTTTTTGGGAAATCCGTAATCTCGTTGATCCTTCTACTGCATTGAAGTTTTTTAACTTTGCCTGCAATTCGCGCTCCTTTAGGTTCACGCTTAGATCGTATTGTCTTCTATTTCACTTGTTAGTTTCTATGAATCATGATTCAGCTGCGCGGTTACTCTTGATAAGGTTGTCGGATGGGAAGTTGCCCGTGACGTTGAAGGATGATGTTGTGAATGTTCATAAAGAGATTGCCGTTGTTCTGGCGGATACTTGTGCCGGTTTGGAGGAATCTTGGGATGAGATCAGAAGCTTTGATATTTTGATTCATGTTTATGCTAGTGAGCTTAGGAGCTTGGGGTATGATGTAGCGATGGACATGTTTAGATTATTAGCAGGTCGAGCGTTGATTCCGTCCTTCAAAACGTGCAATTTTTTTATGAGCTCACTTGTTAAGGCGAATGAAACGGAGAAAAGCTATGAGGTTTTTGACATAGTCTCAAGGCATTCTTTGGCGGATGTTTACTTATATAGTACTGCAATAAATGCGTTGTGCAAAGGAGGTAAGGTTGAGGAGGCAGTAAAGTTGTTTAAGCAAATGGAGAATGTGGGTGTAGCTCCTAATGTTGTCACTTATAATAACCTTATGCATGGACTGTGCAAAATGGGAAGTTTGGAAGATGCATTTCAGCTGAAGGAAAGGATGGTAGATAGTGGGTTGAAACCCACACTTGTAACTTATGGTGTGCTCATCAATGGTCTGATGAAACTAGAGAAATACGATGAAGCTGATTGTGTTTTGAAAGAGATGTTGGCAAAGGGGCTTGTTCCCAATGTTGTTGTTTATAACACATTGATTGATGGTTATTGCAAGACGGGAAATATGAAAACTGCACTGAAGTTAAAGGATGATATGTTATTATTAGGGCTACTTCCGAATTCAGTGACTTATAATACTCTTATAAAGGGACTTTGCAAGGACAATCAAATTGATTTAGCTGAGGAGTTCTTAAATAAGATGGTAAGAGGAGGTCTAGGTATAAACATAGGAACTATGAATTCTGTTATATCTGGTTTGTGTAATTATTTAAGATATGACTCCGCATTGAAGTTCACTGTGTTAATGATCTCTAAGAATATTAGGCCTAATGATGGATTGCTGACAACTTTAGTGGGTGGACTTTGCCGGAAAAATAAGCATTCCGAAGCCCTAAAGCTATATGATATGCTGCAGGATAAAGGATTTCCAGCTAATACTGTGACCTCAAATGCTCTTGTTTTCGGATTGTGTGAAGGGGGCAACGTGCAGCAAGCCAAAATGATTCTCAAGAGAATGTTGAACGGTGGTGTAGAATTGGATGCTTTTACATACAATGCACTCGTTTATGGATGTTGCAAGGCGGACAAGATGGAGCTTGGCTTTAAGCTCAAGGAAGAAATGGCTGAGAAAGGAATCTCTCCAGATACTGTGACTTACAATTTGCTGATACATGGGTTATGTAGCAAGGGTAAAATGGATGAAGCTTTGGTGCTTTGGCATGAATGCCAAAGGAATGGTCTTGTTCCCGACATTCATTCATATGGGGTAATGATTGGTGGGTACTGCAAAGCTGATAAATTTGAAGAAGCTCTGAATTTCTTCAATTTGTTGCTTGGACAGAATCTTGCACCAAATTCTATTATATATAACATACTTATTAGCGCATATTCTAGGATTGGGAACATGCTAGAGGCCCTCAAATTCCTTGATGAAATGAGAAGCAGAGGCGTTTCACGTACTCATGCCACCTATTCTTCTCTAATACATGGAATGTGCAATGCTGGCAGAATAGATGAGTCAAAATATCTGCTGGATGTAATGAGAAGGGAGGGTTTGCTGCCTGATGTAGTATGTTACACTGCACTGATTGGTGGTTATTGTAAGCTGGGCCAGATGGATGACGCAAGGAGTCTCTTGCAGGAAATGTCTTCATTTAACATACGACCTAACAAGTTTACTTATACAGTTATAATCAAAGGCTACTGTAAGTTGGGTAGTACGAAAGAAGCTTCCGAGACCCTCAGAGAAATGATAAGCAAGGGCATTACACCTGATTCAGTGACATACAATACGCTGACACATGGGCTCTGCAAGGAAGGGGAAGTAGGAGAAGCCTTCTGTCTCTGGGACCAAATGTCTCAGAGAGAAATAAATTTAGATGAAGTTGCACATACTTCATTGGTTCACTCCCTGGCCCAGAAATCAAGGAATGAAGATGGCTGATAACTCTGACATGGTAGGCTTCTACGCTATACTTACCTCATGAAAATTACAAACATATTTATAGTACATTCTTTTAAATGAAACATGCATATTTTGTATTTTTTCTTGTGTTGCCATTCTTGTGAGCCTTCTTTCTTTTTTATTGTAATCTCGTTAATATTCACGTGTGCATTATGTATTTGAACGTTTTTTCTAGGATAGTTGATTGTTAACTGATTGGCAATAGTATTCTTTGTGCTCCTGCGGCCTGTTAATGATGCAAATATGCTCTTTCAAGGGTGTGTCTCATTAAGGAATTGGCAATCTTTAGACATTTCAGATACTTTTAAATGCACTTATTTCTACTCCTATTGGGTCTTTCAGAAAATAAACATTCAGGGATCAGAAACTCAATTTAAAGTATGAATGTTTGCTATAGGCAATAATCAATTGAAGATTACTAGGTAAATTCTTTGTGCGGTGTTTGCTGACCTTGGACGTCTCCAACCTCCAGACTACTGTGCAGAATCCAATGTGTTATGTGGGAACAGAGCAAACAAAATTATAGTGCTTTTGCAGTTAAAAAATAAAGTTGTTATCGTGTATACTTAAAAGCATGAGAATTTGACCAACAATTTGGTAAATTTTTCACCTTGAACATCCTCTATGAAGGGCACAGCCTTTCGTCATCCCAGTTGCTGCAAAGGTGTCTTTACGTATAGAAAAATATCCTGATAGCTATAGTATTTAAGGACCAGTATTTGTTTGTTATCAGCCTTCTGGGTTTTAAGTGAAATCATTTTCTTTAGTTTTATAATCGAACGATGCTGCATGCTCATTTCATATTCTTTCTTCTTATACCTACACATAGTTCCAATTTTGTATTACTTTGCTTACCCTTTCCTTGACCCAAGTTTTTTTCTTAGAACATACTGTGCCCAATGAATTGATCCACATTGATTAAATGATGCAGTGGTAAAATATTTCTTTTGCCTGCAGGAATGTGCTTCATTTCCTTTGTTAATGTAGGCATCTCTTTGTAATTTTTCCTTATTATGAATAAAAAATTTGTTTGTTATTAGAAAGAAAAAAAGAAATTTCATATGTGATGAAAGGCATTTGGATGATTGTCTAAGATCTGGAACCCTCATAATTTCAATCTTTAAGTTAAGAAATGAATACCATTTAAGCTTCTCAGTCATTGATGCGATCCAGAAGGGGACAGCTTCTCTCTTGAATGTCTGTATCGGACTACAGCCGTGCATGAGAGTGGGCTAAACAACAACAGTGTCTTCCTTGTAGGGTTGCCTCGAGTCCCACTCTATTGATGTTACATTCTCACAATCAGAGTAACCTCTTCTGAGCTAGCATGTTGTGAAACTGAAATAGATTTCTCTCATATGTATCGTACTAGGTCCTGATATATATAAGTGGGACCTTGCTATTGCTTTATCCTTATCAATTTAACTGGTATTTCTCTGTTGATGAACCTGTGTTGTTCAAGGTAACATATAGGGAGCTCTTACTGTAACAGATTGATCTCGCATTGTTGCAGGTACTTACATGCCATTCTCATGGACTGATTATGGAATAGTTCTCTTTTTTGAATCAATTCTCGCCCGCAAGATGATCTCTGTTAGATTTTGTACGGCATCTTCCTCTCACCTATTTCTCTCTTTATTAATTTCAATCTAGTAATTGTAAAATGTTGGAATTTCAGGTCTGAAGTGCTGCTGCTTTTAATTAATTGGTGCAAGTTGTGATGCTATTCATACTAATCTGTGCAAATTAATAAGATATACTTTTGTTATCATTCATCTGCAGAGAAAAGTAGCAAAGCTGAACTACATCGTCGGCTTTGTCGTTGGGATTAATATTCATAATTTTTTGTCAGAACATAATCAAAGGTTGGTATACCCAAGTCACTTCCCTTGTCATACAACCTTCTTTTATTATCCCACTTTGTTCTCTCCTTTTGGATGCTTGGTCGGCTAGGTATTTATTTTGCAATTTGAACATTTAAATGGAAAAATAAACTTGAACCTTATAAACCATATACAAGGATTATATGAGTAAACCAACTAATACACCTATTTTGATGTCATCATAGTAAGGTGTTATTTGTAAACAAAGCATTAAAGTGGAATATGGTTAAGATTCATTGGCTGAAATATGCGACTAGGATCTGATTCAAGTGCGTCAATCATCTCTGGCCATAAGATTGTAGAGACAGTCCAAGACCCGTCCCTGCGAGCACTTTCCCTCTGATTAATGTAACCAACTCCAAGCCTTTCTATGGTTGAACAGGCTGTTCCCAGCACTGGACTCCCGAATCCAAAGTCCAATTCAGCCACCGGAAATCGTCTACCCGATGATATGACAAGGGCCGGCCCGTTAAGCCCGATGACACTCTTCGATAACATCAGTCCTGGTCTGTGACACTCTACCCAATCAATCAAATCCCTGAAATGTGCCTCGTTAGTTACCCTCGCAATTGCTTTGTGAATAGTATCTGCTATATCTGTTATTGACCCTTGCTTTAAATCTCTGATGTCTGACTCTCCAAAACCTAGAGATAGAACGTTGCCTATGTAATTGGAAATAGAGTTACCATTCTTGGATAATCTTGTTCTTCCATCGACTAGCCATCCTATCTTACAATGATCATGCTTTCCGTCAACAACATTTGCCATAACCTTCCAAATATAAGCTGAGAAAGCCTCGATTTTTGTTCTTTTGTTGCCATTACCACTAGCAAGTCTTTGTAATCTGTCGATGCTCAAGTGATCTATATAATACAAGCGCTTGAGCAATACACTGATCGTGGGCATGTTGCGTATTTTTTCCATGGTGCAGGAGATGAATTCTTGATCGAAGGATGGATCGTAACTGGGAGGGTACCGAGCCCGAAGACTCCTACTGTCATCCGGAGAGCAAGATATGGGGCTTTTCATGGAAATCTCCGACCACGTCACTAGAAACTTGCTGAAGGCACTTGCATCACCTAGTGCATGGTCGAATGTGAACGTGATCGATACACCTCCACAGATGTAATTTGTGATCTGGACCTGTACCAGAAATGGTGGTCAATAGAGACGACAAGCTTCCCTTGAAGAGACTGATTGAAATTGTAAAAATCGAACTCCTTAAGAGGAATGTTTGCCTGTACTTCTACCACAAGGGCCCCACTATTGTCGCAAATGATCTCCGGCTCATTGGATTCTGCATTATCCAAAATCCGACCTGAGAAGGGGTAGAAATGTTGGAGGCATTGAGCGAGGGAATCGGTTAGGGTTTCATTGATGGGGTGAAAGGTATGTGTTTTTCTATAGAAGTATATGTATGTGACTGGGAATCTGCCTGATAAGAGATCGAGATTCGAAAGGGTAATCGTATGCTCATCTGGCAAAGGACCTGCTGCTTTGACAACGGTTTTTCTGAGGATTTCGACCTCGAATTTCGCATTGATGGCATCTTCACTTGCCATTGGTATGAGATAATTTGCAAATAGAACTTGCAGCGGTCATATATACAGCAAAACAGATAGTGGGGATGGTGGTTTTCGACCCTCGATTTAATGACATCACTGCATCTGTCATGAATCATGGGAAGGTTCTTCCAAGATTCAATGGATCCTCCACTTAAACAGTAAGTCTTT
This sequence comes from Ajuga chamaepitys, assembly GCA_958295605.1. NCBI lineage: Eukaryota > Viridiplantae > Streptophyta > Magnoliopsida > Lamiales > Lamiaceae > Ajuga > Ajuga chamaepitys. Next base: position 739,202 of record OY282498.1, on the reverse strand, counting down.
TCCTTTCTACTCATCATTGAAGTTGCTGTAGGACACTTCTTTTGTTGTTTTTTTGGGTCATGTGTTCTCTTTTTCCAATATAGTCTCATTTGCATAGTGATTATAGTTAGTATTATTGGAGAAATGAAATCATTGTTCCCATTTTCTGGAGTGGCATATATAATGTGTTTGGTGGAGTGGCATATATATTATTAATGGTTGGCACTTTGAAAATGTTATTCAATTTATCTGGGAAGCGAGAGATAGGGAGGGAGTGTGCAAATAAATAATGCTACATAAAACTCAAAGAAATTAGGGTTACATGTTAATTACAACTCAATTCTTCGAGTCTAATTTTTGAAAGCGATCTACGATATCTTATAAAAAATTTGTAGGAACACATATTTTTCAATGAAATTGACCAACCAATCATTTAATTATTGATCACCTATATTATTCCGAAGCTTATTTTTGTCACGGGTCATTTTAGAAAATACTCTTAACACACCCTCAGTAGTTACAGGGAGAATCAATTCCAATTTGATAAGCAAATAATCTTTTGGATTAGTGATATGCTTCTTTGTTTTATAGAAGTATCATTGAAAGGGCACCAAGATCATGCAAATTCCCAAATATATCATCTCTTTATATCAATTGGTTTTCAAGGGACGTCAAATCAATACTTGAAAACTCAGGAGAATAAATATGGCTGTTTAAGTACTTTTTTTCTTATCAAAATAAGAGAAGCGATCTTTAGGACTTAAACAAGACATCCACTAAAGCAATTTTGTTAACCTAATCAAATCGATCATTGAATTCACTACATTGTTAATCATTCGCTCTAAGAAAAAGATAAACCCAAAAATGTTGAAGGTTCGTCTCTTTGAGAACAAAATGTCTTGATCTTCTTGGTGGTAGGCAAAGAGACCCATATCTAGAACTATAATGTCTATATTGCAAAATAGAGTAACTTCTTTCAAAAGAGTGTTCCATGCAAAGTCTCGTCCTTTGCTAGTTCATTAAATTAAAGAAATAAGAGATAAGACATTAACAATATCTTGATATTTTATTTGCAAAACAATGCATAAAATTATTAGTGTACCCAAAATAAGTCAACACCAAGTTGTCATAGAAATGAAGCCAAAAGACTCCAATGAGCACAAAATAGCTTGGGCTTTTGCCCTTTCTTCAAACCTTGGTGATTTCATTCCGATAATCTCAGGCACCTTAACAATTGTAGGAAATACGTGGATAATTCAAAAGAGTTTTGTAGTAAGACCCCAAACGAATATCACAAGACTACTTTTTCAAACGAAGTTCTTTCTTGATCCGTTCTCAAGTTCACCTTTTTTCAAGACTTCAACAACTTCTTGCGCTTGACTTTTTTGGATCATTTATCTCCGCTTACAAGAAACTCCAACCACATTCAACAAGATTGCAATTATCTCAAAAAGTCGGCAAAATCATTATTCTTTTAGCCACGAAAATAAGTACTAATTGAAGTTGTAAGAAAAATAATAAGCATAAACAATAAACATAATAGGAATATGGAATTTTATCTCACCTTAATGAAAAATAGTACCTTGAGAATCAAGTTATCACCAAATCAATTAATATCAAACACACATGTATTGAGTAACACAAATCCTTGTTCTTTAATAAACAAGCAATATGAAATTAATAAATTAATCTACTAGTCAATCCACGCAATAAGTATTGATAATGAGTAAATTTTAATGAACAACCTGCGCGAAATTTTAAAAGAAAAAGAAAAAAGAAAGAAAGCAAAACCTTACCTGTCGTCCAGTGTTGAGACAAAGAAGACTTAAATGCTTTGGTTTGGTGAATTCCCCAATCACTCTACACACTAAATTAGACGAAGAATTTCTTACCTACTCGTATATGCAGAAAAAGTAAAAAATTTAATTTTCTGTCCATGTATCATGTATCTAATGATGTGACGGAGGCCTCATAGATAAGAATTTCCCCAATTAATGGATGCATAGTTTTAACTTAATTATTATATTAATCATAATGGCATTTTGTAATTTGAAAATGAGTGCAAATATATATATATATATATATATATATATATATATATATATATATATATATATATATATACATTCAAATTGGTTCGAGATGAATAATTATTCTCCCGCCGCCGCCACTGGTTCGAGATGAATAATTATTGAAATCATGTACTCCCTTCGTTCATAAATAAGTGTTATTTTAGTATAAATTATTTTTTCACAAAAAAATATCATTTAAATATTTTTCACATATTTTTATCAACATTGTCCTTACCTAAATTTAAGAAAAAATCCATACAAATCTTATAATATTATATAAATAAGAAAGATGGAGAAATTTATGGTAGTAAAGAAATTAATTGAGAGAAAAATAGAGGGGTGATGTTGTCCACTTTGAAAAAATTTAAATTCTACCTGAAATTTTAAAATGACACTTATTTATGAATGGGGGAGTAATTTGTTTATACTATAGGAATGAGCAACGAAATCCAATTAAAAATCGAAATTTTGAATATAGAAATAACTACCATAAGTGAAAAACGAAGCCGGAGAGCTACAGACTCTAAATTAAGAGGTGGGGTTCTACGCATTGGATCTTTTGTAATAATACTATAATAGATACAACATTCTCTAATATCTACAACACTTGTATTAATATAGGATAAGTGTATAATATGACATAAGCAATATATCATCAATGCTTATGTATTATGTATTAATCTCACTGTTCTAGGAAATACTGCATCTATTGTTGTAGAAGATTCGAACTGGGGATTCTATTCATATTTATAGATAGAACATAGAGGTTGGACGCCTATTTTTGTTAAAGGTGGCAATTTGATCCGGCCCAGTTTATTGGGCTAATACTACACATTGTGTTGGACCTGTTGGACCCGATGATCCTGTGGACTAATAATTACTGAGTCGAGCTCAACACGCCTCTTAAAATATACAAATATTTTTTGATAAGCCATGACCCGTCAAATTTTTAGCCATTGTGTCGGTTCCGTAGGACATGATGGTTTTTACGGGCAATCCACTTAAAATGTCGGATGTGCTAGGTATGATTTTGGTGAATTGTGTGATTCTTATGTTCAAAATAGGGCAATACGATTTTGGTGAATTGTGTGATTGTGGGAATATCTGCAGATATGATTGTGATGACATTGTGTGGGGTTAAGAGCAAAATCTGATGCAGATGGCGATGAAGAGGTCAGTGAAGGAGTTTTACTTTTACCCGATTGTGTGGCTCAACTCTATCCAGAATCGAATCGGTTGGAGCTTGAAGATGCTTCCATGGTGGCGTGCAGAATTTGAGTTCTAGATTAATAATTATTACACCCCTCCAAATGTAGATTATGTCAATAATTTGATTGCCTATATGCACGGATCATAATATCCAAAAATTTCGCCCAAATTTTTAAGTTTTGGTGACCCAAAGTGAAATTAGGATATAATAGATTTTTGTTAGAATTTCAGCGATCGAAATTTTTCCAAGTATTTTGTTGTAATTTATTAAAAATTTCTAGAATATTTTCAATCATTTGTTAAATGGTTGACACGACATATAATGCACCCTCTATAGTAAATGTATTATTGAACATAGAAAAATAAAAGAATTCCGATTAAATTGATACTAGTAAGTACTAATGTTAGAAAACATTTATATTATTTAATATTTATAAATTAGTTGTAAGTATTTTCATTTGTATTAAATTTTTCTTTGAACAAGCATGTTCAAGTTAGTTATAATAATTAGTCATAACATCTTGAATTTTTTAATTTTTAATACCTTTTTCCGTTTTTCCTTTTAAAAATTGCACCGTACTTCCACTAATATTAATATTTCTCCAATTTTTTTTTTATAAAATTTACAAATAAATATTTCTGTAAAACTGAAATTTTTATCCGAAATAATTGTGTGTAAATATAAAGGGGAAAATTCATTTTTAGTCTTGTAATTTAAGACCGGTTCAGAAAAAGTCTTATATGTTTCACATTATCAATTTGAGTTCTTTATGTTAGGATCAAGTTCAATTTTAGGACAAATTTTCAGAAAGTTGTAAAATTAGCCGGAATTCGTCACATACACTACACATATACACAATGTGCCACCCGAGACAACAATGTAGGCCTTTCTGTCGAATGTGATACGAAATTTGTTGAGAAGTTAGGTGAGAGCTTGAACGTGGTGTAGAAGAGTGCATCAATATTTTCGGGTGCATTGCGATCTATTGAGTAACATAACACAAAATTTGTGAACACGTGTAGTTTAAATAATAAATTTCGACCAATTTTATATTTTTCTGTAAAAATTTATTCTCATTTTAACATACAAAAGTAAAATTAGACGATTTTAATATGCAGAACTAAAATTGATAATTCGAAAGATACGAGAGTTTATCTGAACTAATCCTAAGTTATAAGATGAAAAACGAGATTTTTCTAAATATAAAACAATAAAATAAATAATACTCGTAGTATATCTTATTGGCAATAAAGAGTATCGTGGCGGGAGAAGATTGGAGTGTGCATGCATGGTACACGTGGCAAGTTCTGGAACCCCCAGCAGACAACTCCACCCCTATAACAATAAACAAAATCTATTGCAGAAACCAAACAAGAGATGAACATGTATTCAGCCAAACAGAAAGCAGCAGACGCCGCCGCCGTGGCGAAGGAGCACGCGGAGATCCTGAAAGCCAAAGCCGAAGAGAAGGCGGTGAAAGCGGCGGCGAGGAGCAAGGAAGAGAAAGAGATCGCTCACGAGGAGAGGAAGGCCAAAGAAGCTGAAGCAAAGATGAAGATGCACGAAGCCAAAGCTCGACACGCTGAGGAGAAGTTGTATGGAAAGCTCCACCCCCACCATCATCAGCCGGTCGGGGCCGCCATTCCGCCGACGGGTGCTGTAGCTCCTACGTATCCTCTGGGTGGGTATCCTCCGGGTTGGACTGCGCCAAAGTGATATGACAAAGATGCTTTTATTTTTGGTGTTAAGCTTTCTGTATGCTAATTTACTATGTTTTGGAGTTGTAGATTGCCCATGAGTTGTACATATGTTTCAATTTTTTTTTTTTTTTTTTTTTTTTTGGTTTTTTTGTTTCAACCATTAATTGGTAAATGGGATTAGTTTGGTGAATCAAGGTAATTTAATTGAGTAGAAAGATCTTCCAATATCAAACAAACATTATTTCACTTCGTTTAGAAAATTAAATCAAACTCAATGCTCATAACTTGCGTTAAAATTATTTTTGGTCCCGTCTTTGCTCGTCCAACTTTAAACCTATAAAAGTTAAAAAGTTTAATTTAATTCCATAACTCTCAGATTGGTTCAGATATAATTATTTTCTCATCGTTCGTCGTCGGTGATTAATTTTCTCGGTACCCATTAAACCTGCCGGAGAATTAACTTACGTGATCTGCGCGCACCTGCTATTTTCCAATAAAATTGGTCATCAATAAGATAAAAAGGACTCAATCCTAACCAATTTAGAAGTTATCGAATTAAATAGATTTTTTAATTACACGAAAGAAAAATTATGGGTCTAATTTAAAAGTTATTGAATTAAATTGAATCTCAAAATCAAAATTAAACTAGCTATGGGACCGACATTAATTTTAGCCCCTGACTTCGTTAGTGGATTTATTTCGTACAAATTGAGCTCATATTTGATACTTAATTTATTTTATGAAATCTATTTTACTTAACAATAATACTCCTTAATTGATATTTTAGGATGAAAAGAAAGAATTAAAGATTGAATATTTTGACAGATATATCATCAGCTAAGATTTGATCAAATCAACATATTTTTGATAGATTGAAAAATAGAGATATTTTAGAATTGAGTCAAAAGAGCGGAAAATTGATAGAATTGGTGAAAAATATGTAAAATGTTAACTAATTAAAAAAAGGGAAGAACATTTTAAAACGTCAATTAATATGAAACGGAGGGAGTATTAGATTACTTGCTAAGAACCTTGTAATTCAAATTACAAGTGTGTAGATCTAATCTCACCCCTATGTTTCTTTCTACTAAAAGAATTATTGGACTACCTAATTTAACTATTTATTAAAATGTAACTATAATTAATAAATATATTATAATTGTTAAGAAATTGTTTTGGCTGAATTTATGTCCCAAGTTCATGTTTAGCATCATAGTTAACAAAATCGAAATCAAGCTGTTGATATTTGGTTTGGTTTAACACCTCTAATTGGATATCCTTTATAAGTTTGAATAAAGGAGATGTACAAAATTTGTGAGGATCCATTTAGATGGAGGAATTCGAGAGATGGATTTAGAAATTCAACATCAAATTCATTTAACTTGTTTCGCAAAAAAAATCAAATCAAGGAATTTTAAATTCTTTCTAATTTTTTAGTTCATTTTGAATGGATTTTCAAATTCATCCAACAAACTAGCCATTTATAAATTCATCATATTTCTCATGTATGTATAAGCAATATTATCTCACACATTTTACATACTACACACTACCACACACACACATACTACAGGTACTTCACATGCATTTCATACACTACACGCGCACACACGCACACACTACACACACTATGCACACTTTCATTATCATCATCCTTTCAAAAATGTTAAGAAATAACTGAAAAATGAAAAATTTAAACAATTCAAATTCACTCATTTGAATTTAAACATTCAAATAAGAGATTTGAAATGAATTTAAAATGAATTTGAAATGAGTGAATTTTCAAATACAAAGAATTAAAAATCAAATAATTTGCTTTCTAAATCCTTCCATCCAAACACAACCTACATGAATTCAATGTTAATACCAAAATTAGAAGTAACTAATTAGTGAGATGTTGCGTCAAGGTGCTCTGTGGACAGCACAGGCAAGAATGATTGAAATCTATAACAATATAAAAGCAGGATAATTTAAAAAAATTATCGAAATACCATTTTTCCGCAGTCCTGCTATATTTAGAAATTGCCTTCCAATTTCTGCATTTTCACATACCTTTTTTCATTTCTCGATAGCCTGCATGAATATAGATGCAACTCATAATTACGTGTTACTTTTTTTTCTTTTTCTTACTCTCTCTTTCTTTTTTATTTTTTCATTTGAAGGGTTTTTTGTGTAGTTATTTTCTTGAAATGGAGTTATTGTATACTCCTTCCGTCCCAGCTAACTTTTCACAATTGACCGGACACGGATGTTAAGAAAAAATAGATTTTGCTTTTTTTCTTTTACTTTTTTAAAGGTGAAGATTGAGTGTGGAGATTTTAAGGATGAAAATCGTGAGAAAAATTTCCATTTTAATGGTGTGAAAAGTTAAGTAAAAGGGACCGAAATGAAAAGTAAGAAAAGTTAGTCGGGACGGAGAGAGTAATTATTAGTCTTTATTAAATAGAAATAAATTTAATAAAAGTGGAATCCATGTTGGTTGCAATTGGAGTGTATCATTGTGGGGTTAAACAAGTTTTACAAATCTACATGAGTAATTTGTATTTTTAACTTTTAAAAGTATTTACTTATAAGTAAGATGAAAATAGACGGACTATTTCAAATTGGCTCCAAACACATAACCTTTTTCTGTTTAGGAAAATTTGTAGAAGTCGAGAGATACTATATGTCATTTATATAAGTTTTTTCTCAACAAGAATTTGTGGAACTTTTTAATTTAATGTTATTTATAATATTTAATATTCATTTCGTTAAAAAAAGTGTCATTTTAGCCGTTAATTTTTTGGAAGAATAAGGATGGATAAAAATAATATATATATATATATATATATATATATATATATATATATATATATATACCTACACAATCCATTTAGTTGGGATATATTTGGTGGAATAAGGAACAATAATCAATTAAATTAAGTATGTTGGTTAGAGTAAGATTGAAAGAATTGTGATATTTTTATTTTTTTAAATTAATCTGACACTTTTTTGAAAAATTTCATTTCTCTAATGTGAATTTTTTTTGGAAACGGAGGGAGTATATAATTTCACAATCATTATTTCTTAAGTGAAAATATAATTGATTGACCTTTTTTCTTATATAACAATTGGTCAGAGTTAAAATATAATAGTATTATAATAGTAGTTAACACCTTTTAATAAGTTCCTTTATGAAATAAACATTTTTTTTTTTATCTTTACAAAAAAAAAAAGTTTTTTTTTTTTTTTTTAATTTGGGCTCATTAAATTTTTTTGGCCTAAATGTCGGTGATTGATTTTGTTGACTAATACGTATATTTAGTTAGGGCCAATTTATTTATGATATTTTGTTGGGTTGGGTTTTTGTTGATTTTCTATTTAGTTCAAATTGGAAAAATTTTGAATTTTATTTTTGTTGAGTAACTAAATTTAGATTATTTGATGCTTTTAGGGAACATGTATATTTGTTTAGTTGCTAATTCAATACATTATGAGGAAATTTATGAAGTTATTTAACTAAAAATAATTGATTTTAATTTAAACTATATTTCTTCATTGTTGATCCACGATTTAAAATATATTTATTTGTAAGAAAAAAGTTAAATATCAAATAAAATAATTGAATAACGTAACTTTCGTTAAATAAAGAATATTAAATTATAACTTTTTATTTCATTAGTAAAAAAAGTTAACTTATTTTTGTTTGCAACTCATATCCAATTGAAATAGTTCAACCAACAATAGATATTCAAATGTAAGCTAATCAACCAACAAAATAATTTTTATTTTAAATAATAATATATTATATTAAAAAATATAACATCAGTACCAGATTAAATACTAAGAAACGATTATTGATATTTATATATTGCAAATCAAAAATAAAAAAAGTTATTATAAAAAAATTAAGAGAGAGATACAAAAATAAAGCAAAGCTCTAATTTTTCCTCATCCCTAACGGGGGGAACATGTGTTCGTCCACTAATTCTGTTATTTTTCTTTATAAAAATTCAAATATTATCCCTGAACTAAGAAACTGAAAATGATTGGTTTTTACTATTTATAAACATCTGCAATACTGTAGGAAAGATAAATATATGAATTTGTTCATAAAATAAAATTAATGTTTTAAAAATAAATTTGCTATATTTTACACTAAAAAATAGAAAAGAACTGATATTTCTTTTTAAAAAATAAATTCACCAAAAGTTGTCACATATAAATTTTTTTATAAAGCAACTTTCCAACATAAAATTATACTTGGAAATAATTTTAGCAAAAAATTACCATACATATACAAATCTTTACCATATTTATACAATCTCCTATATAATAATAATGATTTAAATTTATCAATTTTAGAAGGTAAAATGAACAAGAAAATGTATCTAATTTCCTTATACAAAGGGTTCTCTTTTATTATATCAAGTAAGCTTGGCTGATTGTAAAAATTATATGTGGTGGTAGCAACTCAAGCTAAACAATGTTGCTTCCATGGTGTTATTGACTTCATTTAATTGTGATTGTTATTCAAGTTTTAAAAGAGTAATCACTTTCTTTGGATTATTTTATATATAATGACTATAAATAAAAATTAAGATCCATCACTCTCTAAAGCTAGATTTTGTTGAAGAAGCATATATTGACACACGCTTAGTTTTGCAACTAAAATTGAGCAACCGCAAGTGCACGACGTCAATAGTAGTTCTAAGTGAGTACAAGGTCGATCCCACGAGGATTGGTATCGATATCGGAAAAGTGAAGTGACATAAATATTTAAATGGCTAACTAGATGATCAAATGTTTGGTTTTTGGTATTTTAAGAACTAATTCAAATAAACAAGCAATTAAAACTAATATGATGAACTAGAGAACAATTATAGGGATTAAACAATTAATAAGGGTGATCTAGGCTTAGATTTCAATTACGGACATCTAATCACTACTTACCCAATTCAATTCAACTTTTAACCGAATGCTATGTATTAAGGAACGATCACAAACATATGTAAAATCCCCTCTCGAAGCGAATTACGTGTTGATTGTATAAGATTAATCACCGTCTCTGGTTGATTAATCAAATACAACTCCTAATCGATTCTAAGACCAAAGTTCCCACAACTAGCGCAAACCTCTCAGTTTTATTGCTTAATCATGTTAATTAATGTGATCTTGGATCAAATCTCCCCTCTCGGTTCCAATTTAATCTCAATAATGTTAAATAAGTGATCAATTCACTCAACAAATATTTTTAAACAATTAATCAATCAATAGCATAACACAGAGTTGAATTAATCGGTTAATAATAACTAAACACCCATAATTTACTCTCTAAACCTAGATTAAGGAAATTAGCTAACCATAATCATAATAAAAGATAAACACAAATATATAGACATAATCATGTTCATACAAATATTTAATGGAAATGGAAAGATAAAACCTATTTTAATGTTGATAATTCTTGATCTCCATGTAGAATCCCAAAAAATGCTCTCAAGATTCTCTCTCTCTAAAAAGTGGTTATTTAATGTGTGTTCTATGAAAAACTGAAATTAGGGCACCTATACACTCAATTGGGACTTTTTTAGGGTCTTGGGCCAAAAAATAAGGTTTTGGGGCTGAAAAGTCCACTTTTTCGGTGTTCGTGCACGGTTCGTGCAACCCTTGCACGGTCGTGACCGTGCACAACCCCAACTTTTTGGAGGCGTGCACAGTCCATGCAGGACCGCATGGTCATGACCGTGCGCCCAGCTCTGGGCACTTCTTGCCTTCAGCGCGCACGGGCCGTGCACGGTCCTGAAGGCTTGCACGGTTGTGACCGTGCATGGCCCAGTTTTTGGCCCGTTTTTTCATTCTTCGGATTTTTTCTTGATTTCTTCGACTCTCTTCTACTCGTCGACTCTTTGTACACTTGTTTTACTTACAAAATGCTCAAAAACAAAGTTTTTCGACGAGAGAAAGAAAATACGAATTTTATGACAGACAAGAGTTTAGAATGTAACAAATACAAGATATAACCTCTATTTTAAACGTGTTTTCATGATTGAAATCCCTGTTGGTCATATATAAATATGAAGAAGTCTATAAATATGTAAAATCAAGATAGTCGGAAGAAATTGCAATAATGCCACTTTCTTGCCTAAATTACAATGATGTAAAAGTTGCAATGTGTGGATTTAATGGGTTTTTTTAATATTTTGTATTGCGATACACAAAAATTGGATGCAAACCCTAGAGCAGGTTGTTAGGCATTTTGAACACATCATGTTAGTATTTAACGCATGAAATTTTATATGTTTTTGTTGCCCACAAGAATAGGAATACAATGGTCAAGTTTTTCTTTTATAGACAAAAACTTGTGTGAGACCGTCACACCGTGTGACAGTTGTATGACGAAAAAAAATATATTATTTTTTGTAGTAAAAGTATCAATTTTATCTATAAAAGACTAAAAATATCACTTTTTTTAACAAAAATAATACTCCCTCCGTTTCAAAATAAGTGTCGTTTTAACATTTTCTGTAAAACTTAAGGATTCATAAAAATGACAAATATATCCATGCAAAGTCCATTTAATTTGGTATGTTTTGTGGAATAAGGAAACAATCTACTAAACTAAGTAGGTTGTTTATGGTAGTAATGAAAGAATTATGATTTTGTTGTTGAAACGACACTTATTTTAAAAAAAAATTATCTTCTATTAAACTGCACTTAGTTTGAAATGGAGGGAGTATCACTCTTTGTAGCAAAAGTATCACTTTATCTATAAAAGTATCATTGCACCAAAAGTATCTTTTTCTTTTCTGTAAAATGTATTCCGTCATACGTGAGACAGTCATACACAAGACTCGTTTTATCTCTTAATATGCCCCAAAAGAAAATTCCAATCTGTCCATGAATTTATAACCAATGGTAATTACCATAACACTAAATTAAGATAAAAGAATCTGAACACAATACAATAGCACAATTTACCTACCTTATTTAGAAAGGACTAAACATGTTTATGTTGGCCAATGCAAATATTATTGATTTTAGTATATGGCTTAATAATAAAAAATATTAAATACATTTCACGTTGTTTTTTCCGACATACATATTCATAATTATATTATAAAAATTTACTCCTATACTATCTCAAATATTACAAGCCGTGCAACGCACATATCAACAAAATTCTCTGAAATTTTCAATTTCTCTCGTACTTATCCCGCATTTTTAATAAAAGTAAAAAATACGATTAATACTCGATTTTCAAAATATAGTCATATATACGAATATATTGCGAATAATACTCGTATAATTCCCGAGACATGTGAGTCTCTTTTAGTACTTTTCTTTTATTTCTTGTAATTTTTTTTTTTCAAATTTCAATTATGTTCTAAAACTACTTCATATAAATAAGAATACTACTTAGAACTATAAATTATTAAATAATACAAGTTTCTATAAACTTTAAGGTTAATCAATAGTTGTAATATCCCAAAATTTTAGTCTATTATTTAATTCTAAAATATTATTTTACGTGCTCATATAAATAATTAGATATTATATAATTTATTACGTCTTTCAAAAAAAATTGTTACTTGATTATTGGTAACAAAAAAAAACAGTGAAACAAATAATATGTAAATTTAGCCAAAAATTCTATTTATAATATTTTGATTCTAGGCTACTTATAAAATTAAGATTTTATATTCGGCCCTCATTTTGATTAAATAACGCCCGGTATTTTTCCTAATTATTATTATTATTATTATTATTATTATTATTATTATTATTATTATTATTATTATTATTATTATTATTATTATTATTATTATTATTATTATCATCATCATCATTAGTATTATTATTTTGTTGATTTATTAAGTTGGCAAATCATTTTTATCCAATGTTGGGTTAGACCCAACACCAATTCAATTCGGCCATTTAATATTTCTAAGCATAATTTATATCGGAAATTATTATTATTAACTTGCGAATCCATTTATTTGCAATTTACTCGTTTATTTATTAATTTTCTTAAGCCCGACGTCTCAATAGGAATTACTTTATTGTATTCATTCATTTATTCATACATGTCATAATAAGCCCATCGCTTTGAGCTCAAGACTCAAGCCCAGTTCACTAATGTGCAAAGGCCCATGTCTTGAGCCCAAAAGCATTCAGAATTCCAACAACTGAATTACGCTAATTACTAGTGAGGAAGATTTTTTGGAAATCTGATAATCCCTATCCAAATATTCATAAACCTAGTAGAAATACATTATATATTCCGCAACTAAACAATAAGATATTTTTCCCTCATACCAACTTGGCCGCGGCCAATTCATGAAAACCACCACCATCACGCCACCACTCTCAAACATCCTTCCAACCCTATTTATACCCAGATCGACAATCTGGCTCGCGCTTGGGCTGGAACACCGAATCCAGAGAAAGTCCAAGAGGTACAACTATTCATTCCCTCTCAAAACAAACAGCTTTATTTCCGGAAATTTTACTGTACCAACACCAATTTCCCAGCCTTGTTCAACTGTACCATAATTCTGTAAGCGAAAATGAATTTCGTACCTCTTCAATTCTATTATCTCAATCGGCCAATAATGAAACCGTTTTTCTCTGTTTAGTCAAATCCAATAAATTTTGGAGAGGATAATGAGTGTTGTGTGTGTTGTAGGGCATGAGTGTGTGTGTATGTTTTGGTGTGTGTGCGTGAGTTGATGTGTGTGCAGGTGTGAGTGTGTATAAGGTTAGTATGCATGTTGTAGTGCATGAGTGTGTGTGTATGTTTATGTGGGTTAGTGACTGTGTTACATATTGTGTGTGTAGATATGTGTATCAGTACGTGTGTATGTATATAGTTATGGGCGTGCTGGTGTGGGAAATGGGATATAATATGTGTGTGTCCGTTAATAAAGTACAGGATGGAAATCGGAAGGCAGACTTACGGAAGGGAGGGAAATCAATTAAGTTGTTTGAATGATGTGATTTTATTCCCTGCCTATTGAAAAATGATCCTGCAGAGTCCACTTATAACACCTAATACTCAATTACTGCCAAATTCATTCCATTAGCCTTTCAGGGGAATGATTATCATTCTGCAGCCACACCATTTAATCTGTTCTGTCCAAATCTCTTGTCCAATTTTCTTGTTATTAAAACTTAAATAACAATAATATTAAAATACGTGTCCCGTACGCGTAGGTTGCACGGAATACGGATCACGGGCTTAGCATTTGCATGTCATTTCATCGACTTTATTCAAGTCAATTCAGGTGGGGGTTTATTGTTTATCGCTTTAATTATATTTACTTGACTGCCTACGTGTGCTATTATTTTCAAGTTGTTACTTGCCAATACAAGTAATTATTCAATTTGCTACTTGCCAATACAAGTTTAGCTTATTGCCATTATGCTACTTGCCAATACAAGTTTAGCCCATTATCAGTATGCTACTTGCCAATACAAGTTAGCTCTATGTGTCTTGTCAATACAAGCGCATCATTATAATAATTGCTACATAGTATGCCTTTTTGTTTATATAATTGTTGTGATAAATTGTAATCCTCCACGAGCTAAAGGAAGCTCACCCCAACCCAATATTGATCCTTTCAGGTTACCTCGGTGTGGGTCGGTGGAGTTGAGGCGGAGCCCGGAGCATATGATAGTCATTAAAATTTTAGTAAATAATTTACCATTTATATGTAGCTACTTGAAATGAAATTTATGTGGAGATATTGAAATGACTTGTTGTGGCTAGATTAATAGGTAAAATATTAATAAAGTTACATGGTTATTTACTTAATTATCTACGAAATATGTATTTGTATAAGTTACTTGCGTGAATGTCTATCTAGGTTTCAAATATTATGTGACGTGAATTATTATATGATCTCTTAATGAAATAAAATAAGTAATACTATGACTTGATTTGCATTTTATATAGGCTTGTACATCAGGTATGCTTGTACATACACACACAAACACTTATACTTATATTATGTGGGTCGTATGGATCTCCTTCCATCCATACGGTCAATGTTAAATTATATGGGTCTTCCCCCAAACGGATTACGGATTAATGTTATATTATGTGGATCGTATGGATCTCCTTCCATACGGTCAATGTTATATTATGTGATGTTAATTAATTATATTGTAAGCATGATTAGATGTGATGATTAAATTATATTTTGTTGGAGGTGTGATAAGTTTATCTTAATAATTTTATTCGTGACATGTTTATTATTAATATTATGTTCCTATAATTTAACTAATAAATAAATTATTTGTCTATACTTAGTTGTTAGTTGTTGATTTGTGTATGTTTATTTATAAATTTCAGTAGGATGTTATTGTCAAATAGGTGTTCACCTTGCTACAGTCCAGACTGTATATTTTCTTATTTACATTGTGTTATGACTTATGGTTTCGATACTATGCAAAATTTATATTTGAATTTATTTAGGTTATAGATTATAAAAGATCCCTGATATGAAGTTAATTATGCTCTTAGAATTAATTTGAGAAAAACAGGTTTGTATATTTACTGAATTATTCGTATTGAATGTATGCGTAGGAATAATACAAACTTATTTGAAATAATTTCCTAGTATCGTATGCATGCTTAATTGTGTTATCTGAATTAGCCAAAAGTGCAAACAGATTTTAGTATTAAAGTATTGACTAAAATATTGTTTAGTTGTTTGATTTTGACCCAAATTGTGCTGATGTAATACGTCGTAGATATGGCTAGTAATTATTCGAATATTTTTAATAGTTAATATTATGGAAGGTGTCTTTGATAAAATCGTGATTATTATGTGAAGTTGATTGGTCAGGTTAATCTTTGGGAACAGTTCTATTTTATTATTTTGGTTTAATTTAATTCTCCATGATCACTAATTTTCTAATAAATAATATGAGTTTGACTAGTAATTGTCTATTTGTTTCGATGTTACATGCGATATGAATTTTTATAATTTTCAAGTGCAAAGTGTTGTTAGATGGCATTGGATATTAATCGGGATTTAATTTTTAATTTAATATTACGGGTTAAATAAATTCATATGCATTGTTATTTGGTTCTTTTAACGGCCTGTCTAGTATTATGTTTTATAGATATATATAAGGAAAAAAAAAAAAAAATTACTTATTTCTATTTGAAATTGCTTTAAAATATTTATTGAAAATCGGGTCGTTACAATAGTAATACATATAGAATCACAATTTCTGGACTCAAAATATGTTTTCTAAAATAAAGAAAACATAAGTAGTACTTCCTCTGTCCCGAATGAACTTGCACACTTTCCAAATTCGGCCGTCCCAAGCGAACTTGCACACTTCCTAATAAAGAAAGTTATAGCATAATCTCCACCCTCAATCCACCTTTGAAAAGTCAACAAAATCCCCAAAAATTAACTTTTCTTAATATTTGTGCCGACCCTCCTATGCAAGTTCATTTGGGACGGAGGGAGTATATAATAACTAATAAGAGATGCAAAAACATGATATAACAAGAACATAGTCCAAGGCAATTCTAACAATAAATTACAATACTTATAATAATTTTTTATACTATTTATGTTTGAGATTATTTCCTTTAATGAACTTAATATAAATAGCATGAAATCTCAATAAATAACATGTTCACTAATTGATAAAACCTGAAAAATAATAATAAAATTAATACCTAAACATAAATATAATTAATAAAATTAAGAAAGCCATTTGAGATTACGAAAATTTTCATTTAACGTTATAAACCTGATTTATTCCCGAATAATACGTCGAATTTGGTCGATTCGACACTATTTTCTCGATTTTATCCATTTCATTCACGAATAAAACTCGAATTATGAATAATTGACAATGCCGAATAATACACGTATTCGGATTTTGTTACTATGCGCATGGGTGAGATACTAGTATTGAAAAATGAAACCAACTTAATCTTTCTACTAAGTACTAGAATTTTCCGTCGTGCGATGTACAATTTAAAATATATTTATTTGTAAAAAAAATTAAAATCAAATAATCGAACAAATAATTGAATAAATTAAAAGAATACTAAATTATCTAATAACTTCTAATTTCACTAATAAAAATTATTTAATTTCTTTTTTATTGCAACTCATATCTAATCTTTATAGTTCAACTTACAATAAATATACAAATATAAGCACTATAATCAACCAACAAACAATTATTTATTTTATATTAGCGTTTAATCAAAATATTCAATAACAATATCAAATTTAGATACTACGAAAAACGTTTGATTTTAATTTATCGCAAATAAAAGAAATAAATTCTAACCATTGCAAATATTGTAGGATATATTATATTTTTTCCTAAAGCAAAAATAAAGTTTAAAAAATATATAAAGTCAACTAATATTTTAAAAAGAGTAGGTAATACGTATTTATAAATAATATTTTTATTTGTTTAATATTTATATCTAGGATCATATCAAATAATTCAACTCATATTACATAAACAAATCTAACATAGATAATCGAAAGATTAATTTGCTATATTTTACATTAAAAATGAAAAAACAACAAGAAATTATTTATTTTATTATAAAATAAACCAATTAAAAGATGTTACCTATAATTTATTTATATAGCAAATTGACAACAAAAATTTGAATTGGAACTAATTTTGCCAAGATTTTACCATATATATACAAATCTTTACCGTATATGTAAAAACCTCTTATGCATTTGTTGTGATTAAAAATTACTATTTTTAGAAGTTAAATGAGCCGAAAAATATATTTGATTTTCTTTATAGAGGGTTCTCTTTTATTACATAATAAGATTTAAGTACTAAGAAATGACGTTTGTTTTTTATCTATTGCAAATAAAAGAAATGGATTCAAACTGTTGTAATATTATAGAATATATATATATATATATATATTTGTTCCTAAACAAAATTAAATTTTAGAAAAGAAAAAAAAAAAAAAAGTTAACTAATGTTTTAAAAAGATTAGTTAATAAGCATTTATAAAAAATACTTAATATTTATTTAATTTTATTCGTGTCTAAGACCCAATCAAATAAACAAATCTAACATAAATAACCGACAAACAATTCTATTTTTTTATATAGATTATTTTAAAATATGCAATGTAAAAGCAAATTAAAGGTCATGGAAAATAATAATTTGCTACATTTTACATTAAAAATGAAAAAATAACCAAAAATTATATATTTTTATTATAAAATGAAACAATCAAGAATTGTTACCTATAATTTTATATAGCAAATTGCCAACAAAATTTCCTAATCGGAACTAACCTCTTATTGTTTTAGTTATAATTTAAACCTGCTATTATTATAAGGTAAGATGGGCTGAAAATATATCGAATCTCTTTTTATATAGGGTTCTCTTTTACTCCCTCCATTCGCAAATAAGTGTCATTCTAGGAAACACTATTTTTTCACAAAAGAGTGTCATTCTAGCATTTTTTGCATATTTATTCAAATATTGTACTTAGCTAAATTTAAGAAAATTTCCATATAAATCTTTAATACTCCTTCCGTTTCAAAAAAGAATGTCATTTTAGACACTTTGAAAATTTTCACAATAAGTGTCACATTACCAAATAAACTACAATTTCTTCTAATATTATCTTAAACAACCTACTTAATTTAGTTGATTATTTTTTTATTTCATAAAACATATCAATTAAATATCAATCGTTAATTTCTCTAAAAATAGCTAAAATGACATTCTTTTTAAAACGGAGGGAGTATTAAATAAAGAAGGTTTGGAGAAATTTATGGTAATAAAGAAAATGATGGAGAGAAAATTGGAGGAGTGTTGTTGTCAATCCAATAATTTCTTAAATTCCACCTAAAAGTCTAAAAATATACTTATTTGTGAACGGAGGGAGTATTATATAGTAAGATTTAAACACTAAGAAAAGACGTTTGCGTTTTATCTATTGCAAATAAAAGAAATGGATTCAAATAGTTGTAATATTGTCAAATATATAGAGATTTGTTCCTAAAACAAAAATAAAGTTTAAAAAATATAAAAAATTAACTAATCTTTAAAAATATTAGTTAATAAGTATTTATAAAAAAAACATTCTTAATATTTATTTAATTTTTATTTGTATATAAGACCCAATCAAATAATTCAATTCATATTACATAAACAACTCTAATATAAATAATTGACAACTAATTCCATCTTTTATATAACTTACTTTAAAATATGCAATGTTAAAGCAAATTAAAGGTCATTGAAAAGGATAATTTACTATATTTTACATTAAAAATGAAAAAGAACAAGAAATTATTTATTTTTATTATGATTAATCAATTAAAAGATGTTACCTATAATTTTTTTGTATAGCAAATTGCCACTAAAATAAAAATTGAAACTAATTTTGGATTGATTTTACTATATATATAAAAATCTTTACCATATATATACAAACACCTTATTGTGTTAGTTGTGATTTGAACCTATTATTTTTCGAAAGTAAAATGGACGAATATATATGATTTCCTTTTATAGCTGAGCCATAGAGTTTCTTAACAAACTAACTACCTTCTTTAACAGCTCTTCTTAACCCTTGTTAACTAACTCTAACACTAATTTGGAAGAACAAACTATTGCATTAGTCGATTGTTTGAACTGACTCATGTTTAATGTATTTGTTCGTCAACAAAACTATTCACATAAATTATTTCACCAATTAAGAACGGTCATTTTAAATAAAAAAGTTTTATGAAAAACATCAACTTGGATCTTCTAACTTCTACTTATTTAATGTAATAATTTTAATGCAATTATGTATAACATGTATATAATATTACATAAGTAATACATCAACAACGATTACGTGTCACACATTTAATATTGTAATTGGAGATATTGTCCAAAATGTAGTAGACGGTTCGAATTGAAAAAATATGATACAATTTTTAGAAAAGTTAAATGATCAAATAAATATTCGTGTAAGATCGTCTTATGGTGAGACGATTTGTTAAAAATAAACTTTTTCGAGAAAAAATATGATGCTTTTTTTTCGGAATAAATAAGATACTTCCAAGAGGAAGATAATACTACTACTTGAAAGTTGCATTTTCCAACAAATTGATAGATTTTTACAAAGCAAAAAATAGTACTGTTCCCAGGGAAAGACAATATTTTTCTGAAGAAGAATAATACATTTTGAATGTATCTACGCATCGTACATTGATATACATATATATATATATATATATATTTATAGTGGTATCGGTATCACTGTAAGATAAAATTGAAATTATATAATTTAGTGAGGAAAAAAATTTGGGTGCATATGATGCACAATAGTGCTTAATGTACAACCGGATTTAAATTTACCGTGACCCGCATTTTTTTTTTTACAGTGGACTTATTGTGTTCTTACAGTAGATTTATTGTGTTCTTACAGTAGACTTATTATTTTGCGTTTAGAGTAGACTTATTGTGTTCTTCAGTAGACTTATAGTGTTCTTGTAGTATAATTATTTTGTGTTCAGAGTAGACTTATTGTGTTCTTACAGTAGACTTATTTTGTTCTTGCAGTAGAATTCTTTTTTAAAAAAAGGCGCGACCTGTACGCTGACCCAGTTCGCGGACGCGAATTTCTTATAAATTATATTTCAACAATTTTTTGGAGTCCATGTGTTCAATTGTAGTGATGTACAATAAGCTCATTGTACATCACATGCACACAAGTGTTACTCTTTAGTGAGTCCCTTATATATATATATATATATATTCTTTTCTCATAGTGATAACGGTATCACAGTAATACCAAAATTGGACTCTAAAATTAATGATTTCTTGCAATATTCTGTAAACCTTTTGAACAAGGATAGGAGGCAAACAACTGAAATCATCCGTTTCATTTGTAATGTATATGGACGTCTGATTTTAGAAAATGTCTTAATGCAAGGCTTATATTTTGGAAGCTTAATTTAGGACCTGAATTTAAAGTTTTTTTTCGATTATGGGCCTAAATTTTTAATTTTATTTATTCATGATATCTTGAAAAATAGAAAATATTATTTGATATTCGAAAGATTTAGTACAAAGTAGATTGAAAATTTCAGACGTAAGACCCGAATTGAGAATACAATTTAAAATCTAGGCACCTAACTGGGATAAACTCAAAATTTAAGTTCGCAAATTGAAAACTTCCTTTTATTGAGATATTTCTAAAATTCAAGTCTTCTAATGAAATTTGTCCTTTTCACAATTTAGATTGATGGTTCACATGTTCTAGTTTCACGATGCATAGTGTAGATCTTTTGGATTTTAGTATGAAATACCGAAAATCATACATATGATTTAGAACGGAATCATTCCCTCAAATTAAAAAAGGATAGGAGACAAATGCGGATAAAAACTTCTATTGCATACTATATTACATCTTGTATTTATAGCATCCACTTCATGTCATATATATATATAATATGACATCATAAATATACATTATAAGTTATGAAACTTATAAAAAATAAGATAAAACATAGATTTAAGATAGAAGATAGTGGCAGGCTCAGGTCGGATTTTGTTGGTTCCGGGTTATTAGGTTGGCTACCATATGATTGAGTATCAGATAAAGCAAGCCAATCATACAAATACCCGATTGAGTGAAACCCGATCCTATCTGGTTGGATACCGGAACGTCCCACTCCCGCCCGCGAATCCAAACGGACACAAATGAGATATTTGAAAAGGTAATTTCAAATTGTTTCTCGGTTTTATAACACAAAGCAATACATCTCTTTACTTCCAACATATATGTGCATACAGTTTTCGTTTTGGGTCCTCAATTCTCTCAAACTTCTTCTGCTCAAATAGGTAACATTCAACCAATTAAAAATTAATTGTGTCTTTGTCTTCTTCTTTTTTTTTTTGTGTTAAATTATTCTTTGATTGTGAATTTAATTGGGTATTTCTTCTTTTTGAGTATCCTCTCAACATTATGATGCTTCCATAATCTCCCATGAGATCGACTGTTACACTTTGGTGTTACATCTTATGTTTCACTCATTCACTAACCGACACGTGTATGATAGGATGTTACAAATTAACATGTGTCACCTAGTGAATTGAGTGTAACCAGGGCCGTACCTAGAGATATTTGGGCCTGAGTCGAATTTATTAATTGGGCCCATAATTTTTTTCTAGTGTACAAACTTTAAAGAAAAAATAAAAAAATTGAAGCATTTGCAATAATCTATTGTATTTATTTTATCATAGAAAATAAAAAAAAAAAAATCAAAGAGTTTTTCAAATGGACACATAATTTTTTTCTAGTGTACAAACTTAAGGAAAAACATAAAATAATTGACGCATTTGCAACACTATATATTTATATTATCATAGGCAAAAATTTAAAGTTAAAAGAAGGAAAGATTTAAAACCGTGTCTCTAAATTATTAAAAAAATACACTAACAATTGGATTATATCAATTGATTGTTTAAAATAACACATCTAAATATACTTACATATTATATATAGGTACCTAAATATTTTCGGGCCCCTAAAATATTTCAATTTTTCGGGGCCCGAGGCGACGGACTCTCCCGACTAATGAGAGGTCCGGCCATGAGTATAACAGAGGATGAAACACCTACTGTAACAGGAAATCCGAATTGCCATAATCACGTGGGTTAAAAGACAACTTCTGTTATCAAATATTCTTGAGCAACAAAAACATAGGGATAACTGTCTTCAACTTTATAATTATTTGAAATATTTTATCCAATCATTTGTCCGGATTACTTAATCTCTCCTATTACAGCATCCAGAAAAAATCAAGGTCGTTGGGGTTGTAAATATGTATGAGGCCATCTTACTATTATTTAAACTTGTGTGAAATATTTCGCGCTTCTAATATTATGTTTGATTTGTAGTTGAATCGATGATCTTGAACGAGTTTTAATTGTACAGAAGGCAAGCTGAAATACAACCATTGAGAGAGGCTTTTTGCAGTTGATTGTAGTTTTGAAGGAGTGATTTAAATTAATTTTTATAGGAGGTAGTGTTTGAGAACACATGTAATTTAGTTAAATGTAGAATTTAAGGTGTTTTCTAAATAATTATTTTTATAACAAAAGTTTAAAATATTAAATCAACCTCCATTTATTTACAAACACACCTAGAATCACCTTTAACTTGCTTTTTTGAATTCTAGCTTAAGAGTGATTTACTAAATCAGTTCTTAGCGATTGTAAACACTTTAAATTTGATTTTATCTTTAGAAAAAGTAATTATAATTATATGCAAACTATAGGTTGCAAACAACCCCGTCCGCGCTTATTTAACATTTTTACTTATTGAACTCGAATACGAGTTCAACTTTAATTTTTATTAACATAAAAACTTGTTCAAACTAACGTTAATTAGAAAGGTTTTTTGTAATTTTAATCTACTACAGTTCAGGCAAGCTTTTAATGAACGATCTCGAATTTAATAGTTTGATATGATTTTCAGTCCTAGATCAGGTATGCAGATTTTTATAGAGGCGAGTGGGAAGACCATACCTTTGGAGGTTGAATTTTATGACATAATTGAGAGTCTGAAAGCTAAAATTGATGAGTATGAAGGCATTCCTCCTCATCTGCAGCAGTTGATCGTTGCTGGGAAGCAACTGGAGGACCGCAGGACCCTTTCTTACTATAATATCAAAAAAGACTGCATGCTCCATCTGTTTTCCACAAATGAAAAGGGTAAGGACTCAGTTTAATGGATTTCTATGAGTGTAGAAGGAATTAGATTTCCTCAATTGAGGTTTGATGAGATATCTTCCACTATTTAATAATAAGAGATTACAACAAATTACAATAATCACGGAAAGGATTCAAAGTAATATATACAACAAAATTTACAGATTTACTTGACTTAAATATCTCTAATACCCCCCGTCAAGCGAAGCGGATGTGGAAGGACGTGAAGCTTGGAACGAAAAAGTTCAAATAAAGGACGTGAAAGACTCTTGGTGAAAATGTCCGCTATTTGAGATGTAGTGGGAACATGCTGAGTAATGAGACGTTGTGCAGTCACTAACTCGCGGACAAAGTGATAATCAATATCAATGTGTTTAGCGCGTTTGTGTGCAACGGGATTTTGACTGAGAAACAATGCGCTTTTGTTGTCGCAGAGCAATGTGGGCGTAGTGGAAGGTAATGCATGGAGTTCACGAAGAAGATTGGTGACCCAAATGACTTCCGAGGATGCATATGCCATTGCACGATATTCAGACTCACAGCTTGAACGAGAGACAGTCGGTTGCTTTTTAGCACTCCAAGACACAAGATTAGGGCCCAAAAAAATGGAGTAACCATAAGTGGATCGACGAGTATCTAAACACCGAGCCCAATCAGCATCAGAATAAGCGGTGAGAGAAGACGTACCACGGGAAAAGTGAAGGCCAAAATCAATTGTACCCTTAACATAGCGCAAAATGCGTTTGACCGCTTGAAAGTGATCCGTAGTGGGACTGGACTGAAATTGACTTACAGTGTTAACGGCAAATGAGAGATCGGGACGAGTGATGGTCAAATATTGGAGAGCACCGACTAGCGAGCGAAATAGTGTAGGGTCTGAGAAAGGCGCGCCGTCTTTGCGAAGAAGAATGTCAGGAGCTAGAGGTGTAGATACGGGCTTGGAGTCAAGCAAAGCTGCACGAGTAAGAATATCATGAGCATACTTGGATTGACCTAGAAAAAGACCATGCTCAGTGTACGACACCTCAAGCCCAAGAAAGTAATTAAGTTTGCCCAAGTCCTTAATTGCAAATTCATGGCGAATACGATCAATAAGCCGCATGACAAAAGTGGAATTATTACCAGTGACAATTATGTCATCCACGTAGACCAACAAATATAGAAGTAGAGAACCCTTGCAGTAGATGAAGAGGGAAGTATCGGATTTGCTCTCGACAA
The DNA here is from genome assembly GCA_958295605.1 of Ajuga chamaepitys. Taxonomy (NCBI): domain Eukaryota; kingdom Viridiplantae; phylum Streptophyta; class Magnoliopsida; order Lamiales; family Lamiaceae; genus Ajuga; species Ajuga chamaepitys. The sequence goes on along the minus strand of OY282498.1, from coordinate 714,300 downwards.
ATCCTAAGCTCAGCAAGAATGAACAAAACCGTTGGAACCAGGCCCTGGGAGCCTGTTTGAGGCCATAAATGGCTTTGTTCAAGTGACACACATGATTTGGACGAAGTGGATCAGAGTAGCCAGGCGGTTGTTCCATATAAACAGGCTTCGTGAGGATCCCATGCAGGAAAGCATTGTTAACATCTAGCTGGTGGAGAGGCCAATTGCGCATAACAGCTAAGGCAAGAACAATGCGAACAGTAGATGCCTTAACAACTGGACTAAAGGTGTAGTCGTAGTCAAACCCAGGAAGCTGAGAAAACCCTTGAACCACTAAACGAGCCTTGTGACGATCAATAGTACCATTAGCCAAATACTTGGTGCGAAAAACCCATTTCGAACCAATAATATTCTTATGCGAGGGACGAGGAACAAGATCCCATGTTTTATTAGAATGAAGCGCACAAAGTTCGTCATCCATTGCACTGACCCAATGAGGGAACTTGGAGGCGGATTTAAAACCCTTTGGTTCTTTGCTCGAATGAAGAGTGGAGAGAAAAGCATTATGAGCAAGATAAGTAGTCGAGGGAGGATATTTTGGTTTGAAAATACCATCTTTTGAGCGAGTTTGCATGGGATGACTCGAGGAGGAGGTAGACTGCTGTGGTACCGGAGGTGGTGGAGATGGTGATGGCGCATGAGGTGATTCCGATGCTAGAGGCAAGTCAGGTTGTGGTGTTGGAGTATGAGTCGCTGGTAGGGAATCCGGACAAAGCGGACATGGCCTGTGATCTTGCGAAGGAGACGGGGGCCTAGGAGTATGACCTGAAGTAGCAGGCATGGAAATAGGATGAGGGTCCACAAATGCCGCAAAATCAAGAGAGGCAACTGGAGCATCTGTCGCAATTTCAGAGAATGGAAAAGAACTTTCGTCGAACTGAGCATGCCGAGAGATATAAAGGTGAGACGTGGAAGGATCTAGGCAGACGAACCCCTTGTATTTAGAGCTGTAACCAAGAAAAATGCACGGGACAGACCTAGGTGCCAATTTGTGAGCAGCATAATCACGAAGATACGGGTAAACTCGACAACCAAACACATGAAAATTATCATAGGCAGGTAATTCTGAGAACAATAACTCATATGGTGACTTGTTCTTCAAAACGGCAGTAGGTAACCTGTTGATAGTATAGACAGCAGTAGCGAAGGCCTCTACCCAAAAAGTTAAAGGAACAGATGCATGAAATAACATTGATAGACCTGTTTCGGTGATGTGTCTATGCTTCCGCTCAGCCCGACCATTCTGAGCGGGAGTGTATGCACATGACATAGTATGAATAATACCACAGTTTTGAAACAAATATTGGAGCCTATTACTCGTAAATTCTGTCCCCCCGTCCGACTGAAAACGTTTTATAGTAACCCCAAACTGATTTTCAACCAATTTCTTGAACTTCACAAAAATATCAAATAATTCAGACTTAAGGCGCATCGGATAAAACCAAGAATAACGCGAAAAATCATCGATAAACACCACATAGTAACGAAAGCCATCAGAAGATGTAACTGGAGACGGACCCCATAAATCACAGTGAATAATGTCCAAAACACGATGGGAACGTTTAAAATTTGAGATAAAGGAAATTCTCTTGCTTTTGGCCAATTGGCAAGAAGAACAACTAGTCGGTTTTGGCAAAACAGAAGTAAGGGACAAACACCCTAAAGTATTCAACAATTTAATAATATCAAAATTAACATGACCTAGGCGGCGATGCCACAATTCAAATGAGCCACGAACATGACGTTTCTTCAAAGCAGCAAGAAGACCTGTGTGACCGGTTTCCAATATGTAAAGACCATGTTCACGTCTGCCCCGAGCCAAAGGCAGACCGGTCGAGCGGTTCTGAATTTCGAAAAACTGATCAGAAAATATAACATTCACAGGATAATCCGCGGTCAATTTGCTCACAGACAAAAGATTCTTGGTGATGTGTGGTACAAGTAAAACATTCAGAAGGGATAGTTGATCAGAAATACGAGAATGACCAGTATGTGAAATGGAAAGAGAAGTACCATTGCCAATTGTAACCTTGTCGTTGCCCGTATAAGTTGAGACGGAGTCCAGATTTGATGTAGAGTTTGTCATGTGCGCCGAGGCACCCGTGTCGAGGTACCAGTCAGAAGACGGAGTGTTAAGTGAACATGCAGAGCGAAAGGACTCAGCAAGATGAGCCTGCGATGGAGGCTGCTTATAGCGATCGGGACAGGATGACGCATAGTGAGCATCTCGGCAGATTTGACATCGCGGCTGTCGATAATAGCGATTTTTACCACCAGAATTTGCGGGCTTTTGGGATCCACTACCACCAGAATTTGCAGCACCTCGCCCCGGAGGTTTACCGGAAGAACGAGACGGCTGGGACGGTCGTGTATGAGCTGCAAATGCAGCAACAGCAGGGGACGTGGCAGTGGTTTCTAAAGACCGTGTGAAGAGCTCATGAGATTCTGCTTTGGAAAGAAGATCCGGGAAACTGGGAAGAGGTTCGAGATTAATTTGGGAGGTGGCGAAAGATAAGAATTCTGACCCAAGGCCTCGAAGAAACCAGTGAGACTTATCCGTCTCAGAAATCATGCAGCCCATAGACGCTAATTGATCACATATTGTTTTGAAATGAGATCAAAATGCAGAAATGGAACGAGTACCTTTCTTGATCATCTGTAATTCGTCTTTTAGACGGAGTTCACGAGCTTTGGAGGATCGATTGAAAGCCGTAGAAAGAGTGGTCCATAACTCAGCGGAAGTGGTACACCCAACAGCCACAGCCATGGTTTCTTCTGTAAGGGTGGACATGAGAAAAACTTTGAAGATCTGATCTCGAGCAAGCCACTCAGCGTGGGCTGGATTGGGCTTGGTGGTGCCGGCGTCGTCAATGGTGGCAGGAGGAGGCGGCGTTGAGCCATCGACGTAAGGAAGAAACTTTTGTGTGGCCAAGAGAGGTTGAACTTGTGCATGCCAGAGAAGATAATTAGCAGCAGTTAGTTTTACAGGAACCATGTGGGTCATGGCCTGTAACGAGAGGGAAGAATCGAAGACGGAGGAGGGAGAGCTAGAATTAGCCGCCGCCATGATCGGAGAAGAAGCAGATTGGCGAAGAAAGGGAGAAAAGGGTTTTCAACGCTAATTAGGCTGATACCATGTAGAAGGAATTAGATTTCCTCAATTGAGGTTTGATGAGATATCTTCCACTATTTAATAATAAGATATTACAACAAATTACAATAATCACAGAAAGGATTCAAAGTAATATATACAACAAAATTTACAGATTTACTTGACTTAAATATCTCTAATAATGAGTTTATAAATTGTCTCGGGTGCTATGAGCTCGTGCAAAAAGGCTTCATACCAATGCAGATTTAGTCGATTTAGTGTGAGATTTGTTTCATTATTTCAGCACAATGCTAAGGTGCATTCTTGCATTTTATGTTGCTGTGCATTCTATCATGTGATGTTGGTCTAAAATTATGTTTTCCATTGCATCTCATCATCTCATGGTCATGCTCGAGTACAGTACATACAAATTCTTTATACACCATCCTTCACCCAATATTTTCGAGATTCTATGCTACCTATTTGCTGTCTTAATTTTTTTTTTTTTTTTGTCCATTAGACCGATGACACTATTTGCACCTATAACATAGAACTGCAATTATCTAGTATAAAGATAAAAATATTTGGTAGAAAGACTTGTGCTTAGATTACAATAGTTAATAGTGTAGTTGAAAGAGGAAATGTGATGACTTTTGGTTGCAGATAAAACGAAGAGTTCACTCATCCAGTCAGCCAAATCTAAAGGTGGATCCGGAGCAGCCCCAAGTCAAACTATTGCCAAAGGGAACCCTCTTCCAAATCAGCCATCTGAGAAAGCCCCGTCATACGACAATAACAAGCGCCAACCGCTACTAGATTCCCTAGATGAAGACGAGGACTTTCCAACAAAAACAGCTCAGGCTGCAACTCAAAACGCTCTGACCAAGCCTATCCCCGAAGAAGAAGACGAAGAAGCAGAAATTAGGAGAAGAAGAAGAAAGAAAGAGAAGAAGAAGAAGAAGAAGGAGAAGGAGAAGGAGAAGAAGGAGAAGGAGAAGGAGAAGCAGAAGAAGATGGAGAAGGAGAAGGAGAAGAAGAAGGAGAAGGAGAAGGAGAAGAAGAAGGAGAAGGAGAAGGAGAAGGAGAAGCAGAAGCAGAAGCAGGAGGATGAGGACTTCACATCTCCATGGGAGACGTAAGTTGCTTCTTGCTGCTGGTTATGCTCTCCAATGCACATCTCATTGTGCACCAATTTGGTTACATTCATTTTAAAATCAAATTGATTAATATAAATATGTTAATTAATTAATGTATAAATATTTAACAAAGAATAAAATTAAGTTAATAACAAAAGAATATATGTTATTGCTGAATGGTCGGAGATGATGTTATATCTGGAAATTTTTGTAATTAACTTTTTGTTGATGTGAATTTGTAGGACTACAGATGGCCTCAACGAAAAAGAAGATTTGTTACCATTGTCTCCTCGAAATACTGTAAGACCTCAAGGCACAACCCAAACGGCTGGCTCCTCCATCTTTGACACAAATGATGGAGAGGATTGCATTGAGTATATTCAGGGCTTAGCCACTTCTGCCGACCGCCAGTTTATGTCTCATCAGAATTATGAGGCCAAGCTCAAAGCTTTTGCTCTCCACCATGCCAAGGTACCTACCATTTCTCTTCTATGATTCTATCTTTTTCTCCGTTCTGCTAAGTTTTATTATTTTCATGGCTAGGCCACTGCCACTCTGAGTGATCTAATGTCTGAGTTTCGAGCTGGGCCTCCTTCCTCATTGCTGACCAAAGTAGGAGATCTAGAACACGAGTTAGCTCGTGCTCGCTCAAAAGAGCAGGAACTAGAGGCCACCATCTCTAAACTAACACATAAGTATAAAGTGGTTTTTTTCTCAGAGTACCTCCTATGAGAAACAGCTCATTGCTTTGGAAGCTGAAAATAAGAAAACTAAAGAAGAGCTCGATGCAGCTCGTAGAAAGTACTCCAGAGCTAGAGCTACATGCTTTGCAGAAGCCTTGGAAAAATTTCCCTACACAGAACAAGGACAAACTTTTGTTAAAAATGAGAAGGCCAAGTGGGTCAAATCCGTGGAATTCCTTGATCATTTGATGGGAGGGTCTCTGCAGTACTTCGACCACGGCTTTGAGAGCTGCCAAAAGCAAGCTGAGAAGCAAGGATTCGTTGGCCAACTCAACAAGGAGGCTGCAGTACTACAGGAAGCCCCCGAGCTGAAAGGATGGGAGACTCCGATGACTGCTTTTAACGTATAGAATTAGTCCTGATTGTATTTGCATGTTTATTTTGGTCGTCTAATTTCTTTTTTGAATCTTAATCAAAGGTTTTGAAATTTGAGGATGACAAAATCTATTATTTATCTATATTCATATTATATATATCAAACAGTTTCGTTGGAAAATTTGTTGGGAGCGCCTGGCTGCCGGCCTGCACTGCGCTCTCAAAATAAGACTCCAAGGACGACCCCGAAACGTTTGAAAATTTAGGGATGTGCTCACAAGCTTTGCTCAATTTAAAATTTATACATAATCACCATATTAAATTATACAATATTTTGTAATAACATAGATAGGATATGAAATGCAAATATAAATAAATAAAGAAATAAAATTAGTTTCAGAGTCTCATCAATCTCGTGCAATTACAATAACATCATAAACCTATCGGTATCCATCCCCATCCAAAAATCTACCTATCTTTCACAAATTGCAATTATCTTTTCAATTGTTACATAATCAAACAATCATTATTCATATCATCTTTTGTAATATAATAATATAAATTCATCAATTCCAACAATTTTTTTAATAATACAATCGAACCAAAATTGAAAAGTCCATGCGAATAAAGTGATTCTATTCAGTTCAGTTCAATTTTGAATATACAGTTGGTTTGTTTCGATTCTAAATATTATAACCAAATTATGATTCGGTTCGATTCTTAACCAAAAATTCGGCCGGTCGAACCGAACCAATTAAACTACTCATATTTAATTATATATTTTTAATTACTTATTTATTGTATATTATTTTTTGATTGAATTGATATGTCATATTGTAACACGTATATCTTTATAGCTAGAGTGAGAAACTCTCACTTCTCTCTAAAAACCCTAGATCTGAGAATTTTTATCCCTTCTCTCCTCCCTCATGGCGACGACGGCGAGTTCCTCGCTCCCGCCGGCTAAGCACTTCACTCGCCAGGGGATGGGATTAATTCACTTGCATTCTTGCTAGCACTACAAAAAGCTCCGGTCTTAACGCCCCTACTACTGTTGTGCAGCCTTTCCTCGGGTTCGTAGAGTCGGGTTTCCCGTTTACCCACAACGGAGGAGCAGGGCCAAACCTAATCATTTCCGGGCCTGAGTCGAGTTTTTTCAGAATGGGCCCCTAAATTATATTTTTTCTTCAATGGACAAACAGAAAAGAAAACACATAAAAAAATGAAGCATTTTCATAATGCTAAAAATATTTATATCAAAACATAAAAAATAAAAGACAAACAAGTTGAAAATAAATATCTAAATACAACTCGCCTCACAGTTTTGACAGCAAAAGTATTAACCAAGAGGTCAAGCAATAATTTATATATATATATCACCATTTTCACGTGGGTTCAAGACTCCAAATCATAATCAAATTGAAATATATATTCAAAATTAACTCGAGGCGCATGAAGGTTAAAGCAGACCCTGCTGCCAAGAAATATTATAATAAAACTAAGGCCCACAAGGCAGTCAGGCGCCCCAAGTCCAATGCCCAGCAGTTTATAGCAAAAAGGAGGCACAATAAACTGAGGCCCACAAGGCGGTACCCCAAGTCCAACGCCCAGCAGTATATAGCAAAAAGGAGGCACAATAACTTAAGCAGGATTCGAACCCACATTTGCACAATGCACCTATTGTTACTTTACCACTAGACCACTAAACTCTTTCATGCAATACTTTGAACTCTTTCATGCAATACTCTGAACAGAGTAATATATATAATATGTGTATATATATATAAATATATGTAAAAATTATTTCGGGCCCCTAAAAAATTGCAATTTTTTCGGACCCGAGTCGACGGACTCTTCCGCCTAACGGAAGGTCCGGCCCTTCGGAGGAGCCGCCCCCACCAAGCAGGCTGCCACGGGTCATAACGAACTCTTCGCATAATAAATCCACTTTGAAGTTGACTTATTCGCTCGGCCAATCGTCGAAATGTGTACGAGATACCATAAGGACCCAATATCTCAATAGCACCTTTGTCTAAAGCTTCGAATGAGACTTCATATCCGAAACGCAAGAATGATCTGACTTGAAAGGCTCGTTGGAATTGATCCGCTACGGAATTGACATTATATGCTAGCCTACACTTTTGAATAACAATTTAACAAGTCTGAAAACCTGGTTAACACGTGCTTGTCAGAATGCAGAGGATGGGACCCAGGGAAGTTTGCCCATCCGGAGTGCAATTCGAAGTATCATAGAGAAATATGGTCTGAATGATAGGGAGAACTAACTTGTATCTTTCTCTCTCTACCAAATAAAGGCCTTGCTATGGGTCCTAACCTAAGGTCAGTTACGGCTAGAGGTGGGCAGACGGTTCCCGGTTCTGATTTCAGTTCCTGGAACCGCCCCCACTGGAACCGGAACCGAACCGGGGACACCCCGGTTACGGTTACGGTTCCGAACCGGCATAGAACCGCCGGTTCCAGATGGTTCCTTTTTTTTTTTTTTTTAAATAAAATATACAACTTATAATTTTTAAAATCTAAAATTAATAAGTCAAATTTAACTTAATACTTAAATGTTACAATAGAATATACAACTTATAATTTCCTAAATTACAAAGTGTACCACTAATCTACAAAGACTACAATTAAAAAGTACAAATATAAACTACAACTTAAATGTTATAATACCATTTATAATTTCTTAAATTACAAAGTAAAATTTAATACAATAACACTAATTAAAAACACAATCAACCTACAAAGTTCAATACAACTATACAAGTTTAACTAATAATATTGGGAAGGAAAAGGAAAAAAGATTAAAGGGCTTGAGTTTGATTCTATGTTAAAAATTAAAACTAATTTTTAACTTAGTACCAAATTGCCTACGTATCCTCGATCTTCCGGCTTAAAGTCAAGGAATCAAAGCCCACGTAGTTCTCTTACCTCACTTACCTTTCGAAATAAAGTTGGTTCGGTTGTGCTCATTCACATTCACTTCCTTGAGAAGGTGGTATGCCGGAGGAGCCGGTGTCGAAATTAAGTATATCTCCTTCTTCGTCTTCATCGAAGTCAACTTCTTGAGCTTGTTTTTTGGCTTTTGTCCAATCTTCAAGGAGGAGTTGATTTTCTAGATTCTCCACGGTTAATCTAGATCTTCGGGCATCCAAGGTGTATCCTCCAATGCTAAAAGCTTGCTCAACCGAAACGGTTGAAGCGGGACAAGCAAAAAATTCCTTGGCAATAATAGATAAAATCGGGAAGGAGTTGGATCTTTTCGACCACCACTTTAGGAGGTCGGTATTATTTTCAAAAGAAAGTTCCTCAAAAGTAGTTTGTAAAAAATTTTCAACTTTCCCATAAGGATTAGAGGAAGACCTTGCCTTTTTTTGTGAACGAATATCGTAAAAATTTTGCAAATGGGCAAGACTCGAATTTTCAACGGATTAGGTTGAAGAACCAAGACCACTAGAACAAACATCACTATCATTACCATCACCAAATTGGATCCTATATTCTCTGAAAATATCAAACAAAAGACTCTTTGCTTTGGCAACAATATGCAAGGGGTTTAGGACATCATTTTTAACAATGCTTTGCCGCGGAACCGCCGGTTCGAACCGGAAAATCGGTGGTTCTGGCAACGGCTACAAAGATCAAGCCGTCCGTTTCCAACGGACACTCCACCAGATCGTGACACATGGCATTTTTGAATTTAAAAAAAAAAAATTAATCGTGGAACCGGCGGTTCCAAACCGCCGAGTAAACCGTCCGTGGAACCGGCGGTTAAACCGGCGATTCTCGGTTCCAGAATAGGTGGAACCGGAACCGAACCGCGAGTTGACCGGTTACGGTCCCGGTTTGGAACCGGAACCGGGTCAACGGTTTTGGAACCGTTGACCGCCGGTTCGAAACCGCCGGTTCCACGGTTCACAAAACCGGCTGCCCACCTCTAGCTACGACGTTGCCCTTTTCGTTTCTGAAAGTGGTTCAGGAGAAATCAGCAGCAGATCTGCTGGAAGGTAAATCTGCTAAAAAACTCTGATCTACGGGGAGCGGAACCGTTTGGAACGACGGGGATTTATCGGGACACACCTATCGTTCAGTTCTCGGAATCGGAGACAGAATCTCTCGCGGAGCAGTGCAAATTTGTACTTATAGGTAAATTTTCTCATGGCAGACCTCCGTTTAAAACGTTACAATCGAGTCTAGCAGGTTTTGATTTTGTTGGTACTTTGTTTATTGGTGCGATTAATGTGAAACATATCATGATTCGTTTAAGTAATGAGGAAGATTTCCAGAGACTTTGGGCAAAACAACTTGTCCATATCTCTGGTTATCCCATGCGTGTGTTTAAATGGTCAAAAGAGTTTGATACCAAGTCTGAAACCTCTGTGGTTCCGATTTGGGTTTCATTTCCAGAAACACCTCTGTAGGCCCGTACCTAGAAATATTTGGGCCTGGGTCAAGTTTACTAAATAGGCTTATTTAGTGTACAAACTTAATGAAAAACATAAAAAAGTTGAATCATTTGCAACAGTCTATATATTTATTTTATCATAGAAAATAGAAAAACAAAGAGTTTTCCAAGTGGACCCATATTTTTTTAGCGTACAAACGTAAAGAAAAAGATTAATTTTTTTGAAGCATTTGCAGCACTCTAGATATTTATATTATCATAGGTAATAAAAACAAAGTTAAAAGCCGGAGGATTTGAAACCCTGTCTTTAAATTGTTAAGAAAATTAATTAATCATTGAACTACATGGAATTAATTATTTAAAAAGCACATCTACATATACCTACATATTATAATATACCTAAATAAAATCGGGCCCCTAAATTATTATAATTTTTTTGGGCCCGAGGCGACGGACTCTCTCGACTAACGGGAAGCCCGGCCATGCACCTCTGCATCTTTTTGATAAAAAAACGCTTTAAAAAATTGCTTCACTTGTTGGGGGTCCCTTGAGGATTGATGAAGCTACGGCTGACAGATCTAGACCAAGTGTGGCCTGGGTTTGTGTGGAACTTGATTTAACAAAATCTAGGCCGGAGGAGATATTCATAGGATGTGGGGAAAGTCTCTTTACTAAAATTGGGTACAAGAAAAGTTTGGCTTGAAGTGGATGCATTAGCTATAATTTTTATGCTGAAAAATGATGTGGTGGGTGGCTGGAAACATCAGCAGCTATATGCATATTTTTTTAAACTCGCAGATGATTTGGTGTTGCGGATTTCACACATCCACAGGGAAAGAAAAACGGCAACAGATTTTTCGGCAAATAAAGCTGTTCAAGATCAAAGCAACTTTGAATTTTTTGACATAGAGCAATGTAATAGACTTAAGGGATTCATTGCTATAGATGCTTTGGGACTGCCCAATTTTAGATTTCCTTAACTTGTAATGGCAAATTTGATGTGCTTGTAAAAAAAAAATATATATATATATATATTATAACATGTATGAAAATTAAAATTTATGCATATCCTTTATCTCTTCTTTAATTTACCTATTTCACGGAAAATTTATCATGAAAATCGAGATTTTTTGTTATATACAAAAAAAAAAAAAATGTAAAAACTTTAAAGTCTAAACCGACAAGGAAACAAAATTTTAAATTTGGTTAGGTTAAAAAGATTTTTCTAAATTCAATTTGATTCAAAAAATAAAACTTTCTATTTCGATTTTTGTCGGTTTGATTCCATTTTCAACCAAACCAGTCTTATTTGTGGGAATAGGGCCGCAGGCCCAGGCAGAAAGTGGTATTCCACTTTCCTGCTACTTTAACTTATTTCATGTAAAAATACCCAAGTTACCAAGATTACCCTCTCCTGTTGTTGGGTTAAGCTAACATTACTTGGCTGTGACTTATACGAAAAGTCAATTCAGATTCGTGAATCATTTTAAGTTTTTGCTCGTATATCACTTTCGTGTTATTGGTCGTATATCACCTTCGTAAATCAACCCCAAAATTACAATTCATGGTAGACTCTAGCGTTGACCCGCTTTACACCGGCGACCAAGACTCGACTGACGTCGGGGCGGGTGTTTCGGATGCTGGGGCTGGACAACCCACCTCACCCTCAAATCCACCGGCGAACTCACCATCGGCGAAAGAGTTACCTGTAGAGATTAGGATCTAATCTCATACTCGGTTTATTCTATGTTAAATTTAGAAATTTCTGCAATATGAACAGTTAGGGGAATGAAATTTGAAATCTTGGGGAAGATGAACAGTTGGGACATGATAAACGGATATTTGGGGAAGATGAACAATTCGAACTTGATAAACGACCATTTTTGCTTGATACACGATGTCCATAGTTGCTTGATACACGACCTTTACTCTTGGAATTGATACACGAAGGTTACTCTAGGAATTAATACACGAAGTTTTCTGTAGGCGTTGATGCACGACTGCTTATTATGTTTGTTGCACGATTCTAAATTTGACTTGATGCACGACTACTTATTATAGGTGATGCACGACTAGAAATTATATAAGTGAATGCACGACTTCTAAATTTTATTTAATGCACGACTTCTTATTGTTGTTGATTCATGACTCTTAATTATAGTTGATGCACGAATTTTATTTTAGTTAATGCACGACTTCTTATTTTTGTTGATTCACGACTCTTAATTCATGTTGATGCACGAATGCTAAATTTTACTTAATACACGACTTCTTATTTTTATTGATTCACGACTCTTAATTATAGTTGATGCACGACTTCTATATTTTAGTTAATGCACGACTTCTTATTTTTGTTTATTCACGACTCTTAATTCATGTTGATGCACGAATTCTAAATTTTACTTAATGCATGACTTCTTATTTTTGTTGATTCACGACACTTAATTATAGTTGATGCACGACTTCTAAATTTTAGTTAATGCACGACTTCTTATTTTTGTTGATTCACGACTCTTAATTATAGTTGATGCACGACTTCTAATTTTTAGTTAATGCACGATAAATTAGATTTGTTGATTCACGACTCTTAGTTATAATTGATGCACAACTTATATATTTGAGTTAATGCACGACTCATAATTATAGTTGATGCACGACCAACCATTTTTTTTATTCACGACTGTTAATAAGGTAGTTGATGCACGAATATTAAAAATAGTTAATGCACGACTGCTATTATTGTTAGATGCACGACTGCAAATAGGACTTGCTGCATGACTGCTTCTTTGTTTGATGCACAACTTCTTCTTTTAGTTGATGCACAACTGATAATGTTTGTTGATGCACGAATTTTGAGTTAATTTGATGCACGACCGTGGTTTTGGTTTGTAGAACGTTTGACCTTGGAGAAGGCCGGATATACGGGACCGGACGGCCACTATTAATACGTATGTCCGCCTAAAGATTTTCGATGAGGTTAGGAGTGAACTCCAGCTGGCCGGAGCTGAAGCGTTCCGGTCTTTCCGAGCAGGCTGTTTTGGTCACTTCTTAGATTGTAGAACCTCCACATCTCTGCCCCAAAAGGGAATTCACTCATTAATTTTAAGGGAGGTTATAAATCCAGATGCCGGTGATTATGAGTTCTGGTTTAGGGTCGGGAGTAAGCACATTAGATTTTCACACGTTGAGTACGCACTAGTGACAGGCTTGAACTTTTTGGATAATGAGTTCGATACTAAAGAGGCGCATGAACTAGGAGATGACGGTTTTTACAGTACTGTTATTGAGCTGCTTCGAGTGAGTAAGGTGGATGATCTTCACGTTGCATTCCTCCAAGGGAAATCCCGAAATAATCTGCATGCCGTTGTTACTGTCGCTAAGTTGTTGGTGCTTTATTACATACTTTTGTGCCGTGATGGGAGGAAGGCCCCGGTCGAGAATTGGGTGTGGGCTTTAGTGGATCAGCTGGAAAAAATTGAGTCATTCCCCTGGGAAAAATACACATTCCAGAAGCTAGCCCATTACCTTGGTAACCTCCCCACTGAATTGCCGCCTAATCCCGTCTGGAAGAGCAAACTAGTTGTATATCATTTTTATGGGTCGGAGTTGGCTTTTGCGGAATGCATTTAATTTGTGTTGCATTGTGTTATTTCCACACTTAATGCAATTTTAAGTTATTTGCTTTTGTCGCGGTCAAATAACAATTTATGGTATTACAGGTGTGGGCGATGGAAGCCATATCAGCGTTCGGGAAAAAGTTCGGTCGACTATTACCCCCTCCCTTACCCCAGCGCCCGAGACTTCTACGATGGACAATGAGTAGGGGACAGAGGGATAATGTTTTGAACTTCTTTGATTTCGAGGTTAGTTTTGTCCATTGCAAATTATTACGTATTGCATTGTTGTGCATAGTAATTGAATGCCTCCAAATACATTAAAGGGTTATGCTGCAATGTAGATGGAATGTTTCGAAACTCTAACTCCAATGCCGGAGGAGGTGGGGGCCCAATACCTTAGGCATGTAGATGTTGATGTGGATTGGCGCATCGGTCAGCACGGTGTGGGAGACCCGAGGGGGGAGGGAGGGGGGCAACAAACGTGCTGATTCTATCGATGCTGCAGAAGGGGTGACTGCCATGGATGTGGCACCAGACCGGGTCGATGAACAGTATTGTGGTGAGAGAGGACGGGGGAGAGGACGTGCGAGAGGACGTGGTAGGGGACAAGGTAGAGTTGTTGTGGGAGCATTTAACAGTGAAGAGGGTGTTCATGGATTGAACCCGCCGGTTGAGGATAACACTCGCCCTACGAAGCGTGCTAGAGGGGGTACTCGACAAACCAGGCAACCAAGTCTGGCTCCTGTATCGGAGGACGCTGCAGTATATGATGCGGACATTGGTAGTCATATGCATGACTATTCAGATGATCTTCCCAAAGATCATCAGAACCGATTTGGCAGGTAGTCATATGCATGACTATTCAGTACTGTTTTTCAGGATGCCCCGGAATCTAGTACTCGCCGGGAAAAGGCGAAGAGCCGAAACCTAGCGTGAGTGACCTTAAGACTTTGCACGAGGAGCTTCGAAAGGACATGAAAGGCTACTTTGACGACTTGAAGAGACACGTTGACAAGAAATTTGAAGCAGTTGAGGAGTTGAAGAAGTACGTGGATCAGAAGTTTGAGTCATTTTGGGAGGGTCTACCGAAGATGGTGCGGGATATCTTCTTCCAGGCAAATGACCCCACCGAAGGAGGCCTCTCAGCTATCATGGACGGCATACCGGAAGTCGATATTGCACGTTCTCGTGGGCCCTCGGGGCATCACCGTCAGGGTACTAAGCATGACGCTGCTCCGCCAACTTCATCTGCTCCGACCGAGTCACCATTAGCCCGGGACCTGGCTCCCGTCTTTGATGCAGCCCAGGTACCCTCTACATCCATTGATCTAACGAAAGAAGTCATTCAAGAGGTTGTGAAGAGTGCTTTTCCTTAAGATGATATTCTCCGTTGTCGGTACGTGCTTTTCCTTAAAATGATAACAACCAACAACGTTGTATGGAACGAGATATCAAACAAAGTGATGGCATCACAGGAACAGTGAGATTCTTGGTTTCAGGACAAGGGTGACTTTGTGTATGCGTACTCAGAGGAAGGGGAGTTCAAATTTCGTGCGATGGAGAAGGTTTTCGGTGAAACAACTTCTCCGAGAAACCTAAACTGAAGAAGAATAATAATGGCCTTACAGTGGCTGGATTCTTAGTAGTCCGTATGCGAAACTTGATGTCGTGTGTTTATGTGTAATAGTGTGCTTTTGGGGAGGCTAGTAATGACAAAATATGTTTTGTTTTATTAGTGAAAGTGTTTTTAGATTTAGATAATTCGCAGATCAATTTCGGACCGTGTACTTCCATGTATTCGATTGTAATATCGGGCATCCTTTCTTTTTTGGGTGAATTATAACCAATTAGACACTTATCACTCATCTTATAATGTTTTCATTACAACTATTTTACCATAATGACCCTTACATAATTTGAACCTGATACGGGTAAAAAATTTGGTTTCATGATTATGCAAATCAAGTTAGAGGCAAAATACATTCTTGGGGAATGCATCCACGTAATAATAAATATGGATGGGACTATTCAAACATGAATAATTTAAGCTAAAAGAGAGTACATGACTACTCACATCATTGTCGTGTAATCAGTGTGGTGTACAGAACTATTCATAACTGAGCATTAGCGTGTTGAAGACAGTATGACTATTCACATGAAATAGGATTGTGACAATACACCCCTGAATACAGGACATCATTTTGAGTTTTTTTTAATGCGAGTTGTGGCACTATAAATATGGGTTAGGTTGAAGGTTATCTTGTGCCGAAAAATTTGGATAAATCGAGTAGAAACAAAATGAGCGACGACGAATTCTACAAGGTGAATGGTCGACATGGCCCAGAGTTTAACGCTTACATGTGGGACCAACAACTTGCACCGGAATACCTATTGGTAAGTACATTATGATTAACTGTTACAGATCGAGTATTTTAAAATGTTGATTTTACTTGTGGTAACACCTAAATTACTGAAACAGAAAGTACTACCGGGGATTGTCAAGCAATTACCACGAAAGAAAGTGGACGCAACATTCCGGTACTGCAAGATGCATTAGGTCGTCCAATATGAGCGAGACAAAGAGGCGCCTACGTTCGACAAAGCCGGCTGGCAAAAATTTGTCGAAGACAGCAACATTACTCGTGGCATGAGTTTGAATTTCGATGCTATTCATATCACGGAGGACTCAATCCTTTTCAGGGTTTTTGACATCCCTGAACCTGACGAAGACATCAAACGATGGGCCGCTAAGAAAGGTGGCCAGAACCTACCCCAACTGGTTGCCCCTCTAGATATCCCATCCGTGCATGCCACTCCAACTACAAATAGTGTATGTCTGCTTGTATTTAATCGGTGCCCCTTTTAAGGGGACGATTCTCCTTTACTATGTAGAATGGATGTTAATTAAAGAAGGCATTAGCCATTCGCCGGATCGGCCTTCGTCGATATCCTAAAACCGGCTATTTAGGTTAAGAATTGTATCCTATTCCTACTTGTTTTTCCAGGGTCTAATTAATACCACGTAATCGAGAAAAATGTTAGTTTCGATTTCTGTCGGACACTAAAATATTTATTTTCTTTTATCAACTCCAAATATGAAGTTATTTTTCGTTATAATGACATTGATACAACAAACTGAAAAGTTATTAAACCCCTGATACCAAATTTAGTTCCAAACGCATAATCCATATTAAATAAGCGATAGGAAAACAGTAGAAGTCACGGTTCAGTCCTGCATAATTTAGTAGCCTTACAATATTTCATTAAAATAAACGATAAAGACTAATCAATGATGATTGCATCAGAGGGTGATGTTCCACTAGGTCCACCGGTACCCTTCCCTAAATCCATGAACTCCTTCATAAGCTCAGGACTCGGAGGGCACAACTGCTACACCCTCATGGTGACGGATAGGTCGTCCATGTCCTCAACTGCGAAGACAAGTACATCATCTTTCTTAAGACGGTTAGCTACTACAAAATCCTCCACATGTTGTTCCCGAATTTGGGCATGACTTGATTGGTAGACGTCGTTTCCTACTACCAAATAAAATTGTGTATAAAGAATACACTTAACCTTATCCTACTACTCTAACTAGTACAGTGGCAAGTAAGGGTCGATCCCACGAGGAACGGTCGAATAACTTTTACTTTTATGTATTAAGCTATTATTATCGAGAAACATAAGGTAAATAAGCTAGAAAAGAATAAAGAAGTGGGGGGAATTTAATGAAATAACAACTAACACCTAAATAAACAAAGACAAATAAAGAGATTTGTTTTGGTTTTTTGGTTTTTAAATAACAAAATGATTCACCCTTGATCATGTTTCACCGGGGTCTTGGACGATTTATGCAACTATTGTTAATGCCCTATTCAATTGTGATTCTAGCTCTTATCTCAAGGCTATTAACAAGCTCTAATAGCCTTGTTGTCCCTTAATCTTAGTTAATCAAAACAAGCTCTTCGACTAACCCTATTCAGTTTAACCGAATCCTCGAACAAGCTCTCTTAGATTCAATCACCAATTGCATTAAACACTAGGACAACGAGATAAATTCAACATAAAACTCGCAAGCTCGGTTTTAGAGGTTGAACTTTGTGTTATCACCAATAAATAATTATTGTTTGCTACTCGGGAATCGGAAATCCTACAATTACGGATAGTAATCTCCTATTCTAGCAACACATTCACAAATCCCTTAAATGGTGATCAATCCAATAATAAATTCATAAATGTGAGTCAATAACAGCAAATAACACAAAACACTTGAATACACAATATTTTCGGTAACATTAACCGTAATAATCACATAAATGTCTTGGACTCAAGGTTCCACAATAATCAAGAGTGAACTAAGGGTGCTAGCCACCCATTTTACCTAATACAAAGATAAAATAACAGAAAATTAAAGAAAACATGAAAATAGGATAGAAAGAACCAAAGGTTAGGGGTTCCATTTCCTTGCTTCCAATGGAGAAAAGTGGCTGATTATGTGATGGGGATGGGTTCTAGGTTGTTAGGGTTGTGGTTAAATTCGAACGGGATGATATATATATAAGGAGAGAAAGTGCTAGTCAAAAATAGGCAAAATCGCATTCAGGATTTTAAAACAGGGTAAGGAATCTCGGCCGAGATGAAAATGTGTCTCGGCCGAGACGTGAAAAAGAGAAAATTTGGAATTTTTTAGGATTTGACTCATCTCGGCCGAGATTGGATTGCATCTCGGCCGAGATCTCCATTTCTGGAATTTCTGAAATCCCCTGCAGACTCATCTCGGCCTACATGCATTATCTGTCTAGGCCTAGATTTCCATCTCGGCCTAGATGCAAAGTCTGTCTCGGCCTAGATTTGTAATTTTGCAATTCTTCATGAAATCCCCTGGAGACTCATCTCGGCCGAGATTTGCATCCTGTCTCGGCCGAGATCTTCAGTTAGCCCTTCCTTTTGTTGCCTCGATCGATCCCTCGACTCCGCGGTCGTTTGATGTTCTTTTTCGACCCTTTTTCACCTGTCTTAACACAAAAATAGCACAAACGCATTATTTTGCCCATGAGAGTATAAAAGCACTAAATACACGTGATTATGCACATTATTGACACTAAAATGACACTAAAAATGCCCTAAAGTGCGTGCACGAAACACGTGTACCAAATCTCCCCAAACTTAAAACTTGTTCGTCCCGGACAATAAAGAGAAAGGCAAAAGGACACGTGTTTAGGGCAAAGTTTAGTGGCATTTGATTTTAGAATTTTCATAAGAAAGAGTAAGCGATCATGATAAAAGCAAGCATATGTGATAGACTAGATCCACTACTCTCGAGACATAACACTCTCAACTTAAGATCCTCACATGGTGAGTGTATCTCTCGACTCTCAAGTGTATCAAAAGGGAAGTGTATACGCTCACATTGAAATGCATAAAATGCCTACCATAAGCTTGCCAATCATCTAAACTTCGATGTATACCGACGTGTGTGACAAAGAATCAAAAAGGTCTTTAATAGGTTGTAATGTTGGTTTGGGGTAAGGTGGGATAATTTTGGGTATAAGTGACTATAAAACGGACTAAATGAGTCGTGCACTACCCATCTACCCCTCAAACAATGGTCACTCAACCTCACTCTTTACTTCCTTAGTAAACCAATCCAAAAAATTGATTTCTTCTCCTTACCACAAAGTCCACAACCTAAATGCTTTCTCAATTCTCCCTTGGAGTGTATTTTCTTTTGAATTCTTACAACTTTGAGAACATCTATTAAAAGGCATTTATATTACTAGCCTCTCCAAATCAAAAGCAACAATGAGTATATACACTAACTTTTTCTTTTGTTTTTCTGATTTTTCGACTTTTTTCGATTTTCGACTTTTTTTTTTTTTTTAAACACAAACAAAAATTGGAGAGGACTAGTATTCTCGATTCTTTTCCTATTGTTTCAATTCCTTTCACCCTTCAATATTCCCAATAGTTCACCCTTTTCAATCCCAAATTACCCGACTACCTTCCAACCACCTCCCTCATACTCAAATCGTCCAATTAGGTTCAAAGGCTAATCGAAAGGGTTTCGGCTTGTAGAATTGGGCTGTCAAACAAGAGGCTAAAAGCTCAAGGGGCTCAACTAGAGACAATATCAAATTAGGTAAAAAGGATGTGTTTTCAAGCTTGAAAGTAGGCTCAAATCAAGGATTGCCTAAGATCATTTTCAATGTCACACAATGCACCGACTCATGCAAAATAGAGAATCAAGGCAAGTTCTAGAGACAACTAAATGCACTCAATGAATTTCACACCGAAAGAAAGTTTACGTTACTCCAAAGATGGAAGTATCTTCTAAGGCTCAAAAACTCACTCGGTTGCAATTTTGATAAAAAGTTTTGAGTGTATGTTCAATTTTGTTTCAACAAGTCTATCATACTCTACCATGTGCTTCTTTCAAAGATATTTGTAAAAAATTTTCATCATTAAACAATGCCACATTTTTCTTTCCTAAACTCATCCAATTGCTTTCTCGAGCTACCAATTTGTACGAATCCACCCCCTCCCCAAACTTAGTTGCAAACTAAGTTTGTGGAAAAGAGGAGTACAATTTGGTGCTCACCGAGTTTAACCATATTATTCACCACTTTACAATTTATTAAAAATGCAACAGACTAATCCATACAAAGATACCAAACCATTTCAAGTCTAATAAGTCCAAAAGACAATAGAGTAGCATATGGAAAGTTAAACTCTTGGGCTGCCAATACGTACACCTACCAAGACTTCCCCAAACTTGGTTAAAAACCAAAGTTTGTGAGGAAGAAAGGGTACGAATTGGTGTCCTAACTCACAGTGATTTTTGGGCTTCTTCAATCTCATTTGGTGCTATCTCCTTGAATTTCACGGATTGGTCGGTTCCTCATCATCATAGTCTCTGCACTCTAAAAGAAGATACTAAGACAATATCTAAATATAAGTAAGCAACCTAAACTACGAAATTGAATATACGAAAAGCAATAAACGTCGGGTTGCCTCCCGACAAGCGCCTTTGTTTAACGTCGTTGGCTCGACGGATGATCTTTAAATAAACAAAACAGACAACTAGCTATGTAATAAAACTAACGCTTAACACATAAAACAAAATCATTCTAAACCGTTCCCCGGCAACGGCGCCAAAATTTGGTAGACGTCGTTTCCTACTACCAAATTAAATTGTGTATAAAGAATACACTTAACCTTATCCTACTACTCTAACTAGTAGAGTGGCAAGTAAGGGTCGATCCCACGAGGAACGATCGAACAACTTTTACTTTTATGTATTAAGCTATTATTATCGAGAAACATAAGGTAAATAAGCTAGAAAACAATAAAGAAGTGGGGGAATTTAATGAAATAACAACTAACACCTAAATAAACAAAGACAAATAAAGAGATTTGTTTTGGTTTTTTGGTTTTTAAATAACAAAATGATTCACCCTTGATCATGTTTCACCGGGGTCTTGGACGATTTATGCAACTATTGTTAATGCCCTATTCAATTGTGATTCTAGCCCTTATCTCAAGGCTATTAACAAGCTCTAATAGCCTTGTTGTCCCTTAATCTTAGTTAATCAAAACAAGCTCTTCGACTAACCCTATTCAGTTTAACCGAATCCTCGAACAAGCTCTCTTAGATTCAATCACCAAATGCATTAAACACTAGGACAACGTGATAAATTCAACATAAAACTCGCAAGCTCGGTTTTAGAGGTTGAACTTTGTGTTATCACCAATAAATAATTATTGTTTGCTACTCGGGAATCGGAAATCCTACAATTACGGATAGTAATCTCCTATTCTAGCAACACATTCACAAATCCCTTAAAGGGTGATCAATCCAATAATAAATTCATAAATGTGAGTCAATAACAGCAAATAACACAAAACACTTGAATACAGAATATTTTCGGTAACATTAACCGTAATAATCACATAAATGTCTTGGACTCAAGGTTCCACAATAATCAAGAGTGAACTAAGGGTGCTAGCCACCCATTTTACCCAATACAAAGATAAAATAATAGAAAATTAAAGAAAACATGAAAATAGGATAGAAAGAACCAAAGGTTAGGGGTTGAAGATCAAGATCTTCAACCCCCTTCCATTTCCTTGCTTCCAATGGAGAAAAGTGGCTGATTATGTGATGGGGATAGGTTCTAGGTTGTTAGGGTTGTGGTTAAATTCGAACGGGATGATATATATATAAGGAGAGAAAGTGCTAGTAAAAAATAGGCAAAATCGCATTCAGGATTTTAAAACAGGGTAAGGAATCTCGGCCGGGATGAAAGTGTGTCTCGGCCGAGATGTGAAAAAGAGAAAATTTGGAATTTTTTAGGATTTGACTCATCTCGGCCGAGATTTGATTGCATCTCGGGCGAGATATCCATTTCTGGAATTTCTGAAATCCCCTGCAGACTCATCTCAGCCTAGATGCATTATCTGTCTAGGCCTAGATTTCCATCTCGGCCTAGATGCAAAGTCTGTCTCGGCCTAGATTTGCAATTTTGCAATTCTTCATGAAATCCCCTGGAGACTCATCTCGGCCGAGATTTGCATCCTGTCTCGGCCGAGATCTTCAGTTAGCCCTTCCTTTTGTTGCCTCGATCGATCCCTCGACTCCGCGGTCGTTTGATGTTCTTTTTCGACCCTTTTTCACCTGTCTTAACACAAAAATAGCACAAACACATTATTTTGCCCATGAGAGTATAAAAGCACTAAATACATGTGATTATGCACATTATTGACACTAAAATGACACTAAAAATGCCCTAAAGTGCGTGCACAAAACACGTGTACCAAATCTCCCCAAACTTAAAACTTGTTCGTCCCGAACAATAAAGAGAAAGACAAAAGGACACGTGTTTAGGGCAAAGTTTAGTGGCATTTGATTTCAGAATTTTCATAAGAAAGAGTAAGCGATCATGATAAAAGCAAGCATATGTGATAGACTAGATCCACTACTCTCGAGACATAACACTCTCAACTTAAGATCCTCACATGGTGAGTGTATCTCTCGACTCTCAAGTGTATCAAAAGGGAAGTGTATACGCTCACATTGAAATGCATAAAATGCCTACCATAAGCTTGCCAATCATCTAAACTTCGATGTATACCGACGTGTGTGACAAAGAATAAAAATGGTCTTTAATAGGTTGTAATGTTGGTTTGGGGTAAGGTGGGATAATTTTAGGTATAAGTGACTATAAAATGGACTAAATGAGTCGTGCACTACCCATCTACCCCTCAAACAATGGTCACTCAACCTCACTCTTTACTTCCTTAGTAAACCAATCCAAAAAATTGATTTCTTCTCCTTACCACAAAGTCCACAACCTAAATGCTTTCTCAATTCTCCTTGGAGTGTATTTTCTTTTGAATTCTTACAACTTTGAGAACATCTATTAAAAGGCATTTATATTACTAGCCTCTCCAAATCAAAAGCAACAATGAGTATATACACTAACTTTTTCTTTTGTTTTTCTGATTTTTCGACTTTTTTCGATTTTCGACTTTTTTTTTTTTAAACACAAACAAAAATTGGAGAGGACTAGTATTCTCGATTCTTTTCCTATTGTTTCAATTCCTTTCACCCTTCAATATTCCCAATAGTTCACCCTTTTCAATCCCAAATTACCCGACTACCTTCCAACCACTTCCCTCATACTGAAATAGTCCAATTAGGTTCAAAGGCTAATCGAAAGGGTTTCGGCTTGTAGAATTGGGCTGTCAAACAAGAGGCTAAAAGCTCAAGGGGCTCAACTAGAGACAATATCAAATTAGGTAAAAAGGATGTGTTTTCAAGCTTGAGAGTAGGCTCAAATCAAGGATTGCCTAAGATCATTTTCAATGTCACACAATGCACCGACTCATGCAAAATAGAGAATCAAGGCAAGTTCTAGAGACAACTAAATGCACTCAATGAATTTCACACCGAAAGAAAATTTACGTTACTCCAAAGATGGAAGTATCTTCTAAGGCTCAAAAACTCACTCGGTTGCAATTTTGATCAAAAGTTTTGAGTGTATGTTCAATTTTGTTTCAACAAGTCTATCATACTCTACCATGTGCTTCTTTCAAAGATATTTGTCAAAAAAATTCATCATTAAACA
The DNA here is from genome assembly GCA_958295605.1 of Ajuga chamaepitys. Classification (NCBI taxonomy): domain Eukaryota; kingdom Viridiplantae; phylum Streptophyta; class Magnoliopsida; order Lamiales; family Lamiaceae; genus Ajuga; species Ajuga chamaepitys. The sequence goes on along the minus strand of OY282498.1, from coordinate 690,812 downwards.
ATGCCACATTTTTCTTTCCTAAACTCATCCAATTGCTTTCTCGAGCTACCAATTTGTACGAATCCACCCCCTCCCCAAACTTAGTTGCAAACTAAGTTTGTGGAAAAGAGGAGTACAATTTGGTGCTCACCGAATTTAACCATATTATTCACCACTTTACAATTTATTAAAAATGCAACAGACTAATCCATACAAAGATACCAAACCATTTCAAGTCTAATAAGTCCAAAAGACAATAGAGTAGCATATGGAAAGTTAAACTCTTGGGCTACCAATACGTACACCTACCAAGACTTCCCCAAACTTGGTTAAAATCCAAAGTTTGTGAGGAAGAAAGGGTACGAATTGGTGTCCTAACTCACAGTGATTTTTGGGCTTCTTCAATCTCATTTGGTGCTATCTCCTTGAATTTCACGGATTGGTCGGTTCCTCATCATCATAGTCTCTGCACTCTAATAGAAGATACTAAGACAATATCTAAATATAAGTAAGCAACCTAAACTACGAAATTGAATATACGAAAAGCAATAAACGTCGGGTTGCCTCCCGACAAGCGCCTTTGTTTAACGTCGTTGGCTAGACGGATGCTCTTTAAATAAACAAAACAGACAACTAGCTATGTAAATAAAACTAACGCTTAACACATAAAATAAAATCATTCTAAACCGTTCGCCAAAATTTGGTAGACATCGTTTCCTACTACCAAATTAAATTGTGTATAAAGAATACACTTAACCTTATCCTACTACTCTAACTAGTAGAGTGGCAAGTAAGGATCGATCCCACGAGGAACGGTCGAACAACTTTTACTTTTATGTATTAAGCTATTATTATCGAGAAACATAAGGTAAATAAGCTAGAAAACAATAAAGAAGTGGGGGAATTTAATGAAATAACAACTAACACCTAAATAAACAAAGACAAATAAAGAGATTTGTTTTGGTTTTTTGGTTTTTAAATAACAAAATGATTCACCCTTGATCATGTTTCACCGGGGTCTTGGACGATTTATGCAACTATTGTTAATGCCCTATTCAATTGTGATTCTAGCCCTTATCTCAAGGCTATTAACAAGCTCTAATAGCCTTGTTGTCCCTTAATCTTAGTTAATCAAAACAAGCTCTTCGACTAACCCTATTCAGTTTAACCGAATCCTCGAACAAGCTCTCTTAGATTCAATCACCAAATGCATTAAACACTAGGACAACGAGATAAATTCAACATAAAACTCGCAAGCTCGGTTTTAGAGGTTGAACTTTGTGTTATCACCAATAAATAATTATTGTTTGCTACTCGGGAATCGGAAATCCTACAATTACGGATAGTAATCTCCTATTCTAGCAACACATTCACAAATCCCTTAAAGGGTGATCAATCCAATAATAAATTCATAAATGTGAGTCAATAACAGCAAATAACACAAAACACTTGAATACACAATATTTTCGGTAACATTAACCGTAATAATCACATAAATGTCTTGGACTCAAGGTTCCACAATAATCAAGAGTGAACTAAGGGTGTTAGCCACCCATTTTACCTAATACAAAGATAAAATAACAGAAAATTAAAGAAAACATGAAAATAGGATAGAAAGAACCAAAGGTTAGGGGTCCCTTCCATTTCCTTGCTTCCAATGGAGAAAAGTGGCTGATTATGTGAGGGGGATGGGTTCTAGGTTGTTAGGGTTGTGGTTAAATTCGAATGGGATAATATATATATAAGGAGAGAAAGTGCTAGTCAAAAATAGGCAAAATCGCATTCAGGATTGTAAAACAGGGTAAGGAATCTCGGCCGAGATGAAAGTGTGTCTCGGCCGAGACGTGAAAAAGAGAAAATTTGGAATTTTTTAGGATTTGACTCATCTCGGCCGAGATTGGATTGCATCTCTGCCGAGATCTCCATTTCTGGAATTTCTGAAATCCCCTGCAGACTCATCTCGGCCTAGATGCATTATCTGTCTAGGCCTAGATTTCCATCTCGGCCTAGATGCAAAGTCTGTCTCGGCCTAGATTTGCAATTTTGCAATTCTTCATGAAATCCCCTAGAGACTCATCTCGGCCGAGATTTGCATCCTGTCTCGGCCGAGATCTTCAGTTAGCCCTTCCTTTTGTTGCCTCGATCGATCCCTCGACTCCGCGGTCGTTTGATGTTCTTTTTCGACCCTTTTTCACCTGTCTTAACACAAAAATAGCACAAACACATTATTTTGCCCATGAGAGTATAAAAGCACTAAATACACGTGATTATGCACATTATTGACACTAAAATGACACTAAAAATGCCCTAAAGTGCGTGCACGAAACACGTGTACCAAATCGATCTCCGTGGTAGGGCACCTTCCACGACTGCTGATGGAACAAGAGAGTGCAATCAAGGGTCGAAGGCGGGAGCCGACTGGCAACGTGTGCAGAAATCCTCTGCAAAATTAAGAGGCACAAGTACTCTTTAATAAATTTATAAGGAACACGTGAAAACGAAAACAATCCCATATTATGAATTGCAATACATTACTGAACATGAAATAGTGCGGCGCCACCTCGGATTTTCCGAGGAATATATCGAAAAAGGTCTTCGAGCCATCAATGGGAGAACCCTCGTCGTCGCTCATTATCTACAAGTTGTTCACAGGAAACTTTAAGGTGAATATAATAATTAATGACATGCCGAATAGACAAATAACATAAACTTACTTGTAGTTCAAAGAATTACACGAAAAAATAAAAAGGTCCAATATTCAATTCTATGGAACATAATTAAAATTCATGCAGTTAAGACATCAATATAACTTTTAGAAAACTACAATGTTGTTTGAGGAGTAAACAAAAAAATTTGCAGGACATTATGTCCCAAATCATAAACAATACACCAACTTCCTCGTGGTCCATGAAATAAAATAAAACGACACTACAAGTTGCCAAGCTCTAGGTAATCCAAAAGCAGATTTCGTTGGTGGACCTGCGAATAACCCATAATTTACGTATTAAATGAAGTACCAAATAAACGGCCCTACTACATATCGAAATATACTAGCGAATGACACATTTACCTCATTCTTCGGGAATGGGCTCGTTAAGATTGATTCCACCCGCACCTCATAATGATTTCAAATAAGTAGGACATCTAGGTCTATTATGACCCTTTTGTCTACAGACACTGCATTTCCGTTTCTTCCTTGATATTACGGCCGAATCTACTCCCTCACTAGTTTCGGATGGTTCTATCGGGCAAACACATTTACTTATGTTATGCCTGGCCTCTTTGCATCGACCGCACACCTGAGGCTTTCGTCTAGTACTTGACTCTGCACCTGAGGAATGTCTCTTTTCTTTTGGGTTCCCAACTGGTCTAGGCTTTTCTAGTGGGAGAGACAACTTGTCCTTCACTTTCTGCGGGGGGTTCCACTCAGTTGGATCCAACACTGCATGGACGGTGCCGGACCATATCTGCCGAAGTGTATCAACCTTGTAACATGGGTGCACATATGCGTGCTGATCGTGGTTGATCTTCCTATTGTCCATGCAGTTAATTGAATTCACTTGTTATACTTATTAAACAGAAATATTAAATAAAGTACGTATTTAAAATTTATTAATTCCTTTGTTCTACTAACCTTATGGCTGTGGTTGCATGTGAACAAGGGAACATTTGCTGTTGAAAGTATTTGCAAGAGCATGTTTTTGTCTAAGATTCACAACATAAACTTTCGATTCTGATTGAACCCTGAACATAAAAACATCGATTTGCTCAGCAGTGAATCTCAATCCCGCTTGGACATTATGAAGCAGTGTCGCAGCGGCATTATCCGTGAGGGGACCAAGCATTGTAGCAGCTGCGGCTTTCCGGTCGACGAACCACTTTCCAATAATCTCTCTAATCATCTCAAGTACGAAAAAAATAGGAAGCTCTCGAGCCCTCAATATTCTACTATTGAAACTCTCAACAATATTAGAACTCATGATATTGTACCTTCTAACGGGACATAAAGCCCTCGCCCACCGCTTCGGAATTTTGGAAGTCAAAGCCTCATGAGCTTTTGGGGAGGCAACCATTATGGCATTGAAGGCCTTCTCGAACTCTGCTTCAGTATATGCGTACGACGCTTTTTCAAACAACCCAACAACATGGAGCCCAAACGTGGCCAGATTCTTTCTAATGTGATAACAACACAACCCATGTGCTTCCATTGGAAACATTGTCTTAATAGCAACACTAATGCCTGGATGCTCGTCTGATACAATAAGTAATTGAGGGTGGCATCCATATGCCTTTCGGACTCTACTCAGAAACCACTCCCATGAGTCCTCCGATTCAACGACGCCAATTCCAACAGCCAGCGGAAAGATTTGATTATTAACATCTTTGGATACAGCAACAAACACTATACCCTTGTAAGGACCCTTTAAGTGTGTTCTGTCAACTATAATAACAGGCCGACAATACGCAAACCCGGTTCTGGAGGGCCCAAGTGCGTAGAACACATATTAGAACCGTCCTTTCGCATCAGGTACACATTTTGCCTTAGTATCGAGATTTCCTTTCTTCAAATAATGAATGTAGGCCGGAATCATCATAAAGGACTCAATTGCATCTCCGAGCTTTGTGGCATAAGCGACATTCCTACCCCTAAGTGTTAAGTCGTAACTAACTTCAACCGGATGGTCCCTACGCAACTCATCTATCATTTGTTGTGGAATTAGTTTGGACCGCTCATGCATTAAATCCGTTTTAAAGTAACTTCCGAGCAGCTTCTCCGAGACTTTACGAGGCGCACTAAGGTTAGGATCTAGGACACAATCGTGCGCAGTAACTTTCCAGACCCTCCAAATACCTCCTTTCCCATCAGCATTTAAAGTGAACGAACACTTATCTATTTTGCAAATTGCAGCGTAACGTGCCTTGCACGACCGAGTAACCCTGAACTCAATTGAATTGTGCAAATGGTACATCCCCACTGCCATGACAAACTCACTCTTAGAATCGTAAATGGATCCCTCCATTAAGCCTTTCGATGATGCAATGGAAGGTTCTTCGTTCAGCTTCGGCGTGTTTTCTTTATCAATCGCAGGAATTTCCCATAATTTTCCTGGTTGAGGAGCTGAACCATTACTCTCCTGATAAATTTCATATTCGCTAGTGTCAATTTCCAGATCAAGACTGGGTTCACTCAATTCGTTCACGTCAACAAATCCTTCGTAATTCTCCTGATCATTGCAACGTCAGAATCCACAATAATCACTGAATGATTGAGCAATACTTCGAGGTTCAACACTGTACTGATTTGGGGTCCCAAATGGGCCGGAGCCGAAACAATCAACCCCTGCAACAGGTCTTTCACTATTTCTTATTTCACAACCCCCTCCTGGATTACTAACAAAATTGTGGCAATCTGGATCTCCTAGATTAACAACAAAATCTTGGCTTCCATAGGTAGTAGTGGGTCTAGCACTACTAGTACTAGGGCCCGCCTCGTGTACGCCCCTAGTGTGTAACTGCTGAGTGAAAGAAGGTAGACCATCTCCGTATCTAAAAACTCCGACTGATTCAAAAACATTTGCGCTCGGGTTCGATCTTAATGTAACAAATAGCACGGGTTCCTCATTCGCTTGCAAAAGAAAGTTAATGTCCGTATCGTTCTTAACAATCCACTTAACTACTCTACTCCCGCTCGAATCGAGCGAGTAGAGAGTGGGACACGAGTTGTTCAAATCTACCGGGAGAATAGAGATTATATTGTCGACCAGGTTCAAATATGTTAGCAACTTGGAAGAAACGGGTAGCATCCCTAAGTCGCCACCCACATACTCTAGGTTCTCCCAGTGTCTCCCAAAATGAACATAAATCTTCTTCCAACCCATCTGTAACTTGAGTGTACCATAAGACAATTAGTAAATTGATTGAATTATTTATTTATTTTTTCATATGACCTCTCGTCTCTTTAAAATTAACACTAATTAGGAAACAATTTACTAAACAATTATTAGCACTGTGTGGTCGTGCATGTAATGGTGCATCAACGGGACTATCAAGTCGTGCATCAACCATTACTAACAAGTCGTGCATGAAGGCTAATTTATAGCCGTGCGTCACAACTTTCATAAAGTCGTGCATTAAGTCATGCGACAATAGGTCGTGCATCAATATCACATTCGTCAATTAATAGGCAATACACGAGTCGTGCATCAACATGCTTAATAGTGGTCGTGCATCAAGTCGTGCACGAACTCTTTTTCGACAAATGGTCGTGAATCATTCCCGCGTTCGTGCATCAACGATTGACATACTTGTCGTGCATCAACATTGATAATGATGCACAACACATTAGCGAAACGAATTCGTGCAACAACGGGTGAAATACTTGTCATGCATCACCAGGCATAATACTAGTCGTGCATGACCATGCATAATACTAGTCATGCAACAACATATCACAATTTCGTGTGCATTTGTCGTGCATCAAATCGTGCACGAATTAGTGCATTTTCGTGCATCAAGTCGTGCACGAATTCGTACATTTTCGTGCATCAAATTTATACACGAAATACAATCATCAAATTTATACACGAAATACAATTATCCAAATTTATATGGGAAATACATTTTCGTGCATCAATTAATTATGCACGAACTACATTTTCGTGCATCATATTCATACACGAAACTCAATATCCAAATAATTATGCACGAAATACAAATTACTTCCAAGACATTATACACGACTTCTTATGTATGATGCACGATAGTCATTCCAAAACATAATTTAAAATGAAACATATTCAGATCTGAATCACATAATATTACGATAAAAATTTGACAAGATTGAATCGGAGATTATACCTCGTAATGTGACGGTATAATGCAAATGAAGGTCGTCGGAATGTCCCACCGGAATCGCGCCGACAGTGAATTCTCCAAACCCTGCGAAACAGAAAATGGGGAAATATGCTTCTTGATTGTTTGTTTATAATTACAGCAGGGTGAGGGAGTGATGAGTAAAAGTGAAATAAATGAAGGGTGGTTTAGGTCATTCACATGAAATGTGAGTATTTTTACTGTTGAAGAGTCAAACTGACAAAAAACTATTTTGTTGCCTCTGACTGAAAATGTTTCCCCATCTGATTTTCCTTGTTTTATAGGCATGGTTCATGGGACCTACTTCCCTTGATCATTTATTATCTTCTTTCCTGCAGGGATATAAAATCATCAGTCTAAGTTGGAAATTTTGTTAAAGTTCACTCAATTCTAGAAATAAAATAAATAGAACTATTAATAATAGATTCAACTACATCTCAACATAAAACAATAATTTGAATACAACTACATTGTAATGTTATTATGTTTTCCTATTCTTTCTAGTTTTTGAATCTTAGTATTTTTTTTTTTTTTTTTTTATCTTTTCTAAAAAATCCATTTATTTCCTTTTCTAGTTATGTTGTATTAGGATATCTATAAGGCGGTGTTTGTTAAGCTTTAAGTAATTGGCGGAAATCTATCATAAAATCTTATAATTTAAAAATAAATATGAATAGTAAAAATGTATGTTTATTTTGAAATTGTATAGAGTAGTATTATACTGTAGATGTCAAATCAATGTTGGAAAATGTCACTGAATGTATTATTATAATTTAGGTAGTGATGTAATATTATAGGTATGTTTTATAAAATAAGATTGTCTTCGATTGAAAATTTTAAATTTAAACCTCAAAACAAATAAGAATTACATATTTTAACATTCGAAATTCATCCAAGTAGAAAATAAATGCCCCTAATAGTTTTAGGGGATGTATAGGCTTTGCAATGTCCCTCAACTTTATTTTTATTTCTTTCCCTTTTCATGCTATTAATATGAATAGAACAATTATAAAGAACAACCAAAAGTAGGGCAAATTATACCCTACCCACTTGGGTAGTACCCAAGTGGGGATTCCACCACACATCATAAAAGATGTGTTGAAAATCAAGGGTGTGTGTATTTTTAATTTAAATAAATAGAGAAATGAATGGTGAATCTCCTCACTTGGGTACTACTCAAGTGGGTAGGATAGAAAAAGCCCAAAAGTAGGTATACAAATCAGTTGTTAATTTGAGTTCTTTCGATTTCGATGATCCCTACTTAAAGTAAATTCATCGTTGTTACACTATTTTTAATACATGATATGTATTAATTAAAAAGAAATATTTGATATATGTATCGTTTAATAAATATTATGAAATATAAGATGAACCATATAAGTATAATAAGTGATCTCATGAAATTTTAAAGAACTTGCCTTTTAGGGGGGAAAAAACAAAAAAAAAAAAAAAAAAAGAAAGAAAAAAGAGAGAGAGAAAGGCTCCCTCATTGTATACTTCATTATAAGAAATTGTCATATTAGCGATGAAAATTAGTAACGGATAATATCAGTCACAAAATAAAAGTATAAGTAAAATAGAATAGTGACGAAAAGTCACAAAAAATCAAGTGTCCAATTAATGACAAAATGGCAACCGAATATTATAGACAAAAGTAGCAACCGGACATAACCCGCCTCTATTTTGTATGTAATTTGGTCTTTAATTTTATAATAGATACGAGAATTTCGTCACTAAATTTAAAGACTTAATAAATCGATCTTTAAATTTTAGAGAAGTGAATTATAGAGACCAATTATTTCGTCTCAAATCCATCACTATTTTAATTTAAAAAGATATTATCTAATTAATTCGTCTTAAATTAATTTATTATTATTATTATTATTATTATTATTATTATTATTATTATTATTATTATTATTATTATTATTATTATTATTTTGTTGTAGTACTTTGGGCCCGCAGAGAATAATAATTGAAGGCATGAGATCTAAGACCAAATCCAGATGAACCCGTAATAAATTCGATCCACAGTGAAGTCCCCGATTAAATTAAATTAAATTATGAAGAATTAAATACTGCAGAAAATGTCAAACCTAGAAAGTGCCCAAAATGTTATGTGTATACTGTTTGCAAGAGAATATTATATAACGTGTCAATTATTACACTATACTACCTACCGCAGCCCCGTCTGTCTTTTGAGTGGTCTTTTGAGTGGTGGCATCTATGGTACGACGTTGATCGAATATTTTTTTTTAAAAAAAAAAATCAATATAACATTTTGACTATTTTAAAAATAGTATTCAAGATTAACTATAAAAATTGGGATGGTACCATACAGTTATTTTTCGAACAATTCGATTTAAAATTTCGGATCAAAGGAACAGTTTAATTTGGTTCGATTCGAATACTTAGAGAATTTTTTGTTTTGAATAATATATTTAATTTGAACAAAATATATTAATGTCTAACTAATATAAATAATTTTGTTTCATCAAATTTTGTTTTCGACTTACTAACTTGTCTTTTGAAAATTATATAATATTTAAATTAGTACAGTACCCGCGAAACATTTTGACGGGTCTATTACATTTAATTTATTGTCAATAAAGATTACTAATAAAATTGTTTTGTCAATAAAAAAATTGTTATATATATATATATATATATATATATATATATATATATATATATATATATATTTATATCGAAGAGTTGTAAAAAGTATTTGTAGTGATGAAATTTAAATCAACTGTAGTAGTAGAGTCAAAAGTGGAGTAAAAATTAATAAATAATACTATATAAGAAAAATGACTATAATGACAATATATATAGTTTTTCGCACACACTCTTTTTTTTTTTTTTTTATTTTAAAAGACTTCTTTGTATACCACATTACTTCTTTATTCCCTATTTATTTCAAAAAAAAAGCCAGCACCTTATAAATGATCCTCAAATTAAAAAAACATTTGTAGAACATCAAATACAAATTATATAAAAAAAATTAGAAAATATAAAATACCAAGTAATCATTGCGTACAAAAGAGTAATAGCAGCATTAGTAAAAATGATACATGATCATCCATATGAATCATTTCGATTTGATGAGTATCAGATGGATTGCGATGGGAGGAATTTTTCCACATCCAAATTACTAGAAAGCGAATTGTAGACGTCTCATTTGATGAATTAATTTGTGCAAGTGGACTACTTGTGTCCATCATTTGTAAAATATCTATAAAATTAGTGCAATATTTTATTAAGTTGGATATCAAACAAAAACTTATACTCATGCAGCGCAAGAAAAAGTAAACTGACAATCCAATCAAAATAAATTAAAATTCCAACGCAAAAAACACTAAAGAAAAATATTGACTAAGAAACTTACCTGAGAATAAAATAAAGAACTTGTTCCTTTATAACTACACAATGCAGTCTAAATGATGGATATTTATGGTGGTAAATCTCGTAAATCATGTAGGCAATATTTAAGAGAATCGATCATTTAAATTTTGAAAATGCATGAAATAGTGATTTAAATTTTAAAAACGTATCTGAAGAACATGGATACAGTTAGAGAAATAAACGCATCTGAAGAACATATGTACAATTAGATAATTAAGTATATGACAGATATAATTTTTTTATCAGAATCTCACTTACTAAAAAGAATTGTTGTGTAAAATATCTCTATATATTGCGTCAATATAATAGGCTCCTGAATACAAATGCCATATTTTTACATAATAATATACATAAATTATAAATAAATTACTTGGAATGTCTCTACACATCGCGCTCATTTAATATATTCTTAAATATAACTATATGTTTTACATAATAATATAAAGTAAATTATATATAAAGGAAAAAAAATAGAAAAAGAAAAAAAAAAACATATTGTGATAAAAGACAGAAGGTCTCTATGTATTACGTCCATATCATGAGAACCACTTAGTATTATATACATTATATTATATTATAAAAATTAATACTATATATATTATGTTATAGAAACGTTTATGCATTTTTTTTTAAAAAAAAAAAGAGATTATGTTTCAAAAAGACTAGAATAAAGAAAGTGATATATGATTTTTCTAATAATCTTGTTGATATATCATAATTTGAAATTTGATTCCTCTGCGATTTTTTATTTTCAGAATTTTTATAAATTATTGGAATGCTTATATATCAGAATTTAAATATTAGATTATGAAAGTACATATTCTTAATTTTTAGATTTTGAATGCACATACTTTTAATTTTTAATAACACTACCGAAAATCGTAATTATAGTTATGTGAAATTATTTAATGAACTTATCTAAGGAAAATATAAAAAATATATAGAAATTTTAAATATTGAAGTATTCTAAAATTTTAAATCACCCAATACCCGAACCGAGAAATATGGATCATTAGTTGCAATAGTTATATCAACCTTATCAAGAAGAAATAAAAAAATTAGAATTCCTAAATATTGAAATATTGTATTATATTTTATATTCTGAAAACTCTGAGAGAATGCCACTTGACAAAATGGTTGAAAGAATAACAGTTGACAAAGTGATTTCTCTTTTAGTATATAAGGGGTATAAGATTCCTTTAATTTTTTGTGTTAAATATAATTAACTACTACCTCCACTTTTTTTTAGATGTTCTTTTAGGTTTGGATAAAATAATTAAGAGGTATGAAAAATGGACAAATAAGTCCTTAATTAGATTATATAGATATGGTAGGTTAGATAATTAGAGTTTTTTTTAGGAATAACTATAGGAGTACTATTGATAAAAATGTAGAAAAAAAAGCTAAAAGAATAACTATTTATAAACAAAACACAAAAGTTAAAAGGACATCTAAAAAAAAGCGGAGATAATTCAAATTGTGAATAATTGAATTTTTAATTCTTATCTAAATTATTTTTTTAGGAATAATATATTTTTAAATTATGCAATTTGGTATAATTTAGTACGATTCAATATAATTTTTGGTTAAAAAAATTAAAAAACATCAAATTTACATTAAAAAAATAATCGCAACTAAAAAAAGTCAAATGGTCAACAAATTTTCGCAATTTAAAACTTATTCGGTCGGAATTATGTAATCTTTAAACTCAATTGACAACACTACTTTTGACGCCACATTGGATACAGATTGCAGAGCGCGTGAAGCGATAAACGTAATTGGCAGCCTTGACACGTGCCAGGTTTCACGGGTGGGACCCATATCAAAATAATAAGTATATAAACCCAAAAGCCATTTCTTAATTGTTACACAAGAATAAGTGTCGGTCGCCTCGAATCTAAAAAGCTGTTATTATAGTTAACCATTCTTTTCTTTTTCTTTTTATTTTCAGTTCTTCTTCAAGTGCTTCCTTACACCTCAAAATCATAAGAATTTCTTACTTCATCTGAGGTACGCACTTAAAGCTTCTTGGTTTTGTCTGTAAAATCTGCATTTACTGATTTTCAATATTACAGAACCAAACGCAATGATTTTAAGGATTTCAGAAATGAATGAAAAATCTTGTTATCCGATTTGAGATATAGTTCTAATTATATTGTAGATAGATTAGAAGCAGTGTGTGTAAGCAGGGACGAGCCGGGTGCCAGGCGGCCACCGCTGTCCCCTTAAATTTTTTGACAAAACTACAATATATATAGTGTAATTGTAGTTAATGAACATTTTTCGTCCTCTTCAAATTTCAAAAACTTTGATAAATATTTAAAAAAAATTATTTCTCCCCCTCTAATCCCAAAAACTTCGATAAGTATCCTAAAGAAATTATTCGCCTTCATCGTTAAGAAATCCTGAGATCATCTCTGCGTGTAAGGTGGAAAGTTTACTACTAAAGTATCATATCAGTGTCTGTTAATTAAAGTTTATGCTTTATATATCGTTTATTCAGTTGTAATATAGTACCAATCTTAGATCAAATACGTGCAGACAAAATGAATGGAAGATTGTTGCACATTTTGGTTTGTATGATGATTTTACTGAGAAGTGAAAGCTTCTTTGTTGATATTACGTATGTTGAGACTGCTGTGGCTAAAGGAGCAGGTAAATAATGCCCAATCCATCTTGTGTACTAAAAATTGGTAAAAATATCATGTATATTTTTTATAATTGGAAAAATATATTTTTCCTTTTGATATGTTATAAAATATTGATAAAAATGCCCTCTAACAAATTTTTCACAACATAAAATTATTAAAAATATACTGGTTTTTTTTACCAATTTTTCCAGTTAATTATTCTGTTATCTATGACTTGTTTTGTATTTTGGTAGTTTGTTTGGATGGAAGTCCGCCAGCATACCATATTGATAAGGGATTTGGAGCCGGAATTAACAATTGGTTAGTTCATATCGAGGTTGTTTCTCTTGTCCCATGATTGTTTGATTGCAAGATGTTGAATCTGAGCTGATGCTTCATCTTTGTATGTCAAGTATATATCAATTTGAATTTGTGTAAATCTTCAAGGCTGCTTTTAGTATTCTTGGGACATTCATTACCTGATTTCATTGAAAGTAGGGAGGAGGATGGTGCAACAATGCTACAACTTGCCTAGCCCGTACAGAAACTCGGTTAGGTTCCTCCAAGAAAATGGTTAAACAGGTTGCGTTTTCTGGGATTTTTAGCAACAAGCCACAGTTTAACCCTGGTAATGTTTGTGCTTACATTTCGTGCTATTATATATATACTCATGATCTTTATCAGACAACATGGTTGATTTCCAGATTTCTATAATTGGAACCGAGTCAAAGTTAGGTACTGTGATGGCGCATCGTTTACTGGTGACGTAGAGGCCGTAGATCCTGTAAGTCGTTCTTACAATACTTCTTATCTTTGATGTCTTATTACACATGAAATTTCTAATCCGTCTGTCTCAGGCTACAAATCTTCACTACAGAGGAGCTCGAGTCTTCGTTGCCATTATAGAGGACCTATTAGCAAAAGGAATGAAGGACGCGCAAAATGTATAACTTTCTTTTTCCCTTAATTGTCGCCAAACAGCGGTTTTATTTCTCCACTCGCTATGCAGGCTGTTCTATCAGGATGTTCGGCTGGTGGATTGACATCAATTCTTCACTGTGATAGATTCAAGTCTCTTCTTCCTGTGGGCGCCAATGTCAAATGCTTCGCCGATGCTGGCTTCTTCATCAATGCGTGAGATTTCACTTGTGACCCTTATTGAATATGAAATCCATAGTATCAATGGTTGTATTTTGATTTGTTATCTAATTTTTTAGTGATTCAGAAGGGTTTCGATTCCACTCATTTTAGATTCCTCAATTATAACGCAATCTAGGAATTTATTGTTATCCTGCAAGAGTTATTGCTCTTCTACATTCTGGGCTTAGTCTCTTGTCATATATAATCATAACAGGAAGGATGTCTCTGGAGCACAACATATTGAAGACTTCTATAATGATGTTGTAACAACACATGTAAGATGTAACAACACAGATGTATTTTATATTCAATTTGATGTCAAAGATTTGAAAAAATGTAAGAAGCTGAATTCGTATCCGATTGTAATCTGCAGGGATCAGCAAAGAATTTGCCCCAATCATGCACTTCAATAATGAAATCTGGCCTGGTTAGGACAATTCCGTAAACTGATGATTTTCGTTGTGTCTATACCACTTAACTCATGTTGATTATGTTTATAAAATTGCAGTGCTTTTTCCCCCAAAACGCGGCACAAGGGATTCAGACCCCGCTTTTCCTTGTTAATGCTGCCTACGACTCATGGCAGGCGAGCACAGATCTTTATACTGCGTGCTAATATTCATTGATTTCTGGAGATATTGATTTGCTCATTTACTCCCCGTACCAGATTAAGAATATTTTGGCACCTGGTGTTGCTGATCCACATGGTACCTGGCACAACTGTAAGCTTGATATAACTAAGTGTTCCACCACCCAACTCCAAATCATGCAAGGTTAATGCCTATAACTAACAATAATTCCAAGCCCCACCACCTTACGTTACGCTTCATCAAGATGATGATGATTTCGTGTGTGAAAATTCAGGATACAGAACACAGTTCCTAAATGCATTGAGTGGATTAGGCTCGTCTACATCAAGAGGGTACTTCATCAACTCTTGCTACGCACATTGCCAAACTGAAACGCAGGAAACATGGCTCAGAAGTGACTCTCCCCTTTTAAATAACAAGGTTTTCTATTTCCCACATTCTTGCAAACTTTCTTCTTCTACTTGTGTAGTTGTGCTTGTGCTCTCCCTGTGTGTGAACAATGCTGCTGCTACTACAGTAGGCACCTCGTGAGCACCTGTAAATGTGTCAATGTTGTAGCATATTTGAAAAATTGTCACATAAACAGGTGCTTACAAATACGGTATGCATACATATATATATATATATATATATATATATATATATATATATATATGTGCATGTATACTGACACTGCATAAATCTTATATGGTCTGCAGACAATTGCAAAAGCAGTTGGAGATTGGTTTTATGACAGAAGTCCATTTCAGAAGATTGATTGTCCTTATCCCTGTGACAAAACCTGTCACAACCGGATTTTTGATCCACAAGAGCATCCTATGTAGAGAGTGAGTCTTGTGGCGGTCACATGGATCTCATTCTGTGTGTCGAAGACTCATTTACCCAAATCAAGGAGAAAAAAGTGGAGCACCATTTATCCATTTTCCTTTTTACTAACCTGTCAAACGGAATGAGATCCCCGTGACCGCCCCATACAAGTTTTTGTCATTGATGAGGAGATTTCTACATCTTGCTGTGTTGTTAATGAATAAATTCACAAGATTCATGTATTTCATTTCGTCCTTTGCCATATTATTCACCATATAATTTGTATGCATACATAAGATCAATGAGAGGGTTCACTGTTTATGAATAGCTACAAATCAACGCCATTTCCCCTTGTTTTCTACCCACGCCACAATCAAATAAGGCAACATTTGAACAATTCAATTTTTCATTCAGATGCTTCAACGAAATCAATAGTTTCTTCTACCCAGCTGCCCTGCAAATTGATCGACGGCCATCATTGCACGAGATGCTGATCCAATTGAACCCTCATATCTGCAGTGTCAATCATATGGAAGCCATATACAGATTTATAAAAGATAATCTGAAAATGCTTTATGACTTCAAAAAGTCAATAACCAAAAACATATGAACTCCTGAGAAAATAAAAACAAAGAAAGATTGGCCATTTTCTAACGTTCTGCCAACTAAATAAGAATGCTTACAGTCCAACCAAGAGGAATGCCGATGTCTGCATCACAATAGCGCCTTCACCGGCATGCTTTGAAGTGTTCAAGCACCGTGCACAGAACCAACTCTCATGAATCGAGGTGACTAGATCTGTTCAAATAAGGATTCTTTAGAGTTCAGCATCAACTAGTACACCGTACATAAGTCGTAATTTATACCATTCATTGCATCAAGGCACTACAACAAAAATGTTAATCAACAACAGTTGAAAGAGCGATATTACAAAATATCTGTTATTTTAATCTTTTATAACACTTTTCCTCAACACTGCTATTCTGTCACAGACAACGAAAAACAGCTGTTTATCAGTGTTTTTCTTGTAGTGAGGTGTAGGAATAATGAAGAATAAGAAATATTGGAAGGTACTCTGTATGATTCCATAGACTTTGTTCAAGAACTTCAACCGAGTGGGAATATGGTGCTTCAAAAATATAATTAAAGCATCGAATATTATAGAAAATCATTTTCCATCCAAAAAGAATTGATTCTGTGAAAGCTGTACGTCCAACAGCATACTCTTATGAGCCATTGAAGCCATAGAACTGACATTGGTTTGGCCCAACAGCATACTCTTATGAGCCATTGAAGCCATAAAACTCACATTGGTTTGGCCCGATAAAAAAGCTCTCCGTTTGGAGGTTGTTTCGCTTAACAAAACCAACAAATTGACTTATTTCAATAGGATCTGCTTTTATGCCCTCTTGCTCTGCACTGCAACAAAATAAATCAAGCCTGAGAACTGGTGCCCTTGTATGCATGGAGATAAAGAGGCAATTATATGTGCAGTAGGCTATAACATCCACTATCAAAATCCGCATCCAAAATCAAGAGAAAAAAAAAAAAAAAAACAAGAAGAAAGAGAAGAAAAAAATGGAAGAGGGTAGTTTGCATAGGAAAGTGGTTACTGCTTGTATACGCCCATACACGTAAATAAAAGAATCACAGAGCCTATACACATAAATAAAAGAATCACGGATATGAAGGTGTAGACAACAACACCTAGGGAGCTGCAAGTCCTGGTGTACGGACACTAAGCTTGAAATATGATTCCTTTTGCTAAATCAAAAGGAATTATACTGATTCTTTGTAGTCCTCCACCATCTTTTGTAGTTAATTATACTATACTGAATTGACTGAAGAGAGTGACTTCAGAGGCTACCAAATAAATCTGTGGATTGCCCCACTCACTAGCTTAAAAGAAGCTAACACACAACCACTTTGAGCATGTTCATTCATAATAAAAAAAACATTTTCTAAATCAGATCAGCGATTACACACATTCAACCAGTGGGGGGAAAAGAAGACACCATCGAAATCACATATATGCTGGCTCAGGCTTACATTATGGATACTAGGCGAGAAGGTCCAGTCGGATCATAGTTTATCAACAAAGCTGCCTTCAAAGGATGCCCTGCAAATTTATGAACCGGATATATCAGTCTGTCAAGAAGTGAAAAAGTTGCAGAATTTCATAAGAAAAGCTTACCTGAAGAGCCCACATTGTTTGGTGCCCATTTCTCCCACAGTCTTCGCACAACACTCCAGTCCATTTTACCTCTTCACTCACTTTAAACCACTTTTCCTTACAAACAAGTATTAGCTCGAGTTTTACGACACAGTCATTTCATCGAACAGTTGATACGCAAGCAACAAAATTTCACAGATCAAGAGAAAGAGGTAGAAGAAACAATTCTTTTAAGAACACGTGAACCTGAAATCAATTCTTAAAACGTTGTCGAACTCACCTTTTGTTGGGTTAATGGAATTGAAAGACTATGCGAGCAATTTCTGTGGGACAAAATCCTCCCAGAATAAAAGAAATATTGTGCAATACTGTATAATAGATTATGGGTGGAAGAAACAGAGCTACTCTTCAACTCTTCATTGCAAAACCACGATAAACGTGCCGAAAAGTCCTCATTGTTATACTTCCTTCAGATTTCAAATATTTTACCTGATTTTAATTCGGTGGAGGATGTGATTCTGTTTTCAATCCATTCCACTTAACTCCCACGCCAAAAATAAAATCTCTCTTTTTCCCGATTAAAATATTCAATTTTCAACCAATTAATCGAGTATCCACTCCCGCGAGCACCCAACCCAATGAGGTCGGCTTTTTTCAAAATTATCTTTGTAAAGTTATTAAAATATAAGTAGAATTATGCTTGATTTTATTAAACAAATCCGGCCCAAAAGAAACTCGACCCTAAAAAATCCAACCTAAACTTTATACCTGATGAACTAAAAAATACTCGACCCAATCGAATAAAATCCGAACAGGTCGGGTTCGGTAGCCGAAGCCGCAGAGTAGAAAGCCTACCCCTACTACCCGAATCAAATTAAGTGTTACTTTAAACTTTTTCTAGGAAAAAAATTAAAGATTGTTGGAATAGACAAATATATCCCTATACAATCCATCTCTTTCAAAGCAAAGTTGTATCTTCTATTTTATTAAATCTTTCTTAATAATTTTACTCCATCTCTCTTCTCATACCATATTAGTGTTAGAGAGAATTGTTAAAGGTAATGTAAAATTATAAGATTTTCATAGAGAATTGTAGTGATATATCTAGGGTGACATTGAAGAATTGTTATTTTTTGCTAGAATGACTTTTTTTAATGAAATTATTTTCTCTAAAGTGATACTTTTTTAGATCGGATGGAATATTAATTTAAAGTATTAGTTATTACGCAAAGTCTCTTATACAACAGGTTCATAGATCTTAGATCTGTGCAATCCAGGTTAAAAGGCGAATCCATAAAAGGTATTGATACACGTTAATTATGCATGTAATTAGGTCGATTTAAGAGAGTATTTTATAGCAATTATGTGCATATTTGGTCAAGAGTTGAATAATTGATATAAATTGGACCATTTAATGTGTTTGACTTGTTTTAAGGAATTTTGAGCAATTTCAGGACTAAAAGTTGTGATTTACGACTAACGTACGAAAGAACAAGTCGAAGGGAAGTCAAAATCGGATAAAACCGGCAAAAATCAATCCGACCCGACCAAAAACCGGCCTAGACCGGATCAGACCGCTCTAGAAGTCAAGCCAGACGAGAACCGGCGCAACTGCGTTAGAGATGCAACACGGCCGCGCCAAAATAAGCTAGCAATGCACATCCACACTGTTGTTGCAACGCGGCCGCGTCCAACACTCAACGCAGCCGCGTCAAAATGTGGCTTTTTGAAGAGATTTCGATGTCAAAGCAACACGGCCACGTCATATACACAATACGGCCGCGTCAAAAGAGCGTTTTTTAGGACTTTCTTGTCCCAAGTAGGAATTGATTCCTAATCTCCCCAAGACTATTCCGAAGTCTATAAAAAGACAAGTAATGCTCGTTTTTCGGGGAGATCAAACATACATTACATCATATCCGCACTGAAGAGTATTTAGAGAGTGACTTGAAGAACGAGCAAACGAAGATTGACGAGTCGACTGCACCGGGTTTAATTATTTCTTACCTAGTTTTTATTTCTTTATGATGTATTCTTTGAATTATTGTAAAGATTTGATACTAGGCTAGACTTTATTTTCGTATTTTTAATTTTGTTATTTAATTTTTATTTTATTTATTTATTATATTTTAGTATTACGTGGTATTTCTTGTTGGAGGCGTTTGCAGGTTTCGCATGCAAACCCGATCAAAATGGAGGAACATCTTGTCCCTTTAGATCCTGAGATTGAGGCAACCGCCCGTAGATACCGTACGAAAAGAAATTCCACATTCGAGATGGAAAACATACCGCAAAATCTGACCCAAGAGGAAGCATTGACTCGGATACTAGGGGCTCTTGCTAATCTGGATGATCGAGTCACCAACTTGCAGCAGCAACAACCACCGCAGCAGCAGAGACGAATTCATGTTGCACAAGATGATGCAGACGAGGATATCACTCCTATCAGTGATTGTCTTCGGCCTACACCGAATTTGCAGTACGGAGGAGTACAACCCCCACCATTAAAAGCAAACAATTTTGAATTAAAGCCAACACTAATTAATATAGTGCAACAAAATCAGTTTGGTGGTAGTGCTCTAGATGATCCGAATGTGCACTTGAACAAATTTCGCAGGTTGGCATACACTATCAAAATCAATCATGTGCCACATGACCAAGTCAAGATGAGGTTGTTTTCATTCTCTTTAAAAGACAAAGCCTTACAGTGGTACAACTCACTGGATGATGTCACAAAGTGGGAGGACCTGAGCACTAGATTCCTTCTGAAATACTTTCCACCAAGCAAGATGCTAGATCGACAGAACAAAATAAATCAATTCAAGCAGATGGATCAAGAGCCGTTTGGTGAAGCTTGGGAGCAATTCCAAGATCTTATACGGAGTTGCCCTCAACATGGGTTCTCAAAGAAGCAACAAGTTTGCAAATTCTGTAATGGGTTACTTGCTCCAACACGGGATCATGTAGATGCAGCTGCAGGTGGAAGTCTGATGGAGAAGACTGTAAAGAATGCGTTTTCGATTTTGGATGCTATAGCCAGCACAAGTTACCAGTGGCCTAATGAAAGAAATCAGCCGAGACGGGTAACTAGTGTCAAAGAAGCAGAGCCACTAAAAAACGAGCCAATTGAAAATCTTACATCTCAGTTGACAGCTTTGATGAGCCAAGTAAGTTTGCTAACTAGTCTGACGTTAGCACATCATAATGACACTTCATCATAGCAAATAGTGGGCCAGGAAGAAGTTGAAGATGTGAATTTTGTAAATCAAAGGAATTTCAATAACTTCAAAAACAATCAGCCAAGATACAATCAGTACCCTCCTAATCGGAATCACCAAAACTTTTCTTATGGCAATACAAAGAATTCACTTAATCCGCGGCCTGGATTTGCCGTTACGAATGGAATGATTCATGATGGTAAAGAGCCAACACAAGAGGAGATAGTGCAGTCTCAATTTGCTAAGTACGATGAAAAGTTAGCTCAACTGGAGAGAAAGGTAGACGGAAAATTTATTGAGCTAAACAAACAGATGATTAGTCAAGGAGCGGACATCAAACGACTCGAGATCAGTATAAATGAAATATCTACCAATATGAGTCAGCTAATAAAGATCATCGGAGCTCAGCATAAGCAGGGGCAGTTCCCAAGTGATACAGTGGTGAATCCGAGAGAGCAGTGTCACGCAATTCGAGTGAGAAGTGATATTGTGCATGAAAGCTCAAAGCTGCAGGCTGGTAAGGAAGCGCAGAAAGAACACTTAGTGGAAGAAAGAGGGGTAGAAGAAGAAGAAAAGAGGCCAAAAGTCAATCTAGCAGAATATGTCCCTCCAATTCCATTCCCACAAGTTCTGCAGAAGAAAAAGATAGATGAGCAATTCGCGAAGTTCTTGGATGTGCTGAAGAAGATTCAGATCAATATACCTTTTGTTGAGGCACTATAGCAAATGCGTAACTATGCGAAGTTCTTAAAAGAGGTGATAACTTAAAAGAGAAAATGGAAGGACTACGAAACAGTACACTTAACAGAAGAATGCAGTGCAGTGATCCAAATGAAGTTACCAATAAAGTGCAAAGATCCAGGTAGGTTTACTATTGAATGCAAAATTTGTAATTTAACTTTTGATAAGAAAGGTGCATAAAATCTAAGGGCCCATTTGGATGGAGGGTTTTGATTTGCCAAGGGATTTAAAATGAATAGATTTCAAAATCCTTAGATTTTAAATCCATGACTTGAAATCCCTTATTTGGATTTATGGTGGATTTGTGAAAGGATTTTTAAATCCAAAATTTTCAATCCATTGTTTGGCAAAAAATTGATACAATATTTGTAAAATTCAAAATTTTCTTTAAAGTTTAAACTATAAATTTATATTTTTTTATTAAATAAAATAATATTTATCTACATCTAAATTAACTGAACAATTTTTTACCCAATTATATATATACACACACATATACATTTATGTATTTTATATCGCAAAATATTATAGGGAGCATTTCATTGAAGATAAAAGAAAAAAAATAAAAGAATGAAAAAATATTGGGAGCATTTCATTGGAGAACGAGAGGGAGAGATAGCGATAGGGAGAAGAGAAGAAGAGATAGAGAGAGCGAGGGAGGAGAGAGCGAGAGAGAGATAGAGAGAGAGAGAGAGAGAGGGTGGGTGGGTGGGGGAGAAGAGAGAGGGAGGGGAATGGGGAGGGGACAGAGAAGTGTGGGTGATGAGGAATTTGTAAATAACTACCTTTGTTAAATGATTTGAAATCCACCCCAAATATAGTGTAAAATTATGAATCTCAAATCTTGGATTTTCAATTGGGTTGATATAAAAATCTGAATTTACACATCCACTCATTTAATATTTTATCCAAACACATGGAGTGAATTTGACAATGGATTTATAAATCCATAGCACAAATCCCTCCATCCAAATGGGGCCTAAAGGAAGATCGCAGATTTCCCGTCTACAGTTTCATTTCTTATTATTATTTTTCTTAGTTTATTTATTACTAGTCAGTATCCATGTCACGGGTCTATTTAGTTTTTGTTTTATTTATAGGAAAACTTTTAATTTATTAATATATTTATGTTTCTAAAAAATGGGAAAACATTTAAGATTGCAACAATTACAAACATAAATAATGAAATTTGTTTTGTTTTTTTTTTTTTTTTTAAATTGTTAAGTACTTAAAATATATATTTAATCCTAAAGTTGTGAGATACTGGCAATATTCCCGTGTGATGCACGGTTTGTAAATTTAAAATGAATATACAATAAGAGTTAATATATTTGTATGGTTTTAAGATAATGAAATATCATGATAAATATTGGGTTGGGGTGAGCTTCTTGAAGCTCGTGGGAGTCATGGTTTTTTTCACAAGAATTATATGAACAAAGAGGCACACAATGTAACAATTATTTTAATACTACGCTTGTATTAACAAGATACACAGAGTGAACTTGTATTGGCAAGCAACATACTGGTAATGAGTTAAGCTTGTCTTGGCAAGTAGCATAATCACAATGAGCTAAACTTATATTGGCAAGTAGCAAATTGAATAATTACATGTATTGGCAAGTAACTTGGAAATAAAGCACACATACACAATCAAGTAAATATAATTAAAGCAATAAATAGTACGTAAAATCCCCACCTGAAATATCTTGAAGAAAAATGAGTGAATGTCATGTAATGGTGTTAAGTCCGGGATCCGTATTTCTTACAATCTACACGTACAATGCACATGTTTAATATTATTATTACTAAAGCTTAATTAAAAATTCAAATTAAAGAAATAATAAAAGGGAGTGGACTCGCATGGGTTTAATGGAAGTGCATGAGTAAAAACCAAGGAATTTAATAGGATTAAATCAATTATAGATTGATTTAGTTCGTGTATATCTTGTAGATATTGTAAATTGATATTGTTGTTATAATTTTCCTTGTATATCACTTGTAAACACGTCGATAAATAGTGAATCAATCTCTCACCTAATTAACAGTGAAGAATACCAATTCTTTCATGGTATCAAGTCTCTCTCACCTCAACCCTAGGTTCTTCTCGCCTCACGCAAACTGAAAATTTCCGGCCTCACACCCATTGAAAATTTTTGTCTTCTTTCTCCAATGGAATCATCATCTTCCTCCCTCCCTATCAATACTCTTGCCCACATGTTAACGGTTAAGTTAACACCACTGAATTACCTTATCTGGTGCGAACATGTTGTCTCCGTTCTCTCTAGTTATGATCTCTTCTCACACGTTGACGGCACATCTCCTGCCGCCGTTGCTACTATCACCATTGACGGCAAGGAAGCATCCTGCTTATGCTTCATGGCTCTCTCTTGATTTAAAAATCAAGAGTCTCATCCTTTCATCTCTCACCGAGGAAGTTATGACAGAGGTCGTTGGTCTTTCTTCCTCACATGCCGTTTGGTCGGGTCTCGAGGAGGCATTTAGCCATTTCTCCGCCTCCTGAACCAATAAACTTCGTGACGAACTCTTCAACCTTCGCTGCAATGATGCTCCGGTCGACGAATACAGTCGTAAATTTCGAATGTTATGTGATCAATTGGCTTCGGTTGGTCATCCACTGGATTCCGTAGATAAGTGTCACTGGTTCTTGAATGGTCTTGGCCCGAAGTTTATGAGTTTTACTGATACTCGCTTATCCATATCTCCGATGCCGTTGTTCCGTGATCTCATCAATCAAGCCAAAAACTTTGAAGGACTCACTCGGCACATGACACCCTCTTCCGCTCATGTCCCGTCCTTCGCTGCCACTCATCAGCGTTCTTCTTCCTCCACCAACCAGTCACACCATCAGTCTGCAAATTCTGGTGGTTATGGGTCACGCTAGCAGCCGCCTGCTTCTGCCCCGTCCTACTCGTTCTCCGGCTCGTTTGAAAATTCTGGTGGCAAACGTAAAAAATCGTACGTCCTGAGATGCCAAATCTACCACGACGATCATTATGCCGATCGCTGCCCTTAGTGTTATGCTCGCTCGGACAACACCACTGCCAATCTCGCTCATTCTTTCACTTCTCAGTGTGCTATCTCTCCTTGCTCGATGTCCGATTGGTTTCTCGATACGGGAGCGTCTGCACATATGAAACCAGATACATCAAACATGGAGTCTCTTGCTGCATATCACGGTAATGATCATGTTGTAGTTGCCAATGGTATCATGCCTCTATTTCTCATGTTGGTTCATGTCGTGTTGCTGAAAATGTTAAGCTTTTGGATGTGTTGGTGCTACCCCATATCATGTCTATTAGTAAATTAACTTTGGACTATCCAGTTAATGTGTTATTCACTGGTCAGTTGTTTGTGATTCAGAATCGGCTGACAAAAGCACCTCTGGCTCGAGGTAGACGTAGTTGTGGCCTTTATGTTTTGGAACAGGGTACTTCGGCGTTGCTTGCAACTTTACATTCAACATCATTAAAAGCTTCCTTTGAACTTTGGCATCATAGATTAAGTTTGAGTTTTATGTTGTTCTGGTTAGCTTTCACAAATTTGTTTGTACCCAATTCTCTCGCTCTATTAAGGTGTTTCAAAGTGATGGGGGTACTGAGTTTATAAATCAGCATGTTCGCACTTACTTTCAGTCTAATGGCATTCATCATCGTATTTCGTGTCTGTATGCACCTCAACAGAATGGTAGGGCTGAACATACTCTACAACGTGGCTCCAAATTATGCCAATTTTAAATCATTTGGATGTCGTATTTTCCCCTATCTTCGTGATTATGCTCCAAACAAGCTTGCCTCTCGTAGCTTACCATGCATATTTTTGGGGTATAGCTCCTCTCACAAAGGGTTTCGGTGTTTCAATCCTGCTGTATCTCGTTTTTACACAACTCGCATGCTCGATTTGATGAATTGGTATTTCCATTTTCTAGTTCTACAGGCTACTCTGATATTAACACACTTGATGTTTCACCTTTTATGGAACCGTGTACTAGAAGTTCTTCAACATCTCCATATTCCACCTCACTTCCGCAATCACCGGTATAATCCTACCGAATTTGTCTCGACCCGGTGCTCGACTCAAATACACCTCGATCACCTCCTCCTCCACCACCTGCTGCCACACCACCGTATGTTGCTCCTTTATAGCCATCTCCCGAGCAGCCTCCTCCTCCCTCTACTTCGAGCCATCCCATGACCACTCATTTTAAGTCAGGTATCCTTAAGCCCCGTTATTTTGCTGACTTCACTACTACGACATTGTTATCTGCTCTTGCAAATTCTGATGAACCTAAGGGTTTTCGTTCTACTATGAAACTCCCTCATTAGTTAGCTGTTAAGTGAAATGTGTGTAGTGCGTGTATACTATGTGAAATGTGTGTAGTGTGTGAAATGTATGTATAGTGTGTGAAATGTGTGTAGTGCGTGTATATTGTGTGAAATATGTGTAGTGTGTGTGTATTGTGTGAAATGTGAGTGAAGTGTGTATGTGTGTGTAGTGTGTGAATATGTGTAGTGTGTGAAATGTGAGTGAAGTGTGTATGTGTGTGTAGTGTGTGAATATGTGTAGTGTTTGAAATGTGCGTAGTGTATGTATAGTGTGTGAAATCTAGTAGTGTATGCATATTAAGAAATATGTGTGAAGTGTGTATATTGTGTGAAATAAGTGGGAAATATGTGTATGTGTGTAGTGTGTATAGTGTGTGAAATGTGTGTATGGTGCGTAAACTATGTGTAGTGTGTGAAATGTAAGTTAAGTGTGTATATTTGTGTGTAGTGTTTGTATGTATGTATAGTGTGTGAAATGTGGGTAGTTTGTGTAGAGTGTATGAAATGTGTGTGAAGTGTTTGTATGTGTGTGTAGTTTGTGAAATGTGTGTATGTATGTGTAGTGCGTGAAATGTGTGTATAGTGCGTGAAATGTGTGTAGTCTGTGTATAGTGTGTGAAATATGTGTAGTGTGCGTATAGTATGTGAAATGTTTTGCTTGTGTGAAATATGTGTTGTGTGTGAAATGTGTGTAGTGTGTGTATAGTGTGTGAAATGTTTGTCAAGTGTGTCTATGTTTGTGTAGTGTGTGAAATATGTGTACTTGTGTGTATAGTGTGTGTAGTGTGTGTTTAGTGTGTAAAATGTGTGTAGAGTGTGTACAGTGTGTGAAATAAGTGTAGTGTGTATATAGTGTATGAAATTTGTGTAGTGTATGTATAGTGTGTGTATATTGTGTAAGATGTGTGTAGTGTGTGAAATATGTGTAGTGCCCGTATAGTGTGTGAAATATGTGTACAATGTGTGAAAGTGTGTGAAGTGTGTTTAATGTGTGTAGTTTGTGAAGTGTGTGAAATGTGTGTGAAGTGTGTGAAGTGTGTGTATGTGTGTAGTGTGTGTATTGTGTGTATCACTGTGAAATGTATGTAGTGTGGGTATAGTGTGTTAAATATGTGTAGTGTGTATATAGTGTGTTACATGTGTGTAGTGTGTGTGAAATATATGTGAAGTGTGTGTAGTGTGTGTGTGTATGGTGTGTGTATAGAGTGTGAAATGTGTGTGTGTAATGTGTGAAATGTGTGTAGTGTGTAAAATATGTGTAGTGCATGTATAGTGTATGAGATGTGCGAATAGTGTGTGAAAATGTGTGAAGTGTGTGAAGTGTGTGAAATATGTGTATAGTGTGTGAGAGTGTGAAGTGTGTGAAGTGTGTGTCATGTGTGTAGCATGTGAAATGTGTGAAACGTGTGTGAAAAGTGTGTGTGTGTCTATGTAATGTGTATGTAGTGTGTGAAATGTGTGTAGTGTGTATTTAGTGAGTGTAGTGTGTGCATAGTGTTTGTATTGTGTGTATAGTGTGTGAAAATGTGTATAGTGTGTGTATAGTGTATTGTGTGTATGTATGTGTAGTGTGTGAAGTGTGTGTACTGTGTGAAGTGTGTGTACTGTGTATATAGTGTGTGAAATATGTGTAGTGTGTGAAATGTGTGATGTGTGATGTGTGTGTATAATGTATGAAATGAGTGCATTTGTATGTATAGTGTGTGAAATATGTGTAGTGCGTTTATAATGTGCGAAATATGTGTAATGTGTCTATAATGTATGAAATGTGTGCACGTGTGTGTTGTGTGTGTATAGTGTGTGAAATGGGAGTAGTGTGTGAAATGTGTGTAGTGTGTATATAGTGTCTGAAACCTTATGCAATATATATCGTGTGAGTAGTGTCTAAAATGTAACGCCTCGTAAATTATTTAATTATTATATCTATTTATGTCCAATGGAAATTGTTTATTTTCGTAAATTATGTCAATTATTTTAAGTTATGGCTAAAAGTATATATCATGTTATTAGACTTTTAAATATGTAATTAGGATTTAGCCCAATGCATTATTCAAGCTCAAACTCATTAATTTTTACTTAGGGAACAAGAAAACATGTGTCTAGTCTAATTGGTAGTCCTAAAATCCTAGGATTATAATCGATAAATATGATATTCATGTCATAAATTAAAATCACAACCCAAATACTCTGATTTTATCTCAAAATTCGTCCATATTATTTTAGAATTTTTTATTGTGCCAGTTTCATCTTTCAACCCTTCTTCTGCCGATAGACAGGTATTCTTTTAAAAAAATTGTTTACCTATTTAGAGATTTCTAAAAATCACCAAATTTCTAAATACGTCTAAGATGTTTTGTAGAAATTTCAAATCCATCCAATGTATATTTTATTTTATATGATTTTTATGTTACCCAGCTGCATGATTTGAAATATTCTATTTTCTGATTCAAAAAATTCGAAAAACATATTTATACTTGTTGAAAAAATCTGAAATTTTTATATGTACTATATATATATATATATCTCTTCTATCATTTGGTGAAATTTCAAAGTGATCCATCCAACAGTTTTCGAGTTATTAAGGTTTTTCTACTGCTGCACAAAATTTACAATTTCACCATATTCGTATTAAAAAATCTAAAACCCATAGTTAAGATTCTTTAATAATTATGTAATTTTAGTCTGATACTTTCTCATGAATCTATTTACTACAGTTAAAATTTTAGATTTTTATTCCTTATCGTTTTTAAAATTAAAATTATTTATTCACTACTGCGTAGTGAATCAATACCTACAAATTTTCTATTTCTTTTAAATTTTCTAATGTCTCTACCAAACCCTAATTTCCCAATCAGAAAATCACATATATTAATTGAAGATCAAGATAGAGTCATGTATGTTTAAGTAGGAAGGAGACGAGACTAGCGAATGCTACGAATAATAGGACAATTTGCATCTACATATCAATCTGCATCACAATTCAGGTGGGAGTTTATTGTTTATTGCAATTATGTGATTAATTAATTGTGTGGTATATTTGTTATATTTACAAGTTTCAATTGTATATTCAATTGTATTGGATATACAAAATTCAAGTTCCGTGAGTACATGGATTACAAATTACAAGTTTATATTCAATTTATTGAATATAATATTCAAGTTACAAGTTATAACTGCTTATATTTTATGCTTTTAATTTAATACTTCCTCCGTCCCGAATGAACTTGCACACTTTTCGAATTCGGCCGTCCCAAACAATCTTGCACACTTCCTAATAAGGAAAGTTAAAATACAATCTCCACCCTCAAATTCTCAACCCTCAATCTCCACCCTCAATCCACCTTTGAAAAGTCAACAAAATCCCCAAAATGCAACTTTTCTTAATATTTGTGCCGACCCCCCTGTGCATGTTCATTTGGGATGGAGGGAGTATATAATCGTAAAAATTGTGATCCTCCACGAGCTGAAGGGAACTCACCCAACTCTTTATTGAGTCAAGTTAGCTTGGAGCGAGCGGGTGGAGTACAAATTATAACTGCTTATATTTTATGCTTTTAATTTAGTATATGATTGTAAAATTGTGATCCTCCATGAGCTAAAGGAAACTCATCCCAACCCTTTATTGAGCCAGGTTAGCTTGGAGCGAGCGGGTGGAGTACTAGGGGAGCTGAAAGTATATGACAACATGACGATTTTGATGCAATTTTATTTCCACTTATACAAGATGACTATTTAATTGATAAATTATTATTACTTGTTTTTGTTATTTGACTAATTAATTTTTAATGAGTGTTATTGTTAAGTTATAAATCAAATGCAATACTTGATATTACTTAAAATATTTTCTATGTTGTGAGTTTAATGAGGAAACCTGCTTGATTAGTTGCATGACTAGAAGGAGTTTCTTATATTTATCTTGAAGTATGAAATAATATTTAACCTTGTTATGTATGATGTGAGTTATGATGATAAATATTTATTTATAAGTTGGTCATTGAAGTATTTCATGGATTATTGATTTCTTAGGCTATTAGCTTTGTGGAAATTAAGAATATAAATAATTTGTGATACTGTGTTGTATGTGTTTAGTAAGATCCGCTGATGTGCATGATTTATTCTCTTATAATCTTTAGGTTAAAGATAATATGAAACTATAATATGAAAGTTAGCTAGTTTTACATTAATTTTATTAGAAGCATGTCTAAAAATAATTTTACCTATTTGTTTAGATATTAATTAATTTTTCATGATAATTTATTACCTAATCAACGTTTCAGATATAATTTGAATATGTTAGTGTTATTTCGCTGATACATGTGATAGGCAGATTAGTAGTTGTGCATTTATGTGGTTCCTTAATAGGTCGACTATGAATTGTCTTATATATATGTGTGTGGGGGTGTGTGTGTGTAAAAAGACAAAAAAAAAAAAAAAAAAAGAAAGGTTCCATGATTTGATTTATTATGATTCAATTAGAATAATTTAATTTATGAAAATCAGGTCGTTACATGAAATGTATGTGTAGTGTGTGTATAGTGTGTGAAATGTGTGTAGTGTGTGTATAGGGTGTGAAATGTGTGTAGTGTGTGTATAATGTGTGAAATGTGTGTAGTGTGTGAAATGTGTCATAGTGTGTGAAATATGTGCAGTGTGTGAAATGTGTGTAGTGCGTGTATAGGGTGTGAAATGTGTGTAGTGTGTGTATAATGTGTGAAATGTGTGTAATGTGTGAAATGTGTCATAGTGTGTGAAATATGTGCAGTGTGTGAAATGTGTGTAGTGTGTGAAATATGTGTAGTGTGTGAAATGTGTGTAAAATGTGTGAAATATATGTAGTGTATGAAATGTGTGTAGTGTGTGTATAGTGTATGAAATATGTGTAGTATGTGTGCAGTGTGTGTAGTGTGTGTATAGTGTGTGAAATGTGTCGTATGTGTGAAATATGTGTAGTGTGTGAAATGTGTGTAGTGTGTATATAGTGTGTGAAATGTGTGTAAAGTGTGTCTATGTTTGTGAAGTGTATGAAATTTGTGTATGTGTGTGTATAGTGTGTGTTTAGTGTGTAAAATATGTGTAGTGTGTGTCTAGTGTGTAAAATAAGTGTAGTGTGTGAAATGGTGCGAGTGTGTGCATAGTTTATGAAATATGTGTAGTGTGTAGTGTGTGTGTATAGTGTGTGAAATATGTGTAGTGTGTGAAGTGTGAATAATGTGTATATATTGTGTAAAATATGTGTTGTGTGTAAATGTGTGTAGAGTGTATCTAGTGTGTGAAATATGTGTAGTGTGTCTAAATGTGTGTAGTGTGTGAAATATGTATAGTGTGAAATATGTGTAGTATGTGTGTAGTGTGTGTATAGTGTGGGTAATTTGTGTGGTGTGTATATAGTGTATGAAGTATGTGTAATGTGTAAAATGTGTGTATAGTGTGTGAAATATGTATAGTGTGTGTGTAGTGTGTGAACTGTGTGCTTGTATGTGTATAGTGTGTGAAATGTGTGCATGTGTGTGTATAGTGTGTGAAATGTGTGTACAATGTGTATAGAATGTGTGTGTGTGTGTGTGTGTGTGTATAGTATGTGAAATGTGTTAAATACGCGTGAAGTTTGTGTAGTGTGTGAAATGTGTGCAGTGCGTGTAGTGTGTTAGCAGTGTGTGAAATGTGTGTAGTCTGTGTAGTGAGTGTATGTGTGTGTATAGTTTTTTAGTGTGTGTAGTGTGTTCGTAGTGTATGTGTAGTGTGTGAAATGCGTGCATAATGTGATTTGTTTGTATAGTGTGTGAAATGTGTGTAGTATGTGAAACATGTGTAGTGTGTGAAATATGTGTAGTACGTGTATAGTGCGTGTATAATGTGTGAAACGTGTATATGTGTGTATTGTGTGAAACATGTGTAGTGTGTGTATATTGTGTGAAATATGTGTAGTATGTGAAAGTATGTGTTGTGTGTGCGTAGTGTGTGAAATATGTGTAGTATATGTGGTGTGTGTGAAATGTGTTGTGTGTGTGAAATGTGAGTCAAGTGTGTGTATGTCTGTGTAGTGTGTGAAATTTGTGTACGTGTGTGTATTGTGTGTACAATGTATGTCTAGTGTGTAAAATGTGTGTAATGTATGAAATAAGTGTACTGTGTGTATAGTTTGTGAAATATTGTGTAGTGTGTGCAACGTGAATAGTGTGTGAAATATGTGTAGTGTGTGAAATGTGAATAGTGTATATATTTGTAAAATATGTGCTCTGTGTGAAATATGTGTAGTGTGTGTATAGTGCGTCAAATGTCTGTAGTGTTTATAGTGTGAAATATGTGTAGTGTGTAAAATGCATGGATGCAAAAGGCGGTCCAGGGCCGCCCCGATTAATGCTTGGGCGGTTGATTTGGGCCTTTTTTGACCTGGGTGCTGCCTAGGCGGTCTGGGCGTTTTTTGAATATTTTTTTATTTTTTATTTTAAAAAAAGCTCGAAACGACTTTGTTTCCATTTAGTTTATTATGTTATTGACTTATTGTTGTGTCTTGCCGACATTATTGTCTTATTTAATTGTTTTGGACTTAGTAATTAACTTATATTGACCTCTTTTCATTTTAATTTTATGTTGGCTTGTTATAATAAAGTTTATGTATTTGAATTTTCTTTTTTAATACAAATCCTTCGTAGCAAAAAAATTAGAAGCGTTTTTAAAATATTAAACACATTGATTGTAGTGCTATATCAAAAAAAAAAAAAAATCCAGGGCGTCCTAGGCGTCCAGAAACCGCTCCACCTCCGCTTTTCGCCTTCTGCAATCATGGGAAAATGTGTGTATAGTATGTGAAATATGTGTAGTATGCATGTGCGTGTATAGTGTGAAATGTGTGTAGTGCGTGTATAGTAAGTGAAATGTGTGCAGTGTGTGTATAGTGCGTGAAATGTGTGTAGTGTATGTATAGTGTGTGAAATGTATGTAGTGTGTGTATAGTATGTGAAATGTGTGAAATATGTGTGAAGTTTGTGTAGTGTATGTGTAGTGTGTGAAATGTGTATAATGCGTGTAATGTGGGTGTAGTGTGTGAAATGTGTGTATTTTGTATGAAATGTGTACATGTGTGTGTATAGTGTGTGAAACATGTGTAGTGCATTTATTGTGTGCGAAATATGTAGTGTGTCTATAGTATGTGAAACGTGTGTACGTGTGAGTAGTGTGGGTATAATGTGTGAAATGGGTGTAATGTATGTATAGTGTGTGAAATGTGTGTACTATATGTATAGTGTGTGAAACGTTATGAAATATATATAGTGTGTGAAGTGTGTGTAGTGTCTGTATAGTGTGTGTATAGTGTGTGTAACGTGTGTAGAGTGCATATAGTTTGTAAAATATGGTTGAAGTGTGTATGTGTGTGTACTATGTAAAATAGGTGTAGTATGTTTATAATGTGTGAAATATTTGTAGTGTGTGAAATGTGTCCATAGTGTGTGAAATATATGTAGTGTGTGTATAGTCTGTGAAATATGTGTAGTGTGTATATAGTGTGTGAAATGTGTGAAATATGTGTAGTAAGTGTATAGTGTGTAAAATCTGTGTGTAGTGTGTGCAGGTGTGTGTAGTGTATGAAATGTGTGTGAAATTGGTGTATGTGTGTATAGAGTGTGAAAAATGTAGTGTGTGAAATGTGTGTGTATAATTTGTGAAGTGTGAAATGTGTGTGAAGTATGTGAAATGTGTGTGGTATGTGAAATGTGTGTGAAGTGTGTGTATATGTGTGTAATGTGAGAAATGTGTGTAGTTAGTTTGTACTGTGTGAAATGTGAGTTGTGTGTGAAATGTGTGCATAGTGTGTGATATATGTGTAGTGTGTGTAGTATATGAAATATGTGTAATGTGTGAAATGTGTGTAGTGTGTGAAATGTGTGTAGTGTGTGAAATATGTGCAGTATGCATATGGTATGTTAAATGTGTGAACTGTGTGTATAGTGCATGAAATATATGTAGTGTGTGAAATGTGAGTGAATTGTGTGCATGTGTGTGTAGTTTATGAAAGCGTGTATGTGTGTGTAGTGTGTGTATAGTGTATGAAATATTTGTAGTGTGTGAAATGTGTAGGGTGTGTGGATAGTGTGTGAAATGTGTGTAATGTGTATATAGTTTGTGAAATGTGTGTAAAGTAAGTGACATATGTGTAGTATGTGAAATGTGTGCATAGTGTGTGAAATATGTGTAGTGTGTGAATAGTGCGTGAAATGTGTGTAAAGTACATGAAATATGTGTAGTGTGTGAATAGTGCGTGGAATGTGTGTAAAGTGGCTATAGTTTATGAAATGTGTGTGTGGTGTGAAAAATGTGTGTAGTGCGTTCGTAGTGTGTGAAATATGTGCATAGTGTTTGAAATATGTGTAGTGTGTGTATAGTGTGTGTAGTGTGTAAAATATTTATAGTGTGTGTACTGTGTGAAATATGTATAATGTGTGAAATGTGTATAGTGTGTGCATAGTGTGTGAAATGTGAGTGTAACGGGTGTATGTGCGTGTAGTGTGTGAAATATGTGTAGTGTGTGAAGTGTGTATAGTATGTGCTTAGTGTGTGAAATGTGTGTAATGTGCATATAGTTTTCGAAATGCGTGTGAAGTGTGTGCATGCATGTGAAGTGATTGCATGTGTCTGAAATATGTGTAGTGTGTGAATAGTGTGTGAAATGTGTGTAGACTGACTATATTTTGTGATATGTGTGTGAAATGTGAGTATGTGTGTGTTGTATGTGAAATGTGTGTGAAGTATGTATGTGTGTGAAGTATGTAAAATGTGTGCATAGTGTGTGAAATATGTGTAGTGTTCTATAGTGTGTGAAATATGTGTACTGTGTGCAAAGTGTGTGAAATATGTGTAGTATGTGAATAACGTGTAAAATGTGTGAAATGTGTGTACTGTGTGTATAGTGTGTGAAATATGTGTAGTATGTGCATAGTGTGTGAAATATGTGTAGTATGTGCATAGTTTGTGAAATATGTGTAGTATGTGCATAGTGTGTGAAATATGTGTAGTATGTGAAATGTGTGTACTATGTGCATAGTATGTGAAATATGTGTACTGTGTGCATAGTGTGTGAAATATGTGTAGTATGTGAAATGTGTGTAGTATGTGCATAGTGTGTGAAATATGTGTATTGTGTGCATAGTGTGTGAAATATTTATAGTATGTGCATAGTGTGTGAAATATGTGTAGTGCGTGAAATGTGTGTAGTATGTGCATAGTGTGTGAAATATGTGTAGTATGTGCATAGTGTGTGAAATATGTGTAGTGTGTGAAATATGTGTAGTATGTGCATAGTGTGTGAAATAAGTGTACTGTGTGCATAGTGTGTGAAATATGTGTAGTATATGAAATGTGTGTAGTATGTGAAATATGTGTAGTATGTGCATAGTATGTGAAATATGTGTAGTATGTGCATAGTGTGTGAAATATGTGTAGTATGTGAAATGTGTGTAGTATGTGCATAGTGTGTGAAATATGAGTACTGTGTGCATAGTGTGTGAAATATGTGTAGTGTGTGAAATATGTGTAGTGTGTGAAATATGTGTAGTATGTGAAATATGTGTAGTGTGTGAAATATGTGTAGTATGTGAAATGTGTGTAGTATGTGCATAGTGTGTGAAATATGTGTAGTGTGTGAAATGTGTGTAGTATGTGCATAGTGTGTGTAATATGAGTACTGTGTGCATAGTGTGTGAAATATGTGTAGTATGTGCATAGTGTGTGAAATATGTGTAGTATGTGTGTGAAATATGTGTAGTATGTGCATAGTGTGTGAAATATGTGTAGTATGTGCATAGTGTGTGAAATATGTGTACAGTGTGCATAATGTGTGAAATATGTGTACTGTGTGCATAGTGTGTGAAATATGTGTATATGTGCATAGTGTGTGAAATATGTGTAGTGTGTGAAATGTGTGTACTGTATGCATAGTGTATGAAATATGTGTAGTATGTGCATAGTGTGTGAAATATGTGTAGTATGTGAAATGTGTGTAGTATGTGCATAGTGTGTGAAATATGTGTACTGTGTGCATAGTGTGTGAAATATGTGTACTGTGTGCATAGTGTGTGAAATATGTGTAGTATGTGAAATGTGTGTAGTATGTGCGTAGTGTGTGAAATATGTGTAGTATGTGCATAGTGTGTGAAATATGTGTAGTATGTGCGTAGTGTGTGAAATATGTGTAGTATGTGCATAGTGTGTGAAATATGTGTAGTGTGTGAAATGTGTGTAGTATGTGCATAGTGTGTGAAATATGTGTAGTGTGTGAAATGTGTGTAGTATGTGCATAGTGTGTGAAATAAGTGTACTGTGTGCATAGTGTGTGAAATATGTGTAGTATGTGCATAGTGTGTGAAATATGTGTAGTATGTGCATAGTGTGTGAAATATGTGTAGTATGTGAAATGTGTGTACTGTGTGCATAGTGTATGAAATATGTGTAGTATGTGCATAGTGTGTGAAATATGTGTAGTATGTGAAATGTGTGTACTGTGTGCATAGTGTATGAAATATGTGTAGTATGTGCATAGTGTGTGAAATATGTGTAGTATGTGAAATGTGTGTAGTATGTGCATAGTGTGTGAAATATGTGTACTGTGTGCATAGTGTGTGAAATATGTGTACTGTGTGCATAGTGTGTGAAATATGTGTAGTATGTGAAATGTGTGTAGTATGTGCGTAGTGTGTGAAATATGTGTAGTATGTGCATAGTGTGTGAAATATGTGTAGTATGTGCGTAGTGTGTGAAATATGTGTAGTATGTGCATAGTGTGTGAAATATGTGTAGTGTGTGAAATGTGTGTAGTATGTGCATAGTGTGTGAAATATGTGTAGTGTGTGAAATGTGTGTAGTATGTGCATAGTGTGTGAAATAAGTGTACTGTGTGCATAGTGTGTGAAATATGTGTAGTATGTGCATAGTGTGTGAAATATGTGTAGTATGTGAAATGTGCGTAGTATGTGCATAGTGTGTGAAATATGTGTAGTATGTGAAATGTGTGTAGTATATGCATAGTGTGTGAAATATGTGTACTGTGTGCATAGTGTGTGAAATATGTGTACTGTGTGCATAGTGTGTGAAATATGTGTAGTATGTGAAATGTGTGTAGTATGTGCATAGTGTGTGAAATATGTGTAATGTGTGCATAGTGTGTGAAATATGTGTAGTATGTGCATAGTGTGTGAAATATGTGTAGTGTGTGAAATGTGTGTAGTATGTGCATAGTGTGTGAAATATGTGTAGTATGTGCATAGTGTGTGAAATATGTGTAGTGTGTGAAATGTGTGTAGTATGTGCATAGTGTGTGAAATAAGTGTACTGTGTGCATAGTGTGTGAAATATGTGTAGTATGTGAAATATGTGTAGTATGTGCATAGTATGTGAAATATGTGTAGTGTGTGAAATATGTGTAGTATGTGAAATGTGTGTAGTATGTGAAATATGTGTAGTATATAGTGTGTGAAATATGTGTACTGTGTGCATAGTGTGTGAAATATGTGTAGTATGTGCATAGTGTGTGAAATATGTGTACTGTGTGCATAGTGTGTGAAATATGTGTATATGTGCATAGTGTGTGAAATATGTGTACTGTGTGCATAGTGTGTGAAATATGTGTAGTATGTGCATAGTGTGTGAAATATGTGTACTGTGTGCATAGTGTGTGAAATATGTGTAGTGTGTGAAATGTGTGTACTGTGTGCATAGTGTGTGAAATATGTGTACTGTGTGCATAGTGTGTGAAATATGTGTAGTGTGTGAAATGTGTGTAGTATGTGCATAGTGTGTGAAATATGTGTAGTGTGTGAAATGTGTGTAGTTTGTGAAATATGTGTAGTATGTGAAATGTGCGTAGTATGTGCATAGTGTGTGAAATATGTGTAGTGTGTGAAATATGTGTAGTATGCGCATAGTGTGTGAAATATGTGTAGTATGTGAAATGTGCGTAGTATGTGCATAGTGTGTGAAATATGTGTAGTATGTGCATAGTATGTGAAATATGTGTAGTATGTGCATAGTGTGTGAAATATGTGTAGTATGTGAAATGTGCGTAGTATGTGCATAGTGTGTGAAATATGTGTACTGTGTGCATAGTGTGTGAAATATGTGTAGTATGTGAAATGTGCGTAGTATGTGCATAGTGTGTGAAATAAGTGTACTGTGTGCATAGTGTGTTAAATATGTGTAGTGTGTGAAATGTGTGTAGTGTGTGAAATGTGTGTAGTGTGTGAAATGTGTGTAGTATGCGCATAGTGTGTGAAATATGTGTAGTATGTGAAATGTGCGTAGTATGTGCATAGTGTGTAAAATATGTGTACTGTGTGCATAGTGTGTGAAATATGTGTAGTGTGTGAAATATGTGTAGTGTGTGAAATGTGCGTAGTATGTGCATAGCGTGTGAAATATGTGTACTGTGTGCATAGTGTGTGAAATATGTGTAGTATGTGCATAGTGTGTGAAATATGTGTACTGTGTGCATAGTATGTGCATAGTGTGTCAAATATGTGTACTGTGTGCATAGTATGTGAAATATGTGTATATGTGCATAGTGTGTGAAATATGTGTATATGTGCATAGTGTGTGAAATATGTGTATATGTGCATAGTGTGTGAAATATGTGTACTGTGTGCATAGTATGTGAAATATGTGTATATGTGCATAGTATGTGAAATATGTGTAGTATGTGCATAGTGTGTGAAATATGTGTAGTATGTGCATAGTGTGTGAAATATGTGTACTGTGTGCATAGTGTGTGAAATATGTGTATATGTACATAGTGTGTGAAATATGTGTAGTATGTGCATAGTGTGTGAAATATGTGTAGTATGTGCATAGTGTGTGAAATATGTGTAGTATGTGCATAGTGTGTGAAATGTGCGTAGTATGTGCATAGTGTGTGAAATATGTGTAGTATGTGCATAGTGTGTGAAATATGTGTAGTATGTGAAATGTGCGTAGTATGTGCATAGTGTGTGAAATATGTGTAGTATGTGCATAGTGTGTGAAATATGTGTAGTATGTGCATAGTGTGTGAAATATGTGTAGTATGTGCATAGTGTGTGAAATATGTGTAGTATGTGCATAGTGTGTGAAATATGTGTAGTATGTGCATAGTGTGTGAAATATATGTAGTATGTGAAATGTGTGTAGTATGTGCATAGTGTGTGAAATATGTGTAGTATGTGCATAGTGTGTGAAATATATGTAGTATGTGAAATGTGTGTACTGTGTGCATAGTGTATGAAATATGTGTAGTATGTGCATAGTGTGTGAAATATGTGTAGTATGTGAAATGCGCGTAGTATGTGCATAGTGTGTGAAATATGTGTACTATGTGCATAGTGTGTGAAATATGTGTACTCTGTGCATAGTGTGTGAAATATGTGTACTGTGTGCATAGTGTGTGAAATATGTATAGTGTGTGAAATGTGTGTAGTATGTGCATAGTGTGTGAAATATGTGTAGTATGTGCATAGTGTGTGAAATATGTGTACTGTGTGCATAGTGTGTGAAATATGTGTATATGTGCATAGTGTGTGAAATATGTGTAGTGTGTGAAATGTGTGTAGTATGTGCATAGTGTGTGAAATATGTGTACTGTGTGCATAGTGTGTGAAATATGTGTAGTATGTGCATTGTGTGTGACATATGTGTACTGTGTGCATAGTGTATGAAATATGTGTAGTATGTGCATAGTGTGTGAAATATGTGTAATATGTGCATAGTGTGTGAAATATGTGTACTGTGTGCATAGTGTGTGAAATATGTGTCTTGTGTGCATAGTGTGTGAAATATGTGTATATGTGCATAGTGTGTGAAATATGTGTACTGTGTGCATAGTTTGTGAAATATGTGTAGTATGTGAAATGTGCGTAGTATGTGCATAGTGTGTGAAATATGTGTATATGTGCATAGTGTGTGAAATATGTGTATATGTGCATAGTGTGTGAAATATGTGTACTGTGTGCATAGTTTGTGAAATATGTGTAGTATGTGAAATGTGCGTAGTATGTGCATAGTGTGCGAAATATGTGTATATGTGCATAGTGTGTGAAATATGTGTAGTATGTGCATAGTGTGTGAAATATGTGTACTGTGTGCATAGTGTATGAAATATGTGTAGTGTGTGAAATGAGTGTAGTATGTGCATAGTGTGTGAAATATGTGTAGTATGTGAAATGTGCGTAGTATGTGCATAGTGTGTGAAATATGTGTAGTATGTGCATAGTGTGTGAAATATGTGTAGTATGTGCATAGTGTGTGAAATATGTGTAGTATGTGAAATGTGCGTAGTATGTGCATAGTGTGTGAAATATGTGTACTGTGTGCATAGTGTATGAAATATGTGTAGTATGTGAAATGTGCGTAGTATGTGCATAGTGTGTGAAATATGTGTAGTATGTGCATAGTGCGTGAAATATGTGTAGTATGTGAAATGTGCGTAGTATGTGCATAGTGTGTGAAATATGTGCAGTATGTGCATAGTGTGTGAAATATGTGTAGTATGTGCATAGTGTGTGAAATATGTGTAGTATGTGAAATGTGCGTAGTATGTGCATAGTGTGTGAAATATGTGTAGTATGTGCATAGTGTGTGAAATATGTGTAGTATGTGAAATGTGCGTAGTATGTGCATAGTGTGTGAAATATGTGTATATGTGCATAGTGTGTGAAATATGTGTAGTATGTGCATAGTGTGTGAAATATGTGTATATATGCATAGTGTGTGAAATATGTGTACTGTGTGCATAGTGTGTGAAATATGTGTAGTTTGTGAAATGTGCGTAGTATGTGCATAGTGTGTGAAATATGTGTACTGTGTGCATAGTGTGTGAAATATGTGTAGTATGTGAAATGTGCTTAGTATGTGCATAGTGTGTGAAATATGTGTAGTATGTGCATAGTGTGTGAAATATGTGTACTGTGTGCATAGTGTGTGAAATATGTGTACTGTGTGCATTGTGTGTGAAATATGAGTACTGTGCGCATAGTGTGTGAAATATGTGTAGTATGTGCATAGTGTGTGAAATATGTGTACTGTGTGCATAGTGTGTGAAATATGTGTAGTATGTGCATAGTGTGTGAAATATGTGTAGTATGTGCATAGTGTCTGAAATATGTGTAGTATGTGCATAGTGTGTGAAATATGTGTAGTATGTGCATAGTGTGTGAAATATGTGTACTGTGTGCATAGTGTGTGAAATATGTGTATATGTGCATAGTGTGTGAAATATGTGTAGTATGTGCATAGTGTGTGAAATATGTGTAGTATGTGAAATGTGCGTAGTATGTGCATAGTGTGTGAAATATGTGTAGTATGTGCATAGTATGTGAAATATGTGTAGTATGTGCATAGTGTGTGAAATATGTGTAGTATGTGCATAGTGTGTGAAATATGTGTAGTATGTGCATAGTGTGTGAAATATGTGTAGTATGTGCATAGTGTGTGAAATATGTGTAGTATGTGAAATGTGCGTAGTATGTGCATAGTGTGTGAAATATGTGTATATGTGCATAGTATGTGCATAGTGTGTGAAATATGTGTAGTATGTGAAATGTGCGTAGTATGTGCATAGTGTGTGAAATATGTGTAGTATGTGCATAGTGTGTGAAATATGTGTAGTATGTGAAATGTGCGTAGTATGTGCATAGTGTGTGAAATATGTGTATATGTGCATAGTGTGTGAAATATGTGTAGTATGTGAAATGTGCGTAGTATGTGCATAGTGTGTGAAATATGTGTAGTATGTGCATAGTGTGTGAAATATGTGTAGTATGTGCATAGTGTGTGAAATATGTGTAGTATGTGCATAGTGTGTGAAATGTGTGTAGTATGTGCATAGTGTGTGAAATGTGTGTAGTATGTGCATAGTGTGTGAAATATGTGTAGTATGTGCATAGTGTGTGAAATATGTGTAGTATGTGAAATGTGTGTAGTATGTGCATAGTGTGTGAAATATGTGTACTGTGTGTAGTGTGTGTAATAGGTGTAGTATGTGCATAGTGTGTGAAATATGTGTAGTATGTGCATAGTGTGTGAAATATGTGTAGTGTGTGAAATATGTGTAGTATGTGAAATGTGCGTAGTATGTGCATAGTGTGTGAAATATGTATACTGTGTGCATAGTGTGTGAAATATGTGTAGTATGTGCATAGTGTGTGAAATATGTGTAGTATGTGCATAGTGTGTAAAATATGTGTAGTATGTGCATAGTGTGTGAAATATGTGTAGTATGTGAAATGTGTGTAGTATGTGCATAGTGTGTGAAATATGTGTACTGTGTGTAGTGTGTGTAATAGGTGTAGTATGTGCATAGTGTGTGAAATATGTGTAGTATGTGCATAGTGTGTGAAATATGTGTAGTGTGTGAAATATGTGTAGTATGTGAAATGTGTGTAGTATGTGCATAGTGTGTGAAATATGTGTACTGTGTGCATAGTGTGTGAAATATGTGTAGTGTGTGAAATGTGTATAGTGTGTGAAATATGTGTAGTGTGTGAAATATGTCTAGTGTGTGAAATGTGTGTGAAATGAGTGTATATGTGTATAGTGTGTGAAATATGTGTAGTATATGAAATGTGTGTGGTGTGTGCACAGTGTGTGTAATGTGTGTATAGTATGTGAAATATGTGTAAAGTGTGTTGATGTGTATGAAGTATGTGAAATGTGTGTAGTGTGTGAAATATGTGTAGTGTGTGAAATGTGTGTGAAATATGTGTATGTAGTGTATGAAATGGGCGTTTGTGTGTGTAGTGTGTGTATAATGTGTGAAATGTGTGTGGTAGGTGCATAATGTGTGTAATGTGTGTATAATTCTGAAATGTGTGTGAACTGTGTGCATTTATGTGTAGTATGTGAAATGTGTGTAAAGTACGTGAAATATGAGTAGTATGTGAAATGTGTGTGAAGTATGTGTAGTATGTGAAATGTGTGCATTTATGTGTAGTATGTGAAATGTGTGTGAAGTATGTGTAGTATGTGAAATGTGTGCATTTATGTGTAGTATGTGAAATGTGTGTAAAGTACG
The DNA here is from genome assembly GCA_958295605.1 of Ajuga chamaepitys. NCBI lineage: Eukaryota > Viridiplantae > Streptophyta > Magnoliopsida > Lamiales > Lamiaceae > Ajuga > Ajuga chamaepitys. Next base: position 647,884 of record OY282498.1, on the reverse strand, counting down.
TGAAATATGAGTAGTATGTGAAATGTGTGTGAAGTATGTGTAGTATGTGCATAGTTTGTGAAATATGTGTAGTATTTGCATAGTGTGTGAAATGTGTGTAGTGTGTGAAATGTGTGTAGTATGTGCATAGTGTGTGAAATGTGTGTAGTATGTGCATAGTGTGTGAAATGTGTGTAGTGTGTGAAATGTGTGTAGTGTGTGAAATGTGTGTAGTGTGTGCATAGTGTGTGAAATGTGTGTACTGTGTGTATAGTGTGTGAAATGTGTGTAGTGTGTGAAATGTGTGTTGTGTGTGCATAGTGTGTGAAATGTGAGTGAAGTGTGTGCGTGTGTCAAGTGTGTGAAATGTGTGTGAAATATGCGTAGTGTGTGAAATGTATGTGGTGTGTGCATAGTATGTGTAATGTGAGTATAGTTTGTGAAATATATGTAAAGTGTTTTGATGTGTGTGAAGTATGTGAAATGTGTGTAGTGTGTGAAATATGTGTAATGTGTGAAAAGTGCGTGAAACGTGTGTAAAGTACGTGAAATATGTGTACTGTATGGAATGTGTGAAATGTGTGTGAATAGTGCGTGAAATGTGTGTGAAGTATGTAAATTATGTGTAGTGTGTGAAATGTGTGCATAGTGTGAAATATGTTTAGTATGTGAATAGTGCATGAAATGTGTGTGAAGTGTGAGAAACGTGTGTAGTGTGTGAAATATAAATAGTGTGAAAAATGTGTGCATAGTGTGTGAAATATGTGTAGTGTGTGTGAAGTATGTGTAGTGTGTGTGAAGTATGTATAGTGTGTGTATAGTGTATGAAATGTGGGTAGTATGTGAAATATGTGTAGTATGTGTATAGTGTGTGAAATGTGTGTACTGTGTGTATAGTGTGTGTAATGTGAGTATAGTTTGTGAAATGTGTGTAAAGTGTGTTGATGTGCATGAAGTATGTGAAATGTAAGTAGTATGTGAAATGTGTGTAAAGCACGTGAAATATGTGTAGTGTGAAATGTGTGTATAGTGTGTGGAATATATGTAGTGTGTCAATAGTGCATGAAATGTGTGTAGTGTCCCTATAGTTTATGAAATGTGTAATGTGTAGTGTGTTTGTGAGAGATGTGTGTAGTGTGTTTGTAGTGTGTGAAATATGAGTAGTGTGAGAATTGTGTGTATAGTGTATGGAATATGTGTAGTGTGTGTATAGTGTGTGAAATATGTGTGTTATGTGTATATTGTGTGAAATGTGTGTACTGTGTATAGTGTGTGAAATATGTGTAGTGTGTGCATAGTGTGTGAAATGTAAGTGAAGTGTGTGAAATGTGCGCGAAGTGTGTGAAATGTGCGCGAAGTGTGTGTATGCGTGTATAGTGTGTGAAATATGTGTAGTGTGTGCATAGTGTGTGAAATGTGTTTAATGTGTGTAATTTGTGAAATGAGTGTGAAGTGTATGCATGTGTGTGTAGTATGTGAAATGTGTGTGAAGTATGTGAAATATGTGTAGTGTGTGAATAGTGTGTGAAGTATGTGAAATATGTGTATGTGTGTAGTATGTGAAATGTGTGTAAAGTACGTGAAATATGTTTAGTGTGTGAAATGAGTGTGCATAGTGTGTGAAATGTGTGTAGAGTGCCTATAGTTTGTGAAATGTGTGTGGAATGCCTATAGTTTGTGAAATGTGTGTGAAGTGTATGTCCGGTATGTGAAATGTATGTGAAGTGTGTGTATGTGTGTAGTGTGTGAAATGTGTGTGTAGTGTGTGTAGTGTGTGAAATGTGTGTAGTGTGTGTGTTGTGTATGAAATATGTGTAGTATGTGTGTAGTGTGTGTTGTGTATGAAATATGTGTAGTATGTGTGTAGTGTGTGAAATATGTGTAGGTGTGAAATGTGTGTAGTGTGTGCATAGTGTGAAATGTGAGTGAAGTGTGTGCATGTGTGTGTAGTGTATGAAATGTGTGTGAAATGGGTGTGATCTGTGCATAGTGTGTGAAAGGTGTGATAATTTGTGAAATGTGTGTGAAGTGTGTGCATCTGTGTGTAGTGCGTGTATAGTGTGTGAAATGGGTGTATTCTGTACATAGTGTGTGAAATGAGTGAATTGTGTGTGAAATATATGAATTGTGTGGTGAGTGTTTGGTGTGTGTATATGTGTGTAGTGTGTGCGTAGTTGTATGTGTGAGAAATGTGTGTGAAAGTGTGTGTATAGTGTTTGAAATGTGTGTAGTGTCTGTATAGTGTGTGAAAGCGTGTGAAAGTGTGTGAAGTGTATGTAGTGTGTGTCGTGGGTGAAATGTGTTTGAAGTGTGTCGCGGATGAAATGTGTTTGAAGTGTGTGAGGTGTATGTAGTGTGTAAAATGTGTATGTAGTGTGTATAGTGTGTGAAATTTTAGTGTAATTTATGAGATTTTATAAAATAAGATGAATTTGAATAACTTATTTTTTTTAAACTTACAAGTTTTAAGAGCTTATTTTTACATCTTATAAGTTATAAATTATCTAACATCTTATTTTACTAAACGCATTACAAGAGTTTATAAGCTCTCAAACATCTTATAAGATGTTTTGAAGAGCTTATAAGTTTAGCCAAAAAACTCTAATACAAAACTTCGAACCAAGCAGCTGAAAGCTTGACAATGGAAGACTAATACAAAACTTACATTCTTGCAAGAGATTAAGAATTGCACGACAAAGCACCTTCTTTGTAATTTTGATAAAAAAAACCCAAATATGATCATTTCTTGGCAGAGTATAGTTGGCCTTCGCTGTCCCCATCACCCTGTTGATCAGCTACAAATATCCATAAGCTACCAAAATGGGACAAACTGTTTATTGCCAAAACCAAAACACAATGCCTCATTAACAATGTCCAAACTGGGTATCAACAATTGCTCAAGGCAAAGGATTCTAGTCATGGATACATGACACATAATAGACAAGCAAAATAAGGCTTTCTCCAACCGAAAAAATTAAACTATTTACGCCAGCCACCAGCAAATTGGATTTGCAAGCATGGAGGCTTTCGTGGGTTTATTCTCCGATTCACACAACCAAGATGGTATCTCAATATGGACATCAGTTGACAATTTACACAGGCAGGCACAAAAACTTTTGACAAACTTTCTACAATTAGAAACACAAGATAGTATCTTGTTGAATGACTACACATGTTCGTCAAATGAGATACTCGCCCATGCATTTGCCACTAAGGAGGAAAAAGAAAAATGGTCAGATAATATTGACCACTAACAAGTAATGTTTCTTCCAACAAAAAAACGCTAGTACTAAGATGCCATTACTACGAATGTAGACTTCAATTTATTCTAGCTAGGCATACCATATAAATCATTTTGTTCATTCAAGACATACCAACAAGAGAGAGCCTTAGGATGACAGAATTGCATATAAGCTAAGAACTAGCAAACAAGAAAGTTGATTTCCCATAATAGAGCATGCTGACTTGTCCTATTAAACATCAAAATAGACAAATGATACAACAAGTTACATGCCTAAACCAGTATCAAGCACACAAACAAACAAATGACTACACATGTTCGTCAAATGAGATACTCGTCCAGACAGGAAAATGGTCAAATAATATTGACAACTAACTAGTAATGTTTCTTCCAACAAAAAACTACGCTTGTCATTACCACGAATGTGATCTTCAATTTCTTCTAGCTAGACATACCAAATAAATCATTGTCTTCATTCAAAAAGATGTGCCAACAAGAGAGAGCATAGGATGACGAATATAGTGCGATTATCTAGCACACCAAATACAAGTATTAACCTCAGAATTGCATATAAGCCATGAACTAGCAAACAAGAAACATTGATTCAAATGATACAACGTGTTACACGTCTAAACAAGTATCAGCACACAAACAAACCAACTAATCTAACCACCATAAAAATATTCTCATAAATTGTTTTTTATATAAATTACATATAACAGCATGACATCTCCACATACAAGAATAACACGAAGGTATCTCTAAGCAGCTTTGTAGAAGGAAAATAAAATTCGACCTCATGTCAACAATGGAACCCAATCAGGAATATTAGTAGGTCTGTACCAGGATCAAGAAAACTAGGTCAACAATTGAACCCAATCTCAAGGAATATTAGTAGGTCTGTACCAGTATCAAACTATGAACAACATCAGGTCTCATCTGCATCATTTCTCAATAACATAGTTAGAAAGGCAAAATATTAAGCAATAATAGGAGAAAATACTTCACCAACCAACACTCCAAAAATCAATACACAGTCTTCAACATTTTTTCCTACTTACAAAGTTATCAACTTATTTAGAGGCTGGATCAGCGAATGAACAATTTTGGAATACAACATCTAACAGGGGAAAAACTGAGCGATGGTAATCCAATTACCACATCTATAACTGGAAAAAACAGTATTGTACCAATAAGATTACAGCATGAACTGGAAAATAAACCGCGTCGCAACCGAATCAATAGGTACTTCTTCAATAAGGAATAAACATTACCCCAATCCCAAATATATGTTAGTTCTGATTAAAATAGAAAACGAATCACCATCTGATGCAGCAGCAGCAACAATAAATTGATAAACCAGAACGGAAGAGAAAGAAGCAAGATCTGTCAATCAGATTTCACCTCTGATCCACACAAGGAAACAAAAGATGAATAAATAAATTTGAATCACCACCTGAATCAAATAATTAACGACATTCACCGCGGTCTCCGATTCCGTTGATGCAAGGCGGGAACCTATTCGGACGAAATGTCGTACCTGCAATCAGCGAAGCCGGCCGGAAAGTTCCCGACCTGCACCAAGCGAATTAGAGGCCGCCGCAATACACAAAATCTTCGTATATAATTAATGGAGGAAATATAGATATATATAAATAGATCTTTTGTATTGTGTTTTTAAAATTTCTTTTGAGAAAATATATAAATAGATCTGAAACCTAAAAATTGGTGTTTCTGATTTAGCGAGGTTTTGCTTGTGTAGGATTCATTTATTTATAGCTAAAATTAACGCACCGGATGTTGCCACGACTACGCGTTATTTTCCAACGTTCCGTTGCGGGAATAGGGGAGTTCACTTCTGGTCCTCGATTTTGGAGTTAATTGCGAGAGGAGACCATTTTGTGGCTTGTGTTACAAATCAAAGTTCTTTCTCCTATTTCAAAAACAAAAAAATGAAATAGTAAATAATAATAATAATAATAATAATACAGAGAGCCGTGTTGCAAACGAATAGAGCTTTCATTGAATAACTCATTAACGTTAACGTACTTATTTATTTAGGAGTGACACTCATGTGCATAAGATGCACATTAGTATTAATGTACACCATGTGGGCCCCACTTATAACTTTTGCGCGCGCGATCTATATATATTAAGGTGTGTTGAGAATCACAAAATAGGCGTTAGCTTAGTTGGTAAAGGCGCGCGGGTTCGAATCTTAACAACACTTTTTTATTTTGAACAACACCTTTTTATTATTTTTCACCAACAGTATATTTAATATTTCGATGTAGTATACGTTATGTTGCATGACAGTATACGTTGTGATGCCTGACAGTATAGGTTGTTTTAGCTAATTTTTGTTACATACTGCGAAATATTTATTTTTTCCAACTTACAATACTCACAGTATATTTAAAAAATGAAGGAAGAAGGAAAAAAGATGATTTTTTATATTTAAATAATGAAGGAAGAAGGGAAAAAATGATTTTTTCCAACTTACAATACTCACAGGAAGAAGGAAAAAAGATGATTTTTTTATATTTAAAAAATGAAGGAAGAAGGGAAAAAATGATTTTTTCAATTTACAATACTCACAGTATATTTAAAAAATGAAGGAAGAAGGGAAAAATAATTTTTTATATTTAAAAAATGATGGAAGAAGGGAAAAAATGATTTTTTCCAACTTACAATACTCACAGGAAGAAGGAAAAAAGATGATTTTTTTATATTTAAAAAATGAAGGAAGAAGGGAAAAAATGATTTTTCCAATTTACAATACTCACAGTATATTTAAAAAATGAAGGAAGAAGGGAAAAATAATTTTTTATATTTAAAAAATGATGGAAGAAGGGAAAAAATGATTTTTTCCAACTTACAATACTCACAGTATATTTAAAAAATGAAGGAAGAAGGGAAAAAGATACAAACGGAATTGAACCCTTGACCTCAAGGTTGAGATATTTAAGACTGCATTAAATACCACCAGACCACTTGCTTTTAGTGTTCCACAAACATGTCATTAATTATATAACATGCGCGCGCAAAAAAAATTAATATAATAATAATTGGCCCGTTCAGACCGGTAACCGCGCGGTTTATTTGGGCTGAACCAGTGGGGCCCACAAGGTGTATAATAACACTATGGTGCATCTTATGCACCAAAGTTTTTGTCTTTGTTTAGATAAACGAACAAATTTTGAGCTCATTCTATAATCGAACATGGATGGATAAGAGAATTAAGGGAGAGGTCAAATCCCTTAATTTTCTCTCTCTTTTCTTTATACTAATATTATATGTTTCGCATTAATTTTATATCTTCTATAATTAGATATGGTAAGTTAGATAAGAATAATGATGAGTCTAATTGGGACAAATATGCAGAAAGACCAACTCTTAAAACAAAACACAAAATCTAAAAAAAAAAACCTAGTTAACGGCCGTAGTAATTAATTAGGGGTAAATTAGAAAATTTTTATGTTATATATTCTTAACAAAAATTATAAAACATATCCATAGAGAGGGAGTATAAGATATCTTTGAAGCTTAAATATCCTCTTAGTTGGACGTAGTTTCAACATCTAAACTATAATTGAAAGTTCTTAAGAAAATAAAACACTATAAAAGCTAAAATTCAAACTCAATATATTTTGTAACCTTTCTTAGTTGAACCATTTAACCAAATTAGATTTTTAAGAGACTATTATTAGAATAGATCTTTCTAAGGCTAAAATTATTTTTGATCTTATAACTTCTCACTCGTTCACTTTTAGTCCCAAAAAAGTAAAAATTTCATTTGCTCTTGTAACTTTTCAATTGGTCCATATTTACTTATTTTTTCGTCGCTGGTGATTAATTTCGCCAAAAAATAGCTAGTGTTGGTCGCGTGACTCAATTCTCTGGTTGATTTAGTTCCAGTGGTGTCGATGGGTGACCTACACATGCTATTTTCAGGCAAAATTGGTTACCGACGATGAAAAAATTACGAGACTAAATTATTCTTTTTATTTTCTTTAGACCAAATTGGACGACTGAGAAGATACGGGATCTAAAATGATGGTTTAATTGCGAAAACAAACACGAACTTTTATTAAATTGTAGATTTAACACAACTTTTTAATTTTTGTAAAATAAATCACGAACTTAACATAATTTTGCAATTAGTCATTTTTCAAAGATATATTGTCAATGTATATATCTATTTACGCCATGTAATGCGATATAGGATGTCATGCTGAGTTACAAAATAAAACTAAAAAATAATTAATGAAATTACGGATCAAGTTGTTCTTAACTAGACCGCAAATCACGACGAACTTGTATTCTCAACTTGATACCTAATTTCTCATACCTTAATGATTATTTAATACTAAAAACCACTTATCTTTGACAAATAGAGAAAAGAATCACAAATAAAAATTTTATGACATGTTTATGATAAAGCGAAAACTAATTTTATGACTCACACAATAATTTTTAATACATATAATTGGATAATGTTCATTGCATTAGTAAGGAGAAAAAATGATTCTAGCTGAGAAGAAAAGTCTATTACGACTTGCTCAATTATGTACAACTTGATCCAGATTCTTATTATTGTTATTTTTTTAATTTTTATACCAACAATGACATCCTACATAAATAATCAACATATTGAGAATTTATCACTAGAAATTGATTGATGATTAAAATTGCAAAAGTTTGTTAAGTTCGTGATTTATTTTATAAAATATGAAATGTTATGTTAAATTTGCAATTTGGTGTGATAGGGATAACCCGATCACCTCGGGTCGGGTTAATACTAAAGCCCACTGATCGGCCCAACACGTGCAGGCCCAGCAAGCACGTGAAGGCCCACCAAGCATAGGCCCAGCAGGCCCAGGAACGCGCCTTGGCCCAGCGAGTGGTTTGTTCCGCGAATCAAGGCTGAGGATTCGTTCCCAACCGCCATGCAGCTGGAAGTGGGCGTGAATATAGGAAGTTTGTTAGGGTTCAGTTAGGGTTTAGAAAAGCTAAGTATAAATACGTGAAAAGAACTCGGAATTAGGGTTCGCACTCTGTATACTGAATTACTACCTGTAAACTCAACGTTCTAGTAAAGGAAACACCTCGGCAAGAGTGATTTTCTGCCCGTGGACGTAGATCTCCGGATCGAACCACGTAAATCTTGTGTTTTTATATTCTGTTTGTGTAGATTATCGTTAGATTTTGTGGTTACCGGATTGCGCTTTATCAATTGGCGCCGTCTGTGGGAACGCTTTAACCAACAATTTTTGACGTTCACATCGTATTCAAGAATCATGGTGACAACACGTTTGAATCAATCTCGCCACGGTGATCAATCTAACCAAGATCCACCCGTGGATCAAGTTTTGCCGCCGAGACAATTGCCGGCAGGGAGTACGTCTAATCATCAGGGCAATCAAAACCCTCCACCCCCTCAAGACCTGCAAAACTCTAATCTTGCTGCTGCTCAACCACCGGTTAACGTTCAAATTACCCCAGAACTGCTCCAGGCTTTCCTACAAGAGCATGCACACATTCTTCAAGATTGGGCAGTTAATCGCCTACATCTCTCGGGGCCTGTCGCGGGGCCTGCCGGCCATAATGCTAATCCCGTGGTACCTCCACCTCGCTCGCGTGATCAACAGGACCCGGGGCACCGCGGACGTCAGGATCGGCGACGGGAACGACCTGGTTCTTCCGAGGACCATGGGAGTTCTAACGAATCACGACCTCGCAATGATGAACCTACTGATGTGGATCGCCGTCGTCCACTTAATGCGGCTAAGAGAGTTCGCTATGCCAATCCTCATGCTCTAGATCTTCAAGAGTATGAGCAAGTTCAACGCAATGTTGAACTGGACAGGATTCTGGGTCTTGATGCCAATGGAGATATCATCACACCGTTCTCCCAGGAAATCATGGCCACTTCCCTTCCCGAAGGGCTCAAACGGCCAGCCATACCACCTTACACTGGCACCGGAGATCCGGCCAATTTTCTTGGAGCTTTTAGGCACAGCATGCTTAGCCATGATAACATTACATCCCTCCAGTACTGCAAGATTTTCCCTGAGTACTTACAGGATGAAGCTCGGGTTTGGTTTGATTCTCTCCCACGCAACAGCGTATCCTCCTTCAGAGAACTCGCCGAGCACTTTTGGGCACGGTTCGAAGCACGGGAGAAGCCCATGGCCACCCTGGCCGATGTCATGAATATGGAACAGCGGGACAGTGAAACTGTCACCCAATTTCTTGACCGCTTCACAGCGGTAAGTCTAAAGGTGGGAAATTGCCCCGACGACGTAGTCATCAACGCATTCATGAATGGACTCCGTCCCGGAGCACTTTACACTGAATTAGTTCGGAATACCCCAGTCACAACCCGAGCACTATTCAAAACAGTGTGCAAATTTGCTAAGGCCGAGGAGCAGACTCGCCAGAAGCGTGAGAAACACGCTAGCAAGCGGCAATCCGACAAGGCACAAACCGGGCCTAGTACTCGACCTAGTGCATTTTCCCGCCTGACCCCGGGGCGTTCAGAATCCCGAAGTGATATTCCACAATTGACTCCGTTGACAAAGTCACGAGCTGAAATCCTTTCTATCCACAAGAACGATCTGCGACCTTGTCCGCGGATGACTGCGCCTCCTGAAAAGAGGAATCATGGAAAGTGGTGTGCGTACCACCGAGATCATGGGCACGAGACAGAGGAGTGCCGAGAACTTGGCAAGGAAATCGAGGAGTGCCTGAGGAAAGGATTCTTGCGCCAATACATTGCGCGGACCGACGATAAGCCCCGGACAGGTCAGAATGGGGGGTCATCCAATAATCGCGGGTATCATGATCGCGGCACACAACAAAATCGGCCACCGTGGCAGAATAATCGGCCGGGGCCCAATAACTATGCACGACAAGATTCTGGCAATCGCCAACAGCCACGCCTCCCGCCGCCACCTCCTCCTCCGGGAGGACCCGGAGACAACGCGCCTCCTCACGTGATAAACGTGATATATGGGGCCCTTCCCACCGGGGCCTCGCGACACGCCTTGAAGGCAGAGGCTCGACGTCCTCCTCCCGAGGAGCCACGTCACAAACGCCTCCATCAATCCGAGACTGTCAGCTTCACGGATAGGGACCCGGTTCCGGAGATAACACCTCACACTGACGCTATTGTCATCGACATGACTGTAGCCAATATAACAGTAAGGCGGGTCTTCGTGGATAATGGGGCCGCGGTGAGTGTTATATTTGCCGACTGTTTCCAACGGATGGGGATTTCACGGGATCAACTTCGACCGGCTCCCGGGCCATTACAGACTTTCACTCAAGGTGAAGTACAGCCAGAAGGTGTCATCACTCTCCCAGCATCTTTGGGAACTTATCCGAAGATAAAAACCATCTTCGTAGATTTTTATGTGGTGAATTCCCCGTCACCGTACAACATGATATTGGGCCGGGACTGGCTTACCCCCGCCAAAGCCATTTGCTCCACGTATCACCTCGCACTAAAGTTTCCCACCTCGCATGGCGAAGTGGCTATCCGCGGGAGTCAGCGGGTTTCAAAAGAATGTATGTATGTGGCACTCAAAAAGACTGCCAAGGTTCCACCCAAACAGCAGCTTCAGGTGGCATCGTCGGTTCTGGAACCTCGGGAATGTACCTCGTTGGGGGATGCCACTGCACAACCATCCAAGCCGGAACAGACAGTAACCGTAGGAGCCGTGGATGTGCCATGGCTACACCAGGCTGTAATTCAGACCTTGCGAGAGTATTCTGATGTCTTCGCATGGTCTCCTCTGGATATGCCCGGGGTTTCTCCCGATATAATAACGCACAAGCTAAATATCGATCCCAGCGTAAAGCCAATCCAGCAGAAACAAAGGAAATTCGCTCCGGAGCGAAATGAGGCCATTCGAATCGAGGTACAGCAACTCTTGGATGCAGACATCCTGTTCGAAGTATATTACCCCTCCTGGTTATCGAATCCAGTAATGGTGGTTAAATCCAGTGGGGCATAGCGGATGTGCGTCGACTTCTCCGACCTCAACAAGCATTGTCCGAAGGACTGTTATCCCCTACCTTCCATAGATCAAAAGGCCGAAGCCATCACTGGGTATGAGGCCCTGTGTTTCTTAGATTTGTACAAGGGATACCACCAGATATTTATGGATCCGCAAGATGCAATCAAGACAGCATTCATCACTGCTTTTGGGTGCTATGCTTTTAAGAAAATGCCCTTCGGGCTCAAGAACGCCGGAGCCACATACCAGCGCCTCATGGATCGGGTTTTCCACGGCCAGATTGGCCGCAACGTCGAGGTTTACGTTGACGACCTCGTTATAAAGAGTATCTCCCATTCTTCATGTGTGCAAGACGTTGCCGAAACGTTGCGCACCCTACGCAGCTACAATTTGCGCCTTAACCCGGCGAAATGCACTTTTGGCGTCGGCTCCGGCAAGTTTCTAGGATATATGGTTTCACAACAAGGTTTGCAGGCCAACCCGGCCAAACTTCGGTATGTGCTAGAACTGCAGCCACCCAAGACATTCAGGGATGTTCAGCGCCTCACAGGTGGTTTAGCGGCTTTAAATCGGTTCTTATCTAAAGCGGCCGAGCGCCAGCTTCCATTCTTTAAAATTTTGAGACAGGCGAAGTCCTTTGAGTGGACTCCGGAGTGCACCGAAGCCTTCGAGGTTTTGAAGCGTCACATACAGCAGTTGCCCACTTTGTCAGTTCCTCTCCCCGGAGAGCCGCTCTATTTATATTTAGCTTCCTCCGAGGAAGCTATCAGTGCTGCACTTGTGCGCGAAGTCAATGGGGACCAACATCCTGTCTACTTCGCAAGTCGTGTTCTCCACGGGGCGGAGACACGGTACTCCATGTTAGAAAAAACCGCTTTGGCAATTGTTATGGCAGCTCGGCGTTTACGGCCATATTTCCAAGGACGTGAAATACGGGTTCTGACCAACCATCCTATCCGCCAGATTCTTGTCAAACCCGAGGTGTCTGGGCGCCTCGCAAAGTGGGCCGTCGAGTTAGGCGAATATGATATTCAATATCTTCCCCGACGAGCAATCAAGGGACAAGCACTTGCCGACTTTCTGGCTGAAACCCCGGGAGACGTTCCCCAGTCTCCGACAGACAAGGATACACATCATTCCGCTACCCACGTACCCGCACATATGAAATGGCAGCTATATGTAGATGGAGCTTCCACAACTCGGGGAAGTGGTGCCGGGATACTCCTCATTGACCCCGAGGAGGTTGAAGTAAAATACGTCATCCGTTTCAAGTTCAAGGTGACTAATAATGAAGCGGAGTATGAGGCAGTTCTCGCCGGGCTCCGGCTCGCTCAATCCTTGGGCGTTCGTCATCTTGAACTCTTCACAGACTCTGAGATCGTGTCCAAACAAATTCAGGGGACATATGTCGCCAAGGGTGAAACAATGATCAGGTATCGTGCTCTAACACTCAAGCTCATGCCAATTTTTGATGCAGTTATTATTCAGAAAATACCGCGTGCTCAAAATGCAAGAGCAGACACACTCAGCAAGTTGGCCTCCGCGGTCCAAACAAATATATCTCCGGATATCATGGTTGAAGACCTATCTCATCCAGCAATTCAGGGGGCCACAGTTTCGGTACTGGCCAATAGTGATCCGAATTGGATGACTCCTATCATCCAATATCTCCGAGATGGAGTCCTGCCCACTGACAAGCTACGAGCTCGGCAGGTTGTCCTCAAAGCTCCCAAATACTCTTTTCATGATGGAGTCTTATACCGGCGTTCATACCTACAACCGAGTCTCTGGTGTCTCGCTCCTGCCGAAGCTACCCAAGTTCTGCGGGAGGTTCACGAAGGGGCCTGTGCCAGCCATATCGGCTCCCGGACATTAGCCAAGAAAGTTCTCCGCTGGGGATACTATTGGCCAACCCTGTTCAATGATGCTCACGACTTGGTGACCAAATGCAGCAAGTGCCAACTGCACTCCCGTGTAAAGCATCTGCCACAGACCGAGCTCACTGGAATCCAGAGTGCGTGGCCGTTTATTCAGTGGGGTATCGACATTGTTGGTCCGTTCCCCGTTGCTCCGGGAGGATTGAAGTTCCTGGTTGTTGCCATAGACTACTTCACTAAGTGGGTCGAAGCCGAACCACTTACAGCCATTACTGGTCAGAATATCTTGAAATTTGTGTGGCGTAATATTGTTTGTCGCTTCGGCATCCCGAGCACTATCATCTCGGACAATGGTAAACAGTTTGCCAACGATCCATTCCGGTCATGGTGTGACGAGCTCCACATCAAACAGATTTTTACTTCGGTTGCTCACCCTCAAGCCAACGGGCAGGTTGAAGTAACCAATCGGACACTGCTCACGGGAATAAAGAAGCGCCTGGATAATGCCAAAGGACTCTGGGCTAAAAATCTTCCACAAGTCCTATGGGCATATCGCACAACACCGCATACTTCTACCGGGGAGACTCCTTATAGCCTTACTTACGGTTCCGAAGCCGTTATCCCTGCTGAAATCAGTGTGCCGAGTCCTCGCCTCCTCACATTGGTTCCAGAAAATAATGACGAGGCTCTCCGGGCTAATTTGGATGAGCTTGAAGATCGCCGTGACCGATCATTCATTCAACAGGCCAGATGTAAACAACGAGCAGCCCGGTATCATAACCTCCGGGTCCGAGGCACTCAATTCAACATCGGGGACTTAGTTCTTCGGCTCAACTTAGCCAGCAAAGCTGCCCCCGAAGGAAAATTACACGCTTCTTGGGAAGGTCCCTACCGAGTCGTTGCCGCACACGACTCTGGATCCTATCAGCTTGAACATCTCAACGGGACCCCGATTCCCCGAAGCTGGCACGTCACTAACTTAAGGCGTTTCTATCTGTGAAGGCCACATCTCAAGTACCATCTTACCTTTAATTTCTTTTATAGTTGTTATCTCTCTTTGTACTTTTGAGTTTGCTCCGGCACTTATCATTGAATAAAAATTCTTTCTTTGCGTATCTTGTTGTGTTATCCTTTACGTTACGGGGACGCCCTAACGCACTCATATTATCATTACTAGTCTCCGAACAATTAAAACTCTTTCTCTCGGTCCGTCCGAGGAGATTCGCATTTTAGTCCCCGGACTCATATCACTTTCTCGTCTGTTTAACCGGAGAAGTGTTTACTCCCGCCTGATCCGTCCGGGGAGATTAGATTTATCCATACTGTGTTCCCGAACACTCAATTAACACAATTAATAATTTTTTCCGTCGTGTTCCCGGACACCCGATTAAAATAGTTCGTAACCTTTTGCTTTCATTAAACTCGTTGGTATACACTACAACAGTTTTATTATCTTTTGAATATTACAAACATCATAAAGTTTTTTACATAAACTTCAAACATAAAAAAAAAAAAAAAAAAAAAAAACAGAACAAAAACACAACAACAAAAAGGAGGAGAGCCATTACCTCCGGCCCCCGAGCCAATACTCGGCGCTCCGGCGTTGCTGCCTGCTTCTTGATCTTTGTTGCGTCCTCCGGGACCCTGAAGTTCTTCGGCCTCGGGCTCCGGCTCTGTCATCCCCTCGAGCTTCCCTACGCCGAGGACTGGCCCTGGGCGCTTGCCTAGGGACTTCGTTTCTGGTCCGCGCTCGGCTACTTTGTTGAGGCGCGGACCTCGTGGTTTGAGCCCACTGCTCAGGGTCCCACTCCTCCGGAGCCATCACTTCGATTTCCCGGGCCAGCTCTTCGACTACCTTCTCGGCAACCGTAGGGGGTTCTTCTTCAATCATGGTCACCGGAGCTGGCTCTCGGATAACTATGCCTTTGCTCTGTCCGGAGGATTTCTTCTTGTCCTTGGTCTTCTTGTCCTTCCGAGGCGCTTTTGGGGTACCTTGCCTCTGGCTTATACTGGCAATAAACTCCTCGGCAGAGGGCCTCCATCTGCCTCGGCCCTTGAGCCCTTCATACATGCTCAGCAGCAGCTCGAGTACTTCTCGTTTCCTTACGAGCTCCGATGACTCGAGAGAGCTCCTTGACATCAATGCTGCGATGTCACCTTGGATCTCTACGACCCGTTCCTCCACTTCTTCAAAGGTCAGAAGACCGAACTCCGAAAGTATCCGGTCGTACTCCCTCTGGTGAACAAGGACGCGGCTCATCTCAGCAGCGGTAGTCCGATATTTCATCTCGAAGTCTTTGGCTCTCTCCTCGGCCTCAACCACTTTCCTCTCTGCCGAGGCTATCTTCTTCTCCAGCTTTGGCACTACGTGCATTTGCAGATGATTCTTTTCTCCGCGGAACCACTCAAGTGATTGCATTAGCTTCTTTATTGTTTCGTGTAGCTCCGCAGTGTTCTAAACAGATAATAAGAGTCAACCAGATCGATTACTCTCAAGCATGTACAAGTTGGAATTCAGTTCGACAACAGACATAAATTGATCATGCAAGTAAAAAGAGAAGTGCAAGAGTCTGAGAAACAGAAATTGTATTTCACATTTCAAAGGTACAAATGTTTCAATCAATACATCATTCCTAACATTCCTAAAAATGTACAACTTTAAATTTGCGGGGATCGACTGACCTCCCGCTCAACTGCCTCGGTCTCTTCGGGCAACCCCTCAGTCTCTTCAGTCGCTGCGACGGCCTTGATCGCAGCTGGGGCTTCGGCCTCCATCCGTGGAGGGGGCTCAATGCTCCGGGGAGCGGTGACCAGTTCACCTCGGCAGAATGCCAGGAATTCTTTGTCCTGGTCCACCTCGCAGTTTGCCACTTCCGCGGCCGTCAGAAGTTGCTTTTTCTCCCCGAGAGCTTTCACCAGGGGCCACTCCGGCAGATTGGCTAGCGCCGCATAGTAGGCCTTCTCCACTCCGGCCACAGAGTCAAAGTCATACCCGAATTCTGGACGATATATGTCCACATTCGGGTAGACCGCCTTCACTTGCTCCAGCAGCGCAGATCGAGTGGCCTGGTCCCCGATAGCCACGAACTCCGTCTGGAAGTCGAGGAACGTGGTGGTCTTGAAGAGCTTGTCGGCAAAGGCCTTCAGCAATGCTCCCTGCCCCTCGACTACGGCAGCGTCCTTAGCTTCCATTTCTGCCCGCAGCTGAAACAGTTCACCTCGGAGAGCGTGGTTCTCCGCATCCACCCCGCGCAGACGCGCGACCTCGGTTTCGACCAAGGCAGCCCTCTGGCGTGCCTCGGTCATATCATGGGCCAGTCGGTCGTTGCGCGCCCGCAGTTCCCTGGCCACCTCGGCCAGCTTCTCCTTTCCCTCCCTCTCGCTCTTACGGCCGAGGTCTAGGATACCTCGCGCCAGGCGCAGGAGTTCTTCAGCATCCGCGCCTTCCAACCCCAGAAGGCTCGGGGCCACCTGTTCAGCCTGGACAGTTACACGACAAATAAGGTCATCCGCAACCTTCATAACAGATACTTCGGGCACATAGAATACGATCAACATTTTAAGTTTACCTGCGAGCTCTCCCCTGCCCGGGGTCTTTTGGATGGCACTTGCGGAGTCCCAGTAGGCTCCGGCCTCTTCTTTGATACGGGAGGAGACCCCGCCGGCGTCATCCGTTCTTCCGACCCCGCCGATGGTCGTGTACTCGGTGGCATCTTCCCCCGGGGAGACACCTCAGTGGCTTTCCCTTTCTTTTTTGCCGCTGCCGACGCTGCAGGGCTCCCAGCAGGCTCCTTTCCGAAGCGTCCCACTGCATAGAAAGGTTGTGGTTAGTCCTGTGCAAAACGACAGTTTAAACAGCAAGAAAAAGAACTCCTACCCTCTTCAGTCCCTGCATTGCCCGAATAATACGGACTCAGCCCTGCCTCCTCCAATTCCTCCTCGGAACAGAGGGTTTTGAAAGTCCCCACTGTCCGGAATGTGTGTATCACTTCGGCCCCTGGGCTCTCCACAGGAGCGGTGTCAAGAACCTCCTCAGTCCTCCACTTCGGCAGAGCTACTTTATTCCTAATGAATATAAACCTCTCCTTCCAACCCTCTACCTTACTCGGGTTCTGAACCTTGAACCCACCTCGGGCTCGGGGACTAAAGGAATACCACCCCTTGGACTTCCCGAAGTTTTTTAGTTGGAAGAAGAACCTAAAAAGCTCTACGGTTGGTTCTAATCCGGCCTGTTTACAGACCACGGTGAATCCCACCACCTGCCTCACCGCGTTCGGCGCTAATTGACAGAGGGAAATACCGTAATACTTCAACAATAGGGTGACAATGTCCCACAACGGCAGTCTCAGGCCTACTCTAAGGGTATCTATATATACACTAATAAACCCCTGCGGTGGGCAACAGGCCCTATCCTCGGGGTTAGGGATTATATACTCGAGGTTGAAGGGAAGGTAAAATGACGGGAGTTCCCTCTCAATTTGCTCTCGCGACATCCGTAGTGCCACGGAGGACACCTCCCGACCCTCCTCCGCGCACGGAAAGAAAGCAACCATCATAACGTTGCATTCCCGGCCGTCGATCCTGTCTATGGTCCTAACCTCATTCCTCTCCGGAATGAGATATGATAGGGGGGGGAATGTCTAACGGGGTAGTCGAAGTCCCTAATTCTTCAATCGAGCCAGAAGATGAGGCAGAAGATGAAGAAGACGAAGAGGAAGACATACTTACTTGGGTGGAATTTGAGAAGGTGGATTTGAGAAGTTTTTGATCTGAGATGAATCACGAATGCAGATTTCCTCTTTTTCCCGCTTTCTAAACTGATGAATCGCAATGAAGAAGATGAAAGGTTACTGTGCAATTACTACAATTATATATGCAAAAACCAACGGCTTCGATGCAGGCTATTCAAATTCAGTGATGGGGATTTAAGCGTGCTCTTCACGCGCTTTACAGTTCCCGAGGCGCGTGGGGAACAGGTTTCTTGGAAGTTGCAGAGCGTGTCACTTCACATCCCTCTCTCTCATGATGGCGCCGCCAATCACATCAGCCTCACCCTTCGTCAGGAAGATTCAAACTACACCCCGGTGTACACTCCACCTCGGTCATACTACCACACTCCGGTGCTCCCTCCATCTTGGCCAGACAACTCACTCCGGTGTACCCCCACCTCGGCCAGGTTGAATAAACTCCCAACGCGTTTCCTGCTTCTGGGAAACTCGATATCTCGATAAATGTCTTATACACTTCGGCCTAGTTCAGTCATCCGTAAACACTTCGGCCCGCCAGCGACCCCGGTCCTTCTTGCTTACGGTTCCATTCCGATGACAACCGAAGCTCCTACCTCGCTTCGGCTGGGGGGGGGGCATCTGATAGGGATAACCCGATCACCTCGGGTCGGGTTAATACTAAAGCCCACTGATCGGCCCAGCACGTGCAGGCCCAGCAAGCACGTGAAGGCCCACCAAGCATAGGCCCAGCAGGCCCAGGAACGCGCCTTGGCCCAGCGAGTGGTTTGTTCCGCGAATCAAGGCTGAGGATTCGTTCCCAACCGCCATGCAGCTGGAAGTGGGCGTGAATATAGGAAGTTTGTTAGGGTTCAATTAGGGTTTAGAAAAGCTAAGTATAAATACGTGAAAAGAACTCGGAATTAGGGTTCGCACTCTGTATACTGAATTACTACCTGTAAACTCAACGTTCTAGTAAAGGAAATACCTCGGCAAGAGTGATTTTCTGCCCGTGGACGTAGATCTCCGGATCGAACCACGTAAATCTTGTGTTTTTATATTCTATTTGTGTAGATTATCGTTAGATTTTGTGGTTACCGGATTGCGCTTTATCATGGTGAAAGTTCGTGTTTTATTTTGCAATTAAGCCTAAAATGCTTTTAGCCCGGTTGTTATCAATGTTTTGGAAACTTAGAATCCGAAACTTGTGGTGGGATTTTAGAATCACACGTTCCATATATATAAAGTTAAGAGAATATTAAATTACATGCTATTTTTGTGGTTTATGGTTTTGTGGCTTCAAATAGTATGGCTTAAAAGGAGAATATTTTAAAGTACGTGTTATTTTTTGTGGGTTGGACCATTTTCATATTTTGAGCGGTTCATTTGTGGAATATGATTCATATAGCTTTATTTGTACTTTTGTTTTAGATTAGTACTAATACAAGAATATTATTAGGATTTCTGGAATGGAGTTTCCTAAAGCAAATGTTAGGTTAATGTCTCAAAATCCTCAACACTGTATAAGAATTGAAGCATTTGTAATCAAAGTTAATTTTTAATGGGAAAAAAAAGCCCATCTAAAATTCTAAGTACAACACATTTGATATTTAGGGGATTTTTGCAATTGTTTTCATTTGTGTTTTTCAACTTATAGTTTGAGAAAAATTATTTTGAAGTATTTGAGAAAATAATTTTAGACTTAATAAAAGTTATTTTAGGTCAACAGTTATAAGTGAAATGAGTTGTTATTTCCAATTTTTTTGTATTTTGGTAAATAAATAAAAGGTTTTTATTTCTCTATTAATAAATAAGTTTTTGGTTGTGCACATTTTATAGTTGTTTGTGGCAGATTATACCTTTGAAGAAGAATTGAAGTTTACTTAGTACCTAAATCTTGAGAAGTTGTATTAAAAATTATGGCATGTATATTTTTATTTATGTTCGTACATTTTTTTACACATTGTAATAAGTATTCGATAATAAATCGTCACGTTGATATTGTGACTTTTTTTTTAGTAATTGTATTTCATGCAAAATCACATTATGAATGTAACTTATCCGTTTTTTATGTAAGTTTTTGAAATTTAGGATGTAAGTTTTTATGTAAATGATAAACAAGACAGGCTTAAAATGGATGCAATTTTTAATTTTAAACCAATTAAATAATTTAATTTTTATTAATTGGTATTTGCAAAATGTAATTTCATTTCTATGTTTGATTCGCTTTAAAGATATAAGGACATTCATATCATATTCAAGGTATTATAAATCTCTTCCAATTATTATATATATATCAAAAGTTTCCTAACTATACAAATAGATATGTATACTCTATATGCATATCAAGAATTTGGCCTAATTAATCTGGGTTTGCTATTACATTTTAATGAATATTTATTAAAATTTTATGGATATATTTGATTAGGAAAGAAAGTTAAAAGTCTTCTTAGAAATTGTATTTCATTAAAATTACAGTATGAATGTAACTTATCAGTATTAATTTTATATAAGATATAAGGGATTTCTAAAATTCTGCATGTTTTTATTTATTGAATAAATTGGTGAAATGTTAATATAATTATGAGATGATCAAATTGTATGAATTTGGTTTTATGTACTAAAGAAAAACGATTTAATTAGATGTTATATGATAGTCAAATGTTTTCTGGAATAAGTTTCACAGTCAAATCTTTAATTTTGCATGTGTTGTTTACCATCATTATTTTAGTAAATCTCTATGATTAAATAATTGTAATTTATAATTGGAATTGACCAGGGAATACGGTAAAATCTCTATAATTATAATCATAATCTATAATAAAATTATATCCGAGACCTTTGGTCAATTCAAACTACTAAAATTAAGTATAAGTTGATTAAATAAGTCAAATATCTACAAAAAATTAAAATATTTTGAATTTCAAAATAAATGAATATAAAAAAGAGATATATATTGACGTATTTCAAAATACCTAATATCATACATACTACAGGTGGGTGTACGCCAATTAAATAACTCAAACAGCTGTAAAACTTTAAATATTTATAGTGCCAAAATAAGTAATGCCATAAGATAATATCTGCAAATATAAATTATGGAATTATATGCAATTATTTATTATTTATTTAGGAAATTATTAACATATTTTTATTTTGTTCAATTTATTCGCATATTCATATATGAACAAGATTGATACAGATTTTTATTTCTTTTGCTTACAATTAAGGTTAATGTTAAGTATTTATGGTGCTATATAAATTGTTTTTTAATTTAGCAAGGCTTCATATATATCAAATGTATATGACAAAATATTATCTAAACTTAAAATATTTTTAATAATAATTTCTTATGCCGAATTTATGATTAATAATTATATTTTTTTCTCTTTTATTATAAATTTATTTCACTTTGAAATTTTGAAATTTATGAAAGACATTTGCTTGACTTTCGGATCTTTTTTCTAACTTATTATATAATTTTTTATTCACACTTATCAGTAGAGTATTTTCTTGGATACATATGAAATTAATAACAAACTCAGTTCTAAAGCATAATTGAAATTTAATAATTTTAAATAACACATTAATATTGGTGATTTTCGAAAATATTATTTTACAAATAAATTTATTATTCAAAATTCTATCTTTTTATTACATTTATTGAGCAATTATTATATTATACTAACTAAAAAAAACGTAGTTGACTTATAATTTTTTTAATTATATTTATGTTATTTTTTTTTTGCATGAGATTAGATCATTCCTATTTTAAATTGTCTAACCTACTTAACCAAAACAAACATCGTTTTAGAATGTTTGAGTCCAATATATCCAACCCATATTAGAATATGATTGCCATGATAGGTCATTTTTATTATAAAATTAATTTAATTGCACAATAATTTTCATTACGAATTTTAAAAGGATTTTCGACTAATTTTAAATTATATATATATATAATTTCAACTTAATTCCTTTTTTGTTTAACGGCTCAACCTTTCAGGAACAATATTGAAGGATATAATTTTTCATTATTAAGCTCAATAAAAAGTTAAAGTTGGTGTCTTCAATTATATTAAGTTAATTGTTTACTACCTTTTCAACATTACTTCTGATTTTACGGCTTTCAACCTTGATCTATTTCAATAATTAGTTCATATCTCGGTGGTTATTGTTAGTTATGTCTCTAAACGTATTATGGTTAATTATTTTAATTAATATTTAGCGATTATTGTTAGTTATATTTCTAAGTGGTTAATATGGTGAATTGTTTTAATTCGTATTTCAAATACAATTAATGAAAATTGTATATAATAAATTAAAAAAAAATTAATTATTTTGTAAATAAGAAACTCCATCAAATAATTTACCAAAATTACAATTTTTTTATTGTTATATAATTGATCAGTTAGTTCATATGTTCCCCAAAAGAACTTTAAATAGACATATCATTGCCCATTATACAATTCAATTAATTATTATCATGTCACCAAATCAGATTTTTTATATTGGTCATTTACACATAAAAAATATGTTAGTGGAAATAAGTTAAATTCTAATTATAAAATATGGGATTAAAATTGATATCTTTAATTGACTTTTCAGTATATTGGAAACAATTGATTAGTTTTGCAGTGTTTGGCTGGAATATTAATTAGACTGTCAATTAACAACATTGTTATTTGTTAAAACAATGTTTGAAAAAGAAAATCACAAACAAATTCACAAAAGCGGAAAAAAATACTTCTCTTCGCATTTTATATCAAAATATTTTGAATTAAGTAGGTTTATTTAACTTTATCAAATACGTCGAAGATTTTTTTATCTGCAAAACATTGGATAGTTGATTAGACAATTCTTATACAATGGACACTCCATTACTCATTTACACATCAAAATGATTAGTGAACAATTGCAAGAGAGTTTAATACATGAAAGAGTTACTTTTGTTTCATTATCCTATTTTGTAATTTCACTTCGCCAAATATTATAGGATTTATAATTTATAAGAACATTAGTCTTACCAACATCAATTTTTGATAATATAATCAATTGATATAAGATAATAGATAGCAAAATATAGTCTATTAATCTTTGAAAGGTGTACAAATACGAAATATGTTAGAATAAATATAACACATTACAAATTATCAAACCTTCTTAAAAATCAAATTTTATGGCATGCAAAAAGATATCAATGAAATTATTGATGATGTTTCTTTCCTTATGCACAACTTAACATAGTATTCAAACTCAATTTTAAATTTTATAAAAACAAACCCTCATTCTGTCTCTCTATCTCTCTCTTTCTTTCTTACGAAGAAACAATTTTATGGATCATTTAATTCAATTTTTTTTTGTTACTTGCTATTCGTAGACACCAATATAGAGGTTATTGATCATGACATTTTTTGATGTCATGACATGTCACAGTCTACCAAAAATCAAATTGGTGTCGGAAGTCAATCGACGTTTAAGACTTTATTGTATCATTCCCTAATCACTAGAAATTCCACCTGTGCACATGCACAGAATGTCCATAAAATGCTACATTATGCTTATTTACATATTTTAACACACACTCCTCCCTCCGTTTCATATTAATTGACGTTTTAGGATGTTCTTCCCTTTTCTAATTAATTGATGTTTTACATATTTTTTCACCAAATCTACCAATTTTCTCCCTGGATAAATCCTAAAATATATCTACTTTTCAATCTATTAGAAATATTTTGATTTGATCAAATCTTAAGTGAGAGTATATCTGTCAAAATATTTCATCCTTAATTCTTCCCTTTTATCCTAAAACTTCAATTAATATGGAATGGAGGGAGTATTATTTAAGGAATAATTATAAAGTAAAATAAAAACTTAACCAACTTGGAAAACAAATATGAACAAAAAATGAGTTATTTCAATGACATCTTCTTTACATTTACATGAAAATAACAAAACTACACATTTCGAAAAACTTCTTGGAAGACAACATTCTTTGTTATATTTTGTACAACAACTTCATCGTAGCAATTCAATATTTTTAGTATCTCTTTGTTGGTCACCCTCCAAACTGCTACGTATAATTGACCATGAACGAATACTGATTTTTTTTATAAAAAGGTCTACATGTGACAATGATTGTCCTTGACTTTTGTTGAATGTCATTGCATATGACACAATAATTGGAAATTGCCTTCTTTGAAATTTGAAGGGTCCTTGGATTGAAAGAAGTTAGAGAAAGTCTTGGAATTATGACCATATTCCCGTAGTTATTTCCAGTTATGACCTTTCCTTCAAGAACATATTTCCCAAGTCTCGTTAAGACCAACCTTGTACCATTGCACAACCCTCTTGAATGGTCTATGTTCCTCAACAACATGACAGGAGTGCACATCTTAAGGTTGAGCTCATGATTAGGAACACCAGAACATTTCAACGAATTTAAGAATTCAGGTGTGTGGACATCCACCAACACGTCAACATTGCTTCCAGACTTGCAAGCACTGTTAGAGCTTCTTGGACTCGCGTTCATTGAGCTTAATCATGTGGTTATTTATCGAATCAACTACGACCGAGGTAGGTGCAAATATTGCTCTTTTTTGAAGAAATGATGGATCGTCCACCATGTTCTAAAAATACGGGTAAGTGTTTTTAACAATCGTGTCTAATGCATCCTCACCTTTCTCCAAAACAATGTCGTCTGGAATCTCAACTTGGGCACCCCAATCTCTCATCTCACTAATAGTGCCATCATCAAGTGCAACCATCTATTCAGAAACTTTATGCAGTTCTTCTCTTTCCTCTTGTGATTGGACACTTTCAAGCCGCATATTTTTTATAAGTCTTATCATTAAACACTTGTACAAACAATACGATGAGCATATAGTTGTGTGAACGACGTCCTTGCGAGATCCTTTAGGAATGACTGATATTATTTGCTTGAAATCTCCTCTGATAATCACAATTTACCACCAAAAGACTTGTCGGAGTTCATTGATTCACTCAGCTGCATAATGTCCTTCATAGTCTTACCAAGAGCTTCAATCAGTGCATGTGGACCATCGGCTCTTCGTCCTATATATTCATCTTACATTTCATTAGAAGTTGAGATAGGTGGCTGACTTGCGTTATATTGCAGGTCAAATTTTCACAAAGGAATAACAAACTGTGAGTGGACAGCCTGTCCACCAGGCAGAAGAAGTGATGTTATGACAATCTGACCTTTAGAACGCATAGCTGCAGACAAAGTCCTCCACAAGAATGTCTTTCCAATACCCCCATAAAAATACATAAAATAAATTCCACCGTCGTTTTTACCGAACTCAAAATCCTGGTATGTACATGTTCTATTCTTCATTTAATTTGCATTGCATCTCCTCGTATTCTCTATAAAGTTCTGTCCTGTTGTAGGATAGTTCTGCGAAGAGCAACTTGTTTTGATATGTTGAGGTAGACTCCTTATCCGGAACTGGCATAGCATCGTAGTCTTCCAAAGACTTACCCAACCTTTGCAACTTTTCTTGGATATCCAACAGTGCAAAGTTATTGATCTCTTCATCAGACATTAACAGTTCTACAATGCAGAAACTAACATTAAATTGTGAAATTAATTGTATTTTTTTATACGATATATTATTTCGGTGTAAAAAAGAAATTGTACTCTCTAATAAAATATATAATTATTACCTAAGCAATGTATATTTTTCCTCTGTCAATAGAGAATTTCATCTCACAAATGCTGCCAACATTTTTCCCACACGAATAAATAAATCAAAATAGATTTCATCTTTGTAAATGATTATAAATTTTAACTACAAAATGATCAATTGTCTATCAATGTTAATGCTTTGTTTTTTTTTTTTTTATTGATATAAGATTAAAAATAAAAGCACAAATAAATAAATAAATATAAAAAACAACATTACATGTTTTTTGAGTGATAATACTGAACAAACATTATGATGATACCCAAAATGCTTTTATTTTGACGACATTTAGAATTGTTTATATATAATGTTTCGTTCATGTATGTTTTTTCTTGATTGTATGCATTATATTACAACAATATTAATCACCCTAAATTCACTAACCATATAAAAACGAATTTATTATGTTTTAAATAGATAACAATGACATGTATATACTAAAATATACATCGAACAACAATTTTTTTTAGATAACACCAATCATATAAGGCATTTAGAATTATTTTTTTCATATTCAAAGAGATAACAACCATTTAAATGTTTTAAGTATTGTATAACAAAATTAGGTCAATCAAATTTCATCCCAAAAGATACTCTTAACAAATTATTCTATGAACATTATTGATTTTTTAAATCTATACACATCACAGTCTATTTTATTTTTCAATATAAACAACAAATATTATAAGATAATACACATCATTGGAGACATTAGACATGTATATGCTAAGTTTTTTCATAATAAAAAGATAACAAAATTTTAATTGTTTTAAGTACTGCCTAACAAAATTAGGTCAAACTAAATTCATCCCTAAAGATGCTATCAACAAATTATTCTATGAACATTATCAATTTTTTTTTTTTAAAATCTATACACATCACATTATGTTTTAGTTTGCATTATATAAAGTTACATGTAAATAAACATTAGTCAATCATATATTATTTTATAATCATATAGACGCTACAATGTCACTCGTATATTATTCTATAATTGCGATTGATATAAATATATGAAATAGAGAGTATTTATTATAAGCTTTGCATACATTAATTGCCTTAATTATAACTTCCAAAAGTATTGTTTATTTGTTTAGTTACATATGTCATAAATTGACCATAGCATACTAAGCTGAGTATAATTAAATTCCAAAAACTTATTCACCTTGTTAAAATATTTAACATAAATATATATATATATATTTTAAAAAATTTGGAGATGAATATAAAAGTTTAAGACAAACAGTGGTGGAATTTTGAAATTATTAAAAAATTATATCATAAGCAAAACTTAAAATTTCAGAAATATGTTTCTTGAAATTATATAAATCTCTAAAAGTTAAATACAATAGATTGGAATAAAATAATAGAATATTTTTGGAGTTTATTAAAATTCATTATCACTTCGTACAATACGGTCAAAATGATCTTTAATGTAGTTTAGTGTAAAAAAATTTCAAAAAAACTTGTCTTGGAATGTGGAAAAATGATGACAAAATATGGTAATGAGCAATCTTATGGGAAAAACAAATAAGAGTTGACATAAATACATCCAAGAAAAAATAAACATAAATAAAATTATGTCATTAGTATTCCATAGAAAAATTACATGGTGCATTGAATTGCATAAAAATGTAAAAATCATTCATTAAAATGCAAATTAAAAAAATGAATAATTAGATTGCAAAAGGAGAAACTCCTTTAAGAATACTTATTATGTATAATAGGTTGTTATTTGTAAAATTTATTGCCAAATTTTATGAATTATAACAATTATTCAAAACCAAACATATAAAAATTAAACATCTGAAAAACATTTAAAAATTAAGTACTTGTAAATGCTTTAAATGATAAGTTTGATGAATCTAAGACTTTCAACATAAAATTAACTCCCAACGTCATATCTTTTGCATGAATAAAAGACTCCAGGTGATCTGTTAGAACAATTAAATTACCGTCCTTTACAACACTAATCATCAAAGTAGATCAACTCATAAGGATGCTTGAGTAATGATTTTCAATATCCAAATCAATATTATTATTGTCTTCGCAAAATTCTCGTGGAGTCATCTGTACGAAAAAAAAAATGTTAATAATATATCAGAATCTATCCAATTTATGAAAATAAACTTAAAATTAGTTATCTAAATATTCATATTTTTGTACCAATTTTGGTGCATCCCCCCGTATCTTTCACCATGCACATTCGAAAACAAAGGGTTGTTTTTTTCGAACGACTTTCTACAACAATGGAAGTAAAAAGCATACTATTTCTAAGTAAATGATGAAATTCTCTTAAATTAGGCTTTTCACATGCAAATTTTGTGGAATGAACCACAAATACAATATACAGAAAAACATAAATAACATAATATTAAAAATATTAAAAATATAAAATTTGAAGAATATAAAAAAGTGCTTAAAATCATACTTAAAAGTAATATGTGTGTGTCAACATCTCTTTAAATATTCTTCTTGGAATACATAGTAGTTGTAAGTACATCAACATGAATCAGAGTATCATTTTCATTAGTAAAAATGACTAAATCAACATGTTTTAAATTATTAAAAAGAATTAACACAAACCTATCATTGTCTAAAAGACATTCTACAATCATCATCCATATCAACATGGCCATATAGTTTATCACCATATTCATTCTTCAGAGTGTAATAATTCGGAAGAATTCATTTTACAATTGGATTATATGCTAGAGGAATACACTATATAATATCATTAAGAAAAAGAAAAAAATCTATTAGGAAAATGAAAAATACAATTTAAGGACATTACGTATGTTTATGAATTTGCTTACACATTGTACTTCATCACAACTACTATCTAGAAAGCACGTGAGATACAATTTATAAAACTTTTTCCTTCGAATGTTATTGCCATAAGAAGACATTTTTTTTATGTAATGTTGCTAACTCTAAATTGACTAAACAAAACATGAATGCACATGTTTAAATATTAATGAATGAATTGTTCTCATGAAAATTTAGTGTGATTAAATAAAGCATAATCATACTTTAAGTTAATTTAAAATATTTATGTAAATAAAGCATAATCATACTTTAAGTTAATTTAAAATATTAAACATAAATATTTCATTAAAATATGCTTTGACTTGCAATATTTGTTTGGAATTTCTATATATTTATGTATATATATATATATATATATATATATATATATATATATATTTGACAAAACTTTTTATTACTTTACTAATTATAAGATTTGCGTAATATATTTTTTATTCGAGTTAAACCTAATTGGAAGTTGATATATATTATAAGTGTAGAAGTTTTTTATGACATAAAAATGATCATTATTGAGAGTGTTGTTTCTTGTGCAATAAGATGTCACTTCAAATATTTTGTGTAACCAATTGTAAAAAAATAAATCACAAAGATATGAATTAATGTGTACTAAGAACATTACTCTTTTTAAAACCCAGGGGGTGATGAAGCTAATGAGGCTGATCCGTGCGGAAACCAAGATCATCATAATATGTAAGTACTTGAAATTCTAATATTTGAAATCATAATGTGTATCGACATATTAGGATATAAAATTATTATGCATTCGTTTTATTAATTTTATCTGTATGATTGTGTTGGTGTGTTGTATCCATATCACGTGGGTATGTGAATATCAAGTGTCACCATAACTTATCCCCTCACTATTCCTTGTAGCTGGGTTGAGGGGCTCCCGGGGGAGAGATGTCTCATTTTGCTCCAAAAGGTATGTAAGTATCAAACACATTTAACTTCATTGTTGCTGACAAAAAAATTAGTACTGTATAAGCGTTTGTATGTATATATTTGGGTGTCAGTGTGTTTAAGGATGCACTACATTTTGATGAAAATGATCTACCCTATTTGAGAGTCGCTTGAACATATTGTGTTCCCCGAGTTGGTTGCTTTGTGATATGAAATAGTATTTCCCCTTAATAGAAAAAAAATGCACTACATTCGAGTTGAAAAGAGAGAAATGATGTCTTACTTCATAAGGAATTAACACATTACTGCAGGAGTCCAAATTTTTTCGTTCCAGCCAAGAAATTAGCTTTTTAAAGTGTTTGCTTCACATATTCTCAGAACCAGTTTCTTTCATTTACGCACAATGTACGCAACAACTATGTTTTCATTTTTGAAGATTTAACCATCACTAAATACTTTGAATTTCTAGACTTGAGATATTGTTATAGCTTTGAAGTGTTCGCTTCTTATGGTCTCTGTACCAGTTTCTCTCATTTTCGCACATTGTTTGCTGCAATTATACAACACGAACTTACAAGTTCTTACAAGAAATTTTATATTTTTATAGAAATGGTATAAAGTTCATGGGTACTATGCGCCAAGAGGGAAATGATATAAGAAGAATCTGAACAATCCTAAATACATATCAGGCACAAGTACCATATAAAGATAGTTGAAGATCAATGATTATAGTTTACATGGACAATTGAAGTTAATAGATAATATATATAATTGGACGAGTTGCCAAGAGTTGTAAATTGATAAAAAAAAAAAAGTGCATGACTTTTTTCTTTGTCGATTTTGGGTAGTACATTGCTCTCAATTTAGGAAACAATTACAGGGATTGGCAAAGTGCAAGCATGAGTGATCTTCAAAATGCCTTAGATAAGCCTGGACATATCGAAATATTAGAATCATGTCTTCAAAAAATGATTGACATATGTTTATGCGTGTGTGTATATACATACTACATTACTATATGTCTTTGTGCTATTTCTCTTGGGTATTTTCTCGTCCATTGCAATGTAGAGTTGCCTCGTAAACCGCTGCAATAATCTAGTTACCGCCCCACGCAATTAGGAAAATGGAGGAATAACAAGGAATGAGGAACAAGGGAACTTTCATCCCTTTGCTTCACACTTGCCTCCAGATTCCTTGATCTAGTCCTCGAGATTCCTTTACTCCGGTTATTGTCATCAAGGGGGTCCCTTTTGTTATTTATTTTATTAAATGATATTAGTTATATGCATATTCGACATAACCTTTTCAAATTTGTCACTTTCTTGGGATAAAAAAATTGAAGCACTTTATGACAATTATTCAAGTGTTTAAAATTACTGGAACCATGTGGGAATTTCTTACAATTCTAAAACCACGTAGGAATTTCGCGCAAGATTGAGAAACAACAAAGGATCGTGCTGCGATTTACCCAAATCATATATCATCATAAAAAAAAATCCAAATGTAAGTTATAATTATTATTATGATATAATTTGTGGATGGTAATTGTAGATTTCATGAGAACTTTTATGTAATTTTGACACTATCAATATTTTTATTGTTGAGAAAATTCTGAATCAAATCAACTTCAATTAAGATTCTTGATGCAAGCAATTTAATCAAGGTTCGCCATATTTGACGAAGGTTCACTACATAATCTATTATTCTTTGTATTTATTACTAATCAACATTATGTATTTAGAGTGCTTATTTTAGCATTGAATTTATGAAATTTCTACTTTTTTCTACTTATTTTATTAAGTGCAATATCAGGACATAGTTGCAACTCCGATAAAGATTTTTCCAAAAAAATAAAATAAATTAATTTAGTGTTAGCTTGTGTAATACCACCAAATTAACCATTCATTTTGCGGTGTCAACAAAAATCTCACATTAGTTAAATTCCGAAAGATCACGAACATATAAATCTGGGCATGCTTCTGATTGGTATAAAACCAACCAAAAACAATCCGTATGGATCTAGCCTAAATCGGATAATATCATATTAAGTGGAGATTGGAGGGTGTCAGTTCCTTATCATTCCGAAACTTGGATTTAACGGTCTGGAATGAATTTTTTAAGTGGGCAACAATTTTTGTCATTTGATTGCGATTCAAAGAATATTGTTGACACTATCTAATCTGGCCGCAGGCCCGCAATTTCTTTCTTTCTTTCCTGAGAAATCAAACTAGCACCGATTATAAGGAATTGTCCATCCTTAAAACCAACTGCATCTGAATTCAATAACAAACTATTCCGACAAATAGTTTCAGCCACATGAATATTTTATCGTCGCCCATTTTCAAGCTCCCCAAACAACTTAATACCCATAATAGTAGTTGGTTCCAATTTTACTCCTTCAAAATAAAATGTATTTCAACATTCTATATTATCCATGCTATCAAAAAGATAATTGCACACCTTCTACTAGAACCCAATTCTATTCCTAAAAAATCAAAACCTATAAATAATTAAATAAATAAAATCTAATTTTTGAAGTCGTTTTCTTTAGAAACTTTGGAATAGGAGACTGAAGAATTTTCTTTTATGATGAGAAAAATAATTATTGTAACAAATTGATTTATATACGTTATTTAGAAGGAAGTTGTTTAAATATTTGTAAAAGTAGGTTCGTATACCATATGTTTGCACTATCCAGTATACTCGGCCCCATTTGCTTGGTATTTTTTTTAAAGTCTAAATTATGGTAGAGTTCACATTCATGGTATTTTTATACTTTAGCAATTGACCGCGCTGTCGGGTGCACGTCAAATCAGTTATTTTATTTCCTAACTATTCCTAACAGTAGCTAGAGCAAGTCAGGGTCGATCCCACAGAGAACAGGAATTATTTAATTAATTGCACTAACCAATTTTATATAAGTACTAATAGTATAAATATAATAAGGGGGGAATTTTGATTTGATTTAATTAACTAAAGCAAAATAACTAAAGATGAATTAACTAGTGAATAAAAAGTATTCCGCCTTTAACCCAGTATCCCCCTAGCCTGAATATCCATGTAACTAATGCAACTACTTAACTAATTAGTTCTGAGACCCCTACTCCAAGAATTAACAGGTACGCTTAGCTAACCCTTGTTAGCCCTTAAGTATAATTAATCCTAAGAACTTAGTAATTAATCCTATCCAATTAAGTAGTCCTAGGAGACGCTCGCTAGAACAATATTAATCAGACGCATAGGGAACTAAGGCAACGGAGTAGGTACGGTGTTATACTCACGAACGTGGTACAAGTGACCGCGACTTTGTGTTATCCTAGCGAGTAACCACTTTTTGCTACTTTTGGGCACAAACGCATAACAATTACGGATTATGAATTCATGACCTAGTGACAACTATATGCCTATTACTAGGATGATCAGTCCACATAACAAACATATAAAATATAGAGTAATCCAATAACACAAGTAATCTCAGAACATAATTAAATTAAGCAATTACTGAATTAATTACATAAATAACAGTCTAGGGTTCAACATAGTCAAAGACGGAAAAATAAACGCTTAGCCGATCATAGCGATCGCTAAGAACAAACTATAAAAAGAAAACATTAAAACTATAAAACTATAAAACCCGAGTTGTTGAATCTTGAGTCTTCTGGTTCTTCAGAATTTCCAAGTCCGCGCTCTCGAATCAATGTCAAAGTGTCCCTTGATGTCTAGAGCCTTGAGATATTTATAGGAGTACATCTCTAGGATAAAGAAGGATAAAACCTAATTGGAATAGGAAAATAAGTCTAAAATTCGTTTTTGAGCTTGTGGGCCAAGTAATGGGCCGACACTACATTCCTTTTCCAACTTCAAAGCTGTTTTTGAGGGTCTTATGATCATTTTTGGGTTTTTCTTCTTTCATGCAAAGTTGTAGGTCTTCGAATCAGCTTTCCAACGCTATCAATTGTACCTCAATCGGAGTTGTAGATCTCAAGACATGGCTAGAATACTAGAGGTGTGTCAATATGTCTCGGCCGAGAATGTCTGTCTCGGCCGAGACTTTTCTACAACCAGAAATCCGAATTCTTTGACCTTCTAGCTCGGCCGAGCTCAGTTTTCTGCAGCTTTTGGGGCCATTTTTCTTGGTTTTTGACTTGTGGGACTTGTTCTCAACATCCATTATTAGTCGAGTTCGACTTTTTGGTCTAAATTCACCCAAATAACTTCAAAACAAGTCACAAGCATTAAATTGCCTAATAATACAAATACGAACAATACACGGTCGAATACGCATGCAAATGCCACTAAATAGACACTTAACTCGACCTATTATGCATGCATAAATACGTTTACCAGCAATACTTACAATTCATTGTTTGATATAAATTTCCAAAGTAGAAGAAAATCGACGCTCACTTATTTTTATATTTAAGCCTTATACAATACTAAACAACTATTGCATACTTTATGTCTTTATACACTTTATAATATTTTGTGACTGTGCATCTCACGAGTGCTATACTAGTATGCTCAATACTTGCAAAAGTTTAAGTTGCATGTTCATTTAAAATTATGATATGCGATCAAAAAAACAAAATATACGAATTTTTATAGACAAATGCACATAGAATAAATCAATATGACCAATACCTGCAAAAATTTAAATTAATATTGATAATAGTTCCATATTTCCTGAAACATGAATAATACATGCAAAACAACACATATTCGAATATAATGAAAAATATAAATATATTTCGTTTTCCGAGGTTTCATCTTTCACCAAAATGGTGAATTTTCTTCGGTGTACACAAATCAAAATCGAAATATATGATAAAAAGAACAAAAAACATAATTTATGAAAAAATAAACAACTATTAATTAAGAATAGAGGAACATAAAAAAAAAAACCTAATGGAAAAATTGTAGAATATAAACCATAATTGAAGAAGTTTCAGAATAAAAAATAAAATAAAAAGTATAACCTAAAACATAATACAATAAACAGAAACACAAAAAGTTTAAATCCTAATTGCCTCTTAAAAAACGAAATTGAACCACTATTACCGAATCTCTTGAAGGAATATTTTCCTGATTGTGTTAATCTTCAAATATGACAATGAGATCAACTCAATAAAAAAATAAAAATATATTCAAAACTTCCAAACTGAATTAGTTAGTAAATTATATAAAAACGAATAAAATAAAATTTGTAAAGAATATTAGAATAAAAACCAAAAATATTGAAATTATTAATGCCGAATTATCAGAAGATTTTATTTAGGATGTTCAAATCTTCAAGATCTGTAGTAAAATGAGATCATAAAAAGAGACAAAGTTATACAAAGTAGATATCAATATCATGCACAAAGAAACATAAAATAATTAAAAAAACGATGAAATAAGATATCTAATACAATATCAAACAAATGCCAACACGAACATAGAAATCGACAAATAACCTATGGCCTCACAAAAACTGTTAATCACTATGCCCAAAAGACAACGGTTTTACGCAATAACTGTAGTCTTTAGCAGTCAACCGTGGTCATTGTACAAACCGTAGAGTTTTACATTTTTTTCGCTAAAAGACTACGGTTAGGCAAAAGTGTTGTGGTTTAACAATAGTCAAATACCTAATTTTCGCTAAAAGACTACGGTTTGCAAAACCGTTGTGGTTTAACCATAGTCGAATACCTGTTTTTCGCTAAAAGACTACGATTTTGCAAAATCATTGTCGCTTAACCATAGTCGAATACTTATTTTCCCCTTAAAGACAACGGTCAGTACGTCTGTTGTTAAAAGGGCATTGTCAATATATTTTTTAATGGATAATTTAAAAGAATTATTTTGCGTGATCAACGAAAACAGTTATGGTAACTGTTTTTAATCGAGCGTTGTCATTACCCTTTTAATTTCCTTTACCTTTTTAAATACGTATTTACAAGATTCAAATATTTGTTAATGTTTTACAATTAAAAAATGTTTATTATTTTTTTTTAATATTCTTTCCTCGATGTCTTTTATTGGCCTATCTAGTATTTCAAATTTAGTTGTATGTGTTAATTTCTATACGACAAAATAGCATCATATTTAATTTAGTTGATAAATAGTAAATACTAACTGAATTTCAATCGGCAATATATATAATAATAGTACATTCATAAAAAAACATCCTACTAAAGAGAACTTTTAATAAGTAAAAAGAATATAAACAATAAGAATATTACAGCCCTAATTTCATTTCGCAGCTTTGCATTAGAGTGCATTTGTTATTAGCCGTTTAGGTGATCACTACAACAAAAACAATATATTGAGACACTTAATTTTAGAATACTTATTTTAAGTGTCTCAAAAATTAGATTTTGGGACACTTATAAAATGTAAGGTTCTTTTATAGAGAGAAAATACGGAAATTATAAACATAAGCATAACACTTCTCTTTATTTTCCATTACATCTTTACTCATTCACCTTCCCATCCAATCTTGTCTCTCACTACGACAAAAAGTAGCTATTGGACACTTATTTTTACAAGAATTTTGCTAGGTGATTAAGAAGTGATTTTTGGGACACTTAAACCTGTTTATAGAAATGAAATTAACAGAGCTTATATTTACTTTGCTCAAATTAATCAATTCTAATTGTACCAAACCCTTCTCTCTGTCTTCATCTCCTGCGCTCTCTCTCTCTCTCTCCTCTCTTCGTCGCTCTCTCTCGCCTCGCTCTTGCTCACTCACTCTCACAATAATATGATAACTGGAAGTCAATGCGAGTTAATTCCTCAAATATTTTTTCTGATCACCGCGATTTGCTCAGGATTTGCTCCTCTCAATTGGATTGAGGTGAGTTTATTCTTAATTTTTCTGATTTTTGTTGCCGATGATGTATGTATTGAATTATGGCTTGATAACCATCCCTGAATCTGATTTTCCTGCGGAATTGAGTTTTTGAGGTTTAATGAATTGAGTTTTTTACGATTTCATCTCCTTTTCAAATTTAAGGTTGAAAAATTAGAAATTATTTTGAATTTTAAGGTAGAAAATTTTAAAAAAAATTCTAAAATTGTGTTGAAATCAGTTTTCTCTCAGTTTGAAATTTTAGGCCAGAAGATTTGGGTCCTTATTTCGAAATAGTGGTAAAATCATCACAATGTTCATTGTTTTGGAATTGTGTTAAAATCATCACAATATTCATCTCTCTCTCTCTCTCTCTCTCTCTCTCTCTCTTTCTCTCTCTCTCTCTCTTCTCTCTCTAATCTTTCTCACGAAAGATTTG
Organism: Ajuga chamaepitys; assembly: GCA_958295605.1. Taxonomy (NCBI): domain Eukaryota; kingdom Viridiplantae; phylum Streptophyta; class Magnoliopsida; order Lamiales; family Lamiaceae; genus Ajuga; species Ajuga chamaepitys. The sequence goes on along the minus strand of OY282498.1, from coordinate 611,336 downwards.
CGCTCACGGACATGTAGAGCTCTGTATGCCTGCGGAACTGATCGAATTTCAATCAGATTTAGGAAAATTGAACCTAACCTCATTGAATTCGACCCATTTTGAAAATACCTAAATTTGAATGGTTATGAGAGTTTTTTCGCTTTCATCAATTCATTCAAGTTTCTTTGATAAATGCCGCCAAAGAAAAGAACATCGATCTTATCAAGATCGATTTGGAAAAGCCCTTAATCGAACAGGGCCCCTTCGATTTGGTCCTCCACAAACTCTACGGTGCAGAGTGGAGGCAACAGCTGGCCGACTACTCTGCTAACAACCCTAACGTTTTGATTATCGATTCCCCTGGTGCAATTGAACGGCTTCACAATCACATTTCAATGCTAGAGGTGGTTACGTAGCTTAATGTCATTGAATGCGATGCGGTGTCGTTTGGTATTCCCAAACAGACCGCCGTTTACGACGCTGGGGCGGTGCGGGTGATGGATTTGGAGGACGTAGGGCTCAATTTTCCGGTAATTGCGAAGCCTCTGGTGGCGGACGGAAGCGCCAAATCGTACAAAATGTCACTGGTTTATAAAAGAGATCGGCTGAGCAAGCTGAAACCGCCGGTTGTGCTGCAAGAATTTATGAATCACGGGGGAGTTATCTTCAAGGTGTATGTTGTTGGGGACTATGTGAAGTGTGTGAAAAGAAAGTCTCTACCCGATGTGAATGAGGAGAATCTAGAAAACCTCAAGGGTCTGCTGCTGTTTTCTCAGGTTTCGAATCTTAACAATGTGGAGAGGTGTGGTGATACGTATTACAAGATGATGGACTTGGAAGATGGGAAAATAGAGATTCCTCCGATGAACTTATTGGTTGATATTGTGAGGGGGTTGAGCTTGCAATGGGGCTGCATTTGTTCAATTTTGATGTGATTACTGACACTAGGAGTTTTTCAGAGATGTTTTGAACAAGAGGAAAGATGTGAATTTGGATAGTTCGAGCAAGATTAGTCCTGAGGAGGAAGTGAGGAGGTTGGTGAGTAACACTGGATGTGATGAGGAAGATGAAGATGCAACAGATCTTCCCATATCCCCGTTGAAAACTGATGGCAAAGAGAACCCGATTCAAGTGTAAGAATACTATCCATTCACTTGACTAGATAGGGAAACTAGAGCACTAGTTAATAAGTATAATTTGATTGCTTTTGTTCTGCTGCAAAGCTGGCATGAAGTGGTTTGCTGTGTTACTCATGTATATTTCAGTTGCTGCCACAGGTAAGATAGTTCATTTTCTTTCTCTCTCTCTCTCCAGCTTGAGGACAGTGGTATTGCCGTACGCAAATTTAAAACTTAGCCTATGATTTAAGATTCCAGGTTTCCAGGGTTATGGGGTTCAAGATATTCATTTGCCGCTGAATATATTAGTTATTTTGATGCCGTAGTTTTCCTTAATGCTAATATGCAGCTGGTAGTAATATGATTCTAACATGGAAAACTTAGTTTGGTTTGGTAAAATCGTATTTTGAGTTTGCACGATTGAGCTTGGTAGTGGTTTAATGCTAACTTTGTACATGTCTCGTTTTTGGCATCATTTGAACTTGGACAATTTGACTTTCATATGGGAACTTCTCGAGGACGATATTACAACGTGTCTCAAATTTGTTGTCCTATCTTAGGTAAGATCCTTTTTATCTATAGCTCTTGAAGTTTTGTTCTGCTGATTTAACCATTTTGCTTGGTCTGAGAATATTCATATGAGATTGTCAATTCCAAATGGTGGTTTATCTTGAGATCGTCAATATAGACGCCGTCTGCATTGGATGTAATTAGGAGGAATCTCAGTTTGTTGTTGAATTTTGCTTGTTGACTTTCTTTAAAATTGTTTGATCTCGGCCATGCATGCCTTGATATCCTCCTTCCTCCCGGATGACCCCCGCTTGCCTGAAGACCGTGAAGAGAAGCTAGCGCATGCTTCAACATGTGCAACACGCGCATCTATAGCGGTGGGTGTTCGTCCACGACCATGTGACGGACCTGCTTCATTAGTCGGACCTTGGGCTCCCATAAAGTTAAATGCGTTGTAGTTAGCCCTTTCAGGCCCCGCACCAACGGCCTCGTTCTCGGCATTAAGACCCACGCCGGAAGAAAAAGCCTCCTTCCCTAAAGCAGTTGAGGTATGCCACATGTCCTCGCATTTGTCCCAGTTGGGACAACCATTCTGGATAAACCTACGATAATCATCAGCTTGCTGCATTCAATTAAATTCAACTCCCATTAATGTCTAATATGTTAGCGTTTTAATAGCACAATTAAGGTTGATTGAACGATATTCAAGGGCTAACGAAAGAAAAGTTAAATTACTTTGGCAAGGTCGTCCAAATACTCCTGCTCAGCAATAATCATCTCCCACTCAACACCGGATTTGTATCTGTTCTCCCGCATCATGCGCCAACAACGCTTGTAATTCTTCAACTTATTTTCTATGTTTGTGGCGGTGTATGTTAGCCCTTCATACCGGCCATTGAGACGATTCATTATGCGCTGTAGCGTAGTGTCCGAGAACCGACCTGACATTAGACCACCTTTTTCCCACTCCAGATGGCACAAACGAATTAACTCGGCCTCCGAGTTCCGAGTCCACACGGCCTTTACAGCGGCCGGTGCTGACCTGTGCCTACCCCGTCCAACAGAACCCCCACCACGAGGCATCTGAACAAGTAGGTGTTTAGGTTTGTTAATATCAAAACTCCGATTTATCGACCCAATTATTGGTGTGTTTATTTAAGTCCATTGTCTTTAAGTCCACTGAAATGTCCAAAATTTTTGTTTCTGCCTAAAGGATTAAGTGGCTAAAATAATATTAATTACATCTTAGCTATTTTTTTTTTATTATATTTCACACTAAAGTAATTCTTCAATAAGAAAGATAAATCTAAAAAAAAAGGGATACAAGTGAAAATCTTTTTGATAAATTAGGATGTTCGAAAACCCACATGCAAGAAATTCCAAATTGACATCAAATATTGTAATAATCAAGCGTGTTGAACTCTAACCAATGATTTTGATTCTGCTAATTTTAGAAGGTATTATTCAAAGAAGCATATGTAGTGATCGTTTTTTTCACCGTTTCTTAAAAATAGGATTTTGTAAAAATTCTATTTTTTTTTCTCACAACCGAATATTTGTATTAGTGTTATGAACAGAAAATATTCTGTTTCTATTTTTCTTACCAATTTTTTTTATGTAAAATGCACTCAACGTTTAATTTTTTATATATAGTACAAGCACCTAACTCATTCTACAAAAAAATATTTCGATTGTACGGAAACCTAATTGATTACAATTTAAAACTATTTTTTCTCCGTCTCCCTAATTGATTACAATTTAAAACTATTTTTTCTCTATCTCCCTAATTACACGATTGTACATACATCTATTATATATTTGGGTAAAAAATTACTTTTTATATGTAAAATGTCCTGAAGAACCCATATTTTTTCTCACTTAATCCTTAGTATTAACTGCTATGAAATTACGACCCATGCATAAATTTTGTCGATTTTCCCTTTTCCACATCCACTCAATTAACCCATTAACGATTTTTTGTAATATAAATTTCTTCAGTTCTCAATTTATCTTAAATAGTATTTACAGTGGATTTTTTGTATTGGATCTTAATCATATGTAAAATTTTGAAGATGCCTGGGAATCGTAATTTTGACTTAATCCTTCTATTTAATTGTGTTTTACAAATTTTGAATCATATGAGATAATTTAAGCGCATTGAAAATTTATTTAGCTATTTATGTCCCGAACATAATTGTGTAATTTTACTATCAACTACACAAGTAAAATAAAAAGAAGAAAACTAACAAATTACAACACTTGACAATGGTAATATCTTAGCAAACTATACAACATTTTAGGCATAAACAGTTACGAATACAATTTTTTTTTTTTTAATCGTTGATAATCCAATAAACATGTTTCGACAAACCAACACTTGTGTAGAAATCTTTGTCACAGGGGTGGCCAAAATAACCCCATAAACTAAACCGGAGATGGATGTATTGTCATTGGAAATGTTGTAATGCTCGTGATTTGTTAAGCAATTAATTTGCGTAACAAGTATCTATTGAGCATTACTTTAATGTTAAGCACCGTACTAGTCAATCCCCCTATTGACAAATCATATAACCAAACAACACAAATTTACAAACAATATGACACACAATAGACACAAGTATTGAGACAGAAACAAGCAATCCGGCAACACAAAAAAAAAAAAAAAAAACAGAGCAGAAACTAAAGGGGGATTGATCTGTCATAAGGTGCCTTAAACTAAGGCAATGGACCTCTTTAGTGTCCCAAATCCAAACACGGAATACAGAAATAGAAGAAACTTTCCAGGCGAAGCATCAAGGGGGATTGACTTACGCCTCCACTGGGTGGGGCACCCCATCAAGATGCCAAACCTAATCCCACAAACAGGAACATATCATAAAAATAGGTAAGCTAGATCCAACACAGAAGCAAGATACACACATAACATAAAAGCAGGGGAACACAAGTCTATACAGAATAAAAAACAATATGAAATCCACAATCTCGCAACAAGTATTAACAGAAAAAAAAAAAAAAAACAATCAAAACAATTAAATTTGGCACCTTTTTTCAGATAAATTATCAGGTGAATGGCTTCCAACAGATTCCTCACCAGAGCACACAGAGCAGCAACAACTTTTTCGGATCTTCCGGGAACGCAAATAATATGAATGAAAAACTGATTTCGTGCAAAGTATGTGCTGTGTAAAAGGCAACAAAACTTATTTCTTCACAGAACGACGCAAATAAGGGCCATTGTGGGGTGTGTGCTTAGTAAAAGAGAGGAGAGAATCCATGGGAAGATATAACCGTGAGGTTTAAATAGACATGCAACAACACAACAAAACCACAACCCTAATAAGTACTAGACATCAGTAAATACAGGTACACAGTAACACAGTCACGAGTCAAGATCCGTTCTCAGACGAAGATCTAAGACCTTACAGAAAAAAAATAATTTCTAGCTTTTGAAACAGAGAATCTCTGTTAAAAGAGGGAGAATAGTTTCAAAGTAGCCATTAATCGGAGCTCGCGAGGGGTGGGTGGGAGGTGACAGAGGCAATAACACCCCCTGCCACCGCGAAGCCTACGGCCTTCCCAAACCCAAGATCTGCACAATTCAAAATAAATAAGAGCAGCAAAATCTTTAAAAATCCCATTGAAAATGGAAGAATAAACGAGGAATATGGTTGAAGAGAGTAAAGTGTGTGTGCAGAAGAGAGAGGAGAGAGAGGGGGAGGGGACGTTTCAGGGAAGATGACAGAAGAGAGAGAGGGGGAGTGAGGCGGCTGGTGGGATATGCAAGGGTTGTCCACCTCTTAATAAATACACTTTAAGTTGGGCTGAATCCAGAACGGATCAGCCCAACATCAAACAAACAGGGCCCAATCATTTTAGCAAAGATATAATTAAAAACTTATTTTAAACTCATTTAGAAAACATATATTTGAATAATTTTGATTAATATTTTAAAACATCTAATTTCAAATTTTTTTTTTTGGTTCTGTGATATTTTTTGTAGAAACTACACGAGGAATGTGTAAGTTAAAAGAGCTTCATTGTTTACTAAGAAATGATATGATTTGTACTCATCTAATTTTCGAGAGTCGTTAAAAAAAAGACTTTGTTACAGAATATGTATGGTGGAAAATGTTGGCTAGACTCCAAAAATGGTACTTAACACTCATTTACATTAATATTTACACGAAATATTATATGATTTATAAATCATTTTTTTTTAAAGTTCGGGAAGTTGATTAATTGTAATCAAGTTTTTTTTCTATCTATACAGATCCTTCCACAAGAATTCTGTGAACACAATCTCATTGATTTGGTTGCTGAAAATGGAGATTCAAGTATCACTATGGATGGAGTTACTTTCAAGCTTGTTCCCAAGATACAACGACTTTTATCTTTGGGATCGCAGGACAACAAAACCAAAGCTTTTTGGCAAACTACTCGAGACTTTCTTATATTGGAATTCGGGAGGGCTAGAGAATTAGAATGCAAATGCAGAGAAATGCTTGGAGTTAATTGAAATGCAGAATGGGGGGTCTAATTATAATTTATGGAGAGTTGTGGTTTCTTTTTGGAAATGCACCTTTTGACTTTTGGTGGCCCTAGTTTGGCCATGTCCGAACTGGTTCAGATCTAGAGCCACCTATTCGCTGGGTGATCGCACCCTTACGCTAAAAATCTGCACTTTGCCGGTATTGGGTCGCACCCATCCACGAACAGGTGCACCAGTTCACAACCCGCGTCAAACAGTGACGAGTCGATCCGAACCCGAATGCGCAAGCACTTCACCCGCCAGGATGCCACATCATCACACCCAAATCCGAACCACCGAGCCGGCGCTCCGCCCGCCAAGATGCCACATCATCGCTAGGGGTGGCAAAACTCGGCACGATCCAAAAGCACGACACGAACCCGCATGATAAATTTCGAGATTGGGTTGATGTTTATCGGGTTTGGGTCGTTATCGGGTCAGCCCGATAAGACATGATAAAATTCGGATCATATCGAGTCAACCCGATAAAACCCGATAATGGCCCGATAATCAATTATCATGAATACTACTACTACCACCACCACTACTACTACATATTAGTAATAATTTATTCGAAAATATTGGAGTTGATTCATCTACCGAAAAAAAATTATTTGAAAAAGAGTTTGATGACATAAGGTCTAGCCGCTTAGAATGGAAATGTTAATTAGAGAATTTGAAAGAATTTTATTCAATAGCTATGTCTAATGTTATGTTTCATATTTTTTTTGTTTTTTTTGTTGTGTTTTTTTATTTCATATTTTTTTTTTTTGTTTTTTTTGTCCATCTATTATGAGAATGTAGGTTTGTGTTTTTTTTTATTTCATATTTTTTTTTTGTTTTTTTTTTTGTCCATCTATTATGAGAATATAGGTAAATATAGACATGTGTGACGTGTGCGTGCGGATCCCGGGCTTGGACTCGGGCACCATCCTCAGATTCATTTAGCCAAAGGCTAGAATTCCATTAGGGTCCACCATAATGGAGTACACTTGACAACCCCTTATCAAGTACTCCTCTTAATAAGGAGTTTCAACTTACTCCATATTTTCTAGGTGGGACAAATTCCCATATTTTCCTTTTAACTCTTCTAACTTTCTATGTTTATGTTGCAAGTTTAAGATATTACTCATTCATTCGAAATTGATTTTGAGAACATAAATGTATTAAATTCATCTAACCGAAACTTAGATCATAAATTTGCAACTTGATTCCATTTTCAACAAATGAAATTCAAAGTTAAAACTCATCGAAGATTGGTCAACACCAATTTTGCAACGCTAATTTTCAACAATTTCCTGTTTCTTTCGCAAGAGATTGGAGAAAGAAATGAATTTCTGACTGGGTGCGTGTCCGTGGAGGATAAAAAGAAAGTAAGGGAGGAGATGAGCAAACTGACGACCACGGAAAAGGGAGGAAACAAAAATTAAAATGCCGGTCGTCCCAAACTTCTGGTACATAAAGAGAAATAAAAGAAAAACCCCAAACCTTTCAATTTCTTTTCAAAATACCATCGTTTTTCTAAACCCAAATAGCTGTAGCAATCACTTTGGGTATCCTAGATTTTCGAGCCCACAATTTTATTTAAAAGCCCAAATGATTCCAACTATGTTTAGTTATGTTCTATTTCATTCAAATTCCCTTATTTTTTCTTATTAAAAAGGTTAATATAATTATATGCTAAAATAGTGCCCCTCCATTAAATTATATGATTTGAGAGCCTAAAACAACAGATTAATTTGTCAACATTTGTACTTTTCACCTATCGCGCATTTTGAGCGGAAGGTTTTATTTACAATTTATTATAATTATTTGTATCTTTAGAATTGTATAAGTGCTTATTGTTATCAACATGCTACTAGGTTACATATTGCAATATAAAACTTGACATGCTATACATGGTTACATGTCTTATTACATTATAATTAACGTGCTACTTGGCTACATGTTACATTCATTATAACTGTATTATATGCTATGTCTCCTTATGTGCTTTAATTAAACTAAACTCGGTCCAGGCCAAAATGTAACTCGGTCCAGGCCGAGTTAGGCAGAAAAGAGTTTTTTAGGCAGAACAACCCAACTCGGACGAGGCCAAATGTAACTCGGCCGAGTTGCCACAACTCGATCGAGGCTAAATCGGCCTCGATCGAGGCAGTCTGGTAGCCCAATTTTAAAACACGCGTTTTAGCTCGTTTCGAGCCCGTTTCAACCTTAATATTCCCCAGCTTATAAATATATGCTTCCTAGTCCGTAATTAACACACAATACACATTCGGCGAAGTCTTGAAAGCGAGATCGAAGAGCAAGGACGTGACGAAACGAAGATCGGTGATTGAGATTCGGGTTTTTCTATTATTTTCTTTAGTTAATTTTTCCAATATGTTTGTCTATGAATATATTTGAATTATGACTTTGATTATGAGTAGTTAAACATGTTTTGTGTTCTAGGGATAGAAAATAGATTGTGAACGATTATGTTTTGATTTTATCTTTAATTTTAGACTTCAATTTTAGGTTTGTTTATCTATGTGTTTCTTTTCTTCATATGATTTATTTAAATTGATCACTTGAATACATCTACATGTTTAGCACTTCCGTTTCGGGAGAAGGGAATTGTTAATAGACGTACGACACATAACGTAGTTGTCAAAACTGTCTGAAAGGAGTGAGATAATCGCATAAACATTGTCTTAGGGAACCCTTGGGAGACTTTTAGGTTTGGTCGACTCAGGAGAGTGGCTATTCTTAATTGATCTACATATTAGCCGCTTCGGGAGAAGGGTTGATATATAGTAACATCATCTAATAAACAATATAATTGGCTTAAAAGTCTAGAATTTTAGGTTAATCTAACATAGGAGTTCATAATTGAAATCTATACCTTAGAATAGAGCTTTACCCATCTGATTCTTCCTTACTGATAGGGATAACGGGATCAGCTCGGGTCGGGTTAATGCCTGAGCCCACCGACCGACCCAACACGCGTAGGCCCAGCAGGGTCAATTAGGGTTTTGATTTGATAGTATAAATAGGAGGAAAGAACTCTGATTAAGGGTTCGAATTCCGTATTCTAAATTACTCCGTGTAAACTCAACATTCTAGTAAAAAAAAACACCCCGGCGATTGCCGTTTTATGCCCGTGGACGTAGATCTTCGGATCGAACCACGTAATTCTTGTGTGTTTTTACATTATGTTTGCATAGATTATTGTTATAGTGCTTCGTTACCGGATTGCGCTTTATCAAATTGGCGCCGTCTGTGGGAAACGATCCTCCGCCGTCTCGGCATCATAACCGCCGCCGCCAGGCCGCCCTCCGCCGTCTCGGCATCATAACCGCCGCCGCCAGGCCGCCCTCCGCCGTCTCGGCATCATAACCGCCGCCGCCAGGCCGCCCTCCGCCGTCTCGGCATCATAACCGCCGCCGCCAGGCCGCCCTCCGCCGTCTCGGCATCATAACCGCCGCCGCCAGGCCGCCCTCCGCCGCCTCGGCATCATCACCGCCATGTAAGTTTTTGATTCAAACAGCAACACGGCCGTGCCACACAAACGATACGGCCGCGTCAATAAGTTTCTCAAAACGAGAAACCATGCTGGATTGCAACACGGCCGTGTCACACAAACGACACGGCCGTGTCAAAATCGTGCTTAAGAACCAATTTTTGGTTCAAACAGCAACACGGCCGTGTCACACAAACGACACGGCCGCGTCAATAAGTTTCTCAAAACGAGAAACCATACTGGATTGCAACACGGCCGTGTCACACAAACGACACGGCCGTGTCAAAATCGGGCTTAAGAACCAATTTTTGGTTCAAACAACAACACGGCCGTGTCAAAATCATGCTTAGGAACCAATTTTTGGTTCAACAGAAACGCGGCCGTGTCAGCCTTAGAACACGGCCGTGTCATAATCATTTCCCATACGCCAATTCGCGTCTCGTCTCCGGACAATTAAACCTCTGTCTCCGGACAATTAAATCTCTCCCCCGATCCGTCCGGGGAGATTCGCGTCTCGTCTCCGGACAATTAAACCTTCGTCTCCGGACAATTAAACCTCCGTCTCCGGACAATCAAATCTCTCCCCCGATCCGTCCGGGGAGATTCGCGCCTCAGACAATTAAACCTTCGTCTCCGGACAATTAAATCTCTCCCCCGATCCGTCCGGGGAGATTCGCGTCTCGTCTCCGGACAATTAAACCCTCGTCTCCGGACAATTAAACCTTCGTCTCCGGACAATAAAACCTTCGTCTCCGGACAATTAAATCTCTCCCCCGATCCGTCCGGGGAGATTCGCGTCTCGTCTCCGGACAATTAAACCCTCGTCTCCGGACAATTAAACCTTCGTCTCCGGACAATTAAATCTCTCCCCCGATCCGTCCGGGGAGATTCGCGTCTCGTCTCCGGACAATTAAACCTCCGTCTCCGGACAATTAAATCTCTCCCCTGATCCGTCCGGGGAGATTTTAATTGGCACCGTCCATATAGTGTTCCCGAACACCTATTAACCCGATCCGTCCGGGGAGATTTTTCTTTACAATTATCTACGGCCTCCGAGCCAGTGTTCGGCGCTCCGGCGTTGAGATCTATTCCCGGACCTCCTCCGGGTCCTACGGGATTCTGTTATTCCTCGGCCTTGAGCTCCGGCTCTCTCCCCTCCGCGGGCCCTCGAATGTCACGAACTTCGGCCACTCCGGCAGATGTGTTAAAGCTGTGTAGAAAGCCTCCTGCACACCGGTCTCCGCCGCCACTTCCCGCTCCTTGGCCCAACGATGGGTCTCGCACTGGATGGCATCTTCCCCCGGGGAGACACCTCAGCTCCGCCCCGGTTACAACCGAATCACCCCGGTGTACCCTCCACCTCGGTTAAACTACTACACTCCGGTGTCCTCTCCGTTTTGGCCAGAATAATCACCCCGGTGTACCCTCCACCTCGGCCACGTTGTCACGTCGCGTTCTTCGCTTTTGAGAAGTTCGGTGTCTCACTACATGCCCCGTGCACCTCGACCTAGCTCGGCGCTGCGTCCGCTAACGACTCCGCAGAGTCCCAGCGACGCGGCTAAACTCGGTCCTCCGTAAACACTTCGGCCCGCCAGCGACCCCGGTCCTTCTTCCACCCCGGTGACTACCGAAGCTCCTACCTCGCTCCGGTTGGGGGGGGGGGGCATCTGATAGGGATAACGGGATCAGCTCGGGTCGGGTTAATGCCTGAGCCCACCGACCGGCCCAACACGCGTAGGCCCAGCAGGGTCAATTAGGGTTTTGATTTGATAGTATAAATAGGAGGAAAGAACTCTGATTAAGGGTTCGAATTCCGTATTCTAAATTACTCCGTGTAAACTCAACATTCTAGTAAAAAGAAACACCCCGGCGATTGCCATTTTATGCCCGTGGACGTAGATCTCCGGATCGAACCACGTAATTCTTGTGTGTTTTTACATTATATTTGCATAGATTATTGTTATAGTGCTTCGTTACCGGATTGCGCTTTATCACTTACTATTTGATTACTTGTTTTCCAAGCATCTCTTATTAATTAGTTATTTTTATGCTATTAATTTAGTTAATATAAAATCCATCATTTAATTTGAGAGTTTAGATAGAGTAGAGATATTAAAGTTCGGGTATTATGTTTACATAATTAACAGTCCTTGTGGGATCGACCTTGCTGCACTAGTTATAGTAGCACCGTACATTTGCAGTTTACTAGGTTAGGAATTAGTGCATCAATTGTATTTCGATGGTGAAGTTTGCACTTGCAGTATGTTGTAGTCGAGATCTTATGAAATCATGGTATGCGAGGAGTTTAAATTGATTTATATAATTCATATTTATAATTGAGTGCTTGATAAAGTTATTATGGTGAATTGATGTGTTACGTTCATACTAGAGAAATATTTTAAATAAGTTTTTATATGTTCTAGATATTTAACAAAATATTAGTAATTTATACTAGAATATTAATTTGATTGAAGACATGTTTAAGGTGTGTCAAATTAAAATTTTATATTTTCCATTGCTAGTTACTTGATACTACTCTAAAAAGTTTTAAAGTTTTTAAAATATTGTGTATGTTTTCAATATTGATCTTATTATACTTTTGACACGAAATTAGAAATGATTTATGTGAAATTACGCTTTTCGTAATTGCTTGATTCTAAAACATAGCATTAGTAAATAAAATAAATTTTGTGACATGTTTTTTGCATTATATAAGTAGTTAAAAATAGTCTAGAAAATCGGATTGTTACATCTAAACTTAGTAATTAATTTGAAAGAAATAAACTAGATCAAATAAAAATAACTTTTTTTCTCCTAATCTAAGAACAAAGAAAAATCCCTCCCCTCCCCTCACGGTGACTCGAACCCAAGACCAAAGGTCTAGGTAGTAGATGTTCAGCCACTTGAGCTATCCAACTTCGTCCTAGACCAAATAAAAATAAGCTGAAACTTAAGATTTCTAGCATTGTCATAATAATCTATATGAGGAAATAATTTTTAAAATCATAATTACTATAAAGCATTGATATAAAACCTTATAAATTTAGACTAAAATATGAAGGGGGAATTAAATCATTAGCCATAAACTAATCAATTTAAAGGGACGGCTAAAATAAAAATTAGCTTAAATTTAAGACACTTTTATATTAATGTAATGCAAAGATTAATTTTGTATATTTAATTATTGAGTAACACTTGTGTGCATGTGATGTCAATAGGCTTATTGTACATCACTACAATTTAACACATGGCCTCCGGAAAATCGCTGAAATATAATTTATAAAAAATTCGCGTCCGCGAACTGGGTCAGCGCGCGGGTCGCGCCTTTTAAAAAAAAAATTCTACTGCAAGAACATCATAAGTCTATTGTAAGAACACAATAAGTCTACTCTAAATATAAAATAATTATACTGCAAGAACACAATAATTCTACTGAAGAACACAATAAGTCTACTCTAAATACAAAATTACTATACTATAAGACTCTAAACAAAAAATTACCATACTACAAGAACACAATAAGTCTACTGTAAGAACACAATAAGTCTATTCTGAACAAAAAATAATTATTCTACAAGAACACGATAAGTCTACTGAAGAACACAATAAGTATACTCTAAACACAAAATTACTATACTATAAGAACAAAATAAGTCTACTGTAAGAACAACTGTAAGAACACAATAAGTCTACTGTAAGAACACCAAAAAAAAAAAAAAAATAATAATAAAAAAAAATAAAAAAATTTGAAAATCGGGCGCGGATCGGGCTAACAGCAACGGATCGCGTGCGAATCTTAATGTGGGCTGGTGTACAATAAGCCTATGGTACATCATGTGCACATAAGTTTTTGCCTTAATTATTTGTGATCTTTGAGAGTGTTTAGAGAGATGGCCAGTTTGATTAGAAATTTTCCAACTATTATCCTCAATTTTTGTGCCCGTTAGGCATTTGATGTTCGTCTAGATTTTGATGCAGGCTTCCATAGGCTTCTACTTCAGGCAATGGACATTTTTTCAGCCCTCGCCTCCGATCGATTTGAAGAGTTGCATTTGTTTCATTGGTTTGGGCTGTTTGGTTTATGCGTAATCAAGCCATTTTCAAGGATATCACCGTTTCTATACACAGGGTGGTGTCCCGCATTTGGACCTGCGTTTGTGAGGCTGACACTTTCAACCTTGGTGGTATGTATAACAACGTGCAAGACCTTATTAGACTTTGCCGCCTTGAACTGCCCACTGTTCCGAATCCTCCCTCTTAGATGGTCTCGGTTAGGTGGGCTGCCCTGCAGTTGGACAAAAGTGAATACCGATGGCAGTGCTCATAGGCTTTCCCACAAGGATGTTTCTCTACCTCCTTTGGGCGGGGTTTTGCTTTTACGGCAGAACTTGCTTGGGCTATCACGACAGTGGAAAATTGCTTTCTCAAAAGGATGGACCAAGTTATGGTTGGAATGTGACTCCCTTATGTAGTGGAGCTGCTTTGGACTCGATCAACTGAAGTTCCGTGGAGATTTCGTACCCGTTGGCTTTGGGTCTTACACATCACCTATTCACCTGATTTCATGGTAACTCACATGTTTTGGGAGAGCAATCAATTTGCTGATGCCCTCTCGAAATTGCACACACCTTTCACTTGGTGGCCCAACCTTCCGCCTAGTGTTTGATTTGGTTTAACACGATTTTTATGTTGAATTTTTTAGAGTTCTTTGACCTCTTTTCCTGTTGTGGTGCTACTCTTCCCTATCTATGATCTTCGCAAAATTTCTCATTCAAGTCATGGTTTCGGCCGATCCAGGGAAGGACGCCACCATATGTGAGTGTGGCGTTTATTACGTTAATCTTCCCTCCCCCGTTATATTGGCTTGCAGGTCCCATCTTGGCGGTAACACGGTGCTTATATTTTTTGTATTAACGGATATTGGTACTTAACGGTCTTCTGGTTGATACACTTTTTTCCACTATTGGCTTTTCTCCATTGAGTTTTTTTTCAATAGTGGGTTTCAATGAGGCCAACAGGGACACCCTCCTACTCTGGGATGGCCAACTATGATTTGCGAAGCATTGGGAACTTTGTTCTTTTAGGCGTTTATTCATGTGTTGATCGCCCGGTTGTACTACCATCTATAGCATTGCCGTCTTTAGCAACATACTTTATTGACCCTGCTGAGCGTGCCCCCTCTCTTTCGACTTTTAGTTCTACGCGTCGTTTCATCATGCGCCCTACCTTTGGTCATTGACTTCTAGTCTAATACTGGCTTGTGGTAGTTTGTTTGTTCTTTTATATCCTGGCATGTCAGGGTTTAACTTGGATTGTTTACCATTTTTGCCTTTTCTAGAGAGTTAGGGTGTGACCATGATGTGATACTTCTTGTTTTCCTTTGTATTTTTCTTTTAATAATATTACCGATTTGTCTATGAACAATGATTCTTTTAGACGCTAGATGCAGTGAGCTTATATCCGTATAATTAGGATTAGAGGGCATATTCATGAAAATGCACCATTGATTATACTAAAAAAATGTTATTTGTTCTGAAGAAAAGTATTATCTTTGAGCATAATATCTTTCTTCACAGTAATTTATACCTTTCCATATACACTAATACTTTTTCAACATGATACTCTAAATGAGTTATATCTCATAAAAAACTATATATTTTCAACATGATACTCAAAATAAGCAATGCACAGACCCAAATTACAAGAATTACTACTGTACAAGAACATTACTCTATAAAAAATTAACGGTGATTCATCGCCTTTATTAATTAATAGGGAGGAGATGAAGCTAATTGAATTTTATGCACCTTTACATTACTGTAACAAAGCACTGTATTCTTATTAGAGTTATAATTGTAAACCTTCGAACACGTATTGCTCGAGACATCTAGGATATATTTATTTATGAATTGAATAGGATGTGATAAATTTGCATGCAAATTCTAGAATGTGTAAATTCAAATTTATAAGTTAATCTTGGTTTAGGATGAAATAAAGTAGGATTTGTAAAATGTGCAATCATTATGCCGTAAAAATAATAAAATTAGTATGAAAAAATTGTTGTATAATGAGTACATAGAGAAAAAGAGTAGAATGAATTTGAATTTAAGTCCCAACATAAACATAAATCTGAATCGATCCGTTCTCCATTCGAATGGACAAATCCATATAAACAAATATACTCTTAAAGTAACTATATAAATTCCACAAGTGAGCTTCAACAAAAAATTCAGCCAGAGGTAGAATTAGTCCAGTTTAAAAAAGGGAAGCCAAACCATACAAGACAGTATAATATACATTTTAGTTTAAGCCGTAAGAAATCAGAAAAACACAAGACATTAAAAAGTGCGTCGCCAAAAACTGAAAGCTAAGGGAAGGAGGATTGGTAACATAGGACAGACTAATGTCCCAAGTATGAACCAGTTGATGCTCATCAGAACCACTACTTCAAATGCTATATGCTTCTGCTCAATTCTCGTAAATGTTTGCACTACACTCACCAATGAAATGGCGACAACTGTAAAAAGAGCTACCACAAGAGGCATGCATCTTTCTTCTGCTTCAAACAGGACGACGCCCACCACAACTGATAATATTGCACTGAATACACTTCGAGAAAGAGCAACCTCCCTTTGTTCTGCCAAACTAGAAATCAAGACTCCACAATTTTGTACTTGATCAACTTTACTCACTTGTCTTGTCGTGGTGTTGTTGTAATCAGGTTTCCAGGATAATATATTACAATCATTGTAGCCCCAAAGTGCTTTGCCCTGAACCTCCTTCAACCGATGTGTTTCGGCCTTCAAATCTTGAACCTGGACATGAAATAAAGACAACTAGTTGTTGCAAGAAATATTTAAAGTGTATTTAAAACATCTTTTATCGTCACAAATATATATTTTGTATAGAATTATTGAGATGATTAATTAGTGACAATATGTTACTTCTTATAATGAAGCTATGATAAATACTCATAAGTTGTGACAAATACTTATTATTTAAAATCACTTTTTATTATTTCAAAAGACAATTTTTCTTTTCCTGTAGTGAAGGCATGTAAATTAGATCGACTGTTTGAATTTACCTCCCCTTGCAGAAGCTCAATTTTAAGAATGGCCTCGTTGTATTGTTGTTCAAGTTCGATTAACATACTTTCCATCATTTTACGGTCGTCGATGGCCACAAGGAGTCGCTCTTCCAGTTCCTTTCGGTCCCACAGAAGCTTCTGCCCTTCGGTTTTCAGTGTATGCAGTTGCATCTCAACCTGTATTTAGTAAATGCAAATACAAGGTCAACAAAACCATTGAAAAACAATATGTAGTGTACCAGGAACCATCATCCCTCTGAGAGGGTGTTTGGCTAAACTTATTTTAAACATCTTATAACTTATTAATAAGCTTGCAATTGAAAAGAGTGACTTTACTATGAATTTAAAATTTAATTTAAAAGTTAGTATCAAACACACATTTTGAGTAGTATGTGAAATATATGTGGTGTTCAGAAGTGTGTGTGGTGCATGTTAAAAAAGTGTGCTGAGTGCGTGAATCATGTGAAATGTCTAAAATGTGTGAAGTGTGTGTGGCATGTGACAATTAAGTTTGAAAAACTTATAAACTCTCAAACATGTTATAAGATATTTTGAGAAGTTTATAAGCTTAACAAAACACCATCTAAATCTTCTGGTGCGGTGGCACCAATACAGGACGTAAAGGCAATTTTGAAGAGAAGAATCCAACGAAAGGAAGGGAAAATTACGAGGCGTTGTGTATACAATGCAGCGAGTGCTCGTGCAGGGAGAGAGAAGAGTCCAAGAAAGCAGATTGCAAGCCGCCAAAGTATACCAAAATGCAGACACAAAGCAAACCTCAGCAGCTCCAAGCATGTCCCAATGCTTTGGACACTCAATTCACAACATAGCTTAGCTAGCTTCACTACCAACTCCATCATCTCATCTTCACAATTACACTATTACTTCACCAAACCCAACTACCTCCATCAAATAAAACAAAAATAATAATGAACAGAATAGCCAACACTCAAAATAAGAGATAATTGATCAAATCATACAGTTAGTTAGTTTCCTTTTTCTTTAAAGGAAGATCAGGTCTACTGTAACACTCAAATTTGGTTCACAGTGACCCACCATTACAATCAAGAATGGAGTCAGAATTTTATAAAATAAAATAATTTTTTGAGATATTTATCAAAATTTTTAGAATTTGAGGACGTCAGTATATATACAGTAGTTTAACGGAAAGCAGCTGCTCTCGCCGTCAGCCTCCCCTCGACTCCGTCTCCATTTACGACCAATTTATAAATAAATCTAGAAAATGCCAAGAAAACTCTGATTCTGGGAAATAGGTACAATACAACCTGAAAAATTATGTCAAATAAATTGATACACCATTTTTGCATTTTGATCAACTACTACTGTATAGTATATCTTATTGTACATGCTAAAACAGAAGAAGACAGACGAGGACGAGGGGTGGAGAGAGTCACCTGAGGTCAAATAGGAAGCTTGTGAAATCAGAAGAAGAAGAAGAAGAATGGTTTTAAAGAGGAAGTAGAAATATGGGAGTGAAGAAAAGTGGCGACACGTCGGAGTGTTAGGAAAGTGACACGTTTTCGTCTGAATTAATTAAGATGTGTATCAGCCAACCGTGGGTGCACTGTCAGTGATCCTTTTCAGCCTAATCCTCCATTTCCCAATGTCATTTAATCGCCCTCTTTTTCAGCCTCATTCTTTCATTGTTTTCAAACTTGTCTATCCAATTACAACTCATTCATTTATTCTCTTTTTGTTCATATCTTTGTGACATATTTTCTCGGTCCCAATTACATTAACAATCCTTTCTTTTTTAAATGTCCCAAATATATAGACTAATTTTTATATATAGTACTTTCTCCATTGTACTAGGATACCACTTCTTCGTCCCAATCGATTTTTTGTAATTCGGTTTGGCATCTAGGATCTTTTTCCATGTCCGTCTATATAATGTTTATTATTTTATATTCTACCCCGACACCACCCCCTTCCCTCCCCCCCCCCCCCTCCCCCATCTTTCCTTCCAATCCTCACAACTACTATCCCTTTTGTACTATCACTTGTTCGATGCATTATGTTGTACCGTAGTTGTTCACTATTTCAATTAAATTGGAAGAAGACATGTTTAGTCTGTGAGTGGAGGCATAAGGTAACAACATAGTAAATGGTTTATCTTTAAGTAACTAGAGATTGATGAATGTAATACAAGGTAATTAGAAATAGAATGGAGCTGAAATTGAAATTTTAACCAGTACAAAACAACGGTTGGTTATACGTCGCCCTGAATACATAGAAACATTGAACTTGAAACCCTAAATTACATATTACGAACATTTTTCTTGTTTCCTTAGCTACTCCCTTAGTCCACATATCTTTCTGGTGCTGTCGTTACAGACAATGTTCCGTCAATCTGTCCAAATATGTTTTTGAGGTTTGGCCATGTGGGATCCCCATTATACTTGTACCAACGACAAACAAATTCACCTACACCGATGCACACATTGTTGAAGTGAATGATATCCCAAGATTTAAGAATTGCCTACCAAAAGGCGGGAAACTTGGGGTTTACGGGGTGGGGGGCGGCGGTAAGGGGAGAATTAATGTGAAACTAGTATATTAGCTAGTTTATGAAGCATGGTGAGTTCATCTTATCACCTCATGTAAAATCTTCCAGACTTCCTCGCTTGCATGTACCTTGTTTTCATCGTCATACTCAACGCCGGCATGGCTTATAAACCACTTGAATACGTCGTACCTCTCTCTCAGTTTTTCGGTCTCAATAGTTTTTTTGTGCAACGGCCACCTACGATTAGCGAATCGTGTTACAATGTCTCGTTCTTTGTGAATAGCTTTCCCCCATCACATATCAAGCGTGCAATTCCTCTTGAAGCACGTTTCCTCAATTTTCACAATCAACACACCATCCATGTAATTCGTCCACCCTTCAGTGTAGAAAAACTTAGATTGCGGCCTCCAGTTCCATGTTGCCATAATCCTTAAGTTGTTGTTGTTGTTGTTGTTGTTGTTTTTTTTTTTTTTTTTTTTTTTTTTTTTTTTGTGTGTGTGTGTGTGTGTGTGTGTGTATGTGTAATGTGCTCTTTACTACCTAGTGCACGGAATTTCGCTCTATCATAACATTGTAGTGGGAAACGTAGTACAACGTATATAGTTATCTTTTCCAGTCGCCAGCTATTGCAGAAAATACCATTCACTGCAATCGTGCCTAATTAAGTCTGAATTCGAACCACCTGGCACAAAACACAACTAGACCTCGATATTAAACATTGGACTTAATTTATTTTTTTTTTTGTTTTTTTTCACTTTCTGATTCCCTATAGTTTAGCCATATGAATAACTCTCAAGCATCACGCATTGTTCAGAGATGCACTACCCTTAGCATTTCTTATTCCTAATTTTTAAATTTTTCTTTCATTATATCTCGAACATGGAGTTACATTTGTGTGATAGGATAATGTTCCAAAAACGTAACTCGAATATGGTATCACCTTTGTTCTATGCGGATGGAACAACTATTTTATTCAGTAGATTAGTAGATGGAAACAGATATAATATTGCTCTACACAAAGTAAACACAACTAAAAAGTCTGACACGCCCAGTTACCATAGCCTCGCATATGTCATAAAAAAAGAAGTTACATCCATGTTCGGAAGAGTAAAAATAAAAAAAGGGGGTGGAAATTGGTAGTCGAATGTTAGATGTTAAGCTACTCCCTCTGGCATTGTTATTTTCACTCCGGCAAGTCAGGTTCCATTCCATAGTCGATTTCAGGGGTCTGTACAATAATCGTCTTCGTCAAAAGTTTCGGGTGACATCAGAGGACTAATGCAGCCAAATATATCATGGAGCTTCTTCCAATCCCGCTCCCAATCCCGCTCAGCTTCGTGATAGTAAGCGGCTGCAAATAAATTAATCTATGGAACGCATACACGTTAGCAACATTTGAAAGAATCGAGAGTACAGATACATATTTATGCTTGTAGTTTTTTCTATTTTTACCTCGCATATACGCTCCCATGTCCCTTCCGTCGCTATGAGTAAGTTTGATCTTGGATAGTAACGAACTCCAGGGTAAGACTTAACCCATTTGAAAACATTATATCTCCTCCTTAGCCTATTCACCTCGTCGTACAACTTAGCAGGCGGCCAGCACTGCCCGGTATCTGCCGTCACGTCGTACAAGCCGTACTCTAATGCTATGGCTTTGCAGACCTTCCTTCAAGTGCACCCTTGCCTCATACAAGTAGCCCCAACGAGTCGACTAGTGCTCGGTTCATTTGGTTGGTTCAGTCGAGAATATAAAAGCACTCACTCTGCGGCCTCCAGCGATCTAGCGGTGGTGTTATCATATTGGCACGAGAAAAACCTGGTTGTGTTGAGAGTTGCTTAAGTAGTGCACATTTTTCATTTCTTTTGTGTATCTGTAGTCTTTAGCAAGGACGAAAATATCGGTGATTACGGAGATATCGATGTTTCAATTTAGAGAGATTTCGGTGAGATCTTGATTAATATCAAAATATCGGTGCAATTTTTTTAGAGTTTAACGGAAAATGTATTAAAAAAAATAATTTATCACAATATTTATAGATTGTTATAAACCTATTTTTTTTCAAATATTTAATCTAAAACTGAGCCAAATTCACGCACATACAACTAGTTGGTATATAAGAAACAATACATTCATTTGATTACAGTGAGAGTTTGAATATACTAAAAATATAAAAGAAAGTTAAAGTCTTTATTAAAATTATTTCGACATTATGTAAGTTAAAGCATTGAGAATATTTACAATATATAAAGCTTTTCTTGATTGACCTATATAATTTTTTATTCAAGAGCAACACTAATTAAAAGTTAAGCCCAAATAGATGAGGAATATTTAAATGCTAAGACTAAATAAAATAAAAAAAGGATAGAAATTGTAACAAGTTGTTGCCTTGGTCTGGTGGTTAAAGTGTAAAGTTTCATTCAATAGGTCCTAGGTTCAAATCCAAGTTAGGACTGAAATTTTACAAAATTTTGCTGAAAAAAAAAGCTATATATCGTCGATAAAATGGCGAGATTTCGCCAATCTCGCCAAAATCTAAAGAAAACAAACTGCTATGCATTAAAGGCGAGATTTTCGCGAGAATATCACGATAAAAACAACAAAATTGCATTACACCTATTTTTCGTATCGCCTTAGGCCATTTCGCAAGATTTCGGCGAGATTTTGCCGAAATCTCGCGATATTTTTGTATTGGTCTTTAGTCACGAGGCCATCTAGTAGTACACTGCATACCTAATTATTCGTACAGCTAAAAACACCATGTGGTGCACGTCATTGTTTATTAGGGAATGCATATATTTCTGAAACATGATTCCGTATACTTGTATTAAATCTGAAACAACAACAAATAAACAAAGAAAGCGCACAAATTGCTCGTGCACAACGAATCACCATCTTACATGTCCAATGCAACTGTTTTTTCGCATGTATACTAGCTGAGCACATCTAATTATTCCCCCATAGCCGTGGTCACCACCCCAGCTGCGGTACCGTGTCCGTCTAATTATTTGCTCTGAAACAATGATGCCACAAGTGAAAGCACGAGACAGTGAACGATAACTAAACTGTTTATGCCCCTGCAAAAGTCCGAATTCTTCGACCCTCAAAACTCTAACACAAGCAAACATAACAACATGGTTGTTTTCGACCAAATCACCCGCCATACCCCTACCCCCCCCAACCACCCAATTCTAACTAATGCTCAAAGTGAAATCAAGTATTCCCCTAAATCTTCAAACATTTGATCTTGCATGCTAGGATGTTCTTCGTTCACTACCATCGATGACTCCTCGACCACGGGAACGCTCGGTTCTTTTTTGAGGTCGAACACACTTCCCCCCGTTTTCCCCATAGGCATGTACCTTTAGTAGGGGCTGATTCCTTAGCAAGGGAGAGTGGTGAGGCACCTTAGATATCCATCTTACGGGGTATGTTTGCACTGTTGGGTGTTGAATCGTGTAGACCACTCAACATAACCCTAATGGATTCCCAACACTCTCTATCACATCTACTTCCACCACCTCTTTAGCCCCCGGACACTTGTCTGCCTTATGCCCTTCAACAAGATTGCACTGTTGCCTGTCCAGCTGGCGCTTTGACTGCCATCGCTAATTACCATGACATTTGCACAATTTTGAATGTTGTTTCCTTGCTCTCTGCATCGACTGCATGTTCTCCTGGATTTGTCACTTGTACTGGTTTTGCTCCGTTTCTTGGATAGGTGTGGTACACGCGTGGTTTTGGGTCTTCCCTTTTGTTTAGGGCAGTCGGGTGGTTTAACTTTCTTCGCACTTGTCTCTTCATCCATGAACCATCCTTTTCATTATGGTACAATCTCTCCTATGTACTGTTTCAAAAACGTCGAAGTCTTATAGTAATTTGCGACATAGTTTGCGATATTCCTACGCGTTTTCTTGATGGTTGATGTTATAAGTTAATAAAGACGATATCAGTTAGCCACTTCTGTGTGATAAGGTGTTTAATGCAAATATACTATGTATCGAATACAAGCGCAGACATGTGCGCAAGGAGCCATGTCCATTTGGACCTCTTGGCACGAGCAAGAACGAGCTTCAAGGTCGACGACGTAGATCTTTGGAGAATCTTCAACTCTAAATTTTGTGTCGGATAAGTTCTTTAAGATCATTAACCTGCCCCTGTTGATACAATCGGTAACTTCCTCGGCATAACCTCTGTTAGTTCATTTTCGCGAGCTTTATAATGCTGCCTATGTTCACTAAACCATTCTTCTATAATGGTTCGTATGCACTCTAAAAGTGAAGCAATTGACAGCCGTCTAGCCCATACTATTCAGTGATGCTAAGTCTCCGCCGCATTGGAGGTCATGAAACTAAACATTCTGACCGGACAGTGAACTCGTGCCCAACTTTCAAACTTTGCCTTATTTAAAGTTTTAAATGCACCTTCTACTGACCATGATTGAATCTGGTTCATGCAATCTTCAAATTCTGTCCTACTGTACGTATACGCCGCGCTATAGAAAATCGACACCAAGTGTTTGTCGTGCCTCGCCATGCTGGTATGCAAGTGATAGTGACAAAGTTCGTGTGGAAAACCGAGGAACACTTCTGTAAGACAGCTCTCAATGCTCTTATGCTTGTCCGAGACAATAATAAGTCCTTCCGGATAACCAATACATTCCTTAAGTTTAACTAAGAACCTTGTCCAAGCCGTGTTGTTCTCAACATTCCAATACCAAATACGATTGGCCAAACTTGTTCATTCCCATCTTGAGAAACAACAACGAATAAAATACCCCTGTATCTTCTTTTGAGGTGCGTACCATTGATTACCACAACGGGCCAATTGTAGCGGATACATCCGTCGACATACGATTTCAGTACGAAGAAACAGCTTTCGAGATGACTTGAACTGTCTTTTGTATGATCGGTCACAATGTCCAGATTCATTATTTTCAGCATCGAAAAGTATCCAGGAATTCTTTGGAATGATTCTTCGTAAGCCCCATATACCATTTTGTATGCAAGATGTTTGGCACGCAGAACTATTTGGTAATCGATGTCGAATTAGTGGTCTACTTTCATGTCCCACTTCATATCTTTTGCATTTAGTGTTTTGCCCTCCATCAGTTTAGGGGCGTACAACACCGCAATAATCCTAGTAGCACGCGCCGTTCGGCTGTGCTGGTGTGATCCAAGTCACATGTATGCTCACGGAAGGCAACCACCTGCCAGAAACCGTTGACACCGTTTGCATTCAGCTGGAACTTATACGTGACAAAAGTTACACACAATGTAGTACCTAGTCTGGCTAGATCTCTTTGTTCGGAATTATGCTTTCTTTGCAATATGGTATAGTTCGCGGCACAAATAAGTCCCTCTTTTGAGTTATACGTTTTACCCAACGCCACTTTTGAATCAGAGGTCCTCACCACTTTGCTTATCCTTGGGGCTCTGGTGTCTCTGTGGAATTCAGCACCTGGGACTGTCCAACGTGTATTAACTCTGGCATATGATGGAATGAAAGGCATGGCCTGTATACAATGATTGATATTTGATGATGTATCGGGTGGCACAATATCTGTCGCGTTTCTTACCCAGTTACCGTAGTTCGACCGGCGTATGTCCATAGCGCGCTGCACCAAGTTTATGATCTCAACCTCATCATCATCGTCCTCCTCCTCCATGCCATTGCTCTCGTTGCCGCTGTTGTACTCGTGAAGGTCCTTATCATCTGTTGGCCTCGGAGCACCATTTATCTCTCCAGCTTTAGATGTGGTTGCTTTATTGCACGGATCATTTATCACATAATCACCGCACTTGTAGAAAGGCCGACCGCTTTCAAAAATAAAATCTGGTGATGAAACAATGCCTCCCTGGCCATGCGGAGACTTAGTAAATTGTAAATCACGAGCTTCACCATTTAACTAAGAATAGACGTTGTTATTTGCCAATTCCGTAATGTTCGATATACCCACCTCAAGCGAGGCGGGGTTACGTAAAAAGCAAATGGGAAAAATAATTCCGTTCTAATAACATTTGTGTTCACCTTTAATACCGATCATCTTGAATCCAACGTGACTACTCTCTTTAGTCGGACTATGGCGTAAACATTTGGTGTGAGGTGAAGTTCAATATCATCAAGTGAGCTATACTTGGTAATATGGTGTGTTGGGAATGTGGAACCGGAATCAGGGAGTGAAGAACCGGAGGATTGAACCGGGTTTTAGCATCAAGAAGACAAGCTATTCAGAATAAACCGGGTTCGAGGCAGTTGAAGATAACCGTCATTTGTGACGGAGCAGTTGCAGGATTGTGACGAAGAAAATCGTCACTTTTGTCCGGTAGCTGAGTTCAACTTCTTTCAGTTAGAACTTCCTGTACAGTTGCATTCGAGCTTCAATCCATATATCATTGAAAAGCTCTCATTGAGAAGAAGATCACTACGTTGAGTAATTTCCCTATTCTTTAGATTAGAGAGAGTATTTAGTGATTGAGTGTTCGTGCCCTAATTTGTCAACAGAATTGGGCATTTCATTTCTTGAGTGTATTCTCTGTAATTGATTGGATTTCTTAGTGGATTGAGGTGTGCCTTGCCTCCGTGGATGTAGTTCATCTTGAACGAACCACGTTAAATCGGTGTTTGATTCATTTCAAGTTCCTGTTCTGCGCGAGTTCAATTCGGCCACAACTTTGGCCGAACTGCATGTGTGTTTTCAAATTGTTTTTCTTTGTACAAGTTTCAGAATCTTTGGTGTTGTGTGTTAAAGAGTTGATTTCACTAACAAGTGGCGCCGTCTGTGGGAATCAACTCTCACAGCTTGAAGAAGGGAAGGAATGGCTGGTATGAAGATGGACTTTGAGAAGTTTACAGGAAGAAATGATTTCACACTGTGGAAGATCAAGATGAATGCAGTGTTGGTTCACAATGGCCTTGATCTTGCTTTGATACCTCTTGATTCGTGGGAAGAAAGTGAGAAACCCAAGTTTGCATCAGTGGATAAGAAGGCCCTCAGTCTTATCTTTATGTGTTTGGGTGATAAACCGTTAAGAGAGGTCTCAAGATGCAAGAGTTCCTCAGAAGCATGGAAAAGATTGGAAGATCTGTATCAATCTAAGTCAGTTTCCAACAAGCTGTTCTTGAAGCAGCAGATGTTGGCCTTCAAAATCACTGAAGATAAGGTAATTTCTGATCAACTTGATGAGTTTATTAAGATGGTTGAGGAATTGGAAGACCTGGATGTGAAATTGGAGGAGGATGATAAAGCATTGATGGTGTTAAACATTCTTCCAAAATCCATGGAAAGCTTTAAGGATGCCTTGATGTATGGGAGAGATGAGCAGCTATCTTATGATGGGATAGTGAAGGCTCTGAGGTCTAAATGTTTCCAGACTCAAGGTGATAAAGGCATGGTGCAATCTGGAGAAGGTTTGAATGTTAAATTCAAGAAACCTTGGCAAGGCAAGAAGGGACAGAATGCTAAGGATCCCAAGGCAGGAGACTCTAATCCAAAGAAGAGGAATGAATGGGTTGAGAAGAGGAAATGCTTCAAGTGCAAGCAGCCTGGTCACTTGAAGAAGGATTGTCCTAAGAGAAATAAGAAAGGTGGAAATCAAGGGGCAGAAGCTGCTGCCATTGACCATCAAGAAGATCCTCCGGAGGTATTAAATGTTACTGAATCAAGAATGGTAAAGGAATGGGTCTTGGACACAGGCTGCTCCTTTCATATGTGTCCACACCAGTCATGGTTTGATGAACTGAAGAGAGAAGATGGTGGAAATGTTCTCCTGGGAAATGACCAATCATGCAAGGTCAAAGGAGTTGGATCAGTGAGCATAAGGATGTTTGATGGTGTGGTCAGAATCATCTCAAATGTAAGATATGTTCCTGGCCTCAAAAGAAATCTTCTATCTCTTGGCTCTTTGGTAACTAGTGGTTGTCAGTTTAGCTCAGTAAATGGTTTCTTGCATATCACAAAACATGATAAAGTGGTGATTAAAGGTAGACAGCAAAATGGGTTGTTTATCTTGATTGGGTCACCTGTTGTTGGGAGTGTGGATATGGTCTTGAGCAGTTCTGAGCTTGTTAAATGGCACAAGAGGCTTGGACACATAGGAGAGAAAGGGTTGAAGGAACTGTCAAGAAGTGGAGTAATTGGAAATATGGGAAATCAAAACCTGGAGTTCTGTGATCAGTGTGCTTTGGGCAAATCCAAGAAGCTGCCCTATGGAAAGGGTGTTCACACAACTCAAGAGCCATTAGATTATGTTCACTCTGACATATGGGGTCCTGCAAGGACAAAGACTCATGGTGGTGCAAGGTATTTCATGTCCTTGATTGATGATTACAGTAGAAAGGTGTGGATCATGTTGATGAAGAATAAGAGCGATGCTTTTCATAAGTTCAAAACATGGTTGATTCAACTGGAAAAATGTCAAAGGGAAGAAGCTGAAGCACCTAAGGACTGATAATGGATTGGAATACCTCTCTACTGAGTTCACAAACTTCTATGAAGAAAGAGGAATCAAGAGACACAGGACTGTCCCAATGAATCCTCAACAGAATGGAGTTGCTGAGAGGCTTAATAGGACTCTTCTTGAAAGAGTAAGGTGTATGATGTTGGATGCTGGGTTGCCAAAGGTATTTTGGGGTGAAACCATTGCTACAGCATG
This sequence comes from Ajuga chamaepitys, assembly GCA_958295605.1. NCBI lineage: Eukaryota > Viridiplantae > Streptophyta > Magnoliopsida > Lamiales > Lamiaceae > Ajuga > Ajuga chamaepitys. The sequence goes on along the minus strand of OY282498.1, from coordinate 583,430 downwards.
TTATCTCATTAACAGGTCACCCTCATCAGTGATTGGGTTCAAAATACCTGAAGAGGTGTGGAGTGGACAGAAACCAAGTTATGAAGGTTTAAGGGTGTTTGGTTGTCTTGCTTTTGTCCATGTCAAGCAAGACAAGTTAGATGCAAGAGCTCTAAGATGTGTATTTCTTGGATATCCAGATGGAATAAAGGGCTACAGATTGTGGTGTCTAGAGAAGGGAAATCAGAAGATAATCACAAGTAGAGATGTAAAGTTTAATGAGAATGTGATGGCTTATACTTCTACAGGCTCTAAGGAAGAATTTGATGGTGCTAAAGAGACAGAAGAGATATCAATTCAGGTGGAGCATCCTGCTGAAGATGATCACACACCTCAACCACAAGAAAATCTACAAGATAGTGATTCATCATCTGAAGAAGAAGAACAAACTGGACCTTCACAAACTGTTAGAGAATACAGCATTGGAAGGGACAGGCCTAGAAGAACAATCAACAGACCTGATTTCTATGGTCAAGCAGGAAGTGTTTACTATGCCTTGAGTGTTGCTGAAGAACTGGAATCACAAGAGCCTAGTAGTTTTAAAGAAGCACTAGACTGTGAAGAAGGTGAACACTGGATTCAGGCAATGATTGAAGAGATGGAGTCTCTGGAAAAGAATGAGACCTGGATATTGGTGGATAAACCAAGAGGTCAGAAACTTGTAAGTTCTAAATGGATATACAAGAAGAAACTAGAGACTGCAGGATCCAAACAGGTGAGGTTTAAAGCAAGATTGGTGGCTAGGGGCTTTACACAAAGAGAAGGAATTGATTTTAATGAAGTTTTCTCTCCAGTAGTAAAGCATTGCTCAATCAGGTTGCTTTTATCAAAGGTTACTCAAGAGGACATGGAACTACAACAACTAGATGTAAAAACAACATTCTTACATGGAGAACTCAATGAGAAGATATATATGAAACAGCCAGAAGGCTTTGTTGTTCCTGAACAAGAAGACAAAGTTTGTTTGCTGAAGAAGTCACTATATGGACTCAAACAAAGTCCAAGACAGTGGAATAAGAGGTTCAATGACTTTATGATCAGTGTTGGCTTTGTAAGAAGTTTGTATGATAGTTGTGTTTACTTCAACAAGGGTTCAAAGCAAGATAAAGTCTTTCTTCTGTTGTATGTGGATGATATGCTAATTGCCAGCAGGAACAAGAAGAGGGTACAATGGTTGAAGGACAGACTTAACACTGAATTTGACATGAAAGACCTGGGAGAGGCCAAGAAGATTTTGGGCATGAACATTTTAAGGAACAGAGAAGCTGGAGTGCTTTGGTTATCTCAGAGACAATATCTACAGAAGGTTTTGGAGAGGTTTCATATGCATGAAGCCAAACCTCTCTCCACTCCAGTTAATCTACAGAAGAAACTCTCTAAAGAACAATGCCCAAAGACTGAAGAGGAAATCATACATATGAGCAATATTACTTATGCAAGTGGAGTTGGAAGTCTCATGTATGGGATGATTTGTAGTAGGCCCGACTTGGCCTATGCTGTGTCTTTAGTAAGCAGGTTCATGTCAAACCCAGGAGTTGAGCATTGGGAAGCTTTGAAGCATGTGATGAGGTATTTGAAGGGGTCAGTGAACTTGTCACTGAAGTTTGAGAAGAAAGTGAATGGAAGTACTGTTGCATTGGAGGGGTTTGCCGATTCTGATTTTGCAGCAAACATAGACACGAGGAAATCTATTTCTGGATTCGTGTTCACCTTATTTGGAACAGCCATCAGCTGGAGAAGTGTACAACAATCAGTTGTAGCACTGTCAACAACAGAAGCAGAATACATCTCTCTCACTGAAGCTATCAAAGAAGCAATCTGGCTTAAAGGGATTCTGAGAGATTTGGACATCAAGCAAAAGTGTGTGGCGATTTACTGTGATAATCAAAGTGCTCTACACCTTGTGAAACACCAAGCATTTCATGAAAGGTCAAAACACATTGATGTTAGGTTGCATTTTGCTAGGGATATCATTGATTCTGGTTCTGTGGAAGTGAAGAAGGTACACACATTGCATAACTCTGCTGATTTTCTTACTAAGGGTGTACCTGGGAACAAAGTGGAGCATTGCTCGAGCCTGCTGCAGCTTGAGCAATGTCATGAAGAGCATTAACAAGACAAGGCAGTGATGAGGCAGGAAGAGGCACACTTGATTCATTGAGGTGGAGATTTGTGAGGTGAAGTTCAATATCATCAAGTGAGCTATACTTGGTAATATGGTGTGTTGGGAATGTGGAACCGGAATCAGGGAGTGAAGAACCGGAGGATTGAACCGGGTTTTAGCATCAAGAAGACAAGCTATTCAGAATAAACCGGGTTCGAGGCAGTTGAAGATAACCGTCATTTGTGACGGAGCAGTTGCAGAATTGTGACGAAGAAAACCGTCACTTTTGTCCGGTAGCTGAGCTCAACTTCTTTCAGTTAGAACTTCCTGTACAGTTGCATTCGAGCTTCAATCCATATATCATTGAAAAGCTCTCATTGAGAAGAAGATCACTACGTTGAGTAATTTCCCTATTCTTTAGATTAGAGAGAGTATTTAGTGATTGAGTGTTCGTGCCCTAATTTGTCAACAGAATTGGGCATTTCATTTCTTGAGTGTATTCTCTGTAATTGATTGGATTTCTTAGTGGATTGAGGTGTGCCTTGCCTCCGTGGATGTAGTTCATCTTGAACGAACCACGTTAAATCGGTTTTTGATTCATTTCAAGTTCCTGTTCTGCGCGAGTTCAATTCGGCCACAACTCTGGCCGAACTGCATGTGTGTTTTCAAATTGCTTTTCTTTGTACAAGTTTCAGAATCTTTGGTGTTGTGTGTTAAACAGTTGATTTCACTAACATTTGGATTAAAACCACTTTCCAAGATGATTGCAAGGTCACTGTTATTTTGCAGACGCATCTTAACTTGGTGACCGTCGTCGTATTTCACCATAGAATGTAGGATGTATTCGTTTTCATTTGTGTTCGATTGGACCATGTCGTGCACAATATCTAACAACTCTTGCCGGCTTAACCCAACTTGCGGGATCGGATAATGTTCTTCTTCACCTCCCTCGTATGTGTTTTCGATCCCTTGGTCACCAAACATAACTATAATATGTCGACCGTCCATCTGCACATAAATTATGTTTTCCTTATAACACGGCCAAAATATATTTGCAAGATTATGGATGCACACAATAAGGTGGTCGTTACAGTGCAATGTCAAAGGTGGAATCACTTAATAGGATAGTTAATTCTTTCTCACTTCACCCATAAAAACAAACACACACAAATCCCGCGGTCTTCAAGTTCGTTAACAAATTGATAGAGTAGCATTAATTGCACTGAGCACATCGACTATTAGACAAATATTTTTGGGCGATTACTGTTACTATTATACGTTCAGATTGTAATTACGAATACACAAACTGCTTTTAATCGTTACTAATTGCATCCTACCCACACAAGCTCCAACTATAGACAAATTACACGAAAGCTTAACTTTAAATTACTTGATGCTTCTCCGCTTACTATAGAAGGAGAATGGGATTGGAGAATACTCCACTCGGTAAATGCGCTTCCCAATCCCTACTTCACTTCCACCCGCAAAACCATTTTTGGACCTGAACAGCGCCGTCTCGTGGTTGGTGGCAGTTCCATGGCGGATACCTAAAAAAAGGTTTGAAGCGGCTTTTCGCAAATCGTAAATGGATGGGCTAGATTATTTATGAATCGATGTAGGTTTTATGGTGATGCGATTTTCAATTGGTTTGTATACTTGGTGATACATAACGCGGAAATCTGTATCTGAAATTGTGAAATTAAATGTTAGTGGATTGTGAGTAGTACTAGTAGGAGCCACAAAGCTATTAGAAGTAGCGCGTGAGTGCCACAAATGATCAGGAAATGGGTCTTTTATCGGGGGGTCCCTCATAAACTTCAACACCCTTATCATCATGCCTTCCTTAATTTCATAGTTTTTCGATAGCACGTCGTGCATACTTTCTTTCGATGGTTTCCGAAAGTATTGAGCATTCCATTGTGCATATCCAATTTTGACTGTTCAATCCTAGGTGATACGCATGACTTTCGTGCCTATTCTGCGATATAGATTATTGGCACGATTCACACAGACCACGCATAATCAATTGTACACTATTTATTTGCACGCGTCCCACCTATCGATCTGAACCGTGATCGGTCAGCACATTAATAGAGGTATCATGCTTACAACTGTAAAATAAATACGTCCTCCTTCCCTCAACCATAAATGGCACTGTGGTTTTGTCTTATACTTCTCGTGGATAGTGAGATGCTGCAAGAGCACCCTCTCCAACTATGTATGACTAATCACGTTGTTTAGTAAATACTTAGTGAGGAGTGTAGAAGATGTTGCGGCCAAACTGCAAAGTGAGCGGCCAGGTTTACAGTATACAAAATGTGGTTCTATACGATAACAACTGGACAATTGGGGTAGATCAAGCCTTCATTGGATTCCTCATGGACGAGATGTTGAAAGGTAACTTCTCTTTCCGAGGGGACCTCGAAAAAACTCTAGCTGGGGCAAGACTTGCAATAAAAAAATCAACAATATATAAATTTTGCCGTGCCATTCCTTGCAAGCAGGTTGGCCAAGTTGCACAAAAGATATGCACCGTTCAAATACATTATAAGCACAGAGGGGGTGACTTATGACCCGTGGATGAACGAAGTCAGAATTCTAGACGACTTATGCAAAGCTAATTTTGGAGTAAGTATCTAAACACATTGTTGAAATTATTGTAGTTAATCTTTTTAATTTATATATTTTTGGATTACTTATTAATTTTAGTTTTCCCCAAACGAGCATCTCCGTCTAAGTCACAGTGGCACTTTACTATACTCAAACAACAAACTCACCTCATCACCCAATCTAAAGGTGAGCCATGTGGGATTCTATTCAATTAATATTCGAACAGAGACGGCCCCGCCATTTCGATTCCTACTTGGACAGTGAGAGACCTACATCATCCGGCAATGGAACACAGTGCTTGGGGAACTCCTCATGATTTAGGTTTTTTTTTAGCCGGTATTGTAGTGCACTGTTTATGGAAATATGTCTTCAAATGAAAAGTACGGTACTTATGAAACTAATTTTTTGTTGAGTTGATTTGCAGCACATAGTGGCTTTAGAGTGGGTTGTCATCCTATTCATACATACACAACATGATCTTAAACCACCTTTACTACTTTCATGCAAAGGATTAAGGGTGCACGAATCAACTATAATATGCACGGTGTTCCCAAAACAAATGCGCGTTCCTTGAAACTAACAAAGTAAGTAGTGAAAAATAAAGTTGACTTTGAAACAAGACAAGTTAGGTATCATTAACGTCTAACAGACGGTTCGTAAATATGACATTGTTAAAACTGAATACAAAAAAAACGATTGAAAAGATACTGTTAATTTAACCCCAACTGCTGATACCCGACCATACCGCATAAAACCTTTTAAATACTTGCCCGCTAGTAGTAAATATTATCCACGAACCGAATTAGATCACCAAATTAAGACACACTCCGAAAAACAAATACCAAAAACATCTTTTGTTATCCACAAGCAGCATCATCATTTTACCTGGACCTTTACCGTTCAACATCTACTCCTCTTCAACCTCGGTCAGCGTCTCAGCAGGAGTGCTGAATCGCCAGACCATCTCCCGAACGTGCTTCCTGTAAGAACTCTTCATCTTAGCCTCGGATCCAGACTTCACGAATACCTGAATTAGCAGTGTTTCCACCATCTTCAAAAAGTACGGTCCATATTGGATTGAGTCATATTGGTCGTAAGACCATTTCTCTGGTGTAGACTTCACTCGCCACAGTCGTGCCTGGTAAATAATGTCGCGTCTCTCCTTATAAAATTGCCGTGCTTTCAAGATTGACAGCAACATACGAAGCAAAGGCTGGATCCACAACATTCTCTTATCGCTAATCTCTTTCGTCCACCTCCACCGCAACGAGTTGTACAGGATAATCTTCCACTTCTCGAGGCAAATCTTGATTAGCGCCCAAGGATCCTTAAAATTCCAAGGGGCGATCACGTATTTGAAACCATAAATTTTTAACGTAAGTACATGGACAACCAAGGGTAATCATACACAATCTGGACTACTAAATAGGTGAAGTTCATACCCTATTGACGCAAGCCCATGGGACGACCCCCCTGCAGTACGGCTGTTTGCCTTGAACGTATGGAATCAACCCTTCCAGCTCTTCCTTAGAAAACATGGTGTCGGTGGTGTAAACAAAGTAACGCTGGGAGTCGTATGGTGGGTCACCCTAGATGGTTCTCGGGAATTGTCCAAACCACAATTCCTGGACAATGTGTTGTTGCCCAGTGAGAAACAATGAAAAACATGCATAACTCTAGAAAAATACATTGTTGTTGCAACTCGCAGATTCAAATCGAGATATTTAGAAGGTTTTAGTCAACTTACGCAAAAGTTAGAGTCAACGATAATGTAATTCCCCCTGACCGAATCATCAACATCGATCCCCGCAAAGGCTAGGTCGGACATTAGGATTCCAAGATACGCATCAATGTGCTGAAAAATAAAAATTAATATAAATACAATAAAAAAATAAAAAAATAGATAAAATAAGACCGCCTCAATATCATGCATTAGCACATTTGGATTTGATATTCACAATAGTAGTAGAACAACACCACGTATTGATGCTTCAAATCTTTGCTTCTGGATGTCATATATCTTAAAAAACTTGGCACCTTTGACCCAACCTAACCCGACGTTCCGCCTGCCATTAGTAATCATTTCATAAGTTCATTAATTGAACAAGTTGATCGTAAGTACATCCGAAAAATGTGGGTCATAAAATGATAAACGAACTAATATCATAAAATGATAAACGAACTAAACAATATAGGAACTTACGTCTCCTCCGAATTCAGAAAGCGCTTGTATGCAACAACTGAAGCTTTCTCGTTCCGACTAGGTTCGGCCTTTTGGTAAGGGCTCATCACAAGTCGTAATTCATTTTATGCCCTGACGTGCCGTATACCCTTGTCCATTGAATCGGGCTATGCTGCTATACCAATTATGTCAATGAAATTTTCCTCGTCCCATATCTTCCCTAAATCTTCAAGGTCTTCGCTTACTGCTCGTTCGAACTCGGGACGTGGAGATTGTGGGGTCAGTGCACTGGCTGCCTCATCGATGACATCTTTCTCCACGGCTGGACTCGTTGGCTCATTCACAACATCTTTCTCCACATCTGAACTCTTACTTTTTTTTGAAATCAGATTGCATTTCATGTGGTTCAACAACATTTTCTGGCATATTAAAAACACTATCAAGAGATGGTTCATCTTCGACTTTATATACTTTTTCCTCGTTTATTTATGGAGGGACCTCATGTGGGCTGGCAGGGGAGTTTCGAATTGGCAACCCTGTTGGGGTGACTGCCTTTCCCCGAATCCTGCTTCTGTACACTGCTGCCGGCAAACTGTTTGAGCACAGGTAGGACAGTTTCAAAAGAGATATTGGTTAGTACATATAATGTGCGTTCGACTACATAGTATCTAGATAGTTGATTCACCATATAAAACGATAAGGAAAGGCATACCATTCTCTCAAGAAGTTGGTCACGATTCTTGACGAAGTACTCTTCTAGCTCTGCCCAAACGCTTTGTGGAAGCTCCTCTCGCATAACCCTGCACACCTTAGTTCTTAGTAGCTCTGGTAGCACATCCCTTACAACTTGTCTCATCTCCTTTCTCATATTAGCCCTCTCCCTAGGAGCACTAGGCCCACTATGTCCTGGTGATGCATGATGATACTGTCCAGGAGTGCCCTCGGGCACTGGAGACTTTCCACGTCTTCTACCGGGCTCCTCTATGGGCACATTTGGTTCGGAACTTGAATCGAAGCTCGGTACATCCACGCTGGTGCCGGCTGCACTTTCCACTGAATCCTCACTCTCCTCCATCGTGTTCTCGCTTGCTGACTCACTTTCTGGTAACTCGCGTTCCCTTCTTCCGGAATGATACACGATGCGCCTATGTGTACTCCACTGGATCAATGGAATGTTTGCACCGCCTATTGCTTTGTTGCCTGCTTGATCTTCTGCTTGATGGTCTAGCAGCCCTTATACCCAAGCCTCTCCTGACAGCCTTACCTCGCCGCCCGGTCACAATAGGTGGCCTTGGTGGCCTGACAATAGGTCAGAGCTATGTTATGGACATTGGCTCACGGTGGAGACTCCTCCAGTATTCAGAGCCTGCTTCTACGCCATCCGGCCGTAGAGTCACGTAGCAATCAACCTGCATAAGGTAGGAACTTGAACAAGTAAGACGATTTTCGACAACTAACGATTAACTAAACATGGTAAAAAAACATGGATTTATTTTTTTCGAGTTCGTGTTCAATATTAATAATAGTGCCCTTATACGGTTGGGGACTGTGTAGTTCACTTACAGATACATTTTACAAAGTCGAAGCAAACAATTATGTTATCTATATCTAATGTAGTAGGTTATTAAATAATAGTGCCATTTCAATCGAGCTATTTCATTCGTACCAATTCTATTCGGTTATGGAACTCATCGATACAATACCCTGCAGCCGAGGTCTAAAACTATATAAGAAAATTATTTTCAAAAGTCTATGAAGCGTCCGAAAGAATCACGTTGGAGTTCATAAACAACACGCATTATCACTCGTGCAATCAGAATCTAGATACACGTAGTGCTACCAGGATCAAATTAGCCCATCACTGAAGATTTAGTGAGTCATCAACAATGACATATGCGGATTAAACATATAAAGACTAGATGCAATATGATGCAACTGAGTACTATCAGGACACGTAGCAGTTAGCATTGCGTGTCAGCAAAACATAAGTAATCAGCATGGGTGTCGAGCTAAGGAATCATAATCGTGCTATTATTTCGGGTGACTAATATATTGATCAAGCAAATGCACTGCATAGGTTGTCAAAATTACCGAGTAATGCATTGACCAAGAAAGTTATCACCACGCCTAAATTAAGGTCATGCTCGATGTAATAGTAGTGAAACTGAGAAAGCACACGTACCGGGCCATCGAGACTGTAAAAAATCCTCTGTTATTGAAATTGTACCTAGTTTTCTTCACCCTCCAACGCACAAACCGTGGATGCCTCTCCCCGGGTAGACGGTTAGCACATATCTGTCCTATTCTTGGGACTGCCCCGAACGCCCAAACCTGAATGATCATTTGTGGCCCCATTACGACATAGATTATGAAACATGAATTTACATTAAATCCACTATCTAACATATGAAAATTTTAATAATGTCAACAAAGTGACCAAAGCTGATAAAGTACCATGAAGGCACTCGCAAATCCGTAGCAGTGATATCGATTCTATCGATTCTAGACATTAACAACAAGTTCTCGCATGTATCGGATAAGGGAGCTGTACGTGTATGTTCCCCGTGGAAATCAGTCCCAGGCTGCATTATCCTCAACCAAACACCAAACCCAAGATTGTATTGAAGTCTTCAAACCATCAACTCCCAGCAGTATACAGTATAGATATAACACCTTTGCAACCATTACCATGTCGGTTATGCTATCCCTGAACTCGTTCCGCTCAAATTTGTCCCTCAAGTCATCCATGAAGATTGGAAACGGGCCTAGCCACCTCACAAAAACGCCGTTCGCTGGGGAGTCTCTGATTGCATTAATATTATGGAGTCCCTAAACCACAACCTAATAATTAAACAGTACTCTCGCGCTGAAAACCGGATAGACCGGTTCCCAATCTGGAAACAAAGTTTGTCCAGGTCGTGTTCTTCATTCACTATCTCCTGGGCAAGGAGGGCATCGATTGCAACAGTTGGCAGATGGGCACCGCCAACGCTAAAGTCTAGCAAAGGGCCAAATGCAGATGTCATGTACAAATTTAATGTGTTCCCTCCTGCGGCAATCAGACCACTATGAATGCTGGGAACAAGCATAAATTTTCCGTACGTATTCATTCAGAAAGTTTTGTTCATCATCAAGGGCCTCTTCCAACGCCATTCATGTTGTTCCATAAAAAAAACAAAGAAAGCATAGTCAATACAACTCTACCTGTATGATGCATGATACGTTACGGTTATCATTTGTCAATGAACAATTGGCTGGTAGACAACATATGTGTAAAACAAACATTCAACGCCAATTTTGATAATTCAACAGGTGCCACAAAATGAACCTTAATCAACAGACGTCGTGCCTAAGTTGCATAAAATTTTAGTGGCACAATGACGTACAATTGCACATAACTAGTTTCCAAATTGTGCCTAATTCGTATAGGTGATCCATTGCAAAGTTAGGAAAATAAAAAGTCATTAAAAACATGAAAATGTTTAATTATTCACAATCACAATGGAACTTTCTAAATAAAACAATAAACCACCAACAATTCGAAGTTGTGGTTTTCCTTTATAAGTTGTTTTCTTAATAAACATTTAAAACAAGATTTCGATCAGGTGCCTCAAATAACATATTCCATGCGTAAACCAAAAATACGGTATTTGTTTGTGCATTACGCAAACAGAGCAGCAAATAGTTCGTGTCCCTAAAAAATACCACTGTAAATACTACGTAACGTGAAATGCATGGACTCCGAAATCACAAAAACACATGTGCATCCCTTTTAGGACTGCCATGCACCCAATCCACAGAGAATACCAAAATACTTACAGGGACAATACTTATGAACTAAATTTGCAACAACCAAAAAATGTGGCAAATAGTTGTATAAACAAAACTGAGCCAGTCATCGGGAATACCCTGTTATTAGAAATAACATTCCACGCACCAAACTAAGTAAAACAAGACAACAATATTGAGATTTCAGGAACCCTAACATTCGATAGCTTGACCTTTACCCAAAAATAAATTAAATTAAACAATATAAAAAAATTAATAATAATTACCTCTACGTCTTCTTCGAGTAGTGGAGCACAACAGCCTAAACGGACTTCGTGGGTCTGGAATCAGAGCAAGCAAAATGTCCGGCTCGCTGTGTGCACAGCTTGGTGAGGCGTCTCTAGAAATGTTGGCAGTCGAAGGTGTTGGGCTACGGCGGTGCATGTTTATGCGGGCTCTAGTCCGTTGTGAGCTAACTATGTCGGATACCCGATGGTGGGCACTCGAATGGCAGTTTCATTGCGGTATGGAAGGTTGTGCTTCTTTTTGTTCCTTACGGATAAATGAACGGCTTGTCTCACGTCTACGGGCATGACGGGATGTGCCCGGTGCGGAGGAGGGCCCTGCTCTTTCATGTCTGCTAGATCGACGGCGAATGGATTTGGCCATGGAAATACTGGTATACTCTGGGCACGAAATATTACCAATGGATAACGCACGAAAACTTGGAGCCACACACCTCTGTAATTTTTTTAAAGCTTCTGAGGTAAAATAATGATGGGGACTAGATTTAAATGAAAACGAAGGTGAAAGGGTTTTGTTGAGGGTGAAAGTGAAAAGTGAGGAGGATCTTTTTGGCTTTAGTGAGAGAAAGGGTGAATTTTTTGGGGGAAAGTGAGCGGCCGCACGTCATTTTAATTGACGTATGCCAGTCTCGGTTGTGGGGATTGAGGCTGGTTGGGTTTGGGGGGAAGGGGGGAGGGAGGGGGAGTGTGAGATAAACACAAATGTGTTGTTTCTTATACATTTTTAAAATGTTGACAGATTCTATATGAAGTTAGGGGACAGTGTCATATAAAAAAAATGATTAATTTTTTCGCAGCTAAAAATAGCGAAAAAAATCAACATCTCTTGTTTGTTAAAAAAGAAATTAGATAAAGTTTAGGCACGATAAGAGATGGGGGAGATTCTTGATGCTTGAAATTCGAAAGCATTTTTTAGTTTGGAATATAAAGTTATCTAGTTTTACGCTCTTAGATTTGATGTTGAATTATGTAGAATTTAAGTTTGAAATTTAAACTTGTCTTGTTGATTTGTTGGGATGTTTAGACTGTAATTTGATATTTAGATGTTGAATTGCTTATTTTAGATTGTGCTAGCTTATTTTTGAATAATTTTGTTGAGTATTCTTTTATATAAAACAGGTAGGGCACCAATAATTATAAAGATTTAAAATTGAATATTTACCGACAGATAACCTACAAAATATAATAACTAAGCTTGTAAAATTCTGTCGGTATTTATCGACCACATAGCGGGGGCAATAATTAGACTTGAATAATTTTGTTGATTGTACTACAAAAACTATCGAGTACGTTATTCATCTCTATGCTCATGTTACCAACACTCTTCTGAATTTTTGCAACCTTCTCGTCAGTTTTTTCCATATGAGACTGCAAGATGTCTTCATAAGTTGGCTTCCTTCCATCATTTATAATTCCATATGTAACAAAGAATCCCGCGGTGGTTGGAGTGAATTGTTCGGATTGCTGTACGAGAAATTATAATGATTCATCGTACCTGGCTGATACTGATTGTACTACTGTTGATTACCCCTGAAGTTGTTGAAGTTCCTTTGGTTCATATAATTGACATCTTCAACTAATATTTGCATGGCAGGTGGGTGTGATCTTTACTCGACGTGATAAGGCGAGCTAGCGTCGTTAGCAAACTCAACTGCTTAGAAATTGACACTAATTGAGCCGTAAATGATTCCAGCGGCTTTGTATCAGTGATGTTGGCGACTCTTCTCGCTAATTCCTCTCATTTGGCCATTGAAAATTTATGGTGGCCACCTCATTCAAGTTATTAAATGCAGCCCTTGTGTGCTTTGCCAAGAGTGAACCTTCTGTTGCTGCATTTATGAGCAATCTCGGGGGCCGAGGTAGCCCATCATAGAAGTAGTTAATTTGCTCCTTCTCTGTGAATCCATGTTGAGGTTACGTCTGGAGAAAATCCTGGAAACGCTACGAAGCCTCACCCACTGACTATCAGCTTGAACTGGGTGATCTCACCTTTCAGTTTGAGTGTCTTACTTGGTGGGAAATACTTCAAAAGAAATTTTGTGCTCAAATGTGCCCACATAGTAACCTCGTTTTACCCCAGTGTGTTATACCATGCTCTCGTCTTATCTTTAAGAGAAAAGACGAACAGCCTGAGCTTCACCTGATCATGAGGAACGTAATTAATTTTAAGAGTCTCTAACACTACTCGAATGTGGACAGGTGTATGTTGGGGTCTTCATTTGGCCCCCCATCCATTTAATTATGCTGAATAATATTGATCAATGTCGGCTTGAGATTGAAGTTGTTGGGATTTATCAGTGGTAATGTAACTTTTCCATAGTTCCTATCAGCTAATGGACGAAGACAGTCCCGTATACATGTCTGATCCTCTCCAGGGTTGGCCTGAAGTAGTTGTTGTGGCTCCTGCTGAGGTGGCTGATTTCTTACCTCATTATGTAGAGTGAGTATGGTATTGTTGTATGTCCTCACCATACTAAACAACTTCCTAAGCATTTCATCTGTAGTCATATAACTCGGTAATTACGCTATCTCTTTCACTAAATTTCTCCTTATCCCAAGTCCAAGGGAAGTTGCTTCACTTTTGGGGTTAAAAGGCATAAAATTGCTCTTCCCTTTAGACAGGCTTTGCATGTACTACCTGAAATTACAATTATATAGAACAAGATAAAAATCGAAACACAAAGGATGCTGAAATACAGTACAGAAAATAACCGTCTGGTCTAATGTTAAACTATTTATCAAGATAAAAATTAACATAGTTACCAGTCCCTGACAACGACGTCAAAAACTTGACACAGTTTTTCAATCCTTAGTGTTACTGCAAGTATTCGGTGCCACTGTAGTAGAACGTGAGTACGATTGATCCCATAGAGCCTGTTACTTATGTTAATTTAATACCTCGAATTGAACAATCAAGTTCTATCTAGAAACTCAATTAAAGTGGTTTGTTGTGATTAAACTAAAACTAAAATTATAAATAAAAAATACTTAGAATGCTCAAAGTTGGCAAGCAATTAATGATTGGGGAGAAATCAAGTATTAAAGACTCATCATAGGGTTCGATTTCAATTACGATCTCTTGAACTTGTCGCAAAAGTCACTCCAAATCGCTAGGTTTGGAACGACCTTCTCAAACCGCAATTGTATGGCTTGTGACAGAGGTAGTATAAAGAATATCGAATCCACATGGAGGATTATCCGTGAGAATGGGCTTAAGCACATTTGACCAAGTTAGGCCAGATGCAAATTGAGGATGTGGTTAAACTAAACAACAAAAAGCACACAAATAAAGCAAGGAGGGAACCGATCGATGGGAAGATATTCTCAAGGCTCAGTTTCACACAAGCAAGATGGACTTGATATTTGAAAGACGATTGTAAGACATTGTTGTCAGTTTTAGGTGATTGAATTCCCAGACTAGTCGACAGCCTAATTGGATGTGAATTCTATAAAAGAGGTCAAAGGCCCCTACTCCCCTAGAATTGGTAGTAAACAAGGTTCAATGTAGAGTACCTACACGGATAAGAAATTATAATCCAACCCCGGGCCCTGGGATTCTGCTTACGTGAGACTAGAAGAAGATAGCCCGACTTCTCCTATGCTAAAGACCAGTGTAGGGATGTAAAACTAACACACACAAATAAACTTAATTTCTTCTATCCAACCAATGCCTCCTAGACTCTACTCCCCCTCTCGGTAGAGTTTCTCCTCCATAGACCTCCCTTCTACCGATTGGGTCTCGATTAATCTAATTTTTCAGAATTAATTCCCCATCCGACCATTCTAAGGCGTAGTAATTCATCCCTAGACTCAACTAAGATCTAGTCGGAAAGCGTCGAAAGGATACCAATCCCTAGCCTAGAGAGCCAACTATCATCTCCTAATTGGATAACCAATCAAAATAATTCTAAGCCACCGAAATCCAAACGAATGTAATACAAGCCTGAGAAATTAGTCTATTTTAATTGGCAGTCATTACAAATTAATCAAGCCCTAACCCTAGGTTACCACAACCCACAATAAATCTAAAAATCAACAACGACTCATCAAGCTCGAAGTTTGGGCTACTCCCGGCCTTCGTGAAACAATGAAATTATTCACAAATCTTCAAAACAAAGACAATATTCAATAACATTAAGCAACAAAAGCAATAAAAATTAAAAATAAAGAGATAGAATAAGAAAATGATTAATAGACTAGAGAATCCTTGAAGAACTTTGATAATCTTGACGAGTCTCACGAGCTCACGAATAATCCCTAAGTTCTCCTCCAAAGATGGTCTTCTCCTTGAAGAGGAGGAAGAAAACACTAGCTAAAGACTAAAAAACTATGAAATTCTAGAGAGAAGGAGAGAAAAGAGTGTAATGTACGTTTTGCACATGGAGGCTTGTTACAAATGAAAGGGGGAAAGTGGTATTTATGATCCCCAACCTTACACAAGTAAAAAGACCTACAATCTGCAGAAAATATCCCTTTAGTAAGGGTAAAAGAGTAAAATTACAAAAGGGCATGCTTGACCCTTTAAAATGTTGAGTCGAACCCTTCAATCGCGCTCGACTCAGCCTTCCCGCAAATTCTGGGAATTTCAGTGTAGAATTAGCTCTCGCCCCAAATATGAAAGTTGTAGATCTTTGTCTCAGAGTTAGGTAGCATTTGAATTGCTCAAATCCGAGTCCGTATGAGAAACTTACGGCTGAAATATAGAGGAGGTGTGCTGATAAACGAGCGGAACTGGCCCGAAATAGGCCAACCGCCGGATCGGCTGGTACTGGACATCATTAATAGCTACTAGAATTTGTGTCGGACCCAACTGCCGACCCGTTCGGTCCGGTACCGGTCCGACTGGGCCCCTTTTGTGCTCCTCTTTTGTGTGTCGTCTTCTACTGTTGTTGTTTTGGACCCCTTCCTCTCGTCTTCTCGATCCGACCCCTTCACGACTTTTTGACTCAACAATCTTCAAGTCAGGCTTTGGTAGGGTCCGATTCGGGCCGGTTTGGGCCTCAATTTGTGGGCCGGAATGGAAAATACATGTGTGATTGACCTCTTCTTCCGTTTTTCATCATTTTGAGGCCTTTCCACCCATTTTCTCGGCTCGAATCCTTCACGACTTTTGTTTGTGACTTGACGAACTCTGAGTTGGGCCAAACCCAAGCTTGAGTGGGGCCTATTTGAGCCTTGATATGTGGGCGGAGGCAAGGAAAAAATGGGTGCAATCAACCTTCTTGATCTCCCGGATTTTACTAACCTTCAAAATACAATTCAAAAACACCCAAAAGTGCATCAAATCATATCAAAAAAGAAAATCAACCCGAGAATGCAATAAAACAGAAAATTACACATAAAATGATGAAAACTCATAATTCACACAAATATATGGACGTGAAACATGCGAAAAAACGAGAATTTTCACGTTCAACATCTCCTATATTCAGTTACCCTAATATTCTAGACCTTTAAACCAAATTCAAATTCTTATTAGGCAATCACTACTCTTGTTAGCCCTCCTCTCGGACAATGATAGCATGTTTATTATGCATGAATAATTACCCTCTCAGGATGACTATCACGTACGTAACTCTAAAAGGATCCTAAGACCAATGCCTACCCAAGTACCTCGATCCTCTCGAACGATTATTGATACCTATGACATGTGTCGTAAGCCTATTAATAACCCTCCTCTCCCGGGCATCTAATTATTAAGAAAATAGAATCTAACAACTGATCAGATTGATAAATTCATAAAATAAGAACAAACACATATGATAAGAACATTGAACGAAGTCTAGAATATAAAAGATAAACTAAAACATAGTCAAACGAACCTACTTTCTAGCCCTAGAATACAATGAAATTTAGCTACTCATGTTCATACTAAAACCTAGTAATTGTTCATAGATAAACATTGAAAGAAACTAAAAAATAAACGATAAACAACTAAACCCAGCAGTCGGCTCGAGATCTTGATCTTCTTCGTCTCTCGATTCTTGCTCTGTAATTCAAGCCTCTAAATGAATAATATGATGAATGGTGATTAATTTCGGATTTAAAAAAATCCTATTTATAAGTTTGGGAAGGATTGAGGTTGAAACGGTTCGAAAAATGGCCCATAGAACCCAAAACCCCGTGCACCTCCAACCAACCAGGTCTGCCTTAAAAAACCTCCCAGCCGGCTATAAAAGCTTCGCCCGGCCATTTTGTATCTTTTTCGGCTGGCCAACAGTCACAACAAAAAGCCACGTTTTTAGAAGAGTTTTGGCTCGACCTGCTATTAATTTTGGTCGGGCCCCGTCAGTCTTTTCCACCGGTTTGCTACTTCCTTCGGTTCGTGGCAGGGTTGAGCCACTTTAGCTCGCCCGGTCCATCTTCTAACTTTATATAAAAGTTGTTTTGCCCTTGATTAGCTTGTTTTTTCTCCCGGACTTCATTCAACTAGATTTCGGTCCTAAAATATCAGAGTTTCACTACAAAACAAGCAAACACGTTATTCGGCCCAATATAATCAAATTGAACATAGGCCAACATAATTTGTATGCAAACACTACCAAAATGGCCCTATAAATAAGCATAAATGCATGCATACACTACGTGTATCAACGTGCTAGCTAGAGAAGCTAACTTTGGTGGCGCTGGAGGGAGAGGATCTAAAGGCAGGGGGTCGTATTTGAAGTAGGGAAAGAGGTGGTTCGTTTGCGAGGGGACTAACTCCACTGGGAGCTCGTTGTAAAACAATTATTCAAACGTCTATGTTGTGGACTTGAATGAGCCAATTATGGAGACGCAAGAGATTTTAGCCTTTTAGACTATGTTTTTTAAATTTTGAATGTAGACTATGTTATTTACATTTTAAGTGATTTCGTACTATGTTTCTTACATATTAATGCTATCTTATTTATGAAATTGGACCCTTATGTTATTTCAGACTAAGGGGATTTCAAGCACAACATTCAGAGACTACAATATGAGTTGAAAATTTTAATTAGTCCCTTGGGTGATTCCAGACTAATGTAATTCTGATGATCTACTTCACAGTATTATTAACCAACCGTTTATTTTCGGTTACAATATTCACTTGATAAGTTTCATTAGATGATTCAGTTATCCAGACTAAATGTATTTCACATAATTTAAAACCCAAATTGTTGTACAGATTCGATCAAATTTCCAACCAATTTTTTACTCTAGCAAGCAAGCCAAGATAGTTCAACAAACATTATAATCACTGATAAATTTTTTTCACAAAAACAGTAAATATCATTCTTAAAAACCAAATGACACTGTCTCAAAAAAGAAAAGAAAACCAAAAAACGAAACAAAATATTGTTTATCAAACATCATACTAAAAAAAGAAACATAAATACTAATCAAATTTAGTACTCGGTGTTCACCCTCAAGGCCTGGTCGTGCCTGATCGCCAACAGACGAAGTAGCCAATCGTCGTCCATTTAAAGACAATGGTATCACTTTGTTTGTATTCTTTGCCTTTACAACATTCTCTCACTCGTTCGTGAACTGATAAAGCAAATTGCTCCTTGGCAGAACCTTATGATAATCATACAAATGTTCGGAGTCCCCGAGCTTAACTTCAACGAAATCATTCTATGATAAAAATGTCTGCCAATAAACCCACCAAAATAAAAATAAAAATGTAATTTATAAAACACTAAATGAACTATTGTGACTCCTCATTAGCTATATATTTTCAATAAAGCCCAAAAGATAGGTTCTTTTAGGAATCCACCAAAGAAATGTGTGTGTTTCTCTATTCTAACTCGGAGTATTTTTTACTTTAATTAAACTAGGATTCATTATTTTATCGTTAACATGATTTAATGTTCGCAAATAATTCCTAATCCTTTTGTCCATGCAAACATTGACATACAGTTTATCCACCGTGGTGAGGCATTTAGTGAACAGTTCAACGGGATTTTTGTGTGCCACTTGTTCGAGGAAATAATGGTGTTGTTCGTTTGAAAACCTACGAGCGAATGTTATGTTATCTGCGCATACACAGAGGATGCAGTCTGGAATTTGAGTTGCAACAGGGGGAAGAATAATTAACATTTAATGTTTACTGTTTTCTACTCGTAGTCATATATCGGGTTAACATACTAGAAATTATTATGGGCGTAAAAAACAATAGTATTAATGAATGTTATCATCCACATTTTACTACATTTGATGTTATAAATTGCATCAATTATTCGAATATCATATAATTTTTTAATTCCTAATGCAAAAAAAATTCAAAGCCTGACTAAGAACTCACTATTTCACCCAAGATTGAACCATTATTTGATCCGATTCGATCCAAGGATCAACATCGAACCATTATTTGACACTGTTCAACCCAATGATCGACAACTACCCTCTATCTGACCCAATTCGACCCACAGATGAACATCGACTCCACTATTTGACCGAATTAGATACATGAACCGATAACTAACCACTACCAAATTAGACCCAAGGATAGACATCAACTTACTATTTGACCCGATTAGACCCAAGGATCAACATCGGCCCACTGTTTAACCGGATTACACCCAATGATCGACATCGACCCACTATTTGACCCAATTCAATCTAAGAATCGACATCAATCCACTGTTTGACCTGATTTCGCCGAAGGATCGACATCGACCTACTCTTTAACCTGATTCAGTATACGAATTGATATTGACCCACTATTTAACCCGATTTTGGCCAACCAATCGACATCAACCCACTATTTGAGCCAATTTCATCGAATGATCGAGACCCACCCACTATTTTACCCGTTTCGGGTCTATAGATGAACATCAACCCATTATTTAACCCGATTTCACCTAAGGATCGGCATCGACCCACTATTTGACTCAATTCGGGTCAACAGATCGACATCGACCCACTATTTGACCCAATTCAATTGAAGGATCGACATTGATCCACTACTTATTCAGATTGACCTGGATCGACAGATACTTACTATTTGACCCGATTTGACCACAGATCAACATGGACAAACTATTTGACATGGTTAGACCTAAGGATCAACATCGAGCCACTATTTAACACGATTTGATCAAATGATCCACGTCGACCTGCTAATTTACTCGATTCAATCAACGGATCGAGTATTACTTACTATGAACTTGATTCGACCCACTATTTGACCTAATTCAACCAAAGGATCGAGAATTACCCACTATTTTACCTTATTCGACCCAAGGATTGACAACTACCCGCAATTTTACCTTATTTGACCTAATAGTTGATATCGAACCAATATTTGACCCCATTCAACCCATGGATCAAAATAGACCCACTATTTAACTCGATTTCACCCAAGGATCGACATTGACCCACTATTTAACCCAATTAGGCCTAAGGATCGACATCGACCTACTATTTGACCCGATTCGGTTAACAGATCGACATCGACCCACTATTTGACCCAAGGATCGACATCAAACCACTATTTGACCAATTCGGCCAATGGATCAACATCGACCCACTATTTAACCCGATAAGACCCAAGGATCAATATCAACCCACTATTTAACCTAATTTGATCAAGTGATCGACATCAACCTACTTTTGACCCCATTCGATCCAACAGATTGACATAAACCCACTACTTGACCTAACTTGATCTAAGAATAGACAACTACCTACTATTTGACTCAGTTAGACCCAAGGATCAAGATCAACCCACTTTTGACCAGATTCGACCCAAGGATTGACAACTAATCACTATTTGACTCAATTCGACCCACGAATCGACATCAAATCAGTATTTGACCCGATTCGACCTAAGGATTGGTATATACCAACTATTCAACCCAAGTAGACCCAAGGATCAATATCAACCCACTATTTGACCAGATTTAACTCAAGGATTGGCATTGACCCACTATTTGAACCGATTTGATCGAATGATTGACGTCTACCAACTATTTGACCCGATTCGGACAACGGATCGACTTCAACCCACTATTTGACCCAATATGTCGGATATTAATAACACTCATTCGCAACTAATATCAGACAACGTTGTGCAAGCGCGATTCCTATACAATATGAAATTCTCCAATAATTGCTACTTCATCTTCTATTTGACGTTGTTGTGTCATCTAGCACCATGCAAAGAGGATAAATCTATTTTAAGGAAACTATGTTCAACATACATGTGCCCAACAACTAGTTTAGAAATAAAAGAAGGGGGAAATATTACTTCAGATTTGATGATGAGAGGTTATTGATGGATCTTTGGATGGAATTTATATGGTATGGATCCATCAATTTGATTTTAATCAAGTCTGGGGAATTGGAATCTTTATAGCTCAGTTGGTTGAGCACCTTGTAATTCAGGACAAACACCGGGGATCGAATCCCACCGACCCCTGCCACTACAAGAATTTGAACTAAAAAAATAAAGTCTCGGGGATCAAGGAAGTAGTCTGTATATTATTTCAACAAAATAAAATAATGACAACTTAGTAATCCAAATATTACATGTAAAGCTTGGTAGCGCCACTTAATTATAAATAAGGAGAAAAATTAAAGAAACAATCTAGATGGTGTAAAAACATCCATTTCTTGTTAACCAAAGAAAATTCGGCCTAGAAATATTTGGATTCACATGATCGAAATATATATATATATATATATATATATAACGAATCAAGAACCACACACAATCACCAAATAACTCAAAACAAATAAAGATCAACCACAAGACACAAAGGTATACGCGGTTTGGTTGTATCAACCTACATCCATGGGAATAAAACGTAAGGCTTTCCACTATGAGCTTCAGAGTATAAACCGGCTACAAGATCAAGAACAGACCAGTTCAAGAAGACTATCGATAATCCCTTTTGATCACCCTTTCTTAATCTACCCCGTAACAAACTCTCTCTCACTTGTTCCCCTATCTTCTTATCTCTCTCTCATTTTTTTTTCTCCTAATCTAAGAACAAAGAAAAATCCTCCCCTCCCCTCCCCCTACGGTGACTCGAACCCAGGAGTAAAGGCCTAGGCAGTAGATACTCTGCCACTTGAGCTATCCAACTTCGTCTGTTTTTTTTTTTTTTTTTTTTCTCCTAATCTAATCTAAGAACCAAGAAAAATTCCTCCCCTCCCTCCACGGTGACTCGAACCCAGGACCAATTTTTTTTTTTTTTTAAATTTTTTTCTCCTAATCTGAGAAAGAAAGAAAAAATCCTCCCCTCCCCCACGGTGACTCGAGTTATCTCTCTCTCATTCTACACTTGTGTTCTCTCTAAGTGTACAGTGGAATGATGATGAACAAGAATAGTTACAAGAAGCAAGTGAAAGAATGAAAACATAAACCGCTCCCTAAATCAACTAGCTTTACAAACTTGCAACCATTTTAACTAACTCGTCATGCACAAGCTTTGTATTCCCACGTGCATGGTGCATGGCTGATTCGAGCTAATCCACAATGCAACTGTTAAGCGAGTTTAAAGGCAATACTATGTCACAAATCTCCACCTTTGACTTTAAACAAAGCCAAAACCAATACTAGCTTAAACACACTTCTCTTCTTCTTCCAAAACCTTCTCCTCAACTAGAAGCACTCTGATAAGAAGCTACATTATTCAAATCTAAACAACGCCTAAATTTCTTCACATGTAATGCTTTAGTAAACATGTCAGGTGCATTCTCCTCAGTTCCAACTTTGATCACTTCAACAGTCCCCTTCTCCACCACATCTCTCACAAAATGGTGTCTCACATCAATATGCTTTGACCTCTCATGAAAAACTTGGTGTGTGGCCAAGTGCAAAGCACTTTGAGAATCATAAAAGATTTTCACAGTGTTCTGGTTCAATCCAAAATCAGATAGGATGCCTTTTAGCCAAACACTCAAATAGCCTCCTTGACAGCATCTATGAGTGCCATGTACTCAGCTTCTGTGGTGGACAAGGCCACAATAGATTGAAATGAAGATCTCTACAACTAATTGTTGTATCAAATAGAGTGACACATATCCAGTCTGCGACTTCCTTATATCAATGTTGGTTGCATAGTCAGAGTTAACATATCCAACAATAAACTCATGATCAATGTGAGATTACCTTTTGAACAACAACACATAATCCGGTGCTCCCCTCAAGTACCTCAAAATCCACTTTAAAGCTTCCCAATGTTGTCTTCCAGGGTTAGCCATATACCTGCTCACTACATTAACAACATGAGCAATATCTGGCCTAGTGCACACCATAGTGTACATCACACTACCCACAACACTTGCATATGGTACTTTGATCATATCCTTCACTTCTTCCTTTGTTTTGGGCTTCTGAGCTTCTAATAACTTGACATGTTGTAATAATGGAACTGTTATGTTCCTGGACTTGTGCATGTTAAATCTTTTCAAAACCTTCATAACATAGCTTTCCTACAACAACCACAAGATACCATCTCTTCAGTTTCTGATAATGTCCATTCCTAAAATTCTTCTGGCATTACCTAAAACCTTCATCTTCAAAGCAGTTTGAAGCTCCTTATTTACTTTATGTATCTCTAATGTACTGTTGCTTGCTATAATCATATCATCAACATACAACAGCAAACAGACAGGAACTCCTTGTTTTCTTCACATAAACAGAACTATTATACGTGGATTTCTCAAAACCAATGACCTTTACATGGTCATCAAACTTGATGTACCACTGCCTGGAACTTTGTTTAAGTCCATAAAGGGACTTCTTCAACAGACATACCTTGTTTTCATCTCCTAGTAAGATATGACCCTCATGCTGAGTCATGTAAATAGTTTCTTCAAATGCCCATGAAGGAATGCAGTTTTGACATCCAACTACTCTAGATTTAAATCCATCGAAGTCACCAAAGCTAGCAAGATTGTTTTAGAGCAATGCGTCATATCTGAAGAGAAAACCCTCATTACAATCAATCACCTCCTTCTGTGTAAAACCTCTAGCAACCAGCCTTGCCTTAAACCTTACCTTCTTTGATGATGATTTCCATTTGAGTGGTTTATCAACCAATATCCAATTCCTCTCTCATAGCTAAGATTCACTGATATTTTTCCTTGCTTTCCATTGCTTCAGTGAAATTGCTTGGTTCTTGACTTCAGTCTCCTCAGCAATACTTAAAACATAAGCCACGAGATATTCTTCACTGTACCTTGTAGAAGGTTTGATGATTCTTCTCTCCTTATCTCTGGCCAATTGATATCCTTCAAGATTGGTTCTTTGACTTAGTGCATCTTCATCTTCTCTTGAAACATGTTACATGTTTTCAAGTTCATCATCTCCAAGCTACACCTTAACTACATGTGTGTTTTTGAGGCACTATCATTTTTGTGTAAGTTAACATAACATCTCTGCTGATGATCACCTTTCCATATCCTGGCTCAAAACACTACAACTTATACCCCTTCACACCCTTCTGATATCCAAGCATCACACACTTCAATGCCCTTGCTTCCAATTTGTCCTTTTTATGTGTGCATAAGCTTGGCATGGAGCAGTCATGCGTCTTTTGATTCCTTTCTCTTTGCAAAATCACTGGAATCCATCAGACAAAAACTCCAAACCATTGTCAATTCTTAAACGCCTTAGGGAGGCTCTCTTCTCAGTTTCCACTTCCTTACACCATTCTTTAAATTTCTCAAATGCATCTGATTTTTTTTGTTTAAAAAATATAAACCCATAGTTTCCTAGAGAAATCATCTATGATGCTCAGAAAATACCTTCCTCCTCCAAGTGATTGCTCTCTAGCAGGGCCCCAAAAATCAGAGTGAGCATACTCAAGTGGGGCTTTAGAGCAGTGCTTTTCCAGTAGGGAATGATTTTTTCTTGCTTTTGCCAAGGATGTATTTTTCACAGGCTCCAATCTTAATCTTGCTCACTCTGTGGTCAATTCCTGTTTCTGTAATGCATTGAGACCAATCTCACTGATGTGGCCCATCCTCCTTCTATGCCACATCATGGAGATATCTTCTTCTGCTCCAGCAGATTCTCCCACAAGAGTATTTGCTATGAGATAGTACAAGCTGTATTCTATGATTCCCTTCATAACCAATCTTTGATCCTTCATCACATAAGATGCCCTTGACTTAAAACTGCAGCCTCTTGTCTCTAAAGTTCCTAAGCTTACAAGATTCCTCTTCAGTTATGGGATATATCTCACATCAGATAAGATTCTGACATTCTCATCATATATTCTCAATCTGATGTTACCAACTCCTTTTACAAATACAATGTGGTCGGTCCTAAGCATGACAAAACTCGTTTCCCTTTCTTGATAGTCTTCACACCATTCCTTGTGTGGACTCATGTCAAAACTACAACCAGAGTCCAAAATCCAAAAGCTTTCAACACTCTTGTTAGTCACATTTAGGATTCCTGCCTCGTTTTGTTCCTCTGCCAAATCCAATGTGCTATTCTTTTGCTCTTTACTTGTCTATTTCTTTTTCCATTCAAAACAGTCCTTCTTGAGGTGTCTTGGCCTTTTGCAGTGGTGGCACTTCCTAGTTTCCTTTCGTTCCACAATTTTGGCTTAGTTGATTGGTTCTTCTAAGTATTGCCTTGAAAACTTGCTTTCTTGAACTTTGTAAACTTCCCTTTTCTTATGTTTAAATCCTTTGTAGATAGAATTTGTTTACCCTCCACCACCTTCTATAATTCCTTGGCCTTAATAGGATTTTGAACCTCACACAGAGTGATTGAATTTTCCCTGCCATAGAGCATGGCATCCTTGAGGTGTTCATAAGACTAGCAATGCATTCAAGAGGATGATTGCCTTGTCCTCATCCTCCTTTTCCACTCCTATGTTTTCTAGTTCATCTAGTGACTTATTGTAGTCATCCGACTGGTTATCTATTCCCTTGTCATCAGAAAACTGATAGGAATAGATCTGTTGTTTGATATACAACCTGTTTGCAAGGGACTTTGTCATGTATAGGTTGCCAAGCTTTGTCCAGACCTCCTCAGCCGTTTTCTCTTTGGAAACTTCTCTCAATACCTTATCCGTCAGCCAGAGTATAATAGCACTATGTGCTTTTTCAAGCATCTCTTTCTTCTGTGCATCAGAAAGTTTCTCAGGTAATCCCTTGGCACCCTTTAATGCCCCTGAAAGACCTTGTTGTACTAATATTGCTTTCATCTTGATTTTTCATAGTGCAAAATTATTTTTATCAGGAAACTTTTCAGCATCATACTTTGTGGAAGACATCTTGATCATCTATTTGTGTATGGTGGTGTAAGTGCTCTGTGGTCAATAGATCGAACACTTGCAATGCACTTTCCTCTTCTTCCCACAAACTGCGCCACTTGTAAACGTTGTAAGCCAAAAAGACGAATCAAGAACCATACACAATCACCAAACAACTCAAAACAAATAAAGATCAATCACACGACACAAAGGTATACGTGGTTCAGTTTTATCAACCTACATCCAGGGGAAAAAGAAACGAAAGGCTTTCCACTATGAGCTTTAGAGTACAAACCAACTACAAGATCAAGAATAGATCAGCTCAAGAAGACTATCAATGATCCCTCCTAATCACCCTTTCTTAATTTTCCCCTCCTAGCAAACTCTCTCTCACTCTATCCCCTATCTTGCTATCTCTCTCTCATTCTACACTTGTGTTTTCTTTAAGTGTACAACTGAATGATGATAAACAAGAATAGTTACAAGAAGCAGGTGAAAAAATGAAAACAGAAACCGCTCCCTAAACCAACTAGCTTTACAAACTTCCATGTGGCCGTTTTAACTTACTCGTCATGCACAAGCTTTGTCGTCCCACGTGCATGTCGCATGGCTGATCAGAGCTAATCTACAATGCAACTGTTAAACTGAGTTTAGAGGCAATACTATGCCCCACACACACATATATACATATGCATTTCGGGGTTCCCAGTGAATAAAGAACTAGTAAATAAATTGATAATGAAAATCGATATTGTTAGAATCAGTGTTTGTGGGACCGGACCGGTGATCGAACCGGACAAGTCACCGGTTCAAGGTTCGACCGGTTCAACAACCGGTTCAACCGGTCAAAGGCAACTTGTTGACTTTTGAATTTCAATAGTTTTTATGTGTAATACAATCGAGTTCAACTTGTAAAAAAAAATTCAACATATTTCAAATATCAATTAATCCAAAGATACTTTTAACTCTAATTTTTTTAATAACATCCTAGTGCCAAATTTAAAATAAGATGGGAATAATAAGGACAAATGAAGATAAAGGTGAAAATCCTTTTTTTAAACTTAAAATAGGCCAAAAACAAATTTATTTAAAAAAAAAATAAAAATATATATAATCCGGTTTTTTATCTCTACCGGACCGTTTCCGGGCCCGGTTCTCGATTGAACCGGTCGAACCGGCCGATCCGATCCGGTTCCACAAACCATGGTTAGAATAGTCAAATGAATTTCATATCGAATATACAAAGATATAAGGAGAGGAAATTTTTTAGTGGATCAAGAGAAGTCCAAAATTAAATTTGTGTGAATTTGATTCAAAACAAGACAAAAATATAATAATGCAGATTCTCTTAAAAAAATGTAGAGATAGGGCACATATGACCCAAAGACGATCCGACTGAGGATCCAAGGCCAGATATCTCGCCTATTGTGTATTAGGGATGCAAACGAACCGAATCGAAGCGAATATTAAGAGATTCGATTCGAATTCGTGAAATTTGGCTTCGATTCGAATTCGATTCGATTCGTCGATCGAATTTTAAATCTGATTCGAATTCGATTCGAATTTTTTTTCTGAATGTATTCGATTCGATTCGTGATTCGTAAATTTAAAATTTTCAACAAAAAAAATATTCTTATTTAGAAAATATTCGATTCGAATTCGATTCGAAGTCTAGATTCGAAAATTAGAAACCATATATTTCACTAAGAGAATTTGTATATATTTACTATAAAATATATTTTTATTTATTATAATTATATTATATATTTAATATTATATATATATCGAATCGAATCATCGAATTTGACGAATCGAATACATATATATTCAAATTCGATTCGAAATATAAACGAATATAAAATATGATTTGAATTCGAATTCGAATTCGAATTTTACCGAATCGAATCATCCTAAACGAATTCGAATCACGAATCGAATCAGTATAATTTGATTTGACTTGCATCCCTATTGTGTATGCCCCGGCCCCCACCCCCACCCCCACCCCACCCCACCCCACCCCCATTATATTTTAATACATATTTATTGTCTGCATAGCCGCAACTTGCTCTTACGATATCATTGTTGTAATTATTATTGTCGTTATTAGTTAATTACTACACATAGTTATTATATTAGACGTAGCTTTGACATTCACCTTTATTTGTGCTACAGCTAAACAAATGCTAAAATGTAGCTGCATACTGGGAAGGTCATAAGTTCGTTCAATTAAGTTAATTATATTCAATGTTCTAAAAGGCGTTAGGCGATAGTAGAAAGGTAGATTAGAATCTAGCATCTAATTGAGGTATAGACGGGATTAATTGAGTTTAAATTAGATTAGGCAAGGAATTCAGGAGTCCGAAAAAGTTATAGACATCCAAGAATGTCTAGCATCTAAATATAATATAGTTAGAGATAGACGGAGATTTTTATAACAGAGACCGCGTCCCAATTGGGCCCCAATAAGATTTATAGTTCCGTCCCAGTATATTACCTCCGTTTTTTAAAATTAAATTATAACATTGATTAATGAAATACGTATAGATATTTATTCTCCTGTTTCCTTTTTTTTTTTTCACTTTTTCCCAAAATTATCCTATCCTATACTTAGGGATTTTCAATTTCGAAGGAGGAAATAAAATTTTAGCAAAAACGGAAAAGAAAATTTAGGGATTTGAGGAAAATTGAGTAGAATGTTATCCGTCCATTTTTCGCATACCTTAATTTTTTAAAATTAAAAGCTAAAACTACATGTAAGAAAATAGAAGGTTGTAATATATACACGCACATGCATATGGAGTGAAGAGAGAGCATATGGTGTGAAGAGAGATAGAGGGGCAAAAGTTTGTTGCAAAAAAATTCGACTAACTCCGAATAATCCTTGTCCCTACGCTATTGATTGTATATGGTTATTTTTCAATTCCTCCCACTTAATCACTTCAATACCTCGATTAGCTCCACATAAGTCCTGATTAATTGCTAGGCACCCAATTTACCGCCTAACTAACGGACTTTTACAACTTTAAGTAAGACAGATGAAAGAGACCTTGATTGAGATGATGAGAAGTGGTCCTGGATGTCCATGAAAAGTCAATCCAAGGTCAGTGGAGAATCAAGAAAAAATCTTCAGTGTTATATATCTTAGCAAGAAAACAAATCATAAACAAATCTCAAATTTTACAAAAGAAAAGTGTTGCATGCATGCTCTCCAAACTCAAACTATCCCTAAATTCTAGCCCTAAAAAGGCTTCTCCAGGAGATATTTATAATTTTCTCCACGGCTCAACAGATGGATTATTAGTAAGGATGAATCAAGGCTTATTCACAACCCGGGGTGGCGTCTCGTGGCCCATCCCGGGGCTATTCCCGGGCGTCGTCGGCCTGTGGGCAGCGTCCTCTATCTTCTTATACCGAAAACCCGTAGTTGTTGGCTTACCTTGCCGCTGTACTGGTGCAGGAGGGTTCTGCTCGATTAAAGCTCGTCTTGGCACCACATGAGAGGCGAATAAAAGGCCAGAATGGTGTTGTAGAAGCAAAACAAACAGCATAGAAACGGCGAGAACATAGGAGGCCATGAATAGGGTTTTGGAGTTCGCTAGATTAAAGCTCGTTTCGGTGTGATGTGAGAGGAAAGGAGGGAGGGAGAGAGAGTGGCTGTGGCAATACATAGAGATGGTGATACTTAAGAGCATCGGTAAAGGGGTCCCACAAAAGGGTATAAACTAGAAATAAGACAGTGAAGATTGATGCACATGGTGCCGTTTTTGGCAAAATTAATGAAATTAGAGAAGTGAACATGCGAATATTTCCAAACTTGGTAAGGATAACATTTTCTTGATTCAATAAAATTTAAAGGGGTTTTTCCCACGACCACTCATTTTCAACATAAAATAGTTATATTAGGAGCTTTGGTGAGAACATTATGATAAGACACCACAAAACAAAAAATCTACTTTATCAATAACTTTAATTAAATTTGTTTGAGAAACCCTTCCATCTGCTTTCAGATTGGGTTAGCACTTGATCAACAAAATTAAACTTTAATGCTTCTTCCACTAACCAGCTTCCTGGGGGGTTTTCTATGTCATCTTAATTACTGCGTGCTGTTTCAGCTTTTCTCAATAGTTCCATTTTTTTTTCTTTTTCATTTATTTCTTTCTCTTTTTTTTTTTTTTTTGTGTTTGTTGGTTGACAAGTATCTCCATTACTCTTCTTTTTTTACCTCCTCAAATGGTAACATGATAGGTGTAAAGACCAAAAGTGTTGAATGCTAAAAGATGATGGTGAATTGGGGTCTCTTACACGGTGTAATTCGAATGAGGTATTACGAGCAATATCTTTAAATATAGATACTAATATATTTTCAGCATGATACATTTATTCAAAATATGTAATATTTTTAGACATCAATATTAATATTTTTTTGCATATAACCCAAATTGCACGGATCTTTTTAGTGTACAAGAGACCTACTCGTATAACTAATATATTCAGTCTCATAATAAGACTCTTAATACTCTCTCTAAATATCTTCCTTCAACCCTAAATTTAGTCGTCGTCTTCTTCCCTCATCCTTTTCATGGGAAGATGGGGGAATGTTTCACTCTCGAATTTCACTTAGGTTTTCTCTTCATCTCCCTTAATGAGAGTTTTCCTCTACTTTATGGGAGTTTTTGTCTCCCCTCAATAAGTGTGAGCATTAGTCCCCGAAATAATGGAAGATCCGTTATTCATGGCGTTGATTATATCTGTTTTGAAGATCCGATCGTCAATGAGCCTTTCAACATTGAATTACTCATTTCTTGGGAATTTCATCAGAAGATCAATGATAAATCCGAGATCAAGATCAAGTATTTTGATACGCAATTTGTCTGGCGCCAATAGCGATTTGTTTACTTTACTAGATTTATATCTGTAAAGGTCTAGATCTAGTCATTTTGTGCTTCAATTGTTTTACATCTATTTATATTGTTTTGACTGTTTATTCTTGTCAATAAGTACTGTTGGCTATGATATTTTATTTTCTCAAAAAATTGTATTAAAAATTTATCTCATAGAGTCTTACTACAAAAATTAATGTCTCATTTTATTAGTTTAATAAGTCATCTGCATACGAATTGATGATTTTTAGAGAGTATTTTCATTAAATTGATCAAAATTATTAAAAATAATAACTTTTTAAATATGACTCTTATTATAGGATAGAGAGAGTAGTAATGACGATATAGATGATCTCTCTCCATATAATATCACCTGTTACATTATGATGTTTCATCTTATATTTCACCATGTTCACGAAACGACATATATATTACTCCCTCCGTCCCACCTTATCTTGCACACTTTCCTTAAACGGCCGTCCCACCTTATCTTGCACAGCCTAAAAAAGGAAAGTTATAACATAATCTCCACCCTCAAAATCTTCACCCTCAATCTCCACCCTCAATTTACCTTAGAAAAATCAACAAACAACCAAAAAACAACTTTTCTTAATACTCGTGCCGACCCCCCTGTGCAAGATAAGCCGGGACGGAGGGAGTAGATGATATCACAAATTAACATGTGCCATATATTGAATCCATTGTAATAGAAGACGAAACACAGTACAACAAAAGAGGTCTTTTGTATGATATTTTTGAGACCACATTTGTAATCACTAATAATAAGTTAATTGTGATCCCTTGTCACAAATTCCTTATAAATCATTTGAAATTATTTTAAAAATACTTTTAGAAACAACTAAGTATTACAAAAATATTTAAATTATTATTTAAAACCACTTTTTACTGCCTTAAAATATCAAATTTTTTTATAATAGAAGATCCGTAGTGGTCTGTGACAGGTAGAGGCGTTAAGAGATGAGAAATAGCAAAGTAGGCATTTCAGTTTTAGTTAGTTGTTTTATGGTGCTAATTCTAAATTGATGAGAGAGAGACAAGGGCACGTGGAAAGGGTGATAATATTCGTTACTTTGAAGCACTTTTCTAAAAAACATAGGTTCCATTTAGAAAAGATTTTTAGTCAACATCGACTCGCTTTTTCGTTTAAGGAAATCCTGACCTCTCGATCATAGGCTCCTTAGGCTTCTGTGAAAATATTCCCTTTTACTCTCTTACTCACCAGCCCCATACATAGCTCATACTTGTAATACTATATATGCAACTTGGGATTTATCTCACTACTAACATTTTAATTAATTATTAGTCACTCACTGCCCTCTTTCTCTAATTTTCTTTATGCTATAACAGACCTTTTGTTTTTCATTAATAATCATCAACAGAAACCCCACTACCATATGTAGGGTTACTATTACTAACTTCCAAATATCAAAAACTGATATCTCCTTCTTCAACCGCCTTTACAACACATATAGGTATCAAATTTGTATAATCAATCCAACTTGAAGTTTTTTTTTCACAAATTAGTTACGGTTAGCTTTTAGGAACTTTGATGGATACTTATAGGGGGTGTGTATGTGATGGAAAATGAAAGAAAGTGTGAAAGAAAGCCATTAAAAACCCAAAAAGAATTCTGCCAACTTTCTGTTTTTAGCTTCTCATTAATTGAATTAATTCTGTTACATTGAGTTCATCTATTTATACATTGGACAATGCTCTCATATCTTAACCTAGATGAGCAGCGGCTACACTATAGACAAAAGCAATAACTACTTCTTCAGAATAGTACTCACCAGAGCAATACACAGTGGACAGTAGCAGCAGTTATGCAGAAACATGCATCTGTATATTTTGAGGACCACTTGGCTTGTCTTGTTTCTTCATCTGATGTGGTTTGCTGATCTGTTGAGTTGGAATGACAGCTAGGCTAACATCCCCCCGCAATTCTTGCGAGGGTAAAGGAACAACGTTGAGTTTGTTTCTGAGTCGAGCAAAGAATTGAATGCTGAGTGGTTTAGTGAAAATATCAGCAACTTGATCAATAGAAGGAACATGTTGGACTTTAAGTTGATTTGCTGCAACAACTTCTCGAACAAAATGATAATCTAGTTGCACGTGTTTGGTTCAAGAGTGAAGAATGGGATTGGATGCCATGGAAATAGTGCTCATGTTATCTATCCAAGCAATAGGAATCTGAGACAAGGGGATTCGTAGTTCATGTAGCAGAGATTTAAGCCATGTTAATTCTGCGGTAAGATGAGCGAGGCTCTTGTACTCTGCCTCGGTGCTAGAGCGAGAGACAGAGTGTTGTTTCTTTGAGCTCCAGGAAACTAAGGAATTGCCAAGGAAAACACAAAGTCCAGAGATTGACTTTCGATCATCAGGATCACCACCCCAATCTAAATCAGAAAAACCAACTAGACGAAGACCTGTATGGGGTGTAATGAGAATGCCAGAATCAGCAGTGCCACTAAGATACCGTAAAATTCGTTTAACTGCTTTCCAGTGGGAGTCAAGAGGATTGGCCATGAACTGACTAACTTTATTTACGGCATAGGCGATCTCAGGTCTTGTAAGAGTGAGATATTGCAGAGCCCCTACGATACTTCTATAATGGCGAGGATCAGAGACAGGGACACCATCAAATTTGGATAGAGGAGGGGAAGTAACCATTGGAGTTGCTATAGGATTAGCATTTGACATGTTGGCCTTGGCAAGGAGGTCTGTGATGTATTGCTTCTGAGATAAATGAAGACCGCTCTTAGTATAGGCAACTTCAATACCTAAGAAATGATGTAGACAGCCGAGATCCTTGAGAGAAAACACCTCATGAAGCTGAGATATAACATGTTGAATTTGAGAAGCACTGCTACCAGTTAGAAGAATATCATCTACGTAAATGAGAAGGTAAGTGATAGTGCCTTGATGCTGTTTGACAAACAGAGAGGAGTCAGCTTTAGAGGCTTCAAAACCTATGGATAAAAGAACACCCTTGAATTTGAGATACCATGCTCTTGAAGCCTGTTTAAGCCCATAAATGGCTTTGGAGATTTTGCAAACCAGATTGGTACCTTGTTCAAATCCTGGTGGTTGCTTCATATAAAGATTTTCAACTACATCGCCGTGCAAGAACGCATTATTAACATCTAGCTGTCGGATTTGCCAATTAAACTGAACTGCCACGGTGAGAATAACTCGAATAGTAGTTGGTTTAACCACTGGACTAAAAGTATCTTTGAAATCAAGACCAGCACTTTGAGAGAAGCCTACTTAGAGATAGTGCCATCAGCATGTCTTTTTATCTTAAAAATCCACTTACAACCAATGAGATTTATGTCCGGTGGAAGAGGGGTGAGATGCCAGGTTTTATTTCGTTGTAAGGCAGTGAATTCAGCATCCATGGCAGCTTTCCACTGAGGATGCTGTAATGCAGCAGCAACAGATGTAGGTTCGGAGTCCGTAGTGGTATCAGCGAGGTAGAGCTTGGGCTTGAAAATCCCATGTTTGCTTCTGGTAAGCATGGGATGTGTGTAGACTGGAGGAGGTGAAGAAGGTGATTGAGTGTTGGAACCTGCAGAAGCATTACTCATGATGGGCAAATTGTTAGTTAAAGAAACATTGCAGTAGTAGGAACATTGTCATTATTAGAGAAGCTGTTGCAAGGAGTATGAGGAGGTGATGAGGGAGTGAGTGTTTGTGATGGTATAGTATGAGTGGGAGGGGAGTATATATGAGGAAATATTGGAAGAGAAGAAGTATTAAGTGAATCAGTGTTAGAAGAGGTGAGGTGGGAGTTATGAGAAGAAAAACTATGATAGGGAAATTGGAGTTCATCAAAGATAACATGCCTTGAGATGACAATTTTGCCGGAAGGGAGTAAGACTTTGTAGCCTTTGTAGGAGTTGCTGTATCCTAATATTAGTCCAGGAGAAGATCGGTATTGAAGTTTATGGGAGTTATATGGTCTAAGATGAGGATAGCACAGACATCCAAAGATTTTGAGTCTGGTATAATCAGGTTTGTGACCATAAAGTAATTCAAGAGGAGTTTTGAAGTGAAGGACTTTGGAAGGGATGCGATTTATGATGTAGCATGCTGTGGTAAAAGCATCATCCCAGAAAGATATGGGAAGGGAGGCATTGGATAAAAGGGCTAATCCCATCTCCACAAGATGTCTGTGCTTCCTCTCAGCTAGTCCATTTTGCTGAGGGGTATATGGACATGAAATTCTGTGTGTAATGCCATTATTTAAGAAAAACGTGGATAAGGATTGGTATTCAGTGCCTCCATCAGTCTGAAGCATCTGAATATTGGTTTGGAATTGAGTTTGGATCATTTTATGAAAATGCATGAAAACTGATTTGACATCAGATTTGTTATTAAGGAGATATATCCAAGTGAACCTCGTGGTGTGATCTATAAAATTGATGTAGTAGTGATATCCATTTCTGGATGTGATAGGAGCCGGACCCCAGAGATCAGAATGAATGAGAGTAAATGGTTGATCATACGTAGAGGTAGAATTAGGGAAAGGCAGTTTGTGAGATTTAGAAATGGCACATGATGTACATAAACTGGAATCATTTTCATTACTAGAGAAAGCCACTTTACAATCTGTTAAGGCCCTTTTTACAATATCATAAGCACAATGGCCAAGCCTTTGATGCCATACTCTAATGCTAGGACCTAAACTTAGGTGGTGCAAACTAGGAATAACAGAAAGAGAACTAGAACAAGAATTGGGAACTGAGGTTGAGTATTGAGACTTGGAACTGATATCTGGAGGTGTAGGAGACTTGATTTGGTGGAGATTGAAGTGGTAGAGGCCATCTCTAACTCTCCCTTTGAGAAGAACTGCTCGGGTATCCAAATCCTTCACAAGACAGAAATCAGGATGAAATTCAAAAAATACATGGTTATCAAAGGCAAATTGAGAGACACTAAGAAGGTTTTTAGTGACTGTGGGAACATGCAACAGATTCTTTAAAATGAATGTTCTGTCATGAGAATGATTCTTTAACTTAGAATTACCAACATGAGCAATGTTTATACCTGTCCCATTACCCAAATGCAGCTTCATACCTCCATAGTTTTCTGTGGCAGTGTTGAGGTTGGCAAGATCATGAGTGACATGATTTGTGGCTCCAGTGTCAGGGAACCATGAGCTTTCTGAGCCTGCATCAGAATATTGAAAGTTTGATGATTGAACCATATTGAGATTGGGAGCAATGTTGGATCCTCTGCCATAGTTTTGGTTTGGAGCTTGTTGGGTGTAGTTTTGTGGGTTGTAAGTGGGTTGATTGGCTGGTATAGGGTAGGTTTCATCGAATCTGTGCCAGCATTCATAAGCAGCATGTTTAGGTTTCTCACATAATTGACAGAACAAATTGTTTCTGTTGATTCTGCCACCTCCTCTTCCTCTTCCTTGAGTAGGGCTTCCTCCTCTTGGAGACCATCTTCCTCTACCTTGATTTTGTGGTGGTCTGCCTCTGCCCTTTTGAGAATTGAAGTTGTTGTTGTTGTATCCTCTTTCTTGGGCAGATCTGTTCATTGTAGCTGTATTCAAACTAGGTTGAGAACCATCAGGATTGATGACATTTGCTGAAGATGCTTCCAATCTTGACTCATAGCTCAAGAGCAATGCCTGAACTTCTGGTACTGACCATGGTTGAATCCTTGAGGTGATGGAAATCATCACTGCATCATACTCACTACCCAGGCCAGCAATAATATGAAGTATCTTGTCTTGTTCTTCAAGAATCTGTCCAGCCGAGGCAAGTAAATCAAAGCATTCTTTGATTTTGTTTAGGTATTCCCTCATAGTTGATCCTCCCTTTTTTAGCATCTGCAGTTTGTATTTGTATTGCATGAGTTTAGCTCCAGATTGACTGGCATAGCTAAGGCCAAGAGCATTCCATATTTCCTTAGAAGTGTTGAGGCCAACGACTTGAACTAAAATGCTTGGGGACAAGGATGACAGGATCCATGATGCCAAGAGTTGATCCTGTCTTTTCCACAGCAAATAGGCAGGATTAGGTGTTTTAGTTTGCTTCGTGATATCTGTGATGTGCTCCTCTGGTGGTTCTTCCTTCTCATCAATGAATTTCTCCAGGTCATAGCCTCTAATGGTGATGAGCAGATGCTGCTTCCACACCAAATAGTTAGTTTCATCTAACTTGACAGAAATGAGCTGATGTGGTAATGGAACCACAACATTATTATTGACAATCGTTGCCAATTCCGATGATGTTGACATATCAGCTTAAAGTAAAAGGAAGAGGAGAGATGTGTGGGATTTCAGAAGCAGGAAAGCCTGCTCTGATACCATGATGGAAAATGAAAGAAAGTGTGAAAGAAAGCCATTAAAGACCCAAAAAGAATTCTGCCAACTTTCTGTTTTTAGCTTCTCATTAATTGAAATAATTCTGTTACATTGAGTTCATCTATTTATACATTGGACAATGCTCTCATATCTTAACCTAGATGAGCAGCGGCTACACTATAGACAAAAGCAATAACTACTTCTTCAGAATAGTACACACCAGAGCAATACACAGTGGACAGTAGCAGCAATTATGCAGAAACATGCATCTGTATATTTTGAGGACCACTTGGCTTGTCTTGTTTCTTCATCTGATGTGGTTTGCTGATCTGCTGAGTTGGAATGATAGCTAGGCTAACAGTATGTAATTTGAGAAAACCAGAGGCAAAGTTCTGTGATCGTTCTATTTTTAACAGTTAAACTTCAACTGAATGTCATATCCCACACAGACTAATAAAGGTGGTCTAATCGGATTACTCCAGTGTTCTTAATTATACTCGAATATTTAATATCTAGGCGGGTTAATTATGATTGGTTTTGAGGTGATTGCCCTAATTACTAGAGTCAAGACACGGGAAAAAAAGTAAAATGGTCCTGCAACTTTTTACTCTATTGGATTTGATCCCACTATTTATTACTTTTTCAATTTACTCTCACACATATATCTATTGCTCAATTTTGGTTCAATGTTGACCAACTGAACGGAAAAAATCACGTTTCTCCCATGTGCCGACACCAACATTACAAGAAAAAAGGGCATTTGCCACTAGTTTTTTGCAACTACAAAGTAGTTACTGAAAATAACCCATTTTGTAATTATTATTAGTTACATTAAATATTTCATATAATTTTAACCAAATTTGCTACAATATGACAAACTCTTTTGCAACTACTTGTAGTTACAAATACATTAGTAACTACAAAATATTTGCAAAAAAACTTTTTGCATCTTATTATAAGTGACTACCCTATAGTAACTATTTTTAGATATTTTGTTACTAAAAATATTTTTGTAACTACTCTCCATTTTTTGTAACTACATTTTGTAGTGGCAAAAAGCTTTGTTTATAGTAGTGCAATATGGGGAATCCGGCAACTTATAACACGTGTCGCCGAAATTATGATGTGAATTTTTTTATTATTTTTTTATTATTATTTTCTTTTTCAATAAATGACGCCTCACAGTTGCCAATTACCATGTTACCTAAATGATTCTAAAAAAACCTGAATTAAATTAAACAAAAGAAGGCACAAAAAATAGAACTAGAACTGAATACACTCTCTGATCTCCAAAACATCGAAGAAAAGAACAAGAACAGCAGAAACAACAAAACAACGACATTTTTTTCAAACCCAGGTAAACCAATTGCGTAGAGAAACCCTCCAATTTTATCAACCCGTGTTTGATTACACCTTCCCTCGCGAGATCCAGAACTTGTTGTAGGCCTGATTCTATATATGCATGCTTAGTTAGGGCAACATCGGAGTGGTATGCACAGAGCTAAAGCAAAGTTTCCTAATCGATATTGTGAGGCATTTCAACCCAAGATTAGTCATTTTGATGTCTTCGTTGATGGATGCATATATATATTGTCTATTTCGCGAGTGTAGTATGTGTTGTAGCTAAAACAAGTTTCATCTCTGTTGTACATATATTTTGGTTGAAACAATAAACGTAGGGATTGAAACAATATATGTAGGGAAATATTTGGCACCGAAGAGAAATCGCAGTTCATACCCTAATTTGCATTCGGAGCTCCGCCATCAGACCTTGGAGTTCGACGGAGATGACTACTGGTAGAAGATGGAGGGTTCCTGAGTGATTTGAGGATGGATTTGTGGGACTCGAGGAAGGTCTCGATGTCGGAGAAACGGCGAGATTTAGTGAAATAGCAGAAGGCTGATTCCTGGACATGGGGCATAGAGGCTGGTGAGTTGGAGGAGCCATTGGCGGCTATGGAGGAGGAACTGAAGCTTTTGAGAGTTTTTTAGGGTTATAGTGATTTTTGTTTAGATTTTTGTTTTGTAAGTCCTTAGACTATTGTCAATTATTTTAAATCATTAGTTGACCTGGATATTTTAAAATCTGATGTGTAATTTGATGTAGTATAATAATAATAATAATAATAATAATAATAATAATAATAATAATAATAATAATAATAATAATAATAATGACACCTCACAAATTCAGCGACACATGGTATAATTCGTCGGATTCCCCTAATTGGTGTCGACACATGGGAGGCACGCGACTTTTTCTGGTCAGTTTGTCAAAATTAGATCAAAATTGGACCAAAATTGAGAAATTGATATAGATATCGAACTAAATCAGAAAAAAAATATTAAATTGTGGGACCAAATCCCAAAAAGTAAAAAGTTATGAAACCATTTTAGCTTTTTTCCCGTCAAGACACCTATACTATATCAACAGAATAATTAATAATATCAATAAATAAAATTTAACTAAATTTAATAATTATAAGACTATCTAAGGATGTTCAATTTCATGATTAATTACTAATAGACAATCGCATATGCGAACAAAGACATCTACCCTTAATTAATAGTATCCTATTATTATGAGGTTTCGTTATATGTATCTCAAACCCCCTCCTAGAGCTCTTGAGGTAAAGATTATGTACGACATACCAACCTCCCGGTTAATTCCGTGTATACAACTCCTAGCAGTGCCTAGGAAATAATCCGCATATATTCTCCATTCTTTCGATCTTTCAAATAATATGTTATGTGTTTGTCCATTAATATCCTCACCTCCCGGTATTTTGAATATTAATTTATGTGTGCCAGAACTAGGTCAGACTATACTAACATCAACCAAAATTCAAATAGGAAACTTACATCAATCAAAATTCAATTGAAACTTACTTTCTAACACCAATCAGACTATTCTAACATCAATCAAAATTCAACATATAAATTTCGGATAAAACACCAACGTTTACATTTAACTTAAACTTACTTTCTAAATCCTAAGACATTAAACTACTCCAAAAAAAAAAAAAAAAAAAAATAGGAAAACATAATAGATTCAAATAAAGAGATGTATAATACAAAATGAGTAGAAATACCACTGATCACAGGAGAAAGTGGATGAAGTAACAGCGTACTGCAGATGGATACCCACTTCTATACGCCTTCCTTGACTCTCTAGAACTATTCTAACTCTCTGTACTCTCTAAAATCTCTCTAAACCCAACCTCTCGAAAAGTCTTTGGCCGCTCCACTTCTACCAGTTCAACCGCAAGTAGACGGTATAGCCTAGTGGCAAGCAAAGTCGTATCTCATAGAGACTAGTGAGGATGACCTAATTGAATTATCATAGTGTTCCTAATACTCGGATATCTAGGTGGAATGAATAACAGCTGATTGGTGGCCCTTATTACTATAATCAAGATCCTAAGGCTTCGTTTACTTTGTGTGATTAGGTTAGTTTATGACAATTTTTCTAACATAATCACATGTTTACTTTGTTTGATTTTCTATGGCAAGATATCTTGGGGCCTGGTATTAGACATCGAATTCAGGATAACATGTGGGATATCAATCCCACCCAAGGATTAAAATATCTCCGATATTCACCGATATCTCTCCGATATCTCTCTTTTTTGGCGATACCGAAACGATATTCGGATGTAATAAATTTATGTCAGAATATCTTCGATATATCTCCGAAATCTCCGAAATATCTCCGAAATCTCCGAAAATTTCGATTTGGGCTATCTCCAGGTATAATTTGTTGTAATTTCGTGGAAATTTTACCAAAATTTCGGTGAATTTCGGTAAAATTCGATTAATTTCGTTGAGATTTTGATTAATATCGGTGAAATTTCGGTTAATATCGGTGAATTTCGGTAAATTTCGATTAATTTCGGTGAGATTTCGGTTAATATCGGTGAAATTTTGGTTAATATAGGTGAATTTCGGTAAAATTCGATTAATTTCGGTGAGATTTCGATTAATATCGGTGATATTTCGGTGAAATTTCGGTGAATTTCGGTAAAATTTTCTTAATGCAGCCTTAGTTGTAAAATTTTGGTTAATATCGGTGAAATTTCATGATCCTTAGTTGTAAAATTTCTAAATTATTCGCAATCCACTAAATTTTCTTAATGCAGCCCAAAGATTTAATAAATTAGAATATTATTGTAAAATACTTGAACATCCTTAATGATAATAAGAGTTCATAATGTATCTTGCGTGGCCTGATAATGTTTCTATTGTTTATTATTTGTCTAACTAGTTGTAAATATGTGAATTTCACTCAATATTTAGATTAAATATTTGAATTTAAGTAGGTTTATAACAATCTATAAAATATCGTGATAAATTACTATTTTAATACATTTTCTGGCATTTTTAAAAAAGTTGCACCGATATTTCGATATTAATCGAGATTTCACCGAAATCTCTTTAAGTTGAAATACCGATATCTCCGTAATCACCGATATTTTCGTCCTTGATCCAACCTTGACCCTGAGATTGTTTGTCCTGCATTCTATCCTACCATATGAAATTACACTTTTGACTTACTAAAATAATACTTCAATTTATTATTATTATTATTATTATTATTATTATTATTATTATTATTATTATTATTATTATTATTATTATTATTATTATTATTATTATTATTATTATTATTGTTATTATTGTTATTATTATTATTATTATTATTATTATTATTATTATTATTATTATTATTATTATTATTATTATTATTATATATTTCTTTTATTATATATTTCTTTTATTTATTTATTTTTTGAAATTGTTTAAATATACATACATACATACATATATATATATATATATATCAAATTTTATTATATATTTATGTATTATTTTTAAGTATAACCATTTAATATATAATAAAATAGTAATAACCTATAACTCTAGGTTAAGGGCAACTTAATCATAAAACATTCGAACATATGTAAATATCATATAATGATTATAAATATATTTTTCAACAAGACATATATATGTATCTATAATTCGTATATCAATTAAACACTAGTTGTCCAACCCCCACTCAACAGTTTCTTTGAGGGTCTAATTGAATATTGCTAATTTTTGGTGTGCAACACTCATGAACAACTATAAATTCAATCAATTTATAAAATCTAATATTATCATATGTTGCTTAGCCACAATCGTTGTGGCATGATTTTGATTCGAACCCTTTCTCTTGGATATTGGGGGGTGTTGACCGAAATGTTGTGTTTTCCATCTCTACGAATATGGAGAAACAGTGCCCTAGACCCAAGTGGTTCCCAAAGGAAAAAAGAAAGAAATATTTTTTCCTAATTTAATAGATATGAATAAAAAGTTGTGAAAGCATTGAATGATAGTGTTACTTCGTAGTTTAATATGAGGGTATCATGAGAATGAGAGTTTTGCATCAATCCCATACCTTAACGTTCATAGTATACATTGGATACTCAAATAGAAAATATCATATCCTTATGAAATCTAACAAAGTAAACGTTTTATTAAATACAAAAGTTATTTAATATATTTAATAAATCTACTTATTAAATCTTCTTGTTGGGGCATTCTGGCGCAATATGTCCAAACCCCTGACACCAAATATATTTAATATCTCGAGTTCTAGAAGAAATAGAGATACATTTTTGTTTTCAGTTTCATTAGTCTTGCTTCTGGACATCTCAAGTTGGGATCTTGAAGCTGCCCCGTAGGTTGTTGTGGACGTCCCTTCTTTCATCTTGCTACAAGATGAAAAATTTGATGTTCGACTTCTTTGGAATGACCCATCATTCTTCAATTGCCTTTCCACCTTCATGGTTGTATGTACCATATCCTCTAACTCCACCTAGAGTTGAAGTTCCACTATTCTCATAATCTTCCGATTCGGCCCACTAAAGAAACGAGCCATAGTAGCTTCACTATCTTCTTCAACATTTGCCCTAATCATGGAAACCTCCATCTCCTTATAGTACTCGTCCACCGATTTATTTCCATGATTCATAGTGTGAAGTTTTCGATATAAATCACAAAAATAATGAGAAGGTACAAATCTCTTACGCATTATTGACTTCATTTCAGCCCACGTAGGCATCGGTCTCTCTACATAGTGTCTTCGATGTGTAACCAAATGATTCCACCAAACTATGGCATAATTCGTGAATTCAATTGCAGCAAGTCTCACCTTCTTATCTTCGGGGCAGTTATGACAACAAAAAATAAGATCTACTGTCTTTTCCCACTCCAAATAAGCTTCTAGATCACTCCTCCCTTGAAAAGTAGGAATGTTCATTTTTATGTTCTCCAAGTCTTTATCAACTTCATTATTGTGCCTTCTACCCTGACTTCGGACTTGGTGAATCGACGACCCCCTCCCGTCTTCTTTGTCCGTATCCAACTCCTCTTTATGTCTTCTTTTGGTTGGCATGATGGTTTCCACGCGCCTCGGAATATCCAACCTCTGTAATTGATCATTGATGTCATTAAGAATATTTCTCAATTATCATAGGGCCTGCATAGGAGAATCTTGCTCTGCAAAGTTATTTTCAAAAGCTTCTTCCATGATGT
The DNA here is from genome assembly GCA_958295605.1 of Ajuga chamaepitys. Lineage (NCBI taxonomy): Eukaryota > Viridiplantae > Streptophyta > Magnoliopsida > Lamiales > Lamiaceae > Ajuga > Ajuga chamaepitys. The sequence goes on along the minus strand of OY282498.1, from coordinate 539,438 downwards.
AAGTACCTCACGATTCACTCGTGTAACACTCAAAATACCACTCTATTATTACTCACAAAATCACTCGTTCGCTTTTACCTCCCCTCTAATGATCTGAGGTAGCATGTGCACATGTATGTTAAGTTGGAGTGATTCGGAGCAACCTGTGCACACATATTATGATATATTTTAAGTTGACAATTATTCATATTGTGTTTCAATCAAATATTCTTAATATAGACTTGTAATAGGCTAATGGTAGCTTTTACACCCCCAATATTAACATTTTCAGGTTGGGGAGCTGAGACGAGGGCGAGGGCGGTGCAGTGAAAGCGTATGAAGTATTTTTAATATAATTACATGTTAATTTGAATAAATTACGATATTACATATTTTCTTTAAAGTGAATTGGATATTTACTTTTCGCTGCTATAGATTAAGATTTATGTTCCCAAATCCCGATTACTTGAAATATTTTGTTGCGTGAAAAAAAAAAAAGAAAAAAGGATTACTAATTTTATATTTATCATATAATTCATGGTCAAGTAGTTTTTAATGGCCTGATTTATGAAATATTTCTCTGGTCAGCGAGTTGCATCATGTGTATCCTTACATATTGTCTAGCCCTTCATCGCACTTAAATGTATATAGCTTTGAATCAAAAAGGTCTTTTATTTGGTTATAATGTAGGCTCTTTGGTAAAGGTAGATCAATATGGATTAACTGGCTTGTCTTGGACTAAATGAGTTGGCTACTCTCAACTATTCTCAACACACTCATATCTCCTCACTTTACATTTCTTAGTAAAGCTACGCAATTATAGCTTTCTTCACCCCTTTATATACTACATTAACCAAATATTAGGACTTATCTTGGTAGTGAATTTTTCTAACCATTTTTCTAATTTATAAACAGCCCTTACTAGACTGTTTTAATTGCCCCCCTTTTTTTGTCGAAAATCTTAGTGTATGGGGAATAAGTGTATTGTTTTATACCCCTACCTACACATCAAGCTCATTTTTTGAGGCAACCAAAATTATATAGTCTATATTCTAACCCTTCCAAATAAAAGAAATGTCAAAACTTTTCCAAACCACATAATGTATCCCTATCACTTGTTGGTTCTCTCGCTCACTTTTATTTCCCTCTCTCCTCTCAAATATGTCAAGTATTAAGGGAAAAGTTAAAATAGGTTATGGATTTAAATAAAAGCTAACTAGGATAAGCTAAGGCTCAAAATGACTAACTAGGGGAGAATGTTACTTTTAGTACGGAATTTTTGGTTAAAGTAGGCTAAAATATTATACAAAGAATGCATAAGATCATATTCTAAGTTTATATACCCAAGACAATCAAAACAGAGGGAAGACAAGTTATGAAGATATAATATGTCATGATCAACAAAACGCACACAAGAAAAAGTAAGTGTTACTTCAAAATTAGGAGTTCAATTATGGCTCAAATCTCAAGGTTTTTTTTTTTTTTTTATCATTGCCTAAAGAAACTGACTTAATTTCGTATCCTTATATCCGTATATGTCCTACCATGTGTATTTTCAAATTTTAATACAAAATTTGCTCCTCACAAGCTCGTCACCATGATCATTTTATTATGTCGGCGGAGTTACTAGCTTCACGACTCTTTCGACTCTCTAACCCTAATAAAGTTGAACTTGCAAGCAATAAAAAAAACTAAAAATGCAATCTACATGTAACATTGCAATATAAATCTCATAAGTTTTAACAAACTATTACAGGCCTAATTTTTAAATAATTCAATTTTTAATAACTTAAACTATTATATTACAGGTCAAATAACAAACTAACAAAAATGACAACCTAAACAAATTAAAAAGCAAATAAACAAGGAAAAATGACAAAAATAAAAATATCCCCAGATGTACCACTCTATCCCCCTAACCCAAACTTGTTTTGTAAATAAGTTTGTGGGGACAAGTGGTACACTATTGGTAGACTTACAGAGTAAAAAGAAAATGTTATCTTAGTGTCTCTTGGGTCCATCCTTGCGGACGGATCTTCGTGACTCAGTCATGTATTTTGTTGGAAACAAAAATTTACTCGACCGTATAGGTGAACTACTCAGTCGTGCAAACGTCCCAGTGACTAACCTACTTGATTATGCTAGTATCTGCTCGACCGAGTAGATAGCTTACTCGGTTGTGTACTTGTTGTAGTGGAATCTTGATTTTTCTTGTTTTACTCTTTTTATCTACTTTTGCTCCGAATTACATCCATGTTAGCATTTATGAAAACTACAGAAGAAGCCTATCAAAATTAATTGAACTATAATAAATAATGTAAAGCAACTTGAAGATGATGTAGGCCAGAATTGCTCATGATCCCATCATACCTAATAGCTTTTGTATCAACAAGCTACCCGCTCAGACCTTTGCAAAATGTCATCACATATACTATGTATTGTGTTTAGAAGAGATTTAAAAAAAAATCAAATGCAATTACCATATTCGATTGGTAAGTTTAAATATACGTAGTTCTTGACAAATTGGTAAGTAGACATAGTTCATTTTGTCTATGCATTTATTCTTGTGTTTGTGGGCATAAGCATTTAGGAGTGGTCTCCACGTTTAGCTAGGCATACTCTTCTTTTACTTTAATTGGCCTTATTATTTGGTGTACATGTTTTAGTTTGTCTAAGTTTGGCAGTCTGGCCCAGGTTGGTCTAGTGGGCTCAATTTATCCTCCCACTCATTGGACCACCCAGCAGCTCAATCAATTAGACACCCAATCTCTAAAAACATATAATAATAACATAAAATGCTAATTTTAATGTAGAGAGAGTAGGAAGTATACCATAGTAGTCCGAAGATAATGGACTCGAAAAAATCGAACGATGAAAAAATAGCCAAATTAAAAAATTAAATCGGTAACTAAACTAAACTGAACCTACTAAACTAAACTAAATCCTAAACTAAACTAAACTAAACTAAACTAAACCTAAACTAAACTAAACTAAACTAAACTAAACTAAACCCTAAACTGAACCACCTATTCAGAATGGGTAATCTAGTGGTGTTTTCAATATAATGAGAAAGTGTGTGAGTTCGAAGTATTTCAAATGCAAAGGGCTTGGAAACCAAAGAAATTCAAAGGATTCAAATTGAGAATGGGGGAGATAGAGCTCCCCCCAAACTTAAATGTAGCGTTGAATTTAGGATTGGAATTGTCAAAATACTCGATCGAGTTGATCATCTACTCGGCCATGCAAATGTGAAAATGGCACTTTGTTCGAGTTGCTAACATGTCAACCTTACCTAGCACACGCAAGAATTTGCTCAACCAAGTTACTAGGCTACTCAGTCGTGCATTTGCTAAATCGTACTCCTAACTTTTATGTTGCTCCTTTTTTGCACGTTTTGCTCCATTTTTACTCCATATTCGTCCATTCTTCGACCCTAGCACTTGGGTTGATATCCTTGTCCTCGTACCTACATTTCAATTATCTACAAAACTAAACAAAATATTAATACGGAAAAATAACATAAAAATAAATGCAAGAAAATTTAAAAATTAGTGGGTTGTGTCCTACTCAGTGCTACATTTTACGTCTATAACTAGACGTGTCACTGAAATTCCAGAATAGCCAGCGTCGGACGAGTGATGCCCAACCCCAAGCTCCAATGTCAGTTCTAGTTGAAGGTGTCTTCTCGTCCGGTTTTCCTCTGCTTTCTTTCCTCTTTCGTTCATTTACCACAAAGTCGTTGGACCCCATAAATTGCTTATTAGACAGTTCACATTCTGCGACATACATATGCAGCCACTCATTCATGACCCAGTTGGTTGTATTATTGGATGTGTTTGTCAAGGCTTTGTTTGGCAGTGAGAATTATGGCTCGTTCAATCTTTAAGTCAAGAACAACCTTTCGGTCCTGTTGACATTTAGAGGGTTTCTACCCATTGTTTATGCAATTATGAGATATTGAGATTTCCACTCATCCCATTCAGAGAGATCTATCCCAAGCCAAAATGCTATTGGGATTAACATTCCCCCAGTCCTTATTCTACACGTCTCTTTCTTTGACGCTACCTCTATACTGGTCAATCAGGTTTGCACCAAGGTTGCAAGGCTTGGCCCTTGCCATATACCACATGATGAATAGCTCATTGTCACTCACCTTGACATTAGGATATCGGACACATATAGTGTGGGCTAGGACTCGCTGTATATATCGGAACACTAGGTTCTAAATCTCAAAATAGATGTCTTCTCTCTCATTGTGGACCATCACTTCGTTTGGTATATTCACTACTAGCCCATAATTTTGTCTATTATATTTGGGAGGCTCGATGTAAGCCCCCAAATACTTCACTCATAGATCAGTGCCAGTTAGTTCATAGTTCTTATTGTTGAGTTGGAACCCTATTTTGATATGCTTGTTGGTGACTTCTTCCCCCTAGCACTCCAAACGTGCTTATTATTTCCATTGCCACCCTTGGATAGGTCAGCCACCTTCCTTGCATAGTCGTGCCCCATCCACATCGATGGAACATAGCCCATACATCATCATAAGTTCTCAAATTTTTTATGGCTTCATCACCAACGTACTGTGTTAGATGGTGCTCTATTTCCGTCAACCTATCCCACCTCTTTCAACATTAGTTTCTTTGGCCAACACTTGCATGTTTGACTTCCTCTCCGTCATACATGTCCATATAATTATCAGTACCATAAACAGCTCGCTTATACAGCAATTCGTTTGTTAAACAACTCGCTTACATAAGCAGCTCATCAATACCATAAACATCTCGTTGACAGCTTGTCCATGTGTCTTTACAACTTTTACACCCTTACGTATTCTGGTTATGGATTACGTGATAATTACATCATAAATACAACCATGTCACTTGATTATTTATCATCAATAATCAATTACAAATCACGTTTGTTGGAGCAAGTGGCAAGATTGATTGAGGTTGGGCAGAATTGAAATCCAAATAAGTTAGTAAGTGTTCAGCCTAGCGACCCAAAGCCAGCCAATGGGGTATCACCCAAGGCCCAATGGGCTGTTTGGGTCTGAAACTGCCCACCCAAAATATTGTTGGGCTGCCCATAGGATCTGGGCGTCGTGGCATCCCATGTGGCCTCATAATCCTCTCTCTTTCACCTATATATACTACACTATACTATACTATTTGGGGGGCAGCACACAGAGATATGGGGAAGAGTACTGGTGCGTTTTCAACTGCCGAAATGGAGACTCTCACTGTTTTGTGTGATACATATTTTCCGTCCATAGATACTTGTGAGGATCGGGATCATCATCTCTTGTATCAAACTTCAGCTTCCATGTCTCCAACTCCACACCGTGTAAGATTTACTATTCGTATTGCTTTTCAACCAATCACATTTTCAGTAAAACCTTACCAAAAAGTAGGGCTTACAATTAATGTTTGGGTGGCTTTTACAGCTATAGGTTGCTGAATGCCTAATTAATTATTTTACAGGTTAGCATGGGTATAGGAGGAAAATTTAAACATCCTAAGATGTGGTTGGCGAGATTTGCAGTGCGGTTGTTGTCGACCAGGATTGGAACATTGATCCTCTGTCATACAAAATGTATAACTGCAGAATTCCCATATTTCCACACATTTTCAGAGCTTTCACTGCACAAAAGACAACAGATACTGCTCTCCTGGTCCACCAGTTCTGTCTCACTTCTCCGAATCCTCTTTGCAGCTTTCAAATTTTTCATTCTACTCACTTTTTCCTCTCAGGTATCCCTACTTCTTCTTGAAAATCTACAAGTTTTTGGATTTGAGGTTGAAAACCTATATTAAATTTATAGGCGTCGTGTCGTGCATGTATGGAACACGCAAGTTAAATGTTTATAGGTGTGGAGTCTTGCATGTTTTCTACCCTATCCCTGAGTGTTACTTGCATGTATTATGCACCATTATTCATGTATAGATGCATAATGGAAATAATAATATTGGACTAACTACTTATAAAATATTTCATGATTGAGAATTAGGGTCCGCTTGATTGCAAATCATCAATGGCAATGACAATGGGTATGAATGCAGGGTCAATCATATTAATTGTGGACTGAAATGGGGGAAATTGTTAATAAAATGAGGTAATGATTAACTTATTTATTATGTACCAAACACCTTAAATGAGAATGAGTCTTCGTTCATTCTCATTGCTTACCCCTAATCCCCCAATCAAGCGGACCTTTAGTTTTTAGGTGATTTTTCTTTTCTTTCTAGAAAAGCAAATTCTCTACTATATAGAGAAGCACAAATTAATTTGTGATTTTTATACTTTTGCTTTTGTACTATTGATGGATGTTCATGAAGGTTAATTCTGCTATAAACTTTTTAAAAACACTTTTTTCTTTAAAAAAAAAATCCAGAAGTTAAAGAAATCAATCTATAAATAGACTTTAATTTTACTAGCTAGTTTCTACGATAATACTTACTTATAAACGTACCCCACATCTATATATGTTCACCATTAACATATATATTAACATCACATGCACTTATAAACGTACCCTACATCTATATGTGTTCACCATTAATATATATATTAACATCACATGTACTTAGAAACGTACCCTACATCTATATGTGTTCACCATTTATATATATATATCAACATCACATGCACATGAACATCGTAAATAGTCATTTCTCCTGTAAACAAACAACCACGATAAAATTCCTACGTTTGTCACCATAGGCGGACTTACATGGGGCCAAGGGGCGTTAGGCCCCCTAGTCAGTTCTAATACAACTTAATTAAATTAAATAAATAATTGTATTGTTTAATTTGAATAATCGTTTGATAATAATAATCAGCGGATGTATTTTTAAGTGTGAACAATAGCTATAAAGATTTTAAGAAAATAGAATGAAATGATTAGAAACGATATATCTTGATTATTCATGTTTTTGTAATTAAATCAATTTATTAATTTCATCAACAATATTCATATTTAAAAGTGTTAGAGTTGAATATTATTGAAACTCGTGGACATATTAAAGGGGCACATCGCGGTGGTTCAATCTTTTCTATTGTCAAATATATTTAAATTTAGAGCTTAATATATGAGAGTTTGTTTTTTGGGTCTTCTCGAAGTGTGTCTCATTTGGTATAAAAAAATTCACCGAATCGAATATAATTCGAAAATTTTACCCCCTAAAAAAAACTACAAATTTAATTATAACTGGTCCTCTCAATAAAATTCATGGTTCCGTCGCTATGTGTCAGCTGTAAAGGATGGATATATATATGTCCTAAAACTTGACTAATCTAGAAGAGAACTAAAGATATCTGTCTTTGCGCATGATTTCTACAGCCAGGGATAGCAATGAATAGACATGCATTAATTAGCATCTGCCTAACGTTACCCATAATTTGGGCAAATAAAACAATTCAATGATGCACAATATATGCGAGTAATACCCATAAAGATAAGGTAGAAAAAACCTTATATTGTTTTGTTAGATTTTATATAATCCATGGATATACAAAGCACAAGAAAGTGACCATTAATCAATTTGTATATATCAAGTAATAAAGAATAAAGGATATGGGGGATCCTTTATATAAGGCCAAAAGCAAAAGAAGGAAAAGTAAGTTTCCTACGAGGGACAAGGAAAATAAAAAAGACAAATAAAATACTAGTAAAATACATAAGTGATAATATATAATCCTGACAGTTTCCAACTTGCATGTTATCTTGAGAGAGATTTTCTTCAATTGATCAAAAATGATTGAGCATTGCTACCTGTAAACTATAAAAAATACATTAAAGGGTTGCTAATGAGAATTTTAGTGTTTCGGTGTTATTTAATTTAAAATTAAGATATATCTATAATTATATTAATTCTAAAGGATAAATTAGCATTTTAACATAAATTTAATTAAATTTGTGAATATATCAAATTGAGTATGAATGAACTCGAACTTGACACCTATTCGAATAGTTTAACCCGATATGACATGGCATATGATTGTAAAAACAAAGTTGTTAGCATATATGGAAGTATGGAAAAGTGTAGCGAAATAAATTGAAGTGTAATAAATAAAAGAAGTTGAAGATGACGTACAGCATAAGTGGTGATGATCCCACCATACCATACCTAATAGCTTTGATGTCAACAAGCTAGCCACTCAAAATTTTGCAACATGTATATTGTGTTTGCGTGACATTTTTTTCTTTATTTTTTTAGTTATTAGCAATTATTGGGAGGCCACATGAAATCAATCTCAATAACTTGTAATTAAATTATTTTTATTCAACTGACGTATGTAGGCAGAAGAGTCCCAAAATTAAAAAAATTATATTTCTCCAGAATTCCCTCTCAATCAATATCAATATAATAATAATAATAATAAAATCTTTAAAATTGGCTTCATTATTGCATGGGTAATATATAGTCGTTGAATTTTAAGAATTACATTTTAGGTTTTTGTGAGTAATACCTAAGTCGAGTTTGGAAATAAAATCAAACACAATTAGCATATTGTATTGGTAGGTTTAAATATACATAGATGTTGTATGTTTTTTTATTCTTGTGTAATTGGGCCCAATCTTTAAAGCCTTATTCATTGTTGCACCTGTTTTTATCTTGGTAGTCTAGTGGGCTCAATTTATCCTTCCACCCATTGCCATTGGGCCACCACCCACCTCTAAATTAAGACTCACATAGATCGTTGATGTTGTACATCAGATTTTCTTCCGGAACTACACATTTCTCCTCAACTATAAGATCAATTCAAATTTATTGGGTTTAAACTCTTGAATTCCACGTGTTAGACGATGTTGGATAACTCAAGTGGAGAGGGCATCCACTACTTAGACATTTTGTCTTGAGTTTTAGTCACATTGGGAGGATGAGAGTGTTTTTTCTTTATTCTAGCGCCGGTTCCAGTTCCTAACTAGCTTCAAAATTGAAATTGGACAATTCATATTACAGTTTCGATTAAGGTTTTCAATCGTTGATAAACTAGCGATTCTAAATAAACAAAAACTCTAAAAAAAATTAAATTCTAACCACCGATCGAGACATCGATTTACAATGCCTGGAGTATACAAACCAAAACCAAACTCTATACGATTCAATTTTTAACTGAAATCAAGTCAACGATTTTTATCATTGGTCGTCAGTTGAACCAATCCCATTTACGATTTTAAAACTGGATGAACACGTGTAGTTAGGGGTGGTCTGCCATTTTGGGGCCATCTAAAATAATTAAGGAGTGATTTGTGACGTGCAAAGTGTGTTTGGAAGAGTAGTAAGTAATTTATGGGGAAAAGATACAAACTATTCCTACATTTATAGGGAGACAAGGTATAATGCCCCTGTCAGATAGTATCAACCCTCTTTTTTACTTAGTTGACTTTTTTCTTGATAATATGCCCCAAAATGACCAACTTGCCCTTTTTGTCCTTTTGTTAAAAAATGCTCTTCATTATTCTGATAAAACTAGCGAGCATTCTTTTATTTCAATTCAGTCCTTATATTTTATCCTTTTGGTTTTGTCCAAATAATATTTCAAATAAATTTCCGTCCTATATTTTCTTAATTATAAATTAACCCCAAAATTAATTTTCTCATGCAAAATTAATCTTTAGTATTATGGAAATAGTCCATTACGACCATATCAGGCCCATCATGCTTCCGTCAATTAAATTCTTGAAACATAAAACAAGTTTCGTACCTTTTTGACCGTATTGCCGTCGGGTTATATCCACCGGTTTTTACGAACTGCTCCTCACAGCCCAACCACTCGATCGCAACCTATGGTTCCAGACGTGGATTCCTTCAACAGCAACCAGCACAGCCTCGTTTCGTTTTCTACCTCGAGGCGTAGAGTATTCTCCTTGGTTTATGAACAGAAATAAAACTTTTGGTAGATGATGAACAAAAGCCCAACTTTATTAAGAAATTATGAAAATATTAATTACATTAGTACATCTCCTGTTGGGAGGAGACGACCTGTTTAGCTACTTATGGTAGCTACACTCTTCTCACACATAAACTCGAAAACTAGAATGGAAAGACTAACTATTACAATGTTTATTGTTTGTAAGAAAACAGAGGGGAATGGTCGATGCCTTCTGCTTCCTTCTACCCTGTATTTATAGAGGTTCAAGACCTCTATCCTTGAATTATTGCGTCCAGCTGTAAGCCTTTGATTGGCCCTTCAAATTTTCTAGATGCAATATCTTATCTTGATCACATGCATGTGGTCCCTTCTTCACATGGTTCACATGCTGTGGACCCTTGCTTCACATGCAGACCTCAATTATTCTGCAGTGAGTGCTTCCACCTTTTGTCGTTTTGGGTGGATGCAATTCTCGTGACTCATCCCATTGCTGTTTGTAAGGGACCCCTTTTTTAATTTTTTCTGGGTGGTCCCCTTGGCATCTTCTGCTTTCGCAATGGTTCCTTCTCGTTCCTCTTTCCTTTGTCATTGATGACAGGGAAAGCTTGCCCAAACAGTGCCTTTTCTTGCTCCGGGCACCTGGAACAAATCTAACTTGTCCACCGTCCGTTATGCGCCATATTACAATATTTCCGGGCGGTCTCCGAACTTGCCGGTAGCTCGTTTTTCCATAACATCTCTCTTTTCTGTTCAAAAATGTTCTCCGCATATGGAGAAGTTTTGGATGTCATGGTGTTGATCAAAAGAGATCCATTCGCCGTCTTGTGGAAGACTTTGAAACTCCCTTTGATCTTTCTCATCTCCATGAGACAAACCCATATGCCCCATGCTCTTCTCGTGGTAATATCATCCTCCGTAAAGGTTGATACTAAAGGAATCTTGTGATCTTGGGCAGACATATTTTTGTTGGCCTGCCTGGGATCAGGTCTTTGCAGCTTAATGAAATGGAACGCTGGATAAGACCCATTCTTGTATGGTTCTGGAGCTGCTGATGTAAACTTTAGCTCCAGAATATCTCCTCGTTCGAGATGGTTGTTATTTTCCCATGTCTCGAACACCGCATTAAAAATTCATCCCGGAAGTTTTGAGATTTCCGGGAAACCTGGTGCGACAGTATAAACCGAAGCTAGAGCTCCGAAATCATACCATTCTTTTACTTCTTGTGGACTGGCTCCTGGGTTCGTCCATATTCTTGGATATTTACCAGATCTATCAATCTGGCATCTTGCTGGGTTAACTCCAGCTCCTGTGAGAATTTTCTCCCATGTTCTTTGGTAAACCTGAAAAAGAGAAACTTTAAGCTCGTTAATATCAATCTTAGAGGTACCAGCCATTGGCCTAAGATTGATCTCTCCCTCTTTTACCCCAAAGGTGATGGGTTGGCTTGAAACATCAGGAGGATTAACCTCCGTCTGCTCAATTGCTTCTTCGGTTAGATCCGTATAGGGATCCAACTTAGAACTCGTGCTCACAGTACTTGAATCTGTGGCGACCGGGTTAGGGGCCCGTTCCCGAAACTCGACTTTTTGCTTCCCTGAGGAGGCTTCCCGTCGGATAGGAATTATCAGGCTGTCCCAAAGGCAACTACTTGCCAGTCTGGTAGCCTTCATCGCGCTGTGGACTTTTAACAAGTCCTCTTGTTGTACCCGACCCGCGACTTTGGCTTGAATATCCAAATCGTTGATCCTCTTGTCAAGCTCCTCCAAGCGTTCCTGGAGATGCCTGTATCCTGTTAGGATGGAGTTGGCTTCACTGGACTCCATCTCTCGTTAAAAAGTCTGCAAGAACATTCTCATGAGACTTTATAATGACAACCTCATAATCGAAGTATTGACAATCAGCTTGCCATCTAAGTAATCTAGCTTTCTCAGGTTTAGATTCAATATTTTTTGTTAAGAAAGCTTTAACACTCGTGTTATCAATTTTAAGAATGAATTTCTTAGGCAGTAGGAATAATGGCCATTTTCTGAAAGCCTTTCGCACTGCAAAGAATTCCTTCTCATTGATATGCCATCTTGCTGCTTCGTTTTCTCCAAAGAGACCGCTGCAGTATCGGCATGGCACTTCTCCATTCGGGGTAGCTTTGGTTAATACTGCTGCCCACCAATGATCACTGCATCTGTATAGAGTACCAATTCTTCATCATCGTTTGGTATTGCAAGCTTTGGAAGATCTTTACAGATCTCTTTAAGTTGTAATACTGATTCCTGGTGCTCTTTTTCCCATTTGAAATCTGCATCTTTTTTTAACAATGGGCTAAACACCTTCCTGTATTTTGCCAAATTTTTAATAAACATCCCGGCAAAATTGACAACTCCAAGAAAACTTTGAAGTTGCTTCTTGTCTTTGAGGTCCTCTGGAAATCCCTGCACCTTTTCTACTATATGTTTTTTAAGGATGATTCCAGACTCATCGATCTCGATCCCAAGGAACTCGATCTGTCTAGTGGCGATTACTGCTTTCTTTTCTGATAGCACTAATCCTTCCTTATGACAAACTTCTGAAAAGATCTCCAGATGTTTGATGTGTTCCTTCATATTCTTTGAAGCGATGAGGATATCATCGACATATACAAACATGAAAATAAAATAATCCTTGAACAGATTATCCATCTTCCTTTGATATATCTGGGGGGCATTCGCTAATCCCATTGGCATCACGTTCCAGATATAATGTCCTTGTGGTGTGGAAAACGCCGTATACTTCTTGCTGGCTTCTTCCATCTTAATCTGATAGAAACCAGATTTACAATCAAATTTAGAGAATACCTTGGCATTCTTGATGCAGTTTACCAAGTGCTCTCTACTCGGGATATAATATCCGTCGAATTCCAAGATATTGTTGATCCCTTTGTAATTGATCACCAATCTTGGCTTTCCTCTCTTCATTTCTCCATGGTTTCTCACCAGAAATCCTGGGCTACTGTATGGAGAGATTCCGTCTGAAATCAACTTAAGGTCCAGATGTTCCTTAAGTATTTTCTTCATATCCTCACGATCTGCCTGATTCATAAGGATTGGTTTGTACCGAACAAACTCATTTTCTTTTCCAGTTTTCACCTTCAAAGTTGCTTTGAGTTCATTCTTGTCCCACCATGCTAGAGGATCTTCATTGAAATTCCTCTTGATCCTTTTCTTGACATCCTCCAAAGATATTTGTTCTTCAATGGTGATATCAAGTTGTGGACTTGTTTCCATAGACGCTTTGAGGAATTGGATTGTCTCTCTTGACATTCTCTCATCCTTATCTCCGCCTAATGTTTCAGCTCGATATTGAAGGAGTGCATCTCCATATCTTCGCTGATCCTTCATTTTTGGGTGACTTAGTTTTCCTTCATCACCACGCTTGCTGCGAAAATTAATGGGCATCTTTCGATGAAATGCCTCCCTTAATCTCTGAACAATAATCTTATGATCACATAGGGTTGTGAAGATAAGCTTTCTTGTTTCATTCTCTTGTGTGAACCGCTTGAATGTCTGTAGGAATTTGTTTCCTAACAGAATATCAGCTCCCGTATCATGGAAATAAATTGGTGGAGTTTTGACTTTGTACCATGGGGTATCTCCGGCTCCGCCAATCATGATTTCCGCTTGCTTAATTCCTCGTTTGAGGATAAGAACCCTCTTAGAGAAATCTCTTCCTGCAATAGCTGGTAGATCCTCTCCTACTCCTATAGGAAAGATTTCTTGCTTTGCTGTGCATATTCCTGCGCCTGAGTCGATGTAGGCTGCGAAATATTCCGCTCGATATTCTTCATATAACATCCCTATAGAGATGTATATCGAGAATGGACTAGTTGCCATTAATAGCGTGCTGCTTTCTTCACAGAACGTCACAGAACCTGATATTTTCTATGAGCCACTGTAAAGACCACCCTATCTGGCTGTCTTTCCCAAGGTTTGTGCCCTTCGAGAAACTCCAATCCAAGAATAAGACGTCCACTTTCTCGTCCTGCTATTCCTTGGATTATCAACTCGTTTTCTCCTAGTTGGAGAAGTCCTTCAAATCTTCCCAATGAAGGTTGTTGTAGATAATATAGGACATCACAAGGAAACATGTTATCCTTCTGAGTGATATCAAATACTATCTCTACCTCTCTCCATCCTTCTGGGCATTTTAATTCACCTTTTGTTGTGAATTTTTCTGGCTCCAGATTCTCTTGTGAGATAGGTCTCTTCTCCCATCTCCGACTCATGATTCTGCTATCATGAAACGAAACTCTTCTAGGTTCGAACCTTTGACTTGTTGCTCTAGTCATAATAGGTTGATCCTCAATCCTCATATCCATCTCATGGATAGGTGGTAACTCCATAATCTCCGGACGGACTGCATGCGCCACCTGCTCGAAGATATCCGGTATTTCGATGAACTCCTTTCCCACAAACAGTTCTGAATGGTGGGTATTGGACAGTGCATACGAAATACTGTAGGTAATAGAGTATGGTCTATTCCCTTCTTTCATCAACTCCTTGTTTTTGAAATCTTGATGAAGGGTTAGAACTCTATTAAAATCTCGATCTGCCAAGTTATAGGCAATCCTTGGATAAATGTAGGATACCAATTTCCCGGCATATAGATTACCTGAGATTCCTCCCAGACTTGCATCTCTCAAATTCTTGATTCTTTTGTCAAAGATAGCAATATCAATTGGAGAATCAATTCCTTCTTTGAATGTTGATTTGATCAGAATCCTAATGGCTCCGATATGGATCCATTGCATCTTCTGAGCAATCTCTCTATTCATCCTGCTTAGTTCCTCTCTGACTTCTCTCATCGGAACTAGCTGCATCTCCATCACATTACTTGTCAATTCCATGGGAATGGCAATTTCCCCGGCCGTGACCTTGTAAACGATATGATGCTTTCTTTTCTTTAGGAAATGTCCTAAAGTCTTGTCCAATCTTCCAACTGCAAATCCATCATAGACTTGGAGTTTTGGATCTTCTCTCTTAATTTTCATAAGCGTCTTATGAGAAATCGTCATTTGTGAGAAGAACCCGGAGAGATCTTCTCGCGTCTCCTGTCGGAAGACGTCTTCTTCTTCAGTCTGATTCTGATTCTGAAGACTCATCCTCACTGTAATCTTCTTCTTCGTATATACTTTCGTCTGAAGGGATTCCTTCAAACTGATATACTTGAATCAGATCCTGAAAGTATACAGCCTCTTCCATTTCTGGAGTTGCTTCAAACTTTCTGATTCCTCGTCTTTGATTGTCTGGACAATCTGTTGATATGTGGCCTTTTGCACCACATGTCCAGCAATTGCAATCCTTGAAACTTTCGTTAGCTCTTGTATGAGCCCTTCTGAAAGTTTTCCTGGTTGAAGATGATCTTCCCACGCTCATTTGATTTGAGCCTGAAGAGGAACTTCTACTCCTGCTTGGTCCTAACCTCTGCCCCGTTTTGTAACTACGGGCCTTCTGTTTGGACCAAAACTTTCTAGGTCTCCATGGAGTCCTAGACTTCTGGTTACCTTCTCCTCTGGCATATGGATGATTTCTCTTCTTCATCTTCTTTTGCCTGAATGGTTGACCTCCTACAATAGTAGGGATATCATTTTCAACACAGCATAGAGGAACACTTTTGTTTATTCCTCTTAGCCTCTTGTAATTCTTGTGGAGCGCCGCTTGATAGCACCACTCAGCAAGCTTGATCTTGAGGAACGACATCCTTCTTGCCACTGTATCTAAGTTGTTCTCTAGAGGTGGCTGATATTCTTTGATCAGCATTTCTCTCCAGGGACTGGGAATCTTGGCAAAGAATAAAGGAATGGCGTCTCTTTCCTCAATCTTCGATTTCCATCTATACTCTGTAAAGAGTTTGATGAACTCATCTACGTGACAAATATCACGTAACTCCAGGCTATGCAGTGCTTGCCTGTAGCGTCTGGCTTTATCATCTTCGGCTCCTTCAAAGTAGCCTACTCCAACGAATCCTACTTTAAGCACCTGAGCCATCTTGTCGACGATCTCTGGTAAGGCTTCGCAAGCCCAGACATTTGCTACTATCTCAAGGTTAGTAGCTTCCCAGGCAATTCTCGCAGATCCTTCTAAACTTATCTTTAGAAGTGAGATAAAGTTTTCTTTATCCAGCTCTAGTGTGCCAGCTGCAATCTTCATTGCTCCTGCCCACTCGTCTATGAGTAATTCTCGGTTCTTGAAATCTAATGTATCCAAGTTGAGAACTACGCCGTATGGATGTATCGGCTCCAACTGGGATCTCCCATAAGGCGATTGCATTATGTTTGGTCTTGGAGATCTCCTTTTTATCTCTGCTCCTGGAAAGGAATAAGCACCAGCAGAGAAATTTCCCGTTGGTGGTATATTTCCGCCTGCTGGAGGGTCATGGGATCCCTCGCTTTCCGCCACATTCGTCGGATTCTGTGGTGTATTTCGGGGAACCTGTTGATTTCCCGTAGATACATTCTCCTGCATCTTTAGATCTACAAGACCCAATCCTGCAAAGGACTGTGCAAGGTCGTGTAAATCCTCTAGATTTATTCTATCCATTAGGATAGACTCTTCCGGTTTAGAAAAGCAATCATCTTCTCTGCATCCGTTGGTTCTCTCTTTACTTCGGTAGTTTTCCCTTTTTGATGTAATAAGGGTTCTGTGCCGAAGGATGGGGAACCTTCTCTTCTCCTGGCCATACTTGGTTTTGTTTCCAAGATGGTCAGTCTCCTTTGAATCTCCTTGAGTGTATCAAGGATTTCCTTCTGTTGGTCGAGGATGGTTTCTCCATAGCTTTGGACCGTCCTCTGGATTTCTCTAAGATCTGAAATCTTAGATTTTTCTCCGCTCACTTCTTCCCAATTTGGTCCCTTCATGATTTTTTCCAGAAATGTAAGTGAGGTTTCTGGATATCTGATGGGGACTGATTTGGCCTCCTTCTCCAGATTTCCTTGGTAGGAAATCGTCCATGGGTGCTGGTGAAATGGATGAGCTCAGCTATATTCCCTTCAACAGGAATTTCCTGTTTAAGGGTCTTTCGTCTGATTTCTTCTCTCGTTTCATCAGCGCTTGGCATCTTGAAAGGCTGTCGAAACTCGTGGTTGAGTTTCTTAATTCTTTGAAGACTCCTTTCAACTCTTCGGATAAATTCTCCAAAGAATTCCTGTCTCTGTCTTTCCAAATTATGGAAATATTCTTGATTACTTGAGTCATCACTCAAGTATTCCTGTGGAGTATTCTTTCTCGAACTTTCGTTCGGATTCATATTCACTCGTATGTCTCCTCCGTTAGGATAGTACGTAATATAATAAATAAATTCATGACTTTCTTAAATAACCTAGGGCTCTGATACCATTTTTACGTTCGGATCGGATCTTGCATGATTGTTTGATTTATAGGGTCAATTTATTAAATTGTGATAATTAATTAGGACTTAAAATTTGATTTCAAAATTTTGTTTGGACTTCACCAAAATTCATTTCAAAATACCATTTTTACGTTCGGATTGGATCTTGCATGATTGTTTGATTTATAGGGTCAATTTATTAAATTGTGATAATTAATTAGGACTTAAAATTTGATTTCAAAATTTTGTTTGGACTTCACCAAAATTCAAATTATAAAATCTGAATTGAAATGAATTTTTCTATTTTTTTTTTTTTTTTTATACTCAAGGGCAAAATGGGTAGTTTGCTTCATAAAAGGGTATTTTGTCAAGTATAAAGTGAAATAAGTAAAATAGGGGTATTTTGTTATGACATGGGTACTAAGACCCATTTCCTCACATTTATATGTTCAAATTTTACCCTAAGCTGTTTTTATGTCTAAGTAACAAATACACACTTGAACGTTTTAAATAGGACGAATAGTTATGCTCTTTACTTTATTGAAACAATGTCCTATAATTCTATCAAATAACTTTAAATATGTTTCATTTACTTTTCAGATTTGTTACTTTTAGATTTAATAAGTATTTTTTAAATGCATTTAGTTATTTTAACATTTAGGAAGATTTTATTTATCTCGAATTTAAAGTTTAAGAGCGTATATCATCTATTTAAAAAATTAAAGTTCTTATTTATTTAAAAAAAAATTATGTTTTCAGATCTTACTTCTTCCATGAATCATTAAAATGGAGTTATATTGGGTTTGAAAACAATAAACGCGTTTAATTATCAATATATTCTTAGCATATTCCATAAAAAATTAGCAATCGCATGAAATTTGGAAGGGATCGGCTATTTTAAATAATGTTGCAGTTTGCATTGACAACCCTCACTACTAGTTGGGAAAATATCAAAATATTTAAATATCGTATTTATCGAATTAAAATTACCGATGTTTTTTATATAGTGAATTTTTGGCTTGGTATAAACTTGTTGATTTTGAGATCGACTCGGTTCGAAATATATAAGAAAAATTAAAAAAGAAAAACTATTACCAATAATAATGTTAATAGTATTATAAAGTAGAAAATGAAACGGGATCCTAGGATTTCACCTTAAATATTATTTATAAACTGGTAAGTTCGAGAATTTGCCGAGCCAAATATCACTGAACTCGAACTTGAAATTGAGTCCTAGTCAAGTAGCTCAAGCTTGAGAGAGACTGGGTTGTTTTGGGGTGATTTCAATCTTTCTGCAAATTGATCTTGAGTGATTCGCAATTGTCTCCACTCAAATATGGTTTGAAACCTGCAGGTGGATGAGAAAGGGGAGAATCCGTCGTGGAAAGCAATAGGCTACTGTAGGGCGGATCCAGCCCGAAAACTAAATGCTGATCAACCCGAACAAGAAGATGGTGCAGAGCTGTTTGGACCTCTTCATAAAGGCATCATCAATTTCCGGCAATCAAGACAGATAGCCCTTGAGAAGTTACAAAACTCAGGCTTCCCCGTCTCCACAAAAACTACCACATCTTTCGTCGTCAAGTGCGACGCAGTGGTCGTCGGTTCCGGCTCCGGCGGCGGCGTAGTGGCCGGAGTCCTCGCAAATGCCGGCCACAAAGTAGTCGTGCTGGAAAAAGGCAGCTACTTAGCGAGGGGCAATCTGTCACTGGTTGAAGGAGAAGCGTTAGATCAAATGTACCTGGGGAGTGGCGTACTAGCAACTGATAACATGGATGTTTTACTACTAGCAGGATCCACCGTCGGAGGAGGATCCACCATTAACTGGTCGGCCTCAATTCGGACACCAACCCATGTTAGAAAAGAATGGAGTGAAAAGCACAAGCTAGAGTTATTCAGCAGTAAAGCTTACGATGAGGCACTGGATGTTGTGTGTCGGAAAATGGGAGTACAGTCTGAATTCGAGCAAGAAGGATTCAACAACATGGTTTTGAGAAAAGGGTGTATAAATTTGGGGTACGAGGTTGAAAATATCCCGCGCAATGCTCCTCCTGATCATTACTGTGGGTGGTGTTGTCTTGGTTGTAGAGATGGGCGAAAGAAAGGAACTTCAGAGACATGGTTGGTTGATCTTGTTGAATCAGGAAACGGAGCCATTCTCACACAATGTGAAGCGATAAAAGTGCTGTCGGATGAAAAGAGAGGGCGAAAGCGAGCTAATGGAGTCCTTTTCTCGTTCCAAAACGAGCAAGGGAATCAGGAAACTGCCATTGTGGAGGCAAAAGTCACAGTAATTGCTTGTGGTGCACTTTGCACACCTGGATTGTTAAAAAGAAGCGGATTAAATAATCGAAATATTGGGAGCAATTTACATGTGCATCCGGTAATAATGGGCTGGGGATACTTTCCTGAGGATACATGGCCTGAGGCCGACAAAAGAAGCTTCGAAGGAGGGATAATGACAGCAATGTCGAAAGTCGTTGGAGCTTCCGGATACGGAGTTGTAATACAGACACCGTCGTTGCATCCGGGAATCTTTTCTGCGTTGATGCCATGGACTTCGGGTTCAGACATAAAATCCAGGTAATAAGGAGAATATAGACTAGGTCCATAAGATATCTTTCTAGAATATTCATGTTGTACACGCTGCTGTGATCTTATAAAATTCAGTCAGTGATTAATTTATCAATTATACCAGGATGTCTAAATTTTCGAGGACTGCACATGTTTTCGCGTTGGCAAGGGACAGAGGGTGCGGCGTGGTAAAGTCAGAAAGTGATTTAAGTTACAGATTGGAGAAATGTGATGAAGAGAATCTGTGCAGAGGGATGGAGAGGGTGTTGAGGATACTGGCGGCAGCAGGGGCGGAGGAAATCGGGACGCATCACAAAAGCGGGAAGGTGTTGAGAGTGAATGAAGCTAGTGAGGAAGAGTTGGAGAGGTTTGTGAAGAAGGAGAGCTGGAGGGCGTTGAAGAAGCTGTCGACGCCGATATGTTCAGCCCATCAGATGGGAAGTTGTAGGATAGGGGTTGATCCGAGGTGGTCGGCGGTGGATGAGAGAGGGGAGACATGGGAGGTGGAGGGGTTGTTTGTGGCGGATTCCAGTGTTTTCCCGACTGCATTGGGAGTCAATCCGATGGTTACGGTTCAGGCAATTGCTTATTGTACAGCTCAGTCGCTGCTTCAACTTCTTGCTGGGGAAACTGTTTAGTGTTGTAACTGAAATTGCAAATAGTATATGCCTTTCATATTAATCATTATATTGTGTGGGAATGCATGATGTAAATCTGTAGGAATAAACCAGTTTAATAATCATTTGGAAAGGCTAAATTAATGGCACATCTATTTAGTGAACAAAGATCTCTGCAAATTTAGCACTGAAGTGGTTAATTTCCTCTCTTTTTAGTTGTTAAGGGCTTCATAAATAAAATACACCATGGTTAAAAGATGGGATTGCATAAAAATAGTCTTTTTCTATTTAGGATTCAAAAAATAAATTATGTTTCTTTCAATATTTATGTGCAATATAATAGAAATGTGTAGCTATTATTATTATTATTGTTGTTGTTGTCGTCGTCGTCTTTTTAACAACTTAAGTTTCAGTTTTTTATGTTTCATTTTTCTTATCACTATCTTGTTTGATAAAAAATAGAAATTAGTTTTGAACCAGTCTTTTTTGATAGATAGGCATTAATTTTAAGACCACGTCTATTCAATCACTATCTTCCACAATTATAAAAAATATGTTCTTTTCACAATAATAGTCCTATTATATACGGGTACCTCCTTATATTTTATCTATTGATCTATTGAATAACATTTACAATAAATATAGAAAAAATAAATCAACTTCTTATTTACTACTCCCTCCGTCCCAGCTAAACTTGCACACTTTCCATTTTCGTCCGTCCCAGCTAAACTTGCATACCCTTAAAAAGGAAAGTTATAATACAATCTACACCCTCAAAATCTCCACCCTCAATCTCCACCCTTAATTCACCTTTGAAAAGTCAACAAAATCCCAAAAAATAACTTTTCTTAATACTTGTGTCAATCCTCCCAGTGCAAGAATAGCCGGGACGGAGGTAGTATCACATTATTAATTTTTAGTATGCTTTTGACTCTACAAATAAAATTGATATAAACTTACCATTAAAAATATTTTTTACAATTCTCCTATATTGTTTTTTTCTATACTAAAACTAACATTATGGTTTTCAAAAAATAAAATTAATATATTAATAATCTATTGACGTTTTGTATTAGAAAAATAGACCCGCAAAGAATCAGGGGTTGATTGAGACAATTACCAATTAAACCAAGTGTTATAATCCTTGTGAGTTATCCCATCCCAACTCAACAAATAAGAGTGGCCTAATTGACCAATTAACTTACCATATTAAGTGTCATTTATTGGGTCAACAAAATGATTCTTTTCTTTCTAAGGAAATATATATATATATATATATATATATATATAATAAGTGAAGTCAGATTTTAGTAAGTTTTATTTTTTTCTTGTTCATTCTATAAGTTGCTATATTTGTAAGAGATTTAAAAGTTCGAATTCGTAATTATTCAATTTTTTCTGTTATATTTTAAAAGTTTGAATTTATATTGTTCTTATTATGATGGTGATTTTTGAAAGTTTGGAAAAAGAAATCTTATCGGATTCATTGTTATGTCTCGCGGAAATCAGATATACTCCCTCCGTCCCAGTTAACTTGTCATACTAGGATAAGATTTTGCTTGGACGGGTACATTGGACACAAAACAAATCTCTATTTCTTGATACATTTATACTAGGAGATGATTCTGCCTGACAAAGAATAAAGTGTTCTTTCGGTGGATCAATGATGGAAGGAATCTATCCAGCTATGTTGTTATTGTCCAATTCAAGTTGCTTTAAGTTGGAGAGATTGTCAATATATTCCCTATCAAATTGTTCAAACTGAGGTCGAAAGTGGCAAGGGACGAAGAGTTTCGAACCGATGATGGGATTTCACCGGTGAGGTTGCTGTTTGAGAGCACAAGAACTTGAAGAATAAGACTGAGTAGGAAAGGTAGTGTGAAGATAGATAGAGTTGATGGTAATATCGGATACAAATTGTTGATTGGTACATTGGATGTAATCCCATTTACATGGATTTAGGTCTGCAGGCTTCCACGAAGAAAAGAAGATGAATAATTGAATGTCGAAAATCATCCCAAAAGAGACAGACCTTTTTGGTTCATAGAATCGATGTTGGAAACAAGCATATTTGAAGAAGCAAGATAAATAATAAGGTAATGACTTTACTTAACATGATGAAGTTTGAGTATTATTGTTGTCATTCATCTTCTTCTTGCAAAACTGAAACATGTTACAAGAATTAATATTTCTATCATAGTAATTGAATCTGCTTTTCCAAAACACCCTATCATTTTTTTTATTTGTTACAGTTGCAAACTCCATTTAAGAAAATAACTTCTTCCACGACTCTCGACTTTATTTGCAGAGAGCAAAATTGTTTGTCCTGCATTTTCTTCAATCATATCAGCAAAGACAAAAGAAAATAGTTCAACGCAACCATTTTACAGATAAATTTGGCCAAGGTAGCCTCTCGATCAGTTTTTTCTTTTTGGAAAATTTCAAAATTTCTAATAATATTCGATGGAATAATGCTCGATCTAAGTTATAGATTTTGTATTCTTTCAACGATAGTGTTATTTAAATTTCCTTGCTTTGTTTTAATTCAAAGAGATCTAATAATTGGGAGCGAATTTATAATCATTTGAAATATGAATTATATTTTGTGAGACTTATGTCCATTCTTCATCCTTAAACTATATCTTTTTATTGCACTAATCTAATTGCTTATGTGTATGTTTGTTGTTGATTGATACTTGAAATATCAGAATATGTGCGCGTGTGCTATTTCAATAAATAGTATAAAATGATTTAAACAATAACAGTACCGATCTGGTTCATACTGTGAATGAACAAGTCGTCATCTGAACATAGTTAAAGATTGGAAAAATTGAGGAAGACACCTTCCTCTGGAGCATTTTATTACTGGGATGTGATTTATTTTACAGTGTACTATAGAAATTTATATTACAATGTATAAACTCACTCCCCCTGAATACTATACTCCTAAGACTATTGAAAACTCAAAATGTAGAGAATCCCTTCTTCTACACAAGCAGAGAGTTCTCCTGAACTCCACTTGTTCTCCCGAACAACTCAAGAGTCAATTCTCCCGAATAAACTCTATCTGCTTATCTGTGTTCCAACACTGGTTGAACACAGATTGAACTCTATAGTCAAGACAGCTGCTATTTCCCAATTGTCAATCACACAAGCCGTATCCCTCTTCACATATGCTTCTCCTCTTTATACCAGCGTCATGAAGGTCATTCTTTGGTATATCAATCAATTCCATCTTTAATTGATTCAATTTCTTGATCCTCTTTGACTTTCTTGTTTTGGTTCTCCCTACTTTGGCAAGTAGATCAAGTTGTCCCTTCATTCCTGAAATAAAAACCAATAATGCCAAGATTATTTGTTTCAAGTTGAATGCCACACAATTTTTGTGTTTACAATCTCCCCCTTGGCATTCAAGTTCGAAAACTTAAGCTTCCTTCCTGTGATTCAAGAGTCAGATAAAGAAGTGTCCGAAAACAGGAGTAACTGCAAAGGTAGAGGATTAGTCAAAGCAATAGCATGAAGACACAATTGAAAATTTGACGTAGGTAGAACTAAGTAAGAACAAAAACAAACAGAATATTGTGTTCCAAGACATCAAAATGACTTAAACAACCAAAACAAAAAATTATTTTTCAGAATCTTCAGAAGCTTAAACTGCTGTCTTCACCACGGTCACCCTGGTCTTCCTCATTGTTATCTTCCTCGTCTTCATCATCCTGTTCACCAGAATCTTCGGCCGCTTCATCATCCATAGCCTCGTCGTCGGCCGCTTCATCATCCATAGCCTCGTCGTCTGCAACCTCAACTTCCACTTCGGTTTCGTCAACACCAGTGGATCTCATCTCCCCCTTTTTCGAACGAGAAGGCAAAGGACGAACCAGATACTTGAGAATATTCTGATAGTAAACTTTTTGAGCTTGAGCATTCTTGACCTGGAGGTCAAACAGCGCGATCTGCTGTCGGACAAACTGTTCCAACTGCGAAGGAACAGCATTAGCAGGAATGGTATCTAGCTCATCGTTTGGAGTATAGACATTAGTGGTCCGAGTGGAGACAGTGAATGAAGATATAGGAGGTCCCAAATGATCCCCTCGGCGAGAGTCTATCTCCACATGTTGGTGTTGGAGCACTGTCCAAATCAGGCTGGGAAACGGTAGCATCTTACGGGATTCTGGTTTACCTGCAAATTCCACAATAATACGGAAAACATGCTCACCGAAATTGAGGGGCTTATTTGTGAGAACACGATAGATGAAGATAGCCTGACTGGGTTTGAGACTCGATTTGTGAGCAGTGGGTGTCCAGTTCCGCATGCCAATTTTGTGGAGCATGTTGCACTCTAGGGTAAGGGAGGCAGGTGATAGGCCGGAGAGCGGCCATTTCGTGACCTTCCCGTCAGTGATGGTAGTGGCAACAGTGTCAAGGTCATCATTCAGTTCGTACTCTGGAGGAGTACTGATGCCACAAACAAAATTGATAATTTTCGGAGAAAATTCCCGAACCGAATTCCTGCACCAGATTCGATGGAATCTCGGAGACGAGGGATCATTAATCCCAAGAGACAGATTAGAATAGAATTCCTTAACAATTTTCTCACAATACCGCTGATTGTTCAGAACTGTTTTAGCAAGACCCACACTAGTGATCAAATCCAGAATGTTATAGTTTCTAAACGATTGAACATCAAGATTCTTTTCTCCCCAAAATTTCATATCTTGAAAGATTTTGTGTCTGGCAGAGGCAACCGGAGAGTAAAAACAAACTTCGTAGTTTTGGTCACGAGTCATCTCATCTATATCAGAATCAACAAGAGGTGATGAAGTACCTTTAGACTGAGATGCATGGGGCTGCGAACCCTTGTTCTTTGCGAGTCTGGTTGACTTTCGAACAGGAGCAGGTGGGTCTTCTGGGACAAAGTCTGGATCGGGAGTTCCTTCCCTAGTTGGAGGCTTTGGAGTCCCAGAAATGCGAACCCCATATTTGGTAGTAGTGGGCAGAAGCGGAGAGGGAACCTTGGTTTTGCCCTTGTTCGGATATGGTGGCGGCGAGACTGGTTCTGAATCTGAGGCAGGAGCGATTGCTCTCTTTTTGGACTTCGATTGACGGACAGTGGAGCATGTTTTGGGCTTCGCCTTTGATGGAGATCGTCTAGAGGACGAACCAGAGGAGGTGCCCGTCCTTTGTTTGGGGGCTGCCTTTCCCGATTTGAAGGTTTGGATAGGGATGGCGGCGATGGCCTCCTGTGGATCTGGCGAGGGTACATCGGAGTTTGGGACGGGGACGGTGGTCGTCTTCCTGCGCTTCGTAATTTCCTTTGGTCGACCCATGAGTAAACAGTGCAAATCTGCGAAAAAAAACAAGGAGAGGAGCAAATACGGAGAAGACGAAAGGGTGAGACGGGAATGAGCTGAATATGTGGAGATAGTATACTTAAATGGGATGATTAGGAGACTCAGTTTGAATAAAATCCAAAATTAAATCCCCTAAAATGTGCACAATATTTTCTCCTTATCTAAGGAGATCCCTTTAAATTAGGAAACTGAATATCCTGGAGAGAATAAGCTGATTCTATTAATTTGTCTCAGTTTGAAAAAGATAACTTAGCTCTGAAAAAATAAAAGGAATAAAATAAAAAATAAATAGAAAGAAAAAAAATGTAACAGAATGATGGGCAAATCCGGTGACCGTGTACACCACAAGAGATAAAGGAACTACTGACACATAAGGAGACGCTGATATTCACTTTCGGAACCATGAGAGAACGAACCTAATGAGAACCCATCCTTATATCCCCCTTTTTTTTTTTTTTTTTTTTTTTGATCGTACTGGAATTCTCGTTTCACTTAGAGACGACAGAAAATTTTTTATCTGAAGTCTACCCCACTACTTTGTGAATTCCGGTATAGAGAGTACTTCATGTTTCACTTAGTGCTATTGGAATTTTCGTCCAAAAGCTACCCCACTACTTTATGAAGTACACTCGGCATCCCGAAAGCTACCCCATTACTTCAAGATGCACAGTCACATCACTTTTCACTTAGAGTTAACGGAATTTTCGTCCGAAAACTACCCCATTACTTCGTGATATGAGGGATGGTACGACCATGGGAAGAACAGAAAATATAAAGGACTACCGATCAACACGGAATAGTTCATCAAGGTGGCCTTGACGTCTATCAGCAGCTTACACACGAACGGTCATTTTCTGTGCATGAGACCCTGATTTCGCAACAGAAATGGTTACTCACTACATCATTTTCCGACGGTAGCTCTTTCTGACAGATAAGAAGGATATACCAGTCAATTTAAGTCTCAACAAAGTCTCAAGTAGTTATTCTTTCAATGTGGGTATAAGGACCGGATGTCACCAGTTTTTTTTTTTTTTTTTTTTTTTTTTTTTTTTAAACAATTTAAGAAGAAATGCAGATTCCTAATGATTTTCTCAGAGTTAGAAATCTATTAGCATCAAGAGATTTTGTAAATATATCAGCTAGTTGTTCCTGTGTAGGAACATGTTCCAGAATTACAGTTCCTTCTTCAACTAATTCACGAATAAAGTGATACCGTATGTCGATATGTTTGGTTCGTGAATGCTGAACAGGATTCTTAGACATGCTTATTGCACTAGTGTTATCACAAAAAAGATTTACAGAATCTAAATCAAACCCATAGTCACGCAGCATGATTTTCATCCAAACAAGTTGTGCGCTACAGCTGCCGGCTGCAATGTACTCAGCTTCAGCTGTCGACAGTGAAATGCTGTTTTGCTTTTTGCTCATCCATGATACAAGATTTGTTCCAACGAAGAAGCAGCCTCCTGAAGTGCTTTTTCGGTCATCCATGTCACCTGCCCAATCAGCATCACAGTATCCTGCCAAGTTTGAGTTCGTGTCACGGGAGTATTGGATCCCGTATTCTGATGTTCCTCCCACATACTTGATTATTCTCTTCACGGCAGTCATGTGAGATTCCTTGGCATTCGCTTGATACCTAGCACACATACCAACACTGAAACATATGTCAGGTCTACTAGCAGTTAAGTATAATAGGCTGCCAATCATGCTTCTGTATAGTTTTGGATCAACTGGGCTTCCTGTATCATCCTTAGATAACTTGGTGCTGGTTCCCATAGGAGTGTCAGGGTGTTTTGCATTTTCAAGTCCAAACTTCTTAACAAGGTTTTTAGCATACTTAGATTGGTGAATAAATATGCCGTTCTTGCTTTGTTTGACCTGTAAACCCAGAAAGTATGTTAGTTCCCCTACCATGCTCATTTCAAACTCTCTTGACATGACCTCAACAAACTCATTGACACTGACTTTAGATGTTGACCCAAAAACAATGTCATCTACGTAAATCTGTGCAATGGTAATGTCCTTGTTCTTTTGCAGTATGAACAATGTTTTGTCAGCGCCACCTCGTCTGTATCCTTGCTCAAGAAGAAACCTTGTTAGTCTCTCATACCAGGCTCTAGGAGCCTGTTTGAGTCCATACAGTGCCTTTTTGAGCTTGAATACATGTCCGGGGTGGTGAGGGTCTTCAAACCCTTTGGGTTGTTCAACAAATGCAACTTCTTTCAACAAACCATTTAGAAAAGCGCTTTTTACATCCATTTGATATAAAACAAAGTTTTTGACACATGCAATGGACAACAACATTCTAACAGACTCTAGACGTGCCACGGGGGCAAAAGTTTCCTCAAAGTCAATGCCCTCCACTTGAGTGTATCCTTGGGCAACTAATCTAGCCTTATTCCTTGTGATATTACCAAATTCATCAGTTTTGTTACGAAAAATCCATTTGGTACCAATCACATTGGAATTTTTTGGCCGTGGTACAAGTTCCCAAACATCATTCCTCTCGAATTGCTCCAGTTCTTCCTGCATAGCCTTAATCCAATACTCATCAGTAAGAGCTTCCTTGATGTTACGTGGTTCAATAGTGGAAGTATAGCATGCAAAGTATGAGTATCCAATCATTTTACGATAATTAGGTTTAGGATTACCTCGGGTTTTGATACCTTCGTTAATGTCACCTATTATCAGATCACTTGGATGATCTTGTTGGATTCTGCTGGGAGGATCTCTTCTGGAATCAGAGATTTGTTCGCCATTTTCGGCTTGTTCGATCTTCTGTTCTTCTGGAGAACTTACAACTGAGGAACTTACTTCCTGCTCCAGGAGTTCTGTACTCTCAGTTTCCTCATTTGGTTGGGAACTATCATCGAAAACAACATTCACACTTTCCATTACTGAGTGTGTTCTCAGATTGAATACCCTGTACGCTCGACTGCTGTTAGCATAACCAAGGAAGAGACCAAGATCACTTTTAGACTCAAATTTCCCAACAGTTTCTCTATCCTTATAGATATAACATTTGCAACCAAAGACATGTAAATGACTTAAGTTAGGAGACTTACCTTTCCATACCTCATATGAGGTTATCCCCATGCCTTTCCTGAGATAAATTCTGTTTATTAGATAACAGGCTGTGTTTACAGCTTCAGCCCACCATCTCTGGGACATTCATTTTGATGCAAGCATGACTCGAGCCATTTCCTGTAGCGTTCTGTTCTTTCTCTCAACGACCCCATTTTGCTGAGGAGTCTTGGGGGCTGAAAACTCATGACCAATTCCTCTTGATTCACAGTAGCTGGTGAATAAGGAATTCTCGAATTCTCGCCCATGATCAGTTCGTATCCTATTTATGCAACATTGTTTCTCCTTCTCGATCCTTGTGCACAGAGTTTTAAACACATCGAATGTTTCTGATTTCTCTCGAATAAAGTTAACCCAGGTGTAGCGTGAGAAGTCATCCACCACAACAAAGATGTATTTCTTGCCACTGATGCTTTCCGTTTGGACTGGTCCCATCAGGTCCATATGAAGGAGTTCCAGTACCTGCTTAGTAAGAACATCATGAATAGGTTTATGAGGAGTGTGTTTTTGTTTTCCATATTGACATGGTCCACACACACCATGGCCTTCTTTTTTTAGTTTTGGTAGCCCTCTCACAACCTGCGACTTAGACAAATTCATCAGATGATCATAATTCACATGTCCAAGTTTTTCATGCCATAACTCTATTTCACTGATAGTACTAGCATGGCATTTAAAGTCCTTATCAAGACTGTAGCAGTGATCAACAGTTCTGGTTCCAGTAAGAACGTCAAAGTTATTTTGATCAAGAACATGACATTTTCCTTGTGTAAATTTAACATTTAGTCCTTGATCGCACAATTGACTTATGCTAATGAGATTAGCCGTTAAATTTTCCACAAGCAAAACATCTTCCAGGTTAGGCATTCCTCGAATATTGAGAGTGCCTATTCCAATAACTTTGTTTCTTACTCCGTCTCCAAATGTGACGAATTTGTCGCCAACTGGAGATACATTTGTCAGATATGTTCGAACACCAGTCATGTGTCTCGAACATCCACTGTCAAAGTACCAAGTCCCTTCTATGTTCGATCTGAGTGCCAGAACAGATGTTAGACACTTGTTTCCTTCCTTTTGAACCCAGATTTTAGATTGTTTGTGATTTCTTAGATCGATTTTTGTTCTAGGACTTGATCTTTGATATGTTCCAGGTCTCCCTTTATAAATATCCCTAATGTTGATCTTGCCTGTTCGAAGGTCATATTTCATCCGATTGCACAAAGGACGTATATGACCTTTTGTATGACAGTAGTGGCATGTAGGGATAAATTTAAAGGTTTTCGAATTAGGATGATGTTTCGAATGGGTCTGTTCAAATCGAGTTCGAACAGCCTGGGCATGACGAACTTGATCCGAATTACCAGTGGATGTGTTACCTGATGTATTACCTATATCGACAGTGGGTCGTTCTGTGGCAGACCTTATTTGGGAGAGAAGGACTGACTTTGTGTTTTCCTCCATCAGTCTTGTTAGCTCGTTCTTGAGCATCTTGATTTCTTTTTCCCTGTTTTTGATTTCTTCCTGCACATCAAACAATTCATTTTTTAACGAGTTTATGGTAAGGTCTTTGGAACTGATTACCTGTCGTGCGATTTTCAGTTCATTTTCCAGCATGATTGCCCTCACAGTTGGTAGAGCTTGAGGGTACGTGGAACTGCTTGGATCAGCATTCTTTTCATAGAGTCTGACTTTAGCTTCAAGAGTTTTGATGATTTTCGCAGCTTTGTTAGCTCTGGAGGATATTTCTTCATACATTTCTTGAAGTTGTTCAGCAGTGGGACAGGACTCATCCTCAGATTCGGACTCATCAGTAACCTCTTTTCCCATCAGTTCCTTGATAGGTCGAACATGGGCCATCAGACACGTAAAGTCCTTCAGTGAATCACATAAAGCAAGATTGTTGACAGCATCATCTGTCTTTGACTCTTCATCAGTTTCTGAGTCACTCCACGTTGCTTTGTAGGCTTTGTTTTTCCTCAAGAAGTTTGGACATTCTGCTTGATAGTGTCCATATCCTTTGCATTCTCTGCACTGGTCATTCTCCTTTTTGCTGGTCTGATTCTTCCCATTTGAATTTCTCCCACCAGACTTATTTTTGTTGAAGTACCCGGGATTGTTCTTTCCTTGTCCCTTGGAAGTGTTGAACTTCTTTATCATTTTCCCGTAGTTCTTTGCTAAAAAAGCCATAGTGTCTGCAAAATTTGCAGCATCCAAGTCATCGGTCTCTTCTTCCTGTTTGTCGGATACTTCAGCTTTTAGTGCAATGCCCTTGGCTTTGACTTTGTCGTAGCCATTGTTAATCTCGAACGTTCGTAGTTCTCCAAGAAGATCGTCCAGAGTCATTTCCTTGACTTTCATGAATGATTCCAGGACAGTGATTTTCTCTCTGAATCTAGATGGCAACGTCCTCATGATTTTTGAAACCTGTTTCTCTTCTGAGATGTTTTCTCCCAGTATGTAGCAATCATTTACTACATCACAGAACCTTGCATAGAAGCCATCAATATTTTCATCCTCATTCATTTGAATGTTATCAAATTGGAGAGATAACCTCTGAAGTTTTGAGGTTTTGACTGAGGCATTCCCTTCGAACTGACTTTGCAGAATTCGCCATGCATCTTTTGCGGTTGTGCATTTTACTATCATCTTGTGTCTCATGGGATCCACAGATGCTAGAAGTGCGTACAAAGCTGTGTAGTTTGCTTCTTCCTCTTGCTTGTCCTTTTCAGTAAAGGACTCAACTGGTTTTGGTACTAGATTCTCTTCATCGTCCTCCATCTGAGGCCATTCCCATCCTTTTTCAACTGTAAGCCAGCATTTCTTGGATCTCAGGTACACCATCATCATGGATTTCCAGTAGGAGTAGTTGGTTCCTTCCAGAAGTGGAGGTCGTAAGGATGCGTGATCAATGGAAGCCATTTTGTTCCCTTGGATCTACCTGTTTATAAAAACTGGAACCTGCTCTGATACCAATTGAAATATCAGAATATGTGCGCGTGTGCTATTTCAATAAATAGTATAAAATGATTTAAACAATAACAGTACCGATCTGGTTCATACTGTGAATGAACAAGTCGTCATCTGAACATAGTTAAAGATTGGAAAAATTGAGGAAGACACCTTCCTCTGGAGCATTTTATTACTGGGATGTGATTTATTTTACAGTGTACTATAGAAATTTATATTACAATGTATAAACTCACTCCCCCTGAATACTATACTCCTAAGACTATTGAAAACTCAAAATGTAGAGAATCCCTTCTTCTACACAAGCAGAGAGTTCTCCTGAACTCCACTTGTTCTCCCGAACAACTCAAGAGTCAATTCTCCCGAATAAACTCTATCTGCTTATCTGTGTTCCAACACTGGTTGAACACAGATTGAACTCTATAGTCAAGACAGCTGCTATTTCCCAATTGTCAATCACACAAGCCGTATCCCTCTTCACATATGCTTCTCCTCTTTATACCAGCGTCATGAAGGTCATTCTTTGGTATATCAATCAATTCCATCTTTAATTGATTCAATTTCTTGATCCTCTTTGACTTTCTTGTTTTGGTTCTCCCTACTTTGGCAAGTAGATCAAGTTGTCCCTTCATTCCTGAAATAAAAACCAATAATGCCAAGATTATTTGTTTCAAGTTGAATGCCACACAATTTTTGTGTTTACAATACTTATTGGTCCATAACATGTTTTAATTTCTACATTGTGGAGTTTTTTTGCTAAACAAGAGTTGGGATAATGTCTAAACAAAGATGAAGAGCAAGCACAATAGATTAGGTGTATGTTAATGCATATAAGTATGAGTGACACTCATGTGCATAAGATGCACATTAGTGTTATTGTACACCTTGTGGGGCCCACTTGAGAATTTTGCGCGCGTGATATATATATATATATATATATATATATATATATATATATATTAAGGTGTGTTTGGAATCACTAACAGGTGCTGACTTAGTTGGTAAAGGCGTGACATTGTACTCTTCAGTGCGCGGGTTCGAATCTTAATCTTTTATTTTTCACCAACAGTATATTCAAATTCCGAGCATAGTATATGTTATTTTCACCAACAGTATATTCAAATTCCGAGCATAGTATATGTTATAAAGCCTGAGAGTATATGAACACCACCTTTTTATTTTTCACCAACAGTATATTCAAATTTCGAGCATAGTTTATGTTATAAAGCCTGACAGTATATTTAATATTTCGATTTAGTATACGTTATGTTGCATGACAATATACGTTGTTTTAGTTAAGTTTTGTTTTATACTGCGAAATATTTATTTTTTCCAACTTACAATACTCACAGTTTATTTAATATTTCGATACAGTATACATTATGATGCCTGACAGTATACGTTGTTTTAGTTAATTTTTATTTTATACTGCGATTTTCTTTTTCCAACTTACAATACTCACAGTATATTTAATATTTCGATACAGTGTACATTGTGATGCTTGACAGTATATGTTGTTTTAGTTAATTTTTGTTTCATACTGCGAAATATTTATTTTTTCCAACTTACAATACTCACAGTATATTTAATATTTCGATACGGTGTATATTATGATGTATGACAGTATTGGAAAAAATTAAAGAGCAAAATGAAGGAAGAAGGAAAAAAATTTCGATACGGTGTATATTATGATGTATGACAGTATAGGAAAAAATTAAAGGGCAAAATGAAGGAAGAAGGAAAAAAGATGCAAATAGAATTGAACCCTTGACCTCAAGGTTGAGATATTTAAGACTACATTAAATACCACCAGACCACTTGCTTTTAGTGTTCAACAAACAGGCCATTAAGTATATAACACGAGCGCGCGCAAAAAAATAATATAATAATAATTGGCCGGTTCAGACCGGTCTGAACCGCGCGTTTTTTTTGGACTGAACCGGTGGGGCCCACAAGGTGTACAATAACACTATGGTGCATCTTATGCACCCTAGTTAATATATCTAATATTAACTTTCCATTTTTTCCAAAATTGACAATGTCTTGGAGTTATTGTTGTCATCCTTAATCTTTCCTTTATCAGGCATAATGTAGAAGACTTCCCTCATCAAACTAAGGTGATCAACATCAAGGTTCAAGAGACCGAGTTCCACATTGGCATTTCATTGATCACTTCATTGCACTTCTATTTCATAAGGGGAATCATACATATATATGTTATATGTATCGAAGAATTGGAAATGAGAAATTACAAGACATATGATTGAAGTTCCATGTTTGAACTCTAAGATGAAGCCTTTCCAAGTAAAGAGTGTTTTGTATCCAATTAAAATGCGCCACATAATAAAATATAAGTTGAAAATCAATTTTATATTGATTATTTTAACATTAGGAGTTAATTAAATAAAATTTCTAAGTTAAATAATCAATTTAATTGGTGATTTACTAAATATTTTATTGGCCAATCGGAAGCCGCCACATGTCAAAGATGATGCAGATATTACAAAATTAAATTAAATTAATTTAGTAATTATCCAAAAAGATGAGGATAAACATTAAGATATGATGGACCAATCAAAATGCTCCATGTGTCAAATTGTTGCAGTAATTATTAAATTAAATACAATTAATTTAATAATTATCTTATGGATACTGATATTATGGAGGACCAATCATATCACTCCATTCGGACCCGAGCCCATTAGGATTTTTCAATCCTACAACTATAAATAGGGTCTCATTCTCTACCAAAATCATATCAACAACACAAGTCAAGAAGCAAGTGAAGAATTCCAGAGCAAAGTTCTTTAACATTCTTCAAGCAACTCCAAGTGTTCTTCGGCGTTCTCCAAGAAACGACTTTTGATTCGAGATCAAGGTGCTGAGCCCCTCCAATCAACGTTTCCGAGAGAAATATCCAAAGGTGTTCGTTGACGTTCATCAAAATCTTCGAAGTTGTTCTTCGAACATCCATCCAAGAAGACCGTTTTATCCAAAATTAAGCTTCCAAGCCGTTGACCTTTGGGTCAACGTTATTCAAGTCAAAGCTCAAAATCGGAGAAGATCGAAGCCAACTCCGCATTTGAAGGCATAAACAATTGAAGAGAAGAATCAAAGGGATTTTAGAGATTATACCACAATATTGTTTGATTTGATATTTTTAATTTGTACGAATCATTTTGTGTTTATACACAAAATTTGTTGTTACAAAGAGAATGTCAGATGGTCCGGGTCATCACCACTTAGCTAAATTTCCACAACATGAAGAAACTTTTAATTGAGTTTATGTTGTTTACACAACTCTTTATGATGGCTTTGTAGTAGAAGAGTGTGGTGTCTGTGAGTTGAAGAAAAAAACGACGTGCGTTATTGAAATTAGCACAAAACATCATCTTTAACATATAAAAGTTCTTTTTCTATTGTGAGCTTATAAAGGTATCATCTCTTCAATTCAATTCTTCTCTGAAAATGGCTTATATTGTTTACTTGCATAAATTATTCTTTATGAAATTTGGGAAGCTGCATAGAAGCATTGATGTAATTCCTTATATACATTTATATGTTTACTAAGAGTTGACTTAGGTTTATTGAGGTTTTGTGTTCTTCATGGTAGACCAAACGTTACTTTTGGTAACACAAAAGGTGAGAATTTTGCACTTTTGGTCCCACATGACACACGAAAATTGCGATTTGGTCCCAATAGTTGCACTTTTGACCCCATTGGATTCAAATATTGCACTTTTAGTCCTAAATGTCAAATTTTTGCATAAATAGTCCTAAAATTTTGGCAAAGTGGTCCCAAAAATTTTTAGTTATTAGTGTGATGTCATAACTTCGAGATTTTTGCAGTTTTGATCCCACTAGACACACTTCGTTGCATTTTGGTCTCAACTCTCTCACTTTTGACACCATTAGACTTAAAAAAAATTAAAAAATTAAACTAATGTAAAAAAAATCTAAAATTTATTTAAAATATCATAAAAGTAACCGAAAATATTAAATTTAGAAATATTGGTTTTCAAAAAATTAGAATTTTTATATAATTTTAGAAAATGAAAATTTTAAGTTGTCTTAATAGGATTTTAAAATTTTAAATTTTTTGAATTAAAAAACAAAAAATTCTACTTATTTTATAAAATTAAATTTTCTAAATTCTAAATAAGTTATATGTTTCATAAATTACTTTAAACTCTTTTAAGAAAATGACATTTCTTCCTAAAAATACTTCCAACATTTAGTTTACATGTTAATTCATACATACAATGTTCCTTAAGTATGTAGTTGTGTTATAAATCTTCTGGTTCATTTTACATTATGTGTATTTAATTTAAATTCTACTATTTTAATATCTAATACTCTCCTCCGGTGAAGAATTCCAGCGAGCAAATTTAAAAAAAAAATTAAAAATAAAAAACTTATTTAAAAAAATCTAAAAATTATGTAAAAATTAGAAAAAATATTTTCAAATTCTAAAATTCATTTAAAATATCAGAAACTAACTGAAATTGTTATTTAAAAAAAATGTAAAAACTGAAATTTTATCAAATTAAAAAAAAAAAAAAAAACTGAAAATTCTAAATTGTCACAAATAATTAATAGCATTTGTATACAACTTAGTTTTTTAATGAATATCCCTGTAACCTATAGTCAATGTGAGATTTTTCTCATATTCGAATAATAGATTGATAAATAATTGAAAGAAAGTAGTTTGAAATCCAAAAAAGTTCATTTAAGATATGTAAAAGTATTTATGAAATGTTGGAAGTATTTTTAAGAAGAAATTAATTTTCTTAAAAGATTTTAAAGTAATTTATGAAACATATAAATTATTTAGAATTTAGAAAATAATTTTTTTGGGAAAATTTAATTTTATAAAATAAGTAGATTTTTTTTAATTTTTTAAAATTTTATAAAAATTCCAATATTCATTTGATATTTTTGGTTACTTAAAATTTTCATTTTTTAAAATTTTATAAAAATTCAAATTTTTTGAAAACTAATTTTTCTAAATTTAATATTTTGGGTTACTTTTATGATATTTTAAATAAATTTTAGAATAATTCTTTTTCATTTTTACATTAATTTCAATTTTTTTAATTTTTTTATAATTCTTAAATATTTTTTAAGTCTAATGGGGTCAAAAGTGATAGAGTTGGGACCAAAGCGCAATAAAGCGTGTCCAGCGGGACCAAAACTGCAAAAATCTCGAAGTATGACGTCACACTAACGGCTGAAAATTTTTGGGACTATTTATGCAAAAAAAAAAATTGACGTTTGGGACTAAAAGTGCAACATTTGAATCCAATAGGGTGAAAAGTACAACTATTAGGACCAAATCGTAATTTTCGCGTGTCCTGTGGAACCAAAAGTGAAAATATCTAAGATATCTAAAATATTGGATAAATCAACTTAGAAAATAATATTATTTTTTTTAAATAATAGGGAGGACATTTTTTTTTAGCCCCCTAAATTTGTTCATAATCCTCAGTGACATTCAACTCTATAAATAACATTAGAAAGTACTAAGGGTATGTTTGGTTGGGGCTGGAGGTGGTTGGGGCAATGTTGGCTGTGGGTAGTGGCTGGAGTTAGTGGCCGGGAGTGTTAAAAAGTGATGTTTGTTTGGGAGGTTGAGTAGTGGTTGTAGTGTTGGATAAAATTTTAAATTGTAAAAGGTGATGTGATGTGTGTAAGAGGTTGTTATTAATGATTGATTTAATAATTAAAGTAGTATTGAGATTTGTGAATGATTGATAGTGTGTATAATTGTTGATAGGTGATGTTTAGTTGTTGTTGGGTTAAAATTGTTTATATTTGATAATTTTTAATATGTTAAATGGTTATTATATAAATAAAAATATTAATGTGAGTAAAAAACATTTTGGGGTAATTAATTTTATTAAAATTTGAAAAAATGTGAAAAATATATAAATTGATATTTATCTTAATTATTTATTTTTGTTTTTTCCCAAAACAAAATTAATTATTTTTTTCGTTTAGTTTAATAAATTTGAATTACTAGTTTCTGAACCTTTCAAATAAATGTTTTATTCATTTTTTTTTCTTCTTCGAAATGAATAAATATGATATTTTTTAGTAAGTTAATTGGTTATTATATAATAAAAATATTAATGTGAGTAAGAAGAAATTTGGGTTAGTTAATTTTAATATAAAAAAAACGTGAAAAATATATAAATTGACATTTATCTTAAGTATTTATTATATTTTATTTATTTTCGTTTTCTTCCCAAAAAAAAATATTATCTTTTTCGTTCAGTTTATTAAATTTGAATTACTAGTTTCTGAACCTTTCAATAAAAGGTTTTTTTTCATTTTGTTTTTCTTCTTCGAAATGAATAAATATGATATTTTAAAGAGTGATGTTTGTTTGGGTGGTTGAGGTAGTGGTTGCAGTGTAAAATATAATTTTAAATTGCAAAAGGTGTTGTGATGTGTGTAAGAGGTTGTTATTAATGATTTGTTTAATATTAAAGAGAAAAATGAGGGTTTGGGGGTGATTGTGGCAAACCATGAAAACAAACCTAAATGGGTTGGCCCAACCCCAACCAAATATACACTAATAATATTTATAAGATCAATAAATTGTTTCAATTAAAAGAAATGAACAATCAAGATATAATGTTTCTGTTATTTCTATTTTTTAAGATCCTTACTCTATTACTTACACTTAAAAATACATCATTGATTATTGTAAATAATTATATAAATTAAATAATGTAATTATATATTCTATATAATTAAGTTATATTTAAATTGACTAAAATACACATACATAGTATATAATAGCAAAGGGAGAAAAAGTGTAGTACTCATGTCAGAGTGTGTATACCATCTTTTTTACTCAATTGACTTTTTTCCTGCTAATATGCCCAAAAATGACCAGAATGCCCTTAATGAACCGTTATTTAAAATGCTCTTCATTATCCTGATTTTTCTAAAATGAGCGAACATAATTTTCTTTCAATTCAATCCTTATAATCTTATCCTTTTGGTTTTGTCTAAATAAAATTTCGTCCCGTATTTTCTTAATTAATAATTGGCCCCAAAATTAAATTTCTCATGCAAAATTAATCTTTAGTATTAATATGGAAATAGTTCATTACGACTATATTAGGCCCATCATGCTTCCGTCAAATATAAATTCTTGAAACATAAATTCTTTAAGTTGTAACACCGATTCTTTGTGTTCTTTTCCCCATTTGAAATCAGCGTCTTTCTTTAACAATGGGTTGAACACCTTCCTGTATTTTGCCAGATTTTTAATAAACATCTCGGCAAAATTGACAACTCCAAGAAAACTTTGAAGTTGCTTCTTGTCTTTGATGTCTTCCAGAAATCCCTGCACCCTTTTCACTATATGATTTTTAAGGATGATTCCGGATTCATCGATCTCGATCCTAAGGAACTCAATCTGTCTGGTGGCTATCACTGTTTTCTTCTCTGATAGCACTAATCCTTCCTTATGACAAACTTTTGAAAAGACTTCCAAATGTTTGATAGTTCCTTCATATTCCTTGAGGCAACAAGTATATCATCGACATACACGAACATGAATTTAAAATAATCTTTAAAAAGAGTATCCATCTTCCTTTGATATATCTAGGAAGCATTTGCTAATCCCATTGGCATCACGTTCCAAATATAATATCCTTGTAGTGTAGAAAACGTCGTATACTTCTTGCTGGCATCTTCCATCTTAATCAGATAAAAAACCAGATTTACAATCAAATTTAGATAATACCTTCGCATCCTTGATGCAATTCACCAGGTGTTCTCTGCTTGGAATATAATATCCATCGAATTCAAAGATATTGTTGATCCATTTGTAATTGATCACCAATCTTGGCTTTCCTATCTTTATTTATCCATGGTTTCTTACTAGAAATCATGGGCTGCTGTATGGAGAGATTCTTTCTGATAACTAAACTAAACTAAACTAAACCAAACTAAACTAAACTAAACCAAACTAAACTAAACTAAACTAAACTAAACTAAATTGGTCTTCATGAACTCAACTTAAGGTCCAGATGTTCCTTAAGTATCTTCTTCATATCCTCTCGATCTGCTTGATTCATACGGATGGGTTTGTATCGAACAAACTCATTTTCTTTTTTGGCTTTCACCTTCAAAGTTGCCTTGAGTTCATTTTTGTCCCACCATGCTAGAGGATCTTCATTGAAATTCCTCTTTATCCCCTTCTTGACATCTTCTAACGATATT
This sequence comes from Ajuga chamaepitys, assembly GCA_958295605.1. NCBI lineage: Eukaryota > Viridiplantae > Streptophyta > Magnoliopsida > Lamiales > Lamiaceae > Ajuga > Ajuga chamaepitys. The sequence goes on along the minus strand of OY282498.1, from coordinate 499,387 downwards.
TGTTCTTCAATGGTGTGGATTTACTTCCATAGACACCTTGAGGAATTAGATTTTCTCTTCTGACATTCGCTCATCCTTGTAGATCTCCTCCTAGTGTTTCGGCTCGATATTGAAGGAGTGCATCTCCGTATCTTCGATGATCCTTCATTTTTGGGTGACTCAGTTTTCCTTCATCACCACGCTTGCTGCGAAAATTAATGGGCATTTTCCGATGAAATGCCTCCCTTAATCTCTGAACAATAATCTTATGATCACATAGGGTTGTGAAAATAAGCCTTCGTATTTCATTCTCTTGAGTAAAACGCTTGAATGTCTGTAGGAAATTTTTTCCTAACAGAATATTTGCGTCTGTATCATGGAAATAAATTGGCGGAGTCTTGACTTTGTACCATAGGGTATCTCCTGCTCCTCCAATCATTATTTCCGCTTGTTTAATTCCTCTTTTGAGGATAAGAATCATCTTCGAGAAATCTCTTCCTGCAATAGCTGGTAGATCTTCTCCCATTCCTGTAGGAAAGATTTCTAACTTGGTTGTGCATATTCCTGCGCCTGAATCAATGTAGTCCGCGAAATATTTCACTCGATATTTTTCATATAACATCCCAATAGAGATGTATATAAAAAATGGATTAGTAGCCATTAGAGTTGGCCAAGTTCTCTGAGAATATCATAGAACCTGATATTTTCTATGAGCCACTGTAAACACCACCCTATCTGGCTATCTTTCCCAAGTTTATGCTCTTCGAGAAACTCTAACCCAAGAATAAGTAGCCATTATTGTTTTTATACTGTTGTTGGCATACGACATCCTTAATGCATTACTTTGTAAGAAAACAAATTTATATAGTTCACTGCATAAAATAATACCTGAGCATTGCTTACAGTAAGCAGTTTGCTTACAACCTACTGACATAAGATTGCTTACAGTATCAGCTTTATTGTAAGAACCAGTTTCTTATATTAAGCAGCATATCACTGTTCAAAGTATTTCAAAAAGAAAAATCAAAGGTAGAGGTTTATTCACCTCCCTCTAAACCTCTACCACTTGGGACTAACAAGCGGTATGAGAGGAGTTGGTTTCACATACCAATCGTCTTTTGTAGCTAAACTAGATCCAACCATTTTGATCCAAAAAGAACGTTTTAAAAGTAAATTTGTTTTATAAAAAAATAATCCCTCTGTCCAGGCCTAATTGGCCTACTTTTCCTTTTTGTTTGTCCTAACTTAATAGACGTAGCCCATAAATGGAAAATTTCTCTCACAATCTCCACCCTCAAAATCTCCACTCTTAATCTCCACCTTTGAAAAATTCAAAGATTCCACAAAATCTGTTTTTTCTTAGTCTCCGTGCCCGGCCAATTAGGCCGGGACGGAGGGGGTATACAACAATGGAAACTTCTTCAAGTAAAGCTCCCATGTTTTCCTTCGAGGATTATGAGGACTAGATTATTCGGATGCAAGCACACTTGGCTTCTATGCACAATGAAATATGGATGGTTATTATTGAAGGTCGACTAGTAATCATGAAATCAACACTCTTGTGTGAGTCACGGATCAACCTGCACCTCCTGCCATGATGGAAAAGGCACGTCAGGTTGACGATAGAAAGAGGTCTAACTTGGACAATCTGGCCAAAAGTTTACTTTTTGCCACATTGGATAAGGGAACTTTTAGTAAAGTCAAGGCATGCAAGATTGCTAAGGACATTTTTTGGACTTTAAATCTATGTTGGCTCAGCTCTACTACATGAGAATAAAGTGGCTACTGGAACCCTAAATTTTGAGCCCATCAAGGGAAAACCTAGAGAGTATTTAAACGACTTACAAGCTACATACACAGAGATCCTAAATGAGTTGGTGGGAAAGTCTACTCCTAGCAGGAGATAAATACCAAATTGCTATTAAATATTATTTCAATGAGAAGCTCAAAGAAGCAAGGTAAAAAGAGCATTCATGAACTCTTCCCTAACCTCAAATCTGTTGAATATGATATTTATTAGAGAATGAGAGAGGAAGAAGAGAATGATATAACCAAATCTCCAGTAGCAAGCAGCCCCTCACAACAACTCCAAATAGTTCTATTAACCACCATTGAGCCCTAGTAGTAATCCCAAGCCCTAAGGAGGAGCATGTGCCTGATGAAATGGCCTTACTCATGAAATGTTTCACTCATTTCATGAAGAAACATCTAGGAGGCAGCTCTTCTAAACTCCAATTTTCCAGGCCCACAAAAATCCCCGATGATAAGCAAGAAAACTGGAGATTTTTGCTCCAACTGTAGGAAGACTGGTCACTTTTCTAGGGAATGTCCATACCCTAACGTATACAAGTATTCTAAGGAAGTTCACATGCAAAGAAAGGGACATAAGGATTGGAGAAAGCTCAGCTAAAGGCTTTCTTGAGTAGAGCAGAAGGGATCAAGGTCGTTCCACTAACATCAAGAGAACCTACAACATAAGAAGACTCAGACTTTGACTGTGTCTCTTCATCTCTAACAGCAAACCACTCATTTGCCTCATGGCAAAAGAGGATGACAATCATGAACATGTAGATTCTCCTAGTACCCTTTCAAGTAGAGAATGTTGAATCTGAAAGCTTACTCATTTCATTTAGACAGATTATGGCTAATTTTACTTAGTCAAGCAGTCATATGAAGAGCTGAAGATTGAGAACATGCGACTTCTTGGAGAAAATGCAGTGCTTGCAATTGAAGTTGCAAAACTTACAGCTGAAGCAATTGACTACAACTTTCTCCGAGAGGAAGTAGGTAAGCTACAGATGTCACTCATCCTTCATGAAAGAAGGAAATGAACAGATGTCAACCATCATGTCTTTCTATAGATTATCCTGGGATCTGAATGAAATACTTGGTGTTCAGAGAAACCTTTCTGACATGCCAGGGATAGGTTACTCTGACACAGCTTCTAACTGTCAAGCAGCAAGTACTTCTATTGATGTACCAACAACAAGTACGTTTTAAATATAAATGCTCCCCAAATAGCAAAAAGGTAAACCTAGAAGGATGGAGAACATCCCTACATGAAAACCTAGAGTAGAATTATAGCATAAACCTGACATGGGGAAGTCAAGTGTTGTATGCACACCGGGCAATAGTGCAGCAGGAAGCAACAACACACAATAAGCTCCAGCTACTGGAACTAGGAATTTCCTATAGAAGCCCAAGGCTACGAGAAACTGTCAAGGTTCACTCCAACCTAGGAAGTAATTTTCTCTTAGTACACCAGCAAAAGGGAAACCCTCCCCGGTGTACACCAAGCAAGCTGGCTCAGAAAAATAGTTTGCTACTTAGTGTTTCAGTAAGAGATGGGTTTCAATAAAGACTAATTCACAAGGACCCCTTCAACAATGGATACCTAAGTCTAGTTGATCACGTTGCAGGCCAAGTTGCCTACTGGACATAGTGACATTTGGTACATCAACAATGGATGTGCCAGATATATGACATGCAACAAGAAGTTTCTTAAAGATTTCAAAAGTTGGGAAGGACACAAGGTGGTGTCTAGAGATAATGCCAAATGGATCACCAAAGGAGTTGGGACATTCTCTAAAGGTAAAGTCGACATAGCAGATCTCTACTTCGTTTGAAGCTTACAATCCTATCTACTAAGCACAAGTCAATTATGTGACAATGGACATTCTGTAGAGTTCACTTAAGGAAAATGCTTAATAAGAGATGCCAAGTACAACCTAATAAAGCTCACATGCATTAGAAAGGGTAACATCTATTTAGCTGAATGTAAATCTACTAGAGGAAATTTCTCTTGCTTTATAGCTAAAAGCACTCCTAAACTCAGTTAGCTTTGGTACAAGAGAATGAGTCATCTGAAATTAGAGACTATCAGCAAGGTGACTCGCAAGGGCTTGTAATAGGATTACCAGAAGTAGCTTACAGAAAGGAGAGTGTGTATGATCCATGCTTGAAGGGCAAGAAAATTAGGAAGTCTTTCAAAGACAAGCCTGTAAGATTATCTCACACGCTCCTGGATCTACTGCATATGTACCTCTTCGGACACATTGAACCATTAATTTTAAGTGGAATGAAGTATTCACTAGTTGTAGTAGATGACTTCTCCATATATACTTGGATTGTGTTCCTAGCCCAGAAGTCAGATACTTAGAAGAAGATCCCACAGCTTATGAAGCGAAATCAGAACAAAAAAGGTCTCAACATTGTCAAGATTAGATTAGATCGAGGTAATGAATTCACTAACAAGTTCACAGGGAGTTTCTGCAACCATTATGGAATTCATCAGGGGTATTCAGGTATGAGAAACTGAGCAAAATGGTGTAGCAGAACGGAGAAACATAACATTGAAAGAAGGTGCTAGAACCACGATTGCTGAAGCACAACTAGCAAAGAGATTTAGGATCGGACAAGCAACAAACCATGCTACACACATAATTGATGCCTTATCAACAAAGATTTGGATAAGACACCCTACTAGCTTTGGACTGGAAAAACGCCTAACATATCATACTTTCATATCTTTGGTTGTAGAAGTTTTGTGCTAAACAATGGGAACTGGCATCCAAATGCATTCGATGTTAAATTAGATGAAGGAGTATTTTTGGGATACTCCTTTGTAAGAAAATCATTTAGAGTGCTAAAAAAGAGAACACTTATGGTGGAAGACTCATCACATGTGGTCTTTGATGAACCCTGCTGCAACCTAGAAGAAATTGACGGGATAACAACAAGGGTTGAAGAGATCATGTTAGAAAAAGGTAAGCAACAAGTTCCTTATGTGGAGATCCTACAGCTAACACTAGCTGAGAAACAACCTACTATAGAGGATGGAGTAGCTATTGCAAGAACTACGAACCCTACAACAGAAACTATAGAGCTAGAGCCTTCAACACATCAGGAAGCTCAGCAAGCTATTGTAAATCAAGGTCTGGAACCAGATAGAAGATGGCTCCAAGATCATCCACCAGCCTTGGTCATATGGAGAGTAAATGATGGAATAAGAACAAGAAGATTTGCACCTTACAAAGTCGTATTCTCTTGCTTCATATCTCAGATGGGACTTGGTATCGTAAGGAAGTTCTAAGTCAACCTAATTGGGTTCAAGCCATGCGAGAAGAGCTCAATAGGTTTGAGAGAAATGAATTTTGGGAATTTGGTTCCTACCCTTACTCATCAAGGCGTAATTGAAACCAAATGGGTGTTAAAAATAAGATAGATGAGTTAGGGCTTATTACTAGGAACAAAGCAAGGTTAGTTGTTAAAGGCTATTGTCAGGAGGAAGGCATAAATTTCGATGAACCTTTGCCCCTGTAGTCGTACTTGAAGCAAACAAAATACTCCTGGCCTATGTTGCACACAGTAACTTCACTGAATACCAAATAGACGTGAAGAGTGCATTCATGAATGGGCTTCTAGTTGAAGAAGTCTATGTTGAAGAAGGCATTGTATGACCTTAAGTAAGCACCTCGAGCTTGGTATAATACTCTCGCATTATCTATTCCAAAGAGGATTCTAGATAGGTGTGTGGGCAAAACCTTATTTAGAATCCAGATCAAAGGGGTACATTGTTAGTCCAAATTTATGTTGCTGACATTATATTTAGGTCATTGAACGAAGAACAATGCAAGAAGTTCTCCCAGTTGATGCAAAGCGAGTTCAAGATGAGCATGACATGAGAGTTAAACTTCTTTCTTAAACTTCAAGTAAGACAGTTGGATCATGGTATCTTCATCAATCAAGTTAAAGTACACAAAGGAACTTCTTAAGAAGTTTGGGAAAGGCAACTCAACCTCTGTGAATGTTTCTATGAGTAAAACAACTAAACTTGACAAAGATAACGATAGAAATGACGTTGATATCACAAAGTAGAGAAGACTTATTGGCTCAGTTCTGTATAGTGCAACAAGTAGACCTGACATCTTGTTCTTTGTAGGAGTTTGTGCACGTTACCAAGCAGTATCTAAGGAGTCTCACCTCCTAGGAATCTAAGAGAATCCTAAGATATCTAAGGGGCACAACTAGAGTAGGACTGTGGTACCTAAGAAACGATGGATTCGAGCTTAAAGAATACTCAAATTCTGACTTTATTGGTTGCAAGTGGAACTTATCAATTTCTTGGAAATAATCTATTTTCATTGTTTAACAAGAAGCATCAATCTATCACAACATCTATACCATAAGCAAAATACATCATTGCCAGAAGCTGATGTGCGCAAATACTGTGGATGCAACAACAATTGAAGTACTATGCGGTACTCGCAAGAGAAACTCCTATTATGTGTGATATCACAAGTGTGATTTCTATCACCCACAATCTAATTCTTCACTCAAGAGTAAAGCATATAGAGGTAAGATATCACGTTATTCGCGATCATGAGGAACACAAAGATCTTGAAAAGATACACAACATACAGTTAGCTGATTTATCCACTAAACCTCTGTGTGAATCTCATTTCAATATGCTTAGAACTGAATTAGGGATGCTACTTCTATAGGAACACCCATGTAGGAAAGTTTGTTGTTGTGGAAAGTATTATAATAAACTTTAAATGATTAATTAAAAGATTACTATAACTCCACTGGAGTAAGAATGAATGATGTAAGTATTGCACGGTGATACGTTACATACTGCAAGTAAGAATTCTATAAGTAAGATGGTAGTACACATCTCTTGGTGATTAATGAAAATGCCTACAACAGGAAACACAGTAAGGAAGAACACAATAAGTTGAAATATGGTGATTACTTGAAGCTTACTTTAGTAACCTTACCATGACATAAATGTTGTAAGTATTTAATTTTTACAACATTTAAGTCCTACATCATCATTATTTCAAAATTTATAATTCTTCGTAGCATTTAGTGTGCTGAACCTTAAAAACTTTTCAGTTTTTAAAGCAGGAAAACATGTCTTTCTTATCCAACAAAGTTTTTCGAGCATTTAATGTATATGTCATTTACTGTGCCATTGCCATTCATAGAGGTAATTATGGCCATTTCTGACCAATGCATCTCTCAACCACTAATTCAAATTCATTTTCCCATCAATGAATCTAAACCGTTCAAATTGCACGGATTTCTTGTCAAGTGAACTAAGAGTCGTTTCTAATTATCTACAGTGAAAGGTTATATATACCTAAACTTAGAAAGTTATAAAAGATTTTTCAATCACATCTTTTTGTGAAGAAACCCTAAAGATCCATTTTCTAGATCTCCATACGTTCTTCTCAAACAAGATCAATGGCACTTAAGAAATCAACTCCAACTAATACGAACCTTGAGATCATTGAAGGGCGACTTGCTTCCCTCGAATATCTTCGAATACGGATGGCTAAGACAAATAGAGGATCTCAGTTGATCAAGACAATATAGCAAAAGCTTAAGTCGAGTCTCTGATTAAGATACCAAAAGAGCTTGGTGGAACAGTTTTACAGAACTGCAAAGGTCACCTGCGCTCAAAGGGGTGAACCAACCACCATAACATGCACTATGGAGGATAAAAAGGGTTGAGAAATTTCTTCCAGACTCGCAAGGATCCATAAGATGCCAGAGGAAGGGCTTACTCTGATGCAGTCGAGGATTTACGACGAAGAGTTCCTGCCTGAATGCTGGAGAGATTTTGTTGGCAACCAACAAGTAGTGAACGTGCATGAATGTTGTACGAAGGTCACTTTTCTCCCAGAGTTTGAGTGTGTACAACCACAACATAGAATGCAAAACTAGGAGTTATGACCAGTGTACCAGTCCTAGATTCTGATTAGTGATGGTAGTGCAAAAAGGGGAACCAATTAACTGGCCACTAATCCTCTTCACTTGTCTAGTGGAGGAGATCGTTAAGATGAGGCAACGCAAGTGCTTCGGAATCATGCTCATCTACATTCAGTACAGTCTCAATATCGGCATTACTGGAGGTGCAGAACTAGGTAAGGGCTAGTGGATTGGAGGTACAAGAGAAGGCACCAAGAGAAGGAATGAAGAGGGAAAAGTCACCCTAGCGCCACCTGTTGTGATCGACAAGAATCCAGCACCCCTCCCAGAAGAAATATTATGATCGAGGACTGTAAAGGAATCAATCATATCTACTAGAGTCGTAGAAGAAGAGAAATGGAAGAGAGTTGTGCTGAGGAGCAACCCCCACCGAAGAAGAGAAGAAGGCTAGTCAAGGCCCACGTTAAGCAAAGCTCTGTAAGGAAACTCTTTCATGAGCCTTAGATAACACCCTTATCAACATGATCTCATGATCTCCTTCTAGTGATCATGAGTCAGTACACGTAATGCAAGATCAAGGGTGTACCACTCTTTACCTATGTTGTTCTTTTTGTCCCGGCTCTGAGCCAGCAGTCAGCTCCTCCAACCTCTGCAACCCAAGAAGAGGAGCTTGAAGAACTTCGAATCAGCTCCATCATGGTCTGGTTCAAGCTGAGGCACCATCAAGCAATCCCCATCAAATTTCAAGGAAGAGGGCGAACACTGTATAGTAGGGATGAACAATGTGCAGCACGGGATGAACTTAGACTTGTTGCCAAACAAAATGTTGCCCCTTCACATCCTGAAGGAGATCCAGCTCATAGAGGAGCTACTGGAGAAGGAAATGGAAAAGTACCATAGATGGCATTCGAATAGGATAGGTCCTCACCCTGCAATCTTGGACTTGCCAGATTGGGGTGAAGAAGAAAAATGAGTCACCACCTGGCAATGACGAAAAATATTATTGAATTGACCTCCAAGGACTTTGGTTATCACATAAGAGTTGTACGAAGGGTATGCCTACAAGAGAAGACAACCTTAAAATTCCCTGCTAATGACAACTTTGATGATGAAGTAGAAACCAATGAGATACCAACTGAAAATTATGTAAAAATCAGAAAAGTATTTTCAAATTCTAAAATTCATTTAAAATATCAGAAACTAACTGAAACTGTTATTTTGAAAAAAAACGTAAAAATTGAATTTTTTTATAAAATTAAAAAAAAATTAAAATTTTATATTGTCACAAATAATTAATAGCATTTGTAGACAACTTAGTTTTTGAATGAATATCCCCGTAACCTATCGTCAACGTGAGATTTTTCTCCCTATTCGAACAATAGATTGATAAATAATTAAAAGAAAATAGTTTGAAATCTATAAAAGTTCATTTAAGATATGTAAAAGTATATATGAAATGTTGGAAGTATTTTTAGGAAGAAATTAATTTTCTTAAAAGAGTTTAAAGTAATTTATGAAACATATAAATGATTTATAATTTAGAAAATAATTTTTTAGGAAAATATAATTTTATAAAATAAGTAGATTATTTTTAATTTTTTAAAATTTTATAAAAATTGCAATATTCATTTAATATTTCCGGTTACTTAAAATTTTATAAAAAAATCAATTGTTTGAAAACTAATTTTTCTAAATTTAATATTTTCGGTTACTTTTATGATATTTTAAATAAATTTTAGAATAATCTTTTTTATTTTTGCATTAATTTCAGATTTTTTAATTTTTATAATTAAAAAAAAAAATTAAGTCTAATGGGGTCAAAAGTGAGAGAGTTGGGACCAAGAAGCAATAAAGCGTGTCCAGTGGGACCAAAATTGCAAAAATCTCGAAGTTATGACGTTACACTAACGGCTGAAAAATTTTGGGCCCACTTTTGCCAAAAAATTGGGACTATTTATGCAAAAAATTGACGTTTGGGACTAAAAATGCAACATTTGAATCCAATAGGGTGAAAATGCAACTATTGGGACCAAATCACAATTTTCGCGTGCCCTGTGGGACTAAAAGTGCAAAAATCTCCACAAAAGGTAGTATTTCCTTTGGGTGTTATTTTCTAGAAATGTTATGCTTTGTTTTCTGTTATTTGAAAATGTTTGATTTTTATTTTCATGTCTAAAATATTGTGTGTTCGATTCCCTAACAAACTAGGTAGAGGTGTTGCTGGAGTTATAAAAATTCTTAATTAAATTTTGCTTAGCAACTACGCCTATTATTTTTTATATTTGTTAGGTTCACAATTTTACTTCATTTACTATATTTCAAGGTGTAAGATTCAACTAAAATTTTGTGATCTATTATGTTCTCAATTCATCCCAATGAGATGATTATTTTGTATGCGTTTATGTTTTGAGTCGTTGAGAAATTGAAAAATGATCATGTTGCAATTAACTGTAAGACGAGGAATTTAGTAAGGTTAGCAACTAATAGGATTTAAATGATCTTATTGGCTAATTTATAGGATTTAAGAATTGATGATCCAACTTGATAATCTTATCAATAAAGTAAGAGAGAGTGGACAACAACGGTAGATGTTGATGTCTATCGGCAAAATATGTTATAGGTTGCTAGCTAATTCTACACGTGAGATATTTTCATATCATCAAGCGACTTTCAATTATGTTATAAAACTTGCTTAATATTCGAGAACTCTGGACTTGCTTGATTTATACTTTTTATTAATAGGCATCAACTTAGTTGCATATAATCCAACAAATTATGTATCCTGGTGGTACACCACTTGTGTCCATCAGCTGGTGTATCAAGATCTCATAGAATGCAAATAATTATCACATTCATAAGTCGGGCTAAGAAGAGGCTATGGTTTGTGGTTTAGTGGTGGCCGAGGGAATGGTGACTATCACCAGCACTGCAATAGAGAAATATGGCTGTCGGAAATCTAAATCTCTATTAAAAAAATTAATAGTTGTAGCTTTATGACTGTCTCCCACACTACAACAGTGGAGCATGTCAGGTGGCAACCTAAATTTTTATTTAAAAAAAATGCATAGTTGTAGTTTTATCTATTGTTATTCTTATTGTATCATATACATTATATACATTATATACATGCTTAAATATCCATGTTTCATTTAAATCTACAAATTATATCCATGAGAGTTTACTTTTTTTTTTTTTTATCAATAAAAGTGTGTATGTTCCAAGATTCTCTTAAGTGTCAAGGAGTGAAGCAAGAAGAACATGGCTTAAATGAATGAGGCTATCAAATAAAAGAGAAATGAAGCTTGAGTGGCACATATATAGGATTATGTTTTTAAAGAAATCCCTCATGACTCATATCTCTTGGAAAACACAATGCAAATGTATTATTGAGGCATATTGGACGACCCTTGAATATTATTTTATTTATTTATATATATATAAAATAACTTCTGTGGATACACGGGGATATGCGATAGTCGGCTAATTTTATCCTACCCAAGTGAATAGTGTTTAAGTGGGGGATCTACCATACACTTGGAAAGTGTATGGAGATAAAAAAAAGATTAGCCACCGTACATTTTCGTGTATGGTGGATCTCTTTTGATTTCATTGTCGCGATAATGTCATTAGATATAAAAAAGATTATCCATTAGATCATCATACCCTCATAAGTAGCAATAGTCCATTCAATATAGGAATTTTGTGGGTTCACCTTTCTTTTGATATCATGATCTTTTTTCCTTTTCTTTGCACGGGATTTGAGCGTTGGAGAGTGAGTAAGAGCCCTATACTTTATTGCTTAGAAACCATGAGTGATTCTATTAAACTATAAAGTCTTTTTCGTTTCATAAGCATAACAAAGATATGTGTATTGTTTACATTTTTTAGGTTACTTTTGGGGATATATTATCCAAATTTATTCACTTTGTTTTACCATGAAATTTAATTATTCTCTATCATGCAAGATAAATGCATCAGATTTTGTATCCCATTGGCTATGCCTGTGTATTTAATTGTTACAACTTTTTTTACAAATGTTCATATTATTTCACCTTTTTTTAGATGTATAGTTTAGGAGGATTGGAAGTCTTGCGATCACCACATTTGCAATATGAGTAAGACTTATGTTCTATATGCATTGATCTTTTTATTTACAACGGGTCAACTCGAACCAACTGGACATTAAATTTTTGCTCAATTAAAAAAATAGATTAATTGATACTTTTTTCAGGAAAATGTCAGACTTCATGTTTCCTTTTTATTGTTTAACAAAATCATGCATTTTCTCATAAAAGTATCAATTTTCCTACAAAAGTATAACTTTTATGGAAAAAAGTATTAATTATTGGGAAATTGATGACAAATGAAATGGATTCCAATTTTTTTTTATTGAACACATTGCTTGAGGTCCATTCGGGTTAGACCAATAAGGTGGCTAAAAGTATCACTTAACTAACCAAAAGTATTTTTTTTTATCTATTTATAAAAGAATTAATTTACTGATAATTTTATAAAAAAAGGTTAATATATTTGGCCAATTAAGTCATTCTTTTTTCCCAAAAAGGTAATACTTCCATAATTATTCCGACCCATTTTACATAAAAAGATCCATGCATATGATATTTTAAAGTTTTTATCTTGCAATATTATATTATCTTTTCTTAGAATTGTTAAAAAGAAAAAGATAATTAAAAAAATTGAATTGGAGCCAATTATTCACGAGATTAATGAAAATGATTGAACTAAAAAATATAGGAAAAATTGGTTAAAATATCCTTTATGTTTCACATAATTAGTTACATAACCTTTATGTTTTGGCATTTTTTAAAATGCCATCTGACTCACTAGTGCCACGCATTTAAAAATTGGTCGAAAAAGTGCGTAACATAAATAACGGGAAAAAATCACTTTTGGTCCCATAATTATCTACTTTTTCACTTTTAGTCCCACAATTATTATTTTTTTTCAATTTAGTCCCATAGCTCAAAAAATTGTCCAATTTTGGGCCAATTTTGGCCGGAGATTGCCAAATTGACCGGAAATTGGCACGTGACTTGCACATGCCGGACAATTTTGGGGCTTTCCGGCCACTTAGCTGATGTGGCGCCCAAAAGGGATGTGGCATTTTTTGCATTTTTTTCTTTTTTTTTTTAGTAGTGTCCAACTCATTTTGATTTTCCATGTCATCTTATTGGCAAGTAAATAATAAATAAAAACACAAAATAAAAATTAATAATCACGGTAAAATCATTATAACCCTTCTTCCTCCCAAAAATGCGATTTCTTCCTATCATTTCTTCCTAGAAATTGAACACAAATGAACCCTAATTTCTTGTAATGGAATTCATCATCCATAGCCCCCTCTCTTCAATATCAAATTTCACCTCCATTCACGTTATCTCCTCTACAATCAACAAACTCAAAATCAAACAAACAAAACCCCCAATGTGGGACTAGAATTCGTGGCGTTGTACTCTCCCTAAAACGCTCTAAAAAATGCCCAATCAAACCTCAATCACAGCCCCAAAACGACGTCGTATCTCGGAATCGCAAATGTATCTCCTTCGTCGCCATCGCTAGGACGCTAACCTCCTGGCTCAACTGCTGCTGCAACTTGCTTCTGATCCTCTACTTCACCTTGCTCCTCCCTCTGTTCTTCGCGATGTGCCCCTCATCTACGTAATCGAAATTTGGTTCTTTATGTGCCGGAGGCGGCAGACGGCGAAGGAAGATGGCGGCGATGCGAAGGGCGGTGAAAATGGCAGATTGTTGCAGAGGTATCTGGAAGATCAATTGATGCTGGTGATTGGGGAAGAAGTCAGGGTCGATGTGGAATATTTTCATGCGTTGATTTTATGGGAATGGATGATATGAAGAAATCGCGTATGTTTTGGGTGAGGAAGAAGGGGTGAATGATTTTTCCTGTTCCTTTTAATCTTTATTTTGTGTATTATTTATTATTTTATTTCTCAATAAGATGACATGGAAATTAAAATAAGGTAGGCATCATTAAAAAAATCACAAAAAAATGTCACATCCCTCTTTCTGACGCAACATCAGCTAAGTGGCCAGAAAGCCCCAAAATTAATCGGCATGTGCAAGTCACGTGCCAATTTTTGGTCAATTTGGCAATCTCCGGCCAAAATTGGACAATTTTTTGAGCTGTGGGACTAAATTGAAAAAACAAATAATTGTGGGACTAAAAGTGTAAAAGCAGATAATTATAGGACCAAAAGTGATTTTTTCCCCGTAAATGACACATGCGACTTTTCGGCCAAATTGATCACCAGTGGTACAATATGACTAAATCCGAACCAATTTTAAAATTCCATGACTAAATTGAACTTTTAACTTCTTTAAAACCAAAATTGTACGAGTGAATAATTATAGAACCAAAAATAATTTTAGCCCATTAAAAGAAACACCTCCATAGAAAGTGGATCACCAAGAACACATGCACCACCAAGTTCTTCTCTTCCAATTAATTAGCACTCAAATCTTCAACATTAATTGTTACAAATTCATATGAGAAGCTTAATCTTAGACTACAATTTGATACTATTCTTCACTGTCATCAGCTTCACCCTCGTCTCCTTCGCTTTATGCCTTGTTGCTGAGTTCCACAAATCCAATGTAATTTCGATTTTCTTCTGACCATTCTCTTGCAATTTTTATATTAATTGTTTACATGATTCGGTTTTTTATTTTGTAAGAAAAATGATCTCAGATATGATGGAAAGCTGTGTTATCTTCCCAGAAGCTCCGCCTTTGGATTGGGCGTCGCCGCCTTAATCTTTCTTTCCATTGCTCAGATCATCGCCTCTATTTTCTGTTGCAAAAACTTTTACTCCACAAAGCAGCATCGCAGGGGTTGTAAACTTTTATTCTTCTTCTCTTGGTAAGTTATCATATTCAGAGCTATTAACGAACCGAGTCGAGTCAAGTCTCGATAACTTTTAAGCGAATCGAGTTCGAACCGAGCCTATTAATTTGGTAAACATCAAGTTTGTTAACATTTTATGTTTGTAAACGCAAACACCAAATGTATAAGTTAGCGTCTGACGGCGATTCGGTCAGGATAGGATAAAAAAGTACGTACTTTACGTATCTGCTTATTATATTCACTTGTAATACAAGAGTGTTGTATGGTTACGAGATTATCCCTGATCAGAAATAAAAATGAAATTGCAGGACAACCTTTGTGGCAGGTGTTGTTTTAATGAGCGGAGCCACAAGCATGAGTCAAAGCCAAGGGTTTGGAGAAGGATGGTTAGATGGAGAGTGCTACCTAGTGAGTGATGGAGTTTTTTCTGGTTCAGCCATTCTTGGCTTGGTGGCTCTCATCTCAAACCTCGCCTCAACCGCCCTTACCATCACTACTCCAACACAATTAGCTCAACAAGATAGGAATGTTCATCCAACGATAATTTAATTAATACATTCACATATTAGACTAAAAGTGTAATTTGCATGTGATAATGTAAATTTCACTCTTATTACAAATCTAAAGTTGATAAAAGGGCAGCCAAATAAAATTGAGAAATCTCATATAGATATTGCGTGTTATTTTGCATGATACCTCTTGCCATTACTTTCCCTAAAAAATTACACTTCATGCCACCATTTAAAAATGGTGTGCTATATATGTATATAACCTCGTGCCTTTAGTTAGAACATTCAGTGACTACTATTTATCTTATTCGAAGAAGCCAACACCAAAAAACTCAATGGAAGAGTATGACATTCAACTCCGACTTAGACATCAATTATATAATGATGGTTGCTATTATCAGAACAAAAATTAAACTTAAATATATTTTACAAAATAGCTTCTCCAAGACCAATAATGGCGAAAATGGAGAAACCAACAATGACGAAAATATGAGTGACAGTGAAGATGTAAGAGATGAGATGGAAAAGGAAAGAGAGAGCCAATAATATAAAAAAGAAAACAAAGAGTAACTGAAAAGTATGTATCCCTAACACTCTATCAAAAAATCTTCTCTATAAATGATAAGCAGCTAAATAACAGGAACAACATTTGAAACCAGCCAAAAGCTAAAAGTATGATATGAATCGGTAAAAACTACCACAAGTTGGAAGGGAGCTAAAAGCCAAGAACCAAAGGGAAATGATGAGAAAGAGAGAAAATGGAAGGTTTGGGTCTGTGTGAGAAAAGTGGTGTCGCATATGTTTAGGGGGGAGTGTGCCCGGGAATGTGAAAAAGTGGTTTGGGTTGGGTTGGGGTGGGGTGGGGAGGTAAAAGACAAAATCGTATTAGATTTAATATGTTTTTCAAAATTGCTAGTATGTGTATGTGTTTGTTTAAAGATGGGGAATGTCGAAGTATTATTGGCTGAGTAAATAAAGTTTGTAAAAGGTGGATGAAAAATTAGGTTTGTCCTTCCTCAATATATTTGAGAGAACCTTAAACAAACACACTCGATGGCTATGTTTGTTTAGAACCCAAAACCATGTGTTGTTCTTGTTGGAATGCCTTGAACCCTGCTGCGAGCTAGTTGCCCAGTCAGCGAGTCAGAGGACCAGGGGGCAATGCGCCCTGGTCTGGGGGTTCGGGGACAACGCCCACGAACTTTACGGTGTATGTTATGTTTGGGCTGATTTTATGTTTTGGTCCTATTTTGAGGCTCAGACGGTTAGGGGTAGGGTGAGCACGGTCCGGAGCGGTTCGGAGATATGGAAATCTCCAGAACCGAACCAAACCTCGGAGATATTCGGAGATTTCCAAAATTAAATCTCCAGAACCGCTCCGTTGATCGGTTCAGTTCCTTCCGGAGATCGGTTCTTTCGGTCCGGTTATTCGGAGCTGTTCGGAGTTTTTCCTTTAATATTTTTAGCAAAATGCACGAAAGAATTATAGTGTTGTCTTTACAATAATATCATATTGTTAAAGAAAAAGTGTAATTAAACAACTTATAAGTTATATATTAAGACAAGTTTCAAAATCATAACATATAAAAAATAATTACAGGTTACTGAAGTATATAGTTATCTCGTCAAAAGAAGAGTAGCACTAAATTATAAAGTTATTGGCTATCGATAACCTCTTTGGACATTTACCGATTATTTTTCATTGATAAAGCTCTAGTCGTATACATTGTCAATAAGTAAAGGTAAACTTAATATGACTAACTACAGTAAAATTAAAGTTGACTTCAAGAGAAAAAGGTGTGTGCACGAGAAAGATGGAGAATCAAAGAAGAAGGGAACAAGAAACGAGCCACTACTTGAAATTCAGGCGTAGGATAGTAACTATGTGCAGTGAGTTCAGGTCTAGAATTTTGACCTTTATATGTGAAAATAATTAAATATTAGATATAATAATAAATTTTAGTGATTGGAATAAAGAAATGTAGAAATGAATTATCATAGTAATGTATTTCTTTATATAAACTATAAACATATTCACTGTTCATATATTTATAATTAATAGATATATGTTTATTATGAAAATGATTTATTATAAATATTGTACTCTATTATTAATTACTAAATCTTTTATAAAATACTAAAACAATAGTTATATCATTGTTAAAATTTACTAAAATTCATAATGGTTCAATATTATAGTATAAAAGAAATTAATTAAATGATATAAAAAAAATTCCATAGTTGATTACTTAGAATCGGTTCTACTCGGTTCTATTTCGATTTTTCGGTTTGGATCGGTTCGGATTTACAACAAAAAAATTCGGTTTGGTTCGGTTCGGATAAAGTCAAATAGTCAACGGATATTATCGATTCGGAGTGCTTTCGGTCCGCGGTTCGATGCGGAGATGATTATCTCCGAGACCCGTGCTCACCCTTAGTTAGGGGTTATAAATAGCCTTATTATTTTGACCTAGGGTCATTTTGTACTCTGTAAACATCCTAATCATAATATATGTTTCCTCTCTTCTGTTTGTGGACGTAGCTAACACATTATTAGTGAACCATGTAAGTTATGTGTTCGTTTATTTCTCGCTTATTTATCTTTCTCGCATCTCATTATAACAAATTGATATCAGAGCTCGATTAGGGTTACCGTAATCTGGTGAAAACAATGTATGTGTTAAACGAAAAAATCGACAAATTCACGGGGAGAAACAGTTTCAGTCTTTCTGGTGAAACAACAGTGGTTGTGGTCACCGCTGATGTCGAAAGATAAGAAGGGCAAGGCGGTGGCTCTGGCAGAGGCCGAGATGGCCAGTCTGGAGGAGAAGGCGCACTTGACAATCATGTTGTGTCTCGTAGATAATATCTACGGCAGGATTATGGTTAAAACTTGACAGTCTCTATATGGCGAAGTTGCTAACAAATAAGTTGTTGAAACAACGTCTGTTCAGTTTGCGTATGCACGAAGGCCAGCCACTTTGTGAACACTTAGATCAACTACAATTTGGCACGTACATTGTACGTGCGGCACTTAGTATATATATTAATTTTAGATTTATATTTTGGCACTTATTTTTTGTCTTTATTTTTTACTTTTAGCAAGTTTGAAATGTTTTCAAGGGGAGGTATTCAGAGAATAAATCATTTATTGGAGAATCGTGTAAGAGAATCATAATGTTATCACAAGTTTACTTATTTCTCTTATAATTAAGTGAAATTGATCATATCTCAATAGTAACCTATTTAATAAAAAAATTCTAAATTTTGTCCTAAAATAGTGTAATTTTTAAAATGTCGGTCTAAGTAAAAGTCCAAACATAGTATGTCGAATAGAGAAAAAATTATTATATGTCCCATAACTCTGGGTTCATCCGCTTTATATCCCAACATTTTCTGTTTTTCAATTTCGTTTCATAACTGTAAGAATTGTCCGAATTCACTCCTAAAATTCTAAATTTCGCCGGAAACCGTCATGTGCCGGTCCCGTGCAAGCCAGATTGAGGATTTTATGTAACGTGGCACCGAATTCGGAGGTGGAATTTATTATTTAATTTCCTTTTTAAAAATTATATTCCACATAGAATTTGAATTTCTAAAGCATCCTGTCAAATTAAAATCAATAAATTAAATCCAAATTAAAATCTCACATAAAAAATTATGTAATATGTCGGTCACTGTTGATCATCTTCTTCCCCACCCACAATCTGTAAAAATCTGTAAATATTTTGTTCATCATCTTCTTCACACCTCCTTTGTTCTCCTTTAAATACGTCATTCCTCAAGCTAATAATCCCTCATTCCCACAACCAATAATCTTCTTCCTTTTCTCTCCATCTCTTTGGTGTGCAATCATGGAGGACAATTGCAAATAACAGCCACATCTTGATTATTCTGATGGTGAAGATCAGGATTTTGTACCAGAGCTTTCCGTTTTCAGATTTTCATTTTAGTTTCCTTCTCTGTTTCAAATTTTCGTTTCAGGAGCCTCTTCTCGAATCTTTCCTTCTTATTCTCGAAGATCAAATTTCATTTCAGCAGCCTCTTCTCGAATCTTTCCTTCTTCTTGTCCTTCTCTGTTTTAAATCTGGTTCTTCAAAATGAGTTCTTGTTCCCTCATTTTTCTGCACATATTTCCCTCTTTTTTGCCCAGATTTTTTAATCAAGAACCCTTTTTTTCTGAAATAGAATTTTAGAAATATCGAAGAAGATGAACAATGCTTGGAACCTTCTGAAATAGATGAACTGATTTATGAAAAACCGAAGTAGCTAAATAGATTTCTGAAAAATCAAAGAAGATTAACAGACTTCTGAAACAGTTTTTCAAAGATGAACATGCTTGGAAATGTTTTTTATTTTAATTTTCTTTTAATTATTTCTGAATAATTTTAATTATTTTTGTATTTTATTAGATGGTTATTTGGGTGATGCGTATTCTTTTCTAATGTTCAAGTTATTGCTGATGTTGGCGTGGAAAATAAAAAATGATGTGTACAATGTAAATAGAAAAAATCGATTATCCAGCTCACATTTTCTACTCCACGTAAGCAAAAAACCTTAATTTTCACCGGCACGTATTTTTCGAGAAATAATTTTAATTTTGATATTGAAATTGGATAAATTCGAGAGATATGAGATGAAATTGAAAAATCAAGAAGTTTTGAGAATTATGAGATGTAATATAATTTTTTTCTCATGTACAGAAAGATCTACAACATTTCTATTAAATTAACTAATAATAAATAATATAAAAAACCCAAGAAAAATCGTAACATCACAAAGTTGTCTTAGTACGTGTAAATGAATTACTTCAAATTGATTTATATGAAACTATTCATCTATTTTAATCAAAATAAAGAGAAAAAAGGAAAAATAAAAGAACCTATTTATCTTGAATTATTTTAAAATAGCGTAATTCCTTCTTTTTACGGATGCACTTGTTCCTATTTTTTCTCCTTCCGGATCTTCTTTGTCACCGAGGCCTTTTTTTGTTGTGATTTGTTAATCACCACTTGGGAGGTCGACTTCAGGGTAAGTTCTGAAAATTAGTAAAACAATGGTTAATTGAAAGTTTCAATTGTATATAATTTACGAATCAAATTGAATGTTACCTAAAAAAAAAATCTCGTAGACAACATTTTTTGCTTTTTGTCTTTTCTCATTCGCTTGAACTCTTTGGTTTAATCAATATTTTTGTGGTGGACATAGATATTCCACGAGAGAGAGCGACATACAACTGTCCATGAGAAAAAAACTTGATGTGGCAAGTAAACTCCAACATTCCATATTGTTTGTCCTTGAGCTTTGTTAATTGTCATGGCGAAACATTGTCTAATTGGGAATTGTTTTCTCCTAAACTTAAATGGGTATCCTTCATTTCCAGTTGACGATAATTGTATTATAGATATAAAGACATGTTTTCTAGTATATATATATTGTCCCAAAACAATTTCAACATCTATCATATTCATCGTGGATTCTCTACATATCATTCTTGTGCCATTACATAGTTCATTTAATGGATCAAGATTCCTTAAAATAATATTTGGATAATTTTTTCAATACTAACTTATGAGAAGACATACCAATTGGATTAAGGGTATTCAGAAATTACTTTGAGTAATACTTGTCCGTTTCAGTTCCTTCATCGAAACTCTAAAATGTCATGTCTTCTCCCGAAAAATAAGATAACAACTTACTATTTAAATGCTCTACATTTTCCTTGGTAGATGTTAATATTGATACACTATTTTTCTTTATAAAATGTAAGTGGCTTACCATTTGATTGACATGATTTTTTTGTCACACGTGCTCTTTTAATATTATTACTAACTTTATCTTTATATTTCTGTTTTTCAATAACACTTAAGTTGGCATACTTGGTTTTCCCCTTGCGGTTTCTTTTGTCGATATACGTCTGTTGTTGTTAGACTTATTGTTGACATATGATTTTACAATAAATGAAAGAGAATTATATACACATAAGAGGTATTGTGTTGATAGCGAGGAACACGATATTTTGACTAATTTTTCGTTATATATAGGAAATATTTCAATAATAGATATATTAGAATCATTATTTCACAATTCAATTGTATTAATATAATGCATAAATTGTTATTCAATTAATGTTATTGTTAAGGATATTATTTAGTGCATAATTCTCTCCTTTATTGTTGTATATCTTTTCCTTTTATATCTTGATATGATCCTTCAATTACGGATTTGTTTGTTGTAAATTTGTAATTATATAGTGGCAATATACCATCACCTCACTCAACGGTGATCAAAATCTCTCTCTCTCTCTCTCACACTTTCATGGTATCAGCCTAATAACCGAAAACCCTTCTCTCTTCATGGCGTCTCCTTCTCCCGACTCTATTCCCATTGCCACCATGATCCATATGGTGTCCATTAAGTTATCTTCTGTAAATTTTTTGCTTTGGAAAAGGCAAGTCACCCCTATGCTCACCAGTTTTAATTTACTCGGTTATGTGGATGGCTCAACTTCTGCACCGCCATCTACCATCACCTCTTCTACTGGAACGTCTTCTCCCAACCCTGACTACTCCACATGGATCACCACCGATCAGAAAGTCCTTGCCGTCTTGTTCTCCACCCTCTCCGAAGAGGCTATGGCAGAAGTGGTAGACTGTACCACATCATGTGCAGCGTGCCTCGCTCTTGAATCGGCGTTCTCTCACTCCTCCATCTCTCGCGCTCATCAATTGCGCGTTGAACTACTCTCTCTTCGTCGTGGATCTCTCACAGTTAAGGAATATGGTAAACACTTTAAAACCCTCTGCGATCAATTGTCCGCCATTGGACGTCCCGTTGACGACTCCGACAAAAGCCATTAGTTTTTACGCTGCCTTGGTGCCTCGTTTGTCAGTTTTGCGGACGCTTGCATGTCCATGAGCCTAGTTCCTTCCTTTTCTGTTCTTCTCCATCAGGCTGTCCAGTTCGAGTTAATGATGCAATCCATGGATTCCTCCATATCCCAACCTGTTGCTTTTAATGCTTCTCATAAGTCTGCCAATCACACATCTCGGTTTTCTGGCCAAAACTCGCACTCTGGTAATAATTCTCCCTCCCAATCTGGACGTGGTGGTCGGAGCTCCTCCTCCGGCGGTCATGGAAATTATCGGAAGCCCCACTGTAAAATCTGCAAGGAAGAACACTATGGGACAAGTGCCCGCTATATCTTGGTCATGTAGCCTCCACTCCGGCAAATCTCGCCGAAGCTTTTTTTTCCTCATGCCATATTAATGAGCCTTCCTCAGATTGATATCTCGGCTCGGGCGCATCGACCCATATGACTACAAATTCCTCCAGCCTTGATAAAATTCAACCTTACACTGGTAATGGCAATGTGGTTGTTGGTAATGGAAATTTATTTTCTATTTCTCATATTGGTTCTAAATTGCTTACTGATGATGTTCGTCTTCTTGACGTCTTGGTGGTTCCTCACATCACTAAGAACCTGCTGTCAATTAGCAAGTTAACAAATGATTTTCCTATTGATGTGGTATTTTCTGATCATATCTTTGTTATTCAGAATTGCCACACAAAGAAAACAATAGCTCAGGGGCACTGTGATCGTGGGCTTTATGAATTGGACCGTTGCTACTGTTAACTCTCATCGTTCGAAAGCCAATTATGACCTTTGGCATCTTCGCATGGGGCATGTCCCATTTCAAGTTATTTCTTTGTTAAACAAACAAGGACTTTTATATGTGACTTCTTTATTACCAACACCTCATCTTTGTTCTTCATGTCAGTTAGCCAAGAGCACAAGACTGAGTTTTAATTTAAAAAATAAACGTGCTGCTAGTGTCTTGGATTTGATTCATTGCGACTTATGGAGCCCTGCACCTGTTAATTCAATTGATGGCTTTCGATATTATGCTGCTTTTGTCGATGGCTTCTCCCGTTTTACTTGGCTCTTCCCACTACGTGCCAAGTCGGATTTTTATGATGTTTTGGTTAAATTTTACTTGTTTGTATGCAATCAATTTTCTGCATCTATCAAATAGTTTCAGATGGATGGAGGCACTGAATTTATAAACTCCAAATTTCGCGCTTTCTTTGACTCTAAAGGCATCCATCATCGCATCTCTTGCCCGTACACTCCTCAGCAAAATGGGCGCGCCGAACGCAAGCACCATCATCTTACTGAGACGGGCTTGTCCATGCTCTTCCACGCTCATGCCCCGGCTCACTTCTGGTTCGATGCTTTTGCCACTTCAGCCTACATCATTAATCGGTTGCCCTCCTCCGTTTTGCAAAACAAGTCGCCATTCGAGATCCTCTATGGAAGCACACCACATTATCCCAACTTTAAGCCATTTGGGTGCCGTGTTTTCCCCTATCTCTGGGATTACTCGCCACACAAATTAGCTCCTCGCAGTGCTCCATGTATATTTTTGGGTTATAGCTCCGTTTACATGGGCTTTCGGTGCTTTGATCTTGCAGTATCTCGAACATACATCACAATGCATGCTCAATTTGATGAGCTTTTCTTTCCATTTTCTAATTCAGGCTCTTCCAATATGCGTGATGGTTTGGACATATCTTCTTTTCATGATCCTGTTGCTGTCACTACTCCTACACCACTGCAAGTCTCACCAGCACCAGCACCAACAGTATGTCCCTCATGTCTCCCTGACATATCTTCGGAACCACCTACGGCTACTGCCTATCCAGCTCCTTTGCCCATAATCACGCCTGCTGCTCCGCCTTCGGCTCCTATTGAGCCACCTCGAGCTTCTGCCAATCCACCGCAAATTGAGCCAACACATCATATGATAACAAGCACCAAGGCAGGGGTGTTTAAGCCTCGTTATCTCGTGCATATTGCTACTTCTCCACTACTATCCGCCTTGACTGAACCACGGGGATACAAATCTGCCGCCAAACATCCTCATTGGCTTTCGGCTATGAAAGAGGAAATGGACGCCTTGAGTCATAATAATATATGTGACCTCGTCCCTACACCCATCGACGCAAACATGGTAGGATCAAAATAGGTATTCCGAACAAAGTATCGCTCCGACGGAACCATTTAACGCTACAAGGCGCATCTCGTTGCCCAGGGTTTCACCCAAGTTCCTGGCTCTGATTTTCACCATACATTCAGTCCTGTTGTGAAAGCTTCCACAGTTCGCGTAGTTTTTGCTCTGTCTGTCCATTTTCGCTGGCCCCTACATCAACTTGACATCAAGAACGCTTTTCTGAATGACATCTTAACCAAACCAGTTTATATGGCTCAACCACCAGGCTTTGTCGATCTGCGACATCGCACTCATGTTCGCCGTCTTAAAAAGGCCCTCTATGGCCTCCGCCAAGCGCCTCTCGCTTGGTTTCAATGCTTCAGTACCTTTCTTTTCGGCCTGGGGTTTCAGCAGAGTCGCTGTGACTCGTTGTTATTCACCTTTCATCGAGGTTCCACTGTCATTTATCTTCTTCTCTACGTCGACGATATTATCCTCACCGGAAGTAATGGTACTGTGCTTCAGCAATTTATCTCTCGAGCCAGCAAGGAGTTTGCTCTTAAAGATTTAGGCCCTCTCAACTATTTTTTGGATCTCGAGATTACGTCTCAACCATATGGTGTTTTCATTGGGCAAGCTAAGTATGCCTACGACATTCTCTCTCGTGCCAAAATGTTGGATTGTAAGCCTATGTCTACACCATTGGCGGAGGGTGTTTCTCTAGTTCATATGGGTACTCCTTTTTCTGATCCAACTCTTTATCGGTCCTTGGTCGGCGCCTTACAATACTTGACCATCACCCGACCAGATCTTTCCTATGCAGTTAACCTTGTTAGTCAATTTCTTCACTCTCCTACTGAGGATCACTTTGATGCGGTTAAGCGCATCCTGCGTTTTCTCAAGGGTACTGTACATCTTGGCCTGTCTTTTACTCGCCAAGCTGACATCTCCATCACTGGATACTCGGATGCCGACTGGGCACGTTGTGCTGACACTCGTAGGTCCACCTATGGATTTTCTATCTTTCTCGGAGGTAATCTTGTCTCCTAGAGTGCGAAAAAGCAGCCGACTGTTTCTCGCTCTAGTTGTGAATCGGAATACCGTGCTCTGGCCAACGCTGCTTCTGAGATCATTTGGCTTTCTAATTTGGTTCAAGAACTTCATGTTCCTCTTTCCACCACCCAGTTCTCCTCTGTGACAACAACAACACTATTTTCCTAAGTCAAAATCCCGTTTCCCACAAATGGTCCAAGCACATTGAAATTGATTGCCACTTTGTTCGTGAGCTTGTTGCGGCCGGACGACTCTACACCAAGTTCATCCCTTCTCATCTACAACTTGCTGATATCTTCACTAAAAGCCTCCCTCGACCCTCATTTGAGCTCCTCCGATCCAAGCTTTGCATTTGCTTTCACCCCACGCAACGCTTGAGGAGGGTGTTAAGGATATTATTTAGTGCATAATTCTCTCCTTTATTGTTGTATTTCTTTTCCTTTTATATCTTGATATGATCCTTCAATTACGGATCTGTTTGTTGTAAATCTGTAATTATATAGTGGCAATATACCATCACCTCACTCAACGGTGATCAAAATCTCTCTCTCTCACTCTTTTAGTTATAACCAATTTTGATAAAATTTATTAGTTTTAAAAATTTAAAATTAATGAAATAATTATCAAAAGAAACATCAAAACTTTTAAGGAATAATTTGAACACAAAAGATGATTTCTTACTTGTTGATGCAGCAAATCGATAATATATATGGTAAAAATATCCTTAGGTTGTACTTTAGTGCTCTCGCAAAACCTCTTATTTCTTCAACTATATTCCTAAGTACTCCAAAATATAAGTTTCAATATCCTCTTCCGAGAAGCGTCCATCAATACTCGTCTATAATAGAGATGGATGTCTTATTACTGAAGTTTGGCTATTTTTCATGTGTTTTTAGCAACAAAAACATCATCAATGTCAAATTGTTGCGCCTCCTTAGCAAAGGCTAAACTCAAAAAATAAATAACCAGATGGAAATTAAAATTCATGCGAAAGAAAAACTCCACCCAAAACTAAATATGTGTAAAGTCTGAGATAACTCGAAAGACATAATAGTTCCTACTAAGGATATATGATGACTACCAGCATCACTATTTTATAGATGAACAATGCTTACACATTTCTTACCAATTCTAAGAATTATCTTAGCACACAAGTATCCATCAAATCAGATAATTGTATAAAGAACAAAAGTTTCCTTACTGTAAGAAATTATAAAGTTATAGATATTTAATTGCAGGATATAATTAAGTGAACATGTATACTCTAAGAAATCGATTTTTTAATGTAAAAATTTAGTAGAGACAAACCTCTCTATATGATCAACTCGCACATAGACTAATTTTACATAGGTTAATAAACATGTGCAATTAGTTTCTTGATTTATTAGGATTAGCCAAAATTCGAGACTGCTCTCCAAAAAAATATCGCTCAATAAGCGATTCGAGATTGGATTTGACTATGCAGTTGAATCCTTCTACTTTGACTATGCTCAAATTCTAGTATTGCTAATTTCGTGATCATAACACTTTATGTTTTTTCTTTTCTTTTCTTTTTTGGGAGGTATAACACATTAAGTTTTAATGCATCATCAACAATGAATAACTTCTGATAATTGATGAAGGAAATTTGCTTTAGCCATCAAATTTCAACTTACACCAGTATCCAATTAGAGGAGGTCAAAAAACAAAAGGAAAAAGAAAAAAACAAAATGTCCAAATACTACCTCCGTCCCGACTTAATTTGCCTACTTTGATCGGGCACGGAGGTTGAGAAAAAATAAATTTTGTGGAATCTTAGACTTTTATGGGAATTGGGACAAACTGAAAAGACAAGTAGGCAAATTAAGCCGAGGAATACAAAAGACATCACAAATTCTAAATTCTAACATCACAATCTTTGGAACCACCAGCAACATAATCAATCACCGAATCACCGCCACATTGATTCATATCTTCAAATTCAATTATTTCTCACTCTAGGTTTGTTGTTCAATAACTTGTTTTTTCTCAGATTTTCAAATCATCCCCTACAAAATAGCATGCACTGGTGACTGTTCGATGAGAGAGAATTATTTTATGTGATTTAAATACAATTAGGATTAGAATTATGATAATATAATAATTAGGATATGGTAGAAGATTACAATATTGTTCCTATAAAATTTAAACCTAAAAAGGGTAAAATAGGGCAAATGTAAAGTAGATGAGGATCTGAATATAATAATTAGGATATGGTAGGAAATTATAATATTTCCCTTATAATATTTAAACTTAAAAAGGGTAAAACAGGTCAAACATAAATTGGCGAAAACTTAAGGCACTTTTATATTAGTGTATAGATTAAACACAATTTTATTAGAATTGCGTAATATTGATGTTAAAGTAGATGATGAAGATGTTGCTTTAATTATGTTGGTTTCCCTACCCTTGTCGTATGAGAATTTTGTGCAATCTTTCATTATTGGGAAAAACATTGTGACTCTGGAAGAGGTTAGACCATCTCTGCATACAAGAGAGTTACGCCATAAGACAACTGGTACGAGTACGGGTAATCAGGCCGCTGGACTAGCAACCAGTGGAAATGCGAGTAAGGGATCTGGAAATTCGGGGGGGAAATAAATTCAAGAAGAAATTATGCTCCAAATGCCTTAAACCAGATGATGCATGTAATTACTATAATGAGACAGGACATTAGAAGAATGACTGTCCGAAGAACAAGCGGAAACAGGAAAATAAAGCATGTACTGTTGCTGTCGCTGAAGGAGATAACACCAACTCCGAGGATGATTTAGCCTAGTTGTTGCTGAACAAACACGTGACACTGATGTGCGGGTTCTTGATTCTGGGGCATCTTACCATATATGTCCACACAGAGAGTAGTTCACAACTTACGAGTAGGTGGATGGAGGCAATATTTTTATGGCCAACAGTTCGATTTGCAAAGCGGTTGGAATAGACTCAATTAACTTACGAACAAATGATGGTAAATTCTGCATGTTGAATGATGTTGGGCATGTTCCACTCATGACGAAGGACCTGATATCGTTGAGTCTACTGGATAATAAGGGTTTCAGCTTTAGAGGTGAAGGTGGAACTTTGTATGTCTGCAAGGGTTCTAACGTGGTTTTGAAAGGTGTGAAACGGGGAACTATGTATTTATTGGAGGGTTCAAGTGTATCTATTTCTACTGTTGTTGCATCATCCGAAGTTCCTAAAGATGATCTGACTAAGTAATGGCACATGAGACTTAGTCACATGGGTGAAAGGGGGATGCAGATTCTGTCAAAAGGAGATCTTCTTGGTGGCCACAGGGTCACTAGCTCTGTGAACACTGTGTTTTTGGGAACCTACACTGCAACAAGTTTCCCAAGATAGTTCATAGAATAAAAGGCACACTTGATTACATCCATTCTAATTGTTGGGGTCCTTCACGTGTTGAATCCCTAGGAGGCCATAGATATTTCCTATCTATGATTGACGACTACTCAAGAATGACTTAGGTGATTATGAAGAAGCATATGAGTGGAGCTTTCAAGTGTTTTAAGCAGTGAAAGGCTTTGGTGGAAAATCAAACTAGGAGGAAGATGAAAAGGATGTGAGTTGATAATGGTTTGGAATTCTGCTCTTCTATTTTTGATGAGTTCTACAAGAATGGGGGGATCGCAAGACATCATACAGTAAGGCATACACCATAACAGAATGGTGTAGCAGAACGCATGAATCAGACACTTTTGGAAAGAGTTTGATGCCTGCTCTCTAATGTTGGATTAGCTCGAAGATTTTGGGCTGAAGCGGTGAGCACAACATGTTACCTGATAAACCGTGGACCTCACACAGGTATCAACCTCAAAATACCCTATGAGATGTAGTCTGGTAAGTCTGCTGATTACTCTAATTTAAGAGCTTGTGGTTGTATTGTTTATTATCATGTGAGTGAGGGTAAATTGGAGCCAAGAGCAAAGAAGAGAGTTTTTGTGGGCTATGGAATGGTGTTAAGGGATATAGAATCTGGTCTCCATTTGAAAATAAGATCATACTCAGCAAGAATGTTATTTTTTATGAGAATTCTATATTTAACCCCACTGTAAAGCCTATTATTGTGTCAGAAAATGATAATGTTGACAAACATGTGGAGCAGAGTGAGTCACAGAAAGGTGATGGAGAAGAACAATCACATTCTGACACCAAACTGAAAGATGTTTTACCACTAGAAACTTAACCATCTGAAGCTAGACAATACAATATAGCTCTTGATCGAGCTAGAAGGATTGGAGTTGAAGTTCCAAGAGATATGGGTATGAGGATATGGTGGGATATGCATTCCAGGTAACTGAAGAGGTAGATTCTCATGAGCCATCCTCCTACAAAGAAGTTGTTACATGTACTGAGTCAATCCAATGGTTTGCTGCCATGGGAGATGAGATGGAGTCGCTTCACAAGAATATAACTTGGGAATTAGTCAAACGGTCTCTGGAGAGAAAGATTATTACTTGTAAATGGATTTTCAAGAAGACGGAAGGGATATCACCTGCTGAGGGTAAGAGTTGTTGCTAAAGGGTTCACACAGAGATAGGGAGTATACTGCGATGATATATTCTCACATGTGGTCAGACATACTTCCATCAGGGTACTGTTACAAATGGTTGTCCATCAAGATCTTGAGCTTGAACAGCTCGATGTAAAGACAACTTTTCTACATGGAGAGTTGGATAAGGAAATATACATGACTCAACTAGATGGTTTCCATGTTCCAGGGAAAGAAGATTATGTTTGCAAGTTGAAGAAG
Source organism: Ajuga chamaepitys (assembly GCA_958295605.1). Classification (NCBI taxonomy): domain Eukaryota; kingdom Viridiplantae; phylum Streptophyta; class Magnoliopsida; order Lamiales; family Lamiaceae; genus Ajuga; species Ajuga chamaepitys. The sequence goes on along the minus strand of OY282498.1, from coordinate 469,468 downwards.
TCCTTGTATGGGCTGGAGCAATCTCCGAGGTAGTGGTACAAGAGATTTGATAGTCACATCATCTTAGCTACAATAGAAGTCCGTATGATAGCTATGTGTATCACAACAAGCTGGAAGATGGTTCTTACATCTATTTGGTTCTGTATGTAGATGATATGTTGATAGCTTCTAAGGGCTAGTTAGATATTCAGAAGTTGAAGGGTCTTCACAGTGTTGAGTTTGAGATGAAAGATTTGGGTGTTTCTCTGAAGATATTGGGCATGGAGATTCATATGGATAGAAGTCAGAAGAAGCTTTTCCTTTCTCAAAAGGAATATATTCAAAAGATATTACCAAGGTTTGATATGTCTACAACTAAACCCATTGATATTGAAAGTGCTGTGAATATTCATTTGTCTATTGCCTTTGCCCCTAAATTTACTGAGGAGAAGGAGTACATGTATCGAGTTCTCTATGCTAGTGCAGTGGAGAGTTTGATGTATGCTATGGTCTGCACTAGACCTGATCTTGCACATGATGTCAATGTGATTAGTAGGTTCATGGCTCAACCTGCAAGGAACATTGAAAAAAAAAAAAGAAGATAGATTTTTGGTACCTTAAGATTCGTCTGATGTTGGTCTCATTTATGGAGGTGATACAAATTATTTTGTTGCAGGATATTGTGACTCTGATTATGCGGGAGATGTGGACAGTAGGAGGTCCATGACCGGGTATGTTTTCACTCTTGATGGCTCTGTTGTTAGTTGGAAGGCTACTTTGCAGCCTACAATTACTTTGTCTACTACAGAAGCAGTGTAAAAGGCTACAGAAGCAACCAAAGAGGAAATTTGGTTGAGGGGATTGGTCAGTGATCTCGGTCTACATTATGATTATGCATATGTGTTCTGTGATAGTCTTAGTGCAATATGTTTGGCCAATGATCAAGTTCATCATGAGAGGACGAAAGATATTGATGTCAAGTATCAGTTTCTGAGAAGTGAGAGGAGAATTAATGTGAAGAAAGTTGGGGCTGTTGATAACCCTGTTGATATGTTCACCAAACCGGTTTCGAGTAATAAGTTCTAACATTGTTTGGACTTGTTAAATGTTACAAGTTGTTAGTTGTTCCATCTTTGGAGACATATCTGTGTACGAGGGGTTGTACGTACGTCTGGATGCTTTTATTGTGCATCTGATACAGTATTGATTTGTGAGAGGATTCAAGTCAAGGTGGAGATTTGTTGGAATACTTTGAACACTGCTGCGAGCCGGTTGCGGGTCTCGCTATTATGTTTGGACTGATTATGTGTTTATGTCCTATTTTGAAGCCCAAACGATTAAGGGGTTATAAATAGCCCTATTATTTAACCTATGGCCATTCTATACTCTATAAACATCCTGATCATAATATGTTTCCTCTCTTCTGCCCATGAACGTAGCTAACACATTGTTAGTGAACCACATAAATTTTGTGTTCGTTTATTTTTCTTTCCGCGTCTCTCTTCTACTCTAATCAATCAATCATAATTCAAAATACTACTTTAATCATTAAATCAAACATCAATTAACAACATCCTACAAACATCACATCATATTTACAATTTTTAATATATACAACTGTTGTGAAATAAGTAATGGCTAACAACTAAAACTATCAGTTGAAAAAGAAGAAAGGCAGCTGAAAGATTGAATCAAATTCTGGGAAAAAATAGCAGTTGCAAACATCAGTTTTCATTTTGTTTCTGGCAGTTAGAAACCGTTGTGGAAGAAGCAGAAACCATTGTCAAAGCCAGTTTCCAGAATCTGTTATTTTCTGTTATTATATTTTTCTTCAGTTTTTCAGTTTTTCAGTTTTGATGTATTTTTCCTTGTGATCCAAGTGATACTAATTAAGCAGTTTCCCCTCGTGGAAAACACATGAGAATCACTTGAAAACCTTACTAGAAGAGAGAGGGAAAAACACACAAGATTCAAGAGTGTGATCTAGGGAGAGGAAGATTGGGATTCAATCATTCCTTGATTGATCCATGAGTGAATGTGTGTACTGTTTCTAGTGTTTAATCTGAGTGGTTGATGATCTCCGTGGATGTAGGCTTAATTGGCCGAACCACGTAATTGCTGGTGTTGATCTTGATTTCTTTATTTTGTGTTCATTGTTTATCTTATTTTGCTTGGTTATTGTTTGAGAAAAGGTTAAAGAGAACCACTTCTTAATCCATCCTAATTAACAAGTGGCGCCGTCTATGGGAAACGCAAACCACTGGAGAATTTCTTGATTGGGAGTAATCATGGCAACCACCAAGTATGAAGCTGAGAAGTTTTCAGGAAAAAATCACTACGGTCCGTGAAAGATAAAAATGAGGGCATTGCTGATTCAACAAGGTCTGGATGGAGCTCTGAAAGGGGTTGAAGGATTATCAACGAAGTTGGATGAAGCTCAGAAATTAGAGATGATGGAAAAGGCACATAGAACCATCATTCTGTGTCTCTCAGACAAAGTGTTGAGAGAAGTCTCAAGGGAACAGACTGCAGTAGATGTTTTGGCCAAGCTGGACAGTCTATATCTGGATAAATCTCTGGCAAACAGACTCTACACAAAACATAGGTTATATTCTTATCGATTTTCTGAAGATAAAAGTGTCTCTGATCAGTTGGATGAGTTTAACAAATTCATAGATGATTTAGAAGGATTGGATGTTGACATGAATGATGATGACAAAGCCATCATTCTATTAAATGCTCTTCCAAAATCTTTTGAACAACTCAAAGATGTTATGCTATATGGCAGAAAGACAAGAATAACATTATCAGAAGTACATACTGCATTAAGAGCCAAGGAGCTTCAGAAACAGAATGAATCTGGCCAGAATTCAAATGGTGATGGATTGAATATCAAAAGGGGTAAGAATCCAAAATTCAAGAAGTCACAACTACAAAGTTCTGTTAAGAAAAACCCCCAACCTACTACAAAATCAGGAGATGGGAAGGAAACCAGAAAATGTTTCCATTGCAAGAAACTAGGTCATCTTAAGAAGAACTGTTTTGAATGGAAAAGAAAGCATGCTGGAAAGGAACAAACTCAAAATACAGCTGACCTAGCAGAAGGGGAAGATGAAGCCCATATCCTAAATATATCAGAATCTCAGGCAGAAGATCAATGGATTTTAGATTCTGGTTGCAGTTTTCATAAGTGCCCAAATTTAGATGGGTTTGTGGATTTTAAGGAGCAAGAGTCTGGTACAGTAATGCTTGGCAATGATCAAGTTTTTCATGTGAAAGGAATTGGAAGCATAAGACTGAAGATCCATGATGGATCCATAAAAGTTCTGACTCATGTAAGGTACATTCCAAAACTTAAAAGAAATCTTATAAGTCTTGGCACTTTGGAAAATAGAGGTTGTGATTTCAAGTCTGGGAAAGGTTTTTTTGTATGTGATGAAAGATTCTAAGATAGTATTAAAGGGAATTAGAAAATCCAGTTTATACTATTTAGTGGGAAAAGTGATTACTGGTGAAGCAGAAGCTGTTGTAAATCATGAACAAATTAAATGGCACTCAAGATTAGGTCATGTTGGTGAATCTGGACTAAACCAGTTAATAAAATTGAATCTCATCAAGCACATAGGAAGTATGTGAGGATTGCATTCTTGGGAAAAGCAAGAAGCTGGCTTATCCTGTTGGAAAACACATCTTAGGAAAACCTCTAGACTATGCTCACTCAGATTTATGGGGGCCTTCAAGAGTTCAGACTCTAGGTGGAGGAAAATATTTTCTGAGTATTGTTGATGATCACTCCAGAAAGCTCTGGAAATACATTCTAAGAAACAAGTCAGATGCATTTGGAAAATTTAAGGACTGGTGCCAAGAAGTTGAGACAGAAAAAGGAACTTCATTGAAATGTTTAAGAATAAATAATGGTCTGGAATTTCTATCAGATGAGTTCACTCAATTCTGCAAAACCAAGGGTATAAAAAGACATAAAATTGTTCCTGGGAATCCTCAGCAAAATGGTGTTGCTGAGAGAATGAATAGGACCATTTTGGAGAGAGTCAGATGCATGTTGATAAGTTCAGGAATGGAGAAGAGGTTTTGGGGTGAGGCTGCAACAACAGCAGCTTATTTGATAAACAGATGTCCTTCATCTGCTGTTGGACATGTTACACCTGAACAACTGTGACCTGGTTCTGTTCCAAGTTATTCTCATCTGAAGTGTTTTGGATGCAGAGCATATGTTCATGTAAAACAAGACAAACTGGATCCTAGAGCACTAAAATGTGTAATGTTGGGATATCCTAAAGGGGTTAAAGGGTACAGACTATGGTGTCCAGAACAAGCTAAAGTACTGATAAGCAGGGAATAGTATTCAGTGAAGATGTATTTCCTTTCAAAAGGAAAGATATACAGGAGATAGCAGTGAATGATGATTCTAGCAAGACATCGGTCAAGGTGGAGCTAGATGAGTTATCAGAAACAGAAGATACTCAAGGCATTCATGAGCTGCAAGATGAATTGGATACACAGAATCAGTTGCAAGATTATCAGTTGGTAAGGGACAGAGCAAAGAGGAATGTTATACCTTCTTCAAGGTATGGTGATGAATATCTTACTGCATTTGCACTAGTAGCTGCTGAAGAAACTGACTGTCATGAACCAAGGGACTACAGAGAAGCAATCAGAAGTGGAGACAAGGACAAGTGGATTTTGGCTATGAAGGAAGAGATAGTCACTGGAAAAGAATAAAACTTGGGTATTGGTGGACAAACCAGAGAATCAGAAACTGGTGAGTTGCAAGTGGATTTATAAAAGAAAAATTGAGGTTACTGATACAGAAAGAATAAGGTTCAAAGCTAGGTTGGTGGCAAGAGGCTTTACACAGAGGGAAGGGATAAATTATAATGAGATTTTCAGTCCAGTAGTAAAGCATTGTTCTATAAGGATTCTGTTGTCATTAGTTACTCAATTTGACTTAGAATTAGAATAGCTTGATGTGAAGATTGCATTTTTGCATGGAGATTTAAGAGAGCAGATTTATATGACTAAGCCAGAGGGGTTTATTCTACCAGGGAATAAATACAAAGCATGTTTGTTACATAAATCATTATATGGTTTAAAGCAGAGCCCAAGACAGTGGTATCTAAAGTTTGATAGTCATATGAAGCTTATTGGGTATGTTAAGTCTAAATATGACAGTTGTGTATACTTGAAGGTAATAGATAAGGAAGTGCTTGTGTGTTTGCTGTTGTATGTGGATGATATGCTGGTGGCAAGTAGGAGCAAAAGGGAGATTCAAGTACTAAAGGAAGAACTTCAGTTAGTGTTTGAAATGAAAGTGCTTGGGAATGCCAAGAGGATACTACCTCCGTTTTTTTTTAGATGTTCTTTTAGGTTTGGATAAGGAAATTAAGTATATGAAAAATAGACAAATAAGCCCCTATTAAATTATATAGATATGGTAGGTTAGATAATTTAGAGTTTTTTTAGGAATAATTATAGGGATACTATTGGAAAAAATGTGAAAAAAAAACACTAAAAGAACAACTATTTATAAACAAAGTATAAAAGCTAAAAAGACATCTAAAAAAAAACGGAGGTAGTACTTGGTATGGATATTCTGAGAGATAGAAATGCAGGAATTCTGTGGTTACATCAACAAGAATACATTAAGAAAGTCTTAAGGAAGTTTAATATGCATGAGGCTAGGCAAGTTTCAATTCCCTTAGGACAACATTTCAAATTGTCTGAAATCCAGAAGCCTAAAACTAAAGAAGAAGAGCTTGAAATGAATAAAATTCCATATGCAAATGCTATTGGAAGTGTGATGTATGTCATGATTTGCACTAGACCCGATGTCTCACATGCCATAAGTGTTGTGAGCAGATTTATGGCCAATCCCGGAAGGCAACACTGGGAGGCTTTAAAGTGGTTATTGAGATATCTCAAAGGAACAGGAGAGTATAAAATTATGTTTAAGAAATCTGAAGGGTGGAATGAAGACTGTTTGAAGGTTTGTAGACTCAGACTATGCTGCAAATGTAGATTCTAGAAAGTCTCAAACTGGATATATTTTCACATTGTTTGGTACAGCTATTAGCTGGAAATCAATGCTTCAGTCAGTAGTAGCATTATCCACTACTGAAGCAGAATATATTGCCTTAATAGAAGCAGTAAAAGAGGCAATATGGTTAAGGGGAATCTTGTCAGAGTTTGTGCTGTTTCATGAATCAGTAAAAGTGCTGTGTGATTCACAAAGTGCTTTACATTTGGCTAAGCATCATGTTTTTCATGAAAGATGCAAACACATAGATGTGAGGTTGCATTTTGTGAGACATTGTGGAGAAGGGGTCTGTTATACTGGAGAAGGTGAAGACTGAGCATAATGCTGCTGATATGCTAACTAAAGCTTTAACTAAGGACAAGTTCTATTATTGTCTGAAGTTAGAGCAAGTTTTGAAGATGTAGACTGCTGTTGAGGTTTTTCAAGTATTCAGATTAAAGGAATGGTTATTAAGTGTTTTTGTAGATTTTGTTTTGTGTTGATAGCCAAGGTGGAGAATGTTGTGAAATAAGTAATTGCTAACAACTAAAACTATCAGTTGAAAAAGAAGAAAGGCAGCTGAAAGATTGAATCAAATTCTGGGAAACAACAGCTGTTGCAAACATCAGTTTTCATTCTGTTTCTGGCAGTTAGAAACTGTTGTGGAAGAAGCAGAAATTGTTGTGGAAGAAGCAGAAACCGTTGTCAAAGCCAGTTTCCAAAATCTGTTATTTTCTGTTATTCTGTTTTTCTTCAGTTTTTCAATTTTGATGTATTTTTCCTTGTGAGCCAAGTGATACTTATTAAGCAGTTTCCACTCGTGGAAAACACATGAGAATCACTTGAAAACCTTACTAGAAGAGAGAGGGAAAAACACACAAGATTCAAGAGTGTGATTTAGGGAGAGAAAGATCGGGATTCAATCATTCCTTGATTGATCCATGAGTGAATGTGTGTACTGTTTCTAGTGTTTAATATGAGTGGTTGACGATCTCCGTGGATGTAGGCTTAATTGGCCGAACCACGTAATTGCTGGTGTTGATCTTGATTTCTTTATTTTGTGTTCATTGTTTATATTGTTTTGTTTGGTTATTGTTTGAGAAAAGGTTAAAGAGAACCACTTATTAATCCATCCTGATTAACAACAACATTACAATCGCCCAAACAAACACCACTATTTTACTTTCCCAACCACTCACGCGAATCTCCCGACCACTGTCAAAAGCGTTACCCACAAACATAAGCTATATGTTGACTATAAAAATGTGTTATATGAGGGGTTTTTCACGTTTGAATACTATAGTCAAAAGCGTTACACACAAACATAGGCTATATGTTAACTATAATAGCTTATAACTTATTCTAAAGGCAGGTTTGTACAATCCATCCCCCATAAATTGAAAGTTATCGGGCTTTACTATTGTGAAGGACGAACTTGACTTGATATTAAAATCAGACTCTCAGATAGACAATCAAACATCTTGTAAGACCTAAATCCACCAACTAATCAGACTCTATAATGTGTTATACTGGGGGGTTTGAATTTTACAGCCATGCGGGTGATAAAACTCAAAGGCAAATTGCTTTTTATTTATATTTAGGGCTCATTTGGTAGCCATTATAAGGCCTGATAATATATGCTATCGGAGCTAATCGTTCGTTTGGTAGAAAGTATAACATATATGGGTAAATACAAGGGGCCCGGTATTAGGCCCTTATTAACCCCTATATACAATCAGGGCTATTTGACATGATACCTTATATGGGCTACTGTAGCAATAACTCCTCCCAGCCATTACCCCCCAATATACCCAACCCACTATTGTATCAACATTTGGACATCCTCGCAGCCCTAGTTACCCTCTTCTTTCAAATATCAGATCCGCCGCAGTCTCAGTCAGTGGAGTTGGCCGCGACGGACTTCCTGCTCGACCGCCGAAGGTAAGCAATTCTTTCATCCTCTATCTTCTTAGAGGATCTCCGCTGTATTTTGTTTCCCCTACACCTGATATTGGCCCTTTTTTGTGTATTTTCCTTTTTGAATTCCTTACAACCCGTTTCGCCCATCAAAATACGAAGCTAGAAGTTGGAGTACTTTGAGCGTCGTCCAGCGACAGCAATCCGTCAAGGTCTGGTACTAATTTGTTCTCCTGTTACTTTTTTTCTTTTATGGGTTACCTTTTCGGGTTTCAGTGTAAATTACGAATCTCACTGAATTATTGGCACTCGGTGTTCAATTTTTCAGAAGCCATTACTCGAGGAACAGTAGATTGCAGATTTGAGTTGTTGAATACCCACGAAAACTGGTGAATTTTTCTAAACTTGTTGTGGAATTTTTCTTACCCATTGTCAATCTACGTTGAATATTATAAATTCTGGAATAGTTAAAACTAGGCAGTGTGGGACTACGTATGTTAGCACTCCGTCGCCTTTAAATTGGTTGAATACTACCATTTACTGAAAATTGATAGTGAAGTTTTTGATAATTGTTTAGTTTATGTTTCTGTTGCATCTGAGCTATGATGATTACTACAATTTCGTTGACCTGAAAATACATGAATGTTTTTTTAACTTTGTGATTGAGTATAATGTTTTGTGGAACATTTCTCAAAATGATAGCATTTTTTGCCAACCAAATGCAAAAGTTCTGTACCTACTTTATTGGTTAACTATTTTCTTTGAATTTCTCATGTATGGCTGATATGTGTTGCTTGTCAAGTATATATTGAATATGGTTTATGATACACTTGATTTGTTAATTTGTGGCTAGTATTAGGGTTTAGGATTTAGGTATAATTGATGGTTTATAGGGCAGTTGAATCACTACCGGCAGAAAACTACCCGCCTCATTGATAATATAATCTGATAGGAATTTGAGGTAATAATAAGCAAGGAATGTCTAAATATCTTAGTGACTTTATGGTTGCTGTGGATGTGGGCTTTTTGATTTGCTACTTGTTGGATTAGGATTAATATTTTCTTTTAGATTGAATCAATGACTAAAATCCATGTTAATTGCAACTAAGCTCTGTTATGATTCAAAGGGTTCAGCCACCCCTAATTAAGCCATGTAAATCTTACACCATTTTATAATGGCTCTTTTTACTTTAAAGGATAGACCTTACCGAAACCATGAACTACTATCGCCTATTGTTATTTCTAAATCTTTCTTGTATCAAATGAGCCAGTTATCAATCTCACTTTCCCCTTGTAGTTAAAGTTCCTATATAAAAGTGATGGATATGTTTCAGAATCTTCTTGCTTATAATCTGAATAATTTTGAAATAGCAGCCAGGATGTCTCGCCTAATCCGGAAAAAAATTGCCGTGTATTTGCTCTTACAAGAAGTGCTACAGGACACACTCATCGCATTAATCTTAATCTTGGCCATACTAAAGAAAAAGAAAAGTTGCAGACGGCAACGTATTCAACCACGTGAGGCCTATAGCATGTTCGACCGTATCCCTGACCAAATAAGGCATCTAACTAGAATGGTAAAACTTCGGGATTCTAGTTGCATCGACAATACTAGAATGGATATAAATACCTTCGCCCGTTTGTGCTAACTGCTCAGGGAGTTGGGAGGGTTAGTCGACAATAGGTATGTTAGTGTGGAGGAACAAGTAGCAATGTTTCTAAATTGCTTAGGTCATCATAAGAAGAACTGCGTCGTGAAATTTGATTTCATTCGGTCTGGTCAAACCGTGTCACACTACATACATCTTGTCTTGAAAGCCGTCCTCAAACTGCATCATCTATTCCTCGTTCATCCGACACCGGTACCAGACGACTGCACTAACCCTAGGTGGAAATGGTTCAAGGTAAATCCACTACACAATTGGTTAAAATACTTGATAATTAGGTCTTGGAATAGGTTCTAACCACGCTTAGGCTTTATGTCTAATGTATTTTAATCAGTTTTACTTGTGAATAATTTAGGGCTGTTTAGGGGCCTTAGACGGCACCTACATTCCTGTGCATGTTAAAAAATCCGATAAGCCCCGGTATAGAACAAGGAAAGGAGGGGTTTGCACAAACGTGTTGGCTGTATGTGATCGGGATTTGTGGTTCACATATGTGCTTCCGGGATGGGAAGGTCAGCTGCTGATGGTCGAATATTGAGGAATGCGGTCAACAGACCCCACGGTCTGAAAATACCCCATGGTACGCCGTAATTCTTAATATGATTATAGGTCTCAGACCAAATAGTGAATTAAGCTAAATAGTAATAAGTGTCGATTGTTTGAATGGGCAGGCCAATACTACCTTTGTGACAATGGGTATGCAAACAGCGATGGATTTCTAACCCCATATCGGGGTTATCGATACCACTTAAAAGAATGGAATAATGCACCTAATCAACCTCAAAATTTTCAAGAGCATTTCAATATGAGGCACACTAGGGCCAGGAATGTGATCGAGCGGGCCTTTGGTATCATGAAAATGCGGTGGGGAATTTTCAGGAGTACAACATATTACCCGATTAAGGTTCAGATTAGACTGATCATGGCTAGCTTTCTCCTCCACAATTTTATTCGTAGCGAGATGCCAAACGACCCTCTTGAAGCCCTACTTGATAATGTTCCCGATGGGATTGATGACGATCAGGACGACCATATAGACACAACTGAGTCATCGCCCGAGTCTGTTGCTTGGCGTGACAACATGGCCCAAACTATGTGGGCAGAATGGTCGTTTAGGTTGTAGGCTTAAGTTTATGAAGATTAGATTATGTGTATTTTAAGTTTCCTGTTTTTTAATTCACCAAGAAACTGAATATGTAACAGTATTGAACTCGTTTCAGCATGATATTACCGAAATATCAATGATTAGTTTGTTTATGCTTCCTTTTTTTTTTTTGGCTTTTTTTTTTCAGTATTACCCCCACTGCATCTTAAATTTGGAAGGGTTTTTTGTGATTAGCTGATTTGGTTATGTCAGTGAGTTTGTTAGCATTGTGTGGTTAATAATTTTATTTTATTATTAATTTTTTTTTCCTTGGGGATTCTGTTTTCTATACTAATTTGATGTAGCAGGATGGAAAGTGGTGCTAGTAGCGTTGGCAGGAGGGGGGGGGGGGTCGGGCAGTAAGGGGCCGTGGAGGTGGACGAGCTGCTGAAAAAAGGGATAGGCGGGCTTGGAGCCCTAGAGAAGAAGCTGTGTTGGTTGATGCCCTCCGAGAACTAATTGCTGGCGGATGGAAAACCGAAAACGGGTTTCGGGTGGGATACTTGGGAAAGCTTGAGGCTGCAATACGGCGTGTATTCCCCGCTACTGATATCAAGGGTCACCCCCATATCAACTCGAAGCTAACTGGGTGGAAGCGGTTCCACGGGCTCGTTCAAGGTGCAATGGCAACGACAGGTGTTGGTTGGAACGAGACAATGGGTTTATTGGAGTGTACAGACGAACAGTGGGCACTTGTTGTGCAGGTAATACCCTGTTTTCAGCCATCGCATCTTGGTTTTGTTGTTTGATTGTGGATTGGAGATACTATTGAATATTTTGGGTAAGATCGTTTTTTTATGGACTGCCGAAAATGCATTTGTCTTAGCTGAGTTGTTTTGTCTGGATCAGGTTAGAAATCATAATTGGATTATAATAAATGCAATTTCGATGGTAAAACAACAAAAAATGTGGTTCTTGGTGGGATGTGTCAGTCAAGCAATTTGAATAGGCAATGACAGATTAATTTGTTGTGCCACGTGCTTGTAAAAGGTTTATATGTGACAAGTGCATGTTTGGATTAAATAGGTATTAAATTAACATTATATTTTGTGGTCAACATCAGAATGTTTGCATCATATAGGTATTCTATCTTAATCTATGTGTCATTTTTTTGGCATGAGTATGTGGGTTACCAATAAGCATGCACTAGAATGCGGCTAGTTGTTTCTGTGGAGTTATGTAACATCATTTTGCACAAGTTAAACTTTTTGATCTTTTTCTTTGCAGAATGATCCCCAAATTAAGAATATGCGTCAGAAAGAGTTCTTTTTGTATAAGACATGGGTTGAGATTCTTGGCAAGGACCGAGCTACTGGTCAGGGTGCCGAGGATGTGATGGAGGCGGTAAATGACTTAATTAATGAGGACAATCTAGCACAAGAGAAAGAAAATGTGGACTCTGCTCTTGACGGCGACTACAACGTAGATCCCGAAGATTTCTTGGAGGAAGAAGGCACTAGCGTGTGCCAAACCGAGAATGATACCCAAGTGCATGCAAGAAGCTCTGGTCATAAACGCAAGAAGGCCGATGGTATAGACGGACTATGTGAGTTAGTTGGTCAGATAGCAAGAAATGCAGAAAACAATATGGGTAAGATCGCACGTTTTATTGGTTATGAATTCGGCCTAGGAGAGAAAAGGGAGAAATTGTTTGCTATGGTTCAGAATATAGGAGACCTAACTCTTGACGAACAGATGGATTTGTCCGAGATACTAGCTAAAGAGACCGATCTGTTGGAGATGTTTTCTGGACTCCCGGATGAGCACAAGGCCAGATTCGGAAGGAGACTAATTGAGAAACAAAAGAAGATGTGAATTTGTAATGGGTCAGTAGTTGTTATAACATTGTGGATGCACATTTTTACTTTTTGAACTAAGGGTCGTTTTGCTGTGAACAAGGCCCAAAAAAAAAATTATGTGCATGTACTTTTGCTGGTGGGTGTATATTAATGTGGACATTATGTAGGTAACAGGCCAAGGGATGTAAACTATGTGGGCTGAAATATTTAATATTAATTCTTTTGTGTTTTTTATTTTTTCAGTAGTGATACATGGTCGTTTTACATGTATATTAGGTCAATTAAAGGTCGTAATATGGGACATATGCATGTGTATTTGGGCGAAAAGTGATTAAAATCCATCTTTTGAGCTAGATGACGTGTTTCTGCTTGTTTTAGTGTTATTCAGGTATAAAAAGGCCAAAAAGTCCGTTTGGGCAAGGTTCGGATGGAAAACGAGCAAGAAAAGTCGGAAATAGCAAAGCGATGTTGAAGCATGATCAGAAAGTCTGACTCGGTCGAGTTGTTTAGCAACTCGATCGAGGGAGAAATGAAGAGCAAAATGTGAAATTGGTCAGTGACTCCAACTCAGTCGAGGGGGATGTTGCCTCGGTCGAGTTGACCCAACTCGGTCGAGGCCTATTCTGACTCGGTCGAGGCATCTTTCCGAGTCCAAGACAGAGTCTGCGCGTTTTATGATTTTAAGCCCATCTTGGGCCCAATTTGGCCTTAATTATATAAGGAGGTTCCCAATCTCGAAAAAGGGAGTTAGAGATCATTAGAAGACATATTGAAGAGGAAAGCAACATCGAAGAATGAAGATCAAGACGACGATTAGGGTGCTTATTCATTGTCTCATTTCTTAATTTCAAATCATGTTTGTCTATGAACATATTTGTGTTATGAATATGAACATGAGTGAGTAGTTTCTTATTATTCTAGGGTTTTGAGAGTAGGTTTTAACAATGTTTGATTAATTGAAGTTTTATATTCTAGTTAATGATTGTTATTCGTTATCTATGTGTTGTGATTTAGTTTCATGAATAGTTAAATTGATCACTTGACTATTTCTACATAATTCATAAGTTTGCTTTGAAAGGAGGAATTTGTGAATGGAAAGGCAACATATAGCGTAGTTGTTGAGCGCTCCGAAGGGAGGTGAGATAAGTGCGTAGGCATTGGTCTAAGATCGATTGGGAGTTCGTTAGGTCTAGTCGACTTGAAAGGGGATCGAACTTAAAATTAATTCAATTGAGAGCCTAGTTAGGAGTGTTTTAGGATTTTTAGAGTATCAAACTAGTCATTAAGTCAGTCCTTGTGGGATCGACCTTGCTTGCCGTTATATACACTTGCACCCGTACACATGCGGAGCGTTAGGGTATAAAATAGGCGAACAAGTAGTAATCAATTTACTTGACATGACCGCGGTAGGTGTACCTATTTATTATCTATGGTAATTAAATTGGTGGTTGGTAGCCAAATATTAATATTTGTACATGCATCCAACAACAATCTTAAAGGCACCGTCTATATATATTTTGGTGTTGCCTCTTTCAAATACTACTATAACCCATCATATTTCATGAATCACCCATCCGTATTCAACCCCTATGTTGTGAAGATGGAAAAAAATCCAGGATCAAACCCACTTTTTGTATCAGAATGGATGGACCGACGGGATGGATACTTGTCTGGTTGATCGACTTCTGACGGAGAAGTCTTTGGGACATTGGGCGCCAACATTGCAAAACAACTACCATGCATTACGTATGGCTCAAGCTGATGTGAATGACAATGCTTGGTGGAACCCATCGTGGGACGAAATAAAGAAACGTGTGGAATTTCTGAAAGAACGATTCGGTACTTTCAAGGCAGTAATCGAGGACCATGGTACTTCCTGGAACTGTGCGCGTAATGTGGTGCAAGCGGATGAATCTGTCTGGGCGAGGATCTTTAAGGTATTTGTTAATGTAATCCTGATAGTGAATCGTTGCTTTCAATATAACTGCTCAAAATATATGATAGGTAAACAGTTTGTATATATTAAGCCGTATATATTGGATTATATGCATTTCAATATTCCCTACCTGAACTAATATGTGTGCTGAATCTGCTATGCGAAGCGGTTGACTTACCCAATATGCACATTTTTCATTCTTCTTATTCGTCTTCGACCCCATCAATGCTACAATCTGAATATGTTATCTAACTGCTTTATTGAATGGTGCTTGTAGAAAACACCCTTCGCTAAAGTGTATTATTATAGCGGAGATCCCCAGTGGTCAAACCTCCAGGCGCTTTTTGCATCGGATGAAAAAGATTTGGATGTCGACGTGAAGGAAATAATTAACATTTCAGATTCTACTGACAACACAATTGTGGTTGTGTCCCCAGATTCATACGAAGTTGTCTCACCAATGATCCATGTGCATAGGCCACCTATATGCAAGCGTTTGTTCAATGACGACCTTCCAGATGAACCACCCACTGTAGGCACCGTTACCACCAACCGCTTCCCTATGAGAAATGAGTTTCCTACTAAACCGAACAATTTGATGGGACCTTCAAGTGCTCCAAGCGGCGAAAGTTCATGCGCATCATCTAGTCCGGTCAAATGGTTCTCGTTCAACAAGGGAAATTGGTGAAGACCCCGGACAGCGCACACGAAGGCCGAAATTGGAAAACACCAAATCTTCCCGAAATCGTAGTAATATATTAGTTTGTTTTTCTTGTTCTCAGTTAGTAGTAATTTATTAAATATTATGTAATAGGATATGGTAGAATTGCCTTGGGTTGGCACTGATGAATTTTCCAAACACATCAGTTTGTTTATGACATATTTTACCTGAGCCACTTGGTTTTCCAAAGGTTATTAAGTTAGTAGATAGTATCTTGTATCTTTCTAAAACCCTCAAATCACTTTCTTTGTGGAAATTAGTCAGAAATGCGAATTAGCATCTAACATATATATTTTCCTGTTTAGTGCCACCAACAATATGTCATATTACAAGAAACATGAAAAAATTCAAACAAATCCAAAGAAACATGAATTTTGCTGAAGTAAAAAATGCAAAGAATTTCAGATGACTTGTGACTAAAATGGTTCAAGCAAAACTAATAGGTTTACATAACGGTTCAAGGTAAATTCAAGACCTAAACAAAATATCAGATGCCCAATTACATATCGTTTCCTAACCAATACTAGGACATAGTTGATTTAAACTGCCAACCGCTTTAAAACTCGGCCAAAGTAACATTACAGACAATACGACTACCGCACACGAAGGAATAAGCCACTTCATCCTGGTACGACTTGATAGCAGCTCGGCGTTCACCTTTCGCAGCTGAGTCGACTGTTTTCTATAAAAATCTAACTTTTCGAATAGTTCCCGTTCCTTGTTTACGTGAAAGTCAATCGTGGTTTGGAGTTTCCTCTCGCAATTCGCCAGCTCCACATTGGTTACTTCCAAATCATCCACCACATCCTCGTACTCTTGCAATTTACGTTCTAAATTGGGTATCGTTTCCGCACACC
Organism: Ajuga chamaepitys; assembly: GCA_958295605.1. Classification (NCBI taxonomy): domain Eukaryota; kingdom Viridiplantae; phylum Streptophyta; class Magnoliopsida; order Lamiales; family Lamiaceae; genus Ajuga; species Ajuga chamaepitys. Next base: position 453,414 of record OY282498.1, on the reverse strand, counting down.
CCAAGCAACATGTTTCGTCAACCCATCCAAAACTTTTGCAATTATTTTCCTACGCCAAAAAAGAAAATCTCAATGTTGGCAAGGATATCAACAACGGTCCTAATTTAAGTAATGTTCATATTCTCCACAATATACAATAACTGAAACAAGAACAAAAGACGCTGACATGAAGATTTGAATTAAAAACTCTCACCGCATGCCCGGGACAGCGTATAAACCGTCGACCAAGGCTTTCGATCCTCATTGAAACGTAAATCCGGAGCTCCATTCCACATGAACATTTCATTAATTGACCGATTTCGCAGTCTGAAACCAATATCCAAAGAACAAAATATATTTAATTACAGTAATCATAACATATTTGTTTGATCAATTTTAAACAAAAATTGGCAAAATTAGGTTTGCTGAAAATGCCACAACCTAAAATTTGGGAGTATGGCATATATTGACTCTGAAACCATCCTTTCTTAAATATTTAGCCCTAAATTCTAGTAGAAATTAATCAGACTTAAAAAATGAAAAGTCACCGTACAATTGCTAGATATGTTCCCGTCCATGACGGAACCCGGGTGACGAGGAGAGTATATAAGACGATTACATTGTTCCGGAGTTGTGAATGGGTCGATTTCAGATAACCTAAACCACCAAAAAAAAAAAAAAACCCCAAATGCAATTGAATTAAAATTATCAGTAAAAATAGAAATTTTCGGAGATTTAGAGGACTATGCGGGTGAAATCATACCTTTCACAAAACCAGATCTTCCCACAGGGTACCAAAGACGAGCACGATTCGGAGTGCACCGCCGCGTCGCTAAAACTAAGAAGCGCAGCTGTTCTTTCAAACTAAACCTCGTTGAAAAATTGGAATGAAGGTTTATACATAAATGCTGAAATGAGATAAGGGCATTTTAGGGAAAATAGCCTTATATTTTGCTCTAATATGGGTAATATCATTCCTACCAAACAGCTGAGATGGTGTATGACCATGCCACTATAGAGCCTACCAAACGCAAGATTAGATAGGTAATACACTATGTGCAATATAACCTATCTCATGATAGTATATACAACCTAAACTAGTAATAGCTACCAAATGAGCCCTTATAGAACTGATACACTCCGCAGTAACAGTTGTACTATAACCTGCTGTCGTCTGCTACAATCCCCGCGTTTCTTCTCTTTTGCACGCCACCAGCACACTCCGACGAATACATACATTGATCCCACTCACTCTCCATGTGTGTAATTCTCTCTCTAGATCATCATCAGCAAATTCCAATATTCTCCAAACCCTAAACCCAGAGGGTTTGGAATTCATCCGTTTCGGCCTGTGATAGGTCCCCAATTTCGCATTTTGAACAGATACAAAGCTGGATCAGCTTAAAACAATCGAGATCATCATCAGCCGTCCCTGCAAATTCCTCCAAACCCTAAACCCAGACCTGTGTTTGAAATTCATCCGTTCCGGCCTGTGATTGGTACCCAATTTGCATTTTGAACCGATAGAAAGCTGGATCAGCTTAAAACAATCGGCCGGGAGCTCGCCATGGGCTCCCAAGGTGGATTTGGGCAGTCCAAGGAGTTCCTAGACCTAATCAAATCTATTGGGGAAACCCGGTCCAAAGCGGAAGAAGACCGCATTATGCTACGCGAAATCGACACTCTTAAAGCTAGGTTTAGTGATCCAAATACCCCCAAATTCAAGCTGAAAGAGTACGTAATACGTCTCCTTTACGTGGAGATGCTCGGCCATGATGCCTCCTTTGGATTCATTCACGCCGTCAAAATGACGCATGATGAGAGTTTGCGGCTGAAAAGAACAGGATACTTGGCCGTGGCTTTGCTTTTGAATGAGGATCATGATTTGATCATTTTGATAGTGAATACTATACAGAAGGACTTGAAGAGCGATAATTATTTGGTGGTTTGCGCAGCTTTGCATGTGGTGTGTAAGTTGATTAATGAGGAGACAATTCCAGCCGTTTTACCGCAGGTGGTTGAGTTACTGGGTCATCAGAAGGAGGCAGTGAGGAAGAAAGCCGTCATGGCGCTTCATCGGTTTTACCAGAGGGCACCTGGGTCGGTTTCCCATCTCGTCTCCAATTTCCGCAAGGTGCACGTTCTCCATTATATATGTGAAAGGCACATGTGTTTGGATGCGAAACGATCAGCTGTATAATATTGTTTTTGCGTATGCTGATATTTGTCATTTAGGAATTTAATGACCGCAAACAGTATCTATGGATGTATGTTATAGTTCAATGAGTGTATGATACATTAAACTTTTGTACATTGACGGCCACAGATTTATGATTCTGATTGAAGCTGAGTCTTGTACTCTGTGTGGCCATTTGTTCTGTGCAAAAAATGAGTTTTCCTCGTGTGAAAATCTTAAACATGTTATTAGGTGATCATATGGTCAGAATCAGATGGACCGATTCTTGTTCATCTATTCTGGTGGGTTATATATCAAAGGAATGAACCTCAGGAAGGACTAACTACTTCTTTACAAGATCAAAGAATTCATAAAGATTCAGTGCACTTGGACACTCCTTTTTCTCTAATTAAATGAAAATTGATCGGAACTTTTATGCATGCTTGTTGAATTGCCTTGCACTTACACGTGGTCTGAGTTCTGTATTTTAATATTTCAATGTAGTATCTTATCTATTTTTTTTAATTTTCTTCTCCAATCAAGTCATTCGATAATGCTTGATATACTTTACATTTCTACTGATGTGAGATTATACCTTCAATTAATATATTGCTAAATCAAAATGGGAGCATGTGGGATGAAGAGAGCACTGTAACAGTTAGGTGTCTCATGTCATTTGTAAGGGATGCTCAGATACATGAGTCATATGGATGATTCAAGTAATATTTTGTGAGATAGAAGGATCTTTATCAACTTGTAAGTGCATCAGGACATAAACGGTCTTGACAACTGAAAGTAATCATTTTCTTGTTTCTTGACAAATGATGCTGCAGAAGCTTTTTGATAATGATGCTGGTGTTATGGGTGCAGCACTTTGCCCGCTCTATGATCTTATTATGATTGATATTGACTCGTACAAGGATCTGGTGGTTAGTTTTGTAAACATTCTTAAGCAAGTAGCTGAACGGAGACTACCGAAGAGTTATGATTATCATCAGACGCCGGCTCCGTTCATTCAGGTCAGCCTAATTTTCATGTCCTTATAATTATTTAACTCAATTTGGGGATCTATATATATAAATGTAATACTCCCCCCATCTAAAAAAAGTCATATTTCCATTCTAAAAATAGTTGTAGAAATCATAATATTTACTCTTAATAATAAGTAATTATTGTCCTTACTTCTACCAGAAAGTCAGTAACAATTAAATATAAAGAGTATCTACTCTATATGTAGTCTTTTCCTGAATGATTGCTTGGTTAGGTCTACAGAGAGAGATATATTTAAAAAATAAACAATGATGATATTTTGAATCGATTTATGGTATGAAGACCCACACAAGACATTATCTTTTTATTAATTGGATGAACTTTATTTATTAGTTACTATTGTTTGGATATTAGTTTTTTTAACTCCAAAATTTCTATATTATCTTTATGTGTGTGTGTGTGTGTTTTTCTGTTTTTTTTTTTTTTTTTTTTTTTTTTGCAATTTGTTGTCATTTTAAATTATGTGATTTTGAATTTATTTCATACAATTATCGCAAGTTGTTGCATAGGCATATCTAGTTTAAAATCCTGGATCTGCCTCTGATTTGACATTAAGACAATGCACTTTGATTGAAGATGATATGTTACATTTCAGGACCAGAGTTCATACTTACTGGTTTCTGTATCTTGTAATCATGTAAAAATGACAAAATGTATCTCAAGTACCAGCAGGAATTTGCGTATTTTCCTAGGCAGCGAAGGTTTGACGTTCGTAATAGAAACTGCAGAACAGCATGAAGGAGTTTTGTAGTGTCCCCTTTCTTCCAGTTACTTTTTTCAGATTAAAATATCAAAATGTATCTAAATGGGTAATAAAAAACAACTGTGCAGTAGAAGGATTGGGGGGGGGGGGGGTGTCATCTCTTTGCATCTTTTTGAGAAAGATGGCCTTTTGGTTGGAAGAAAACCGTGTGCATATACTCTTTTCTCCATGTTGTCTTTATTGTATCTGGTCACTAATATATGCATAATTTTCTTTTTGTTTGAAGATTAAGTTGCTAAAGCTACTTGCCCTACTGGGTAATGGTGACAAAAAGGCTAGTGAACAGATGTATACAATTGTGGGTGACATTATGAGAAAATGTGATTCAACTAACATAGGGAATGCCATTCTTTATGAGTGCATTTGCTGTGTTTCCGCATTACATCCCAATCCAAAGTTGCTTGAAGCTGCTGCTGATGCCATTTCAAAATTCTTGAAGGTCTCCATATATATTCAGCATATTTCTTTTTGTTAAGGATTTAAGGGTTCCTTTTCTTGATTTTGTAAGACTACATTTGTCTCCCAATGTACAGAATGCCAGCCACAACCTGAGGTATCTTGGTATTGATGCTCTCAGTCGATTAATAAAAACGAGCCCAGAAATAGCTGAACAGCACCAACTGGCTGTCATTGATTGCTTGGAGGTGAGATATATCCTCCTTTTCCTTTTAACTGATTGAAAGCATTTCATTTGGGGTTAGATATCACCCACATGTGGCTTCAATGCTCCAGTTCTTTAGATTATTGCTTGTACTTTTCTTAATGGCCTTAAATGCCTAGTGTAGTAATGGCTGTCCTTCCATATGCAAGGCTGTCTACTTATTTGCAGGTTTCATTATAAACTTTGATGTCTAAAAGATATGCCTGTCCTTGAACCAATTTTACTTTGTTGTTTTCTCTCAAATTCCTTTAGTTGATAGGTTACCTACTTACCTTACTGGTGGCAATCAGTTGGTGTCTTGGGTTTGTGGATCGGGTTGACATCCATTCTTTCACATTTTTACCAACCCAAGCACTACCTTTGATTACACAGTTATTTTTACCTGTTTAATTACTTGTGTCAACTGTCGGGAAATATATACCGAACATGATCTGTTTAATACACAGGGACACTGATATAGTTTCATGAGGTATATAATAAACCCCAAAAAATCTATTTATCATGACATGGGTATACCTGTTTGACAGAGGCATCTAAAAGACATATAAAACCTAAAACCATCCAAAAGACCTCAACTAAACACGTAACTTACCCATAAATACATCCACTAGATAGTTCGATACTTCAATATCTATGTGATGATGTGCTATATTGGATGAGCGCAGAGCTGGGTAAAATTAAACTCAGACAATGAGACTGAGAGAGTGGCAGGTTTGCTAGTGTTCTAGTTTACAAAAATAGCCTTTTGCAGTTTCAGAAGTACTAATTGGGTTAAATAGGATGACCTGACTTGACCTTTTTCTGTTTTGTTCATGCCAGACCTTTTTTCTTCGCCGAACTAATAGAGGGGTGTAACTGCACCTGTTAAACGCATGCTAGATTTGTAGAGTGTCACAAACTGCCACCCCTACTTTACTTGGGATTCTATTTTCTACTTTACATGTTGATACTTGCACAAATTAGAGCACGATGTGGGAGAATGAAGGTTAACTTTTGAATCTTCCAAACATGGTTTTTTAAGTACAGTTGGGAATTGTAATGCTTCGTTCGCTGAAATTTAATTCTTCAAATATGTGATGCTTGTTGCAGTAAAAATTGTATTCTTGATTCTTAACCATGCAAAACGAAAAAGAATATCATTGACCTGAAAACCTGCGCCTTGGGCAATGGTGGACTGCTTGACGAGAAATTTCTTTTTACACATCAGATATCAGACCAGAAACTCATTTTCCAGGTATACGGATGCATTTCACATGGGGTTGGTTTGAGAGAAATGCATTCTACAATACACTGGTCTTGCGTACTTCAGAAGCATTTTGCTTCTCAAAGTCGGTATTTGGATTCTATTCCATTGCTGTTATTATCCAACTTTTTACGAGCATTTTCCTGGAATATTTAGTAATTAAACCTAAAGGAGAATAGAGCTGAAAAGACTATAACACCTGTTATTTAGTGTTTGTCTATGAGAGATGTTGACAACAGATGTATGGAGTTGAAGTCACCTAGGTAACTGATATAAAACGGGGGTTCCAAATTCTGATCCTTATCTTGGCGTCTTTCAGTCAGCAGTTCTGTCTGGGAGAGAACTTTTGGCCAATTTAGGTTGAGGAAAATTGACAAGAGACAAAGATTCACAGCAAGGGAATGATGAAGATGTGGACTGCAAAATAACATATTTGAACTTACAATGTAGATGTTTCAACATTTGACCTCCACCCCCACAACAACTCTTTATAGTTTTGCTAACATTCCATTTGGCAATTCAATTGAAACTTCTCCTACGTTGATTACATGATAAAGAAAAAACACAATGTTCTTCTTACCTTCTTGTCGGTTATATACTTTTAGCTTTCTATTTTCACGGTCGGACCAGGCTGCTGCTTAAAAGTAATCTTTTCATTTTTTTGGTTACAAAATTAGTATTATTTTCTCCTTTGAATCTGTGTGTGAACTTTTGTAACTGAAGAATAGTTGGGTGTACGTTGTCATTGTAATTTGTTTTGATGCACTTGTGAGTATGCCGTGACTGAGTTTGTCTTCCAATTTGACTTCATTCTAATGGCTGGCATGGTTCATGATATAGGATCCAGATGACACCCTAAAGCGTAAGACATTTGAGCTGCTCTATAAGATGACCAAGTCATCTAATGTTGAAGTGATTGTGGACCGTATGATCGGTTACATGATAAGCATCAATGACAGCCATTATAAAACGGAAATAGCGTCTAGATGTGTTGAACTTGCTGAACAATATGCACCAAGCAACCCATGGTTTATACAGGTTCTTCTTACTGATATGCACTCTTCAATGAGTTCTATTTATGATATTACTTTTACGTTGAGGAAATTTTTTATTTTTTTAATTTTTTCTCTTCTTTCTTTCTGCGATTATTTGTCAGACCATGAATAGAGTATTTCAGCATGCTGGAGACCTGGTGAATGCTAAAGTTGCTCATAACTTGATGCGCCTGATAGCTGAAGGATTTGGAGAGGATGATGCTGCTGCTGATAGTCAGCTTAGATCTTCTGCTGTAAGTTTTCTTTTGGATCTAAACTTCATTCTAATTGATGCTCTTCTTTCCAAATGATTGTTAGCTTGAGATTTAACTTTCCTACTTCGTGGTTTATTATGCCTCTCAGTTTAATGCTTGCTATTCTGTTTCATTTTTTTGTAGCTGTGCATGACCAGGATAATGTATGATATTATTGGCACCTATCTTTTGTTTCTGCTTTCCACTAGAGTGTGATTCACAAGTTTGGTTGGGAGAACAAAATTTAGACCTCTCAACATAAGCAACTGTGTCAGTTTATGGGAGCCATCAGGAATTGTTGGAATTAGGTTTTTCGTACAGACAAAATGCTACATTGTGCATGAGGCTCCTTGCTGAAACCTGTCACATCTACGACTCATGGCCTATTCTTGGTTTTATGTCAAGCCTTGATGTGGATGCTAGGGTAAGCTAGGGGCAACTTGATGCATTATTTTATATCGTCTACACCAAATTTAAAATTGTATATCTAGGCCTTTCCGGCAGTTGTCTTACTTTGGCTTCAGCAGTGTTAATGTGGGTCTCTAGGCATACATCACCTGCAGGTCTGAGGGGTTGTGTTGTTCAGTTCTATTTTTACGTAACTATCTTATTTCACTAGTGCTCCTGTTTGCTATATGCTGTAAAATGAGCCAGGTTTGATAAATTAAAATATGGTTTTTTTGCCCTTTCCATAACTTCAAGTGTTGAGGTATTATTTATCGTTGATGCAGGTGGAGTCATATCTTCAAATTATGGGCGAGCCAAAACTTCCATCTTCCTTTCTACAAGTATGTTCTATCACTTAGCCTTCCATCACTTTATCATCTATATTCTGTTATTGGTAGGTTTGAATCCCCTTTTCTTTCACCCATCTCCCTTTATTATGTTTCTGCTGATTAACTGTATGATCTCTCTGTCTCTCTCGCTCACAATACACACACACACACGTCTCTATTATGCAGGTCATCTGTTGGGTCTTTGGGGAATATGGAACTGCCAATGGGAAGTATTCCGCCTCTTATATCACGGGAAAGTTGTATGATGTGGCTGAGGCACATTCAACTGATGACACAATTAGAGTAAGTATTCAGTTTGTCACCATTTCTGTCCAGTTTTATGGTGCGATCGTACCTTGTCGGGATGATAACCGTTTCATTGTGCTGTAAGGTTATAACTTTTAGACATATCAATTCTTCCGGCAAATAGCAATGTCTACTTATATATTCATTCTTATTTTTTTTTTGTCTTTTTATAAATAATATCTATTAAAGACCTTTTGCCTTTGTTTGTATACTCACATGAGATCCTAAGCTCAAATTTCTTGTCAAAGAGTCAAGATATTTTTATCTCTGTATGCTCCTCTTTTCTTATTACTTTTAAAGAAAATGAATCCCTCGCCCACAATTCTAACCAACATTCTTAAAATCTGTGAAGTACTCACCTGTAAAGTGTTCGACTATTATTTTAACGTTTGCGACTCCTCAGGCCTATTACTTCAATCAAATCATCTTCCTTGTCGATGCTTCCACTTATCTTGATGGCTCCAAATTATTTCTGTCAGCAATTAATAAATAATTCTTGTAATGCACTGGCAATAACATTTGGTTTGTGTTTGTAAATCATAATTGCTTCTATTCTTCTTCTGTCAAGGCATATGCAGTGACAGCACTTATGAAGATCTATTCATTTGAAATAGAAGCTGGGACGAAAGTGGACATACTACCTGAGGTAGAAATTCGGTTTATATAAGGTGTCTTCTGCATATTACATATGTGCTGAAGTACTTCCTATCTTTGCTGAGAGCAATTGCTTGTGTGATGACAATTTCAAACTTTAGGCGTCTGTTTTGATTGCTTTCATATGTATATTCAAATGTCTTGAATTTATTTTTTGACCAAAGGTTTCCTATGCATATGTCTTGGATTTAATTGTTAATTTTCCTAATTAACGAATTAGATAGAAAATTTATGCTACCATTTTATCTCCCTAGAACCCCTATGTTGTACATACTCTCTTCCATACTATCAATTCAAGTTCTTTTCCCGTTCATTTTTAATCTAATGCAGTAATTGTATCCTGGAAATTTTGCTTCACTGTGATGAGCCTAATTTTTTTAAAGTTTTCCACCCTGTTCCTAAAAATGACGACAGTATCGGAACTTTCAATCTGAAGTAAGAAACTATCACCTGTATAATTGGAGTTCTACTCGTTAGCTTTTTGCATTTTCTGATCCTCGTTGAAGTTAGTTTGCAGACGTCTAATTAAGTTTCTGCTTAAAACACATGATGCAAATAACTAAGTGTACTCTGTCTGTTGTTGAACAGTTCTGACAGGAGAATTAGTTGCACTGCGCAGTTATAACAGAGAAGTTTGCATATATGTAGAGTGCAATAAGTGATTTACAGCCTAATGTTGAACAGTTCTGATAGGAAAATTAGTTGCACTGCTCAGTTATAACAGAGAAGTTTGCAGTATGTAGAGTGCAATAAGTGATTTACAACTTATTCGAAACAAATTTTTTTATTTGATGAATTTGAACATGTTCCTATCAGAGTCAGTTAAAGTTCTTTGTATGACATCTCTACTGAACATGATTACTTCCTTGTCTATTTTCTGTGATAACTTAAGCATATAAAAAGGATCTTCAATATGGTGACATCTTGATGCAGTGCCAATCATTGGTCGAAGAAATGCTAGCTTCACACTCCACAGACCTACAGCAGCGTGCCTATGAGCTTCAAGCAATCCTTTGTTTAGATGCTCATGCTATTGTGAATGTAATGCCAAGGGGTTCTGCTTGTGAGGATATCGAGGTAACATTTTGCATCAAGGGGTTCTGGGCTCGGAATTGTAAATATGTTTTTGGCTAGCAGTTACAAACTTCACATCTGATATGTTCATGAGCCAACAAAAAGTTCTTTGGTGACACATTTTTTGAGACGACAATGATTGTTTAGTAATAAGTTTGTGTGACAACTTCTTGTCACAAAACGATCTACAAATTATATAAGGTCATTTTTAGTCTACTTTTACAGACACGGCCGGGATACAGATTACCCTTTAGAATGTAAAAAATTCAGCTGGCATAAACACGGTTTGGGAACTTTAGCTTCGCGGTAGTTTTGATGTGATATACCGTTCCTCAACAATGATAGAATGGCTCTTCATGGGAAAAATCTTAAATATGGAACAGAAAAGAAACTGCAACTACACGAATTGAGTCCATTCTACATTATTCGTTATTTAAAACTGCAAGAAGGAGGTAATAAGCATTAAAGAATTGATGTACATGGGTACGAATATTGATCGATCTATGTTTCGGATCCTTCTTTCCATTCCTACTTCCTTTCCGGTTCTTGAGATACTGCACTGTACTATAATAAATTTTAGATTGATCGATTAACAATTGTGATATTTTTCTGATTTTTGCAGATAGACAAAAATCTTTCCTTTCTCGACGGATATGTCCAAGAAGCGCTGGAAAAAGGTGCTGAGCCATACATCGAACACTTGAGAATGTCGAACAATAGTGACTTCAATAGACAAGAAGATCATGAATTCTCAACACATGCTCTTAGGTTTGAGGCATATGAGCTACCCAAAGCCAGTCCATCTGTACTAGCATCCTCCAACGCGCTTGTCCCTGTCCCGGACCCATCTTATGTTGCAGATATCCCCCAACCCGCGCAATCTTTTCCATCCACCTCAGACGCAGAACTCAAACTCCGACTTGATGGGGTTCAAAAAAAGTGGGGCCGCCCTACTTATTCTTCCTCTGCCACACCACCTTCATTGAGCACAAACACTGTGCAGATTCAGTATGACTCAGTGAGCAGTTTGAACTCAAAAGCACGAAGCATATCTTATGACTCGAAAAAGCAGCAAGTTGAAGTTTCACCAGAAAAGCAGAAAATGGCGGCTTCACTTTTTGGTGGCGCCTCAAAATCTGAGAGAAGACAAACTCGGTCTAGCCAGAAGGTTCCCAAAACTCAGAATCACACCAACTCTGCAACTTCTGATATTGCTGTTATCAAAGCATCCCAACCACCTCCAGACTTGCTCGACTTGGGTGAACCATTAGATACGAGTAGTACGCCAGCAATAGATCCATTCAAGCAACTGGAAGGTCTTCTTGATCTCACGCAAGAAACAACCTCTACAACTGCAGCACCCGATTTTAAATCTATCTTTGCAGATACATCTCTGAGTGATAGCGTTGTAAATCCAGAATCAAATGGGATCGACGTAAATGGTGTTGGAGGGAGTACAGAATTGAGCAAAGGACTGAATTTGAAGGAATTGTTGGAAAAGGATGCACGTGTTAGGCAAATGGGTGTTACACCTTCAGGTCAGAACCCCAACTTATTTACGGATTTGCTTGGCTAAGTTTTTATGTCCAAACTTGGATTTCTCGAGAATCGTTGCTTTATGTGTCTGTTTATGACCTAATAAAACCAGTCACCGTTCATGAGCATGAAAATGTATGTATGTATTGGTAGCATATATACTATACTGTGTGTAGAAATACAGTCAAAGTTTACAGGGTGCTGAAGGGGTTCAAGCTGGTATTGATTTTTGTACTAGTAACTCCTCTCCTTGTAAGTGTAACAAATTTTCATTTTATTTTGTAAGAGCAAAGAGTAATCTAGTTAGTTTATATACTTTTATCTTTGTGAATAAAAATTTAGACGACGATTGATTCAGACTAATTTTGTGTCATAACATTAAGACTCACTCTTAATTATGGGGAAGCAAGGAGAAGTCATGCTAACTAATTTGTGACAAATGCTTCATCTTTTATACTACTGAATGAATAAGAATAAAAGCTAAGGCATTCGCTGGATAAGAAGAACTTAGATTTATGGTTCAGCTTGATTGGTTTGCACTAAATATTTGTAAGCAAATATAAAAGTGGAGCTTTCGATACGTCAGTTTCTAACTTCAGAAGTGGATATTTAGATACTAAAGATTTGTTTGGTTGATTTGACTGGTTCAATGAATAAACAAAAATGTAAAACAAGATATAACAAAACTTTAACATAATTATTGAAAATCTACTATCTAGTCTACTTCTATTATAAAAGTGTAACTGTGTAAGTAGTCTCTTATAAATTTTGATTTGCCTATTTTATCTTTAGTAAGTTCTATTCTAGAAATCTTATTTTTTAAGTTACTAGTTATATTCCCGCGCGATGCGTGATATATTATCTTATAAATTTAAATAATAATATATAACTATACCACTTTAAAATAATAATCATTTTATATTATTAATGAGAATTGATAATGTAGACTTGTTAAACTTAAAAGTTTAAACCATGATTATGACTTCCGTATATTTTAAGTTTATTAAAGTTACTAAACTTGTAAAAGATTTTAATCCTATATATGTATATGTGTGTGTGTGTGTGAGTTAATTAGGGACGTCCATAATTTACATATTATTAACTTTCAACCATGGTCTTCTCATACATGAGATCGTTAAACAAAATCAACATTTTCTAAATTATTATTCAAGATATTATTACCTTAAACAATCATTTTTTTTTTTTAAGAAATCCAACTTAATATTGATTATATATTAGAAATAATAATATGTCAAAAAATAATTGTAATAAACTATATGGATAGTTTGAATAGATACGCATGAGAAAGAAGCTCAAATAAAGAATTGAAGCATAAAAAATCCTCTCGTTCAACCTTAAAAGTTATATGCATTATAATAAAATATAATTGATTCATTAGAATTCCTAATATTGAATGTTTTATCATCAATTTCTTTATTTAATAAAGTTATATCTTATTCGGTGTTGTTCAAGCGCACATTATGATGGAATAACAATAACAATTATCAATAACAAAGAAACAACATCCATAAATTAAGAACATCATCATAATTCTTTTAAACTGTTTTAAAAAATAGTTATTTGTAAGAGTAGACTGAAAAGAATAAAGAGAAAGAGAAGAAAGCAGGAATAGACAAAAAAACGGCGTATATTGTTTCACAATAGGTGTCTCTTATATAGGCATACATGTAGGGTTTTATGTATACAGATATAATGAAACGCCTAAATTGCCCCTCAATCAATTACTTTTGATGAAGGCACACATGTGTTTTTCCTTCAACACTCCCCCTTGTGCCAAATCAAATGGTGAATGATGCATGAATGTTGCCTCGTTAAAAATCTTGCCAAGTAACAAAATCCAGTGGGAAAAATAAACCTTGGTCGAAGGGAAAAATAGTGCAACGCACCTATGTTGAGACTCCCCCTGAAGTCTACATCTCTCACCTGATACGTACATCTATCAAGTGAGCTCAGAAAGTCTACGCATCCCAATCCTTTTCACATGTTTTTCAAAGATTGTCTTGGGCAGTGATTTTGTAAACAGATCAGCTGCATTTTCTTCAGAGCTGACTTGAGTTACTTGAATCTTGAGCAAAGCTTGTTGTTGCTGGTTGTAGAAGAACTTCGGTGATATATGCTTCGTATTGTCGCCTTTGATGTAGCCTAGTTTCATCTGTTCGATGCAAGCAGCATTATCTTCATATATACATGTAGGCTCTTCAGTGGTAGAACTTAAGCCACTACTTCTCCGAATATGTGTGATGATCGACCTTAACCAAATAGACTCACGAACTGCTTCATGTAAGGCAATGATCTCCAAATGGTTTGATGAGGTAGCTCCAAGGGTTTGTTTAGTAGATCTCCAAGATATCGCCGTATTTCCAATGGTAAATGCGTAACCAGTTTGGGAACGACCTTTATGTGGATCGGAAATATAACCAGCATCAGCAAAACCAACTAATACATTATTTGGTGTATCAGTGTAGGGGGTAGCTTCAACATTTGCTTTAGGGATTACAATTTCATCTGTGTTCCCTTTTCTCTCTTTGTAAGGAAAGAACAAGCCCATGTCAATGGTTCCTTTTAGGTACCAGAATATATTCTTGACACCATTCCAATGATGCTGCGTTGGTCCTGAACTAAATCTAGCTAACAAGTTCACTGAGAAAGCAATATCTGGTCGAGTACATTGAGCTAAGTACAATAATGTGCCTATTGCACTTAAATAGGGAATTTCAGCTCCCAATAGCTCTTCGCCATCTTCTTTTGGACGAAATGGATCTTTCTTTAAATCCAAACTTCGACCGATCATGAGGGTGCTAATAGGATGCACTTTGTCCATGTTAAATCGCCTGAGCATCTTTTGGACATATGCAGACTGGTGGATAAATATTCCATAAGCTCGGCGCTCTAAGTCAATGCCTAGACAAAACCGAGTTTTCCGAAGATCCTTCATCTCAAACTCGGATTTCAAATAGTTCGTGGTTTCTCTTATTTCATTAAGAGTACCTATTATGTTCATGTCATCAACATAAACTGCTACAATCGCAAATTCGGAACTAGTTTTCTTTATAAATACGCAGGGACACTGTTCATCGTTCTTGTAACCTTTTCCAATCAAGTAGTCACTTAGACGGGTATACCACACCCGTCCAGATTGTTTCAATCCATAAAGTGAGCGTTTCAATCTGATTGCAAACGCACTCCGTGGTTTAGAGTCACTTGACTTGGGCAATGGAAGGCCATTAGGCACTTTCATGTATATCTCTGAATCAAGATCCCCATAGATATATGCAGTAACCACATCCATCAGCTGCATTTCCAGTCCTTCGGAAACTACTAAGCTAACTAAGTAGCGGAACGTTATGACGTCCATTACGGGAGAGTATGTCTCCTCATAGTCAATTCAAGGGCGTTGTGAGAAGCCTTGTGCTACAAGGCGAGCTTTATATCTCAGGACCTCATTTTTCTCATTACGCTTTCTGACAAAGATCCATTTATGTCCTACAGGCTTTACACTCGGTGGGGCTAGCACTACCGGACCGAATACCTGTCTCTTTGTCAAAGAATCAAGTTCTACCTGGATTGCTTCTTTCCATTTAGGTCAATCTGCTCTTTGTTGACATTCTGCAACAGAGCGTGATTCGATATCATCATGCTCTATAATTTCTTGAGCAACAGTATAAGCAAATGCATCATCAATTTGTGTGCAATGTCTGTCCATCAACTCATATGCACTCTCATATCCATAGAGATTTCTTTATTCTCTGGAATCATATCAAACATCGGAGCGTCCTCCAGTAATGATTCTAGGACATAACTATAATCAGAGATAATCTCATGGGATGGATTATCAACATCGATGATTAATGGATCGTGTTGTGCCACACCTACCCTTTTCTTCCTTGGGTGGGTGTCAATCGAACCAAGTGGCCTCCCCCTTTTCCTTTTGGGAGCCACGGCCTCAACCACACCTCCACCAGGTGTGATTGCAACACCATTATCTACGGTGTTGTGCCCCTTATTGGGGACTTCTAACCTTGCAGGCACATTTGCAGCTGGTATATGAGACCTAGTCACTTTTGCAATATTAGCAAACGCATCAGACATCGAATCTGCTACGTTCTGAAGATCAATTATTTCTTTTACTTCGCTTTCACATTGTGAAGTTCGGGGATCAAAATGAGACAGAGTGGGGACAGACCACGATAATTCCTGTCGTTCCCTTAGAAATTTCTTTTTCTCATCTCCCCCTAACGACGGGAAGACTGTCTCATTAAAGTGACAATCCGCAAATCTAGCGGTAAAGAGGTCGTCTGTCAAAGGTTCTAAATAGCGGATAGTTGTTGGAGATTCATATCCAACGTATATACCTAATCGTCTCTAGGGACCCATTTTTGTGCGCTGTGGGGGCGCAATGGACACATATACTGCACAACCAAATATGTGTAGGTGTGAAATGTCAGGCTCATATCCAATTACCAACTGGTACGCAGAAAATGGTTGGTCAACAGTGGGTCTGAGACGAATAAGTAAAGTTGCATGCAATATTGCATAACCCCATGCAGAGATAGGCATGTTGGTGCGCATAACCAAAGCCCTAGCCACCATTTGTAGTCTTTTGATGGTGGCTTCTGCGAGACCATTTTGTGTATGCACATCGGGTACGTAATGCTCTACATCGATCCCGATAGACATGCAATAATCATCAAATATTTTTGATGTGAACTCTCCAGCATTATGAAGTCTTATGGACTTGATAGAATTATCAGGGTGGTGAGCCCTTAAACGAATAATTTGTGCTAAGAGTTTTGCAAATGCAGAATTTCTTGTGGACAATAAAGCGACATGTGACCAGCGTGTCGAAGCGTCAACCAAAACCATAAAATACTTAAATGGTCCGCATTCTGGATGAATAGGTCCACAAATATCTCATTGTATCCTGTGTAAGAATGGAATATTTTGTTTGGTATCTTTAGCATAAGACGGTCTCCGTGTTACTTTTGCTAAAGAACAGGCTTCACAAAATGAGTGATGTGCCTTTGAGATTTGTAATGAGGCAGGGTGGGATGTAGATAGTGCATCTGGTGCTTCAGAAAACACAGGTTGCGATGGAGCAACAACATGACCGATATCGTCCATCGTATCGGATTTGCGTCCCTTTCTATGGTTCACTCGAAAAAAAGGATGTCCGTGTGAGTTTTTCAAAATACGGATCATCATATCATGATCGGGATGTCCAAGACGGTCATGCCAAAGCCTTTATAAACTAGTGTCACATAGTTCATCATTGGTGACAGCATAAGATTCGACAATTCGAATAGCAGTGATGTACAACCCACTAGATTGACTCATTAGTTTCTCTAAGATGCGTTTTCTTCCACATTCATTAGAGGTAACATATATAAATTCAATTCCATTCTCACTGTGAGTTTCCAAATGATAGCCGTTGGCTCGAATATCTTTAAAACTTAACAAGGTTCGATTAGCTCTTGGTGCATAAAGAGCTTCTTTGATTTTAATAATTGTGCCGGTAGGCATCAAGAATTTGGCAATACCTCGCCCTTTTATTAATTGGGATGATCCAATCATCGTAGTTACAGATAAGTGTAAGGAATAAGTTCAATGAATAATTGTCTATTCCTTAAAATTGTGTGGGTAGTCCCACTATCAGCTAAGCACTCTATTTCTCCGCGAGACATTCCTACAAGTAAATGTGATTTGTGTTATTAATTTAGTTGGAAATCTGATCTCATTTTCCTTTTGAGTATTTCAATTTTAATAGAATGATTTACTTGTCATTCGATATTTTCTTTTATTCCTCAGATGTATTACTTTACATTGGGATAGTGTTATTTTCGAACCATGTATATTGATGTGCAATAAATTCAAATAAATTCAATACTTGAGAATAATATTTAAATTTATTGAAAAACCAACGTCAATAAAAGTAAAGTCTCAAATAAAAAATCTAACTCAAAAAAAAAAAAAAAAACAATTAGTCTAAGTAACTTGAAGACTAAAAACAATTGTCCAAATAAAATGAGGCATAGTGCCTTAACAATATTCTTGAAAAAAAAAATATTAGTGAAGCAGATCAGTCAAAATCGGGAGTATCCATTGACTGAGCAAAGTCCTTGTTGCCATTGAAATCTGCAATCGTGAGGTTAACGTCTGTGAGTTGATCCTCGCCTTCTATGTAGTGGGTCTCTTGTTCTTTAGATTCATATACCTCTTATAGTTGGCTGCTACATAGTTGCTTGCACGACAGTTGTTATACCAATGGTCGGTGTCTCCACACCTATAGCAAGGTTCATTGCCAACTCGTTCCTTTTTGTTCGAAGGGTTTTTAGGTGCCTTTTGCACCTTGGCACCATGACCACCGTGGCCACTAGGAGCACCAACACCTACTTGCCGCCCTCAAGTGGGAGGGCCACCACGGCCCCTACCACGACCTCTACCATGGCCCCCACGGCCCCTACCCCGTGGTGCATTATTCCCACAGTGGTAAGGATGAGTACGTCCTGCCCCCCTTTTCTCTGGGGTTCGTTCCACTGTTCTCTTGATTAAAGTTTGCCTCGGGAATTTTCTTTGTCCCAGCAGGCCTGGCATTATTGTTCAGAAGAACTTGGTCATGCCTCTCAGCTACTTGCAACATGTTCATCAGCTTATTAAATGTTGTGATTCTTTTGTTATCATATTCAAGTCTATACTGGTTTGCCAGTATAAGTGCTGAGGTAGGAAAGGTGGAAAGAGTTTTTTGTATCATGTCATCTTCTGTGATTTTCTTTCCACAGAAAGTAAGACGTGCTTTAAGGCGTAACATATCCTTATTGAAATCATTGACCCTTTTGTAGTCAAGTAAGCGGATTTCATTCCACTGGACTGTTAGTTCTGGAAGCAGAGTATCATGTATGTTTCCAAAACGTTCCTTTAAGGCATCCCACAGTTCTTTGGGGGTTTTCAATTGAAGGTACTCCCAGCGTAAACTAGGATCGATATGTCGCCTAAGAAACATTAGGGCGTTTGCTTTGACCTTGTCAGACGGTTATTTGTCATTTGGGTCAGTGGATGGTTTGATTGTGGAAAGATAATCCTTCCCTAACAAGGTAGTTTCCACATCCGAAACCCAACGATGGTACTCAATTCCTTCTGAGTCCAAAATTTCAAATTCAGGTCGAGTTGGTTCAGTCATTTGCTGTAAACAAAAAGGAATATATATCAATTATGCAAGTGTAGCAATATATAATTTTTTTTCGCAAGAATGTGGGTTGAGTTAGATTTTGAGACAAATTGGTCACATATATATTTTTCGATGCTTTGTGAAAATACTTTATCATATTAATTTGTACTCATATCCATGAATTTTCTTCATCATGGAGGCATTCAATAGCAAATTTATACACATATAAAATGTGACATAATAAAAGAAAATCAAACGAAATAATACAACATATGATCTACTAGTCGCAAACAGACAAAGAAAATAAAAATAATTTTTCATCCCAATGGAATGAACAACTAATCAAGAAACATAAGGATTACAATTACATATGTTTTCCATATTACAATATCCAAGCATAGTCTTAATTAAAAAAAAAAAAAACTTGCAGGTACAACATAAGTCATACCTATAATCATCATTGTAGTAAACAGAAAACATATTTATTAATATAGGCAAATACAACTAATTATTCTGAAAGCATGAATTATACATAATGAAAGCATGAATTATACATATTTATTAATATAGGCAATAACAACTAATTATTCTGAAAGCATGAATTATACATAATGAAAGCATGAATTATACATATTTATTAATATAGGCAAACAACATATATAAAGAAAAAAAAACGCACCGAAATCGAAGAGGTTATCATAACGTATGCTGTAATCATTAGTTAAATCCAACAGATGTGACAATATCATTTAATTTAATTGAATATATAACGTATGTGATGTCCTGTTATTGAATCAATTATTGTAATACTGGAATTGGAGATAGGCTTTGTCAAATTTATTGAAATTACATCAGACATATATGTATGTATTGCAATTACGTCTACTCTAATTAGCGATACAATATTATTGTTATTTAAGAATTAGTAACTCGATTGACGCAAACAGTTTAACATCAGAGGGTTTACCTTGTCAGGAGGTATTCCCTTTTTTTTCTTCTTCGTTCTTCACCGTAGAGCAGAAATCGTGCTGATAACGTGTAAAAGTAGACTGAAAAGAATAAAGAGAAAGAGAAGAAAGCAGGAATAGACAAAAAAAGGGCGTATATTGTTTCACAATAGATGTCTCTTATATAGGCATACATGTAGGGTTTTATGTATACAAGATATAATGAAACGCCTAAATTGCCCCTCAATCAATTACTTTTGATGAAGGCATACTAATGAGTTTTTCCTTCAACATTATTCAAAATCAAATAATTTTTTACTGCAAAATACATGCCTGCATTGAAGAAAAAAGCTTAGATATCCTATTATAGTGGAAAAGCAGACCAATTTTTTATCTCTTCATAATTCACAGTTTCCACACACACACACACACACACATGTATATATAGAGTACTACCTCCATCTTCCTTAGATGCAATTTTAGGTTTTGTAAAATGTTTATAAGAGATCTCTTTTAAGTTTTTTCTACCATTTATTCAAAAACTACACCTATCACTAACCATAAAAAAATTCTAATTTTCCAAACTACCATAATTAATGGAGATAGATATAATGTAGACGATAAAGGGATAAAATTATAAAATATAGTTCAGGGTTTATTGTTATTTCCCCTATCTCTTGATCTCCTCTTATCCATAGATAGAAGTGCATATAAAAAATAGAAGTAGTATTATATTGAATATTGGAACCATGAAATATTAATACGCTAAGTAAGATGGTTGTAGTAGAAAGAAAGAAAAAATAATAATAATGCAAGCGCGAATTTTCAATTTCACATACTTGGGTGTTTATAGGCCCACAAATTTAATTCATATTCTAAATATATAAAATAATTTTCCAGAACACGATATGTAATGCAAAATCAATATATAGTTACAATTTTTAAGTATAAAGATGTAATAATATAGACCCAAAGTTAAAATTCTGCAAGTTTAAACACTTAATTAAGGAATTACCCAAATAAATTAATAAGAAAAATAAATCAAGAAAAATAAAACTTAAAATTGCATTCTAATTAGTTTAATTAAGGAAAGTAAGATGTAACATTATTTGAAGGAAAAATAATAATTAATTAATGTTTAAGGTAGAAATGAAGAATGCATTTAAGATAACTTTTAGGCGGGAAAAAGAGAATTACAGAAATACCCCTCATTTAGCTTTTATATATATATAGATAGTATTTGTTTGGTAAGAGTCCTTTTATGTTTAAATTCATCTACTATTGAGAGTTTCTATTCCATTTTACAAGATATTTAAGATGACGACTATTCGCAGCCCACGAAATTTCTCAATGCAACCCAGTAATTAATAAATTAAATTGTTTTTGTAAAAGACCCCAATGCCCAAAATAAAAATTAACACAATCAATTAAAATTATTATATATATAATTAGAAAAATAAGAAAAATGAGAAAATATAATTTTTTTACTGTGTCATCTTTAACTAGACCATATCTGTTTTTCCTAGAACTCTTGAAACCCAATTTTTTTTCAAGCTTTTATTAATGGAGAACAAAATTAATAGCGAAAAATCACTGAACACTGAAAAATTACTCAATATCTTAGCTTTCTTGAATACCCATATCAAACAATATATATTGAAAGATGATATGTTAGTGTTATTTCCCAAATCTGTAGAACTGTGTATACAAAATTTTCCCAAGATTCCATAATTCTTCTTCTTCCTTGTGTTTTCTCTCTTTAATCACAGACAGATTGATTTTTTTTTTTCCCCAAAGATTCCATAATTTTTAAACCTTCTTCCTTCTGTTTTCTTTTGTTTCATTCTCCTGTCTTTTGGCCTCTTCGTTTCCCTTTCTCCTTTTTTTGTGTTTTTTTTTATATTTTTCTTTAATATTTTATTGGTAAAGGGTATAATTGGTATTGAGTGGCATGTATTAAGAATTTTATATTGACTTTTAAACAAAAGTGGGCTGCATTAAGAAATGAGTTGTGTTGAGAAATTTTGTGGGTTACAAATAGTCACCGTCGATATTTAATTCACCTAATATAGATATCTTAAACCTAGATATTCATGAGACATTATATTTTTCTTCTTTTTTATTTAGTAAAATACATTGTATTTTCTTTTTATTCTATTTTTTTATGATATCTCAAATATTTTTTCTCTCTTTTATGATTAAATTATTTTATAATTGAAGAATGCGGAGAAATATTGACCGACTATATTAAATATTTATTTTCTATTTTATTGTTTAGGTATAGAATGTTAGATTATGATAAGTCTGGTTGTAAATATGATTTTTTTACTATTAGTAAAATAAAACATATAATAAAAATCGAAATAATGTATTTTAAATTCAAAACCCTTAGTAATTTTATTTCTCCTCGTTCTCAAGAAAACAAAATGTATTTTGTGCTTCTTTGTTTTTTAAAGTTTTGCAACTATAATATCTATATACTTATTTCACTAATTATAATAGAAAAATATAAAGAAGACGGCTATGGTCTTCATATATGAAATCCAGTTTACCACTTTATGTAAAAATCTTATAAAAAACTTAAAATTATAATCCTAAATTTATCAAAAGATAACATAAAAATATTAGAAAGTTATTTAGGTATAAAATGTCCAAAAACAAATTAAGTCAGTGAACGAAAAGTATGATTTCTTTTAGGATTTGTAAAATAAACTATACAATTAAAAATTGAAACAATGTACATTAAAGTTTAGAGCCCATATTGATTTTATTTCTCATCTCATTCTTAAGAGAAAAGGTATTTGTTTGTTTTTTTAAGTTTTGCAACTATAATATCTATATCCTTATTTCACTAACTATATATAATAAAAAGTTGATAAGGTAGCTATAGTCTATCATAAATGAGATTAATTTACCACTTTATATAAAATTCTTATAATATATGAACGGCTAACATTAATAATAAATGTTTTATTAAAAAACATAGTGAATTAAAACTATAATAGTTTAATACGACTTTGTATTTAAAGTTTAACTTCTTTGGTATAATAGTGGATACAAGACTCTTATTTTGAAATTGAGATGCTTCAATATAACTGCATATAAATTATAATATGATTTTCAAATTTATACTTCTATATTCTCCAAGTTTATGTTATTGCTTGAAGGTGGTGTTCCTTGTTAGAATAATGTATATTTTATCTATATATAATATTATAAATCATATGGTTACACCTATTTCATTTACAAGAGAGTTATTTAGGTATGGAATATGTTTGAAAAAAATTAAGTTTAGCTGTGTTGGTGGTGAATAAAAAGTAAGATTAATAAAATAAAACATATAATTAATCAAAATAATATATATGGATAATCAAAACCCTCATCAAGTTTATTAATCATCTCATTCTTGAGAAATTACAAACGTATTTTTTCATTTAAAAAAAATACGCTTTCCACAAACTATAACAGAAATATTGAAAACAAAACTATAGTGTCATATATAAGATTTTTTAGTTTACCACTTTATATAAAAATTTATAATATACAAATGACTCAACATAAACGTAAATATTTGATCAAAAAATTTATTTGTAAATTAAATATGCAATAATAGTTTAATAGAATTTAGGTATTCTGAAGTTTGACTTATTTGTTATAATAACGGATGCATGACTCTTATTTTTGGAGGAAGTACTAATAAAGTTTATTTTATTATTGGAAATAAACTTGTACATGATTTACAAATAAATAATTTATATTGGTTGTACTTATATTATTATGTGATACACCTCTACACTTGAAAGCCCATGGAATATATTTGGTTAACTGGGCCAAGAGAACACTGCTGGACTAGCCCAATAGAAGGAGTACAAGCTCAGCCCCAATTGTTGAAGAATAAAGGAAGCATCAACAAGGGAAAGAGGATGGGTTATGTCTAGAAGGCGATCGACAGAAAGGGTTTAAGTCGTCAGATGTTACATAAGAAGGGTAATAGGGGTTGAAGGACGGAATGACGTGTCGACAGATGAGTGGTTGGAGTGAGCTATACGTTTGCTGAGCTGGAGTGGATCGAATGCAGTATTTTAGAAGCAAGTCAATTAGTTGGAGCAGGGTAGTTAAATACAGTTGACTCGGTTGTATTCTTCACATTTGGAAGATATCACAATCAATAATATCAACTTCCCTCTCTCTATTCAACTTCTCTCTTTGTTCTGCTACACAAATTCTTCGAAAATCTGTGCATTTGTAACACTTTGGCACATAGTAGGTTCGATCGACATGGCTAAGGGTAATACGAGTCGTATGGAAACATTGAAACAACAAATGGCTGAGTTAGTGGATGCGCAGACGGTGTTCGCGCAAGGCTAATCGGCGCTGGTTCAAAATCAAGCAGAGGCAAAAGCGCAGATGGATAGTTTCAGGGAAATGATGAAAGCTTAGATTGGCGATCTGAACGGAAATCACCAGGATGTCGAGAGGTAAAGAACCTCTGAACCAAAACTCTAATACTCCAGTTGCGAATTTATCATGAAACTATAATGATGGGGGAATGCTACCTACGAGGCATAATCCTAGAAACACATATGCACAATACACTCATAAGGCACCTAAGTTGGATTTTTTGAAGTTTAATGCCGAGAATCCTAGAGCGTGGATACAGAAATGTCATAGATATTTCATGTGCAATCCAACAATTGACTTTTATAAAATCATGACCGCTGCGATGTATATGGAAGGGATAGCAGACCACTGGTATACAGACTACATCGAGGGGAAAGAGAACATGACTTGGGAGAGATTCTAGTCCTTGATTTTGAATAGATTCAAGAACGTAAAAGGGGGAAATATGGTTGGACTAGGGGTAAGTAAAATTCGGTTCGGTAAGAGAACCAAAATTATTTAGTGAAACTAAATTAAAGGAGCTAAACCAAAAATCAAACTGATATTTCAAAAATCGAACTTCAACCGGATCGAATTATTCGATTCTATCGGTTTGGTATTCGGTTGATCCAAAATAATTCTCTCAAGATTTTTTCATCATTCATTATTGAAAGAAAAACTTATATAAGTAGTCAATCATCTACATAAATCTATCAACCACAATATTCAAACTCCACACTTTCATAACAAAAGTTCAAGATAAAAACTAAACTATTTACGTTTTAAGTCTAACAT
This sequence comes from Ajuga chamaepitys, assembly GCA_958295605.1. Taxonomy (NCBI): domain Eukaryota; kingdom Viridiplantae; phylum Streptophyta; class Magnoliopsida; order Lamiales; family Lamiaceae; genus Ajuga; species Ajuga chamaepitys. The sequence goes on along the minus strand of OY282498.1, from coordinate 428,603 downwards.
ATATATATATATATATATATATATATATATCGGAAAATAAAAGAAAAATGTAATTTCATATATATATTTTTATATAATATTAAAAAGTAAAACATTATAAATTTCGGATTGGTTTCGGTTATTTTGGTAAGAAAAGCTAAACCAATCCGAACCAAATTATCCGAAATCCTAAATACTAAAATGAAAAATCGAACTAAATTTTAGAAAATCGATCCAAATAGATAATTTCGATTCGAATAAGATGATTAATTCGGTTTAAACCAAATTTTGCTCACCCCTAGGTTGGACAGTTTAAAAAGTTGACTCACGGTGGTACGGTTCAGGAATATATACAGGAGTTTGAGGAGCTGAAGTCGTATATGGTGACAAAAAACAGGGCATTGGATGAGGATTACTTTGTGAAAAGTTTCATCAGTGGGTTATGGGATGAGATAGGGAAAATGGTGGAAATCATGAATCCTGAGGATTTGTTGGCCGCCATGCATCTAGCACTGAAGCAAGAACTCCTGCTACAGATAACTAGAAAAGGGAACCGAGTAACGAGAAGATCTGATAAGACTTATGTTGTTCAGAAATCGAAGGGTAATGCCACGAAAATTGCCAGTAAATAGGGCAAAAGCAGGAGGAAATAACAGGTATCCTTCCTTCAAGAAATTAACTCTGGAAGAGATCGTGTTTCTATTGTGATGAAGGGTATCACATTGGCCACCAATATAAACGGTTATTCTTTATCATAGGGGAATGAGAGGTTGAAAAGGATATGGAGGTGATCACGGTGGAGGAAATAGACGCGCAAGAAGAGGTGATGCAAATTTCAGTGCATGCTTTGGTAGGAAACGTGGTAGCAGATACTATCAAGTTGGTTGAAAGTGTAGGAAAGCATAAACTGACAACTATGGTTGACACCGGTTGTACGCATACCTTTGTGGATCCAGGAACAACTAGAAAATTGGGGTGTGTGGTGGAGTATGCTCAACCTATGGTGGTGACTGTAGTGGACGAAGGGCGAATCAGTTATGACGGGAAATGCACTGCATTCGAGTGGGAAATGGGTGGGTGCACTTTCAGATCGGACGTGAGGTTGTTGAAGTTAGGTGGGTGCAACATGGTAATTGGGATTGACATGATGAGATAGTTGGGCATTGTCACGTTCGACTATAGCACGTGTAGATATTAGTTCAATTTCATCAAGTGGTTATGTTATGAAGTAGAGGTTTTGAGGAATCCAGAACCGGGTTTGAAGTGCAAGGAACCGGATCAGAGAACCGGGTTTTAGCCGAGATCAGAAATGAGGTTAAAAGAAGAACCGGACTTGAGGTAGTTATAACCGCCGTTCACAACGGTTTTAGTCTGTTGCATAAGAAACCGTTGTAAAAGCCCCGCTGCAGCAGTTTTGAATATCCTGAGTCAAAGTGGTTACAACTTCCTCAACTTCCAGATTCGAGCTCCAACACTTATATACATTGTAAACACTTGTAGTTGCGAGCTAGTAGACGTAATTTTCCCTCTGTAAACATTACTCAATCAAGAGAATTAGATATCTAGGGTTTTCTGCTCAAATCAAGCTGTGATTTGGGGTTTTATTGGATTTCTGGATAATTCTTGTAATTGGTTGATTAGTGGAGTGAATTGAGGTGTATAGAACCTCCGTGGATGTAGATCACCTTTGATCGAACCACGTAAAAGCCTGTGTTCATCATTTTCATTTATGTTCTTGGTTCGGTTGTTGTTGGCCGATTTCTGGGTTGTGTTTCATTCAAATTCTGTTGTGTGTTATCTTGTGAGAGGTTGAGCTAATCCTAACAAGTGGCGCCGTCTGTGGGAAACATTCTCACGCAACCAGAAGATAAAGATTTCAGGAATAAAGATGGATTTGGATAAATTCTCAGGGAAGAATGACTTCTACCTATGGAAGATCAAGATGAAGGCCATTCTGGTGCAAAACGGGCTGGTGAGTGCTCTCAAACCTGAAAGTGACTGGATAGAGACTGAGAAGCCGAAATATGTAGAAATAGACCAAAAGGCTTTGAGTTTAATCATCTTGTGTCTTGGTGATAAGCCTTTGAGGGAATTTTCGAGGTGCAAGAATGCAATTGAGGCCTGGACCAAACTGGAGGACCTCTATCAGTCCAAGTTAGTATCAAATAAGATGTTCCTCAAGCAGAGATTGCTAGCTTTCAAAATGGTGGAGGAAAAAGACATTTTTGATCAATTAGATGAGTTTACAAAACTTCTTGATGAGCTGGAAGATGTTGGGGTAACTATGGAGGATGATGACAGAGCCTTGATGGTGTTAAATGCTCTACCAAGATCTATGGAAGGATTCAAAGATACTTTGATGTTTGGGAGGCAGGACAAACTGAGTTATGACTCAATCATTACTGCCTTGAAGACCAAATGTTTACATAATCAAGGAGACAAGAAGGCAACTCAATCTGGTGAAGGATTAAATGTTAAGTTCAAAAGAAACTACCAAAAGAAGAAGGGCCAAACCTCAAAGAGTCCCAAAAGTGGCAACATTGCTCCAAAGAAATCTGGAGAATGGGTAGAAAACAGAAAATGCTTCAAGTGCAAACAAATTGGGCATCTAAAGAAAGATTGCCCACAAAAGATGAAGAAGAAGGAAGGCCAGGGTGCTGAAGCTGCTACAGTTGAGCATGAAGAGGACACACCAGAGGTCTTGAATGTTACTGAGTCAAAAATGGAGATGGAGTGGGTATTGGATACTGGTTGCTCTTTCCATATATGTCCCCATGAAGAATGGTTTCAAAATCTCAGGAAAGAAGATGGAGGGTGTGTACTGCTAGGAAATGACCAATCCTGCAGAGTTCAAGGCACTGGATCAGTAAGCATCAATATATTTGATGGAGTTACAAGAAAAATCACTAATGTAAGGTATGTGCCTGGACTTAAGAGAAACTTAATCTCCCTAGGATCTCTTATTGCTACTGAGTGTGAATTCACGTCAGTTGATGGTCAGTTACACATAACCAAAGAGAATAAACTGGTAATCAAAGGAAGACAACATAATGGCTTGTTTATTTTGGTGGGAAAACCAGTGGTTGGAAATGTGGGAAACATTCTGGGCAAAGATGAACTAACACTGTGGCATAAAAGGTTAGGACACATTGGGGAAAAGGGATTAAAAGAACTATCAAAAAGAGGTATAATAGGAGAGTTTGGAAACCAGACACTTGAATTCTGTGACAAATGTGCATTAGGCAAATCACAGAAATTGCCTTATGCTAAGGGAATTCACATTACTCAAGAACCTGTAGATTATGTTCACTCTGATATCTGGGGTCCATCCAGAATTGAAACTCATGGAGGAGGAAAGTACTTCATGTCTGTTATTGATGATTTCAGTAGGAAAGTGTGGGTGTTTGTCTTAAGAAACAAGAGTGGTGCCTTCTCTAAATTCAAGACATGGTTGCTTCAGATGGAAACATTGAGGGGGAAGAAACTCAAGCATTTGAGAACTGACAATGGCTTAGAATATCTATCTACTGAGTTTACAACTTTCTGTAATGAAAAAGGGATTACTAGACATAGAACAGTTCCTATGAATCATCAACAGAATGGAGTGGCAGAAAGATTCAACAGAACTGTTCTTGAGAGAGTAAGGTGTATGTTAATTGATGCTGGACTGCCAAAGGTGTTCTGGGGAGAAACAATCAGTACAGCATGTTACCTAATAAACAGATCACCTTCATCATCTCTAGGGTTCAAAACACCAGAAGAAGTATGGAGTGGAAGAGTTCCCAATTATTCAAGTCTAAAGGTGTTTGGATGCTTGGCACATGCTCACATGAAATCAAACAAATTTGATCCTAGAGCATACAGGTGTGTGTTTCTTGGATATCTAGAAGGAATAAAAGGTTACAGGTTGTGGTGCTTGGAACCTAGAAATCAGAAACTAATGATAAGCAGAGATGTGAAGTTCAATGAATCAACTATATGATATCACTTCACTGGAAATCATGAAGAACATGATGGCAATACTGAATCAGAAAGGTTATCAGTTCAGATGGAGACTCAGATGGATCCTGGGCCACAAAGGGTTGAGAACTTGAATGAACACTCAAGTGACAGTTCTTTAGAAGAAGAGGATGTGCCACAGAGAAATACAAACCTGAGAGACTACAGCATTGCCAGAGACAGACCAAGGAGGCAAATCCAGAGACCAGATTTCTATGGACAGGCTGGAAGTGTACAATATGCACTCAGCATTGCTGAAGACATAGAACATCATGAACCACAGAATTTCAAAGAAGCTGTCAGTGGTGATGAAAGTGAATACTGGGTTAGTGCAATGATGGAAGAAATGGAATCTCTGGAGAGGAATGGTACTTGGAAACTGGTGGACAAACCAAAAGGTCAGAAGCTGGTAAGTTCCAAATGGATATACAAGAAGAAAGTTGAAGCTGGAGACTCAGATAGGATAAGGTATAAAGCAAGATTGGTGGCAAGGGGTTTTACTCAGAGAGAGGGTATTAATTTCAATGAGGTTTTCTCTCCTGTGGTGAAACATTGCTCAATCAGACTACTTTTGTCAAAAGTAACACAAGAGGATATGGAGTTATAGCAGCTGGATGTAAAAACAGCATTCTTACATGGAGACTTAGTTGATTGTTATTCCTGGAAATGAAGAAAAGGTATGTTTTCTCAAGAAATCATTATATGGATTAAAACAAAGTCCAAGGCAGTGGAATAAGAAGTTCAATGAGTTTATGTTAAGAGCTGGTTTTATCAGAAGTTTGTATGATAGTTGTGTATACATTGATAAGAGTACAAGTGTTGATCCTGTATACCTGTTGTTGTATGTGGATGACATGCTTATTGCAAGCAAGAGTAAACATAAAATACATCAGCTGAAGAAGAAGTTGAGTTCTGAGTTTGACATGAAAGACTTAGGGGATGCAAAGAAGATTCTGGGAATGAGTATAATCAGAGATAGAGCTGCTGGAAGTCTATGTTTGTCTCAGAGGCATTATCTTCAGAAAGTGGTGGAGAGGTTTCAGATGCATGAGGCTAAAACATTGAGTATTCCAGTAAGCCAACAACTCAAATTATCAAAGGAACAGAGTCCTAAGACAGCAGAAGAAGTGAGATACATGAGAAATGTGCCTTATGCAAGTGGGGTTGGAAGTTTAATGTATGGTATGATATGCAGCAGACCAACCTTAGCATATTGTGTGTCTCTAGTTAGTAGGTATATGTCAAATACAGGGAAAGCTCACTGGGAGGCTTTGAAGCTGGTGTTGAGGTATCTAAAAGGGACAGTCAATCTGGGGTTGAAGTTTCAAAAACTGGCAAACATGTCTATTCCATTGGAAGGTTTTGCAGATGCTGATTTTGCTGGTAATGTGGACACCAGAAGGTCAATCACAGGATATGTGTTCACTTTATATGGTACTGCAGTGAGCTGGAGAAGTGTACAGCAATCTGTAGTACCTTTATCAACTACAGAAGCTGAGTACATAGCTTTGACAGAGGTAATTAAGGAAGTTGTGTGGTTGAAAGGAATTCTAAAGGATCTGGGGATAAAGCAGGAATGTGTGACTATATATTGTGATAATCAGAGTGCACTACATCTGGTAAAACATCAAGCTTTCCATGAAAGATACAAGCATATAGATCTTACGTTGCATTTTGCAAGGGATGTGATTGATGCAGGGTCAGTAGAGGTTAAGAAAGTCCACACAAGAAAGATAAAGAACAAAGTAGGATTGAGGTAGTGACATACACTTGAATTCATTGAGGTGGAGATTTGTAGATATTAGTTCAATTTCATCAAGTGGTTATGTTATGAAGTAGAGGTTTTGAGGAATCCAGAACCGGGTTTGAAGTGCAAGGAACCGGATCATAGAACCGGGTTTTAGCCAGATCAGAAATGAGGTTAAAAGAAGAACCGGGCTGGAGGTAGTTATAACTGCCGTTCACAACGGTTTTAGTCTGTTGCATAAGAAGCCGTTGTAAAAGCCCCGCTGCAGCAGTTTTGAATATCCTGAGTCAAAGTGGTTACAACTTCCTCAACTTCCAGATTCGAGCTCCAGCACTTATATACATTGTAAACACTTGTAGTTGCGAGCTAGTAGACGTAATTTTCCCTCTGTAAACATTACTCAATCAAGAGAATTAGATATCTAGGGTTTTCTGCTCAAATCAAGCTGTGATTTGGGGTTTTACTGGATTTCCGGATAATTCTTGTAATTGGTTGATTAGTGGAGAATTGAGGTGTATAGAACCTCCGTGGATGTAGATCACCTTTGATCGAACCATGTAAAGCCTGTGTTCATCATTTTCATTTCTGTTCTTGGTTCGGTTGTTGTTGGCCGATTTCTTGGCTGTGTTTCATTCAAATTCTGTTTTGTGGTGTCTTGTGAGAGGTTGAGCTAATCCTAACAGCACGCATAAGATCAAGTTTGTCAAGGGAAGTATAGAGATCACCTTGCAAGGAGTGACTCCATCAGCCTCGGTGAAGATGAGTACGAGCAAGAAAATGAAGAAGTTGGTGCACAAAGGAAAGGGAGCTATCTTTGGGTGTGTATGTTTCATTTCAGCCAAGGACAGTGCAAAAGAGTATAAAAGTCATGAAGCATTGGTTTTGTTGTTTCAGGAGTATAATGATGTGTTTGAGGTGCCTAGTGGTTTGCCACCACATAGGAGTCACAACCATAAAATTTATATCAAACCGGGCAAGGTCCTGTGAAACATCCGTATATATACCCACAGCGAAAGAAGATTGAAAAAATGGTGAGAGAGATGTTGGATATAGGAGTAATCGGTAGGAGCAGCAGTGCTTATTCTTCTCCGATATCGTTGGTTAAGAAAAAGTATGGTACCTGGTGATTCTACATCGATTACTGAATTTAAGCTAAATGCCATCACCGTCAAAGACAGTTTTCCGATCCCTTTGGTTGATGACCTGCTGGACGAATTTGGGAGTTTGATGGTGTTCTCGAAGTTGGATCTACGGTCACGCTATCATCAAATCAGAATGCACCCTAAAGACATGGAGAAAACAACATTCGCGACAGTTCCTGGCCTTTATGAATTCCGGGTAATGCCTTTTGGTCTTACCAATGCCCCTTCTACATTACACTCCTTAATGAATCAAGTGTCCCAACCATGTTGAGGAAGAGTGTATAAGTTTTCTTCGATGACATCTTAGTGTATAGTAACTCAATGGAAGCACACCAAGAGCACTTGAGGGAAGTGTTACACACCTTGAGAGAGAACAAACTCTTTTTCAAAGCATCAAAGTGTGTGTTTGGACAAGACGATGTGAACTATCTCGATCATATCATTACGAAGGGAAATGTAGCGGCTGAACCAAGCAAGATACAGGCCATGGTAGAGTGGCCAAAACCCGACACTGTAAAGGCTCTAAGAGGTTTCTTGGAACTAACCGGGTACTACAGAAAGTTTTTTAGAGGGTATGGTATCTTGGCTGGACCACTAACTGAGTTGACAAAGAAAGGGCAATTTCGGCGGGGAAAGGAAAGTGGAGAGGCTTTTCAGATTCTCAAGATGGCCATGGTGGAGGCTCCTATTTTACAGTTGCCCGACTTCAGTAAGACTTTGGTTTTGGAAACTGATGCGTGTTATGAAGGCATAGGAGCCGTGCTTATGCAAGAGCAACATCCTATACCATACTTAAGCAAACCATTGGGGCCTAGAAATATGGGATTTTATATATATGAGAAGGAGTTTTTGGGGATCATCCTTGTAGTCGAAAAATGGAGGGCATATCTCATTCATAACACTTTCATCATTAGAACAAATCATCAGAGTCTAAGATATTTGTTGGACCAGAAAATTTCAACTCCCTTGTAGCATAAGTTCATGACCAAGTTACTAGGTTATGACTGCAGAAGTGAGTATAGAAAAGGCAGTAAAAACTAAGTGTCAGATGCCTTATCGAGGAGGACAAATGACCAAGGGGAATGTAAAGAGCTGGAATAGTTAAGCGAACGTGGATGGAAGAGTTAGCAGCTAGTTATGTGGGAGATGGAGTGGCTCAGGAGTTTATAGCAGAAAAAAGCACTTTACCTTATAACGTCTCTCAATATGCTTACACTAAGGGAGTTATCAGATGCAAAAACAGTTTTGTGGGCAATGCTACATATTTGAGGAAGAGGGTTGTGGAGTATATGCACACTTCTTCACAGGAGGGCATGCAGGTGAAATAGTAACAATGCAGCGACTTAAGTCAGTTTTCTGGTGGCCGAAACTGGAGGCAGATGTGCATGATTTGGTCTCTTCCTGTTCCCAATGCCAGCTTTCTAAACACGAGAATACAAAAACAGTAGGGTTATTGCAACCCCTTCCTATCCCATCCCAAGCCTGGTTCAATATTAAGATTGATTTTATCTCAAATGGACCACAATCACAGTAACAATCCAAAACAATCAAACATGCAAGAACTTAAACGACACGAAGATTTACGTGGTTCGATTCGGAGATCTACGTCCACGGGTGAAGGCAATAACCTTCCGAGGTGTTTCACTATCTTTTTCTCTGAATCCCGGAGTACAATCTTACAAGTATTGATCTTAGAATCGAAAATTGGACTCCTAAACTAAACAACAATTCTCTTACTTATACTCTACCATAGCAACCCAAATTAAATCCCTATAAATCCGCCAATCAAATCTGCATGGCTGTTGGAAAAGATCATGGGGATCTTTTCCCAACTTCCAAAGACGCCAGCGAATGGGCTTGGCTGCGTTGGGCTTGCGCTCTTGGGCCCAATTGATCCATCTGGCGGGCTAGATCGACCCGGGGAGATTGGGCCATACCTATCAGATGCCCCTCCACCAGCCGGAGCGAGGCAGGAGCTTCGGTTAAAAAGATTTATTTGTGGGTCGATGTGTATGCGTTGTAGCCGAGGTTGAGTCGGAGTAGTATCTGAGTCCGGTTGTGAAAGAGTCAACCGAAGTTGAACTGAGTCACCCCCGGGATAAAAGAGTCAACCGGAGTCGAAGTGAGTTACCCCCGGGGTGAAAGAGTCAACCGGCGTTGGAAAAAAGGTCAGCCGAGGTGACAGAGTCATCTGGAGTTGAAGTGATGTTGATTCAAATCCCAAGACGCGTGTTCCCCACGCGCCTAGGTAACTGTGATATGCGTGACAAACACGCGTGCATCGAAAGCGTTGAATTCGAAAGGTCATGATCTGGGCCGTTTATTCTTGAGTAGAGCCGTCAAAACGGGTCGAGCCCGTTGGGCCAGCCCACCTCGCTATACATAATAGGTGGATTGGGCCGAATATTTAACGGCTCGTAAAAAAGCGGGCCCAAACGGGCTGGCCCATTTGGGCCGCGGGCTAGGGCGGGGCGAGGGCGGGCTAACCCGCCTAAAAAAAATTCAGATTAACAAATAAAGAAATGAACAGTTCGCGTCTCCCACACTTTTACTCTCTCTGTCTGCTAGACTGCGATTGCTACTGCTAGTGCTAGGGTTCAAAATATTCCCCAACGCCGTCTCCAATTTCGCCGGCCACCTCCACAACACGCCGCCGCCGTCCCGTCTCCATCTCACCACCGGCATCGCCGCCACCAACGGAAAACGCAGGAAAGGTTAGAAAATATTTTCTTCTTAAATTTCAGTTTATGGTTCTATATCTTTCGTTACAAATTATGAGAAATCAAATTACATGGGTTATTGTAGTAGATTAAATTGGATATGTATTGTGTACAAAAATGTTGTCTGGATTTGACCACAAATTGTGACAAATATTATTTCTGCATCTACAGTTCTACACTGCTTTACATGAATTTTTTGAAGTCGAGGCAATAATTAAAGATCTGAGTTCTCTAAACTTATTAAAAATATAGGTGAATCAGGTGAAAAAGAATACATATTTTATTTTGATTTTGGGAAATTATTATTTTCCACCATGATCATAACGAAGAGAGAAGCTGAGAAAGCAACGATAAGTGGGTTAGAAATACAGTTTCATTGGTGAATTATTAGCTATGAGTAATAGAGAGGGAATTAATAGTAATGGAGATGGAAATTATTATTTTCCACCATGATCATAACAAACCCCATTACTGTTTTTAGCTATGAATGAATAATTAAAATTCACATTATCAAAGACTTGGCAGAGATATGTTGAATTTGATTAAAGTATAATAATAATAATATAATATGGCAGGCCCCAAGTATTTATGTTGAATTTGATTACTAGAATTAAATTGATTTTCATTGTATATAAAGGGTTTTCATTGTATATAAATTAATTAAAGTATCCCACGAATTAAAGGGTTTTCATTGTATATAAGTTGTAATGTCAATGGTTTTTCATTTTATATAAATTTATTTGTTGAATTAAAGTTGTTCTTTTGATGATAACAGAAAATAACATGGAATCTAGTACTATGAATCAAAGTATCAACTTGGAAGATAGTGAAGATCAAATTGGAAATGTTAATCCTAATGATAAAGTGCCCGAGAAATCTAGAGAGTATTCCGAGGTTTAGAAATATTTTACCAAGAAAGTGGCTGGTACAAATGTACTTTGTATTTGCAAGGGATGCAATAAAACATATAAAAGTGCTGGGGGTAAGAAATATGGGACTTCTACATTGAGAAGACACATGGAAGGTTGCAAGAAGTTGAAGTTTCATGATGTAGGACAGATGTTTGTTGATCATGATGGAAAATTGAAGAACAGAAAGATAAATCCAAGAGTAGCACGTGAGTTACTAGCAGCTGCAGTTGTTGAACATGATCTTCCATTTATGTTTGTTGAGTATGCTGGTATTCGAGCTTGGCAGAGGTATGTAAATCCCACTCTTCAAACCATTTCAAGAAACACTCTTGTTAATGATATTAACAAAGTATATTTGAAGGAGAAAGCAAAACTAAAGAAAACTTTGGAATATTCGTCATAGAGTGTGTTTAACTTCAGATGTGTGGACTGCATGTACAAGTGAGAGTTATATTTGTTTGACTGCTCATTTTGTTGATGAAGATTGGAAATTGAATTGCAAAATCCTTAATTTTGATCATATGCCTCCTCCACACTTCGGAGTTGAATTGGCTGCAAAAATACTTGGCTTTTTGCAAGAATGGGGGATTGAGAAAAAGGTTTTCTCTCTAACATTGGAAAATGCAACCAACAATGACAGTATGCAATCTATATTGAAAAACCAACTCTCTTTGAGTGATAATTTGTTGTGTGGTGGTGAATTTTTTCATGTCCGTTGTTCGGCTCATATATTGAACCTCATTGTTCATGATGGTTTAAAATTGTGTGCTTCTGCTTTGGAAAAGATTAGAGAGTCAGTGAAGTATGTGAAGGGTTCAGAGGGTAGGATGAAAAAATCTGAAGAATGTGTGGCATCAATTGGTGACATTGATACTAGTGTTGGCTTGAGGTTGGATGTTTGCACTCGATGGAATTCAACATATTTAATGTTAGACAGTGCACTTAAGTACAAAAAGGCTTTTTCGTCACTTCCTTTGTATGATAGGAATTATAAGTGGTGTCCTTCAAATGAAGAATGGAAAAGAGGTGAAAAATTATGTGAGTTTCTTGAGCCATTTTATGAAACAACCAACTTGATTTCTAGTTCTTCTTATCCTACATCAAATTTGTATTTTATGCAAGTTTGGAAGATTGAAACTTTGTGGAAGGACAACTTGGCCAATGAGGATGTGATGATAAGTAATATGTGTGGAATTATGCTTCAAAAGTTTGACAAGTATTGGAGCGAATATAGTAGAGTGCTTGCATTTGGGGCTATTCTTGACCCTCGGATAAAACTTCAAATGTTGGAGTATTTTTATTCTAGAGTTGAGAGTGATCCCACTAAATGTCGAGAGAAGATAACGCATATAAAGGGCAAATTGTATAAATTGTTTGAGGAATATGCGAGGCGTAGCAACTCAAGTTCTTTATCACAATCCTTGGCTTCTTCGTCCTCTACACGAAATCAAAGTGGAAGAGTTAAAACCAAGGGCAAACGACTATATGATGTAAGTAATATTTTAATTGGTTATGATGGTTTGATTATTAATTTGTAATAATATATTCAATTAGTGTAGGAGATTATGGCTTTTGAGAGCCAAACTATTACGAGTGCTGGAAAATCTCAATTGGATATGTATTTGGAGGAGCCAAAACTTGAATTTTCCTATTTTGAAGAGTTGGATGTCTTGGAATATTGGAAGGATAAGAGGAATTGATATCCTGATCTTGCATTGATGGCATGTGATGTTTTAGCTATTCCAATAACCACTGTTGCATCAGAGTCTGCCTTTTCTATTGGTGCTCGTGTGCTTACAAAGTATAGAAGTTCGTTGCTTCCGGAAAAGTTTCAAACTCTTATTTGCACTCTTAACTGGTTGCATGGGTTCACACCTAGTAATGGTAAGTGATGATATATTAGAGATATTTTAAATATGTTCTTATTATATTTTTTTAATATATTTTGATATTATGTTTTTCACTATATCTTTGTTTATTTTGTTTGTAGATGGTGAAAATCAAGGAATTAAGACAACTTTTTCAAGTGAAGCATCCAATATCATAGAGGATATTGATGGAGATGAAGAAAAAGAAAATGAAGATGATTTTGATGATGTAATGGTTGATGAACTCTAGCTTTTAAGAGATTTGTGTTTTGTTTGTCAAACATTTTGAATTTGTGAACATTTTATTTTTATGTTGGACTTCAGATTATTGATTATCGACCTATCATATATGATTGATGTGATGAATGTTTGTGAATACTTTACATTATTTAATAAATTAATAGCTATTATATAATGGACAAATGGTTTTAAAAAAAAAAGTCAAAAAAAAGGTGGGTTGGCCCGCCCAACCCACCACCCACCGGTGGGTTGGGTTGGGTTGGGATTTGAAGGCCCGCCATATAAAAAGTCCGCCCCGCACTGCCCCGCCAAATGGTGGGTTAAGGTGGGTTGTGGGTCGGCCCGCCCCGCCAACCCGTTTTGACGGCTCTATTCTTGAGTATATATATAAGGCGTGTACAAGAAGTTTGCCATCACTTTCATTTGCAATTTGCGACAGACAAAGAGCGGGAGAAAAAAGAGAATCATCCTTGTAAAGTCTTGAGCAATCTCATATCTGAAACAAGTAAGTATGTCTTCTTCTTCGTCTTCGTTTTCGATTAGGGAAGTTCAAGTGCATTTGTTTATGGTGTAATAATAAGATATTGTCCCAGGAGGATTCTGTGTTGATCACTGAAGTTGGATTGAATTTTGAATTTATTACTATTTCACTAAATTAAGGCAGTTGAAAATTAAAAGTAGAAGAAGAAAAAGACTAAATAATATTAAAGTTGAGGAATAAAAGGGCCAAGAGTATGGACTTCATCAACTTAAACCTGGTGACGATTTTTATCTATTCTAAAATTGGCAACAATTCATCACCACCAAAGTTGTATGAACTCTAACCATGCGGGGTTGATGTGAATAGAGTGTGTGTCCATCTACAAGCTAAGTTAAGAATTATGGAAATATAATAAGGACATTTGCATGAGACCGTCTACAGCCCAACAATAAATTCATGTCGTAGCCTCCGTCTCTAATTAATCACTGTCTAGGCGTAGGCTCTCATTGTCTGTTTATTTCTTGATAAAAAGTTGAAGAAGTAATCAACCAAAACAACCCTAAAGTAATTTGGCTAAAGTTTGAAAACCCCAAAAAGAGCAACAAGAAAAGGAGGGTAAAGAAAGCATAGAAAATCCGTATAATAAATATAAGATTAGACAAGACTTAAAACAGAAGCTTACAAACAAGATATAATAACAAATCAGCATAACTAAAAACACAGAAATCTGTCATACAGTCTTACCAAAAATACACACACATAATTAATGCATACGTATTTGAATGAATTTAAAGTACGTAATTCAATTCCGTCTTCCTTCAATTATAAATACATCTGAATTCCCCTCATAAGTTTTCAACAATAAAAATGAAGTCCCCCATCGTTGCTTGCTTGTTTCTTATGCTTGTGTTGACCTCTGCCTTCCTCGAAGCTGCTGGTATGATCATATGCAGCAACACTCTTCTTGATATTATTATTATTGTTTTTTTAAATTTTTTTTTGTTGTACGTTGTTGTTGTTGTTGTAGAAACAAAAAAAGAAACGTGCGATTCCAAATGTGCGGTTCGGTGCTCAAAAGCTTTGTTAAAGAAGAGATGTGTGAAGAAGTGTGGGATCTGCTGTAAGAAATGCAAATGTGTGCCTTCTGGAACTGCAGCTGCTAAAGATGACTGCTCTTGCTACAAAAACAGCAGGGACCCTAAGTGCCCTTAATTCATTTACACACATATCCCCTATCCTATCCAATAATAATGTAACAGATATCCTATCAATTATGCATCTGTCTCTCCATTTTAATTTCTAATCAAAATATTCAATTACCAATATATTAATGGAATATCATTTCCATCTTTTATTGCAATACTAGATGACTACAAGCGAACAAAGCTTTCGTTGAAAAGTTTGTTAATTTAAATAAACGAAAAAAAAAAATTGAGCTCGTTTTATAAACTAACAGATTTTGAACTTGACTCTTTTGTTAAAAACTCGCGAACAAGTTTGTTCGAAACTCAATAACATGTAATAATAAGAAAAATAACAACGATACAACGGTATTTATACTAGTTATGATATTATGTTCTTACCTTGCCTCTTGTTATAATGAGCATTTGGTAAAATTCATTTATTTGTATCGAGATTTAGGAAAGTGTATGTTTATTTGATGCTCGTAAATAAAATAATTAGTTGTTCATGAGAAGATATGTTCACGAACATGGTAAAACACATTCACGAATACATTTGTGAACATAATCTAACACTCTAAAATATAAATGTACCAGACACGAATACAACAAACTCTACTCAGCTCGACTTGATTTACACACATACACACATATCTATAATAATAATAATAATAATGTAAGATTAATTATGTGTGTGCATGGTCTATCCATTTTAATTTCTAATGAAAATATTTAACTACCAATAAATTCATGTTTTATAAACACCAGCCTCACCAATTATTCCCTTTATGTTTTATTTTACTCATAATATAATTTGTATAATTAAGGATTAGCGGGATAAAATATTCATTTGCAAAACATATCTCCTCGTGAACAACTAATTATTCCCTTTATGTTTTATATAAACTGTTGTTAGAAATAAAAAATAAAATATAAAAGAGAAAAATTGACGGTTAAAACCGAATCGACAGTTGGAACCTGTTCCAAACCGTAGTGAGTGTATATCATAATTCGATTTCGATTTCATGCCTTGACGGTTTCTGAACTGACGGTTTGAAACAGAAACCGGAACAAGATTCATGTTTAATGGAAGCTGCAAATCACGGTTTAAATTGTTTTATGGATATATATCTATGGTTGTCTTTGTGAAAAACTAATAAAAAAATTTTGGTTTAGTTTTGGATTGAAAAAATTAAAATACAATAAAATCAATCGGACCAATAATATTTAAGCTAACTATAAATTTTCTAGAAGTTATAGTTATGTGTTGGGTGTCTTTTATCTATGTTGCTATGCTAGCCCAGTACCGACTAGCCTATGTATTACTTTTTATAGGCACCCTATTCGTAATTCATTATTTTTTTAACATAATCCACAATATAATAAATTGCAGTGTTATTATAAAATAATGCGAACACCTTCAGTGATAATAAAATATAACTAATTATTAACAATAAATACATAAAGTTAAAAGAAAAAGCTGAATTTATTTTTTTCTTCCATGTCATCTTCAATCAAATCTGTCTCTCTCTCAAAAATAACATAAATTCTAACTTTGCATGGTTTCATCAATAGTAAATACTCATAATTCATTAATATATGGACAAAGTGATTAAGCTTATTCTTCATAAAAATTTGAACTTGATTCATGGGTGTGTAATAGGGGTGAGCACGGTCCGGAGCGGTTTGGAGATATGAAAATCTCCAGAACCGAACCAAACCTCGGAGATATTCGGAGATTTCCAAAATTAAATCTCCAGAACCGCTCCGTTGATCGGTTCAGTTCCTTCCGGAGATCGGTTCTTTCGGTCCGGTTATTCGGAGCTGTTCGGAGTTTTTCCTTTAATATTTTTAGCAAAATGCACGAAAGAATTATAGTGTTGTCTTTACAATAATATCATATTGTTAAAGAAAAAGTGTAATTAAACAACTTATAAGTTATATATTAAGACAAGTTTCAAAATCATAACTTATAAAAAATAATTACAGGTTACTGAAGTAGTTATCTCGTCAAAAGAAGAATAACACTAAATTATAAAGTTATTGGCTATCGATAACCTCTTTGGACATTTACCGATTATTTTTCATTGATACAGCTCTAGTCGTATACATTGTCAATAAGTAAAGGTAAACTTAATATGACTAACTACAGTAAAATTAAAGTTGACTTCAAGAGAAAAAGGTGTGTGCACGAGAAAGATGGAGAATTAAAGAAGAAGGGAACAAGAAACGAGCCACTACTTGAAATTCAGGCATAGGATAGTAACTATGTGCAGTGAATTCAGGTCTAGAATTTTGACCTTTATATGTGAAAATAATTAAATATTAGATATAATAATAAATTTTAGTGATTGGATTAAAGAAATGTAGAATTGAATTATCATAGTAATGTATTTCTTTATATAAACTATAAACATATTCACTGTTCATATATTTATAATTAATAGATATATGTTTATTATGAAAATGATTTATTATAAATATTGTACTCTATTATTAATTACTAAATCTTTTATAAAATACTAAAACAGTAGTTATATCATTGTTAAAATTTACTAAAATTCATAATGGTTCAATATTATAGTATAAAAGAAATTAATTAAATGATATAAAAAAATTTCATAGTTGATTACTTAGAATCGGTTCTACTCGGTTCTATTTCGGTTTTTCGGTTTGGATCGGTTCGGATTTACCACAAAAAAATTCGGTTTGGTTCGGTTCGGATAAAGTCAAATAGTCAACGGATATTATCGGTTCGGAATGCTTTCGGTCCGGGGTTCGATGCGGAGCGGATTATCTCCGAGACCCGTGCTCACCCTTAGTGTGTAACTATAAAGTGTTTGCCTGGGAAGCAAGGTTTCATTATGGTTTATTTCATCTTTGATGGTTCAATGCCTAATTCTTACACCAAACCACGGCCTTTAATTTATGTTTCTTACTTTTATGATTATTATATATGTTTTATTACGTTCTAAATGAACTAATCACGGTTATCGTTTAACCACAAAGAGCTGAATATTATTCGACTTTCACACACAAGATGTAAACAACACCCCACTATGTTCAGTCGTGGCGGTTGAACAAAGTCTAATCAGTTCGATTATCGCATTCGATCGCCAATCGCCGTATTCAAGTTTGCAGGTTCAAACGAAATATTACAGATGTGCAAATTTTTTTCTAAACACCAATAATCAACCCTATTTTCATACAACATTCAAACTAACATTCCCCGAACCCAACGAATACAATTCTACAATAAATCAAACCTAGGAAAGGGTGAATGTTCAAGCCGTGGTTGTCCATTTTTTTTTTATTATTATTATTGTTAAAGAAGGTGTCTCATCAACTCAGCCAAAAGAGGATTAGAATTGGTTTTGGAATTGCAGTTGAAGAAGAGGAAAACAGAATCTGTTAAATTCTGTTAGAGAGCTTTAACAACGGTTTTCTGGAAGCCAAAACCGTTGTCTTTTCTGTGACGGTTATTTTGTAACCGTTTTTTCAGTTTCTGTTTTCTTGCTTTTATCAGCTATAAAGGAGCAGTTTTAGTCCGTTTTTGGGGATCTGCTTGTTAGCTCGTTTTGTAACCAGATATACTCCAAGATAGAGAGTTAGATAGGTTAAGGAAAGAGTGAGAAACAACAAGAGAAAGTGAGTGTATTCTTCTTGAGAGTAGCTAGTTCAGTTTGTGATGTTGTGAGCTAGTGAATGAAGAAATCTCTGTAATCATTCATTGATAATGAAGATGGATCAGCTCCCGTGGATGTAGGCAATTGCCGAACCACGTAAATCGTTTCTTGTTTGTTTGTTTAACATTCTTGAAGGTTTTTCTTGTTTGAATAAGAACACATTTGTGTGTTCTAAGTTTGGCTTGTTTGTGTGTTGTTTTGGAAGATCAAGAAGGATTGATTGAATCATAGATTCACAATTGGCGCCGTCTGTGGGAATTCATGCCCACAAAGTGATTGGTTATTGGCCTGAATTAAGAAACAACTCGCAGAAGCATAAGCAAGTTTTCTGAAGAAGAAGATGGCTGCAACTAAGTTTGATGCTGAGAAGTTTTCCAGGAAAAATGATTTTGGATTGTGGAAAATTAAGATGAAAGCCCTCCTAACTCAACAAGGGCTTGTTGCTGCACTTCGAGGGGAGAAAGCTCTGCCAGAAAAGCTTGATCCATCGCAGAAACAGGACATTCTTGAAAGGGCACACAGCACCTTGATTCTGTGCCTTACTGATAAGGTCCTGAGGGAAGTTTCAAAGGAAACTACTGCAGAAGGATTATGGAATAAATTGGATAGTCTGTATATGTCAAAATCCCTGGCAAACCGACTTTACACAAAGCAAAGATTGTACTCTTTCAGATTCATGGAAGATAAAATTGTTGATGATCAACTGGATGAGTTTACAAAACTTCTGGATGATCTTGAAAGCCTTGAAGTTAAGCTGGAAGAAGAAGATAAGGCCATACTTCTACTGAATGCCCTGCCAAAGTCATATGATCATTTAAGAGACACACTCTTGTATGGCAAGAAGACAGGGCTTACCTTGGAAGAAGTACAAATGGCACTCAGATCCAAGGAATTGCAAAAGGAAAATGAGTCCAAACTAGGAGCAGCTGGAGAAGGCCTAACGATTACAAAGGGAAAAGGTTTCCAATGGAAGCAGAAACCATCTGACACTCCCAAGAAGGAAGCACAAAACAAGTTGAAACCAAATGATGGAAAAGAAACAAGAAAATGCCATCACTGCAAGAAACCAGGACACCTTAAGAAGAACTGTTTTGAATGGAAAAGAAAACAGGCTGAAAAGAAGAAGAAACAGAGTACAGTGGATCTTGCAACCGCAGAAGATGAAGCTGAGGTCCTGAATGTGGCAGAACAAAGACCAGAAGATCAATGGATCCTGGATAGTGGATGTAGTTTCCACATGTGCCCAAAACTGGATTGGTTTCATGACTTCTGTGAGAAGAATTGTGGATCAGTAATGCTGGGAAACAACCAAATATGTCAAGTGAAAGGAATGGGGAGTATTCATCTGCAAACTCATGATGGATCTGTTAAAATCTTAACAGAAGTAAGGTACATCCCTGATCTTAAAAGAAACTTAATCAGTTTAGGCACTCTTGAAAATAAAGGGTGTAGTTTCCAATCTAAGGATGGTTTCTTGCTTGTCATGAAGAATGAGAAAATTATGTTAAGAGGAGTAAGAAAATCAAGTCTGTATTATCTTGATGGATGTGCTATAACAGGAACAGTTGATAACACAACAGATGAGGAATCTATGAAATGGCATTGCAGGCTAGGTCATGTAAGTCAAAATGGCTTGAATGAACTTCTTAAACAGAATGTGTTACAGCACAAAGATAAGTTTGCCATTAAAGGATGTGAAACATGCATTCTAGGAAAAAGTAAGAAGCTACCCTATCCTACTGGTAAACACACATCTAAAGCACCTCTAGAGTATGCACATTCAGATTTATGGGGCCCTTCTAGAACTGTTTCTATAGGAGGGGGAAGATACTTTCTGAGTATAGTAGATGACTGTTCCAGAAAATTATGGTTATATGCGCTGAAAACAAAATCAGAAGCCTTCCAAAAGTTTCAAGAATGGCACACAGAAGTTGAGAGTGAGACTGGAAAGACTCTAAAGTGCTTAAGGACTGATAATGGCCTGGAATTTATGTCTGAAGAGTTTAATAAGTACTGCAAGGCCAAAGGAATCAAAAGACACAAGACTGTACCTGGGAATCCTCAACAAAATGGGGTCTAAGAAAGGATGAACAGAACAATCCTTGAAAGAGTGAGATGCATGTTATTAGAATCAGGTTTAGCAAAGAAATTATGGGCAGAAGCAGCATCAACAGCTGCTTACTTGATAAACAGATGCCCCTGTTCTGCCATTGATTTTAAAACACCAGAAGAAAAATGGTCTGGAATGAGACCTGGATACTCACACCTAAGGATATTCGGTTGCAAAGCATTTGCACATGTGAAACAGGATAAACTTGAGGCAAGAGCTCTCAAGTGTGTTATGCTAGGATATCCTAAAGGGATTAAAGGGTACAGATTGTGGTGCATTGAACCAAGAATGCCCAAGATAATTGTCAGCAGAGATGTGGTGTTTTGTGAGCATGAGAAACCTTTCTGCCAGAATAAAACTGAGAGAGTTGTTACTACAGAACAGACTCCAAACAAACCAGCAGAGCAGGAACACATTTTGAAACCTGATGAAGGAGGAGTCACTGATGAGGACTCAGATACTAATGAAGAAGAACAAACTGGAGAGAGTGAGCCTGGGAGTTACCAACTGATCAGAGACAGAGAAAAGAGGGTCTCCAAACCTTCAACCAGATACACAGAAGATTTTCTCATGGCCTATGCCTTTATAGCTGGAGAAGACACTGAAAACAGCGAGCCTAGAACTTACACAGAAGCTATGTCCAGCTCAGAAAGAAATCAATGGATGGTAGCAATGCAGGAAGAAATAGAGTCTCTGGAAAAGAATGGAACCTGGGAATTGGTCAAAAGGCCTGTACATCAAAAGCTTGTAAGTTGCAAATGGATTTACAAGAAGAAAGTTGAAGTAGCAGAGACAGAAAGAGTAAGATTCAAGGCTAGGTTGGTTGCTAGAGGGTTTACTCAAAAGGAAGGAGTAGACTACAATGAGATCTTCTCCCCTGTGGTAAAGCATTGCTCTATCAGGATCCTATTGGCAATAGTAACTCAGTTTGATCTAATTTTAGAACAATTAGATGTAAAAACAGCTTTTCTTCATGGGGATTTAAAAGAGATTATATATATGACTCAACCTGAAGGTTTTGTGGAAACAGGAAAAGAAGAAAAAGTGTGTTTGCTTAAGAAGTCACTGTATGGACTAAAGCAGAGTCCAAGGCAATGGTATATCAAGTTTGATCATCATATGAAGAGCATTGGGTTTCTCAGGTGCAAATATGACAATTGTGTGTATTTCAAGAAGAATGGAAAGCTGTGATCACCTATCTACTTTTGTATGTAGATGATATGTTAATAGCCAGCAAAAGCTTAGAAGAAATTCAACTCTTAAAGGCAAATCTTCAGTCAGTGTTTGAGAGGAAGGTTCTATGATCAGCAAAGAGAATTCTGGGAATGGACATTGTTAGAGATATCAAGACAGGGAGTTTATGGTTAAGTCAGAAATCATATATTGAAAAGGTCTTGAAGAAGTTTAACATGCATGAATGCAGGAAGGTGTCTGTACCATTGAGTCAACAGTTCAGATTATCAGAGTTGCAGAAACCCAAGAGTGATATTGAGAGAGCTGAAATGTACAAAGTCCCTTACTCAAATGCAGTTGGTTCAATCATGTATTCTATGATTTGTACCAGGCCAGATATGGCTCATTCCATCAGTGTGGTGAGTAGATATATGTCTGATCCTGGAAAAGGTCATTGGGAAGCTTTGAAATGGTTACTGAGGTATTTGAGAGGTACTGCAAATTATGGAATCTTATACAAAAGACAAGAAGCAGACTCAGTTGATCATCTGTATGGGTTTGTAGACTCAGATTTTGCTGCAAATCTAGACTCAAGGAAGTCTCAAACAGGTTACATATTCACTTTGTTCAAGTCTGCCATAAGTTGGAAGTCAATGCTTCAATCAGTTGTAGCATTGTCCACAACAGAAGCTGAATATCTTGCTGTGACAGAGGCAGTCAAGGAAGCAATTTGGCTCAGGGGGATTCTTGGAGAATTTGGAATAATGCAGGACAGAGTTTGTGTTTTATGTGATTCGCATAGTGCATTACACTTGGCTAAACATCAAGTGTTTCACGAGCGGTGTAAACACATTGATGTAAGGCATCATTTTGTGAGAGATGTTGTGGATGGAGGTTCTGTAGAATTGAAGAAGGTGGATACCAAGAATAATGCTGCGGATATGTTGACTAAGGCATTGCCTCTGGATAAATTTAGGCATTGTCTGGAGCTGGTAAATGTCTTACCTCAGTAAAGAGGTAAGAAGGGTTACACAAGAAATGCAGGACAAGGTGGAGCTGGTTTGTGGTGATATTTGAAGTGAATGGTTGGATGCATAAAGACCTTGGCTTCGTTGATAGCCAAGGTGGAGATTGTTAAAGAAGGTGTCTCATCAACTCAGCCAAAAGAGGATTAGAATTGGTTCTGGAATTGCAGTTGAAGAAGAGGAAACAGAATCTGTTAAATTCTGTTAGAGAGCTTTAACAACGGTTTTCTGGAAGCCAAAACCGTTGTCTTTTCTGTGACGGTTATTTTGTAACCGTTTTTCCAGTTTCTGTTTTCTTGCTTTTATCAGCTATAAAGGAGCAGTTTTAGTCCGTTTTTGGGGATCTGCTTGTTAGCTCGTTTTGTAACCAGATATACTCCAAGATAGAGAGTTAGATAGGTTAAGGAAATAGTGAGAAACAACAAGAGAAAGTGAGTGTATTCTTCTTGAGAGTAGCTAGTTCAGTTTGTGATGTTGTGAGCTAGTGAATGAAGAAATCTCTGTAATCATTCATTGATAATGAAGATGGATCAGCTCCCGTGGATGTAGGCAATTTGCCGAACCACGTAAATCGATTCTTGTTTGTTTGTTTAACATTCTTGAAAGTTTTTCTTGTTTGAATAAGAACACATTTGTGTGTTCTAAGTTTGGCTTGTTTGTGTGTTGTTTTGGAAGATCAAGAAGGATTGATTGAATCATAGATTCACAATTATTCTTTTTTCTTTCACATTTTCTTTGGGAACATATATGTAATACAATCCAGATAAGCCTAATAGGGCTGATGCTGATTGTAAATATTGAAATTCACTAACTTGTGACATGCATTGAAAAATATTACTTGTGAAAAAAAAAATTAGTTGGCAGGCCTGAAGAATTTGGAGATTGACTTAAAGTTTGAGGAAGATTGAAGAGGATAATGCAGGTCAATCCTTCCATGTTGAAGCAGGGAACACGTCTCTTGAATTAGGGAACAAATCAAACTTATCTTGTTAACTCTTGAACTCCAAAGATAAACTGAAAGATGATGGAAATCAAGCAAAGACCAGAAGAAACTCAGTCACTGTAAAGTGAAGAAAATCCATAAAAACCAGTATCGAGTTTTGAATTATTTACATTTGTTTATTCTGTCAAAAGCTTGTAATTGTACTATTGATGTTCAAACTGATAGCAAACATCCAGTAGCCGATAGGACATAATTCGGGAGAGTTATGTCTAAACTGTTCTGGAGAACTTTCTAGGTGCAGTTAGAGGGATTATCTGCATCAAGAAGTCCGACTGGGGGACCAGGAGGCTAGACACATTGTTAGTGAGAGTAAGTATAGGATTGATAGTTTAGAAGGGAGTCCTAAAAAGTCCTGTAAGTACAAAGTATATCTGTTTAATATACTTCTCTTTTATATAATGCCTAAGAGGAAGAGAGATTCTTCCTCGAATTTTTAAAACACAATTGATGCATCTAAGTTCTCACTCCGCTAATAAAAACACGCTACATATATTTTTTCACCCATTCTTCCTTGCTTCTTTTCGCGCGCACCTTACCAATATTTTTTTTTTTCGGCTAACAAAAATACGTGTCATAATTTTTTTTTTGCACAAAAAATTATTCTTCCATTTCTTTTGCAAAAGCAAATGCTGAGACAAAAAAAAAGATAATAGAAAAAACAGTTTAATGAAAAACTATATTGGTAGGTGAAGAATACAAAATTAATCTGCTCAGCAACTTGTGAGAGCAAATTGGATTGCGGAAGTCACGAAAAATCTTTAAATTAAGTGATCCAAATTTAACCAAATAAGATCATATTGTGGTATTATTGATTTTGCTAAATTTTAGATTATATTACTTATTAAATGATATTAGATTCTAAATTATGTCCACCCATGCGATGCACGGGATGAGTACGTTTTCAATGATGATGATGATGATGATGATGATAAAATTATCAGCTTATAAAAGCGTCAGTTGATATTTTTTTGTCCAGTAATCTTTCTTCCTTATTATATGTGGGGTTTTTTTACATGTAATATCTTGCATTATTACAAATTGAAACTACCAGTTAGATTTTCATAATTTTTTACTATTCAATTTTTTATATATTTTACTTTAATACATTTCATTATCACAAATAGAAACTACCGATTATATTTTCACAAATTTTGTTAATTCAATTATTTGAATGCATGACCCGATTATGCTGAATATTTTAAGTAAAATTATAAATACACACTTGAAATTCGATTCATTTTCCTCCCTGTTATTTCAATGTGCATTACACATGTTGTAATAATTACATATGCATATAATGATAAAACAATGTCAAATAATTATTGTTTGAAAGCCACATATATTAAATAATATAACATTAGTATAAGAAGACACAAACATATAAGTTACCTAAGTATATGAATGGTAAACTATATTATCATGTCATGTTCAAATAAAAATAATCGACTTATTATTTTTGTAGTTAACATAATTTTTCTTTTCACAAAATAGAAGAAAATAATAAGTAAACTAATTCAATCAACAAATCACTTTAACAAATATATCTAAGCTTTTTTTCTATTGTAAAGTGTAAACTTAACAAATTTTGTATTTTTTATGAATTTTTTTCAACCAAATACTTTAAACCATCCAAAAATTATTAAGATAAAAAAAAAGGTAAAATTAAAGTAAATAATTTTAATCTTCAAAAAATTTCAATCACTTAAAAAAATTCACTTTTGGAATTCTATCACATTTTAATTTTATATAACAATGTTTAGAAATCAAAATATATCATTTTTTTAGAAAATCAAAATATATCGTTACTATTCTAAAAAGATATTTTACACTTAAAAAATTAATATTTTAATAATATATGCATTATGGATGTCAAATTGAAGATCGTCAAAAGAGAAATAATTTGATAGATTTCTTATGAAAAATCAAGTTGAGACGAAAAAGTTAAAAACTCTTAAATTTCGAAGGCAAAAAGGAGGAGAACCCACAAAAGAAGGTGGATGCTCCCCTTCTTTAGGAGCTCTCTACGTATTTAAGAATATATTTTAAAAAAATTAAAATAAAATCAAAATTTGGCGAAAAATTGTGGAAGCGACATGTGTCTTTTCCTATTTTTGTGCAACCTTCTTTTAGTAGAATAGGTTGATAGGTAGATAGGTTGATTTGTGTGATTTATTCATAATTCTTATAATTAATTAATATTAGTTTAATATTCATACTATATGTAGCATATTTTTGTTAGTGGGAAAAAATAATTAAAAAAATAATTTTTTTATCATAATTAATTTAATATTAGTTTAAACTTCAAAGTATATATAGCATATTTTTGTTAGTGGAAAAAAATAATTTAAAAAATAACTTTTTGAAAAATTCTGACTTAGTGGGAAAAACTGATTTTCCAAAGTAAGATACAAGAAATGAATCCGTAGCATATTTTTGTTAGTGAAAGAATAAGTTAAAAATATTTTTTAGTAAGGTACGTGTGAAAAAATAAGGAATAAGAATGATTTTTGGTAAGGTACGAGTGAAAAAATAAGGTACGGGAAAAATAAGGAGTGGAGGAATGCATGAAAAATATATGGAGAGTGAGTAGTGGGGTGGAGGAACACATCAGCAATGGGCTCTATAAAAAAATAATCGATGAATTTTATATCATTATTATATATATATATATAAAAAAAAATAAAGGGTCAATTACCAAAAGCAATCTGTATTCTGAGCCTTTTTTACTTTTGCAACCTAAATTTTTTATTTTTTCTGATGACAACCTGTACTAATTGTTTTTTTTCAATTTGCAACCTCCTGCGATATTTCCGGCTATATAGGTCATGTGACTTGCACATGTTCCTTTTTGGACCAATAAGATGACAACACATGACTACTAATAAAATATTAAAAAAATATTAATAATTATTTTGAAAATTTCAGAAATTTCATTAATAAATCTAGAAAATTAAAAAAGAATTCTGAAATTCTTTTAGAAATTCTAAAAATTTATTTAAAATTCAAAAAAATTATTTATAATTGAAAAAAAAATTAATTAATTTAAAAATTCTAAAAATTCAGATATTTCATTTATAAATTATGACAATAAAAAAAAATTATTTCTTAAATTAATTAGAAAATTCTAAAAATTTATTTAAAATCAAGAAAAATCATTTAAAATCAAAAGAATAATTTTAAAATCAGAAAATTAAAAAAATAAAAAATACCGGAAATTTCATTTATAACTCCAGGAAATTAAAAAAATAAAATAAAATTATTTTAGAAATTCTAAAAATTTATTAAAAATTCAGAAAATTTATTTATAATCCCAAAAATTAAATTCATAAAATTCACTTTTTAAATTTTTTATACCGGAATATACGAAGTTCCCTTCTCTTTTATACTAATTTTCTACAATTTATAATTATTTTTTAGTATTTAAAAATTAATTTCTAAAATAAATTTTTTTAATTTTCTAAATTTTCAAATTAACTATCTGATTTTTTAAATGATTTTTCTTATTTTTAAATAATTTTTTTGAATTTTCAAATTAATTTCAGATTTATTTTATTTTTAAAATTTATAAATGAATTTTCTGAATTATAGATGAATAGAATTTGTTTTTGGATTATATTTTTTTTATATTTTAAATAGTTTTTTGGAATTTCTAAAATAATTTCTGAATTTAAATAAATTTTTTTTGGAATTTCTAAAATAATTTTTTGGAATCTAAATATTTTATTTTTTCTATTATAAATAATCTTTTTTGAATTTTAGATAATTTTTTAGAATTTCTAAAAGAATTTCAGAATTCTTTTTTTAATTTTCTAGATTTACTAATGAAATTTCTGAAATTTTCAAAATAATTATTAATATTTTTTTCATATTTTATTAGTAGCCAAGTGTCGTCATCTTATTGGTCAAAAAAGGAACATGTGCAAGTCACATGGCATATATAGCCGGAAATATCGCCGGAGGTTGCAAATTGAAAAAAAAAACAATTAGTACAGATTGTCGTCGGAAAAAATAAAAAGTTTAGGTTGCAAAAGCAAAAAAGGCTCATAATACAGGTACTTTTGGTAATTGACCCTATAATATATATAATACTTCCTCCGTCCCGGCTTAAGTTTCCTACTTTGATTTGGCACGGAGGTTAAGAAAAAACAGATTTTGTGGAATCTTTGACTTTTTTAAAGGTGGAGATTGAGGGTGAAGATTTTTAGGGTGGAGATTGTGAGAAAAGTTTGTCAATTATGGGCTGAAAAGATAAATTGGAACAAATAAAAAAGGAAAATAGAAAAATTAGAGTGGGACGGAGGTAGTCCATCTTAGTCCTTAGATACACATTTCAATTAGTTGACCAATTCAGTAAGTTAATATTTGTCGTAATTAAACTTTTGTATATGTTAAAGACACTGAGAATACTACACATACCGTCCGTCGTTGGTTTCCTTTTTATTTATTAATTAATAATTAATAGATATTCAACATTGAAGTGAACTGAACAAAATTTTCAATTGCTGCCACATTTCTTACATATTAATTTATTATCTATAATTACATTTAAGTTATAAAAAAAAGGACTAGTTATTATATATTGCGACGTCAAATAAGATGGTTGGAAACTTTTAATTCTATCTTTTATCAAAATAATGCCAAGAGGAAATTCTGTGGCTAATCATTAGTCCTAAACAGTTCTTGATACATTAGGAAATCAAAGTATGACGCTACATGAAAACAAATCTTCTTATACTTTCAAATAACTAAGAGTGTGACAATTTGTGTCTCAAAACGCCAGCCCAACACAAATTAAGTCCACTTTTAGCGGGTTTTGGCAGAGATATAAGTGGTTCATGGATCAAATGAGTACCCATTTAATTCATTTATAAATTTAACCAAAAAATATTTTATTTTAATTTATTTTTAAGGTAAAATTATAAAAAAGAACTCAAAATATATGAAAAGTTAAATTTTAAAGAACAATAAAGTGAATATGTGGAAGAGTGAGTCTTGTGTGTGAACGGTCACACGTGTGACGGAGTACACTTTTACAGAAAACATTGATACTTTTACAGGAAAAAGTGATACTTTTACTACATTGATACTTTTACAGATAAAGGTGATTACCGCAAAAAGTGATACTTTTTCCGTCACACCGTGTGACGGTCACATACAAGTTTTTGCCAGAAATTTAAAAGTAAAATCTCAATATAGACTCCAAAGTAAATTCGGAAGTGATACTGCTCAGGGAAAAAAATAAAAGAATTTGGAAGAAATAACTAAAGACATCATGAGTTTGCGCCTTAACAAGAGCGAAGTAAAATTTGTGTCGATCAAAAGTTAAAATCTTAATGAACCTGTAGCTTTCCAAATGCCACAAGAATTGCAAAAATTATTTGCAATAATGTTTGTATAGTGATATACGTGTTTCATGGAACACATATTCTACAATATGATCTGAGGATTTCGAAAGAAAACAAGTAGAATCAGATAACTTAAGAATGATACCATGAAATCAGGAAGAGTATAGATTTATATGACATCCTAAAGTTTCGGATGATATTTATACCCTAAATGATGAAATTGCCAGGAAAATTAGAAAAGATATGTGGATTGAAATATTATGATTCCTTTGCTGACAGGCATGTCTATATCAAGCTTTATTAGTTCATCTAAGATTTCAAAATCTAATTGCACTTTCAACTGCAACATCTAGAGTAGCCATGGGGATAATGCGTGGATGAAGAACAGCACATTCGTGCTTCAAAATCATAATAAATACCGATGAATTTACAAAATTTTCATTTCTATTAATGTGGAGCCGCAGAACTATTGCACTATTCAAAATTAATTATATTTACGAAGCACCAATGGCCAAGATGGACAACCCAAAAATGTAGATAAAGATAAACTACTCAAGGATATGATGAGGAGCGGAGAAACATTTAGAGGAAAAGTGATAGTCTTGGGAAATAGAAAAAAACAAATCAGTTTCATTCTATGGTAGTCATTCTTATGATTCAGTTAAAGATCTAAATATTAATTAAATTATTATTATAACTATAAAGATCATAAGTTTAGTACATAGCATAGTTACAAGCATAAAAGTTTGTGCAGAAAATAAGATTACAAAAAGAGGTTGGCGAAACCATATTGATAGGCAATTAACATCAGCAAAACCTGAGAGCAGCTTCAAGCTCTTTCTCGTCGTCGCAATTATAACCCAGTAGGTACGCCCGAGCTGTTCCATAATATAAACAATAATATTCTCAATTTGTTTCCCAAAAAAATATAAAAAAGTTTGTCGGACGAGGAGGAGGTATACATACCAAAACGACCAGATCCCATAAAAGGCTCTGCTTCATCTGCACCACCATTTTGCTGTTGCTCCTGAATTGTTTTCAACACAGAAACCGTCATCATGAATCTTCTTAATGGAATCCAAGAAGAAGAAGAAGAAGAAGAGAAGTCTTACAGCATCAGGTTCAATTTCATCAGGTGACAGTAATCTGTCAAAACAGCGTCCTGAGATAGTGCACACCAAGAGTTCATTTGTAGGATCCATAATAACTTCTTTACATGTATCATCACAAACTGCAAAAACAGAAATGAAGAAAAATAAGCAGTCTATGCTTATCCAATATATCAACTTCCCTGGGGTTGCCCTTACCATGAACAAATCCAGTCTTCTCACACACAAACACATCCCCGATTTGAAAGTATGTGCAATTTTCTCCAGAGCACGTGTGATTCAATACCACTGTTTCAGCCAGGCCCCTGCTACTCTTCCATGTGGAAACTTGATCAGCCAGTGTCTTGTCAAGAATTATACGGTCATCATTCACCTTAACATCAAACACAATACAATATTTAAGCAAAACGCACAGCCGTGAAAGTGGGACGACAAATCAATCATACACCCCTTGCCCAATGCCCCAACATAAAGTATTGAGATTAAAGGAAAGAAGAGGAATGACAACGACAACAACGATGGTGTTGATTATACAGAATCATTCAAAAGGGTAATACAATTTTTGCACAAGATTGGATGGTCCTCTCATCGATCTCCAATTTAAATAACAGCCTCTTAGAAAAATTGCAGCCTTCCAAATAATTTCTGGAAGATTAAGGAAGATAACAGATATTTCCATTCATTTCCTTATCAATTAAGGGCCTCTTACTAAGAAGGGCAAGGGAATAGTGTTATAGGGGGCATCAACATAAACCCTCTATATTTCATAAATATACGTAAATATATATGTATATATACATATATATATATATATATATATATATATCTTCATACCAGGAGCTCTGATAAACTGTATGGATAATTGTTTTCTACAATGTACCAAGTATGTCAAGATCGTTCGGATACATTAGTGGGATAAAGATTTACTTGTATTCATTAGTGGGATAAAGATTTACTTATTGGGGGTGGATAAAACACGCATACATATGCTGCTATCTTAACATAACGTACTGCCACAATTAATCAATAAGTGTCCAATCAATTGTGGTTATCAATTTATCTAATGAAAGGAGCATGTAATATACAAATCTATACCATACTATGTATGCATTCATGTGTGTGTGGATTCAGAATAGTGATGTCTCACATAAACCTGAATGTCTATTGATTCTTAATATTGTTACGAGAACTTCAACCTTTCAATTTGTCAATCAAACACATCTGCAACTACAAAAATGGCATTTCATCAAAACATAATTTGTTCACCTGAGAAGGATTAGGTGCTTGGCTTCTCTTGGCTACCTGCATTTGGATGTAATATTCTTTAAATTCAGAAGAGCAGTTCCGAACAAACTCTGCCATGTCTTCTTCATCACGCTGTGCAGAAACCGTCAAGTGAGCCTTAATTTTATTTTTAAAGTGCAAATGTCGAAAACATAAAACGCAAGTAACAAAAAAACAGAATCTTGGTGACTAAAATTTAGCTATATCATTAGGGAATAAAAGAAAAACAGAAAATGCAGGCACCAACCAATACAGAGAATTTGATCATACAAAACTTCAAGGTAATACTGTGCCTTTTGATCATCAATTGTGGACGATTGAAACAAGGGTAAGCATACTTTCAGAAAGTAATTACTTGCACAAAAACGATCCAAGTATAAAGTTGAACTCCATAGTTACCTGGATGTAAAGCTTCTTCCAAGCACATTCCCGTGGTTTTTTTGGCGGCAATAGACCCCAACGCATGCAATATCTACAAAAATAACCGACTAATTATTTCCTCGTGCAAAGAGCACATACAAAAAATGTAAGCAGAAGATGTGAAACTGCTAGCACAATAAGAGAATACAAAGGAGGTTCCTCCTCCAGAGTTATCAAACTTCCCGCAGTAGGGGGATAGACACATGAACAAAATTATTAAGTCCTGCTGGGGAGGCCAGCGGAGTCGATTATTTTATTTCTTTACTTGCTTAACTTTTCAGGGGTAGGGTGAGGATGGGTATGGTAATACTAACAGGCGACGCCACAATGACTCATCAGAAGCAGCAAAATTAAGGAACCTACAAACCAATGAGCATGAAACAAGATCCTGCAGTTCAATTATCAGATAATTATAACCTTGATAGATAAAATAGCATGTGAACATAGATTCACAACGATATCAAGACAATAAGAAAAAATGTATATATAATCTTGGGACCTCCGAGGAGAGAAATTTGAGGATGTGATACAACAATTCTGGAGGAATGTGGTTGAAAATCCCTGTCTCAATCCTCCTTGGGATCGGCTTGCATTCGGTATTATGCCTCGCGCCGCTGCTACTTTCGGGTACGATGGGGTCTCCTCTTCTTGAAGATGAATCTGCAGTTTCAACTTCAGCTTCCAGCTCAATAAATGACAGCGATGATGAGGACGATGACCTTAACGCCATTGATAATCCCTCGTCGCTAATTTCACCCTCATCAATTCTAATTTTCTTTGCTTCTTGCTGTTCCTTTTCTTCCTCTTCACTAAGTTCACTTAATTCCCCCTCCTCAACACGTAACCTCTTCGCATCTCTCTCTTCCTCCAATCTCTCATCTTCCTCTTCCAACTGCTCCAACTCTTCCTGCAGCAGCACGTCAACAAAGAGATACAAGTTATACTTGCATGGACTACAATTTATTTGGACATCAAAATAAAGGGAACTCAAATATTTCTAGTAAAAGATGACAATGCACACATAGACACAAATATACGGGCGAGCAGACAAAAAAAATCAATTACATTAACAAAAAATCACAGAGGACATAAATTTTTCAACAGTTGAACCACATAAGTCATAAATAATGTATAAAATGACACATTTTTCAACAGTTAAACCACAGAAGTCATATATATAAATAAATGTATAAAATGACACGCCAAACAGCCATATCGGTATATAATTATTATCTATTACAGATGATAAAAAAAAAATATTTTGATCAGAGATGCAATCAATGATTCAATATAAAACTTCATGAGCAAATACCAAATAAAAGGCACATAAAATTAAGTAATAATTTCATTAAATTGCCAGAAAAACTGGTTCCCCAAAACAAAGTTATGTTTATCACCCAAAATTGAGAAGCGTTTGATATAAGAAACAATTAATCAATTTGTCAGTCCTGCAGGAAACAAACTAAATCAATCAAAATTGGACAAAACTTAAACTAAAGCTCAATAACTCTAAAGTAAAAAAGAAAACAAAAAGAAAAAAAGAAAAAAACAGCTGTAAATGTGCAATTCAACATGTATGAGGAAAATAGGTACTCAAAACGAAATTTGAATATAGTTATACCGGATCGGAGAGCGCGGAGAGGACTTCCGTTTCGAGGAAATGCGCGAGGCTTGCATCTTCATCATCAGAAGCCATTCCAGAAATCTGATAACTTTCAAAAGCTTGAGAAAATCAGAGTATACGCATAGAAGAAGTCCTGCATATGTATAGATGATCTCTGGATGGCTTGGGAGCAGCGATCGCCGCCGATTTGCGACGGGCGACGTCGGTGAATCTGGGCCGTTGATTAAAGTGCGGAATGAGATAATATTGGGTTACTACAAGCGGATGAGACTGGTAACACAAAGGTGCGAATACGGGGGTTGGTGGGTCGGGCTATTATGTAAAACACGGGTCGGGTAACCCACAAAAACTTGTGCATTGGGCCGAATTTTAACCCCTTCCCCTATTATTTTTCACCATTTCTTTTTTATTTTTATACTGTCGTTCACACGGTGTAAATCCTCCTCACCATCTTCATCTCTATCCAATGCAAGATTTCTCTGTCAATACGGCCATCGCCGATTGGACACGGGTGTGGAAACTACAGTTGCGCCGCCACGCAAATCGACGGTTCAATTCGCCCAAAAACCAAACTTTCAACCTCTAAAAGCTCACAAATCTCCGATTGGTAAGTCCAATTTCCCAAAGTGCTTATTCCGCCGAACTGCCACACTCCCATGAAGAAAGTGTGAGAATAGTGGCCGCATAACTCAGACTATCTTTCTAATCCAATTTGAGCTGATTCAAGATAGAAGTTTTAAGAAGCAGGGGTCATGTGCATGTGTTGCATGCATTCTTTTAATGCATTGTAATTGTTTTTGGGTGGTTAGAGCATTTGGTTAGTTAGTTTGCTGAGTTGGATAATAGTTAGCAATTTTTCTCTTTTGTTCTTCTAGAGACTTATATGGTCATAGTTGAGGATCACAAGAGTGTATCAATCATTTTGAGAGACAAAACAAGAGAATACAGAATAGTTGCAAGAAATAATAGAGAACAATAGAACAAGTGTGTTCTTGGGAGTTCTTGAGAGAGTCATTCTTGTAAACTATAGAAGCTGTCAAACGTTGTGGATTGGAATTTCTCCCGTAGATGTAGGCCACAGACTGAACCACGTAACGCCGGTGTTCTTTACAGAATTTTCGATCACACGGATTCAAACTCACACACTGCACTCAAGGTGTTTGTGTTATTGTTCTTGAACTGTTTTGATAACAATTTGCTCCGTCTGTGGGAAGACGAACACCACCATGGCTTCCACTAAGTTTGAGGTTGAGAAGTTCACCGGAAGGAATGATTTCAGGCTCTAGTGGATAAAGATGCGGGCCCTGCTGGTGCAACAGGGCCTGGCTGGCGCGCTGAAGGGCATGAAAGGTCTCCCGGAGAAGTTGGATGATTCCCAAAAGTAGGAATGATGGATAAGACACACAGTGCCATTATCTTGTGTCTTTCTGATAAAGTGCTCCGTGAAGTTACAAAAGAGAAGACAGCTGCAGTGGTTTGGGCCAAGTTGGAGACTCTATACATGACCAAGTCACTCGCCAACGGATTGTACTCAAAGCAAAGGTTGTATTCATATAGATTCTCTGAAGAAATGAGTGTCGATGATCAACTTGACGAGTTTAACAAATTTCTTTATGACTTGGAGAACATAGATGTAAAGATTAGGATTGGGTTGGTACAGTACACCCAAAAATTTATCCCATACTGAATACGGAACCGAAAATTTCGGTATTAGAAAAGTCTATACCAATACAGTACCAAAAATTTTGGTATACCGAAATTTCAATATGCACGGTATAATACCGCCTATACCGATTAACACCAACCCACCATAATTCTCTCTATTAATTCTCTCCATTCTCTGGTTTGAGCTAAGTAACCATTCGATAAAATAAACACAAAACAAAGTTTAATGGATTAAACTTTCGTTCTCTCATTAAAAAAAAAAACAGCAAAGCACAAAGTCTAAAAAAATAATAGATTAAGAAAAAAAAAAAAGAAATAGTGAACATCTATAGAGCCGGAATCTATTATATTCTTCTCTGATGCAATTTGTATCAAAGGAACAGGTCATAAGATTAAAAGGAAAAAAAGGAAAAAGAAAAAGAAAAAGAGAGAAGATTGAGAAATTTAGAAGAGTAGCACCGCCGTCCACCGTTTATGCTGCCGCCTATGTTCCACTCTGGCGAGTGTGTCACTAGTTGCCAACATCCCCATAGGTTGTTGTACTTGCCGACTGTTAGCGAGAGAGGGGAAGATAATGGTACTTGGCGGAAGAGAGGAGAGACAGGCGCAGCCGATGAAGAAAATGGGAGAGAGGAATAGAGGGAGTGAGAGGCGCGACACAGAAAGGAAAAGAGTACAACCTTAGTTACTCACTGACGGGCGTATTTGGACTAGGGCCGGAGAAAAAAAAATTATGCTAATATATTCGGTATTTCGGTATATACCAAAATACCAAAAAATAGAATTTGCCATAACGTAACTGTACCGAAAATTCGGTATACCAAAATTTCGGTATTTTCGATAATGTTTTGGTACTGTAAGTACGGTATTTCGGTATTTTTGTAGAAATTCACATGCACACAAAAGAGTGTTAGAAATGGTTTTCTCTATATTTCATCAAGGAGATCGATGATACATATATACATCCTTAAGATACAACAAATCCCAATAATCTCGCTACTCTAAACTAGGAAAAGATGTCAAGACTGAATCAAGCGATAATAAAGCAAGAAAATCAGGGAAATATATCAGTGACGAAATCATATACATATCAGTGACAAAATCATATCTTTCACTCCCCCTCAAGTTGGCGCGTGGAGATTACGAACGCCCAACTTGCCAACAAGAAAACGAAATCGTGCAGCTCCTAATGCTTTGGTGAACAAGTCTGCAACCTGTTGTTCAGTGGAGATCTTGCATGGTAGAATTTCGTTGGACTCAACGCGTTCACGAACAAAATAACAATCCATTTCCACATGTTTTGTGCGTTCGTGGAAAACTGGATTGTTTGCAATGTGGCGTGCTGCTTGATTGTCGCAGAAAAGTGAAGTTGCCGTTTGTTGCACCGCCTCAATATCTTTCAACAACCAACGAAGCCATATGATTTCACTAACTGTGCTTGCCATAGCTCTATACTCCGCCTCTGCTGAAGAACGGGAGACGACTGACTGTTTCTTTGGCGCACCTCCTAATGATATGAAATACCCAGTACAAGAACGGCGTGTCGTAGGGCAGCCTCCCCAATCGGCATCGCAGTAAGCTTCAAGCTTGAAGTCATTGTTCGCTGGAAGGAAGAGTCCTTGCCCTGCTGTGGCCTTAA
The DNA here is from genome assembly GCA_958295605.1 of Ajuga chamaepitys. Taxonomy (NCBI): domain Eukaryota; kingdom Viridiplantae; phylum Streptophyta; class Magnoliopsida; order Lamiales; family Lamiaceae; genus Ajuga; species Ajuga chamaepitys. The sequence goes on along the minus strand of OY282498.1, from coordinate 392,252 downwards.
GAAAACGCAATATGCGCATGGCTGCGTCCATGTGATTGCGATGTGGGGTTGTGATAAACTGACTTAAGTAGTTTACAGCAAACTGTATATCCGGCCTTGTAACGGTTAGATAAAGAAGTCGTCCTATCAACCTTCGATAACGGAGAGCGTCAACATGGGGGCTGTCATCATCTTTACTCAATCGCAGATTTTGTTCCATCGGAAACTCACTTGGCCGGCCACCTTGGAGACCACTTTCCTCCAAGATATCAAGTGTATATTTCCTTTGGCTCAAAACGATACCATCCGCTGAACGTGCAACTTCAATGCCAAGAAAATATTTCAACGGACCCAAATCTTTAATGCTAAAAAGCCTTTCCAAGTATTCTTTGACATTTGCAATTTTACAATCATCATTTCCAACCAATATAACGTCATCGACGTAAATTAGTGCAGCAACATAAGTGTTCCTTCTTTTGAAAATAAATAGAGAATGGTCAGCTCTTGACTGTCGGAATCCAGCTGCTACGAGAGCTCGAGTAAACTTGTGGTACCAATTTCTTGAGGCTTGACGTAGTCCATAGAGTGATTTTCGTAACTTGCAAACTCGGGTTTCTCCTTCCTTTGCAAATCCTTGAGGTATTTTCATGTACACATCTTCCACCAAGTCACCATGAAGGAACGCATTGTTAACATCGAGTTAGTGAATGACCCAGTTCTTCTTGGCCGCTATTGCAATGAGACTCCTCATCGTGACAAGCTTTGTGACTGGTGCGAATGTTTCGTGGAAGTCTATTCCCTCGATTTGGGTGAAACCTTTTGCCACCAATCGTGCTTTATAGCGTTCAATCTCACCATTGGGTTTATACTTGATTTTGTAAACCCATTTCGAGTCGACGACTTTCTTTCCGGGCGGTAATGGTTCTAGAGTCCATGTACCATTTTCTTTCAAAGCCTGAATCTCCTGTTTCATTGCCTCGCACCATCGTTTATCCTTCACCGCCTGATAATAATATTTAGGCTCATCACGTGAAGTAATGGCCGCAAGATAAACCTTGTGAGCATTAGAGAACTTATCGTAAGAGACAAAGTGCGATAAAGGATATACCTCAGAGGTTCCTGAATTGGTAGTGGGTTGTGAATGGTCAATTGATTTTGGTAATTCAGTTGCATACGACTCGAGGTGCTTAGGCTGCCTTTTTTCTCGTTCACTTCTTCGTGGGACCTCATTTAGCTGATGTACACAATCATCTACCGTTTCTCTTATTTGCTTATTCTCAACACTTCCTGTACCAGAATTTTTGAAAGGTTGACCGTCTTCTGTGGCTGGACGGTAAACTGGCCCATCATCAGATACAATAGAATATTTTATTGGGGTGTCCCTCTCAAATTCAACAATTCCAAAGTCATCAGAATCCCATTCCCCTTCTCTTTGATGATTTATTTGCTCAACAATATTCTCAGGATTAGGTGTTTTGAATGGGAAAACATTCTCAACAAATTTGACGTCACGGGAGGTGTATATTTGTTTAGTTTCTAGATCAAAACCCCGATATCCCTTTTGTGAATGGGGATATCCAATAAAAACACAACGACGCCCTCTCACGCCAAACTTGTCTCTCCCTTTTCGATTATCTTTGGCATAAGCCAAACATCCAAAAACACGAAGATGTTGGTAAGAAGGTGTTTTTCCTAGCAAAACTTCATAAGGTGTTTTATGTTTACGCACACGAGAGGGCAAACGATTAATAATGTATGTGGCAGTCAAAATACATTCCCCCCAAAAATCTATCGGAAGTCCTGCCTCAAAACTTAAGGCCCTAGCTACCTCTAAAATGTGCCTATGCTTTCTTTCGACTACCCCGTTTTGTTGGGGTGTGTCTGTGCAAGAGGTCTCAAGTAAGATCCCGTTATCATTATAATAATCCATCATGAATTTAGATTGAAACTCAACTCCATTATCAGTTCGGATTTTCTTAACATTTTTCCCAAACTGATTACGAACCATATTGCAAAACGTGATCAAAAAATGGCGCACTTCAGACTTATACTTCATGAGAAACACCCATAAACCTCTACTGAAATCATATACATATCAGTGACAAGAAAGATATGATTTTGTCACTGATATGTATATGATTTCGTCACTGATATATTTCCCTGATTTTCTTGCTTTATTATCGCTTGATTCAGTCTTGACATCTTTTCCTAGTTTAGAATAGCGAGATTATTGGGATTTGTTGTATCTTAAGGATGTATATATGTATCATCGATCTCCTTGATGAAATATAGAGAAAACCATTTCTAACACTCTTCTGTGTGCATGTGAATTTCTACATGGCACCAGAGCGGGTTATCGATCAAATAGCTTCCGCAAAATAATTTTCCTTTTCTAATTTAATTATGTTCTTCGTCGATTCAAATCATGTCTAAGAAAGGCGAAGAAACCTCTGAAACAAAACCTTCCGGATCAACAATGGTAGACGTGATGTCTCCATATTACATTTCCGGGTCTGATAATCCCAACATTGTTTTCACGAGCGATCCCCTTCGTGATGGTAACTATGTAGATTGGGTCGATGAAATAAGCAACGCCCTTTACGCGAAAAATAAGTTTGGCTTTGTCGATGGGTTTGTTCCTATTCCGGATGAGGGCTCGCCAGAATTGATCTTGTGGAAACGGTGCAACGCCATGGTACGAGGATGGTTGCACAGTTCCATGGACAAAGAAATACGTTCAAGCGTGAAACACGCTAAAACAGCCAGCGAAGTTTGGGAGGATTTAAAGGAGCGTTTCGGTAGTGAAAGTGCGCCTAGAGCATATGAGATAAAGCGTGAAATTACTCTCACCCGGCAAGAACGATTATCTGTTTCTGCTTACTACACAAAACTTAAAGGATTGTGGGATGAATTTCAATCCATCACACCAGTTCCTAAATGCAAGTGCGGTGGATGTACTTGCGATGTTCCAAAACAGTTTGCCACTATGAGAGAGAAGGAGCGTCTCTATGAGTTTCTCATGGGTTTGAACGAAAGCTTTGGGACGGTGAAAACTCAAATATTAAGCACCAGACCCATGACCTCGCTTGGAGCAGCCTTTCATATGGTCTCTGAAGACGAGCGCCAAAAACAGATTACATCGGTCGGAAAAGCAAGAAAATCAGGGAAATATATCAGTGACGAAATCATATACATATCAGTGACAAAATCATATCTTTCGATTTTTACCCACCCCTAGTAAAGATGGATGACGAGGATATAGTTATAATCCTCCAAAATGCTCTTCCTAAGTCAAACGAGCACCTCAAGGATGATATGTTATACGGAAAGGGGACCACCATCACATTATCTGATGTTGAAACTGCCATCAAGGCCAAAGAAACACAACACATGGGAATCAAAACAAGATACTCTAGCAGAAGGTTTAAATGTCAAGAAGGACATAAATTTCAAGTTCAAGAAACCACAAGTACAAGATCAAACCAAGAAACAACCTCAGACAAAACCAAATGTGTTTGAGGGAATAGAAACAAGAAAATGCCATCACTGTAGACGACCTGGACATCTGAAAAGGACTTTTCGAGTGGAAGAAGAAACAAGCATATAAGGGCAAAAGGAAACACACAACAAACCTGGCTGAGGGAGAAGAGGAAGCTGATGCGTTGAACATCACATATGTAAAGGCAGCAGACGGCTAGATTCTTGATTCAGGTTGTAGTTTCCATATGTGTCCACATAGGGACTGGTTTGAAAGCTACAAGGAGCATAAGGTGGGATTAGTTATGCTTGGTAAGGATCAGGTATGTCCTGCGGTAGGAATTGGAAATATAAGAATCAAAATTCATGATGGCTCAGTTAAAATCTTGTCAAATGTGAGACATATTCCCCACCTAAAGAGAAACTTAATAAGTCTTGAAGCTCTTGAGAGTAGAGGGTGTAATTTCAGGTGTGAAAAAGGTTATCTCTATGTTTACAAAGACTCAAAGATTATGATGAAAGGAATGAAGAAGTCTAGCTTATACTACTTGTTGGCTGATATAGTAATGGGTGAATTTGAGTCTGTTGAAAGGGGTGAATCTATTGTGTGGCACAAGAGGCTTGCCATATGAGTGAAACCGGTTTGAATGAATTACTAAATCAAAACCTCTTACATAATCAAGAAAAATTCAAAGTAGAAACATGTGAGAACTGTATACTGGGTAAAAGCAAGAAGAAACCATCTCCTATTGGAAAACATTTTTCAAAGGCACCTTTGGATTATGCGCATGCTGATTTGTGGGGACCATCTAGGACAGAAGCCTTAGGTGGTGGGAGGTATTTTTTAAGCATAATAGATGATTATTCAAGGAAGCTATGGATATATATATCCTAAAAGGGAAATCTTAGGCTTTTAACAAATTCCAAGAGTGGTGTAAAGAGGTAGAAGTTGAGAACTCATCAACCTTGAAATGCTTAAGGACAAATAACAGTTTAGAATTCCTATCTGATGAATTTCAAAACTTCTGCAAAGACAAAGGCATCAAAAGACATAAGATTGTTCCTACTAATCCACAACAAGTGGAGTGTCTGAGAGGATGAATAGAAGCATCCTAGAAAAGGTCAGGTTTATGTCACTTAGCTCAGGCATGTAGAAGAGGTTTTGGGGAGAAGCTGCTACAACAGCAGCACATCTAATAAACAAGAGTCCTTCTACAGCAAATTGCTTTATAACTCTTGATAAGAGATCGTTAGGACATCCACTCAGTTATTCTCATCTTAGAATTTTTGGTTGTATGGCATATGCTCACATCAAGCAGGATAAGCTTGATGCTAGAGCCCTGAGGTGTGTCATGCTAGGCTATCCAAAGGGAGTGAAAGTGTATAGGCTCTGGTGTATAGAACCAGGAAAAAAATAAGATTCTTGTGAACAGGGATGTGGTGTTTTGTGAAGATAGAATTCAGACAGATCTCAAGTCAAGGTGGAGCATGACAACGATGAAAGAAAATTTAATGAGGATGGTTTAGATGACACATCGGTTGATGGTGAAGATTTGACAGAGGAAGAAGAATTCAGTGGATACCAACTTGCCAAAGACAGGGAGAAGAGAATAGTAAAACTATCTACTAGATATAGTGGAGAGTACCTCAAAACATATGCATTGAATGTAGCTGAAGATTTGGAATTCCATGAGCCAAGAAATTTCACTGAAGCAGTGAGTGGTAGTGACAAGGATCAGTGGATGTCTGCCATGAAAGAGGAAATGGATTCTCTGCGGAAGAATCAAACTTGGATTCTTGTGAATAAACCCACCCATCAGAAGTTGATCAGCTGCAAGCCTGCAAGTGGAAATTCAAAAGGAAGGTTGAAGTATCAGATGCAAAAAGAGTGACGTATAAAGCCAAGTTGGTAACTAGAGGATTTACTCAGACAGAAGGTATTGATTATAATGAGGTGTTCTCTCCTTTGGTAAAACACTGCTCAATCATAATATTGTTGGCTTTAGTGGCACATTTAGATTTAAAGCTTGAGCAATTGGATGTAAAAACAGCTTTCTTGAAATACACACAATTATCATGCTTGGGTTTAAAAAATACAATCATTTTCATATAGCTGTCAAATTTTATTTACCATTATCTAGAGCTCTGTTTCAATCCATAAAGGGATTTCTTAAGCAAACATGGCTTATCCTCATTGCCTGGCAATACAAATCCCTCTGATTGGGCCATGTAAATTGTTTAAGCAACTAGATGTAAAAACAGCTTTCTTGCATGGAGATCTGAAAGAAACAGTTTACATGGCCTAACCCAAAGGATTTGTATTGCCAGGCAAATGAGGATAAGGCATGTTTGATTAAGAAATCCCTTTATGGATTGAAATAGAGCTCTAACCAATGGTACATAAAATTTGACAGCTGTAGATTGGATTTTTGAAATCCAAGCATAATAATTGTGTGTATTTTAAGAAAGACGGGAACACAATTATTATATATTTGATATCGTATGTTGATGACATGCTAGTGGCTAGCAAGAGTCATAAGGAGATTCAAACTCTCAAAGGTATCTTGCAAGATGAGTTTGAAATGAAGAGTTGGGGAATGCTAAGAGAATTTTGGGTATGGACATTGTCAGGGATAGGAAGAAGGGATTGTTTTGGCTTCAGCATCAGAGCTATGCTGATAAAGTCCTAAGAAAGTTCAAGATGAATGAGGCAAGATCAATTTTTGTACCACCGGGGCAACAATTTAAACTTTCAGAAGTGCAAAAACCAATGAATGAACAACAGAGGAAAGAAATTTTTAAGATTCCTTATGCAAATGAAGTAGGGAGTGTTATGTACACCATGGTGTACACTAAGCCAGATATTGCTCATGTAGTGAGTGTTGTAAGTAGATTTATGGCAGACCCTGGAAAGCACACTGGGAAGCACTTAAATGGATATTAAGATACTTGAAGGGTGCTTCTTCACTTGGAATCGTATTCAAGAAGAATGTAAACTGCACAGAGGTTCTGAAAGGCTATGTGGATTCAAATTTTACAGCATATGTTGATACAAGGAAGTCCCCGTCAGGCTATGTCACCTTTTTTAGAGCAGCGGTTAGTTGGAGGTCTATGCTTCAGTTAGTGGTTGCATTATCCACCACTGAAGCTGAATACATGGCATTGATTGAGGCTGTTAAAGAAGCAATTTGGTTAGAGGGCATTGTTGCAGAATTTAGTTTTCAATAGAAGACTGTTAAAGTCATGTGTGATTCACAAAGTGCCTTGCACTTGGCAAGACATCAAGTATTCCATGAGAGGTCTAAGCATATAGATGTCAGACTTCATTTTGTTAGAGATATTGTAGAAAAGGGAGACACGGAAGTTGTGAAGGCGAGGATATATGAAAATTCAGCTGATATGCTTACAAAATCATTGCCTAGTGACAAGTTCAGACACTGTTTAGATCGAGTTCAAGTTGTTTCTTATTGAGAATTTGATTTTGTTCTGGTTAGAGGGGGCAGTGTTAAGGATAATATTCATCCTTAACATTCATTGTATGGAGTTGTTAGCTTCGTTTGTAGCCAAGGTGGAGAATTGTGAAAATATTGGCTACATAACTCAGACTATCTTTCTAATCCAATTTGAGTTGATTCAAGACAGAGGTTTCAAGAAGCATGGGTCATGTGCATGTGTTGCATGCATTCATTTAATGCATTGTAACTCTTTTTTTGGGTGGCTAGAGCATTTGGTTAGTTAGTTTACTGAGTTAGATAATAGTTAGCAGTTTTTCTCTTTTGTTCTTCTAGATACTTATATAGTCATAGTTGAGAGATCACAAGAGTGTATCAATCATTTTGAGAGGCAAAACAAGAGAATACAGAATAGTTGCAAGAAAGAATAGAGAACAATAAAACAAGTGTGTTCTTAGGAGTTCTTGAGAGAGTTATTCTTGTAAACTGTAGGAGCTGTCAAACATAGTGGATTGGAAGTTCTCCCGTAGATGTAGGTCATAGATTGAACCATGCAACATCGGTGTTCTTTATAGCATTTTCGATCACACGAGTTCAAACTCACACACTACAGTCAAGGTGTTAGTGTTGTTGTTCTTGAATTGCTTTGATAACAGAAAGCATGACTCGAAATCTTATACTCCAAACTATGAAGAAATGAAAGTTGATAATTGGATGAATCTCAAATCCCGCGGGGTGGAGAAACTCACTCAGATACACCCGATGTCAGCAATCTTTAGAAATCTGCCGATTTCGTCCATGCTTTCATGATCTCAAATGGCTTCTCTCTATATTCAATCGAGATTCTTCTGGTTACAGAACAATCAACGTTTCTTTACCTCATGTTGTCAGTACTTATCCTATTCTAGCTTAAGTTTGGACTTCCATAGCCACTGTACAGGCGGGCTGGGCTGAGGTCGCCCACGAATTATCCATTTTGGTTAAAGATAATGATAGGAATAAAAAAAATCATAGTAGAAGAAAATAGGATTCCCCTACTTCTGAAAATGAGAGTACAAAAATTGATGCATAGAGTGTTGCTGCTAGTGCTTTATGTAATTTAGCAGATGATCAAAGTCATGAGGTTGATAGGCAGCTCTTTAATCGTTCTGCCACAATGTCTTGCCGTTGCGTCCTGGTTCTCCTGCTCTTTTGTCATCGTTCTTGTTTATGATTTTGGGGTTGTAATAGCAACATTTATGCCTAGCAAAGTATTTTGAGTAGGTTCTTTTTTTATGAATATTCATCGACCTTTTAAGGTAAGATCTTCATTTTACCATTGATTTGCTGAAAGCTCAGTATATTTGTAATGATCAGGTTATTATTTATCCCATCTCTTGTCTTTCTATTTCAATTTCTTGAATGCTAACGCAATTTTGAGAATCGGGTTTGTTGTGTGTTTCTGGTTAATAATTATGTTAGATTATTGGATTGACATAGATACTAAGAAGAAATCAGGAAAATTGTGAATATTTTTTTCAGTAAATATCAGGAGAAGGAAATGGTGTATGGCATTTGTGTATATATCAGCTCAATATCATCGAGTGTTTATGGTATGAAGTAGAGGTTTTGAGGATTCCAGAACCGGGTTCGAAATACAAGGAACCGGATCAGAGAACCAGGTTTTAACCAGATTCAGAAAAGAGGTTAGAAGGAGAACCGGGCTCGTGGTAGTTATAACCGCTGGTTACAACGGTTTTTATTCTGTTGCGTGAGAAACCGTTGTAGAAGCTTCGCTGCAGCAGTTTTTGAATAGCTTGAGTCAAATTGGTTACAACTTCCTCAACTCCCTGATTCGAGCTCCAGCATTTATATACTTTGTAAACACTTGTAGTTGCGAGCTAGTAGACGTAATTCCCTCTGTAAACATTACTCAATCAAGAGAATTAGATCTCTAGGGTTTTCTGCTCAAATCAAAGCTGTGATTTGGGGTTTTCTGGATTTCTGGATAATTCTTGTAATTGGTTGATTAGTGGAGTGAATTGAGGTGTATAGAACCTATGTAGATCACATTGATCGAACCACGTAAAAGCCCTGTGTTCATCATTTTTCTTTCATGTTCTTGGTTCGATTGTTGTTGGCCGATTTCTTGGTTGTGTTTCATTCAAATTCAGTTGTGTGTTGTTTTGTGTGAAGTTGAGCTAATCCTAACAAGTGGCGCCGTCTATGGAAACTATTCTCACACAACCAGAAGATAAAGATGTCAGGAATGAAGATGGATTTGGATACATTCTCAGGGAAGAATGACTTCTACCTATGGAAGATCAAGATGAAGGCCATTCTGGTGCAAAACGGGCTGGTGAGTGCTCTCAAACCTGAAAGTGAGTGGATAGAGACTGAGAAGCCCAAATATGCAGAAATAGACCAAAAGGCTTTGAGTTTAATCATCTTGTGCCTGGGTGATAAGCCATTGAGGGAAGTTTCGAGGTGCAAGAATGCAATTGAGGCCTAGACCAAACTGGAGGACCTTTATCAGTCCAAGTCAGTATCAAATAAGTTGTTCCTCAAGCAGAGATTACTAGCTTTCAAAATGGTAGAGGAAAAGGACATTTCTGATCAATTAGATGAGTTTTCAAAACTTCTTGATGAGTTGGAAGACCTTGGGGTAACTATGGAGGATGATGATAGAGCCTTGATGGTGTTAAATGCTCTACCAAGTTCTATGGAAGGATTCAAAGATACTTTGATGTTTGGGAGGCAGGATAAACTGAGTTATAACTCAATCATTATTGCCTTGAAGACCAAATGCTTACAGAATCAAGGAGACAAGAAGGCAACTTAATCTGGTGAAGGATTAAATGTTAAGTTCAAAAGAAACTACCAAAAGAAGAAGGGCCAAACCTCAAAGAATCCCAAAAGTGGCAACACTGCTCCAAAGAAATCTGGAGAATGGGTAGAAAATAGAAAATGTTTCAAGTGCAAACAGATAGGGCATCTAAAGCAAGATTGCCCACAGAAGATGAAGAAGAAAGAAGGCCAAGGTGTTGAAGCTGCTACAGTTGAGCATGAAGAACACACACCAGAGGTCTTGAATGTTACTGAGTCAAAAATGGAGATGGAATGGGTATTGGATACTGGTTGCTCCTTCCATATGTGTCCCCATGAAGAATGGTTTCAAAATCTCAAGAAAGAAGATGGAGGGTGTGTACTTCTGGGAAATGACCAATCCTGCAGAGTTCAAGGCACTGGATCAGTAAGCATCAATATGTTTGATGGAGTTACAAGAAAAATTACAAATGTAAGGTATGTGCCTGGACTTAAAAGAAACCTGATCTCCCTAGGATCTCTTATTGCTACTGGGTATGAATTTAAGTCTGTTGATGGTCAATTACACATAACCAAAGAGAATAAACTGGTAATCAAAGGAAGACAACACAATGGCTTGTTTATCTTGATAGGAAAACCAGTTGTTGGGAATGTGGGAAATATTCTGGGTAAGGATGAATTAACACTGTGGCATAAGAGGTTAGGACACATTGGGGAAAAGGGATTGAAAGAGCTATCCAAAAAAGGTATAATAGGAGAGGTTGGAAACCAGGCACTTGAATTCTGTGACAAATGTGCATTAGGCAAATCACAGAAATTACCTTATGCTAAGGGGATTCACATTACTCAAGAACCTCTAGATTATGTTCACTCTGACATCTGGGGACCATCCAGAACTGAAACTCATGGAGGAGGAAAGTACTTCATGTCTGTTATTGATGATTTCAGTAGGAAAGTGTGGGTGTTTATCTTAAGACAAGAGTGATGCCTTCACTAAATTCAAGACATGGTTGCTTCAGATGGAAACATTGAGGGGAAAGAAAGTCAAGCATTTGAGAACTGACAATGGCTTAGAGTATCTATCTACTGAGTTTACAACTTTCTGTAATGAAAAGGGGATTACCAGACACAGAACATTTCCCATGAATCCACAACAGAATGGAGTGGCAAAAAGATTCAACAGAACTGTTCTTGAAAGAGTAAGGTGTATGTTAATTGATGTTGGAGTGCCAAAGGTGTTCTGGGGAGAAACAATCAATACAGCTTGTTACCTAATAAACAGATCACCTACATCATCTCTAGGGTTCAAAACACCAGAAGAAGTATGGAATGGAAGAGTTCCAAATTACTCAGGTCTAAAGGTGTTTGGATGTTTGGCTTATGCTCACATGAAATCAGACAAACTTGATCCTAGAGCATATAGGTGTGTGTTTCTGGGATATCCAGAGGGAATCAAGGGGTACAGGTTATGGTGCATGGAACTTGGGAATCAGAAACTAGTGATAAGCAGAGATGTGAAGTTCAATGAATCAATTATGAGATATCACTTCTCTGGAAATCAAGAAGAACATGATGGAAGTACTGAATCAGAAATGTTATCAGTTCAGGTGGAGACTCAGATGGATCATGGACCACAAAGAGGTGAAAACTTGACTGAACACTCAAGTGATAGTTCTTCAGAAGAAGAGGATATGCCACCCAGAAATACAAACTTGAGAGACTACAGCATTGCCAGAGACAGACCAAGGAGGCAAATACAGAGACCAGACTTCTATGGACAGGCTGGAAGTATACATTATGCACTCAGTATTGTTGAAGACATAGAACATCATGAACCACAGAATTTCAGAGAAGCAGTCAGTAGTGATGAAAGTGAATATTGGATTAGTGCAATGATGGAAGAAATGGAATCACTGGAAAGGAATGGCACCTGGAAACTGGTGGATAAACCAAAGGGGCAGAAGCTGGTAAGTTCCAAATGGATTTACAAGAAGAAAGTTGAAGCTGGAGACTCAAATAGGATAAGGTATAAAGCAAGATTGGTGGCAAGGGGTTTTACTCAGAGGGAGGGTATTGATTTCAATGAGGTTTTCTCTCCTGTGGTGAAACATTGTTCAATGATCAGACTTCTTTTGTCAAAAGTAACACAAGAGGATATGGAGTTACAGCAGCTGGATGTGAAAACAGCTTTCTTACATGGAGACTTAGTTGAGAACATATATATGAAGCAGCCTGAGGGGTTTGTGATTCCTGGAAATGAAGAAAAGGTATGTTTTCTCAAGAAATCATTATATGGGTTGTAACAAAGTCCAAGGCAGTGGAATAAGATGTTCAATGAGTTTATGTTAAAAGCTGGTTTTGTCAGAAGTCTGTATGATAGTTGTGTATACTTTGATAAGAGTACAAGTGTTGATCCTGTATACCTGTTGCTGTATGTGGATGACATGCTTATTGCAAGCAAGAGTACACATAAAATACATCAGCTAAAGAAGAAGTTGAGTTCTGAGTTTGACATGAAAGACTTAGGGGATGCCAAGAAGATTCTGGGAATGAGTATAATCAGAGATAGAGCTGCTGGAAGTTTATGGTTGTCTCAGAGGCATTACCTTCAGAAAGTGGTGGAGAGGTTTCAGATGCATGAGGCTAAAACATTGAGTATTCCAGTAAGCCAACAACTCAGACTATCAAAGGAACATAGTCCTAAGACAGCAGAAGAAGTAAGATACATGAAGAATGTGCCTTATGCAAGTGGGTTTGGAAGTTTAATGTATGGTATGATATGCAGCAGACCAGACTTTGCATATTGTGTGTCTTTGGTTAGTAGGTATATGTCAAATCCAGGGAAAGCTCACTAGGAGGCTTTGAAGCAGGTGTTAAGGTATTTAAGGGGGACAGTCATTCTGGGGTTGAAGTTTCATAAACTGGCAAACATGTCTATTCCATTGGAAGGATTTGCATATGCTGATTTTGCTGGTAATATTGACACCAGGAGGTCAATCACAGGATACGTGTTCACTTTATATGGTACTGCAGTAAGCTGGAGAAGTGTACAACAATTTGTAGTAGCTTTATCAACTACAGAAGCTGAGTACATGGCTTTGACAGAGGCAATTAAAGAAGCTGTGTAGTTGAAAGGAATTCTGAAGGATCTGGGGATAAAGCAGGAATGTGTGACTATATACTGTGACAATCAGAGTGCACTACATCTGGTAAAACATCAAGCTTTCCATGAAAGATCCAAGCATATAGATGTTAGGTTGCATTTTGCAAGGGATGTGATTGATGCAGGGTCAGTAGAGGTTAAGAAAGTTCACACAAGTGACAATGCTGCTGATTTCTTAACCAAAGCAGTGCCTGGAAATAAGGTAGTTCATTGCTTAAGCCTGATCAGGCTTGAACGATGTGATTAAAAGATAAAGAGCAAGGGAGGTTTGAGGTAGTGACATACACTTGACTTCATTGGGGTGGAGAATTGTAGATATCAGTTCAATATCATCAAGTGTTTATGGTATGAAGTAGAGGTTTTGAGGATTCCAGAACCGGGTTCGAAATACAAGGAACCGGATTAAAGAACCGGGTTTTAACCAGATTCAGAAAAGAGGTTAGAAGGAGAACCGGGCTCGTGGTAGTTATAACCGCTGGTTACAACGGTTTTTATTCTGTTGCGTGAGAAACCGTTGTAGAAGCTTCGCTGCAGCAGTTTTTGAATAGCTTGAGTCAAATTGGTTACAACTTCCTCAACTCCCTGATTCGAGCTCCAGAATTTATATACATTGTAAACACTTGTAGTTGCGAGCTAGTAGACGTAATTCCCTCTGTAAACATTACTCAATCAAGAGAATTAGATCTCTAGGGTTTTCTGCTCAAATCAAAGCTGTGATTTGGGGTTTTCAGGATTTCTGGATAATTCTTGTAATTGGTTAATTAGTGGAGTGAATTGAGGTGTATAGAACCTCCGTGGATGTAGATCACATTGATCGAACCACGTAAAAGCCCTGTGTTCATCATTTTTCTTTCCTGCTCTTGGTTCGGTTGTTGTTGGCCGATTTCTTGGTTGTGTTTCATTCAAATTCAGTTGTGTGTTGTTTTGTGTGAAGTTGAGCTAATCCTAACAGTGTGATTTATAGGTAATCACAATGAATTGTTTTTCATGCTTCTCATCTCGTGAAAAGAGAGCTTCGGAGAAGAAGAAAGGACAATGAATTGATTTTAGGATAGCATAGTTTTAAATATTCAAAATTATGTTATGATCATTATACTCGTTACACTTGTGTCATAGTATAGTTTTATATTCTTTGTAGCATAAGTTTAGTTTCAGTAATATATAGTTTTATATAAGCATAGTTTTGAACAACTTTATTATTATATTTTGTTATTCTGACTTTCACATTTTATTATTTATAGTAGTATAGTTTCTTATTCATTATAGTATACGTTTATTTTCAGTATGAGTATAGTTTTAAATATTTATAATTGTGCTCTGTCCATTGAGGTTCTTTACAATTGAGTTATAGTATACTTTGCTCTTCTTTGTCGTATAGTTTCTGATTTGTTATAGTATATGTTTATTTTCAATATAGTATAGTTTTAAATATTCATAATTGTGCTCTGACCATTACATTCTTTACCCTTGTGTCTTGGTATAGTTTATTATTCTTTGTAGTATAAGCTTAGTTTCAATCAAGTATAGACCCTAAAAAAAATTCCAGTCAAGTATATTTTGTTATTCTGAATTTCTCAGTATCTTTTTAATAGTAATATAGTTTCTGATTCGTTATAGTGTAAGTTTATTTTTAGTATAGTATAGTTTTCAATATTTATAATTGTGCTATGACCATTGATAATCTTCACATTTGTGTTATAGTATACTTTGTTATTTTTTGTAGTATAGTTTCTAATTTATTATAGTATAAGTTTATTTTCAATATAGTATATTTTTAAATATTTATAATTGTGCTCTTACCATTGATGATCTTTACGCTTGTGTTATATAGTGTACTTTGTTATGCTTTTGTAACGACCCGAATTTTATAAAATAATTCAAGCATCAGTAAATAGCAACAACCAATATCTTGATTATATATATATATATATATATATATATATATATATATAGAGAGAGAGAGAGAGAGAGAGACAGAGACAGAGAGAATCTCTAATAAGGTCGTTAGAAGAACCAATAAAATGGATCTAAAGTTTAATTTCCAAGTAATACAAAAGTTCAAATTTGATCAAGAATACCACCCACACATGGCACCAATTATGTACAGAAAAATACTAAAACTTTACAGCACATGTAACAATGGAACAAAAAAATAATTTCTATTGATATTAGATAATTTATTAGCAACTAATTCGTCATGAAAATTAAATAAAAGCCAAACCAATTAAACAAAATAAATTATAGGCGTGCTCCTACATATTAACTTCACATAATAATTTCATGAGTCTCCCTAAGTCACTTTCATAATAATATATATTTATGAATAACTA
The DNA here is from genome assembly GCA_958295605.1 of Ajuga chamaepitys. NCBI lineage: Eukaryota > Viridiplantae > Streptophyta > Magnoliopsida > Lamiales > Lamiaceae > Ajuga > Ajuga chamaepitys. The sequence goes on along the minus strand of OY282498.1, from coordinate 377,046 downwards.
AATAATCATCAATACATACATGGCATGTGAAAACAGATTAATAAGTCAAAAAACTCTACACCTAAACAATGTTCTACTCAATACTTTACTACTAAAAGCGGTTTGCACATTGGATCATTCAAATAACACAATTAAACATAATTTTACTTAGCCCGACACTAAGAGAATATTTAAAATATGCTTGTATTATTCTTAAACATATCTTCATTAAAAATAATTAAATATTACACCTAGACATGCTTCTAGCGCCTAATTAGAAAAATAACTTATTCCATATCATAGTTTTATATTATCTTTAATCAATTCAAATATAACTCATTTGTAGCAATGAAAATACATGGCACAATAATCATAATTAAGCACCAATTTAATCTTAAATATAGCAAAAAGAAAAGATCATGTGTGACAACAATGTTGTAAGTAAAATTTCTAAATAGAACATATTGAAAATTCATAAATCGACAAGTGCACCTAAACAAGCATTAATGTCACTAATTATATATTTCAGCATAAATAACCCAAAATATCATATTTAATCATAAAATCTAAACCTCTCCTAGTCATGCAATTAGTCAATCAAGTTTGTTCATTATTAAATTAATAACAAAAAAAAAGTATTTTTAATAAAATGAATCTCCTAACAAGTTTTGTAATTGAGATAAGGCACACAATAACAATTACTACTACTAGCTAGTCAAATAAAATGAAAAATAATAATATTTCTACAATTACATTTTTAACTTAGAAATAGGATTGAACCCTATTCTATCACATGCTTTCAATAATGAGTTTGGAGTGAACTTCCTTCAACTCGTGGGAATCACGATTTATCACAATAATTATAAAAATAAAGAGGCATACAAGGTAACATTTATTATAATGATGTGCTTTTATTGACAAGATACAGAGAGCTAACTTGTATTGGCAACTAGCATATTGATAATGAGCTAAAGTTGTATTAGCAAGTAGCATAATGACAATGAGTAAAACTTGTGTTGGCAAGTAGCAAATTGAATAATTACTTATATTGGTGAGTAACAACTTGGAAATAAAAACACGCGTATATAGTCAAGTAAATATAATTAAAATAATAAATTGTAAAATCCCCCACATGAAATGTCTAGTACAAGATTGAGGGTTTTCATGCATGAGAGTTATTGTAAACTCAAATTCCTCGATGTTGGCAATCTACAAGTAATCGGGCACATATCTAAGGATTGAGTGGGTCTTGGGTGCACCATGTGCACAATAACCTTATTGTGCATCGGTTCGGCCGCGGCCAATTGTGACTAAAAGGGAAGTTGGGCCGTGGAGTTGGCGCGGCCGCGCAGTCTGGGCGCGGCCGCGCACTACTGTGACTCAAACATACTTTATGAAATTGTCAAACATACTTTATGCAAATATCAAACATACTTTATGAGTAAATCAATCATACCTATGTTAGAAATTTTGTGTCTTTAAACTATTTCACTTTAAAATTGTGACTCAACATACTTTATGAAATTGTCAAACATATTTTATGCAAATATCAAACATACTTTATGCAAATAACAACAATAATGCATGTTGACGCTCAAGCATACTTTATGAAATTGTCAAACATACTTTATGTAAATATCAAACATACTTTATGAGTAAATCAATTGTAGGCAACTACGCTATACGTCGTACGTCTAGTAACAACTCCCTCCACTCGGAGCAGAATTATTAAACGATTAGACTTAAGTCTAATTGATCAAATTATGCCCAATCATAAAATAAGGACAAACTTATAGATAGATAACACAAACTGAAGTTTATAAATTAAAAGATACAATCAAACATCGTTGTAAAATCCCACTCTCTAATCCTAAGACACGAGTAGTTTAGCTACTCTTGTCTACTATCAAATGAAAACAACAATTCTAAGAACACATTGTAATGAATTTAAAAACTAAACAAGAAATAATTAAACCCGAGTAGTCGGCTCTTCGATCTTCGTCTCATCTTGCTTGTCAATTCTCGCTCTCACGCCTTCTACTCCAAAGTACATAAAAGTATGAGATGATATGATGTGATCTTCTAAAACTCGAGCTTGAATGACTTTTTATAAGCTTCGGGACGAATCTTGGGGATTTAAACATCGAAATCCTACTTGAAGTAGGAAGTTCTTCAAAATCGGACTTTTGTCGCGACCGTGCGCAATACTCCTCGCGGTCGCGACACTTCAAGTTCAAAACCAGCTTAAAACAACATATTTCATTGCGGTCACGATGCATGGACAGTGCTGAATTCACTTCTAGCCACTTTTTGTCGTGGCCGCGAGCCTTCACTTGTCGCAATCGCGACGGTTCTTCACTGGTTCAAACCGATTTAGACCCTTTTTTTTTTCTTCTTTGAATTTTCCCTTCGTCCAATAGTCGTAAAACACGACTTTTAATCCTGAAAACACTAAAAAATCCTTCAAAACAAGTCAAACACGTTAAATGGCCCTAATATGACAAATATATATAACTCTCGACCAAATATGCATGTAAATTATATCAAATATGTTCCTAAATCGACCTAAATACATGCATAATTAATGTGTATCACTTATTTATGGTCCCTAACTTATACTCCCTCCGTCTCGAATGAACTTGCACACATTCCGTTTTTGTCCGTCCCAAGCAAACTTGCACACTTCTTAATAAGGAAAGAATCCTCACAATTTCTACCCCCAAATTACACTTTATTCACTAATATGCCATTACTAAAACACATTTGGACACTAATTAAAACACCTAATTTTATACCTCAATTATTAAACTAAATTTAATTAATCCATCTTAAATCACTTAACCATATCCAATCACCCAAACCTAATACCACTACTCCAATCGAACCCAATTTCCTCACAAAATTTCATTTGTTGTTTTGGATCATTCTGATCCACTCTTCAGCCCTCTCCCTCACAAATCATAATTCTCTCTCTTATCTTCTTCAACCTTCGAATGGGCAAACCCTAGCCGATTCACCTCTAAAAGGTGCAAACCCCAATCGATCCAGCACTATATCCCCCACAAATCCAACTTTCATCTCATCTTCTTCCACCTTCTTACAGATTCTCTCACTTGCTCTCGAAGAATCAACTATTTTGACCCCCCTTGTGAACAGCTTCGATGGAAGATTCATCAGCTCTTGAGCATTACTATTCAGATTCTGAGGATACCATCGTCTTCGAGACGCAATTTTCGTTAGATCTACCCTAGATATCAGATGTGAAGGCACCAGATCTTGTTTTGAATCTGTGTTTCGCTTCTGATGTTACCGAAGGTCCCAATCCTCACGAGGTTGATCTAGCGGATTCGGTCCCTGTTATAAGCTCGTGGCTGGATACGAAAGAAAAAAGAAAGCATTTCAAGCAGCATCTGACCCTTTGGTTTCCAATTTTCCCCAAGGTTATTATGTTACTTCCAGATCTAGTATTTGTTCTTCCTTTTCTGGGATTTCTTGATCTTTTGTTATATATACTAGTAGATCTGATATTTGTGCCCAATATTTGGGGCTTTGTGTATTAATGCTCTTATATGCTGTTAGATGTATGTTTAGTGAGTGTTTTGTGGGGGATCTGATGATCCATTGCATGTTTTGTCATCAATGTGTTCTAAGTGCTTAGTGTTTGCTCTTAGAATACATTCTGGTGACTCTATTGCTTGATTACAGTTTTGGCTTTTGTGCGTTAATTGTGTGTGAATATACTGTTTGAACTACATGATATGGAATATGCAGATAGTTTAAACATGTATGCCCATGTATTTGATGAGTTGAGCTACTACTATGAATTAACTTGATAAAATAGATGCTATAATCTTGGCTTGAGTCCAATTTAAACTAAGAGATGTTGATAATGCTAATAGTTTAAACTATAACTCTCTGTTGAGCCCTGAATGAACTTGCACATTAAAAGTAAATATGTTTTAACTATGTGATGTTGTTTTGCTGATAGGATAAACATCTTGTGTTTGAACTTGTTCGTTAAAGCTGCTTATTTGAAAGGCTAGATGCATAATCAGTTTTTTAGGTTGAGTAGAAGTGTATAGCTTTGTGGCAGTTCTGACTGCTGCTAGTTTACACTATTGCTCCTTAAATCACTGATGACAGTAATATTGGGTAACCCAATGATGATTTGTTTTGTGAGGGTTTGGAGTGCAAAATAAAGAACACAAACATTGATTCATTACTTATAATTACAGATATACAACATCTAATTGGTAGTGTTTATAGCCTAAGCAAAATGTACACTATATTGTGTTTATGCTTTAAACACTGTCTCAAAATGTAATTCCTGATCTAGCCCTTAACCCTCCCTAAATGTATCCTAGATCTATCATCAAATCACTAATATCATATGCACCAACTGCCTCTTCATTTACAATAAGATGTTCTAGCCCTTCTCTTACAACCCCCCTCATCCACTTCCACTTGTAGCTATTGTGTCCACTAAGCTTCATCACTTCAATTATGCAGCCTTGTAAACTGAGAAACACATTGTTTAGTTTTCTTACCACCAAATATTCAAAAGATTTCAACACATTAGTAACTAATTGTTCAACTGTGGTAGATGGCTTCTCAACTTGTAGTGATTGTATGGCCCTGAAATAACTCAAATCCAGTATATTGGTGTCTAGTGAATTAGGTGGTTGGCACACTAGTTGTATCTGAAATCCATCTGATGGAGGCGGCATCTCTAAATTCTTCATCCAAATTGCTAATATGTGGTTTAACATTGTCTTGATGTATTATGATGTTTTTGCTTGCATTTGGTGGCCACTTAGCCTTAATAGCTGGTAGAATCTGTTAGAAATGAAAAGCATGTGATTATAATGTCACCAATGGTTTTAACAGGTGAATAAGTTGTTAGATACCATTATGGAAGCTTACTAGAGCAAAAAGCTAAATGATGAAAATATATTCTGATAGCTAATCAATACACGTTGCAAAATGCATTGTTTGGTAACCTCTTTTGTGATTGACTTTATAGGTTTAGTCACTAGAGTACCTCTAACTCTGTTTTCTACTATTTCTCCTAGCCGGTTCTTGTGTTGTGAAGGGGAAAATGCCAAGTTTCCCATCAAACTCAAGTAAACTTTGGCTTGAGAATCTTGGCCTTGCAACAGCACACATAAACATAACTTTAGGTATATATCGCTTGCTTCACATGCCCTATATGACTAATGACTCTAGTTCTTCTTGCAACTTATATGTTCTCTCGGTACACCTTTGCATATAGAACCACTTTTTATCAATGTGGATCACATTGTGCATAGATTCGTACCTGATCTTATTTGTTTGCCTGTCAAAATGCAATGAGAAAAGACTGTATTTGAGCCTTTGCAGCCTTGTTAGCTTCAGTTAAGGTAGATTTTATTGCATTAGTGTGTGGTTTTATCTTTCCAGATTTAATCCACCTTCCTACCTTACTTTTACTGACTTTGAATTCATTGGCAAGCCTCCTTATTGTGCACATGTTGCAGAATGGTATGTTTTTCATCATTCTTATGTCTATTTCAGCGCTTACTACTCCAATACCAAGCTTCTTGGCTTCAAAACTTACGAGAACATTTGTTGTTATTTGCTCTCTTGCAACCTTCCATATGTATTGAATGGTTCGACGGCTAACTCCAATGATGCAATTGCTTCTTTGACTTTGCCATGATGTACAACTCGACCTGTGCTATTCTCGATCGGAAACTGAGCAATCAACGAACGATCTGATGAAGTCCAGCTCTTCCATCCCTTTAGGCATGTCAAAATTGATCCGCCCCGCCCCGATCCGCTCCGATCCGAGGCCTTTGGGGCAGGGCAAATCGCCCCGATGAAGAATGGGGCACGCCTCGCCCCGCCCCTATGTATGTATAATTTTTTAAAATATATATTATGTATTATTATATAGATATGTATATATATACAAAGAAATATAAAATATATATATATATATATGTATTTATAATATAAAATTTTATATATAATATGTTATATATATGTCTAGCTAATATATTAGATTATGACTAGATCTAGTAAATTTAAATAATTAAATTATATTTTTAATAATTAAATTTAAAAAAAAAATTAAAAATATTGAAATAAAGCTAATGTAAACCTAAAAATTAAAATCCTATTGACTTCAACAAAAAAATCAAGCTTTTTAACAAAAAAAAACTAATTATTTTTATATAAAAAAAATATATATATATATATAGGGACGGGGCGAGGCGGGGCAAACCCGCCCCGTGCAAGGCAGATCACGGTTTTGGGGCATTTTCATAAATGGCCTATTCAAAGTATGACTTATCAAGAATGACCTTACTTATTCTAAATAATCAAAAATAGCCTCTTGTTTAAATAACTCATGTTTTGACATATTAAACAACTGAGTTGTTTAAACAACATCCTAGTTGTTTAGCGAGTTGTTTAGCGAGTTGTTTAAACAACTAGGTTATTTGATTAAAAAACAACTCTAGTGTTTTAAACAACTCGGTTGTTTAAACACAAAACAACCATGTTGTTTTAAACAACTCAGTCATTTTTTTACAAAACTACCATATTGTTTGCACAACTTGAAGAATGGAAAAGAAAACTATCATATAAGTATGAAAGAAAACTCACCTGCAAAAATAATCCGAACATGAATGATGATGGAGCTATGAAAGAAAGAAGAAGATAAATGGAGAATTGAGAGAGTTGGGAGAAAAAAATGAGAGAAAGTAGGAAGAGAAGAGAAAATAGTGAATACATAGGAGGAAGAATGAGAGGGAAATCAATTATCTTTCAAATTTCAATTTCAAAATCTGAAAATATTGTTATTTTTTTGAAAAAAAAATTAGTCAAACATGAGGAAGGCTATTTTTTATTATAAGCCGAGTTATCCAGCTATATTTGATATATACCACATTTTTTTGCCCCGTGACGGGGCGAGTTAGTAAATCCAGAAATCCGACCTGACCCGCCCCGTTGGCATGACTACATCCCTTCTTGTTGCAAACCATCTTTTTTTTCCCTTTCGATTTTCTGTTGTTTTAGGTAAATGAGCATTGAATGTGGGAAGTTTAAATTTGTAAATTTTGTAAGTTTGGCAATGTAAAACAATGAAATAAAATGGGGAGAGGAAAATTTCCCTTTTTTAAGTTGCTAAATTTTTTGAGTTTTTCATATGCAGCAGTTTCGTTTGTTTATTTTCATGATATGATATTGGATTCCATAGTTATAGCCTACTTTCCAAGAATTTCAGGAGTTCTAACTAGATTAAGAATGTGCTTCCTTGTTCACTAAAAAAAAGCACGGTCTTAAGACTTTGATCTAAAACATGAATTTGGATAATAAATTATGAAATAATTTAACGGTACAATTAGACCTTAAAATAATTTAGAGCTCAGAAGTATCTAAAAAATAAGCCCCATACAAAACCCACTTTGTTTTCAGTCTTTTTCCTTCTCTTCTTTTGAATGTGGACTGCTTCCTCATTGCTGCCACGTGAAGAATAATTTCCTAGATGCAACAGAGGGAAGAAAGACAATCTGGCATCAGACTTGCTTTGGTATAACAGGATATAGGGCGTACATGGAGAAAAATAGAATGCCAAGTTATGGTGCATCTATTTAGAACAACATGTCAAAACATTTCCCTGGAAAAAACACACACACACAATAATGGTGCTTTCTTCCATTACTACCGTCCACAGAGCATGGTGGGGGTGATTCGATGATCCTCTCATAGTCGGTCAGATACTGTTGCCCAAAATATCATCGGCAATAGGGAAATCGGGCACTATATCCACTGGAACCTGCAATTTCCAATCATCAAACTTCATCAGAAATACATTCCACTCCGCTCAATAATTGGCAAGCAATATTTGGCTTTTTTTCCATTCCGATTGCAAATTGTACAATAGTTTGAATAGTTATCTGGTAATGTTCCATTCAAAAGATTCATGAGATAGGGTAGCTGCATTCTTTAAGACGCAATCTGCTCCCAGAGATGATAGACGCCATTATAATAAGACAGGGAGGGGTACTCCTTAGGAGGAAGAAATTGACACACAGAATAATTGGCTTTCGTCGCCCATTTCGCTTCTTTAATTGCATAAATTTCCATCCTTGGTTATCATCATAGTCAAGATTGAGCATTTCGTGATTTAGGAAGCTGAACAGCTGCTTGGTGATATCAACCTAGACATATATGTGTACTACTTCTATACAACACACACCCACGTGTATATATAATAGTCTGTTCACAGATAAAATCACATGGGCAAATTATTACAAGACCTTTTGCTAGTAGGCTTGGGCGTTGAGGCCAGACCAGCTAACTATTGAGCACTCACAGTATTGAGTTGCTTATGTAAATATTTTCCATGTAATCATAACTCATGTATAAGCAAGTTTTCATGCGTCAAACGTTAAATTTTCTTAAGTTGAAGCAACACTAACAGGGTTTAAGGAAAGAGTTTCAAAGAAAAAAAAAGTGCTTCAAATGTGACATCGGCACCATGCAACCATAAACTGAGTTATGGTGTTCTTATGCCACATTGAGAGCTATTAGAAAAAAGTTGCGCATTAGGTCTTTGGATGGGGTATAAAAATAAGATCTGGAGTTCTCTCTTCGTCTACTCTTCTCTCAACTACATATACCATGAAATGAAAATTTCTTGCTATCTTTCTAGGATGTTCATGGACTTAATTTCTTTTCTACAAGGTTCTTTACAAACTAATCTGGTTCGAGTAAAATTTACTTTCTAATCATCAGCATTCTTCAATTAACTCAACAATCTACACTCTCGATTCACTTTTTCTTTTTTTCTTTTTCCTTTTCTCTTTTTTTATAGGAAAAAGAATTACGTTGATGAAAGGACACAAAAGGTACATGCAAGAGATGAGAGATCCCTGATAACATTAGGTTCTACTTGACTGACTTGTTTCCAACTTCTATTATTTATTTTGAAGATTAGTTTCGTTTTCATTAAGCATTTTTCATTCATCTTCATCTTCACAAATAAAATTGAGAACTCAGTTCTCATAGAAATGATACTTTAGTCGCTACATTATATTGTGCATGATCTGGCGTACTTCTTTTATTGTCACTACACAACTCCAGACTTCCATGGAACGATTTCGCAATTGAATCAAACAGTAATATCATGATCACGCATTTCAAGATGAAGTATAGTAGATAATATTGTTTTTTCTTAATTCCTGGCGAGTGATGACTCGAAGACCAACACAAGTTTTTGTAGTTGAGAAGATTAAGATATACCTTAACCTTCTCCAGTTTTTCGAGCGCAGATTTCAGAGGTGGTGTCATCACACAGTGCTTCAAAAGAAGAGTTTCTGCAGAGCCTTTGTCTCCTCTTCCTTGTATTGTGAGAATTTCTCTGCTTAGGCTTTCAACTGCTTCTTCCACCTTAATTCATTGCAAAAAACAAGCATGAATTTTACTCGAATTAAAAAATAAGAAGATTTCATCAAGGAGGAAGCATATAGAGTCTCAATCATATCAAACCTTATCGAAGTCAACAGAAAATGTTCCATCAGGGTGTAAAACAAAGGCGCCTTTCTCAAATAAATAATTAAACTGCAATGCCTGCCCTTTCCTAGCAAATTTCCAAAATAAAGTGATCAGTACTTATTTTAATCCCTAGCTTAGTAAAAGTGAAGCTTACCCATGAGCTTCCTCTAGGCCAAAACGTACAGAGCGGAAGCAGCCAGCAAGAAAAGAAACATACATGGATTTGATCAAGGTCTTTGGTAGTACATCCTGTCCACCACAAGAAAGTGATGCTTCAAAATGTTAGTAAGTAGTATAACTTGAAAGCAATACACTTCAAATACTGATTTCCCTACAATTTTGATTTAGAAACCTAAGAAATGAACTATATAATGGATTAGACCACGAATGCGGCAAATAATATGTAACTGATAAATCACTTTTAGCAGATTATAAGGGAGTCAAGATGGTAGGCCAAAAAGGCTCGGCGAAAAAAGAGATTCTCTACCCATGGCCTCATATACATCAAATACTGTGAATGTGCTTGTGCCATATTGGCACTTAAGATCCAGTTAGTCTTAACTTGACCATTAATTTAAACTGTTACAATGCCAACATATATGGAAGTACCTAGACATATCAAGTTCTGTTTTGGAGAAGAAAAGGCCAAGGTTAACCTGAATTCCAGCAATTTTTGCGAAAGGATTTATCCCATATTCTAACTATAGTAGGAATATGAGCTTATTGATCCTACTTGAGTGACTGACACTAAGTTTTAAGCTCCAAATCACTCCAATGGCAAAAATTCTCTGTGCACAACCATTTGAAATAACATGAATAAAGTGAACAGAGAAAGAAATGGAAAGTCCAAACCCCATTAGTTACCTTGTTAACAAGAAATCTTAGGGCCCAAAGGCCAACAATGTCAGCCTTAGCTTCTTCCAGGGCTGAGTGAAGTTCTTGCAACTCCTGTAGCATTAAAAAGAAGTTCTTCAACTCTCACCAATAAGGATAGCTAAAATATTTACAAGAAAAATAGCAAAAGTCGTATATGGATTTCGATAATAAAATATGGCCATCCATTCTAGCTGGTATCGACCTAAAGGTACATAGGAGATGAAATTGACTGTTCGCTACCAGGCCATATGGGGAATAAAGGAAGTACATATACTGATTATTCAATGGGAGAGTATTGATATCTATGTTTAGAATGATTACTTAGGATGTACTAATATTCAAATTGCTTCACAATGTGGTCGGCTTTTCCAGAAAATCAAGGGGACTTTACTTGTAGGATGCAATGCTTCCACCCGCCGTTTATTATCAAAAAAACTCTCATTACTATGTATTACAATCATCACTTATCCATGAATGAACAATACATTTGTGTATTTTTAAGATTTTAATAGAACATGGGATCCTAGATAGAAGTATAGCAGTTAAAAATTCATAAGCATATTTACAACGGTGACGCAAGGTGTCGTTCAGTTAGATTCAATATTCACAATTTTGCACGTACGCATTAAAACAGAGCTGCTTAATGAAGAAGAGAAAAATATTTTCTAAACAAAACAACTAGAAATGAAACCAAGACAATGTCAACCTCCGCTTGATCCTTAAATCAGCCACACATCACTAACATATGAAATTTTGGCAACGCTATACCTCGGAGGAATAGGATTCCAACTGACAAGAAGTGATTAAACAGAACGAAATTAGCAACTTATCCAATCATGATTTGCAATCTCCTTGACAAACTAGAGATTGGAGGTAATTACATAATATTTTTTTCCTTTTTAAAGAGAACGTAACCCAAGAGGCGATTAGATAACAATTGGCAGCACTGTGATTTTCAGGAGAACCGCAATCAGGTGAAGGACACAGTGATATCATAGTAAAAAAAATTACCAATCTGACAGTAGACTTTTGCCCATCTGGAAGTGTAATTGTATGAGGTCCAATACCATGGCAGCACTCATGACAAATTGTGTGAGTGAAGAAAGAGTTGAAGTCCACATATTTACGTTGTTCCTCCATTATGCATACATGAGCTATAGGCTGAAGAATAAGTTTGAACCTGGCCAAAACTTATATTTCAACACAAGGTATCTAAAAGATCTAAAAGGTCAACTTCTGTCTCTTGAATAGCTGCAAGAGCTAACAATTAAATATATTGCCAAATCTTATACACAACATAGAGAGGAAGGTAACCATACTTTGCTTCTGAAACATTCTTGAGCATGACCATAGAGGTTCCTCTGTCTTTTACTATCCGTTCATCATTAGGAAGATTAAATGCAACAGTCTGTGGACCCTTCACGTCCTGCAAAAAAGATGAATTGCAACATCTCAGGGGTACCACATATGAGACCAGCATCAGCTACACCATGAAAGCATATGAATTTCCTTGGAATAAGCAAGCACATAAAAAGACAGAAAAATAAACACAGAAAGTCCCAAGTTCATAATATGCGGAAAATGCATTGAAATAATTTCAAATTAGAAGGGACTCAAGCTTGGGCCTTAGATCAGTTCGGGTTGCTATCTGCCGACAACAAATTCATCCAAGCAAACATGGGTCACTCTTGTTAACATTGTAACAGCCAAGGGATGATATAAGAAAAGGTGTCACTAAAGCAATGATGTAGGGGATCATGTTAAATTTAATAAGAAAAGAAATAGTGAAGAGCTACAACATGGGAAAATATTGCAGCAAAAAAAGCAAGAGAAAGCAGAAGTTGGATTTACTAGTGTTAAGTTTAAGTGATAATACTGTAGAGAGAGACCTATAGACCAATTTCTGCTAACCTAGCTTGATGCCAGTTACAGAAAGTGGGATTCTACAAAGCGAGTCATTTGACTTTCCTTATTTTATCCATCCACATAGTTTACTCTGATAAGTTAGAGGAGCAATGAGGAAGACCTTGATACGGGGTATGAGTGAGAACTTTAGTTTTTTTCCGTATGATGGCTATGTAGAAAGCAATGCTGATTGATCCACATAAACAGAAGGCGAAATTAGGCTTCAATGTATACCAAACAAAGCTCATCTTTGATCAGAACAATCAAAACGTACCATACTTTATCAACTAAAATTCTGCTCGAATCAGTTCTGCACAAAAATGCTAACTATATTATGAACCACAGAGCCACATCCACCATAACAACTAACTCTTCTACCCCAAACAACGATATCATAATGCTAATTTGATGTAAAATACAGCAAAAGCAAAGATCACTGCCACTTTAATTAACAGATATTTTCTTGACGATGGTTAATGCAAACTCACCCCTGCATTATAAATAAGCTGTACAACTCGAATTGGAGCTGCAATCACATCTTCTGACTTATAAACATCATCCATTGGGAGGTTCCTCTCCAGTGCCTAGCAACACACCCTTTAACAAGAATGATGGGGGTGACAAAATGAAAATCAAAGAAGAAACAGTACAGCACCTCTAGATGGTCACCAAATAGTTTCACTTGAAATGTTGCCTCATCATCCCGAACTCCAATGAAAGCTTCAAAAGTGGCCTGGGATGCAAATCATGAGATAATGAACAGGTCACATAATGAACAACTTCTATTGTCATCAGAACTTTGTTCTACAAGCGGCAATTCTTGTAGGTCACCTCTTGGAAGAACACTTCTATCCATCAACCCCAAATGAATTTTAGCGGTGTGCATAGTACTTGGGGATGACCGACCCCAGACCGAAACCTGAACCGGAAAAGCTCTGAACTGAAAATGTCCGCAGGCCATTTGGATTTACCCGAATTGAAAAGTACCAAACATTTTTTTTGTATGGTTCTGGAGATTTCCAAATATCCAAATCTAAAACCTTTTTGAACTACATGGAAGCATACTTAACCGTCCCAAAAACAAAAACCAAGTTAAAAGAACTTAATAATATATATATATATATATATATATATATTAGACATTTTAATTAGAAAATGATATCATGACAATTAATATACTTCTGTGATGCTATTTAGTTTGTATATAACTATTTATGTAATTTTAAAAAAACAATTAGTAATGGAAAATAAATTTGATGTAATAAAATCATTTGTTTTTCATTGATGTCAATGCATTTTGTTGTATTTGCTACTCAAAAGATAGAAAATATCCAAGTATCCAAACAGAACCAAAGCAAACCGAATTGGACCGATTCGTTAGATCCGAATTTCCAAACTGAAACATCCCCAAGTAAAAAATTGTGTCTTCGTATGTTTAATACCTCTTGGAGGTCACCTCTTGGAAGAACACTTTTATCCATTGGCCCGTCTTTTTAGTTCAGTTCGGATATCAATTGTAAAAATAACTGAAGCTTAATACGGATATGACGATTACCAAAAGTCCAATTGGCGCCGTACCCTACACACCCTAATGCATGCTGAACCAGAAGATTGCCTTTAATATAATCAGAACGTAAAGCAGAGGATGTTTAATACCTTGTATCCAAAAATTGTGTCTTCGTATGTCTCATACGGGCCAATAGTAACATCAAGTTTTGAATCCTTGAAAAATGAAACAAATAAGATATATAAATATTTGGCTCATAACATGCCCAGATATATATGTTTGGCCACCAACAGACTGAACCATATTACATATGATGCCTGGAAAAACCATCCACATTTAAATGCAGAAATTGAGCAAGTACTTCACAATAGAAAAGGGTAATTTACTCTATATCTGCGCATTCTGAAAATTAATGGGGAAGAGTGAGAGCAGTTAATATTAGTCCAAAATGAACAATATATATCTTAAGAATATAAATGCAATAGGACTACATACAAGCAAGGTGGGACCTCAGAAACTGACAATCTCTCAAGCCTCTTAATCTCTACATATATCACAACTAATGCATAATAAAATTCAAATAGAGTAAGTAAAACTCTAGATTCCCGAATCCCATGATGCTAGGTCACATGTTTACTGTAACATGAAATTTTCACAGTGGAAGGCAATTATTTTGCAAGCCATCTGTCACTAATCCAGACTATTGAACGAATAGGGTTCATATTGCAACATTCTTGCTCAGCAATTAGGCAATTTAATGGTATAGAGTAATGATAATAGGGGTATTTTAGTAATTTCCATTCCGTTATTTTGTCAGTAAAGAAGTTGTCGTGCATGTTGAGTGTCTTAGTTGCAATGGCAGTGTTTTCGATATTAAATTTTTAGTATACAAGCGTGTTAGGAGGAAGAGCACAAGTTATTGAATTTTTAAACTTAAATTTATGACTAAAATCTTCCCTCCTTTTCTCTCTATTTCTTCACTACAACATTCTTTTTATAAGAAACAGAAAATTTATTGATAATTGAAAGGAGCTACATAGGGATGAGGCTTCCCTATCCTATCCTAATTTACATATTTGTACATCTATAATAAAATACTTAAATCTCTTTGAATATCATGAGTGGAAAAACCCCTAAACTCCTTAACAGCTGAGAACCACCATGCGATCCGAAAAATGATTTTTGCCCAAACTTCTTCCACGGACTCTTCAGAATTTTCAAAGATTCTTCTATTTCTTTCCAGCTATATAAAACAACATAACGCGTGTACAATGATTTAAAAAAATTCATAGGAAATTTATAACGCGTGTACAACATCTAATAATTAGTAATGACTGAAAGAAATTCATAGGAAATAAGATGCAACATAGACGATGTCAAAACAGTCAAAAGGAAAACTACTAGTAGCAAATTTAGCTTCAGCATTGTGAGAAATCAAAAGTGCGTGGACTAACCAATTCCATCCAGGCAATATCTGAATCATAGTATTCATTTGATAGGAGGGCGTCAGCCTTGCTATGCAACAGCTTCTTCAAACTGCACCAATAAGATTCTCGTATTCAAAGCTATGATTTCTGCCTGCTGTTTTTCACGGGCATAATTTTTTTTAAATAAGCTTACCTGGAGGAGCTGGCCACATCCCCAGCTTTGTGCAGCAGATCAGAAGCTTTTGTAAGAAAAGCATTATACTCTTCAGAGAAAGGAACAACATATAGGTCATGAGAATCACTATTGCTGCTTGGGGTGAGTGAAAGTGCATCCAGTTCTCTTTCACTTTTCCTTTTAATAACGCTGAAAAAGCTAGTTGCTTCTTTCTGTTTATCTTCTGGGAGACTATTTTTCCATAATTCAAACTCCTATAAAGAAGGGGGCGAAATGAAATGCACTAACATGCACCAATTGCATGCCTAACAGTGTATGGGAAAGTATGTTAAGGATCTTTTTCTTTCATATATAAACGCATGAATTATATATACCAGTTTGTCCATATCTGGAGGATAAAAGTTTGCACCGGGTGGTTTAGCAACAGGAAAGGCCGTCCTGTACTCAACTCCCTTCCACCCCTTCACTGGCTTTGCAGCATCAGGAAGCAGCTTTACTGCTGAATCTGCACTTGTCAAAAATGCCTCATTTTCATCCAAAGATGACCTTCCAAGAGAAAAGATAGAGTGAAACTTAGAGGAGCAAAGCATGAACAAATAAAGCAAAAGATATTCAATCACACGATTTTAGAAGTTCAGCCAAGATATAAATCTACAAAAGTACACTGGATCAAAGTTTAATGAGTCAACAGTGCTAAGAACTTTAAAAAACCAAATTAGTTGCAACTCTGAAACTCATTTTCCATGCTTCAGACTGATATGATGAATGGACAGAAAAGATAGAATGAGATCTGTAGCGACGTCTAGTAACTACAGGGTCGGAAAATGTATTAGATATCTAATAAGACACCATACTCAAAAGAGAGATAGATACCAGGAAAGAGAGAGCAAAAAAAAAAAACCAAGTATTATATAATAATGCTATGCAAATATACCATGGACTCTTGTTGACAATGTAATACATCCATTTTAATTTCTCCAACTGAGATTCATCAGCATGCTGCTTGAGCCAATCTCTTAAAGAAGGATTGCTGAACCAAATCTGTTTGATGAAGTAAAATGAGAAAACACAAAGGAGAAGCTTCTGAATCACCATAATTCAAAAGAACTGAAAACAGAAGCATATATTTATTATCGATGGAGCGGCAGGTGATAAGAAAAATAGCTCAAAGATGAAACCTAGAGTAGGGTTCTCGTAAGCCTAACCAACAAATATGGCCAAAATAATGGAGCATGTCTCTATAGGCAACCTGAAGTTTCCATAGGACTCCAAATTGAAAAAATAAAAGAAATTTAGAAAGAAAAATCAGGCCCTAATATCCCTATTTGGTGAAAGTAAGAGAGACTACAGCACCGATCACCAAGGCAAACCTTTCAACAAGAACATCAATGCTCATGGTCGAGAGACGGTCAACACTCCAATCTCAAGAGATATCAGAAAAAATATTTTGAACTCTTTGTGGGTTGAAACCCACCACGCAACCATAACACTTGTTAATTTACTTGACCTTCGCTTAACCATTTATAAATAAATCAATACCAATAACTTGAATATTTAAGGTATCCGTGCATCAAGGAGGCCAGGGATACAACCTGAAGGAAGAAAATGTCATCCATTATTCTTGCAGCTTTAACAAGTATTGTCAGAGCTTGCTTGTCTTCACTGCTGAGCCCGGTTAACTGTTAGACACGGTGGAATTGTGACAGAGTTAAATTTGCGCGTGGACGACCTCACCAGTGAAGGTGAAGCTTTCTTTACTGAAATTAAATTCAGTTCTTTCCAGATTAAGATAGATATCAGTCTAACTGTGCTTGGTGGCATGATATGTATGCGTGTCAGCACAACTAGCATGAATATATGCACATTACCATTAACAAAAGCATGAAAGAACTCCTTCAAAGAACATCAGAATCATGTCATTCTTTTGTATGGAATGTGATACTTCATATGGGTATGAACTGCTAAAATTGACAAGCGATACAGACTGGATTAAGGGTGTCTGTTTAACCTTAAATGATCAAAGGGATCCTAAAAAATGTTTCTTGAGCTTACAAAATGTTGGATCTTAAGCTCAGAAGGCTCGAATATCCAAACCGAAACGATCCGATTTCAAAATTACAAATAGGAACCATATAGACAAAGGAGTGGTGGGGATTTTTCTTTTTTGGATATCCCCGAACTTTGGTTCGGTAACGAAGATTTAAAAATCTCTAAACCATGCTCACCCCTAAGATTCATACCCAACACGTTCAAAGACAAGATATAATGCAACTTACGAGCTCAGTAAAACACCCTCTAAGTAATTATAATGCAAACTATACAAGACCATGACGTTGAATTAGGACACGCAGAAAAGATTTAGGAATCACATGGTGCTTTACCAGAGGAAATGATATTTCAGGTAAACTATAATAGCACTTAGCAGGCTACACTACATGTACAGAAGGAACAACTCATAATGTATACAAGAAAGGAAGCCAAGAAACCTAACAAAAATCAGATTTCAAGCAAAGGAGTTGATATCCATTAATAAGGAACACTAAATGATCACTCGATATGAAGAAATTGTCACCCCTACAAAAGAAATTACCTCACCTGATTCATAATGTCAACAAAGAAGCAATATATTTAATCATTTCAACATGCTTATAATTACTTTTTTTATAAGAAACATAACTTTTATTAGTATTAAGCAAAATTACACAGGGAAGAGAGATCCCTCGGTAATCAATACTATCATTCTATCTATCGATTTAAGAGCTTTCTACAATACAATGCTAAAATTCTTTTGAATAATCAATAACATGCTAATAATTACTAGATCAATAATCGTGATGGCCTTTTAGCAAAAGGAGCTATAGTGGAACTTGATGGTTATAGACAGACCATCCCAAATGTCTTGTGTTTGGTGCTTATTAGATATGTCTATATCTTAAAAGTTTAGTATCGTGGGAATACATGGCGCTTGATCTTGGTAGATCCCTTTTGATATATATGTCATGGAATAAAAAAATTCTTTGACATTAATCTTTTTTTTTGTGCTTTATACTACTGTAAAGAATAAATATTCCAGGATATCATTTATTAAAGGTTAAATTTATATCATGAGTTACAAGACCTATAACCTACGCAAAGTAGTAAAAGCTCGATGAAGAGGATTGGCAGTATCCAAGAGAACACTGTAGTAAACTTTGTTTTGGGCATACCTATTGTTAGCGGCAAACTCTTTTTCTTTTTGCTTTTTCGAATACCAATCATTAAATCATACTAAGGGGGGAATAAAATTTGAAGATAAAAACCTCCGCATCAAGGGAAAAACGAGCGTAACGATCCAGCTGCTTTTGTAGATTCAGAGTACGTGTTTGGGCATTTTGTTTGTACCTAGACATTTACAAGTTCAGGGCCATCAGCATAAATCATTATTTATTATATTGAAGGTAGAATATTGTCAGAAAACAAGAAATCTTGTGTAGGTTTATGAGACCACCATTGTGGAAAAAGTAAGTTCGTTCTAACAATGTCCAAAACAAAATTTCAACTGTCTTGATCATGCAAAAAAATTTTAAGTTCTCAAACAAATCTGAAGGATAAAAGCCAAAGAAAAAGAAGAAAGAAAATCTTATGGAGAAAACCAAATTCAGAAGAGATTTTAAATTAACAAAAAAAATCAAGCAGGGAAGAGGAAAGGAAAGGAAAGTAAAGGCAATTTAAAAAAGAAATGTGAAGGAGCATCTAAAGTGCATACCTTTTTGACAAAATTTCAAACAACTGTCCATATTGAGCATTTACATCATAAGGCACATATTGGGGATCTTCCTTTGCAAGCAAGCTTCTGTACTCCTCATAATGCATGTATTTAACTGCTGAAACTTCAGATTCCTTCAAAAAAACAGTCAGATTTCAGCGGCAGAGTAGTATAGAAAAAAAAAAAAAAATATATATATATATATATATATATATATATATACGCGTGTGTGTGTTATCTTAACAAATTAATTTTATTAATTATAAGAACATGAGGGATGAGAAAGCCTGTACAAAACAAACCAAGAATACCAAGAATGGTACAAAATATAGCTCCAATCTCTACTAAATCCAACACATGAAATTATCAGATGAACTAAAAGAGAACTTAAAAAAGATAACCGGGATAGTTCATTCTCCCCTAAATTGAGTTCTCCAAAAGATGATAGAACTGTATTTCTAAAAGCCAACTTCTTTATTCATAAGACAAAAATACAAGTATCAGAGAGGTATTCAGCAACCTTTCAGAAAAGAATAAATGTATACTCGAGAACAGAATAAATTTAAAAACACTAAACAGGGTAAACATGTGCAAGAAGATCAGCAAGAGTTTATTGTGCTCCATTCAATAGAAATAGGGTTATTATGTGAAAATTCACAACCATTTGGTCAATTATCATTTACAACACGTGTTTTGAACCCTAATATAAAAGTGCACCACCTAAGAAAAAAATTGAATTCAATAGATCTGGGCTAGTTCGGACTCAGATTGCTGATGTGGAGCCCGAAACTCGAGTTTGGGCCCCTTTACTAAACGGAATGTTGTCGTTGAGAGAGAGAGATGGAGAGAGTTAAGTTCCTACTGATGTGTTAGTTATTAAAGAAAAAGAACAAAATCGAAAGTTGTCTCACATGTTCTCTTCACAAATCAAAATATTAAAGAATTAGCATAAAACATTCCATCTGCCAGCACCTTACACCATCTCAACCCCCAAATCTGAACCCCCGTCATCCCTCCTCTCGTATCCCAATGACAATGTATCAACCTCTACCAACCATCAGAAAATCATGGAAAAAAAACGATCCCGACAATGAAAAAGGAAAGAGAGGATGAAAACAGCTTTCAATATAGCCACCATTCCTCCCCTTTCTTCTCCATCAAACAACAGGCAACAAGCAAGACTGTTTTATAAAAATAAAAATAAAAACAAACAAAACAAAAGAAGGGAGCGTGGCAACTGAAGAATGCGTGAGGAAAGGGACTTCGATCCCCTTTTACAATATTCCACATTTTTTCCGATGTTGAAAAAACACTGTTTCATTCGAGTGAAGGGTAAAAAATTAAAAAGTCCACCTGTGCAAATGTTTGGAGCCGTATTCAAGTTTTGGGCTCCACATAGCAATTGGAGCCCGAAATTGGCCAAGATGTATCGAATTGATAAAATTCCTCAGATGGTGCCCTTTTATGTAACGTTTCAAAAAGATATGTTGTAAATGATTATTGATCAAAAGGTGGCGAATTTTTGCATAACTAACCCATAGATATATTAAGACCTAATATTGTGAAACAACATTTTGCAACTGAGGAATTGAGAAGAAAAACACAGGTTATGACTCGAATAGATCTGGTAAGCTTCTAATTAGCTAGAGGACAAACTAAAGAAGATCTATAATGAATTACTCTCAATCAGATGGTAAAAGGGATTTGAAGGTAAAAAGGAAGCAGGTCAGAAGAAGCTAGCATGAGAAAAAATCAACTTTAGGAGACAGAAGATTTATTCGGTAATGCGACTCCAAAACGGATTGAAGTCTACTCCAACTAAAATACACAACACAAATGGAAATTTCATTTTAAGTTACCAACTTGGAAGGAAAATATGACATGTTATGCAGCCTAAAAGTAGAGTTCCTTTGATGCTTCTAAAATATATCACCAATTCAAGTTTGCAGTTGAAATTGTAGAATGAGTCCTCTTCTTAGTCTCATGTCTATTTGTCGCTCTTCCTTTCCACTTTCACAAAAATGGAACCAAATAACAAGGTCCATCAAGAAATTACCAACTTACAGCATGACAACAACAAGCATAAAGAAGAAGAATTAAAAAAACAATAATAATAACTTCGATAAGTTATATGTTTCTTATAAAAATAACTAAATAAATAAATAAATAATAATAATAATAATAACAATAATAATTATAATAATAATAACTTGGATAAGAATCATTCTATATGTACTTGGAGAAGCCACAAAATTCTTCTATTAATAGATATAAGTACCAAACCTGCAAAGTGAATGCCTCCAAAGGAATAGGGTCAATTGTTGTCACAAGATAGACGTCACAGTATTCATTGTTAATGAACTTCCCGTCATTTATGACACTACAGAAAATGCAAAAAATTATAGTGCATCAGTCTGGATTCTAGTAGCACTAATGCATGGCTTTTGTTCACATATATAATCTTAGTGGAAGAAAACGACTATTCAGTTGCATACTTTCTATTTGACAAAACATTTAGGCATTATAGAGAGAAAAGTGGAACTTGAGATGAGAGTGCATAATGACATAACCCAAGAACATCACTTGTGGATTAACAAACAAAATGAATATTGTGCAGGGAAACAATCACGTCGATATTCTTATCATATAATAGACAAATGGTCTAACATCAAGCAATAAATAACAAGCTCATCCCATCTAAGAGTGACGAACCAAAAAAAGGATATGCATCTTTAAACCACAAGAGAGAGTGATATTATACGCCTGCACCTTTCTCGTTAGCTGGTAAAGGAACTGACTATTCCGAGAAATAAGTTTAGCCTTTTTCTTTGTTATTTTGTGATTCTTTTATTTCTCCAGTCTCTACCTTCTCATACAGACAGACATTCAACCATCATCTATAACCAGTTAATTTTTTTCTTTTTAATAAGAATCATAACTTTTATTATTATTAAGCAAAATTACACAGGAAGAGATTTCCCTCAGTAATCAATACAATCATTCTATCTATCAATTTAAGAGCTTTCTACAATACAATGCTAAAATTTGAACATCAGATGTAAAGAAGCCCTTAAAGTCTTTATGGACCGAGATCCACCATGCCACTGTAAACTTGCACTTCTCCCACACCTCCTCGATGTGATTCTTCTATGTTTTCAAAAATATCTATAACCAGTTGAAAGATAGAGTAGCTTAATATAAACCTAACTGAGATTGCTCCCACAAGTTCACAATTCCAATTTCTGGCCCTTACCATAGAAGATGCACCAGAAATGGTCATCATTAAAATGATCACAAACATTACTTCATGAATTTGTATCTGTAAGACCCTAAGATTTATCCCAGGGTTATATTCTCACCTGCACTCATACTCTAGTTCGAGTCTTCTGATAAACCCAACTCTTATGTGGCTCCAAATCTTATCATCCTTTGTATTAAGATGATCTTTAGCAGTTTTTTAACCAGAAAAAGGCTTTTGTCATCCTCGCTACCAAGATCACATTTCCATGCATCGCACTTTAGCTTCTTTCCTATTCCTGTAGGGAAATTAAAGGTACAAGGCTTTCTGGGGGTCACTCCAAGTTCTTGTAGAAGTCTTTCCCTGTGGATTTCAGGGGTTTCTTGGCAAAAAGGGGCAGATGTCATGAAGGATTGTTATTTAAGCCTCTTTCTGGTCTATGTGGTTGGAATGGGATAAGAGAATATTAGAACCATTGGAGATCCATGTCTCAGCCTGAAGAAAACAAAACCCAACAAGTCCATAAATCGCCTGAAACTCCGATCGGATGGCTTCGAGAGTGTCTCTGAAGGCGGGGAAGGGGAAGATCGTGATAAAATCAGCGGGGGGGAATGATGACAAGGGCGCAGCGGCAGTGGCGGAAGTTTGTGAAGGAGTGGAGCACCTGGGCTATGAAGAAGGCTAAATTCATCACCCACAATGGCTTTATCCCACTGGTTGTTATCATCGGAATGAGGAATCATTGGATGACGTATGGGAGAGACTCAACACCAAAGGATACACACTTTTTCGATTACAAAGATTGTAAATTTCGAGGATATCTTTGTGAGGAATAATAGTGGAGATTGGAAATGCTCCCTTTAGCTGTCTTTGACTATTCTATTATACTTATGGGTGGACAACTTGTTCTCTCTGTGTACTTTGTCCTATTGATATAATCTTTTATTCATTACCAGTAAAATAAATAAGAAAAAAAAAGTATCAGAACATACAGCACTATTTCAAGATATGGTTCTAGTATTTTAATATTTAAACTAGCATAACAATTTCGATAGCTAATAAAAAAATTGCTACCTTCAGTCCTATGATAAAAAATTTAAAATTTTCCACAGAAAGAGATGTCACTTTCCAAAGAGCCTAATACTTGCATGACTAATAAACTCTTTTTCATGATGATTGGTGAACAAATTCTCAGATAATTGATGTAACTGGTTAAGGAATTTCCCAGAATGCAAGATTCACTAAGCATGTCGTGGGTTAGCAATTCTAGTGGTAAAAAAGGTTCCAGGAATTTGTGGTAGAAGATGTACTGTGTCTCCTATATCCTTCTTCACGAGTTGATTGATTATTTGGCCATTGAGATCTTCTGTTTTCTTTCTTTTCGGCTGCAAATACCAAATTGAAACCATATATGATAACTAAATAAGCTTTTCTGCACATACTTTGTACAGTGTTTCAGCATAATCATAATTCTATGTCCTTCCAAAACATTCAATTATCAGAAAAAGAGTTGTCTTGACTCTTGAGGAACAATAGGTAAACAACTTCACTCTAAGTAACATTAATGAATGCAATAGGTAATAAAAGTAACTATTCTCACAAAGTGTGTGTTAGATTAGGTATGTGAAAAGAAAGAAAAGCAAACTTCAAAAAGTAGGGTTCCAACTTCATGAAGACTGTAAGTGACTTTGATCAATGATTGCAAACAAGATGGATGTCAAAGAGAAACTATAATGGCATATCCATTGACAAACCACTGTTCAAGGAAAACAAATAGCAGTTCCAATGCATCCTTAGGAAGTGTAATACCAAGCTCTTCCTGAAGCTCCCTCCTGGATGGAAAACAAAACAAAAATTCAGATACAAGAATTGTTTTGTTTATATAGGAAACAAAGTATTTAATCAACAAAGAAATGACAAGGGATGACTGATCTTTGTTTGTAATTAGGGAAAGATTTCTCATCCCTCAATTTTTATAAGCAATAAAATTTTCTGTTTCTAGTCAAAAAAATGACAAGGGATGAGGGATCCCCAAAACATACAACGAAATTAGAAATTACATTTCATATTGCCAATTCCTAATTAAGTCGGAAACATGTAAACTTCTAAAATCCCTATGACTAGTCATCCATAAAGCTACTCTAAATTTGACCCTCTCCCAAACATCCTCCTCCGTCAAAGAGAGACAATAATTTATTAAAAATAAAATGGGAAGAGGTTTCCCAAATCTCCCTATACGAACATACTAAATTCTACATGAGTACAATGCTAAGATCCCTACGAAGGTCCGAGAGTATCCCTTAAAGTCCTTGTGGCCCGAAATCCAAAGGGCTATCCTATACTTAGCTATCTCCCGCACTTCCTCTAAGGATTCCTCCCTATTTTCAAATATCCTTTTGTTTCGCTCCAGCCATATGGACCAAAATAATGCATGTGTCGTCACCCTCTACAGAATCTTGGCCTTCTCGTTGACGGGGCTGCCCAAATTCCCCAGGAAACAAGAGCTGGTGTTCTGGGTAAGGCCCTTGCAAGATTCATTGCTGCTACAGCCCTGCTCCACAAAGAAGGGCAAAGGAACATTGCACAAAAGTG
The DNA here is from genome assembly GCA_958295605.1 of Ajuga chamaepitys. Lineage (NCBI taxonomy): Eukaryota > Viridiplantae > Streptophyta > Magnoliopsida > Lamiales > Lamiaceae > Ajuga > Ajuga chamaepitys. The sequence goes on along the minus strand of OY282498.1, from coordinate 352,059 downwards.
TGATCCGAATTTTCAGAATTACTAATGCAAAGTACATTCTTGAAAGATCCTTTAATTTCTTTTCAACCAAATGGACCAACACAACACTGGTATCACAATTCCCCAAAAAAAATAAAAATCCTTTCTTGCTGTGTAACCCCCAAGGTTTTACCAGATGAGATCACAGGTGTGGTGTTACCCACTTCAAACACATCTCATCAATTTGTACCAAAGACCACACAAAAGAGCAACGCCAGAAAAGATGATTCAGATCCTCTGAGTCGCACCTGCACATTACACACCACTTTGGAACAAAAAAACAATCGGGAAGTGTTTTTGGAGTGTATCACAAGTTGGTAGCTTGCCCAACACCATCAGCCACATAAGAACTTGAAGCTTCTGGTAATAACAAATTCATTCTAAATACTGTTATTGAGACTCGAGTTGAAGAGTAAAAGAAGTTATCATGTTGACAATAAAAAAAGGATATTTCAGGTTTGACATGCACTAGAAAAGTATTACATTGATTGGTTAAGCCTATCTGAGTTTTACCATTATCCTGTCATGGACATTGGAAAATCTAGCTGCAAAATCTATGATAAAGTTTAGCCTCACAACATAACAAGATTGTTATGGCGTAGATTTCATATAAAACAGCATTTGCTCTTTCTGAAAAGATGCATGATATTTTTCATCGTCTAATAATATAAATAAATAAAAAATAAAAAAAGGTAACACATGAAAACAATGTTTGAACAAACTAAACAGTTCTTTTTGCTATAAGAAACAAAATTTATTGCAAGTAAAATCCACAATTACACCCCTAAATCAGTCATTTACAAATCGTAACTACATGGCATAACTCCAGCTCCTCGTTAAATCTGACACAGATTGATCCTTAAACAACCCATGACTCGATGACCATAAAGCTACTCTGTATTTGATCTTACACCAGACTTCCTCTAAAGTTTATTCTCTATTGTCAGAAATTCTCTCATTCCTCTCTAACCAACTGGACCATAGTATCATTGCTAAAATAATTTTCCATAAAGAAATTATCCTATTATTAATTAGGCCTCCCATATTAACACGCAGTAATTCCCAACAGCATGTGGTGGAGCCCATTGCAGCCCGACTTCCCTGAGGGCTCTACACCAAATCTGGTGGACAGAAGGACAATGTATGAACAAATGGTTAAGGTTCTCGATGCTACACCTGCATAAAACATACCAATTCAGGGACAAGAACATATTCGGCAACCGTTTTTGTAAGAACTCACAGGTGGGTAATTTCCCCAACACTATCAACCATAAGAAAAATTGAACTTTCTTAACCCTCCAAATTAATTTGTTCCAAGGAAAAGAAGCCAAAAAATAATTGTTATAAAGAGCCAAGAGAAAGGATTTGCAGGTGAATGATCGAGAGGTCAGCCACCAATAATCGGATGTCATCCCCTGAATCTCTAAGTTAGACAGCCTCTAATTGTGAAAGGAGTTGTACTAGGCCAGTAACTTATGCTCTCTTAGATTCCTAAAGAAGTGAAGATTCCATGAAAGGGGAGAGGAAACGTTATGTACCTAGGAGATGAAGGAATTAATGGGCCTGTTGTGAATAGAGGATAATCTGTAAAGTGAGGGATACAACAAGGAAGAGCCGAATTCCCAGCCAAGAATCTTCCTAGAACCGGACCTTATTGCCCCGCATTACCAGAACTTCCACCAGCCGTATGAAATCTGGGTAGACTCGGGGATGAACTTTCCAGGGCTTCGGAACGTCGTCTTCAATGCTAGTCAGGCATCCCACTTGTCATCTTGTAGCCCATACTTACTCCTAATCACCTTATACCATAATGCCCCTTCTTCTAAGTGAAACTGCCCCCACCACTTTCCCAACAAAGCCTTATTTCTAAGATTGATGCGTCCAAAACCTAACCCTCCATATTCTTTGGGTTGTGAAACTACTTCCCATGACACAAGGTGTGTATGTTTGTCCTCTTCTGTCCCATCCCATAAGAAATCTCTAATCTGTTTTTCTAGTATGTCAGAGATACCTTTGGGCATTCGAAACAAAGATTTATAAAAGATGCCAAGATAAGAAGAAGACCTTAATAGGAAAGTTTCATAGCTAATGACGTTCAATTTTAAGTAGCTATGAGGTCCAACTGGTCATGTAATTGCAGCATTAATCTAATATTAAAGTTTTAGAAGTTGTTAGTACTTTCTGTTACACAAATCATACAAACGGATGACACTCTTCAAGTAAGCTATTTTTTTGACACTCTTCAAGTAAGCTATTGATGTGGAATCCATGAAGCTTCTCGGCCCACTAATTTGTGATATATACACATCTAACTGTATCACACTGATTCTTTTCGTGTGAACATCTCTGAAATAAATAGGACCTCAATGAGAAGAAAGAAACAAAAAAATGGAGGGACATAAAATATATCAAAGTTTTGCTCTAAAGCATAGGTTTTGTACAACTTATAGTTGATCAAGCCCAATTTGATGGAGGAAATAGCAGAAATTAAATAAAGAAGATATGTGATTTTGTTTGGATGAAAGAAAGGTATCCTAGGATGAATCCTGTCAGCACGAGTGGCCAGCCAAAGGCTGATTCCAAAGTGCTTGTTTCGCCTCTTGTCCTGCACCTTAATTATATAGGACTATTTCTAATATATGCCCCATTTGATATGCTGGTTTTATGCCCCACATGGCCACACGATATGTTGGTTTTTCGGGTACCATACCTAATTGATTTCCACATGTTCTCCTCTTAAACCCAAAAGGAAAGGGCTTGATAAACTCTCACTGATAACTACTTATGCCTGTAGTTTTAGCTAGAAAACATTGGTTGATTAACCAGGACTATCATCTTTTTTGGGTAAATAGGAAGTTTGGACTTCATAGTTAGGAGAAGGACATACTTTGTAATTTATGATGTCTTTTTGGGTAAAAAGGAAATTTGGCTTCATAGTTAGGAGGAGATACTTTATACTCTATGATGTTAGTTCGTATCTCAAAATAATAAAGGATGTGCCCAAAGGCAACGCATGGCTGCTACAATCATTTGGTACCCATCAATGATGCTTGTTGAAAACTTTATCCAATAAGAAAGTAGAAAGATGGAACTTAAAATATATTAAGTTATCTATGTGAGGCCCGCACATATGAAAGACTTCATAGACTCAACCCAAGAGGGTCATGAGTAATAGGGATAGCAAGAAAGACAAGACTCATCAGTCACAAACTTTTGCATTAGCACATCTTAATATAGAAAAATAAGCTGACCATCACCTTGCTGATACCAGAGACGAGTCTCCGGCTGATATATGACCAGCACTAGAAATGTCCCAGTATCCAGGCCAGGAATCCTTGCATTTAGCACGTTGTTGAAGGAGTAGTTCTTGTGTACTCTCAGCATATATCCACACATGAACAGCCCGATGATAATCACCGTTTCTATGAACATCGCCCCTGTAAAATAAATGTTGCACGTAAGACTACCTCAACAAGTTATCAACTGTTTCTGGCTCTACGATGGAACAAGGGCAGGATAGAAGAGAGAGCCAAAAAAAATTAACAATATAATCAGGAACAAAGGTCATTTTGTGAACCTATTTATTTTACAAAAAATGATATTGTATAAAGCATCGTTTTAGGATAAAAAAACATTCTGGTTTAGAAATAGTACAAAATATTAGCATATTACTTAACAAATGTTATGTATAGGGCTGAAAATCAAACCAAACTACTCTCGATACTCGATTCGAGATCGTTCGATAAAAGCTCGTTTGCACTATGTTCGATTAAGGATATCAAACAAGCTTGAACATACTTTTACGTTTCATAAAATGCAAAGCTCAACTCAAACTTGAGTTCAGTAAGTTAAAAATGTTAAAACAAGTGTAAAAATGTCAAACTACTAGAACTCAACTCGTGTTCGACTCGATTAAAGCTCGTTCAAACTCGATTTGATTAAGAATCAAACAAGCTCAAATATAATATTATAAGTTCCATAATATTTCAAATAAGATTGAACAACAGCACATTCGGCTCCACTCATTTACAGCCCTAACAGATATAGCACCTCATTTTCATTTTATTCGATGAGATGTATTAATAATTCGCCAGACCAATTGTGCAATTTGAAATGGCGAGGGCATTGCAATAAAGCTTTGTGATTCCTATGAGAACTTCATTCTCTACAAATGTAAATCTAGAAAATGGTTCCCACAACTGAGCACAAAAACAGCAGTATCTAATGTTCTGAAATGGAAAATTAATAAAAGAAAAAGGAAGTGTAAATTTCGATTCCTAATGCGAAATGCAAATAGTGGAGAAGGAAAAGGAAGAGGAAATCGAATGAATGAAATCTCCTCGACGAATTGTAAACGCAGCGCATCACGAGGCTTAGAGAAGAATGGATTCTAACCTGGGTTTAGAGATACCGGTCTTCTCTCCACTTTTAGTAAGAACATCAAGATACTCTTCTACGATAACTTGATCGTTCGAATGATCCGCCATTGATTTGTGTGCCAGAGAACAGCTGCGGTGTGGAACTCAGAATTGTGAGTGTTGATGTTACTGTAGACTCTCACTGATAAAAAGTGAAAAAAAACTAGGAAGTCAATAATAAATTAACTAATAATGAATTATATATCATCATTTTTCATTTCTTTCATTTTTATTTAAAAAAACAAAACTTAAACCATTTTTTAAGCTTTTATATTTAAATTTCACGGAAGAATATTAATAAATACATAGACAAGTTTACTGTGTTAATTTGGTAAATTTCAAAGGAATTCTAAATTTATTTTTTTATTGTTTAAACATTTGATTTATTTTCTTTTTATTATTATTTTTATAAAAAAATGGGTATACTTCAAAGCATTTAATTTTTTTGAGTCCTTTGGAAGGGGAGATGAGGTTTTCCTCTTTCTAAGAGAAAAGGTAGTTCCAGCTTTGGAGAGATTCAATGGATTTTGAAGTCAAAATTTTTGTTTCCGTTCAAGATTCAAAAATTTCAAATCTCTACTTTTCATCGGATCTTTGTCTTTCTCGGCATTTTATTACTTTTATTATTTTACATCCTGGCTCCCATCTCCATTTATCATCCACATCAACTCCATTAACTCCCCCTGCATTTATGATTCTTTTTCTCTGTCCTTTGCGGGTTGGATCTTCTCTGATTCATTGTACTATTGTTAGTGGGATTTTCATTAATGGAAGAAGAATCAGTTGTCAGTTGAATCTTTTCTCCCTTTCTTCGGAAGAGCAAAGAGGTGTTGTCCTCGAAGAAACAGATATCCCGTTCAGCAAAGAAGAGAGTATCATAAGTCTCTTTGGAAAAAGCTACGGATCTAAAATCATTAACTTCAAAAGGCTCAAAAACACCTTGTTGGCCATCTGGGTAACTAAGGAACCCTTTATGGTGAGAGATTTGAGACAAATTAACTTTCAGTTTTGAAGTGTCGTTTCAAAACAGTTCCGACACTTACAAAAGATTACAAAATCTACCTAGAATTATACTCAGTGGGGCTGATGTCGTGTTCTTCGAGTATGTTTGCTATCCGATTTTGATCCTGCAAAAACCAACACCGGAGGGGAACTCCAGTGAAGAGCCTCTGACGCTCAAGTCAGCGATCAGAGGATTTGAATGGAAGAAGATTTCATTGTTGTGTGAATAGTGAAATATTATGAGTTATGCGTTGTCAAAGAAGAAATGTTAAGTCTTTTATACTTACCAATTTGAGGCTTAGGGGCATCAGTGTCATTTTGCTCATGTCATGTCAGCCCTAATCCTAGTCAGTTTGCCCTAGACTAACGGCTACTGGAGTTGGTGTCAGTGGTCCCCAAACTTATTTTGCAGAAGAAGGGCGGCTGACAATGTACTTGATGTCAGGTCAGCTATTTTTTTGTTTGGGGCCCTCTTTACGAAGGAAGAGAGTATCCCTTATGGTAATGGTTGAGGATGAGATAAGGATTGCGCTACTGACTCCTGTGCTCGGGAGTCGAGAAGATGCAGTTCGTGCTTCGTGACACGCGTGGTCCAAAGTTGCCATGACCTTCTTCCTGCTTCGTGATCTTATCCTTGTCCTAATGGCAAAGGCTAGTAATCAGGCCCCTATATCCTAAGCACGCACTTCGCGGTGAGTGAAAGCTATTATGGCACCACATGTCCCCCGAAAAAGCACTATGAGCGTGGAGCGTGCTTCATGCTCATAGTGGATACACTCTCTGCAACCTGTCATTCCTCAGATGTCCCATCAATCTCTTCATTTCCCGCTCACTTACTTTTCTGAAACTCCAACCCATCTCTGACCGTACACGTGTCAGCTCAATTACTTTCAAGGGATGAGATGGGTACAAGTGTCACGATTATGTTGGCTGATGATTCGGTTTTCCCCCTCTTTTTTCCTTATAAATAACGAGAGTTTGAACTCATTTGCACTTATCATTTCCTTTGATCTCTTCATTCCCTCAAGAGAAATATTTCCTCTGCATTTTCCGGCGACATCTCCTATTGGACTCCGGCGAAAGAGATTTCTTGACTATACTTTAATTTCATCATTTCCTATATCAAATTCTCAACTTAAGGTACATTTCTTCAGACCCCTTCGCTCTTTTTTACAATGACTAGATCTTCTTCTCTGCCTTTATTAAGTGATTGCTCAAATGAGGAGGAGAACGAAACCTCATCCTCCGGCCGAGTGATTTCCCGGAGCGGGAATCCTCTTCTGCTAATAGCGATAAGACGGTGGGCACTCCGCCTACTCCAGGAAGGGACACCCTCGCCCTGGTTCGCTTTTTTGGAGCTCACCCACCTCCTGCCGTAACTATTACGGTGGGAAGCACGTCTCACGCTTCTCCTCCTCCTGCCCTAGGTAGGACAGTTCATCAGAATGCCGAAGCCTCTTCCGCTCAACCGCTTACTGGTTGGACTAAAAATGTAGTTCCCCCTAGTGTGAGGTTTAGGTGGGATAAGATTGTTGACCCCTCTTCCTTCCACCATTAATCCATTCTAGAGCAAAAACTTTTTTCTTCCTCTGAGTTCGTGATAGAGGTTCGATGAGAGGCCCAACCATTTAATTCCCCCCCACTTTAGCCTTCTGGAAGGCTCATGTGGAGGTTGGAATATGCCTCGCTGTTTGTGAGTTCTTGAGTTCGGTAGCCAGGGCCTTCCGTGTGCCTTTGAACCAAATCAACTCCTCATTTATACAAATTGTAATCGCCTTTTATATCCTAATGAAAGGGAATGGGGTGAGGGATCCCGATGCAACCCTGTTCCAAATCTGTTATGAGATGAATCAGAAAAATCACTTCTTTTACTTCTCTGCGAAGAAAAGCAGCCTTTGCTGCTTCGTGAAGAAGCCCCCTAGCATAGAGAAAAAGTGGAAGGATAGGTATTTTCTGGTTACCCCCACTTCGGGCACTTGGCCCTTCCCTTATGACCATTGGTTGTATAGCCTCCCAAGGTATAATGATTCAGATGAGGACTCCACCTCTCCTTCGAATTGTACAATAATGAAAAGGCTTAATGCATGGATGGAAGAGAACAAGGGTATTAAGATAGCCCCCTGTATAGGAAACAAGCAACCCTATCCTACTTCGGGTTCTTACAGGTCAAAATTGACCTCTCTCCTGGGGCGGGTATATATCTTGCACTCCCTTCTCCTATTTATTATTACAATGTGTTTTATTTTTTACGAGTAACTGAGTTCATTTCCTTTATGTTTTATAGATATGGACTGGAAAGTAGGACTCAGGATGATGATGATTTGGCATATCTGGGAGAGAACCCCCAACCCGTGTCCGAAGTTCCTCCAGCTGGAGATAAGGGAAAAGCCCCAGCTTCCTCCACTGCCACCACCAAGACCCCTCCTACCAAGGCTATTAGTGGAGGATGTTCTATGACTGCTATGGAGGTTCGTGCCTACACAACAGAGCGCAACAAAAGGAGCTCCGGATCCGATGTCTCGCGCGAAGCCTCCTCAAAGAGGCAAAAGACTTCTGACAAGGGCAAAGGCAAGGCGGTTCATAAATCCACCCATGATGTCTTCACTATGGAGCTCCCGAAGTCTTTATTAGAGCTCAACAAGGAGGAGGTAGGCAGTTTCCTAAAGTTGTTGCCTACCCTCGAGGATAACAAAGTCTTTATGAAGGGTGACAGTAGCAGGATTCGCGAAACTTAGTTCAGGTAAGCATCCCTCAGCCTCCTAGATGAGCCTTAATACTTTGTATTTTCTTATCCCTTTTTATTTACTTTGTTCAGGCAGTGACCAGGTTCAGTTACTTGATAAAGGTGGAGGAGCATGCTGCTCATGCCCATGAATTGAAGGAGGCCTTAAAGAAAAACGATCAGGAGGTGATGACTGTTGTCTCCCAATTGAACATCGCGGTTCTGGAGCAGGAGGCCCTCCAGAAGAAAATTGAGGAGTTGAAGTCCGAGCTTGCCACCTCTGAAAAAACCCAGGCGATTTGGTCTGCCATTATGATAGGCGGGAAGCGGAATCGCGCTAGGCGGACTTCGTGCAAGGGGTTAAGGAGACCTGCGAAAAGCTCTTCTCTTCCATCGAAGGGAAGAGCTTCCTTCGGGACTTCCATCAAGGGTTAATCGAGCATTATCAACTTAGCACATAGTACTTGAGGGACATGTGGCCTCATATGTCGTACTTCGTGAAGGTCGGCCTCCTCTCAGCTAAGAATCAAGCCAAGGACCAAGGCCTTACCCTGAAGCTTAGTCTCGCGAAGGCCATGGAAGCGGTGGAGGAGCCTCCTTCCTTCAAAGGAGACAAATTTGTTCCTGCTTCCTTCCCATGGTGGCAGATGGGGGTTCGTGGGGCCACCAGCAAACTTGTGCACGAAGCCTCCACTTCGGGGTTAACTCCTGCTGAAAATTTAGAATACGAAGTAGGAAGCTTTTCGCCTGCCACTGGAGCTTCGATAGAGCATCCTCCCGATATGGAGAAGATTCAAGACACACCCACACCTGAAGTAAAGGATACTGATGATCATGAGGGGGATGAAGCAGCCGGCGGCCGCCCTAGGGCTGAAGCAGGTGATGAGGAGGAATAGGACCCTAGATTTCCTAGGGTTAGTTGTTTTTTGCATTTTTCATTTTGTGAATGATGTAGGGGGCACTATTCTAAATGTAAGTGTTGCCCAGTATGCTCCCATCTTGTAATATCCAAAATTTCCCTTCAGGGATTCATTAATGAAATATTATTTTTCCAAGCGTTTCAGATCATGTTTTGTGTTTCATTGTCTTTTCATGCTTCTCGATATTTTTTATCCTTATTTCTTTCAAGATGTTGAAAGATAAGCTTTGTGCCTAGATTAGGTGGGTATATCCTCCTATCCTCCCCATAACTTTGACCACTATTGGGCATAGCTAGTAGCGGTCAGTATCGTCTTTTTGTTTTCTTTTAAGTTTGCCACTTCGTGCTCGGCTAAGTCCAAGGCTTCGTGCTAGTCACAACTAGGGCTTAATGCTTGGTTAAGACCAAGGTTTCGTGCCTTAAGAGCAGGGCTTAATGCTTGGTTAAGACCAAGGCTTCGTGCCTGGTTAAGACCAGGGCTTAATGTTTAGTTAAGACCAAGGCTTCGTGCCTGGTCAAGACCAAGGCTTAATGCTTGGTTAAGACCAAGGCTTCGTGCCTGGTTAAGACAAGGGCTTCATGCCTGGTCAAGACCAGGGCTTAATGCTTGGTTAAGACCAAAGCTTCGTGCCAGAGCGACTCTGGACTTTCTCACGGTTTACCCGCGCCAAGTTTAGTACTTGGGTTTCCTCTATGTAGCACAAACTCCTTGTGTTTGATAATATCATCCAAATGGGATGGGCTAGGATAAGCCTTTTCTCCCTTCTTTATATAAACACAAAATGCACACTGCTCGTTACATTCTTGAGCATAGTACTTCCTCAAGTTCACGATGTTTCACGATCTTGGCAACGTTTTCCCTTTTGTTGTCTTTAACTCGTATCATCCTCCACCCAGAATCTTGGACATGATGTACGGATCCTCCCAGTTCGCGTCCAATTTTTCTATGGGTTTCAGAGCGCTAACCCTCCTTAGCACTAAGTCTCCTTTTCGTAGTTCGCGCTTCTTCACCTTCATATCATAGGTAGCCTTGAGATAGCCCTTGTACTTTTCTTCGCTGCAACGGGCCACTTCATTTTCTTCTTCGAGCATGTCCAGGTTCTCTCGCATTAGAGCCTGGTTCTAATTTTCATCATAGTGTAGGATTCAGTGAGATTCCAAGCCCACCTCCGCCGATATCGCAACTATCGATCCATACACCAGGTTTATAAGGAACTTTACCCGTCGCGGTTCGCGAACTGGTCTTATGCGCCCAAAGGACCAAATCCAACTCCTCTGCCCATTTTTCTCCAGCTTTCTTCAGCCGAGTTCTGATTCCGTCCACAATGGTTCTATTTGTAATCTCAACTTAGCTATTTGCTTTAGGGTGTGCGACCGACGCCCTCCCCTGCATGATTTTCATCATCTTGCACCATTTTGTTATTTTAGCTCCCACGAACTGGGTTCTATTATCCGAGACCAGTATGCGAGGCACTCGATACCTGCAACAGATGTTTTTTCAAAGGAATTTGATCACAGCATCCTCATTTATCTTCGCGACTGCCTCCGCTTCTACCCACTTGGTGAAGTAATTGGTTGCCACAATTAGGAATGTCTTTTTTCCATGAGCTGCTGTGAACTTTCCAACTATATCAATCCCCCATTTATCGAACGGACAAGGTGATTGCATGTTTGTCAGCTCCTCTACTGGGAGGTGGATCAGGGGAGCGTGCTTATGATATTTCTCACATCTTCGGACCAGGTCTTGGGCATCCTGTAACATAGTGGGCCAATAATAGCCTGCTCGTAATGCCTTCCTCACTATGTTTTTGTATCCCGCATATGCTCCGGCACAACCTTCGTGCACTTCTCTCAACACATAGCCTCCTTCTGGCTTCGATACACACCTCAGGTAAGGATGCACGAAAGCTCTCTTATACAGATGTCCCCCGATCATACAGTATTTGGCGTACTTAAGCTTGGATGGGCCATCATCATCCTGCTTCTGTTCGAATCCTCCTCCTCAATCGTTGCCACTGCCATCTGGCCAAAATCTTTCTCTGCCATTTGGAGGGTGATCTTTCCCACACCCCCCTTCTCCACGGAACTGGACAACTTTGCCACAACCTGGCCCGCGTACCTAGCCATCTCTCTGCTTCTTAATTTGTATGATCCCTGAACCTATTGGGTTACTAATCGCAAATCAGAACAAACCTCCACACTTCGCGCTCCTAATTATACTGCCATCTCCATTCCCCTCAGGATTACTTCGTACTCAGCTTCGTTATTTGAGGTACGAAAGCCAAACTTTATGGCGAACTGCATTTCTTCCTTCTCGGGGCTTATAATAACTACTCCTGCCCCACACCCCAAATTTGAGGATGAACCATCCACGTAGACCTCCCATGTGAGTGTTTTGGGCTCTTTCATGTTCTCCTGCATAAAGTCTGCTAAGGATTGGGCTTTAATAGCCTTCCTGGGTTCGTACTCCACGTCATACTCCCCCAGCTCAACTGCCTATTTGACCATTATGTACGAAAGGTCTGGACGACTTAAAATATGCCTTAAGGGTAAGTTCGTTCGGACTATCACCCGATGTGATAGGAAATAAGGCCTTAATCTTCGCACAGTAGTTATGATGACAAGGGCTGCCTTTTCCACTTCGGTGTATCGCATTTCAGCACCCTGTATCAACTTTCTTATGAAATAAATAGGTTTCTCGACTCCTTCCTCTTTGGAAAGAAGGACCGTGCTCAACGCGTCCTCCCCCACCGAAATGTACAAGTACAGTGCCTCCCCTGGGACGGGCTTTGTCAACAGGGGGAGTTTGGCCAAATGCTTTTTAAGTTCCTTAAATGCCTGACTGCATGCTTCATTCCATTCGAACCTGCTTTTATTTTTCACTATCTTAAAGAATGGGACACTCCTTTCCGCAAATCGTGAGATAAACCTGCCGACGGCTATGATCCTTCCATTCAGCCTTTGTAGCTCCTTCAGGTTTCGTGGTTCCCGCATTTCTAGGACCACCTTTACCTTCGGTGGATTAACTTATATTCCCCTCTCCGTGACCAAATATCCCAAGAATGTTCCTGATGTGACTCCAAAAGCGCACTTGTTTGGATTTAGCTTAATACCATGGGCCATAATGACCCCGAAGACCTCCTCCATATTAGTGGAGTGATTTCCTTTTCGTTCACTACGGATAAGCATATCGTCTACATATGCTTCCATGTTTCGTTCGATCTGCTAGCAGAACACCCTATCAACCATCCTTCGATATATCGCTCCTGCATTTTTCAGCCCAATGGGCATGCGAACGTAGCCGTATGTTCTACAAGCCACTACGAAGGCTATTTTCGGCACATCTTGGTGGTTCATTGTAATTCAAAGATAGCCCTGATAGGCATCCATCATGCTGAGTAGTTCACATCCTGTTGTTGAGTCCACCAATTGATCTATTCTTGGCAAAGGATAATGATCCTTTAGGCATGCTTTGTTGAGGTCTCGGAAATTGTGACACATCCTCCTTGCGCCTGAACCCTTTGATACCATCACTGCGTTCGACAACCATTTCGGGAATTATACTTTCGTGATGTGCCCTGTCTCTAGAAGTTTCATTACTTCATTCCGGATTGCCCTGTCCTTCTCTTCACTAACTTGTCTGAGCTTTTGCTTGAATGGTTTGACAACATGATCTACGTTCAATGAGTGCATTGCAATGCTAGGGTCTATACCATCCATGTCCACTGAGCGAAAAGCGAACAAGTCTACATTCTTTCTTAGGCTTGCTACTATGGCAGTCAGTACTTCGGGTGCTAGCGATGCTCCTACCTTTGTGGGGAAACCTGTTTTATCTGCGAAGAACTCCACGCTCATCAGCTCCTCCTGTGGCATGATTTGTATCTCCGGATCCTCTTCATCCAACTCCATTGCTTTTAGCTTCTTGCTATTTCCTTCTTCATGACTTCGTACTTCGCTCTTAACCCCATTGCTTGGGGCTTCCTTGATTGTGCTCATGTAACACCTTCGCGCACTGTACTGGTTGCCGACTACCTCCCCCACATCTTCTCCCACCACGAACTTCATCTTCATGTGGTAGGTGGAGATGACAGCTTGAAAGAGATTAAGTGAAGGTCTTCCTAAGATGACATTGTATTGTGATGGTGCATCCACTATCATAAACGTAACCATTCTTGTCTTAATGTGGGCCTCCTCCGCCAATTGAGTCTGTAGCGTGACTTGGCCCTTTGGGTGTATAGCACCTCCACTACACCCGAACATAGAGGTTTCTACCGGTTCCATTTGTTTGAAACAATCCTCGAAAATTATGACCATTGAACTCCCAATGTCCACAAAAATTTGTGCCACTGAATATCCTGCTATATCCCCAGTTATCACCAAGGCATCATGATGCAGCTGCTGCACTGGGCCACAATTGCGAGGCCTGAACTTGATTGTGGGCGAAGAGCTGAGTTTACCCACTTTCTGGTATTCCTTCTCGTGCCACGCGCGAGCACTCCGCAAGTTAGCCTTTCTCTCTCGATTTGTGTCTCCATCAGTGGGTCTCTCCACTATCATCTGTATATATCTCTTCTTTCCCCGGATATTCTTCTTCGGTCCCTCTTGGACCTTCTTACCCTCCTTACCTCCTTTTGGCCTGGGGCCTTCTCTTCGCTCTCCTTTCTCTTGTTCCTGTTATCCCCTTCTTTTTTAACAAATTCCACCAGTTGACCATCACGAATCATCTTCTTGATTTTATTGTCTAGGTGTCGGCATGCGTTAGTGGTATGCCCGAACTCGTTGTGAAATTTTCATAATTCATTGCTTTGCCTCTTTCGTTGCCCATTCTCTCGGCTTGAAGGAAGTCGGAAGGTAGGGTGATCGCGAGCTATCTCGATCAAATATGTCTGTTGTATAATCAGTGGAGTATAGTTCGTGTAGTGGTTGTCTTTATCAGTCGGCTCCCGCTTGGGGGTTTGATATACTGTAGTGTCTTTCCTTTCAGGTTGGAACCTCCTCATTTTTACTGCCTTATCATCTCTCATTTTGCCACTCTTGGCCTCCTCCAAATTAATGTACATGTTCGCTCTCTCAAGCAAGTCATCAAAGGATTAGCCAATGACTTGAAAAAATCCCCATCCAGCAAGCCCTGTGCCAGCGCGTTGATCTTAACCTCAGCCGTGGCTGAGGGTGCTTCCAGAGCAGCCTTATTAAACCTCCAAATGTAGGCCCTGAGTGTCTCGTTAGTCCCCTACTTGAAGCTAAGCAAAGACAATGTTGTTTTATACTGCTTCCTGGAACTCCCAAATTGGTGCACGAATTGTGAGCTGAAGTCAGCAAAAGTTTGGATTATGTTCGGGGCCAGTTGCCCAAACCATTGTTGCGCAGCCTTGGTGAGCGTGGTGAGGAACACACGACACTTAACTCCGTCACTATTGGTGGAGTAAGGCACCATTTTCAAATCGTAGGAGGTGCTCGTAGGGGTCCGTTGTCCCATCATACTCGTAGGACAGATGCCTGAAGTTTCCTGGCAAAGGATCCTGCAAAATTTCTTCTGTGAAAGGGGATCCCACTGTACGGCGGAAGTGCCTGGGCTCCTTTTTCTGACCAGTGTTTGTGGGACCGGACCGGTGATCGAACCGGACAAGCCATCGGTTCAAGGTTCGACCGGTCCGACCGGTTCAACAACCGGTTCAACCGGTCAAAGGCAACTTGTTGACTTTTGAATTTCAATAGTTTTTATGTGTAATACAATCTAATTTGATACTAGAGTTTAACTTGTAAGAAAAAATTCAACATATTTCAATATCAATTAATCCAAAGATACTTTTAACTCTAATTTTTTTAATAACATCCTAGTGCCAAATTTAAAATAAGATGGGAATAATAAGGGCAAATGAAGATAAATGTGAAAATTCCTTTTTTTTTTTTTAAACTTAAAATAGGCCAAAAACAACTTTATTTAAAAAAAAAAAGAAAAAAAAAATACAATCCGGTTTTTTAACTCAACCGGACCGGTTCCGAGCCCGGTTCCCGGTTGAACCGGTCGAACCGGCCGGTCCGGTCCGGTTCCACAAACATGGGTTCTGACACAACTCCTCCAGTTCGCGCCTCAGTGCGCCCAACTGTTGAGCTACTGTGTTAGCAGCACCCATTGATTGAGCTACTTCGGTATCCGCAACCTCCTCCTGTTCCGTTCCGGCAGGGGTAGCGGTAGGGTGCCGTGCTCCTCGAGCGGGAGTTTCCCGGAGAGGGATCTCCTCCGCCCCCTCCTCCTGCACCGGGGACGGTTGTGCATAGCTCGTTCCACGAACTGGGGTGGTACATGGCTGAGGCACGAAGCCTGGTAGAGGTCCGAACATCCCCCCTCTGTTGGCGAGAGCACTCTCTGCTGCCATCTTTATCAGTCCGTTCAATTCTTCCTAGGTTAAAGTAAATACCCTACTGCCCCCCAGCAACCTGTGGGGCGCTACTGCGTGCCTCAGTTAGGGGTGGAGTTGCGACCCCAACAGGATGATGTCCAGCCTCTTTACCAAACTCGGCATGTAGATCATGTTCCAAGCCATCATTTGCCATGCTAGAATTATAAAATACAAGGAAAAATGAGAAATCAATCTGCACCAAATTAAAGGTTATAGCGAGGGAAAGGATTCTCTTATCATATCTCGAAATAAGAGGAATCTCTTTCCCACAGACGGTGCCACTGTAATGTCATTTCAAAATAGTTCCGGCACTTACACTATATTACAAAATCTACCTAGAATTGTACTCGGTGGGAGTGATGTTGTGTTCTTCGAGTATGTTTGATATCCGATTTTGATCCTACAAAAACCAACACTGGAGGGGATATCCGATGAAGAGCCTCTTACGCTCAAGTCAGCGATCAGAGGATTTGAATGGAAGAAGACTGTATTGTTGTGTGAATAGTGAAATATTATGAGTCATACGTTGTCAAAGAAGAAGCGTTATGTCTTTTATACTTACCAATTTGAGGCTTAGGGGCAACAATGTCATTTCGCGCTTGTCATGTCAGCCCTAATCCTAGTCAGCTTGCCCTGGACTAATGGCTACTGGAGTTGGTGTCAGTGGTCCCTAACCTTTTTGTAGAAGAAGGGCGGCTGACAGTGTACTTGATGTCAGGTCAGCTACTTTTTGGTCGGGACCCTCTCACGAAGGAAGAGAGTATCCCTTATGGTAACATAGTTCATGGTTCAGGATGAGATAAGCATCATGCTTCGCGCTACTGACTCCTGTGCTCGGGAGCCGAGAAGATGCAGTTCGTGCTTCATGACACGCGTGGTCTAAAGTTGCCATGACCTTCTTCCTGCTTCGTGATCTTGTCCTTTTCCTAATGGCAAAGGCTAGTAACCAGGCCCCTATATCCTAAGCACGCGCTTCACGGTGAGTGAAATCCATTATGGCACCACAAGTTTGTTTTTAAAAACCATGTTGATCAATTAAAGATACTCAAAGGTAAAGCTTGGACATGTGACAGTCAGTTCCTTATTCTGAAGGAATGGCAAGAGGGAATGAATGTTCAGAAAGAACCCTTTCATTGGCTTAATCTTTGGGTGCAAGTCTGGAATATTCCAAATCACTGGATATCGACTGAAACTGGACTGAAAATCAGGAAATCTTTAGCAAGGCCTTGGATGTGAGTATCCCGGACATAGGAAACTGCAAAGGCAGATTTATCAAGATCTTAGTCTCAATCAACCTCGATAATCCACGATTGAGAGGTACATTCATCAAGTTAGGTCGGGAACTCAAGTGGGTTAATTTTAAGCATGAGAGTCTTGCTGGATATTGCTCCTATTGTGGTCGAGTTGGTCATTCGAAAACTGGGGCACATTTAGAAAGTCTGATATTCAAAATTCATCTAGCAAAGAATGACAATTTGGTGATTGGTTGATAGCTGATATAATTTGCACATCAAGAAGTCGTTCCACGAAAGCAGTTCTAACATCGCCACAACTCCCTCAAACCCATTTAGACAGACTGTCCTTAATAGACCTGAGCCAACTACAATAAAAACCACACCCAACAAACCATTAGCCCAACCCAAATCCTCACAACCAAATGAACCATGTAGGTTGGACCCATACACATTCTTGGAAGCCTCTCTCCCTGATCCAAAATATTTCCCCGAAAAGTGCCCAAATAGACCTCTGCACATCATTCAATCTCATCCCTCAGCTACCCCCCCCCCCCCCAAACACTTATACAACTTTACTTAGCCTGCCACCCTCCTATCCGCTAACGAGATTCCTGGTTCAGTTATGGAGGTCGAATCCTACAGGGGTAATGACCACCCTCAAATATATTGATGCCATGGACCTGGTAAGCATGACAGTCCTAAACAGAAATTCGAGACAACCACTGAGTGATCCCTCAAATATTGTCCAGAGAAAACAAGTTGCACAGTCTGGTCCTAGTGCTAATAATGGGAAAAAAAATGGAAGAGGACTACTGAAACCAAAGTTCCCAGCAAGAAATGTTGGTTACGGAGAAAGAGTCAGCTTGTATTATAGGAGAAAAAAGAGCCTTAGACTTAGTTGATGAGAACTTTGTGGATATTATGGAAGAAGCTAAGTTTAAAAAGCCTAAATTAGGGGAATCTTTCGCAAACCCAAATTAAATGGTAGAGGAAGCCAGCCACAATTGGCCCTAAAGTGACCGATGAGGATATGCTCGTGGAGTTGTAGAGGATTGGGAGGACCCTCTACAGTTCCCCAACTCAAGGTGGCCATCCGACTCCAACTCCTGGATTTACTTTTTCTTTGTGAAACTAAAAAAATGAAAAATTCATCAATACAATCTGTAAAAATATCAACGTCCAAGATAGATGGATATGTTTTAACCCAATTGGTAGGAGTGGCGGTCTTCTACTAGTTTGGTCAAAACGTATTACCATTACTTAGTCGTTCTGTAACAACTTTTTTGCTGTGGTTTTGTCCATGCTAGCACAGACCAAGAAACCCATAAACTTCAATGGAATTATTTGTTGGAGGCTAAAAGGAAAAGGGGAGATCAATGGTGTATGAGAGGTGACTTCAATGACATATCTTGGATAACTCGGAAAAGAGAGGAGGTAGACATAGGCCTGAAATCAACCTCCTTGAGTTTCGTAACTTTATCTCTGATATGGGCATGGGTGAAATCAAATATCAGGGTAACGATTTTACTTGGGCTAATAATTGTTGGAAATTGATTTGGAATTTTGGGTTTTGACTCAAAATTGACCAATTTAATTAATTCAATCCATTTGTTAAAAATGGAAACAAGTTGCAAATTCATAATCTACACTTCGAGTAGATGAATTTAATGTATTAATATGCTCAAAACCAATTTCGGGTGAATGAGATATTAATTGTCAAAGGTTGCAACTTAAACATGGAAGTTGAAGAGTCTATGAAGTAAATACATGGGAACTTGTCCCACATAGGAAAATTGGAGTAAGTGGATACTCCTTATTTAGTAGAGCACTTGATAAGTAGTTATCAAGTGTGCTCTCCTATGGTGAACCTTATGGTGGATCCTAGTGGGATTTTAGCCTTTGGCTAAAATGGACCCGAGGATGGTGTTTCGCACCATCCGAGCCCGAGCCCGGGCCCGCACGTGCACGTCGCACATGTCGCATTGAGTCGCTTTAGAGGCGCACTTTGCACTTCGCACGTACGCGTCGTCGCGAGGAGCTGGAGGAGTCTTAAAGTTTTGTCCAGGTGGTCCAGACGGATGGCTCACGGGTTCGTGGCGGTTCGAGTCAGGCGGTGCGGTGACGTGGACCGATCCGGTCAAGAACCGGACCGGCCGGTGGGTCGAACCGGGTCGGCGGTTCAGACCGGTCAAACCGGACCGGGGCAGTGGTCGAACCGACCCGCCAGCGAACCAGTGCGACCCGTCGCCCGCCAAGGCGCGGGTCAGCCTGCGGGTGCGACCGCCCAGCGAACTAGTGGGTCCAGTCCAAAGGGTGCAACCAAGGGGTGAAGAGGTGCCTTTCCAAAAAGGCACTTCAACTCTTCAACATATATAAATAGGCCCCTCCACATTTCATTTCATACATTCAAATTCACAAGTTCTTTGCAATTCAAAAGCTTTCTAAATTCTGCATTAGTAGAGTCCGAAAGTTCCAAATATCCGAGTACGTTCGCCGATAACTTCCGACTCGTAGTGCAGCGGTCTGAAGTTTTAAAGTCGTTGTATCTTGGAGGCGTTTTGCTACTATAACGTATTGCACCTGAGTACGTGGCAATTTCATCTTACGGATATAGAGTCAAACTCTAGCCTCGACTTTGTCTGTATTCTACATCTTCGTCTATACAATCACATACCAAAACTATAACAGCGTAAGACGTAATTTTTTTTTTTGTATATTCGGAGATGTCTTCTACTGTTTCTACTCCTTCCATCCCCGCTGCTCACGCCAAATAACCGGCTAAATTTGCCGGAAATGATTTCAAGAGATGGCAGCAGAAAATGCTGTTCTATTTGACAACTCTCAGTCTTGCCCGATTCTTGAGGGAAGATCCTCCTACTGTTGAAACAGGGGATAAAGAGGGAATGACTGCTTTGGACGCCTGGAACCACAGCGACTTCCTGTTTCGAAATTACATTCTGAATGGATTAGACGACTCACTTTACAATGTCTATTCCATTTTTAAAATCGCAAAAGAATTGTGGTTGTCTTTGGAGAAAAAATACAAAACGGAGGATGCCGGAATGAAGAAATTCATTGTCGGACGGTTCCTCGACTTCAAAATGGTGGACTCGAAGACGGTCATGGACCAAGTTCGAGAGTTGCAGTTGATCCTCCATGAAATTCATGCTGAAGGTATGCAACTATCTGAATCCTTTCAAGTAGCCGCATTCATAGAATAGCTACCGCCTCAATGGAAGGATTTCAAAAATTATCTCAAGCACAAACGCAAGGAAATGGGGCTTGAGGACTTGATCGTGAGACTACGGATCGAGGAAGACAACCGGAAATCCGAAGTCAAAAGCGACAAGAACCGTGGTGAGGCACGTGTGAATTTGGCAGAGTCCGGAAGTGGCAAGAAGAGAAAACGTGGTGCTGGCTCTAATAAGCAACAGAAGACCTCGAACAAAAGATTCAAAGGTAACTGTTATAACTGTGATAAGCCCGGACACAAGTCGAGTGAATGTCGACTGCCAAAGAAAGCAAATCAAGGCCAAAAGAATCAGGCCAACCTTGCCGAGCACAAATCTTTGCCAGAAGAACTGTCTGAATTGGATCTGTCCGCCGTCGTATTCGAGGCCAACTTGGTAGATAATCCAAGGGAGTGGTGGATCGACACAGGGGCTACCCGTCATATCTGTTCAGACAAGGAACTGTTCTCCACTTACCAAGAGATCAATGGCAGAAAGCTTTTTATGGGAAACTCTGCAACGTCTCCAGTGGTAGGATTGGGAAAGGTCGTGTTGAAGATGACGTCGGGAAAAGAACTAACTCTCGTGGATGTGCTGCATGTCCCAGACATTCGCAAGAATTTAGTCTCCGGTTCTTTATTGAGTAAGGCCGGATTTAGGTTGGTTTTTGAAGCAAATAATTTTGTACTGACCAAATGTGGTCAATTTATTGGGAAAGGCTATCTCGAAAAGAGCCTTTTCAAAATGAATGTAATGACTGTAAAGCGCGACATTAAGCGCAATATTAATATAAGTGAAGTTAATTATTTGCTTGAGTGTTCTAATTTATGGCATGGTAGATTAGGACATGTAAATCAAAATACACTTCGACGTTTAGTGAATTTAGATTTACTTCCTAGAATGGAATTTGATTCACAAAAATGTGAGATCTGTGTGGAGGCAAAATTGGCCAAAACAGCATTCCATTCAGTTGATAGAAGTACTTCTCCTCTAGAACTTGTTCATACTGATGTGTGTGATTTAAAGTTTGTGCAAACTAGAGGTGGTAAGAATTACTTCATTACTTTTATTGATGATTGCACAAGATACTGTTATGTATATCTTTTGAAAAGTAAAGATAAAGCCATTGAGGCATTCAAAAATTATAAGAATGAAGTTGAAAATCAACTTAGCAAAAGAATCAAAGTGATTCATAGTGATAGAGGTGGAGAATATGTAGCTCCATTTGAAGAATTTTGCCAACAAAACGGTATTATTCATCAAACTACAGCTTCATATTCACCTCAATCAAATGGCGTAGCAGAACGCAAGAACCGAACTCTAAAATAAATGATGAATGCTATGTTGATAAGTTCGGGCTTACCCCAGAACATGTAGGGGGAAGCCATCTTGTCTGCCAACTACATTCTTAACAAATTGCCACATAAGAAAAGGGACAAAACTCCGTACGAGTTGTGGAAAGGAAGAAAACCTTCCTACCATTACCTTAAAGTGTGGGGGTGCCTAGCTAAGGTTGAAGTACCTAAGCCAAAACAAGTGAGAATAGGACCCAAAACTGTTGATTGCATTTTCATTGGATATGCGCATAACAGTAGTGCATATCAATTTCTGGTGCACAAATTAGACATTCCTGACATAAACGTGGGAATGACTATTGAGTCAAGGAACGTGGTGTTCTTTGAGAACATATTTCCTGAAAAGGAAAACACAGAAGTAGGTTCTCGTAAAAGAACTTATGAAATTACAAATGGTTCACCTGCTGAGGTTAATAAAGAACCTGAGGGTAATGAGGAACCGAGACATAGTAAAAGGGCCAGAAAGGAAAAATCCTTTGGGCCGGATTTTCTATCATACATGATGGAAAGTGAACCCAGGACAATACATGAGGCATTGTCCAATCCAGATGCTCCTCTCTGGAAAGAAGCAATAAACAGTGAAATCGAGTCCATCATGCAAAATCACACGTGGGAGATTGTAGATCTACCACCAGGCTGTAAACCACTTGGATGCAAGTGGATCCTAAAGAGGAAGTATAAATCCGATGGATCAATTGATAAGTATAAGGCTAGATTGGTAGCCAAAGGGTTCAAGCAAAGAGAAGGATACGACTTCTTTGATACGTATTCCCCAGTTACGAGGATCACATCCATTAGAGTTCTCATTGCTATTGCAGCTCTGCATAACCTTGAGATACATCAAATGGATGTGAAGACGGCCTTCTTAAATGGGAATTGGAGGAGGAGATATATATGGAACAACCTGAAGGGTTTGTAGTTCCTGGCCAAGAAAAGAAGGTGTGCAAACTTGTTAGATCTTTGTACGGACTCAAACAAGCACCTCTTAAATGGCATGAAAAATTTGATAATGTGATGCTCTCAAATGGTTTCAAAATCAATGAGTGCGATAAGTGTGTCTATATAAAGGGCACTCCACAAGATTATGTGATAGTGTGTCTATACGTCGATGACATGCTTATTACGGGAAGTAATCATGACTCGATTGTGAATACTAAAAACATGTTAAAACGAAATTTTGACATGAAAGACATGGGTTTGGCTGACGTCATTCTAGGGATGAAAATCTCTAGAACTTCTGATGGAATTTTTCTATCACAAACTCATTACGTTGAGAATGTGTTGAGGAAATTTGATGCTTATGACGTACCCCCGGCTAACACTCCTGTAGATGTTAATCTACACCTAGCCAAAAATAGAGGTGACCCAGTGCTGCAACTAAAATATGCAAGAATTATCGGAAGCCTGATGTACTTGACAAATGGGTAGCGTCCGGATATAGCATATTCAGTTAGCAAACTTAGTAGATTTACAAGTAATCCTAACAAGGATCACTGGAAAGCTCTGATGAGAGTTTTAAGGTATTTAAAACATACCATGAGTCATGGAATTTTGTATACAAGATATCCAGCCGTATTGGAAGGATACACAGATGCAAACTGGATATCTGATACAAAAGATTCAAAATCCACCAGTGGTTATGTATTCACTATAGGTGGAGGAGCTGTGGCTTGGAAATCCTCTAAACAAACTTGCATAGCTCGTTCCACAATGGAATCGGAGTTCATTGCTTTAGACAAAGCTGGTGAAGAAGCCGAATGGCTTCGGAACTTCTTAGAGGATATTCCTGGTTGGTGCAAACCAGTGCCTCCCGTGATGATACACTGTGATGGCATGTCTGCTATAGGGAGGGCACAAAGCCACATGTATAATGGTAAGTCTCGACACATCCGGAGGAGACACAATACCGTTAGACATTTGATCTCAAGTGGGGTAATCTCCATTGACTACGTAAAGTCAAAAGACAACATTGCGGATCCGCTGACTAAAGGCATTGGTCGAGATCAAATGTATAGCGCGGTAAGGGGAATGGGGCTAAAACCCACACACTAAAGAGTGTTCATAGTGGTAACTCGTCCATGATGACTGGAGGATCCCAAGAACTTGGTTCAACGAGACAACTAAGCTTTGAAGCACTCAGTTTTGCACTTGAAAACAAATTTCAAGCTCATTCTCGATTCCGCTCAAGTGCCAATTGTACCTATTTGGTACAAAACCTGATGACGTGTGGTGAGGGTAAGCTTAACAGCTTTTAATGATTCCTATACCTTCGTGGTAAGGTATTTCAGGGTACCTTTAATAGGAGATCACCTATATAAGTGTGAAGTGGGGCCGCTTCAAACTGACTAATGTAATATTTTCAGTACACACTTATGAATCCGAGATAAGGTCCATGGCCAAAATGGACAACAACGTGAGAACCAAAAGGATATTAGAGTCGTTACCTTGTGGTTGTCATTGTACTTGATTTACACAAAAGCTGACCAGTTCAAGACATCATGTTCACTGAGCAGTGAGTAAATCCGATGGCATCTCACTAGGGAAGGTTCAAAGCCTGAAACTACCTATCCTGATGAAGGGACGGCTCGTTGGGACTTTCTTAGGTGTGTATTGCATTAATATCATTCATGTGGGGGATTGTTGGAAATTGATTTGGAATTTTGGGTTTTGACTCAAAATTGACCAATTTAATTAATTCAATCCATTTGTTAAAAATGGAAACAAGTTGCAAATTCATAATCTACACTTCGAGTAGATGAATTTAATGTATTAATATGCTCAAAACCAATTTCGGGTGAATGAGATATTAATTGTCAAAGGTTGCAACTTAAACATGGAAGTTGAAGAGTCTATGAAGTAAATACATGGGAACTTGTCCCATATAGGAAAATTGGAGTAAGTGGATACTCCTTATTTAGTAGAGCACTTGATAAATAGTTATCAAGTGTGCTCTCCTATGGTGAACCTTATGGTGGATCCTAGTGGGATTCTAGCCTTTGGCTAAAATGGACCCGAGGATGGTGCTTCGCACCATCCGAGCCCGAGCCCGGGCCCGCACGCGCACGTCGCACATGTCGCATTGAGTCGCTTTAGAGGCGCACTTTGCACTTCGCACGTACGCGTCGTCGCGAGGAGCTGGAGGAGCCTTAAAGTTTTGTCCAGGTGGTCCAGACGGATGGCTCACGGGTTCGTGGCGGTTCGAGTCAGGCGGTGCGGTGACGTGGACCGATCCGGTCAAGAACCGGACCGGCTGGTGGGTCGAACCGGGTCGGCGGTTCGGACCGGTCAAACCGGACCGGGGCAGTGGTCGAACCGACCCGCCAGCGAACCAGTGCGACCCATCGCCCGCCAGGGCGCGGGTCAGCCTGCGGGTGCGACCGCCCAGCGAACTGGTGGGTCCAGTCCAAAGGGTGCAACCAAGGGGTGAAGAGGTGCCTTTCCAAAAAGGCACTTCAACTCTTCAACATATATAAATAGGTCCCTCCACATTTCATTTCATACATTCAAATTCACAAGTTCTTTGCAATTCAAAAGCTTTCTAAATTCTGCATTAGTAGAGTCCGAAAGTTCCAAATATCCGAGTACGTTCGCCGATAACTTCCGACTCGTAGTGCAGCGGTCTGAAGTTTTAAAGTCGTTGTATCTTGGAGGCGTTTTGCTACTATAACGTATTGCACCTGAGTACGTGGCAATTTCGTCTTACGGATATAGAGTCAAACTCTAGCCTCGACTTTGTCTGTATTCTACATCTTCGTCTATACAATCACATACCAAAACTATAACAATAATCGTGAGTATGGGGGTTATATGAAGAACGCTTAGATCGCTTCTTTAGACTTCCTGCATGAATTCTTACATTTCTAAATGCACTCATGTCTTACATTACCAAATAGTTCTCTGATCACTGTCTAATGGTCCTGGACTTCTGCCCTCAAACTGTGAAGTGCAAACAACATTTCTTTTTTTTTTTCTTTTTTTTTTTTTTTAATCAAAGATGGATCATACAGAAGGTTTCAAGCCATGTGTTGAGAGAGCATGGAACGAGACTACATCGGGTACTCCTATGTACAAAATTTAGAAAAAAAATCAGAAACTATCGAGTAGCCATCCTTAAGTGGAAGAGGTATGCGATTACAAATTCCAGGAAAGTCATTGAAGATGTGAAGTGAAAAATGGTTTTCTTGGAAGAACAAGGAGACTCGCGTAACTGGGAGGAATGGCGCAAATTGAACATCAAACTTTGAGAGAGCTATACGTTGGAGGAAAAATATTGGGCCTAGAAATCAAGAGTGCGACAGCTTAGGGATGGCGATAAGAATACAAAGTTTTTTCATGCTTATACCATATAGAGAAGAAAAACTAACAGCATCCAATCTTACTAGAAGCAACGGTACTATTTGTGATAATATGGTAACTATTGAAGAATAAGTCATTGATTTCTACGATAACCTCTTCAAATCTCAAGGCCCATCTTCTAGCGATTATATTCTTGATAGCATTCCCGAGTCTATCTCTAGTACAATGAATCAGCCACTTATCCAACCTGTCGAAGAAGCAGATAAAAAGCCGCACTTTTCAGCATGAATCTAAGGCCCCGGGCCTCGATGGTATGAACCCTCGTTTCTTTCAATCCTTTTGGCTTATAATTCGCTCTGACCTTTGCATTGCCATTAAATATTTTTTCTCCCAAGGAATTTTACTCAAGATCTGGAACCATACACTTATCACTCTCATTCTAAAGGTAAAAAATCCCACCTTTATTTCTCGATTTCGTCCTATTAGCTTATGCAATGTGAGCTATAAGATTATTTCGAAAATTCTTGCTAATAGAATGAAATCTAGTCTTCCTAAGTGTGTTTGTTATAACCAAGCCGTATTCTTTTCGGGGAGGTTTATACTTGATAATGAAGTTATTGCTCATGAGTGTTTTCATTACCATAAAAAGCTTAGAGCTAGTAAAAAAACATTTATGGCAATTAAGCTTGACATGGCAAAAGCATACGATAGAGTCGAGTAGATTTTTGTTAGAATTGTGATGCTTAGGATGAGTTTCTCTCCTGTTTTTGTCCGTTGGATAACTACATGAATCAGTTCCTCTTCTTTTTCTTTTTGCAAAAATGGCCAAACCTCAGGGTATGTTATCCCGTCGAGGGGACTTAGACAAAGCAACCCGATCCCACCACATTTGTTCCTTTGTGTCTGAAGCCTTGTCTAATCTTATCCGACAAGCATGCTTCAGAGGTGATTACCAAGCGCTTAAAATTTGTTGTAATGGTTCCCCCATTTCTCACCTCCTTTTGCGGTCGATTCCCTCATTTATTGTTAAGCTAACCCTATGCAAGCTAAAGTGGTTCAGGAAATTCTTGATCACTATTGTGCTACTTCAGGATAGCTTGTTAACTACAACAAGTGTATTTTCTTCTGCAAAAAAACCAAGAACTTGAATAAAAGCCAAATTTTGCCCATCCTTAATGGTATTTCAGTTCAAAATAATACCAAATATCTTGGTCTTCCTGTGGTTGCTGGAAAATCTAAAAAAGAAGTTTTCAATTATGTTGTAGAAATTACTATTAATAGAATAGGTAGTTGGAAAAATAAATTTCTTAGTAATGCTGGAAAATGTCCTAGTTTCAGCTGTTATTAATGCCCTCCCTGTATATATTTGATGTCCAATTTTAACTTACCTAATGGTATTTTTACAAAAAATTATCACGTCTCTGCTAATTTTTGGTGGGGTAACAATGATAAGGGAGGCCATAAAATTCACTGGAAAGCTTGGCAGAAAATCACCACTCCAAAAGAGGATGGTGATCTTGGGTTCCATGATCTTATGCTCTTCAACTATTGTTAGTTGGATAAGCGACATGGTGGCCTTACTACTCAGCTGAAGGCATGCACACTTGAGGGAATTGGAAAATCATGTGCATATAAACATGCACATGCATATGGTTCATATTCTGTTAAGAGGAGCAGTTAGCAGCAAGGGTAGTTTTGTGTTTCTTGCATGCTACTAATAATACCTTACATTCTAGAGAGAGTCAGCACAGAGTTAGTTATCAATCAAAGAGAGAGAGACACACACACGCAAAATCTGTTGGCAACTCACACAAGAAGATTACAAGAATTGTTCTTCTTTGGTTGTAAATTTTACTTATTCTAGCAGTGCTATAGTTCTTCTTGATTGATGTATTCGACTGTAACATGAAGTAGGTGATTGCTTCATGGTTGAATTGTAATAGAAACGATAATCTAGTCAGTTTTCCTCCCTTCCCATGGACGTAGGTAATTTATTAGCCGAACCACGTAATTGCTTGTGTTGTTTACTTTGTTGGTTTGAATATTTGTTTGCTGTTTTCTTGTTTTGGTTTTGAATCCATAAGGTTAGTTGTTGGGATTTCGATTGTAAAGAATCGGGTAATTATGCGCTACAATTAGCGCCGACGCGCAATAGGTGTTTGATTCTTTGTCTGAAACGGTCTTAACTCTTTTCTTGGATTCTGGAATTCTGGAACTTAAGATGGAAACAAGGTTCGATACTGAGAAGTTCACAGGCAAGAATGATTACGGTTTATGGAAGATTAAAATGAAGGCATTGTTGGTGCAACAAGGTCTTGCTGATGCGCTAAAAGGAGAAAAAGCATTGTTGGAGAAGCTTGATGCAGTACAGAAGCATGACATCCTTGAAAAGGCGCATACCATGATCATATTGTGTCTTTCTGATAAAGTACTAAGGGAAGTAGCAAAGGAGAAAATTGCAGAGGATGTTTGGAACAAATTAGATTCATTATACATGACCAAATCTATGGAAAATCATCTGTATATGAAACAAAGACTTTACTCATACAGATTCTTAGAAGATAGACCTGTAGAAGATCAGTTGGAGGAGTTCAATAAATCTGTTGATGACTTGGAGAGTATTAAGGTGAAGTTAGAAGACGAGGACAAGGCAATCATTCTGTTAAATGCACTACCAAAATCCTATTATCACCTCAAGGACGCTATGATGTATGGAAGAGATACAAAAATAACACTCACTGAGGTCCAAACAACCTTAAAAGCAAAAGAGTTACAAACGATAAATGAAACAAAGTCAGAAACAGTTGGTGAAGGGTTGGTCATTAAGAAAGGGAAACAATTCAAAGGAAAGAAACAATTCCAAAATGACCCTGCCAAGAAGAACTTCCAACAAAAGGGCAGGAATGCAGAGGGAAAAGAAACAAGAAAATGCCATTTCTGCAAGAAGCCAGGCCACTTAAGGAGGGATTGTTTTGAGTATAAGAAGAAACAGGCCCAAAAGAATCAGGCCACTAACTCAGCAGATGTAGCTGAAGCAGATGGAGAAGCTGAGATGTTGAATGTTACTGATAAAAGGGTGGAAGATGTCTGGATCTTAGATTCAGGTTGCATCTTCCATATCAGCCCTCACAAAAAATGGTTTCAATCTTATACTAAGCAAAACACAGGATCTGTATTATTGGGTAATGATCAAGCATGTGAAGTCAAGGGAATAGGAAACATTAAGCTGAGAATGCATGATGGATCCTATAAAATATTGACTGATGTAAGGCACATACCAAAGTTAAAAAGAAATCTGATCAGTCTAGGGACTTTGGAATCAAAGGGATGCACCTTCAAGTCAGAGCATGGTTCATTATATGTCATGAAGAAAGATGGTGTGGTAATGAAAGGTAAAAGAGAGTCCAGTCTATACTATCTCATGGCAGAAACTGTACAGGGCATGTGTGGAAATGTATCAGAAAACAAGTTGGTGTTATGGCACAGAAGACTGGCACATGTTGGAGAAAAGGGACTAAATGAGCTGGCAAAGCAAAACCTCATAACACATAGTGGAAAGGGAGAACTGAGCCATTGTGAACAGTGTATACTTGGAACGAGTAAGAAAAGCGTGTTTCCCATTGGTAAACACAGCTCAAAGTTGCCACTTGATTATGCACATGTTGATTTGTGGAGACCTTCTAAGGTGGAGTCTTTAGGAGGTGGGAAATACTTCTTAAGTATCATAGATGACCACTCAAGAAGACTGTGGACTTATATTTTGAAAGCAAATCAGAAGCTTTTGAAAATTTAAAGACTGGTGTATTCAAGTGGAAGTGGAAATGGGAAGCTCACTAAAGTGCCTCAAGACAGACAATAGGTTGGAGTTTCTGTCTGAGGATTTTATGAAGTTTTGCAGAGAAAGGGGTATCAAAAGACATAGGACAGTCCCAGGAAATCCCCAACAAAATGGGGTTGCTGAAAGGATGAACAGGACCATCCTTGAGAGAGTAAGGTGCATGTTGCTGGATTCAGGGCTGCCCAAGAAGTTCTGGGCAGAAGCAGTGTCCACTGCTACCTATTTTATTAATAAGTGCCCATCCTCTACACTTGACAAATATGTGACACCAGATGAAGTATGGTACGGTAGATCACCAAATTATTCAGGATTAAGAATTTTTGGATGTCAAGCTTATGCTCATTATAAGCAAGATAAGCTGGCTGCAAGGGTTTTAAAATGTATTATGCTAGGATATCAAACTGGTGTAAAAGGATATAGATTGTGGTGTAGTAAGGAAGGGATGAATAAGGTGATAGTTAGCAGGGATGTAACTTTGAATGAGTCAGTGATGCCTTATCTCCAGAAAAATAACAGTCCTCAGGATATGCAGAAAAAACTGGAAATGTCAAGTCACCAATTAAGGTGGAGCTTGATGAGAGTGATCTTAATCAACATGAAGATGATTTCCAAGACACTCAAAATGAAGAACATGATGATGAAGATCAAGGGGATCTGGAAAACTATCAGTTGGTCAGAGATAGATCAAGAAGAACTATAGTACCATCTACCAGATATGGAGATGATTACTTGTTGGCATATGCACTCGTGACTGCTGAAGATACAGAGTGTCATGAGCTAAAGTCTTACTCATAAGCAGTAAATAGTAAAGATGGAGAAAAGTGGATGAAAGCAATGAATGAGGAACTGGAATCTCTGCAGAAGAATAACACTTGGATTCTGGTAGACAAACCAAAGCATCAAAAACTTGTCAGTTGCAAATGGATATTCAAAAGAAAAATTGAAGTAGCAGAAACTGAACAAGTGAGGTTTAAAGCCAGACTTATGGCAAGAGGGTTCACTCAAAAGGAAGGGATTGATTACAATGAAGTGTTTTCTCTTGTGGTAAAACACTGCTCCATCAGATTACTATTGGCATTAGTAGCACACTATGATTTGGAACTTGAACAATTGGATATCAAGACTGCCTTCTTGCATGGGAATCTGAAAGAAACAATTTTTATGAGCCAACCAGAGGGTTTCATACTACCACAAAATGAAGGGAAAGCATGTTTGCTTAAGAAATCATTATATGGTTTGAAGCAAAGTTCAAGACAGTGGTACCTCAAGTTTGATACTCCTATAAAGAAGATTGGATATGAGAGGTGCAGGTTTGACAATTGTGTTTATTTCAAGAAATCAGAAAATGAAGTGGTTGTCTACTTATTACTGTATGTTGATGACATGTTAGTAGCTAGCAAAAGTCATCATGAAATAAAAACTCTCAAAAAGGAACTGCAAAGTGTTTTTGAGATGAAAGTTTTAAGGGCTGCAAGAAGAATTCTGGGTATGGATATCTACAGAGACAGAGCTAAAGGCATTTTATGGTTAAGTCAGAAAGATTATATCCATAAAGTGTTGAAGAAATTCAAGATGAATAAGTCCAAGGCTAATACTGTTCCTTTAGCTTAGCAATTTAAGCTATCAGAGCTTCAATGTCCACACACAGAAGAAGAAGAGAGGGAGATGACTAAAATCCCTTATGCTAACATTGTTGGAAGTGTCATGTACACTATGATATGCACAAGACCTGACATGTCATATGCACTTAGTGTTGTTAGCAGATATATGTCAAATCCAGGTAAGAGACACTGGGAAGCTCTCAAATGGGTGATGAGGTATATGAAAGGAGCTGCAGATGTTGGTTTGCTATTTCAGAAAGGGAAATCTGGTGCTAAGATGGTTATAGTGGGGGGTTTGTTGATTCGGATTATGCTGCAAACTTGGATACCAGGAAGTCTCAAACTGGTTATAGATTCACACTTTGTGGCACTGCTATGAGCTGGAGATCTATGACACAATCTGTTGTAGCTTTATCCACGACAGAAGCAGAACTCATAGCTCTCACAGAAGCTGTTAAAGAGGCCATTTGGTTGAAGGGAATCTTAACTGAGTTTGGATTGGTTCAGGATGTGGTTAGAATAAACTGTGACTCCCAGAGTGCTTTGCATTTGGCCAAGCATCAGGTCTTTCATGAGAGGAGCAAACACATAGATGTGAGACACCATTTCATAAGGGATGTAATAGAAAAGGGTTCAGTTGAGGTTGTGAAAGTGGCAACTGAACACGATGCTGTGGATATGATAACAAAGACTTTGCCTGTTGAAAAATTCAGGTACTATCTTGAGTTAGTAAAGGTGACATCTATTTGAGGAGCATATGATAACACGTTATTTATGCATGTATTTAGGTCGATTTAGGATCATATTTTATGGCATATACGTGTATATTTGACCAGCACTTATTGATATTTATAATATTTGGGCCATTTGACGTGTTTCGACTTGTTTTGAAGATAATTAGGTATTTTTATGCCATTTGGATGAAGTACGAAGGAGAAACAAGTCAAATAGAGTGAAAACCGGCCCAAAGGAGTGAAAACCGTCGAAGAACCGGTCCAAACCGGTCCGAACCGGCCTGAACCGGTCCAGGAGCAAAACCGGGCAAGAACCGACACGGCCGCGTCACAAAGCAACACGGCCGTGTCAAAAGTGTCTTGCAACGCATTGTGGGTTCTGGAATGGAACACGGCCGTGTCACAGATGCAACACGGCCGTGTCAAATTGTTGCTGGAAAAGTGGATTTTTGCAAAGCAACACGGCCGTGTCACTTAAGCAACACGGCCGTGTCAGAAGTGTTTATCTGCGAAGATTTCCTATTTTTAATAGGATTTTGAGCCTATCTTCCCCAAGATTCGTCCTCAACTCTATAAAAAGGACCTCAAGCTCTAGGAAAAAGGGGATCAATCATCAAGAACATAAATTACATCATCTTGGAAGACAGAGAAGACGAAGATCATCGAGACGGAGTCATCCGGGTTTATTTATTCTTTTCTAGTTTAATTCTTACAATGTTTTTCATAGAATTTTGTATTGGATTATTACTAGGCATGAGTAGCTAAGCTATTTGTGTCCTAGGGTTAGAAAGTAGGGATTTTTATAACAATGTTTTGATTTATGATTTAATCTATTAATTCCGTTCTTTATGTGTTTTATCTCTATGTTTATGCTTAAACTGAATTTAGCTTGATCACCTAGATTTAGTAATTTAGTTTAACAATTCCGCTTCGAGAGGAGGGAATTGTTATCAGACTTAGAACATAGAGCGCAGTTGTCTATGACTGTGTAGGCCGTGGCTTAAGATCGTTTGGGAGTTATTAGGTTTAATTGACTCGAGAGGGTAATTAGCTTAATTAATCAACGGTTTAATCGCTTCGAGAGAAGGATTAGATTATTGTCGTGCCGCCTAATAAACACTAGAATTGGTAAATTAATAGGTTAATCATATTCCACATTGAAATAATATCCTGAAATCGAAGCCCTAGGATACCTTTTCTCTTTGATTGTTAGTTTTCGTGTTTCCTAAGTTTGGAGTTATATTTAATTGAGTAGTTTAATTAGTAAAATCAACCTTTAAAACTTAGTATCTAGTTAGGACATTCCTAGAGTATTAGGGTATCAAACTACCTAAAACTATTCCTTGTGGGATCGACCTTGACAATAGTACTACACCTACATCCGTACACTTGCGGAACACTAGGTTAGAAACCGACGTGTCAAGTTTTTGGCGCCGTTGCCGGGGAATAGGATTTAGCGCATAGTTTTTATCTTGAAAAATAGGAGGAAACTAGACTAGATTTTATCTTTTCGTAATTTTAATTTTTATTTTAATTTTCGTTTTATTTTTTGGATTAATTTTAGTGTTACGCGGTAGTTCTTGTTTTTGGTGTTTTCAGGCTTCGTATGCACACCAGATCAAAAGGGAAAGAAACCCTTCTTCCTTTCGATCCAGAAATTGAAGCGACAGCTCGCAGACACCGAACGAGAAGAAACTTCACAGCTGAGATGGAGAACCCACCACAGCAACCGAATGATGAAGCACTAAATAGAGTGCTAACAGCCTTAGCACGATTGGACGATCGCGTCACTACTATACAACAGCAGATACCTGTACAGCAGCAACAGTTGCCACAACAGCACGACCCAATTCAGATAGACCCAGCTGCAGGCGATGAAGATGACACGCCTATTAGCGATTGCTTGAAGCCCAGTCCAAATCAGCAGGCAGGAGGAGTACAACCTCCACCACTCAATGCCAACAATTTCGAGCTGAAGCCTGCACTAATCAATATAGTGCAGCAAAACCAATATGGGGGAAGTGCGTTGGAGGATTCGAATGCGCATCTGATCAAGTTTCGCAGACTGGCCGACACAATCAAGATCAATCATGTGCCGCACGAGCAGGTCAAGATGAGATTGTTCCCTTTCTCACTGAAGGACAGAGCATTACAATGGTTCAATTCACTAGAAGACATCAGAGATTGGGAAGACTTGAGCACTTCGTTCTTACTGAAGTACTTTCCACCGAGCAAGATGCTCGACTTGCAGAATCAAATTAATCAGTTCAAACAGCTGGACCAAGAGCCATTCGGAGAGGCTTGGGAGCGATTCCGGGATCTTATCCGGAGTTGCCCTCAACATGGGTTCACCAAGAAGCAGCAAGTATGCAAGTTCTACAATGGTCTACTTGCTCCGACTAGAAACCAAGTGGATGCAGCTGCGGGTGGAAGTTTGATGGAGAAGTCAGTGAGGATGGCATTCTCAATCCTGGACGCGATGGCCAGAACGAGCTACCAATGGTCGAATGAGAGAAACATGCCAAGGAGGGTAGCCAGTGTCCAAAAATGCGAGCCCGTCAATAATGAGCCAATTGAAAAGCTCACAGCACAAGTAACAGCATTGACGAGCCAGGTGAATTTGCTAACTAATCTAACGTTAGCACAACAGCCAGGGGGTCCGGAAGAAGTTGAAGAAGTAAAATTTGTGAATCAACGAAACTTCAACAACTTCCAGAACAATCAGCCTCGGTACAATCAGTACCCTCAGAATCATCAGAACTTCTCATATGGGAACGCGCAAAATACACTTAATCCGCCACCCGGATTTGCTGTTACAAATGGCATGATCCATGACGGTAAGAAGCCATCACAAGAAGAGATCGCGATGTCACAATTTGAAAAGTATGATGAAAAGTTAGCTCAGTTGGAGAAGAAAGTGGATGAAAAATTCATGGAGCTAAACAAGCATATCACTGGGCAAGGGGCAGACATCAAGAGGCTCGAGAACACATTGGTGCAGACTCAAGCTAGCATTGGAGAGTTGACATCAAACATGAGTCAGCTGATAAAGATAGTAGGAGCTCAACACAAGCAAGGCCAATACCCGAGTGATACAGTGGTTAACCCGAAGGAGCACTGCAATATTGTGGAGCTAGATGAGCATGAAGAGAGCTTGAAGGACCAAGAAGCAAAGGAATCAAGCGAGGAAGTCAAAAACATTGAGAAGGAGGAGGTCAATACAATCATAGATAAGAAAACTTCATCTCCTATTCTTGATGAGTCTTTTGATTTTTGTTTTAAAAATTCGTTCTTTGCTAACCTTGATCCTTTAGAGCAATCTAGAGTTGTTGTTGTGAAACAGGAACCACTAAAGGAGAGAATCGAAGTTAAAGAGAAAACAAAGGAGTGGGAGGATGGAAAAGAGGCGACAAAGAAGAGACCGAGCAGGCCCAGGAAGAACGCAAATACAAGCACGAAACCAAGAAGAGCAACAAAAGCAAAAGATCCAGGGAGTTTTACTATTTCTTGCTCAATTGGTAGTCATGAATTTCATAATGTCATGTGTGACTTAGGGTCTAGCATAAATTTGATGTCTCTTAAGCAGTATAGACAATTAGGATTAAGGGAAATTAAACGGTCCCTTACTACTATCAAATTGGCGGATGGATCTTCATTAACGCCGTTGGGAGTAGCAGAGGATGTAGTGGTAAAAGTGCTAAATTTTGAATTCCCTAGTGATTTCTTAGTTGTTGACATGAAAGGGAGTGATGAATTCCCTTTTATCTTAGGAAGACCCTTCTTGGCGACTAGCCAAACACTAATAGATGTACCTAAAGGGGAGTTGGTTTTTCGGGTTCAAAACGAAATAATCACACTCAAAATACATAAATCGGGTCTAAGGGGTAGGCACAATTGTAGCATTATTTACACTACCCTAGCTGCTATAGAAAATCCTCGTGCCCCGAATAGCCCTTTAATTGGTCAGAAAACATCCGACTCGGGGTGGCTAGAAGAAGGTTGATAGGAAAAGGACGTCCGGCTGAAGACGTAAAACAAAGCGCTTGTCGGGAGGCAACCCGATGTTTATTGTTTTATGTTTATTTTCTATTGCAATAATTTTATGTTTTACGTGTGTTTTAGTGTTTTTGTTTTAGGAATCAACATGGACGAGTGTTGCAAGAAACGGGGGTCGAAAAGACGGAAAAATCGCGTTAAAAGGAGCAGAAGATGTGCGTTACTGGACAAGCAGGTACCACAGCAGCAGCCGCCCCAAAGTCAACACAATTCTTCCATCAAACAGGTGGGCCCGCCCGATATTCATGGTGGCCAACCACAACAAAGGGGGTCCTGATTCCGGGACGGAGCCCGAGCCGCCTCTCTTCGCTATTCGATGCCTTCTCCCGTCCAGGATTCAGCATTCTTCCTCTTTCTGAATGTACAACACCTCGAGTCACTGGGACGCCTTTATCTGATTCATCTTCCACCGGTTCGTGCTGACCACACTGAGAGACACGAAAGCGCAGGTAACGCCAATTGTTCAGTTGGTTTAGAAATAAGTAATTGGCTCTCCCAAGGACGGAGAACTGAAGCATTTGATTTTCAGCTATGGGTGATCCTTTTCTTAGTAACACTCTTTCGTGTGGTTAGGCTAAGCGACTAGTCTAACCGCGGTATTGGAAAATGCTAGATGTGGTCAGTACCGACTGGGCTGTTCTCTGGTCTTGTTGGAATAACCCTTGTGAACGTAGGAGCCGCTTGTTTGGGTTGGTGGAAAGGGG
This sequence comes from Ajuga chamaepitys, assembly GCA_958295605.1. Classification (NCBI taxonomy): domain Eukaryota; kingdom Viridiplantae; phylum Streptophyta; class Magnoliopsida; order Lamiales; family Lamiaceae; genus Ajuga; species Ajuga chamaepitys. Next base: position 315,530 of record OY282498.1, on the reverse strand, counting down.
ACGGCAGGACGTATTGTAGGTGGCAAGATTCGAGAGTGGTCTGATTTTGCTGTACACCAGGTTCTTCCGGAACAACTCGATTTCACTTCTGAGGATTTCAGCTTTCAATGCCCGGAATAGGAAGCGAGTTCTTCTTTTCCTGAAATTGGGCAAAAGCTGCTTGCATTCTTTTTTTCAGCACACTAGCGAAAGATCAGAGATTCAGTCGGTCAGTCACTATATCATCAACTTCTTCCATTTGTCTAGGCGTCAAAAAGCACTTAGAAAGTGTTTTCAGCACTGGAATGTAACACGGCCGTGTCATATACGGAACACGGCCGTGTCAAAAACGCCTCAGAAAACCAATTTTTGGTTCAACGGTAACACGGCCGTGTCGGCCTTATAACACGGCCGTGTCAAAATCATCCTCCAAACGCGAATCAACACTGGAATGCAACACGGCCGTGTCACACAAATGACACGGCCGCGTCAAAAACGATCCAGAAACATCAATTTTGGAAAAAAGTGACACGGCCGTGTCAACAACCTTCAACACGGCCGCGTCAGGATCTCAACGTGCACGATTTTGGAGGATTTCAAAACACCGCCGTCGTCGAAACGATTTGTAAGTTAGCACCAAGGCGTACCACATTTTTTCCTCCAAACATTGGCTTTCAGCCAAGTTTGGGGGAGGGGGTAGACCGTGGGACGTCTTGGCAGCTATATTTCTAGTTTTGATTTAATTTTTCGTTCGAGATTCTTGCTGTTAATTGTGGGTCCGTGTGCCCATTGTGCTGATTTTTATTGTTTCAATTGGTGTTATCGGGTCTGTGAGCCCAGTTATCTGATTTATCGGTGTTGTTGGGTCTGTGAGCCCGAGTTTGATTGCATATTATTTTCATGTTGAGTCTTAGGAGTTTAGAGTTTAGAGTTTAGAGTCTTATTAGTGTTTCAATTTTTAGAGTCATAAGAAGGATAAAACCCGGAAATAGGTAACAAGTGAAAAGAAAAATAAAAAGAGAAAATTAGGGAAAGATGGATGATGAATAGTTAATGATGAGATGATTTAGATGAAAAAAAATGGCACATAATAGAGCATGAGAGGTGTTTTGAGACGAAATTGAGCTTGAACTGAGAATAGTCAATCAAAATTTACCTTGTGAGAATTTGAGCCTAATTATACTCCAATTTTCGGAGTAATATACTTTCTTTCGGTGTGAATTTGATTGAATATGTGTACTAGTCTCTAGAACTTGCCTTGAGTCTTTACTAAGAATGTGTCAAGTATATGTTGTGATGTAGGAAATGATCTTAGGCAAATTTTTTGTTTAAGCCTATTCGTTCGAACCATGAAAATTGCCTTTGACCCATAATGAAAAAAATTGTCCCTAGTTAGCCCAATTGAGCCTTATAGCCTTATTTATTCATAACCTAACAATGTCAGCCGAAACCTTTTTGATTTAATTCTTTTGGCCCTAATTGGATTAATCAAGTTAGAGGGAGGAGAATTGGAAGGAATTTTGGGTGAACAATTTGTGGGAAGGAATGGGAAATAGGGATATTTTCAAAAGATGAAGGGAATAAAAGAAAAGTGATAAGGGAAAAGCGAAGAATGGCCTCTCCTAGAAAAAAAAAAAAAAGAAAAAAAAAGAAAAAAAAAAGAAAAAAAAAAAAAAGAGGAAAAAAGAAAAAAGTTTTTATTATTAGTATTATAGAGGAGAGGCTAGAAAATAAAGTGCTCAAATTATGAATTTGCTTAGAACATTCGGGTAGTCCCAAAAATGTGGTACCCGCAGAATTGAAAAGCACTTAAGTTGTACGGACTTTTAAAGGTGAAGAAGTCACTTTGTGAGGTGATTTGTTGAAATTTGAAGAGTGAGGTTGAGTGATTGTATTGAGGGGTAGTCGGGTTAGACGTAACTTGATTAGTCCAATGAATAGTCACTTAAATCCAAATGTATCCCACCTTACCTTAAGCCCGCATTACAACCAAAATAAAGACCTTTTTGATCCTTTGTCACACGTATCAAGTACGAGGTCTAGTGTAGACGATTGGCAAGCATATGGTAGACTTTGCATGTAATTCAATATGAGTGGAAATTATTCTAGCTTAAACACTTGAGAGATGAGTGAAACACTTACCCGGTGAGGGTTGAATAATTCGAAAGTTCAAAGTCTCGAGATTAGTTGATTTACGCGTTATCACATATGCTCAAGTGAATTGTGTTGCCTAGTTGTTGTAAGAAAAATCAGACTGAAACTGAATTCATCATCTAGTCGCCCTAAACAAATGCATAATCACTTGTCATCTTTGTGTTTTTTTGTATGATGTTCGGGACGAACAACAGTTTAAGTTTGGGGGAGTTTGATAACACGTTATTTATGCATGTATTTAGGTCGATTTAGGATCATATTTTATGGCATATACGTGTATATTTGACCAGCACTTATTGATATTTATAATATTTGGGCCATTTGACGTGTTTCGACTTGTTTTGAAGATAATTAGGTATTTTTATGCCATTTGGATGAAGTACGAAGGAGAAACAAGTCAAATAGAGTGAAAACCGGCCCAAAGGAGTGAAAACCGTCGAAGAACCGGTCCAAACCGGTCCGAACCGGCCTGAACCGGTCCAGGAGCAAAACCGGGCAAGAACCGACACGGCCGCGTCACAAAGCAACACGGCCGTGTCAAAAGTGTCTTGCAACGCATTGTGGGTTCTGGAATGGAACACGGCCGTGTCACAGATGCAACACGGCCGTGTCAAATTGTTGCTGGAAAAGTGGATTTTTGCAAAGCAACACGGCCGTGTCACTTAAGCAACACGGCCGTGTCAGAAGTGTTTATCTGCGAAGATTTCCTATTTTTAATAGGATTTTGAGCCTATCTTCCCCAAGATTCGTCCTCAACTCTATAAAAAGGACCTCAAGCTCTAGGAAAAAGGGGATCAATCATCAAGAACATAAATTACATCATCTTGGAAGACAGAGAAGACGAAGATCATCGAGACGGAGTCATCCGGGTTTATTTATTCTTTTCTAGTTTAATTCTTACAATGTTTTTCATAGAATTTTGTATTGGATTATTACTAGGCATGAGTAGCTAAGCTATTCGTGTCCTAGGGTTAGAAAGTAGGGATTTTTATAACAATGTTTTGATTTATAATTTAATCTATTAATTCCGTTCTTTATGTGTTTTATCTCTATGTTTATGCTTAAACTGAATTTAGCTTGATCACCTAGATTTAGTAATTTAGTTTAACAATTCCGCTTCGAGAGGAGGGAATTGTTATCAGACTTAGAACATAGAGCGCAGTTGTCTATGACTGTGTAGGCCGTGGCTTAAGATCGTTTGGGAGTTATTAGGTTTAATTGACTCGAGAGGGTAATTAGCTTAATTAATCAACGGTTTAATCGCTTCGAGAGAAGGATTAGATTATTGTCGTGCCGCCTAATAAACACTAGAATTGGTAAATTAATAGGTTAATCATATTCCACATTGAAATAATATCCTGAAATCGAAGCCCTAGGATACCTTTTCTCTTTGATTGTTAGTTTTCGTGTTTCCTAAGTTTGGAGTTATATTTAATTGAGTAGTTTAATTAGTAAAATCAACCTTTAAAACTTAGTATCTAGTTAGGACATTCCTAGAGTATTAGGGTATCAAACTACCTAAAACTATTCCTTGTGGGATCGACCTTGACAATAGTACTACACCTACATCCGTACACTTGCGGAACACTAGGTTAGAAACCGACGTGTCAGCATAATAAGCCCTAAAGAAGCAAGGCAGTTTGGAGAGGGGGTTTTACTGATGAGGATTAGGTATTTTAGTGTTTTGAGCTTCTTAGAAGGCTAAGGTGGAGATTGTTAGTTGGAAAAGCAGCATGGTGGCCTTACTACTCAGCTGAACACTAAAAGAAAAATGCAGAACAACAACGCCTCTAAGACAACGGTTTTAGATACAAACCGTTGTCTATTAGCAAAACACTATTATCGTAAAAAAAATCGTTGTTGTTTAGTGTATAAATGTGCTGAGCAAAAACGATTTTTCGCCACCATTGTGTTTTAGCGTTGTTTTTAAACCATGTGTTTTACCGATCCTGAGAAAATAATATCTACGAATAGGTCTAACTTCTCTCTAATTCTTCGATCGTTGTCGCTGTCCTCTCATTCGGCTTGCCATCGCCGTCTTCTCTCCCCCGTCGTTGTCTTCGCTCCACCGTCGCCGTCTTTTTCAGCCCCGCCGTCGTTGTTGCCATCTTCTTCTTCCCCGCCGTCGCCGTCTTCTTCTCCCAACCGTCGTCTTCTTCTTCTTCTCCCCCATCGTTGTTGTCTTTTCCCCGTCATCGCCTTCTCCTTTGCCCCCGCCGTCGCTACTAGTTGTCGTCTCTCGCCGCCCCTTCGCCACTACTAGTCGTTGCCTCGCCTTTACCTCTCATTCCAAATTTCAAGTAAGAATTAGTTTTAATTGGACGGTGTGTTAAGAATTTATTGGATATTTTTAATTTAGGGCAATAATTTAAAAGATGATGTAGAAATCTGCAAACGCATTTGGCCATGGAAGCCTAATTGGAACGTGAGAATTCTAAAACGTATCACGTCTGTTTGTGACTTCGATTTAGTTATCATATTAGGTGAGTTTCAACATTGTTTCCTCTGTTGAATACTTCTCAATCCAATCATTTACTAGTAAAATTCAAACTTACAAAAAAAACGATTTTTTTTCCGGATGTTGATTTTTTTATTTCTCCTTAATTTCAGTGTGACAGAATCAATATTATTATTACTTGAACCTCATGTCCACTAATGAAAGTATATTCTGCATGTGTGTTTGCACACATGGGCAATCGATATAGGTTTTGCAAGAAAATGAAAAGTAATATTACACTGAATAAATTCCACCTAGAATAGAGTAGATTACAGCTCTTTGATTATTATACGGTAAGAATCTTTATTTGGATGGACTTTGAACCATAGGTATGTCACAAATCGAGCGAAATTTCAATGTCGATTTCTAGTCTAGTTATATGATGCAAATGTGCTTGTATCTCGTTCGAAAACTTTATCTTGTACGATGATGGTCTAGTAACTTCAAATGAATTTATCCAATTCACTTTGAATTTAGGTATGTGATTTTGGCCTTGCGAAAGCTACCAGATCAATGGAGTCACCTTTTAACGTTTCAAAATTTGGGTGTGTACATAATCACTCTCCTTTTTTAAAAAATCTTACTACAAATTTTCCACTGCGATAAACTTCAAAAAACAACACTATTAATCCTGGTCACTTCAGTTATCTAGCTCCTGAATATCTAATGCACGAAATTTTTTTATGAATAAACCGACGTTTTCGCTTTTGGAGTGCTTCTGTTGGAACTTATCACGGGGCGACGAGCCCTTGATTATTCGCAGCATAGCCTTGTTTTGTGGGTATGCATGTTATGCCTTTCTCCCTTTTGAGTTGCTATACAGTAATGTGTTTCATTGTTTTAGCTAAATTAGTGATCTGATAGTTGTTAATGGTATCTCCTTATTCTAGGCTAAACCTCTGATGAAAAAGAACAAAATCAATGAGCTCATTGATCCCTCACGTTCTTAAGACTACGATTTCATGCAGATGAATCTCATGATCTTGGCAGCTTCGCTCTGCATCCAGCAATCTTCAATCAAGCGCCCTCGCATAAGCCAGGCATGCCCCATCTCTCTCTCTCTCTCTCACTCGATGTATATAATGCTCGATTTTTGGAGCATTGTAAAATGATTGTCAATTTTTTGGTGGATGTAGGTTTTGCATCTTCTAAGAAGGAGCTGTGGGAGCCTAGACTTGATCAGAAAATGTAAGAAGTTATCGAGTCGGAAGAAGTATTATAAAATGATCAGAAAATGTAAGAAGTATTATAAAATGATCTCATATACACATATTACAATATTAAATTTGGCCTAATTTCATATTCTAGTCTTAAGTTGAGTATTATATTTGTATGTTTTCTTGCCTTAATCTGGTCTTAATTAGTGAAAAATGGCTCTAGATACTTGAAATTTTATTATCTTTTAAGTACTGAAATCCTCAAACCACTATGAAGAAGTTGTATGTTCTTAACTAATAAAATATAGAGTAAACCCCAGAGGCAAGGATTTAACTAATATTTCTTGCATGTAGTTCAGAATTTTTGACTGTTCAGTCCTCTTGACAATTAACACGTTCAGAAGTTCTTTTGTTTCCCAAGAGCCTGACAAGTTGACTGGACTTTCATATGACTTAAAACATATTTGCTTTTTTTTTTCCAGTTATAGGTGGACTCATCTCATGTGTTCTATTTATTGAAAACTTGGGAAAATGTGATTTATATGTTTGATAGGCTACTTTGATCGTCTATCCTGACAGGCACTGGCTAAAGAAACTTGTGAGATCTAGGTGAACTATGAACCTCCTCTATGAATTCAATATCGCCCATCTTGGAGTGTATGATATGGTCCCTTTGATTTTCTTTTGCATCTAAATGTTTTATGTGGATTTGAATGTCTGATTATCACCTCTAATTTATACATTCTCTTCTCTGAATTATTGAGTTAATATTGAGAATTCTGAATTAACTACAAATTAAGAAGCTACTGCTCGAACCTTGGGAAGGCCACATATGATTCACCCACTGTATCAGATGATGGCATAAATATGTTTAGAGTAGAGTAATCCTAAATTTATGTTCCGAATATCGCGCAGTTGTAACTTAAGCCACAAATGCATTCAAATTGACTTAGTATTAATAACTATCTGCTTCTCTGATTATGCAGTTGTTGCTTGGACTGTGGGACATTTACAGTAAAGTGCTGAAGTCATGAAGATTGTGACTAATCTTATCAATGCTCCAGAAGTAGCTGTCCCAATGCCAGAATTCAGTAAAGAAATGACAAAGGTAAGTTTGCTTTTATTGGAGAATTGGTTTGCTTCTCATGTTTTTTAGTTTGTACGGTTAAAACAAAATCATGAACTTAATAATAATTCATGTTATCTGATTGACACGTAATATGATTTAATTATTCATAAATAGGAAAATTATGTCGAAACTTTTATATCATATTAAGCATTGGCTAAATTGGGGTCCTGGTCTGCGAAATTCAAAGCTGTTGAAAATGCAGTTACCTACACGTCATCGTCCTTTGCAGCTGCCTATACTTCGTCGTTGTTTGACATAACATCACCTCATACCTTGCAATCATTTTCAACCTGGCTACTATTTATGCATTTTATAAACAAAGGACTGTTTTCTAGTTATTGAGTGATGAATCCGATGGTCATATGTCATGTTCCTGAATTTGATGTAGTGAGGCTGATTCATTTTTATTTTTTATTTTCAGTCGGCTCATAGATACAATTGGACCCGAACTTGTATATGCTAGAGAATAATGCATTTATGATCTTTGGATACATTGACATTTATGTGTTATGTTTGGAAATTTAATAGACTGGAGGTCATCTCTGTGGATTTCAGTAAGGAGTTGCAATTTTTGGCTCTGCTGCTGTAGCAAGATATAGATATTTCACTGTGGACAACCATCCGAATTTTCGAAACATAAAGACGACCACCTGGTAATTTTCTTTCTTCAAGGATAGATGAAGAAGCCATAAATATTGGGCAGCTGGAAGTGTGGGTTTCTCGTGAGCTCTGGCAAAAGTTTCCACTTTAATTAAGAAACCACCGGTAAAAAAATTGAAGCAACAGAGGATATGTGAAAGGGACATTTGTAACAATCTGCAATTATATGTACACTTCTCTCTGTTCAACCAATTTTATTGAAATAGAAACTTGGTATCACAAAGTAGGATCAGTTTTGTTGAATTCTATGGGAGCACATCAATATACTACTAAAAAGAAAAAGAAAACAGATTAAGGAAAATAAGAAAAACAAAACGAAAGAAGTGAGAATAAGGTTACAGGGATTTGCTCTTTCTATTTTTTTCCTTTTAATTTTTTTCTTTTTTTCTCCAATATAAAGTTTCTCCTACAAGAATTACAATACATCTTCCAAATGTTGCTTTCTTTCACCCCATATCACTTTATTCGTATGATCACCTTCTTTTGACCTTTTCGTTCTACTGGAGCAGGTATAAATGTAGTCGGAGAGGTGGTAGAGGTAAGACCTGGAGTTACAAACTTCAGACCTGGTGCAAAGTAGTTTCTACTTTGAATCATGCTGTAAGCTTCTAAAGTTGTTTTTGCTCTATTTTATCTTTTTTATTTTGCAAAGTTTCTATTGCCTTATTCAGAGTTTTTAGGTGAAATCAGTGATCAATTACTCTAAGTGCATACCTTGAGGGTTTCTACCTATTTTGTCAGGTACGTGATTCTTGTGCAATTCTTGGCAGTTATTTTTTCATGTGCTAAATTTTTCTCGGTTTCTGTTCTTACAACTAACTTTAGTATCTACGAATAGAAACTTGGTGGTGCCACTACAGAGATTATGTCTGACCTCCTGTCATTTGAGGCTGATAGAAGGGCGGTTAAATAACTATCAACAGGTTTGTTTGGCCTCGTGAAACTATTATTCTATAAGACATACCTGATATAATTTTCTCACCACGTCACATGCTTCTATTCCAACATTTTGAACTTACTCGAGAAGATCGTTGGAAGTTGTATTCTAATTATGGTTTACTGCAAATGATTTTGCATGACCTCTTTTTTTTTATACTGGAGCTCTTATTTCCTACTGCCTGCTAATGCATAATTGTTTAACAGATTTCCCTGTGGGCATGAGGAGCTTGCTGTCTGTGAGGACATAGATCAGGTAATCAAGATTTTTCTTGTGTACATTAGAGAAGTGTGCAAGATTCCTGGAATTTTCTATGAACAGTGAGTTTATATCTAAAAATCATGATTTTCTTTAAGATGTTATATGTAGGATCATTACAAGCCGAACATATTTTCAGCAAAGATTCTTATATATTATGTTCTTTCATATTGTAACATGAATTGGTATAATATCAGAATTAAGAGATCTTTAGGAAGAAATGTACTGTTGTGGTGATAAGATAATTTAGTATTTATAAGGGAGCAGTGCGTTGGTCCAAGTAATGATATAATGAAAGATGATTGGTGAAGAGTTACCTCTTTAGAGTAGTTGTCATTCTCTGGACCTTGAGTTCCCATGGAGGCGGAACTGGAGAGAGAGAGAGAGAGTGATCAACAACTCTATATCTAGTAGTAGTACTCTAGAAAATATTGAAGTCTCCACCCTTTTTATAAATTCCAGGAATCTTGCACACTATTAAAGTTGGGTTCTGTAATTCGGGTCATAGAAATGTGCAATTCAGACGGCGGACTGTGATTGTGAAAAATTATTTGTTACTGGAGCTCTTACTAGTTATGTTCTATATCAATCAATTAGCTGTGTACATTTTGTCATTATGCATTATAAGGAATCTTATTTACATTTTGTTCATTGAGAGCAAGTTGCTAAGTGTTTACACACTGCTTTGCAGGAATAGAACCTCAGGTTTGGCACCATTCCAAATGATCCTAATTTGGCCTCATATAGAGCAATGCCGGAATTCAAGGAATTGCAAGAAGAGGTTAGCTTTTAAAAGCTAGCCACCTTTTTTTTCTTCCATGCCCCTCCCCTTTACTATTTCCCCATCCTTTTTACTTCGATTGATGTGTATAAATGTTTTTTATTGACATAATCATTCAAGAACTCCAGAAATGGTCATAGCCGTCCTACTTAATATTATTAAGATTAGCTTCAATTAAATTCAAAAACTTTTAGTTCTAGTTTTCTACTTG